>CM031707.1:18873880-20128880 GCA_018466805.1 Hippocampus abdominalis
AGTTTGAAAAATAAAATAAAATGAAACGAACTTACTTCGCCTCTATAATAACGTTTGTCAAATATGTTACGCTCAGTATTATTCTCAAGATTTCCGTCGAAGAAATGCAAGAAGTTAGTGCCTGGCATTTGTCATTGCGTATTCTGACCAACAAACGGCGCCATCTATTCACTTGTTGCCTTCAAGGGTGTTTTTGTAGTCGGTTCTTTTAACTTTATGACACTTCCCTCCAACTGATGTTTTTTTTTATGACAAACGTGTAAGTAAATCATATTCCACGTTTATCTTATGCGAACATTTCGAGGGAATTTAATGTCGTCGCGCTTTTATGGCATGTTGCACGGCAACCCGGTGACGTTTTGTTAGATGGGTTGGTTTTGCCGATCAGGATTAGCCGTGTTGGAGGAGTCATTGTTGACAAACGTATATCATGCAGAGCGGTAGACTACGTGTTCCAAATCGAGCGCACCATTCAGATGGGTATAAACCAGTGGGAGTGAAGTTGGCGCATTCAGGCGCGGTTTGGGCTCTTAGCGGACGGGAAGGACACCCCTGCGGTCCAGTTGTTTGTCAGCTTTGTCTTCTGAAGAAAATCTCAAGAAACTGCGACATTTTTTCTTGTACTTTTCCGCCGTGCACACCGGCCATCTACTGACGGCTTGGACGGGAGTATTTGCACCTTGAAAATGCCTCCCATCGAAAATGAAACCGGGAAGAACGAACTTAAGAGTCGGATACAATCGCTTATTGACTCCAGCAGAGTGGTGGTCTTCAGCAAAAGTTATTGTCCATATTGTGTGACGGTATGTTATTTGGTTTTAACGGGACCAAATTTGATCGTGTCATATCAATTTTGGAATGCTCTACCGCGAACTAAACGGGCTGCGTCTAGTTTCTGGCATGTTATCACTCCTACTACTGTACTCTTGTAATGGAAACGTTCATATATCGAGTTAGCTTGTACCACCGTTCATTGCTGATTGTATTTATTTATTGTTCATAATTCAACTCCGACTCGGCTTGTGTTTAATGGCGGTCGTGTGTTGCTGTATACCGACTGAATGTTTTTGTAATGGTCTGTGTCTAGGTGAAAGACTTGTTCAAAGAACTTAAAGTGGAGTGCAATGTGGTGGAGCTGGATCTCATGGGTAAGATCCATTTCCTCCTGCGGATCCCTACAATGACTCAGCATCTTTGGCACTGCCCGCCGCGAGCCGAGGCACGAGCACATAATGTGAAAGGGCGTTTGATATTTGCAGCGTATTAACAACTCAAGCGTGCTCAACACTGGGCCGGCAAATTCAAAAGACTGATGATAGTTGGGGGGGAAAAAAACACCAAAAATGACGACCGACGATAAACTATCAAAACACAAGTGACTAAATAGGAATCCTATCATGCCACTAAACACAGTGACGCTTAAGCCGCATTTCTTAACCAACCAGCGTGTTTTACCTCCATTTATTTTTCTTTGTAGCATTCTTGTATGTGGAGTCATTTTGAACTCTCTAACGGCACATGTTCACGATTAGCTGGCACTTTGGTAGTTTCAGACCTGTGTCCAGTATTGATCTATTTGTTGAGTTATTGACATAAAAGGATATGAAGGTCAGGATATAAATGACAGATGACAAAAATAACGTCTTATTCATAAGCCAGTCGTGAAAGATCGTTTTTGACCAACCCATCAATTACCTTTTAAAAAAAAAAATATTTTTTTAAATTTTTAAAAAAATACTGTACAACACTTGAGACTAGACAGCGTTGAGAGAGGGATCTGACTCAGTGGCCAACTTCATTTTTAATTAGCACTCGTTAGGATTGGACATTGCAGTAGTGCAATATAAACCTTAATTTGGATGTAGGAGTTTGTCTCCACCTCTGTTTTTTGTTTGTATGTGCTGCACAATTATATTTTCTAAACAAATTGGTATTCAAGACACTTCTGTTGTTTTCAGAGGATGGAACCAATTATCAGGAGATGCTACTTGAGATGACCGGACAAAAAACTGTTCCAAATGTTTTCATAAACAAAACGCATGTTGGTGGCTGTGACAAGACAATGCAGGTAACATATTTTGAATACAGTAGTTGTTTTGTTTTGTTTTTTACACTCCGCTATAGTGGCAAGCAATTAATGATCCACAAAAGACACAGCTGACAAAAGCACACGTATAATTATAAGAAAATGTCATACTGGTTGTGCAAATTGCTCGTAATATACCGTCAATATTAATTGTGCTTGTGTGTGTGCCAGGCCCATAAAGACGGCAGTCTGCATCAACTGCTGAATGGACAAAGTGAAGTGTATGACTATGACCTTATTGTCATTGGAGGCGGATCTGGTGGACTGTCCTGTTCAAAGGTGAGAACATTAATTGCAGCGCAGTGAGGGGATCTCACATCTTTTTTAGTTTTTAAGTTTTCTGATTGGCTCAGAGTGGCACTAATAGCTTCCAATATAATCTCTCTCTTTCGCTCTCTTATATTCATTTTGTCTTTTGAAGGAAGCTGCGACTTTGGGGAAAAAAGTAATGGTTTTGGACTTTGTTGTTCCCACACCAAAAGGGACCACTTGGGGTAAGATATTTCTTCTAAGCTATCTGTTTGGGGAGCGACACGATGGATGAGTGGTTAGCACATCTGCCTCACAGTACAGAAGTCTAGGGTTTTATTCCGGGCCTTCCTGCGTGGAGTTTGCATGTTCTCCCCACGCCTGCGTGGGTTTTCTCTGGATACGCCAGTTTCCTCCCACATTCCAAAAACATGCCTGGCAGGTTAATGGAACACTCTAAATTGTCCCTATGTGAATGTGAGCGTGAATGGCCGTTCGTCTTTGTGTACCCTGCGATTGGCTGGCAACCGGTTCAGGTTGTCCAACGCCTACTGCCCAAAGACAGCCGAAATAGGCTCCGACACACCCGCGACCCTCGTGAGGAGAAGCGGCTTAGACAATGGATGGATGGATATCTGGTTGGTTCATCTCTGTGGACAAAAATATTGAGACAGAAAGTGAAAACTGCGACAATATTTGAGTTGGTCCACTGCATCCACTACTTTGGGCCTTTCTATAATACATTGCATGTGTGTTCCGCTGACTCTGTCATGCCAAACGGTAATTTGGTGAAGACGGTTTGCGCGCACACAGCAAACTTGAGATACAATTCTCTATGTAAATATAATAGAACATCAAGTAGAGGATTAAATATGCGCTTTGGGATAAGAGTCTCTGATGTTGTATGGTCAAAACGGGGTCTTTTTATTTGGAATAGACACCCATAAAAAATGTTTTGCTATGGCTGAATTTAAATTGATCCCCTTCTTTTGTCTGACGATGATCTGAGACCAGGCTGTGGCTACGCCACGTTAATGTGGAATCTTAACTGGGGTTATCAGGTCTAGGTGGAACCTGCGTGAATGTCGGCTGCATTCCCAAGAAACTGATGCACCAGACCGCCTTGCTTGCCACCGCCATGCAAGACGCACGCAAGTTTGGCTGGGAATTTGATGAAACTGGTAAGCATTTCATTCCACTGACAACCAGAAGGAATGAAGGGCCACGAACCAGCAGTAGTAAACGTTGGCGCTCTCCTCGTGCCATCGCCGCTCATTATTCCCGCCTTGTTCTGTCTGCGGTCAGTCAAACACAACTGGGAGACGATGAAGACGGCCATTAACGACTACATTGGCTCACTAAACTGGGGCTACAAGGTGGCGCTGAAGGACAAGAATGTCAACTATGTCAATGCCTACGCGGAATTCGTCGAACCCCACAAGATCAAGGTAAGACGTTGATCATCGGGCATTGCGTTATGATGACTTTCAGAAATGCGACTGTTTGGAATTGAGCAAAAAGAAGCTGCCGTTTGAATTAGCTTGTGTTTTATGGCATTCGTGTCATGGATGGTAAAATTCTAACTTTTGATTCACCTGAATCTGCCGACAAATGGTCACAGCAAAATGTCAATCAGCTCTAGTTTACAACAGAAATGGAAGTCCCCTTTTGCCTTATCTGGCCTGGAAGTCGCTTTCGTTTTTAGTTTTTCCGAGTTCCTGAGTGCTGTCAACATGGCCTTTTGAATTCAATTCAAAAAAATTCAATTGAAAGCTTGAGGTGGTTCCAAATGCATTTCACACGCCATCCATAATCGATGATGACATCAAACCTGCATGTTGTGCAAGCTTTCCATTGGCAGCCACATAAGTATTTAATATTGTTCTTCGACAGGCATTAAACAAGCGAGGCAAGGAGACATTTTACACAGCAGCTAAGTTTGTCCTGGCTACAGGTGAGCGACCACGTTACCTGGGAATACCTGGAGACAAGGAGTACTGCATCACAAGGTAAAAGTTCCATTTTATATTACTTCCTTATACATGAACATATTGCATTTGGACCATGCGCTATGGCAGAACACCCCGTCCAGGTCCAGTTCAGCTTGTTAGGCGAGATGAAAGCAATTTTCTCCACGGGTCCAAGGTGGCTTTATCTCAGGACATCCCAACCGTCGAAACGTTATCAACCATTCTATTTGCCTTTCCCCCAATATAAAAATGTCAACAGCTAGTCTGGCCTGCTTGGCAAGTTTGACAGCTACCCCCCAGACCCTCTTTGCGTTGAAGCAGCAGAGCAATTCACTGCTGATTTACCCGCTGCACGTTTTCTCGCAGCGACGACCTCTTCTCCTTGCCGTACTGCCCCGGGAAGACCTTGGTGATCGGTGCATCTTATGTCGCCTTGGAATGTGGTGGCTTCCTTGCTGGCCTCGGTCTCGATGTCACCATCATGGTGCGTTCCATTCTACTGAGGGGCTTTGACCAGGAAATGGCAGACCGTGCGGGTGACCACATGGAGGAACATGGCATCAAATTCCTCCGTAAATATGTCCCTGTAAATGTGAGTAGAGACAATTCTTTATTTTTAGCATTTATATCGCTGACAATTAAACGGCACCAAATGAACCTTTTTAATTCTCCCTTTGGCTGTTTGGTGCTTGTCAGATCGAGGAGTTGGAAGCAGGCACTCCGGGCCGGCTGAAGGTGACAGCGAGATCCACGGAGAATGATGATGTCATTGAGGGAGAGTATAACACTGTAAGTCCGTCGGTCAGCTCTGCTCTGATTTGGACATACTTTAGCTTTGTTTTGGCAAACCTGTTTTATTGGACAACAGGTATGTTTTGTTCAAAAACCACAGCTATGTTTTAAAACATAAATAAATAAAAAATAAGGATGCCTGCAGTCATCTCGTTGCCTCTGCGTCCCGCGTCCTAGACACATAATTTTCCCGCGGGGCGCACAGTTCTAAATGATGTGCGTTTTTGGGACGCAAGGAAATTTCTCAGTCAAACTAAAAAAAAACTACGGGCCATCTTTTTTTCCAGCAACGCAGTGTTGCAGTTTGACAATTGCCACCATTGTTGTTTTGATCTCTCGTTAAATAATCTCACGTGACGAGATTTCCGTTCTCGCGAGACGAGATTGGCGAAATCGGCCTTCAACTTGGCGGAAAGCAGACGATTGCCAAGTTGTGTAACGTTAAAACAAGTGTTGCGAACAAGTGTTGCGAAAGTTTACTGCAGAGATATCACGGAGGAAGCAGCTAAAGTTGGATAGTTTTCTGCGAGAATAAATTGACTGAGAAAGTCTTGCATCATTGGAAGCAGAGTAAAGAGGAGAATTTATGAACTCAAAATTCATATAATAATAATATTTCTCAACAAATCTTGTATACCTCAATTAAATTATCAGCAGTATTTGTTTATAAGAACACCTATTATCAATTTATATTGTTGTTTGTGTTATTATCATAAGTACCGTAGACCATTTCAGAATTCGAAATTTGGGACTCTCTAAATGCAAAATGGGACTCATACTTTTCTGATCAGCGAGTCCCTGGGACTCCCTGGGGTTAAACTGTAAAATTATCACTGGCCTGTGGATATCCATCAACCTTATCAAGCATTCTACGGTCCTCAGGTATTAATAGCGGTGGGTCGAGACGCGTGCACTGACAAGATTGGCCTGGACAAGATAGGGGTCAAAGTTAACCAAAAGTAAGTTTTGCCCCTTGTTTTTGTTTTGGGTTTTTGTTTTTTTTTTGTTTTGTTTTTGGGTGGCCTGTGCCTTTAAGATGCATGCTGGAGAGTCATGATGAGTCAGCAGTTGTCGAGGTCACATGTCTCTCAGTAGTATAGAGGGAGGAAGGTGCCTACTTGGAGTAAAAAGACTGGTTGGAACAGCAAAAGTTGTGCTCGGCCTTTTATTTTGAAGGCCAAAGATAGAGCCGAGATTTCGATCAGATGTTTGGAAGCCCGACTACACTCTTTGCGTGACAGCACACAGTATTTTACCAGGGTCTCGGTGAATATTTGATTCCAGTTGGCTCGGAAAATGTCATCGGCGTACTTCATCAGCTGGTTATGTATATTTTTCAAACGACTCATAAGTAGTTGCTGTGAAATCATTACATCGTTCCAAACCAATGCCCTTAGATAATACAAGCAAACAGCAGACTTCCTGGTAAGCACAATCTGGAATGTTGTTTTGATTTGTTAAACAATTAAAAAAGTCTGCACACCCTGTGGTTTAAGTATGTGGTCTTAAATTGTTGCATTTGTGATTTGACAGAGTTGACCCGAAGTGACTTGGCCCCTTTTTTCCCCCTCAGTTGTTCCATCTGCTGCTGTAACGTAATAAGTCTTGTGGAGGAAAGAATTTGTGGTTTATTGAATTTGATTGGAAGGGTGGCATTTTAGCAACTCGTTAAAAATGTGGACATTCACTTTGCATACATTTTGGATGGGCTGGCTGCTTCGGGCAAGGCAGTCAGCAGGATTAAGATCACATACATCAAGCCTAGAAGGGAGCTTTTGAGTCATGCTTCAGTCTTGTGACGCTAGTAATGCTGCGTTTAGATGAAGCTGTCAAATAACGGCAAGGCTTGTGGAGGTTAAATAATTCTGCACGGAGATCACATACATCAAGCCTAAAAGGGAGCTTTTGAGTCATGCTTCAGTCTTGTGACGCTAGTAATGCTGCGTTTAGATGAAGCTGTCAAATAACGGCAAGGCTTGCGGATGTTAAATAATTCTGCTCCGTGCACGATCTGTCTCACATGACCGTGGTAGTTCAGTGTCTTACTCTGAGCTTTGACTCAAACAACACTAGACCGGAGCTGCATTGTGATGACTTTGGCCTGTTTTGAAACTGTTGTATGGTAACCAAGTTGTCACCATATGTCTAAATTCAGTGCAAACAAAAGAATCACATCACAAAATGTCAATTACGTTTTCTCGCTTTTTTTTGCTGCTGTCTTCTTGCGACCTCCAAGGAATGGGAAAATTCCCGTCAATGATGAAGAACAAACAAACGTAGCCCATGTCTATGCCATCGGCGACATCTTAGAGGGCAAGTGGGAGCTAACGCCGGTTGCCATCCAGGCCGGAAAGTTGCTGGCGCGTCGTCTTTATGGAGGTTCAACAGTCAAGGTACGCACGCGGTCATCAGAAACTGCTTCTTTGTTTTAAATGAACAACAAATGCAAGACTGTGAGATAAAGGAAACTGAACCTTTGATCTGTTAAAATGTAGAACTGCAAAAATGCCAAGTGTGCTTTTTGTTGCAGTCTGTCTAAATTGTCACTCCCCCCCCCCCCCCCCATAAAGCGATATAATAAGCAATTTAAGGATTGAAAATGTTTCCCACATTGTTTAACATTTGGGGGCGGAAAAAACAGTTGTCATATGACTCGAACTGTCTCTTTAGTGCGACTACATCAATGTTCCCACCACCGTGTTCACTCCACTGGAGTACGGCTCCTGCGGTCTGTCTGAGGAGAAAGCCACCGAACTGTACGGGCAGGACAACCTTGAGGTAACCTTGTCGGGCACAGTCAAATGCTTTTTGCAGGTTAGTATTTGTTTGCTTGTTGATTTATTTGGTCCTTTTTATATATTCAGGTCTACCACAGTCTGTTCTGGCCTTTGGAGTTTACTGTGCCTGGCAGGGACAACAACAAATGTTATGCCAAGATCATCTGCAACAAATTGGATAACGTAAGATTCGGCTCCTACGACTCTCCTCGATTGTCAGTCGCGTTTTTGCTCGCCCTGGCGTGCGTTGTATGTGATGCAGATACCTTGCGACTTTGCAGAGAGGAGTAGAAGCAGACAGAATTTCGGAATCTAAGAGAGGCGCCCCGGAGAAAGTCTTTCACGGGAAACTAGCTAGCAACGCAAATGAGCTGATGATGACAGCTAGAAGCAGAATCCAGCCGTTGTACAAATGAAGAAAAAGGTGATAGCGAGCAAAGTCAGGGGAGTGCAGTCTTGAATGTTAGGTGGCCTCATTTGGTGGCTTGTGTTCAAAATAGTGCAAGCTATATTTCCTGAAGAGCTTTAGGAAGCCACATTTCAAGATGGTCCGTTTTTTTTCTCTCGAACAAATTCACTTTTTTTTTTTTTTACTCGTGGGAAAATGTAAACTGGCATTCATTTTCAATAATATCAATCCAATCTTGAGTAACTTGTATATTTGAGCAAAAAATTTCCAGTCCAAAATCTGCTGAAAGTGACCTAAAATACCCTACCAAGTTTGTTTTGGGAGAGGGGGGGCCTTTCTGCTGACATCCAGACTCTAATAAATGTCAGTGTTGTAACCATTAGAGAAACTTGCAACAGAAGTCATTTTCCTGAGTTTTTTATGTTTTCCAATTTACAGGACCGAGTGATTGGCTTTCATTACCTGGGTCCCAATGCAGGCGAGGTAACGCAAGGCTTTGGTGCCGCTATGAAATGTGGTGCGACCAAAGAGCAGCTGGACACTACCATTGGCATCCACCCAACGTGTGCCGAGGTAAAACACACAAATGACCTTTTCAACTTGAAAGCAATCTCCTCCATCTCGCTCCCAGATGTGGTTGATGTGCTAGTTCCTTTTGTCAACTTTTGAACCAAGCTCCTTTAGCATGATGCAATTGTGTTCCGTTTTATCGGAATGACTGCAACAGGAAGTGGAGTGAAACGGTGCATTTCAAAATTCCAACAAGATGACTTTTGTAGCCACATCCATAAAAGAAAGAACACTGCTGGGGGGCAAAAAAAAGTTCATTGATCAATTTGCAAATTTTACATTTTTCAAGTAGCAACTGCCATACATACCCTGGTTATTGTGTAGGTTTAATTTGCTGCTTTATGAAAGACTTGAGATAATGTCCCTATGTGGAATAGGAGCATTGTCTTAGTTGTCTCCATTCCCCGCCCGCAGGTCTTCACCACTCTGGACGTGACCAAAAGTTCCGGAGGTGACATCACCCAGGCTGGCTGCTGAGGTTAAGCCCTGCTTGTTTAGCAGAATGCTCTCCCGCGGTCCACCTCGCCGCCATCTTGTCTTAGCTTCCAAAGAACCTCAGCCTTCAACTCCCAACCGGTGCCTCTACTGGGCCGTTGTTTCTCAGGACAAATTGTACAATGCGGCCAGCATCTGAAAAAGTACAGATGCTCGTTTTGGGTTTGGTGGAAGCTAACGTGCAGGTGTGAGCTCACTCTGGTTGAGCAAACTTGATCTGAGGGCATTCTGCTGAACAGCGGGGTTACTCTGCTGAAAAAAAACTCCTGGGCTCTCTATTTGTGACCTTCTCGAAGGAGCACGGACGGCCATGCACGTCACTCTTGTGACGTGTCTGTGTGCGCCGGAGCTGTTCTTGATGTCCTTGCCCGGAACCCAAAATGCTTTGGTGGGCAGGGATTGATTCACCTCTGCAGAAGTAGCTCATAGTGTCCCAGCCCCTTCGTCCAAAACCTTTTTTCACCCCCACCCCTTTCCAGTATAACTGATATTCCAATGGCAATGACCCAGGCGACTCAACTAGATGGAGGTTTTTGATAGCTTGAGAGTCATCTCGTTGAGCAACGCAAATTCATGGCCCCAGCAAAATTCATTGCCACCCACAACACAACCCATTCAGTCCAATGTGCTCACTGTTGTTCTTTAGTCGATACTTGGTTAATTGAATGCGTCTTTTACTACATTATACCGTGTTTGTAAACGACTGCTTTCCAGGTGTACTTGTAGGAACATTTTGTGGAGCGCTTTTGCACTGCCCTCAATTCCTGTGCAAAATCTACATTACACTCTTGAAATGATCCAATCTTAAGTTACACATAATCACATAAAAGTCAATGTAAAAGATGTAGCCACTCTTGGGTGACCAGTCTCTAGATCTCTTGTGATTTTTGTACGATTTTGTTTTGGGGGTTTTTTTGTGTGTGGATGCTTGTGCATACCTTTCAAGGAAAAATAAAGAATCTTTTTGACAATGATTTGTTTTTAAATCATGTTTTGTTTTGTTTTTACCTTTTCTGTGCTTACCAAGTGATTATGTGGTAATACGGCCGTAGCTTGTCATGCAACACACAGGTACAAGTGGATCAAAAATAACCCGTGTAAGTGAGCCGGCTATTCATATTCAGCAGATCAGAGAGCCCCGCAGAAATAAGAGCAGGTGTCCTTGGGATGAGCATGCTTCTGTCGCTCTATACAACCTTCACAAGTGATCAGTAGAATCGCCGCCGTGAAGCTTTCATTCAATGCTCACATCTGACAATTCTGTCACTTGCATGGGTTGCCATGACCAACCTGCTTTGAAGGGTTTCTTTTATTTAGCCCGTTACCCATTTTGATATAGGCAATCTCCGATGAGCTCATTCTATGGCGTTTGTTATTCCAGTGGCCTGCTTAAAAAAAAAGGTTAAACAGAGCTAACCGGTTACGTCTTGGACAGGTTCCAACAAGAAGGATGCAGATCTCAACACTTATGTGATGGACTATTTTTCCATATTTGTATATTGTTTACATTAATATTTGTTCATGTCTCCTTGGCCTTTTGAAATGGGCTCAATTATTTACAGAATTCACGTTTCATCGTAACCGTAACTTTACATGCAATTTTCTTGTTTTCTAAGTCTTCTATGCATTGGTCCAATCCTAGTCAAGGTTTCCCAGCAGGTCTCGCTAGCGTTTCCTGCAACCAGTAACCTAACCTGCGGACACTCAATTGTGTAATCAAGACTGCAGTTAAGAGCAATCCTTGTTTCACTCTGACTTGCTGTTTGCCCCACACTCCTTATCGCTGGCTGTCTTGAGTCACTGGGGAGTGCCACACTTGCCTAACGTCACATGTTCAGTATGAGGTAAACATGACTCAACCATTCTGAGAAGGGTCCAGCTGCAGACTGTAGCCGGGATTCAAGTTAGCATAAAGTTTTCATTGACGCTCATCGACTGAATATTACCTTCGTAGTTGTTTTAGTTGATTTTGCTGTTAAATTAAATTTTGCTGTTAAATTATCTTACAATTACAGGGCCTTTTAAACATTTTAAGATCCACATGCGACTTACTTCGGAATCGGGCATCATCCTTCTGACGTCATATCCGGCGCAACGTTACTTGCCTAAACCTACCTTTCCCTGAAGCTACCTCCTCCGAGTCTGCAGCTGGATACTATTGACCATTCTCGCTGGTTTTTTTGTATTCATCGATTGGGCGCTTCAACAAAAAGATGGTGCAAAAATAAGTTATTCATACCTGAAAGGTGGTTGTTAGGCGCTGTTTGCACCAATCAAATTCAGTTGATTCTTTTGACCAGTCAAATTCAGTACAGTAATTTGGACCATGGGTTTTATCTTTTCTTCAACTCCAAGTTAGTCATGCCACAATTACAATTTTGTTTCTGCTGCAACTACATATTTATTTTCAACAACTCCAAGTTTCACTTGCTGCAACTGTGAAACTTTGCACCAAATTTACCTGGAAAATTAATTGCAGGTTAGTTTGGCCATAGCGCAAATTGGTTTTCTCAAGATACACCCTTGCCGTTCTCACCAAATTTACCTCCATAATAAACGCCACAAGGTGGCATCGCAGGACCACATAAAACTCAGGCACACCCAAATATCAGGACAGGATAATATTACATTTTATATATATATATATATATATATATATATATATAATCTCCAACGTTGAAGTCAAACTGATACGCAAATATGTATCCTGTGTGCCGATAGTTACAGTCGTGTCACCGTAAAACAAAATTGTTCAACGTATTCACTTCAAAATAAAAGCAAAAAGTAGAGTCTTGTGGAAACAGCCCAAATGGTTTAATTCTGAGGAAAATTAAAAACACTGCCACGATGGCACACTCATTCGTAAGTCATACAATAATTGCTGCATACACAGGAAAAGAAAATCCGACATAACCATTTTGTCGGGTAGTCGCTCTAGTCCCGAATTAGCAATAAAATATCATATCCAAACGGTGTTGACAAGGACTCACCCTAGCCTCTCAAATCAGAAATGAGTTCTGCGTTTCCAAACCATGTCCCACTGTGACTGGACTAGAGGGCAATGTGAGCATTTTACTTGGAAAGGTTCCACAGCTGTATCCGCTCTGGGGAGGGAAGGGTTAACTGGGCACGGACCCTTTGGAAAGAAGCCACCCGGGCGTCCAATGCACCTTTGAATAAAATGCCTCGCCTTCTTTGACACTCGTTGAAGCTTTTTACTCGGACTGTCTTTGGTACCGGAGTAACCTGCGCGTCCGATCCCGCGTCTTAATCTCCTGCACACGCGAGGATGTACTGCAAGCCAAAAGCAGCAAAGGTCAGAAAGACGGATCGATGCCGGTGATCAAGTAGACAGACAGCCCGTCCGAACAAAAACACCTTTTTGCATGAACGCCAGCTGGGATTGGTCGTCCATCGGTTTCCTCCTGAG
The DNA here is from genome assembly GCA_018466805.1 of Hippocampus abdominalis. Classification (NCBI taxonomy): domain Eukaryota; kingdom Metazoa; phylum Chordata; class Actinopteri; order Syngnathiformes; family Syngnathidae; genus Hippocampus; species Hippocampus abdominalis. The sequence goes on from CM031707.1 coordinate 18,886,659, forward strand.
GACTCAGGATGACGAAATCGAAAATCATTCGAATGCTTTTTGCTTTAAGTCTGGGATGCTTCTTGATGGTCATTTTCTATTTCAACAGCAATCTAAAACCAGGTGAGAAGAACAAGAGCATCTCTCTCTCTTTCTCTCTCTCTCTCTCTCTCTCTAAAAATGTGTGAAATATTGGCATTTATGTACAAACTTTATATATGTACAGTAATATCATACATGCACTTTATGTGTATGTATTGATCGTCATGTCATTGTATACATGCTTATGCATGCTGTATATATATATATATATATATATATTGAATTGAATTGAATTGAATACAACTTTATTGTCAAATGTGCTGTACGTATGTATAACATACAGCACAGCTGTATATATACATATACAGTATATACATATATATATGTGTGTATATATATATATATATATATATATATATATATATATATATATATATATATGTATGTATGTATGTGTATGTATGTACTGTGTATAGACACGTGGACAAGATTATTGGTATCCTTCTGTTACCGAAAGAAAAACCCACAGTGGTCATAAGAATAACTTGAACCTGACAAAAGTAATAATAAACACAGATATAATGAACATTAACTCATGAGAATCGAAAACTAGAAAAAAAAAAAACACTCATGAAACAAGGTGGCACGGTGGGTGACTGGTTTGCACATCTGCTCCACAGTTCTGACCCCGTGGGTTCAAATCTGGGCTCTGGTGTTCCTTTGTGGGGTTGGCATCGAATCCCCGTGCTTGTGTGGGTTTTCTCCGAGTGCTCCTGTTTCCTTCCACATCACCAAAAAAAACCCCACACATGGTGGATGAACTGAACACTCAAATAGGTTCCAGCACTCCGGCCACCCCGGTGAAGTTAGTTGATTTATTTATATATTTACTTCTTTATTTATCCTGGCTTGGAGCCGACAATAGCTCCATATTGGGGAACTGGCCAGGAATCGAACCCAGGCTGTCTTCCTGAAAAGGAGCAGCATGTACTTCTGTCTTATATTGATATGTCACATATATATTATGCAATACTGTGAAATCTATTCTCTGAGAAATTGGCTGGGGGGGAATTTTCGTAACTGGAGAAAAGCCACAAAGGTTTGGGGAAAACATCATCAAAGACAAAGAAAAACACAAATAGGCCCTAAAGTTGAGTGTTCAGAGTGATCCATGGTGGACCTTTTTTTTTTTTTTCCTGTGAGGCAACAGTCCCTCAAAACCAGGCTCGGACTCGCACTCGGTTTATCGGAATGAAGAGGTCGTGTTGTGCAATAGGCCAGCTGGACTTTGTTTATTTTAATGTCAGTCATTGTTCTTGGAACGCGATGGGTCACAGGAATCACAATTTCTGAAAACTTTTGTGAAGCTACATCCTGCTAATGCTAAACTTTGAAAAGTACACAAACCAAAATGATGCAGAGATGCTATTTTGTGTCAACATTACCAAAGCGTGAGCCCTTTTTTGAGACGCAAGGTAGCTGCGTTCATGCTTTTCATTTCAAATCATTGACGTTGCTGCTGCTTGTTTGGCTCATGGACACGCACGCTTGGGTCATACACTACCTCCACTAAACCTGCAGTACTTCAGAAGTTGAATGAATTCCTACTTCTGCAGCAAATACAAATCCAACGTAGAACCATCCAAACACGTTTATGGCCTAGAAAAACGATGTAACACGCAGAAATGAGGCGAGGAACCATTTTATTAGCAAACTGCCTAGCAAATGATGACTGTTTCCTCAGCTGGGCGGGTACATGCTAAAAGAAGTTCCAGCTGACAGGTTGTGAGATTTGCCTGAACCCAACCTTTTCCAGGTCCTTTGGCCACGCACAATGGCCTCATTCAGACATACCTTGCAATATCCTGTGCCCCCTCACGCCCTCCATAAAAAAGATGTATGTATCCCATGCTGGTTGGAGGGATGTGGGCAGGGAGTTAGTGCTGAAAATGTGCAAAGTTTAACATGGGGCGAGAGTTATGTGTACAGTTGTGACAGATCCAAAAAGACCTGACTCATGTGGTGCGCAAGAGCATACCATGCTGTCAGCCTCATCCAAAAATATGCTGCTGTGCTTATGAAGTACTTTTTTTTGTGGCGAGTGGAAGCTCATGCATTCAATTTTGTAGTGTGCCGATGAAGTCAGTAACTATATCTAGTCTAAAAGTCATTTCATTGGAGTAAGCTTGAATGTTTTTTATGACAGGTGGATGCGAAAATGAAAGGGTCTTTATATTATGGGTCCCCAACCATCGGTCCACGGGCCCTTTTTGGTCCCGGGCCACACATGGACAGACCAAGATCTTTTTCTGTGTGTGTGTGTGTGTGTGTGTGTGTGTGTGTGTGTGTGTGTGTGTGTGTGTGTGTGTGTGTGTGTGTGTTGTTTGTTTGTTTTTGCTGAGCATCAAAAACAAAAACAAAAAAGTGAGTCAAATTAAATAATTACCTAAGAATGAAATGGGCATACATATCGTCGTCCATCAAAGCATTTTATTTGCATTCATCAAACCTTCCTTTTGCTCTCTTTTGGCATCATCTGGAAAGCAAAGTTAGTCCAGCGTTGACTAAAGCTGCCAGAGAACAGTTACAGATTAAAACAAACATCAACTGCCTGTCTTGATCTTTGATTCCATTAAACGTGTTTGAGCAGCAAATCAGATTTTACATTGATAAGCGGAATTATATTTTCATTTGACAGAATATGAGACTTGGAAATATGGACCATACCTTTCTGGGAGACCAGATGTGGTTGCACTGATTTTACATTTTCACCAAGATTAAAGAGGAAATAGATGGGAAAAAAATTGTGATGAATGAATATGTCATCAGTAACCTTGGCAGACGCTGATGTTTCTAAAAGATAACCCATGGTTTCGAGTATATTACTGGTTTGCCTGGGATATACTCGCGTCACACATTCCTTGCCTGGAGGACATGGAAGTTAAATCAATTGCTCGGCATTTCGGCATCAGTGGCGCACTCATCACCCCAATTTATGGTCTTTTTTTTTTCAATCTTCTCAGAGTGGCCAGCTCTCATTCGCTGAATGAATATCATCTGTGCAACCATTTTGGTCGCAGCCTTGAACCCTGATATGAAACATTTTAAATGACTTTTATTTTCCCATAAATGCCCCAAAAGTTTGCAAAAGATGATATGTTGCATGTGCATGCAAATGGTTTTGAATGTTACATCTGCATACAATCTTCTAAGAGTCAATAACCAGTCAGGACACCCGCTACATGTCCTGCCTTCGCACTAACACCCTTAAAACACACACATTTGTGGGTAAAATGATCAGACTTTCCCTTGTACAGTGCCTCTCTCAGTTAAGCTTTTTGGCAGGAACGGCCATGTAGAGGTGAGGGGGGGTGCTTCTCCCGGTGGGACCCCCCCCCCCCGAAAAAAAAAACTGAGGTCGTTTATGACCGAGACAGGACTAAGACACATCGTCTTCTATGTATTTTGCATTGCCAAAGTTCCTGTTTCTGAATAGGCCGCGAGGAATGCAGAGGAAAGGCCTTTGCACGTTTGGGTCTCGACAAGACCCAACCAATACGAATACGCCTTCCTTGCAATGCTGTTTGGGTGAATCTCAGTGCAACAGTGGGTGGGATGGGTTTGGGGATTTCAGAAACAGCAGATATACTGTAGTCTTGGGGAAATGCATTCCACACCCAAAAATTGGAAAAATGAAAATTCTTACCCCCCCCCAAAAAAGTGTTTAAGTGTTACATTAAACAGGAGACAGCAGTTTCTGTCAACTTGAGTTTGGATTAAACATTGCAAAAACAAACAAAAAAAAGTGTTATGGTGCTCAGGCAGGGGTGCCCTCGTCCGGTCACTGTGAGCCCTCTCCCTATCCAGCCTGTTTGAGATGCCTCCCTCTTCCAACACACCCGATTCAAATCATCAGAATCGTTATCAGGCAGAGCTTGCTGCTTCACCATCGCCCTGTGATTGACTGGCGTTTCGGCCTTGGCCATATTATGTACTGTGTGTGGCTCCTGTCTATTGTGTTGTACGTGGGAGTGAGCGCTCCAGTCTTGAATAGGATCTCTCTGGAGACTAACAAACAAACGGGCCCCAGGTGAAAAGATCCTCATCAGAGTGACAGGCGTGGGTGGGGAATCTGACAGCAGAAGCTTGCTTGTTCTCGGCCACCATCAAGTGTCCTGTTCAAGAATTCGTTCTTGTATTACTGGACTGGACTTCGTTTTAGGGTAGATGCTTTGTTGGCGTGCCAGCTTTTGTTGACCTATTTGTCAGTAGCGTTTTTTTACCTACGCTTTTGCCTTTGGGCTAATTTTTGTTATATTAAACCAGGTACCTTGATTGTTGCTTGGATTGTTTTTTGTTTGTTTGTTTTTGTTTTTTTAATCATGCCTTTGGCTACCGAGAGTGATTTCCTTCCCTTTCATGTTATACACCTAACTAATCCTAGACCGGGGGTCGGCAACACGTGGCTCTTTAGCGACATCTAGTGGCTCCCTGGAGCTTTATTAAAAAATGTTTGAAAAGATTTTGATAGTAGGCTAATATAGCTCAAATAGATATAGATACATGTTGCAGCTCCGAAAAAAGGAGAGCTGTGGTGTTCGTTTTTAAAAACGCACACTTTATTTATGCTTTTAACGGTCTCGACAAACACAGACACGTCTGCGTCCGACTCGTGCCTTCTCTCTTCTCGCTCAATTCGAGAGACGTTCAAAGACAGCCTCAGAAAAATGGAAATTCTTGATCACTTCACTGACACTAAGAAAAGCAAAAACAATTCACCAAAACAAAAAAAAATCAAGCAAGGAACTTACAGAATAAATTCTATGGGGGCGTTTGTGAACACACAGCAAATGAATGAATAACAAACAATTCTGAGACAGTCCAGTCTCCTACATACATACAGCATGTGTTTCCTTCATTGTAAGTTTTATAGAGGGCTCTTTCAGCCCTCTATAAAAAATCTTTCCAGCGTCCACACAATTTAAAGCACAGTGAAGCTACGGGAATGAATGAGAAGAGAGTTGCGTCGTAACCAGTAATAAGAAGCTTATTCGGAGCAAAAGTTGAGCGCGTTGCACCGCATATTTAGTCAATGACATGTCCACACAATTGTACGTACACACATATATTTGATCAATTACTTTTTGACATTTTAGGGGAAGCTGAGCTTCCCTTGCAATCTTAGAGCAATAGCCTCTGCATTGTATATAGTATAAGAAAAAAATTGTAACTTTCATTTTTTTGTATATAAGATGAAATTGAAAATATTAAATCAAAGCAACACTAACTCAAAGGTAACCCTTTCACCAGTTCTTTCCATTGTGGAAAGGGACAGCACTTTGCATTGCATGAGTCTGACAGCTCTGTGGGCATTTAAAACAGATTTGCCATCCTGGAGCTTGTGCTGACTGGACTGAATCTTGTTTTACAGGAAAAGGGTGCACCTCTTTTTGATTGAACACAAGTATGAATAAGTTCATAACTCATGAGCCAACTTATTCTTTCCAGTTAACTGTCAGCAGTGGATTTAAAGTTTTTTCCCCCCTAGTAGGTTATCCTTAAGTATCCCTTTCACTTCAAAATAAGTGCTCAAAAAATAGCCTCAAGCTGCTGCGAGTAGTTTTATTGTTCTCTGCATTCAAGCCACCCCTGTGCTAATTTTCAAAGGGAAAGAGGGGAAATGACAGTAGCTGCCCTCGTTTAAAAGTTTGCATGTGTTTGTCATTTTCCCTCGGTTCATGTCCATGTGTTGAGTCCTTTTCAAATTTCAGTTGAACATTAATGGTTGGGATTACACTGCTGGAAATTGCTTTGGCTTGTTTTCATCTTGCAGCTGTCTCTGCAGATGTCAGATTTCCCTGGAAGGGAGCTGTACGAGGTATAATTTTGTTTTTTGTGCACTCACGATTACAGGCTTGGCCTTTTTTGTGTTTTTCTTTGACTTAAAAAAAATCTAATAGAAATTGCAGCAAAAAATACAGTAATAGTGTTATAAATATATGTAGTGTTTTTCCATGGCTATCAGTATAAACATGATGGTGCTTATGTTACAACATACCAGCAAAGGGCGATTGTGCAAAGCCAGCAAGTTCAAGCCAGAAATCCCGTGGGACCTCTGATGTACATTTCTCAACACAAACGCCTCCGCCACCTGCCATCTACCAAGACCTCTCCATTGAGTTACGATTTTTTTTGGTTGTTGTCAACAAAATAAAAGTCCATTTTGAATCCCGCTGTGTCTCCTCCAAGCCAGTGATTTCATGACAACATCTTGTCGTGCACCATTAAAGCAGCACAACGTCAAATACAAAAAAATATTGAGGTGCACATCTGTTTTTGTTTTATTTATTTATTTTTTTATTGTCTCTAATCCTACCATCCCCCCAAAAAATAGTGACATAATTCATATGGCGTGAGCGATAGACTTAAATGGGAAGCGTCTAGTCAGCCTGCATTCATCTCTGTTTCTTTAGGTTCTATTGTTACACTACCAGCGTTGCAAAAAACCACATCCTAATTGAACTTGATCGGCATATTTTCCTCATGTGGACCTACCTGATGCTTTCACTCCACATGTTTTTCCATCTTGGCTCCTTCCAGCATATTTTAATGACTGGTACTTTGTTTCCTTCCCAGCCTCAGCCTCGGAGCAACTTGGGGAAAGAAGCAATGGGCAGAAGCCCAGGAGGAGTCCTCTGCAAACACTTTATGACGGTGACCAGGTCAGTGTCACTTCACAGGCTCCATCGCACCCGCTAAAAACGCTTGGCTTTTCATACACGGCATAACGCAGAGCGTTCTCATGAGATCTGTGATTTCAGTGCGCAGTACGCTATCAGCAATTCCAATCACCTAATGTAAAAAAAAAGATTACATTTCAAATAATTGCCTCATCAAAGTTGTTTAATATATTTTAAAGTGAAGTGTGTTGAGGTGTCAGCATTAAAAGTCGACGCATTTGCCTCGTGTTGCCTGCCTTCCTTTTTTTTTTTTTAATGAATCCCAGAAATGTTTGCCTTCACAGTGTGAGTCCCAGGTTTTAAATATCAGTCCTGCTGTTTTCGCTGATGCGTTTGCTTGAGAGCATGCAGCTCTTGAGGGAGATTCGGCTTCCTCCGCTAATTTTCAGCATTTCCCGCCCAGAACATCCAGTGCTCGCTCAGTGGGGCCAGTTGCTCGAGGCTCAAGTGTCCTCTCAGATGCAATGAACACAACAGAAATCTTTCTAAGCAAATGCCCCCCCCCCCCCGCCCCTTCCCCTCTGTATTAGGAAAGGAGCCATACTTCCATTTCAGCAACTCCAAGTTTTATAGCCACAATTTTATTGGGCTCCTAAGTAGCTACAATTGGGCCTGGTACTGAGAACGGTCAGCGTCATTGCTACCAGTGAAATTCATGCAGCATTTATCAATTCCATGAAATATTCATCGTGTCTGTACAATTTCTTTGTCTTACGCTACTTTACCCTTGAATATGTGCATTTCTTTTTAGATATCATCTCGCCACTTATACTGACAACGCTTGTCTGCACTATTCCCTCGGCTGTGTTACATTTGATTCGACGTTTACATTTGACTTGTGTAAAAATGTTTTCAGCTCCTTCCATATGCTTAGTGTGCTGGTTAAATAAATATTAAACTTTACAGTATGTTCTTTTTTTTCTTAAATATAAGCGTGAGGGTGGTTGTATAAGAACACGTTCTTTTGAATTCGAGCCAGTATGTGCATGTTTACGTAAAATGGCTCTAAAAGTTGAGTTTAGTCTCGGTTGTGGTGGTATTTTTCATGCCAATCACTGACACATTTATGCATTTGTTTCGGAAAAAAAGACACTCAAACATCTTTGCTGAATTAGCTCGGTGACATTTATTGATGTGTTTGCCTTGGCAGTGTCAAGCTGCAGAGAAAGAAGAACTCGGCGGCTTTCCAGTGGGATTTAAATGCAAAAGCAAGAAAAAAGCTGACTTGGGACTTTTAGATGCATAGTATAGAAGGCACGGCGGCAAGAGTTATGTTTCATTGGCATATTCAGTGTCATACTGCCAATTTCATTTGAAATGACCTTATTGTGCTGCTCCCGCGACACTTGACACTTGACTTGCGGCTGGACAGACACCATTGTCTTGTCCCAACAAAAGGCAAACAAACATGTGAGTGTGCTAAAAGGGCGAAAGTCTCCCAAGGCGCAAGTGTTTGGTGCCGTCTCTGAGCTTTTCTGAACCAACAGCAACCAGAACGCAGGAGATCTAAGTCAAAGATCTACTATTTTCAACAGATGCGCTTACATTACTGAAAGGCAAAACGACTCACAAAAAAAAAGAGCGAGAGAGAGACCACGACATCGAACTTATAAATGATCAAATATGAACTTATTCACAACTTTTCAATGAACACATTAAACTCTGGGAATTGATTTCTCTTCCCAGGAAGACATGACGCTTGTGATTGAAACCAGAACTTGTATGGCAGCCCACAGAGTCATGAACAATTGGAGGATTCCCAATTGTTGGCATCGAGGTTTCTGCATTGGGAGATAACGTCAAGAAAAAGATGTTCTGTATTTCATCTTTTTTGTCCCCTCTGTTTGTCTTTGTGGGTGTACTGAGGAATCTAATCCTACACTTGTGTTGCCCTGTTGCTCTATTTTATTTGTGTCTTGAAAAAAAACCTGCTGCCTAAGAAAAAGAAGTACGCACCATTTAAAGTGCATCTAATTAACCCCAAACCAATTTCAGCTGTTCTTTTCCAGACACATTTAGCCCAACACATTCGTTAGCTTAGCACATTCTGCGATAGGATGTCTGCCGTGCTCTGCTTCAGTTCCGTTGGTGATGATTTCACTTAGCGTGAGTTCTTAATCATCACTTTCTGAATTTCATGTTTGACATGAGCTACCTTGGAAACCGCCGAGGCATCGAACCCACTCCTGACACGAAGGCAGTGTGGTCTGACAAGAGCTGCACACGAAGCACAAAAATGTCCGCAGAGGTAGTCTTGCGATCTGCTGGCAAATACAGAGAGCCACACAGAGTGTCAAACAAACTGAGGCTCGGCGTGCTGACCGCTGCGCGCGGCAGTCCAACAGGCTAAGCAAATGAATGAAGTAAATTGGGTGTTTGTGTCACACGAAGGACAAGTTGTACTTGAGACCCGCACGTTACGACACTATGAATGTTATTTTAACGGTTTACATGTTGCAGCACAGGCACTCGCCTGATTTACTCCAATCTCAAATACCGGGTGCAGAATTGCACATTCACGCTGACAGATTGCCCGTGCTCTTGCTTGTCGTGTTTTTGGTCTACTAAGATTACGATCTTTTGCCAAGATCCCAAATAGCCCCTACTAGAGTGTGCGTTCACTCACTCATTTCATTAAATGAAAGGTTACGTTTTTCAAAGCATTTTTTAATTACCCCCCCCCCCCCCCCTTCTCTGCCCCCGCCCCCTTTTTTAGGTCGAGTCAGCAGTGCAGGCCATCCATCAAGGCCGACGGGAGTTTTTAGAGGAAGCCTGCCGCTCCTACACCCGAAAGCGTCGTGTCCTTATCCCGGAAGACCTTAAGCACATCATTGTGGATGACAAGCACGGTTTGCTGTACTGCTATGTACCCAAAGTCGCCTGCACCAACTGGAAGCGAGTACTCATGGTCCTGACCGGCGCGGCCGGATCCCGCCTAGACCCGCTGGAGATACCAGCGAACGAGGCCCACGTCTCAGGAAACCTGCGCACCTTGTCTGAGTACTCAGCTTCCCAGATCAACCAGCGATTGCGCTCCTACTTGAAGTTTGTGTTTGTACGCGAGCCGTTTGAGCGACTCGTGTCCGCTTATCGCAACAAATTCACACGGAGCTACAACACGGCTTTCCACAAACGATATGGCACCAAGATTGTACGCCGGCACAGGGCCAACCCGCAGCCAGACGCTCTGGAGAAAGGCGACGACGTCTCCTTTGACGAGTTTGTGTATTACCTCGTGGACCCGGCCACCCAGATGGAGGAACCCTTCAACGAGCACTGGGAGCGGGTACACTCGCTGTGCCATCCCTGCCTCATCCACTATGACGTGGTGGGGAAATACGAGACGCTGGAGCAGGACTCCAGCTACGTGCTACGGCTGGCCGGCATGGAGGACCGGGTCAGATTTCCCGCCTCGTCCAAGAGCGCCAGGACTACGGGAGACGTGGCAGCACAGCTCTTCCTCAACATCAGCCCCTTCTACCAGAAGAAGCTGTATAACCTCTTCCGCATGGACTTCCTCTTATTTAATTACTCTGTGCCAGCATACCTCAAGTTGTGACGAGCCAGAGGGGGCGCGTTGGGCATCCGCAGACGGCGGATGAAGATGCCGTCACACAACACCAATAAAGCGGATGATTGCCGACCAAGTGTGTACATACACTTGCACAGGCGAAGCATTGCGTTGTCGGCGCAGCCGAGTTCAACCCAAGGTGAAACTCGCTACAAATTCACATTGGACTGTAAAGAGTGATCAAATGAGTACTCGTCTGTGATTGTGTGAACAATTTGATTTCCAATTGGACGTGTTTCTTTTTTTTTCCTAGTGAATTCGCACAACAAATGTGATTTGTCTTTTGGGGGTGAGTTGACGTCACAATAGCACAATGAATGTTTACGATCGCATTTGGACAGTGAATGTTTCATACGTGCCTTTTGACGGTCAATCCCAAGCGAAAATAATGTGTGCCTGTGTTTCATTTTCTAATGTTGTGACAACATTTTTTTTTTTTTTATTGTGCTGTTTCTGACTGAATTGCATCATATCAGCCCCAAAAAAATTGTTGGTACTATTCTCACATAAATATCACCCACGCAACACAATTTATTGGATAAAGTATGACCGCAACACTAGAGCATGACAATCCTAATATTTAGGTACAATTCTAAACACAAACCTAAAAGAAAATGTTTTTTAAATACATCACACAGACGTGCATCAGCTTTGAGCAAACAGTTCAAAGAAGTGCGTGTCGCTCTCTCCTCCAGATGTTTTGGAACAGTGAAAACAATCCCTTTATTGACACAATAGTCTGAAACCATTTGGGCTTGACATAAAAAAATGACTATGAGCTCAGCAGTTGATATTTTCTTTCCAGGTACTTGCATTGAAATTTGTTGTGCTGCTTGGACGAACCCACCAATATTTTATGTGAGTTGATATTATGGAACCTATGACTGACCGCTGTGGAGAGACAACCACTCCACCACTGAGCCATCCTGCCGCCCGCATGATCTTTGCAATACTTTTGTTTTCAACTAAAAATCTGGTGTTCCATTACCAATGCTATTGTGTGGAAAAAAATAAATGCCCGCAAGGAAAAGTGGAAATGTTGATCTCTTGTCTCATATGATTCTTTTCACGTCAAACTCAATTGTTTTCGGCGAACAGAACTATGTCAGGCTACGAAGTGAGCTAGCAACTATGGAAACTAGTGCGCAATAACCTTATTTTGTGAGTGTTTCACCACCTTCCACAGTAAACACGTGTATTCCAGGGGTTTTGGATTCGTAAAAAATTGAGGCAGTAACTCTGAGATGAGCAAAACCAAATCAACGCTTCAAGTCTGACCTCCCCACTGACATTCAACGGCAAAATTGTTCTGTAAAGCACTTTGTTACAGCTGAAGTTGTTGTGAAAGCGCGATATCAATAAATATGTATTGTATTGGAAAATGCTCCATTTTCCTACCGACTGCTGTCAGGCTGCTGAATAAACATGCGTGAAAACCTGTAACCATTGTAAATAGCACAGCCACCTTATGCTTCATATATGCAGTTGCATATATGCTTATATCTATATCGTATATTTATATTGCATTCTACACCTTTTCTGAAACATTTATTTTGTGCATGCAACACTTTTTGTTTTTTTTCTTTTCCACCCCCCTCCTCTAACCCCTCCAATTTTGCTGCTGTAGACTGCAAATTTCCCCAGTGTGGGACAAATAAAGGTTATCTTATCTTCCCTTACACCCGATAAATATCTTGTTATGAAGTAGACCATCATCTATACTCATGAGATATTTGTTTCTAAACACATTTATACTTGAGTTGGTAATTGCTATCAACCAGCAATTGACTCTTATACAGCATTTTTTTCCCATAAGTAGGTTAGCTTGGAAATTTAAGGTCAGCAAGTACATAGCTATGGTACTTTGAGTCGCGTGTCTGAGTCTACGGACCTAAATAGCTCTATACCAAGGCCTACGTGACAGCTAAAATATTGTCTAACATACCGTATTTTCCATACTAAAAGGCGCACTGGATTGTGAGGCGCATCTTCAATGAATGGCCTATTTTGTAATTTTTTTCATATATTGGACGCACCGTATTATAAGACACAATCTACAATGCATCCACTAGATGGAGCTACGCTCAAGGAAATGCCAACAGTACACTACACTACACCCTGATTTATATAGCGACGATGTCAGTAAAACTTATTTAATAAAGCGGAGACACAGTTCACTTAAACAACAGCAAGTTATAACATTGATTCGTTAACGGTGAACACTCTTGCCGCTGCTCTATTTCCGTGTTCAACTGCGAAACCGATCGCCTTAAGTTTGAACTCTGCGTTGTATGCATGTCTCTAGCAAGGAGCCATTTTGGGGCTGACATATTACTGTAATGACCATACACAAGGCGCATCGGATTTTATGGCTCACCGTGAGCGTTTAAGAAAATGGAAGGCTTTTAGGTGTGCCTTTTATTGCGGAAAATACGGTTAACCGGCCAGTAGAAAGCGCTGATTGTGTTTTACTTTCGACTTTTTTTTTTACAGCACTTCCATCCTCAATAGCTTGGATTTTCCCTGCATAGTCACATTTCTACTCCTCGAGCATCACTCAACACATCCTACCGAAGGATGGCTTACTTCACGACACCGTGTTCACCCAGAAGGGAGCTCACTATCTCGAAAGTCCCGCGTGGGCGTACGGGTCCCAGTACATCGATACTGTCGATCAAATCCCGACCCCTCAAGAGCTGATCTGGTGAATCAGTCGGAAGCTTAGGGCCAGAAAAGCCGTTCCCAGCAGGTCACCCAGTGCTGTCAGGTAGGGGATGGAGAAGTTGTCTGGGTCCAAGCCCTTTTGCCACAGCCACCTCACCATCAGGTTGGCAACGTGCAGAAGAATCACCACCTGGTCAATGACAGCAGCGATGATGAGAAATCTCGCCAGGACATCCCCAATTTGTTCGAGTCTGCTGTCAGATGTCGACGGGGGGAGGGGGGGGGGGGGGGAAATCGGGTCTCGGCAGCACATCTGACACGTTTATGGAATTACTGCGTCAGCTATCAGACGTGAACTAAAAACTCATCAGGTGTCGGGCGGGGGGGAAAGAGTTTGTCACGTTTATGGAAATTCACTGTGGCTTGGAAAATATCTGTCAAGATGGTCTGAAAGAGCAAAGCATCATATGAAAGTTTCTAACAATGAAATGACATGCGGAGAGATGGACACTCAACGAGGTCTGAATGTACGGCGGGTGTTGGGTTGTTCATGCCTTTCTTAAATTTAATTTGGATTATTCACATATCGCTAACACTGCACGTGACGCTAACACTGCATGTGACCTAGCAGTGCATCTGCGGTACGCTGCGTTTTTATTTATAAGTTTTACAATATGGAATACAGTGTAAACGTTTGACTCCTATTTCAGCAGAAACTAGATGAGAATTCCGCTGAAGCGGTAAAAAGGATCTCACCTGAAGCAGCGCTGCAGATAGGTAACAAATGACGAAGGCAGCTGTCATGGCTGTGTGCCCTGCCTGCACAAGATGGATCATGTATAGGAAAAGAAGGTGACCTGGGACGACCAGCATGGCTAGGATTCTGGCTGACTTGGAATTCAGATCTGAACAGATGCAAGAAGAAAAGTAACTAGATTTTGCTTACCACTACAAGGTGGTTAAACTGCAATACCCCCCCACCTCCCACATACACACACAAACACACTTATTTTATCCGTTCCACATTTGTCAGTCAAGTGGCACGTATAATTGTCTCTCTTCACCTGAAGAAAAGAAAGTAGCAAAGGGTCCAGGACAGTCCTTAGTGATTTTGAATGGCAGAGCTCCTGGAATGCTCCAATAGTGAAGATAGGTAGACATCCTGCTGGCCTGGATGGCAACCAGATTTCCTCCAACACCTTCATTAAAAAAATAAAATAAAAAAAATGGTGATCAGTGTTAGCCATCGAGAGAGCATTGGCTTACACCAGAGGTGCTCAAGTCCAGGCCTGGAGAGCCCATATGCAGGCTTGGAACTCACATGGCCCTTTTCCACCACGCTTGTGCTAGTTCCGGGCCAGTGCCCAGGTTAGCACCAGTTCTTTCTTACCCACCACCGAAATTGGCTCTAGCTCTGGTGCTTGAAACTGGTGTATAGCGGGCCCCAATTATTTGTTGGACCAGACTGGCATTCATTCACAGTGCACATATGAACAAACAGCCGTTCACACTCAAATTCACACGTCATTGCATGATTTAAGAAAGTGGGAAGAAGACGGAGTACCCAGAAAAATACAGCATGCACATATGCAAGAGAATGCAAACTCCACACAGGAGCGATTCGTACCAGGACGTTGACCACTAAAGCAGTAACCGCTGACCAATTGAACATAACACGATACTTGCTTGCAAACCTAATGCACAAGTGGGAGCAAAGGAGAAGAAGCGTTCTTGTCATTGCCACAGTGAAGCTCTTCGCTGTAGCGCAAATACAGAACACCAATACAAAGAGCCTGTGGTGGGTGCCGAGGCCGCATGGGAGAAATTCAGAACAAACAGAAGACCGAATGCGCAGCTGGCACTCACTTCAGGCTTTTTGTTTGCAGTGTAATAATACTGCCAAGTCTGGTGATTCAGCTCGAAAAAGGAGCTCGTCTTGACCAAGGTTCGCACAACATCCGTGTAGTTCAGTGTGTGAAGATTAATAGCTACTGACCATTGATAACCGGAGTGAACACGGCCATTCCTTCGAAGTTTGGATTGCTCACTGTCTTATCCAGAATCAGGCCACCGACACTGCGCACAACACGAACCAAACCAATGACTTGATCTTGTCCGAGAAGGAGAGAATATCAACTTGGCCATTCACCTGCTGAGTGACATGGCCAAAATAACAGGCTGCCAGCCTGACTTCAGGACTTCTGCGATGGGTGGAGACTGGCGGGCGACGAGGACCCACAATGGCACAAGAAGCAGGAAAAAGGCACACGCTACAACAGGCAGGTACCATGTATCTGGGCGTTTTAAGAGCACAAAATCTCATATCACATTCTCTTCATAAATAAACAAATACCAGTGCATAACAAATCTCATTAAATCACATGAATTTTCCCTAGAAAGCTTTCTGGGGAAGCGAGACCTAAAAATGTCCGCATCCCCTAATTGCACTCTCACCTCTGTAGCAGAGGAAAAACCCGCTGACTGCAGCGAGCAACGACAGAGTGATGATGTCTCCCAGGCTGGCAGCGATGGGCGTGGCTATGTTATCTGGGTTGACGCCCATTCTCCTGGAGCCGATGATCACGGCCACCATCACGAGGCCTGCTCGTGTTGCAAGATCATGACCACACGGTTATTTTGGGATGTGTCTGCATCTCCCGTCGGTTGTCTGACCTAGAGACAGCGCCGCAAGAAAGGCTGCGGTGACACTGCTGGCGCACAGGATGGCAGCGTGGACAACATCCACTTGACCTCTCGTCAGGCCACCGAGACTCACTGCTGCCACAGCCGCCAGGAAACCGACCACTGTGGCCTGAACCTTCATGGGAATACATCGTGTTATCCTTTTCTTATTATCACCCCATTCATCCCTGACACAGTCTCCTCATACTTTCACCGCGCTTCATCATTTTTTACTTTCATAAGGAATGGACGGATGAGTAGCGATTCCGGGATTATTTGAACATATTGAGCACGGTCGAATCGCCGTGAGATGCTTTTCTCACCTGGATGAGAGCCAAATTGCAGCCCAGTGTCCTCCACTGCCACTGAGGTTTGTCCAGCTGCCCGGTGTTGGCCTGCACGTGGAAGCATCGCAACAAGTGTCCTTGTGGAATTTGGGGACATTTTACATTTGTTCTACGCACTGTGGATGTGAATGTTTTTCTTGAAGGCATGGGGGGAGGGAAGTCTGTGTGTCTCTGTGTAGAATTGTGTTTGCGCTCACGGCTGTTGACAGTCTGGATGCCAACGTCATCTCCAGATTCCCTTTCAGTCCCAGCAGGGCTGGAACCAGGATAAAAACCTCGGAGATCTCTTGAAAGACCGCCCAGTGCTGAAAAGAAACGCCACAAAAATAGAAATCGCATGTCATTTTTTATTCGATGAAAATTGAGTGAATCATGTCTTTATCAGTTCCAAGGTGACTTGGATCATCGGTTAACCAGCCTGAAAACCTTCATCTGCTATTATTAGCCAAACTACAAGTCTACGTTCTTGTACAATCTTTGCTTAGTAGGCTAAACTATTCAGAAGATGTTTCATTCAACTTTTCGATCTTGACGCAAATGAATTTGGCTAGTGGCTTTAAATGTTTTGGTGGCTTTAAATGTTTTGGTGGGTTGATAGTGTTTAATTCAATCATTAAAAAAAAAAGGCAATCCTGTAGAGATTTTCCAAATTCTGATGACGCACACAGGTCACAAAAATGTCACGTAGCGAGGTGGTGGTGGACCCCAAAAAGCAGGCAAGAGGGAGGAGCAGGGTGTATTTGAAGAAGTGTATTGATAAATCACAAAAAACTAAATCCTAAACAAAGTCCATAGTATCAAACAAAACCCATGACTGAAGCTCAAACCTATCAATAACAAAAACATGACAAACAAACAAACATGACAGCCGCAAAGAGCAACACACAAACAATGACCCAACAATGAGAGGTCGGGTGGGAGTCCTTTTATAGCCATAATTGCCTAACGACCAACAGGTGTGCGGCTGCAGGGAAAAGCCCCACAGTGCCACCTGTTGGTCACAAACTTAAACATGACAAAAAGTACTCAAACGCTGTACTTAAGTAGCGGTAAGGAATCTATCTAAAGATTCTGGCAAAATTAGAAGTAATGATTCAACTTGTTTACTTCAGTAAAAGTAAGAAAATACACACTATAGTATACTTACAGAAGTGGAAGTGATATTTATTTACTTATTTTGCTGTCATTCATATCCGGTGCCCATTTTGGTAACATTGGTAACATCGGTGCTATTATCGAGCGCTTCAATGTCTGCCCTGGAAACGAAACTCCAGTGCCAGATGGGTCACCGCCATGACTGCTCGCGTCTTGACCTAAAATCTTCTGTTGGGCTCCCAAAGGACTGCTCGAGGCAAATATCCAACGGCTCTTGCGGGAACACTTTTCCTTCACCCAGAGTGATACTTCTACGTCACTGTTCTTGTCACGTTTCCACAAATCACTTGCACCAGGATCTGTCTCTTTTGCAAATGGTGGAGGAAGGCTACGTGAAACCACTTGAAAGCAGGAAGCGCACACGAGACATGTGACAGCAGGTCTGCGAAGCCTCTTTGAACACTTTGAAACTAACAGACACTTACGCACACACACACACTCTCTCTCTCTCACACACACACACACATGCACTCCTCACGCTTCACTTTTGAGTAGCCGGGCGGCTGAGGCAGAGCGCTGGAAGCCTGGCCTGTCACGGGGCCTAAAAAGGGTCCATGTCCGGTGGGACAAGGACATCCAGAAGACCAGGAGCTTCTTCTCAGTCCCCATGTGCCCCTTGTCCTCCGTCTTCGTCCACAGCTCCCTCTCTTGGGGAAGCTGAAGCTCCTTCCTCAGTTTCATGGGGGGGGGGGGGGAGACACTATTCACGGCAGCAACACAGGAAAAGGTACTTCGGGATGGAAAGGTCAGTCACAAAGTCCGCGATGAAGGAAGAAGACAGGCAGAATCGGAATCTGCCTGTAGCGGGAGCAAGGCTGCGGATTGTGCGGTCACGATGAACAGCACTCTTCTTTCTCGGCATTCCTCTTAGTCTCAATGTTTTTCAGAGGGTGCTGCTGTTCTGCCCCCCCCCCCCCCCCCCCAGACTCTTTGCGTAGCCCCTCCTTCCTCTGCTCTTCAACGTGCTTGGTGGTGGGTGAGGTGACGCATCTCCAAGCAGCAGGTGCCCTACCTGTCCCTGACACGTGCTGCAGCGGACTTCTCTCTGACGGGCGGGGGGGGGGGGGGGGGGGGGGATCAGTATGCTCACCTTTTTAAAAGTACCATGACTTTGAGTAGTGTTGACCTTTTTTGTAAACTGCACACATATGTATGTGGGGTAGAGAAAGCCCGCAGTGTGGGATGACCCCCCCACCCCTATCCCACACACACACACACACACACATACAGCTTTCCTCACATACACACACTCAATATGACTCAGCTAAAATGTTGACTTTGGGACATGGGACGTTGCCTGAGGGGTTCTTTGTTTTCTGCAGCGCCCCCGTCTGGCTTCTGGCTGTAATTGGAATAATGAGGCTGCAGAAGAATCGCAGGGTTACACCAAGTCTTGAAGCGAATTGGACCACGGGACAAGCGGCGTAGCAAATGGATAGAGTGATGGATATCTGACTCAAAATGTCATTTGATATATTAATAATACGGGCGGCCCGGTAGCCCAGTGGTTAGCACGTCGGCTTCACAGTGCTGAGGTACCGGGTTCAAATCCAGCTCCGGTCTCCCTGTGTGGAGTTTGAATGTTCTCCCCGGGCCTGCGTGGGTTTTCTCCGGGTGCTCCGGTTTCCTCCCACATTCCAAAAACATGCATGGCAGGCTGATTGTGCACTCTAAATTGTCCCTAGGTATGAGTATGAGCGTGGATGGTTGTTCGTCTCTGTGTGCCCTGCGATTGGCTGGCAACCAATTCAGGGTGTCCCCCGCCTACTGCCCGAAGACAGCTGGGATAGGCTCCGGCACCCCCCGCGACCCTAGTGAGGATAAAGCGGTTCGGAAAATGGATGGATGGATATTAATAATACGCCAAGCATAATTATTTGTCTGTCGGGTGTATCTTTATTCCATTTAGGATGACGGGCTCTTTGTCAGAGTGTCAAAGTGTATATTTGACTGCGTAGTTGTCCTTGTTTGAACGGAGCACGGTCACCCGCAAGGTCACTGCGACCGCCAAACAGCTGAAGCTCACAAATCAAATCTTGGCTTGTCAAAGTGACAAGTCAGACAGCGACAGAGAGAACACGGCGACAGATGTTCACAGCTCGTTGAAGCCCAGGAGCTTTCTCCACAAGGAGTTCTTTTCAGATGACAAAACAGATGGACGTAGTCCAGAGCACGTTTCACAGATTCGATTTCCCTGTGTGGAGTTTGCATGTTCTCCCCGGGCTTGCGTGGGTTTTCTCCGGGTGCTCCGGTTTCCTCCCACAGTGGCAACTCAAGTCCCTAGGCGTGGATCGTCTCTGTGTGCCCTGCGATTGGCTGGTGATTCAGACTTGGGATAGGCTTAGTGAGGATCTTCGGAAAATGAATGAATGAATGAATGAAAACAGATGGACGTGAGACTTAGATTCGTTTGGCACAAAGTAACCAAGTGGCTATCTTTGGACTGGTGCATTTCTTATACTCTTTGGGATTCAAGGGAAGATCTGATTTGTCTTGAGAAGGAGGTACAGCCTGGACTAAGCACCTGTCAATCACATGTGTGACACAAAGGAGAAAAACAACCGCTTGCCTAAGATGCTTTGCGTGTTTGGGGAAGGTGTACCTTCAAGCACGCCAGTATTGGATCCAAAATGAAAAAATGTTACCCAGCAAAGGCTTAGTCATCGAAGTGTATTCGTGCCATTTTCAACTTCCGTCCAAGCTACCGGTGCAATATTGCAATTCCATATTCAACAAATGGCTACAAAAGTTATTTGGTGTCACTGACCTGCACTTGGTCCAGCAGAATGCCAGCCGTCACCATGCCGAGCCCAGCCAGCACAAACGACGGCATTACCTGCATGCAGATCATCCGGGAAGATTCTTTTGGTGGTGGAAGGGGTAATTTTGCCACCAGCATGACAGCGGCATCAGCGCAGCCTTAACCTTGTGGGCTAACTTCCAAAATGCCGACACTGTTGAAAGATCAGTTCCCTGCTCAGGTTGTCATACCACAAATTGCTGCTATCACGGTCACCCGTGGGTGTTGCCCACCTTTTGCTCAAAGTCCGCTTGGGCAGGCTCCAGCTCCCCATAAACCTGAAACAACGAAGCAGATTGGAAAACGCGCAGATGAAAGGATATATGTCTGTGGACAGTATGTTGGCTGACTGTTGGAATAAATGTCATTCTGTTAGACCATATTTACTCTCTGTGTAACTTGAAAACCTGTTTCAGAGTGACACCTCATAAATACCTCATAAACAATGGGGTGGGTTGATAATGAGAGACTTGTCGGACCGGGAGAGCTCAGGCTGCTCCTCCTGTTCTATCTTTTAAGATGTCTTGTTGTTTGTTTGTTTGTTTGTTTGTTGAACATAAAACATATACAGTACAGTAATAAATTGACAGAAAGTAAGGTAAGTAAAATTGTAAAAGGAAAGAGAAATCAGTCATCATACAACACAATTATTATGTTCAAAGGAGTAAAAAAATTATCTAGTCCTACCCCAAGTTATGTATTTATATATAAATAGGTCATTTTTATATCAATCAGAAAAGAAAGAAAGAAGGAAGGAAGAAGTCTCCATAAAGACTCATGCTTTTACCCTTAACCGTGATATTTTTACTACTGTATATTTAATTAATGTTTAGAATTTATCACCTTAACTCTGATTGGTGTAGGTTGTTTGTACTATTTTTTTGAATTTGTTTTTGAACTCAGGAAGCGATTTACTCATTTTCAGGTCCGTTTCAAAATTATTCCACAGATTAACACCTATTGTTAATGGCTTCTGATCAAATGAACTGTTGCTTGTGAGAAGATAACATCAACCCAGGACACCATGAGAGGGACATCCCAAGCTGTGTTTGTGGACCATCGACATCCAGAAGGAGCCGTTTGACAACATCTCAGGAATGAAGTGTGTGTTCTCATTGAAACTCTCCTTTACTGAAACTGTTGTGGAATGTGAAAATACTCCCCACACCCGTTAGAAGATTGTGTCTCAGGGACATCCTTCCAATAAATGCAAGGAGACAAACGCGCTCTCTTCAGCGTTGCCCCGGAACCTGCAGCGGTTTACATGGCAGAGCCAGCTGGAGAGCTGCTCCGAGATGGTGAACCGAGACATGTTTTAGCACGCTCTCTCTAGCAAGAAAGACAACCATGCCTGCCTCCTGAGTCTTCCTGTTCCTGATGTGTTCTAAGCGTCAGATTACCAGCATTAACCTAACACTGACAATTGGAAAAAGGAGCTTTTATCACACCGTCATACAATCTATGAACAGTTTCCGATCTGGATGGATGGATGGTCAGGGGTCTTAATTCAAATAAACTGCCTTCTTTTTTTGTTACGTTCAGACTTTTTGAGACTTTTTGGATACTGTCTAAGGAAAAGTTTCCAGTGAGACCATGAAAAACTCTTGCATGTTTTCAATCGATAGTTTTTTTGATTTTCAAATCATTTCAATCCGCATGTATGAGACTTGATTAAAAAAAAATACTGTAGCACATCAGTCCTTGTTTTTGTGCTTTCATCCATAACTGCCTGCATGGGTGGAGGTTTCCTTCTTTTGGTATTTTCGTAGATGACGCAGTTAGGAAGGGGCGTTTGCGCCGTTGTGGGAGTGATTTTTTTCCCCAGAAAATGAAAGCCGCTCCCTTCGATCCTTTTAAATTCATTCCGGGAGAGGCGCGCAGTCCTCATGCCTGAAGCTGGAGTCCACGCAGGATATCGGCGCACAAAGCACATTTGAAAGTAGGCACTTGGAGACCACCTTCAACCCCTGATTGTGCATCTGTGTGTGACAACCCCAGTGCAGAGGCCTGTTTCGCTTTTTCAATGCATGTAATTGTAGTTGTATTGCACGCTGAAATGGATTCAACTGCTAAAAGCAGCAACTGAAAGATAAAGGAATTAAGAATTAGTGACTGGTCTGGTCCATCACATGTCAGAAAATATTTCTAAATGTTGGTCATTGTTTGCAGGATGACAGAAACACGATAATATTTTCGGTTGAGAGACTAAAATTCTGAGGACTTTGACAATTTTTATGTTAACTTGTTTCCTAGATACCAGTTAGTGCTTGTTTCGCCCCAGCCTCGTCAGTCATGACAGTTTCCCATCGGCAAAAAGAACCCCAAATGAAACATGGGCTTTAGTCATTGCGAGTTGAGATGAAATCACTGCAGGTAATATAAGAGAAGGAAGGGGCAGCCAAGCGCTATCTGCTATAAATATTCTCGCTACAGCACCTCCCATCCCCAGGAAAGGTTTCAAGTTAAATGCGAGGGGCTACGCTGAAAGCCGCAATATATTGCCGTTGTTTCCACTGAGTCTCTTGTTGAACTACATCATCAGCTGCTCTTGACTCGCACTTGTTTTTCTGGATAGGGTTACATTTTTGTTGCCGACTGAATTTGACTGCCATTTGCTACCTTCGCCGCATCCAGGAACAAAACAACCCAGTGGAAAGGTCTGTTATGCATTGTTCATTTGTTTGTGACCGTGATTGAAATGTGGCTTCGTGCAATCTGATGACCAAAAAGTGAACATTTGCTTTCTTATCTTGCCATGTTTGCTCATTCACGTGACAAGCATGGACAAGGCCGGCGAGAAATGGAGACGCGACAACTTTGCTGCGATGGGAGACCCCAGCTGGACTGCCGTCCCCCGAACCACCACCATTCATCTTCGCTGCATTTACGACCCCAAACCGCAAGCCCCCAAGGTGCCGGTTCTGATCCGTCCTCCGGGCCCGAGACCTCCGTCGCTAAAGCAGGACTCAAACGTCAGCGTGACCGCCGATCCGCCGACCAAGACGATCATGAGGAGACGAGCTCGGTCTCTTCCGTCACCGGCGGAACGGAGGCGAGAACTCAGGAGCCAGCAGGTTCGCTTTGTGGACTCCCTGGGCCTCGATTTAGAGGAGGTGAAGGTGTTTAAAGTTCAAGAGCGACCCCTGATACCCCAACATGTCATGTTCCGACTACTGATGAGCTCTGAGAGGGCCTTCGGGAAATCTCTGGAGCTGTCGCTGCCTCACTTTAAACCCTGTTTCCCGGAGAACTTGGGTGCTCAAGCCGACTTCCTGCCGCGTGTGCGCGCGCAGGCCGTGTGTCTGGAGCACATCGTGTGCTCCGAGCTGGGGATTGCGGGCACCATACAAGTACTTAATTTAGACTATGAGAAAAAGGTCACAGTGCACTACTCTTTTACCAACTGGAGAACATCCACGGACACAGCGGCCTCCTGGGTCTCAAGTGGGGCAGAAGAGGAACGCGACGCTCCAGGGACCGACGTCTTCCGATTCCGTCTGCCGGTGCCGCCTTTCATTTTGCTGCCAGGAGCGTTACTGGAATTCGCCATCTGCTATCATGTCAAAGGCTCAAATTATTGGGACAACAACAATGGCTGCAATTACAAACTGACTTGTCATAGTTACAAGGTGACTGTTCCAAGGGAATGTGAAGACAGTATGCTGCACTTTACCTGAGCGACCACAGGAGGGAGCTATTGCACATGTATGGGAAAGCGGCTGTTGCCAGAGTTTCACAATTCTGTGATACATTTACATTGACTCAAATACTCGACTACTACTGTGGCAAAAGGCTGGCTTTTGACTAAAAACATTTCCATTTGAGGCTGTTCAATAGATCATATTATTTATCATGCTTAGTCATTCTGCTTGACTGCAATGTTTATCAGAGACTGACGTAATTATTCAATTTGGTGTATTAGAATGCAGAGTAAGAAGAGGAAGAACATGAGAACCATTCTCTGTACCGCTTTTCCAATTAGCCTCGGCAGAGCATGAGAAGAAGTTAGATTAGGGTGGACGTATGATATGATTTTTTGGCATCAATTAAAATTGGATAAAACTGCTGAGAATCACCATCCATGCAGGGCGACACCTGTGAATCAGGATATCCCCTTTGCACTCACAGGAGCATCCCTTTGTGTCGTAGCCCTCCACAGGTTTCTGGCTATTGCAGGTAGAACACACCTCACCACCAGCCACAGCCGACATTTGGGCCATTCATGACTCCACAGAGCGAGCTGTTACTGTGACTGTACAGTAGACATTTAACCCGAGCGGCCATCTGTCCCCTTCGATTGCCAAGAGAACACTGTGAATCACACAAGACGTGTGCTGATGTAAAAAATGAAGCATAAACAGCACAGCCAATTGAAAGTAGCTAACAGAGATGTTGCCATACGGACTTTTACAGCATGTGGTGCGATTTGCTGTGGTTGGTGGTGATGTTTTTTAAAACGCCATCTACCATTTGTCAGCGTGGATCCTGATTTAATGGGCCAACTGGGGAAGAGATGGCCCGTTAGATTGACGTACTATGTTTGCTTTTTTCGTGGTCTACAAACACACAATACAGTACAACATTATTGTTCTGTACTTTTCTGTAGCATAAAAAAAGCTTGAAACTGAAAAGTTTGAAAGTTGATCCAAACGTACCTTGTTGGTGCTTGGGGAGAGGACAATGGTGTGCATGTCAGCCCCCGTTATCCCTTTCTGTTTTTTTACTTCCGTTACATACCATCGAGAAGGACAGTGCAGAGGTGACCCAGCTCCGGCCTCCCTGTGTGGAAAACAAAAAGCTGGCAGGCTCAACTCTAAATTGTCCCTAGGTGCTGGATGGTTGTTCGTCTCTGTGTGCCCTGCGATTGGCTGGCACCAAAAATATAGGCTCCATAGTGAGGATGAAGCGGTTCGGCCATAGAGAAGGACTTGATACTGTGTGCTAGCATGTTTGGGCGTATACAGAACTATTATCTAAGTAAAAAACTGACATAGATAGGAAAAGGTGAAAATGACACACTCATGAGAGCTGTGAGCTTACAGTGATGCTAAGCTAATGTCGATGCTTTCCATTATGTTTGATGGGCCCGCGAACATCGATGCCTGCTCTAGTCTACTCTAAGTGTGTTTCTCTATAAGAGAACAGTTCAACATGTCACCAGTATCTATTTGTTGACGGCAACACAGCGCCATTGACTGGCCCTGTGCTAAATTGCGGCCAATTATGCAACTCTTTGAAAGATACTATACAAAGGGGCCTTTTGACTGGACCGGAAACTATTTTCTGCTGTACTTTTGCAGTGACATGGTGAATCCCATTCCACATTTTCTGCACACATGTGCGCTGGTGCACCACTTTTGTGCACCACTGGCTCATATATATCAGCATTTTTTCATTCATTCATTCATTTTCCGAACCGCTCTTATCCTCCCTAGGGTTGCGGAGGGTGCTGGAGCCTATCCCAGCTGTCTCCGGGCAGTAGGCGGGGGACACCCTGAACCGGTTGCCAGCCAATTGCAGGGCACACAGAGACGAACAACCATCTGCGCTCACACTCACACCTCGGGACAATTTAGAGTGTTCAATCAGCCTCCCATGCATGTTTTTGGAATGTGGGAGGAAAACGGAGTACCCGGAGAAAACCCACGCAGGCCCGAGGACAACATGCAAACTCCACACAGGGAGGCCGGAGCTGGAATTGAACTCGGTACTTCTGCACTGTGAGGTCGACACGCTAACCACTGGACCGCCTTATATATCAACAATGATTTTTTTAAAAACACGATAGAAGTCCAACGGACACACAAATCTTTCTTACAAATTGAAAACCTGTATTGTGCAGACAATAAATAGTGCTTACAAAGGGAGGTTGTCTTGTACGCAGACAGAGTTTTTGATTCAGAACATTGAGGCTGTCCGTATGAAACTCGTCAGCGACTGAACCAGTGAGAGTCAGACACAGGACAGGGAGGTGACGTCTCAAACAACAGTGGAATAGTGCCAGCGGGCCACATGCACCTTTGCCCCACCGTCATGGCATCGCAAATAAGGATTTGAAAAGAGTCACTTTACCACCCGCCCTCCAGAAAAAAAAGTCTCCGAGACCGTGAGTCTTCCCCGTTCCCCCGACAAGGTCACACGAAGGTCCGTGAGATGCTCCTGTGAGTAGATCTTTCTGCGTGTCGTCTCGTCTACTCGCCGCTCCATTTCTAGAGACATAGCCTCTAAGGTTTGCTGGACCCAAATATCAGGACACCCACTGACTGTGGGCGGGTACACTGGAAGACTCTGTGCAAGGTCTTCACTGACTGAACCAAATATCAGCAACTCTTCACAGAAGAAACCTTGCTAAGGCCGGTGGAACCTGCGGAGGGGACAGAAAAAAAAGGAGGATGAGTGTGGGTTAATATCTTCTCCTCCCGGGCTTTCATCAATAAGGAGCTCTATTCTTAGCCCGGAGGTCTCATAAACCAGCCGCTGCCTTTGCTCAAGAAGGGGCTCTTGCGTAAGCACGACCCCAAATAATCAGTTGGCTTTTAAGCATGAGAGATTTTGTCTTGAGCAAGCAAAATCTGAACTGAAGATGTGACCTTTTCATTGCAGGGGAGAGGGAATGCTCAAAAAAATGACAACAAATTAAATGCGGACATACCGCACAAAGGTGCGCACACGCCGATAGGAAGCACCTTGGATTTACGATGTCGCGAGATAAAGAGCGAGAGCACCGGCGCACAAACCTCGTCAGGTGTTTGCTCGAAGAATGAACCTGCATCTCCGTACTTTTGAACTCGTTCAGTTCTTTACGGATGGCCGCCTGCAGGCAAAAAAAAAAAAATTCAGCGTGAGACCCTTCATGCATGCTTCCTTGTTGTTTGGACATACTACATGCTGTCATGTCAAGGCTACTTTTCGGGGAAATATTATATATAACACATGGTGGATTTTTCGAGCTACCTTGTCAGCGGCTGACAGTCTGGTCCAGGGCTTGTCCGCCCGCCTGTCGTAGTCCTGAGCTTTGGCCACTTCCACATAGTCACTGAAACGAATGAGAATCTTTCTGTCCCGCAGCTCATCCACGGTCGGCCGTTGATTGAGCTGCACAAAAACAAATCAGAGTCAGCCGTGCCGTGAAGGTTCATCTTCACCGTTGGTCTGAACGTCTTTATGGCTGCCCCGACGGTGTTGGAGAAACTGCGGCGGCATACCTTTCTGTTCAGCCGTTGCTTTATTTCTCGCCTCTCCTCCTGCTCGGTCAGGTCATTTCTTTCTGGTTGTAAGAAAGCCAAACCAATATTAGAACAACATTCTATTCGGGTATTATTGAGGCATTTGAGTGCCAATGTCAGGAACTAGCGGTCGTTGCGGAATTGGTTAAACAGACGATGAGATCATTTGTGAAACAGTTGGACCCCAACCAAAATTTGGCTCTTGCTGCCAAATAACACCCCAAATTCTGCGTTACGATGGATTGGAGACTGCAAATGAATTTCAGTGCAGTGATGCGGTGACAGGTTTGGATGGCACAAGCTCACAGGCTCACAGGTGGCCATTCAGAGCGATAGGTCATGGCTAAGGACAACTGTCTTCGGGCGTCATTCCTCGCATGAATGTGTTGCCGCAAGTTTGGATCCAATGAAATGTCTGACTGACTGTCAAGGAAGATTCAACATGCGATCAAAGTTAGTTAAGCAGTCCAGTCAAGACGAATTTGGATAACTTAGAGTATTTTTTTTTAAATCAAAATAATTTTCAAAGGAGCTTGATCTTGGTGGAAATATAGGTACCATAATTTCTATCACAGTGTGTGCAGCAATTTCAACAACAGATGATAAAATCATTATATATATATATATATATATATATATATATATATATATATATATATACATACACACACACACGCATATATACACACAAAGACACACACTTTTGGGGGGGATATTTGGCTTACTTGTTATAGAAGTCGCTCTTTCTTCACATGAGTGTATACTCATATATAAATGTAAGCTTATGTTATATTATTAATTATCATTTTATGTTTGAGCATCATATTATTTCATGTTAAGCATTCCCAAATTATATTCTGTTGTTTAATAATTCCTTAGACATGTTTTTATGTTAATATGTTCTGATTGGCTGTTAAAGTAAGAGAAGCAGGAAGTAGTTTTAGTTACGGGAGTTGTCTTCTCGAACGTGCTGCGGTGCAGACGTCTTTTTGTTGTCCTCTTAGTAAAGCTGCATTTAAAGGATTCCCTCTCTCCTTTTGCCGTTCGCAAAGTAGTGATATCCACTGAAGAATAACGAACCCCTCAACTTACATCAGTTTTGATTATTTGTCAGAATTGTTCATTGCTCATATTTTACTGTTTACGGTATTCAGTAAATGATGACATGGAATATATTGCTGGTGAAAATGAAGTGTTTTAATCCTAATATCTGTTGGGGTTTTCTCATTTGTGCCGAGCCCTGAGTGTTTACCTAAAACTGATTCGAGATTTTGGTATCTAAGTTCAGTCGA
Organism: Hippocampus abdominalis; assembly: GCA_018466805.1. Classification (NCBI taxonomy): domain Eukaryota; kingdom Metazoa; phylum Chordata; class Actinopteri; order Syngnathiformes; family Syngnathidae; genus Hippocampus; species Hippocampus abdominalis. The sequence continues at coordinate 18,915,157 of CM031707.1, forward strand.
CGGTGTATTTATTTATTTATTTATTTATTTATTTTACAGACTCAAGTTATGGCAGATTGTAATTATTGTTGGGCATGGTGATTTTGAAAATCAGTCCATTCGCTTCCCGTGCATTCTCGAGAAAGCACAAGCTCAACGTCGGTCATCGATCCGCATCCAGACACGACCAAAGACTTTGAAATCACTGTTGCACACTTACGCTTCAAGATGTTCCGACTCTCCAGCTCCTCCACCGCGGGCCGCTGGCTGAGTCTCCTGCGTAAAAAGACCAGAATCACGTTCTGGACCATTTCGCTGCTTGGTTCTCTCAGTTCGTCCAGCACTTGGGGCTCCTATAGCGTCCTCCGAACGGCACCTCGCTTGGGTTTTGAGGCGTTGAAGAATCAACATCGGAACAAACTCGGAAAACGCCTTTTGGGGGTTGGGGGTGGGGGTCGCGTCCAAATCACTCCGCAAGAAAAAACACGTGTCGTTGCCCTCACAAAAAAGTTTCAGCTAACATCCCATGAAGAGGAGAGTGAAGCAAAGGGGAAGTTTTTCAGTGGATGTGCGGAGGATGCTGAAGCGTTCTGAGCGCAGCACACGCCGCCTCCTTTGTAGCACACTGGGAAGGGGTGGGTCGCACGCACACGTACGCGCGCGCGCGGTCACGCGCGGGCACGCACACGCACTTTTGGCCACGCGTCGCGCTGCGTGCATTGAGTCGAATAGACTCGGGGGGCATCCCAAAGGAGTCGGGTGGACGTGTTTGTTTTCAAGTCCGGACATTTTCTTGCCATGTGAAAATCGCATTTGAACAACTGCAGCGTCTTTCGCCGCGTGCCAGTAAGACAGCGCTCGCGTCAGCTGACCTGACCTTTCAACAAACCCCAATCTATCACGACTCACGTGTCAGCGTTTCACGTCACCCGAACTTTAGCATTGCGCACAGGGTGCGAGATTAAACTATTGTTACGTTGAAAACAAATCACCACTTGATAAATTGCAGTTTCGTGGAAACGAATCCGTCTGTTCAAAAACAAATACATTGATTATTTAACGGCGGAGGGAGGGGCGGGGTTTAACTGTTTCGGTGACCAAATGAAGCTTGTGAACCTTGGTTCCATTTGTCGTTCAATACAAAAACAATGACATAAAAAGAAGACAAGAGTTGAGCTAATCATAACAACGTCCTCAAATCAAATAAAAATAAATCCCATTTTATGTTGACATACTCTGCTTTGACCAAGAAATTAGCTTTTTTTTTTTGTGAGCATGATTGATGATTTAGAACGTCCGTCGTAAAAAAAAGTTCCATAATAGGCACCGTTTTTTTGGTTTTGTTTTCATCGTGAGCTGTCGCTGCCATAGGGGTGAAAGTTGGGGTGCATGCTGAAGTGCAACTGTAAAAACAAAAAGAGCGGCTTGTATTTTGAGGGGTAAAACAGAAGCTTCGGTTTTAAAATGCAAATGATTGACATTTATGGCAACATTGTTATCTCATGCAATAAGGCAAGCAATTTCTCTGCTCCGGAACTATTTGCTGATTTGTTCTTACTTATATCTTTAAGTTCGTTTATTTTATCATAAGCGCATTTTCAGATTGAAGGAAGACATTCGAACTCCAGAACCAAGATTCGAACCCACAACATCTTCATTGATGGAATGCAAACCACCACCTTTGCGTGGTTCCACAGCAGACGTCTTTGTTAACATGGTGGAAAAGATTTGTGATTTCCAGCAAAGCATGTTCAATAATCCTCGTGATCCTCGATGGTCCCCTAGGCGCTCGTGTCTTCACGTCTACAAATGATGCGCAACTTATAAGTGACGAAAAATCTCTTCAACCTGAAGACATACACTCGACCGCCCACGATTATTAGACCCCAGGGCATCATCAAGGGGGCGGGGTGGCGGGCAAGATGACGATTCGAAGGGCTCGTGACGAAAACAGGACGCTTGAAGATTGGGCTTTCAATAAACAGAATTGACATGCAGAGGCTTCCCCCAACACCAGCAGGCTTGTGTTTGTTTTTTGGATTTGTTCCAGTACCATCACCAGACCATTTAAAACTGTCAGCGGTGATGATTGTGTCACACCATGGATATAAGGTCATGAATCAAACGATGTTTTTCGTCAAAGTGTGTTTGTGCTTCGAGATGCATTCTGGACACACGAAGCCACCAGCCGGCGAGCGCCATGTGTTCAAGCTGGGCGGGGGTCTGATCTGCATCTCTTGCAGTAATGTCAGAACAAGTCAAATGGTGAAAACTCCCGCAGCTTGACACGGATCCTCACCACAAACCAAAGTGTCTTTTGTGGTCCACGTGCCACTCGACTATAAAAGATATGCGCCACTATTTTCTGCGTGCTGAGTCAAAATGACTGCTGTGGAGAAAAAAAAAATCTGAACTCTCTCGCTAAAGTCTTGCGCATGTATTTATTCTTCTCTTCTGCCATCTTAGTCCCGAGCTCCTGCAACGATGTGCCCTTCACGAGAACTGGCCCACTCTGCTTGGTCAGAGGGAAACGCTCCCTGTTTGTGAAATGGACTCACCAGCATGTCAAAGGAATGAGCTGCTTCTTACAGCAACGGCTGATGGGAATGGCAGGCCGTTGCGAGCCGAGGAGAGCCAGGATGATTCAGGCTGCCGCTGCCCACCGAGGTGTGTCCTAATGCCTCGCTCTTTCCTCCTCACTGGCACGGCCCGAGGACAGAAGGGGTGGGTTGGGGGGGGGGGGGGGTGCCCTCGGATGCAGCTGAATCTGCGTGATCCCAGACCAGACTTGGAGACGCAGGCCGTGGCGGCGAGTTTGGGTTGAGGTGCCAGGAAAAATGAAGGAAACCTCGTTCATCCCGGTGACCCGAAACTGAACCGTTTATGCAACTTCCGCGCCGAGACCGTTGACCTGGAAGTTTTCCGTTACATGGTCACAGATTTGCTGCAGCGTGTCTGAGCGTGTTCTTCTGTTTCATCATCACAGGCTGATCAACTCTGACTGAACTGGTCAGAGAGTTCCCAAAGGTCTCCTGTCCTCATAGGACGCATTCAAAGAGCGAAACGTGAGATATATCAAGCGGTTCTTAATCCACGCTTGGATGTTTTGCCCTTTGCCACAGGACCACAGATCGAGTCGGGAATCCCCCCGTGGGCTCTCCACTGGGAACAAAAGCGTGCAGAAGGTGACTTCAAATAACTACGTTCAGCTTTGAACATGTGCTCAGTGTCACGTGGTCAGCGTTTCAAGTAAAGTGCATCAGTTCATCACAAATTGAAATGAACCCAAACCAATTTAGAGTCTTCAACTAACGTAGCAAACACCTTTTGAGCATGTGGGGAAACTGGAGTGTCGAAAACCCACGCAAGCACAGGGAGAACACGCAAATGTGAAAATTGAACGTGTTCACCTTCAGATGATTTTGATTTTTGTTGTTTTCTAAGGGAGCACTTGCTGCTAAATTCAACACCAACTCAACCGGTAACCGTGAAACTGCAACCTCAGCTACGCGCACCTAGCGGCTTACAGAGTAGACGGACAACAACAACCAAATAAAAGCAAAAAATATCTGATTCACTTTGCATCATGTTCACAATGAAAAGTGAGGCCGGTCAATTGACAACATTTGACAAGCCCCCCCGCCATCATTTGATGTATGGCTTGAGAAGGCAGCACGGCGATAAGTGTCACGCGAGCCAACGATATCGCCAATCACGCCTGTTTGCTAATTTGGCACTGTAAGAAGAGGAAAATCGTCGTGAGTGGGTGCAGACGCTTTCAGACTTTTGACATTTCAATTAGATGGTACTCGAAGCTGGAAGCCAGAAAATAACCCCGCCGGATCACATTAATTGCCGCATGTGAGGAAGGCTTGGTCTAATGTGGTGACAACATATAATTTGGAATTCTTTTTTGCTCAAGCTGTACATAGTATGTCCAGGATACGCCATCTGGCAATTACGCCTCTCCAACTGTATTTCAACCTCTGCCACCTCCCAACTTGTCACTGGAGAAATGCCTGAATGTGACTCTGTCAGAAGCCGGGCGACCAATCGAGACAAAGACTTCTCAATCATTTCGTTGGAAAAATACAACAAAAATCACCACACGCTGTCATATAGACGGAAGTACAAGAAGACGTTTTCTGCACTTTAAACAGAGTCTATAACAAGCTTTGGTCAAAACAGCCAAACGCTGCAGAAATGTTCTGCAAGAAAGCCAGGTCTCATCCTACTGTTGGCCCAGTGGTGAGCTTGACTTGATTCAGACAGCCGCTGGTGATCCAGTGATCCGGAACTACCACCATAGCCGAAGGCCAAAATGCAGTATTTGTTCTGCCTCGCCTCAGCCATGTCGTCACAACACCGAAGCAAGCTACGGATATTGCCGGAAGTTGTCGGGTTGCGCTGCTGGTTGGTTTGCAAGAATCAAAGCGATTCCAAATCCCCCATTGGGCCTGACTAATATAGCCACGGTGCACTCAGCTGTTGGGTGGCCAACGTTTGGGTTTATTCACGGACGGCAGCTGTCATTACTTGTTCGCCCCTTTTCTCAAAGCAGAAATTGGTCTGGGAGCCACAGATGTATTCCATTACTGGTCTCAAAATCTTGAACGACACTTACAAAAGGAACTGTACCTACGAACAGCAGCAAGGCATTTCCCTTGACTTCAGATTTGCATCTCGAACAGAATATTAATCACTCCGCATGTCATTAGCGCAGCACCATTTCTCAGGCAGGTTAGCAGGCTGGCCCATTTATAGCAGGTCTATGAATTTGTAACATGGGATGAGAATGGAGCCATTTATCATGACAGTTAAACGTCAGCAGATCTCTGCAAGAGCCCCTTTGGGGAAGAGCGAGAGAGAGAGTGCAATCAGAGGGGGAAACGGACCGCTCATCAGCAGCGAACGGGCCCAGAGGCGAGGGAGAGCTAGCCTGTGATGACGTAGTTGATTACGGCTAGTGCCTCTGCGGCGTTTGGCTAAATTTAGAAAGAGAGGGTTCCCTTCCGCTGTCGCAGGGCGGCCCGCTGCTCTGCTTCCTGCTGCAAAGTGCCAAGCTGAAGTAACGCACATCAACGAATGCGACACAGCAGTTCCATCATCGGTGGGTAAGTTGCATCAAGAAATCAATTCATTTGAAAGAGCAGTGCCATTGTTTCCCAGGCATTTATATCGCCTTATTCTTTCATATCTTCTGACATAAAAGCTGGCGCTTCAAAAGCAAAAACGAGTCAAAGCTGACCCTAACCTTATGCCTACCCCGAACCCTGCGGCGGCCTGTCAGTCCCTGATTCTTATCTTATCTTACACATTTACAACGCTGCATTTTATTGAGAAAGGGTATGACTAATGTGGGGCACTTGGTTCTAAATGCAATAATAACCACGGTAACCTTCTCCCATTTTTATGTGATCTCTTGACTCTTGTTGTGTCATTTCCTAAAAGAGCCACTAACCAAATACAAATTCAAGTCAAAATGCAGCCAGGGTATGAATCATTTGGGCCTACTACTTTGTTCCTGCGTATATTATTCGGAATGTCATGCTTAGGCGGAGTTCGGCGATTTCCCCATCAAGGGATCATCGTAAAAAATGACCAAGTGAAGCTACTTTTGATTTGGCAAGTTCACAGAATCCACAATCAAACCACAAATGATGGTACTGTGCTACTCTAAAGTAGACTTTGACGTTCAGCTCAGGTGACACGTTGCCCTGCCTGTCTGAGACCAGGCCACACGTTCAGATTGCGAGCATTCTCGCTGGATTGGGAGCATTTGCGTTCGTAATGTTGTAGAGGACAAAGAGCAGAGTGCTTTCAGGGCCACTGAAAGCACCACAGACACAAACGTAGCAAGACGATCGCCGCCACGTGCATTGCGCCCTTTGAGCAACGTGAGTATGATTCATCCAGCATGTGCCCCGTTGCCGCTACGCCATAGATTATTCCCATCCTTGTTTTTGCTCCTGCGCGTAGCACACGGCCGGCAGGACAGAGATGCTCGCAGATGGCGTGGCCACCCCACACAATAGCATGCACCCTGTCTCACTTGATGTTGACGCCTTGCAGAGCGCTCAGTCACGCTGTCAGTCACGGTCAGCGCCGAGCTTCGAGCACGACATTCAGCACAACCTGGCTGCAGGGGTGATCTTCACCCAGCAAAGTATCGTCGGTGTCGGATGCCTTCTGCCTCATAACATTCCCAAGCGGTGCGAATTTTCACACCGTCATCAGTGCAATCCGGGGTCTGTTTTGTAAATTTACACTCAGGTGTTAGGTTCATGATGTTACCAGTGTTATGTAACATCAGGCGGTCCTAACTGCGGCTTTAAATGAGAATGGTGCGTCCACTGTGGAGGCAGAGGGCTTGACCGCTCACTGTTTTTGTCAATCAATTTTCCATAGCACCCGACACTTTCAAGCACTCAAAGACTGTCTGTATAATTGCACAACCGACGTTACACTACAATTACTGTTACTGGTCACCTTTTTAAAAAATGCCGCAACGATTATCGGCAACTGCACAACCGCCATAGTATTGTAGTGAACCACTGATCACTTTGTCGCTGCTCAATGACCCTGCACATTGTTGCACAGCTGTCATTGGGTGCTACTACACCGCCTAATGGTACCCTTACATGACGGAAAGTATTTCAATACTTATATGTCATGTCTTTGTTTATCGTACTTACTTGTTATTGTAATACTAGTGTAGTCTGTACTATACGAGACAATTTCCTTGTGTGTTCAACATACTTGGCCAATAAAGCTGATTCTGACAATGCGCTGTTTGATTTGACGCCACGTCAGTTCAGCAGTGAAGCAGCAGTCGGCAAACTTACATGAAGCTGCAGGGAAGCGTTTCATTACAGGTCGCCGCTCTGACCGCTGTCCTTTAGCCGTTGTCATCCAAACAACACACAAGCCACTGTCACACTTCCCTCCCCTCATGACACGTAATCGATCGCTTCCTGTGTTTATGCAAGATGTATTTACATAAGTAGCCCGTCGCCACATGAAATGTAGCTGTTATTCTCTCGATCCGTAGTGTGCTTTCATGTCTGACAAAATTGCTCTCGTGGCAAATTCCCCAAATAAGTACACGATGCATAATGCCGATTACTAGATTGTGCGCTGTTCACATAAGCGTGGGCGGGGACCACATGGAATTATAACGTCACACGCATCAGATGCACGCGCAGTTATTGGCGCCATCCAGATGGACACCGAGCTGTGAAATGCCTTAGGTGAGGGTGTGCGAACACGGCACATGGAGATGTGTGATGCCAGGCTTGGGAGAAGTTCACAGGCGCTATTTGTCAGGAATGTCAATCATTATTTCTTCGTGCACTTTGTCTTGTGAGGATTGCCCTGCTTTACTTTTGTGTCTGCGCTCATGATTTATGACCATGGTCGGGTCAACTCTTCCAAGTACAGTACTCTGATTAAAGGATAAGGACAATTATAGCTACTTCTTTAAAGCCTAGTTATTGACGACTTAGTGGAAAACTAGATTTTCCTCGGAATACGAACCCCTTTCCTGGTTTTACGTTAATCACTTGTACTGAGCTTCTATTGTAAGAATGTGTCTTCCGTTTTTGGACAGAACACAGCTCTGTTCAGTGTTTGCATGACGTAAGCTGCGGCTGTGTCAGCATCTACACTGACCAGTCACAACACTCAACTCAACTCAACTCAAATGTATTTATAAAGCACTTTCAAACAGCTATCGCTGCACACAAAGTGCTGTACATAGAGCAACTAACATATACAACAGTAAAGCAAAGCAACAAATCAGTATCAAAGATGGGAGAGGGCACCAAACAGTATAACCAAGATCATAATTTGCACTAAGTACGCCATCACAATCTAAAGAGATACAAATGCAACGGATGTATCAAAAGGCATCAAGGAAAAATAGGTCAGATTCTGAAGTGGGTGCTGGACGGTCTTTGGTGCCGTTTTCTATACTGCTTATCATTCCCATGACGAGGAGATTGAGTGGGGATGAAGCCCACATGCTTCCCACTTCAAAGTTGGCTTTGGAAACCAGCACGCTACCCGCGGCTGTATTTGGCCAGACGTGTGAGAAAATCACAAATAGCGTCTCCGTTCACACTGCTGATTTCCTGGGATTGACTCCCGTTTGGTGAACCTGGGGATAAATGTGAGTGCGCGTCTCTATGCGCCCTCCTGACTGACTTGCGGCCGTTTCAGCCTAAATCAGCAGCAGAAAGCAGGTGAAACGTAAATGAATGCGCTCTTGAGAGAAAAGATTGAACATTTTGCTTTAAGCCTTGGCTTCTGATTTCAACTTCATGAGTAAGCAAAGTAGGCGGCCCGGTAGTCCAGTGGTTAGCACGTCGGCTTCACAGTGCAGAGGTGCCAGGTTCAATTCCAGCTCCGGCCTCCCTGTGTGGAGTTTGCATGTTCTCCCCGGGCCTGCGTGGGTTTTCTCCGGGTGCTCCGGTTTCCTCCCACATTCCAAAAACATGCATGGCAGGCTGATTGGACACTCTAAATTGTCCCTAGGTATGAGTGTGCGCGCGGATGATTGTTCGTCTCTGTGTGCCCTGCGATTGGCTGGCAACTAATCCAGAGTGTCCCCCGCCTACTGCCCGAAGACGGCTGGGATAGGCTCCGGCACCCCCCGCGACCCTAGTGAGGATAAAGCGGTTCAGAAAATGGATGGATGGATGGAGTAAGCAAAGTTATGAAAATCCGCTAAAAATGTGAGAACTCAAGAAAAGGCAGTTATCACTGTTGCGTTCAACTTGATATTATCACACTTTAGTTGAGGGGAATCCATTTTTTACTGCTGGTGTGGTGGGTGCGCTTTCCCCATCATTGCGTAACCCTCCAAGCACACGCTGTACTACTCACTAACAAACTAACCTGATTTGACTACAAATCCTTTTAAAGCCTTCATGGCAAAAGCGCACTGCCATTTATGTAACACAACATTTATGATTAGGTTGCATTCCTGGATTTCTGAAAATCCTCTTGGACCCTGCACAACCTTTGACCCAAAATAGATACGACACAAGTGCAACAATATACACCTTTGTATGAACAATTAGAACTAAACCTAATCGCCAATATCTTCTTATGCAATTAACCTCACACTGATTTAAACAAATCATATCACTTTCAGTCAGACAAAGAAAGCCACGACAACATGGCATCATGGCCCAGAAGTATTTGGGTAACTATGACTCTTTCGGGATGTTTCCTCGATACACCACCGACTGGTTTCAGTTTTGATTTAAGGTTTCATTCGAAAAAAAAGAAAAACAAATATTTAAAAAATATTGTTATATTTAAAACCTGTTGTTATGGTCCTTTGGTGCAAAATTATTAAAAACCCTGATAGAGAGAGACAGAGAGAATGAGAGAGAGCGAGAGAGATACACAGAGAGAGACAGAGAGAGATAGAGAGGGATAAAGAGAGAGCGAAAAATAAAAAGAGCATACGGTAAGAGAGCGTGCGAGATAGAGAATGAGATAGAGCGAAAGAGATACAGACAGAGATGAAGAGCGAAAAAGAGAGAGTGAGAGAGAAAGATAGAAAGAGTATGAGATAGAGAGAGTGAGCAAGAGATAGAGAGAGAGAGAGAGAGAGAGAGAGAGATATGGATGGATAGACAGAGAGATAGATAAAGAGAGACATATAGAGAGAGAGCAAAAGATAGATAGATAGATAGATAGATAGATAGATAGATAGATAGATAGATCATACAGAAGCCCTCGATGACACACATGGGGGGGGGGGGGGGGGGGGGTTAGGGCTGCGGGTACTGCAGGCAAGCAGATGCGGAGCCACAAAAGCCACTCACTTGGCCAGCTTCATCTCAATCTGTTGACGGATGGCCTGGCGCTCCTGGTCACTGCGGACAGGGAAGATGTTGCGGTCCTCCAGTTCTTGCTTGCTCGGTCGGTTCCGCAGCTTCACAGCCAAAAGCTCCTTCCTCATCCTGCGCGGGAGGGTCCCTGCACACACACAGGCGAGGTCACCAACAAATGATCAAAAAATATATATTTTCATCACACCACTCTGAACTATTGTCATTTGCCCAATGAGTCATTTTTTAAAATACGTTGAAGAAAACACGACAATGTAATGTTAGGGCTGTTTCCATTCTCCTCTATCTTGACCTCTTGTTACGGATTATAATTCAGTCAAACCAGCAGTGGTGGGCTACATTCAATTAGCTAACAATGTTTACTTATTATATGCGTATATGTGCAGTTGTCCAATTCAAGCCAGGTGGAACTTGCTGTAAACACTTTGCACTTTAGCTTCTTTTATGAAAAAAAAACATCTGCTTGCTCCCGGATTGCACTTCTTGCTATCTGAGTCTTATCGTGAACCCACAAAAGGTGAACCGTGATATAGCAAGGGGCAAATGGTAATTAATAATTAGGTATGAGCTCTGTAAATCAGTCCCCATAGTCCTTAATTCTGTACACTACAGGGGAGTGAAATTAGCGTCACCGCTGAAGGGCTCCTCTCTTGCCGATTTCGGTTTTACATGTACTTCCTCCCACAGCGCTGCGGGTCAAAGGAGTGACTCACTCTGCATGAAAATCTACAACTGGCAAGGCAGCAGTTTTTCTCGGTTGGTTTGTCAAGCGCCTCACTGACTGCTCGTCTTTGAACTTTCATCAGTGTCACTGCTTAGCTGACTGACCTTACAACCGTGTATGCAGTCTCGTTGACTTCAAGAGAGAATTACCTTCTTCATTCTTTAAGGAGAGCACCCGACCATAGCTTTTGGAGACCAAATTAATTTAGATAAGAAGTGATTATTACGCTGACGCAACATCTTGAAATATAGAGTATATGAAAGCACGGACTGCAATGTCATACTGTGTGACTGACATGCATATCGCATGCAACTATGACAGCAAAGTATGACACACATGTTCACTGCAAGCGGCTGTGCACTACTGACCCGCACCACCACTTAAAAATTAGGCCACCACCGCAGATGTTGGCAGGCCACTGAAACTGAACATGACTAAGTCCGCCGTCCGTGTAAATACTGTAAACATCAGCAGAGATTATGCTGCCTCACCATCCAGTGACGGCATGTCGTGCGCGAGCTGGCTTTTGTACATCCACAACGAGATTAGAGCGAAGCCCCGTCTGTGGTGAGGAGACATACCAGAGATCACAGACTCGTTCCAGCTGTCCTGGTCACTCAAGTACTCATCCAGACGCCGGTTTTCCTTGTTCTCATCAGATTGCTTCTTGGCCTCCGGCTCTCCAGCGGGCTCCCTCTCTGTACTGGGGGTGCGGGAGAGGCGGCCATCTTGTCGGCGTTTGGGTGATGAACGCACTTCCTTCATTTGGAAGCTTGAAGCCAAGGAGAAAATGACGAGACAGATTACCGACAAGTGGACAGCACGGGTACTGTGCTGGATGCATAGCCCGGCGGTCACCAACACGGGAGGCCCCAAGGGGCGCATGAGTCGCCACGGGAAACTGACTTTCTTGGAAAACTGTAGGAGTGTAAACACTGGCAGAGATTGACAGAAATATAGTGTCACGTATGTGTTTTCTCATTGAGAAATCATGAATGATCAGCGTCTTGACATTCATGATTAGCATTCATGATTAATATTAACATTATCAGAGGTAACTTATTTAGCCAATTTATTTTAGATGTGTCCAGTCAAACCTCATCTCACCGAACCATGTTTAGATTTTCACTCCGATAATGTTCACATTTCAACGTCCCGATTCGACGTCATTCATTTTGCTGACAACAAACACCTTCAGAACGTAAAAGTCAACCGTGGGAAGCTAACTGCCGTCGCCACCTTGCTTATGAACAAAATGTACAACGTGAGATTCCCCTCCTTTGCATCGCAACACTACAGATCGACTCAGTTCATTGTTGTACTTCCTACCGTGAATCACGGAGGCACGGCGCGATCCTGAGCACATGCTCTGAATACATGTCTGGAAAACCGAAGCAAATCTTGGTGTTTAAGGCTGAAATTGTCTCACACTTTGGAAAGGGATGACTCCCAGAGGTCGGCGGCACTGGCAGTGGCCTGTGGCGGCTAACATTTGCGGACAGAATGTTTTCATAGATTAAGTAGGAGTGCCACGGCTGTTTTTTTTCTTCATGTCTGATAGACAAAGTTGTAAAGGTCAAAGGTCAGATAACGAAAGATAGCTACGTTCTACATTTACAATCTGTCTCAGAAGCGTAGAAACCGGTTTCCATATCAAGCACAGACACTATCTTCGATAGCGATGTAGTTCAGGTCAAAGAGGTCAAGGTTCAAACTAAAATATGCAGTACACTTTGTCCCTGCCAGTGACTCGGTCAAAGACAGACTGTCAGATGTTCTGCTTTTCATAAAGGTAATACACACTGACACTGTCAGAGAGATATTCCTTTCGAGGAGTCATTTAATATTTTGGGCCTAGAGGTCAGCTCAGTCAGTGAGTTACGTACACAAGAGACAAAAAATATGATCTCATATATTTTTTTTAATTCTTTCAACAATTCTCACACCCTTGTGATTCCCAAATGAAGTTTCATGAGTTGCAACATGTTTCATCCAAATGCTAAATACATATTGGGAAATATACGTTTGTTCTTCGTGCTAAATATGCTTTTCCATGACATCTAAAAACTAAAGCAAATGAATCACATATATATATATATATATATATATATATATGTATGTATGTATGTATGTATGTGTGTGTGTGTGCGTGCGTGCGTGTGTGTGTGTGTGTGTGTGTGTGGGTGTGTGTGTGGGTGTCTGTGTGTGGGTGGGTGGGTCCAACCTGTCTTGTCTGTGTTTGGTGGCCAGAGCGCGGTGCAGTTCCTCGATGATGCAGCTGGGGGGTAGTTGAGAATGGAGCGCGCCAAGGTGGGGGGAGCCAGTTGGGGTGGACATGCGGCCTCTCAACAGGGAGCCATGGGGGTCTTTGGGAAGCGTGAAATTCCTGGGCAGGGTGGCTGGAGATTTTTTCACTCGCACCGGTGGCGCACCTGGGAAGGGATACCAGAGCCATCGTCAGATGTGAGCGTTGGATGAACCCGACAGGGTGTGCAAAGCCCTTTTTTATGAATACTGTACGTCAACTCACCGTCTAGACTGCCCAGTCTAGTCAGCACTTTGACTTGCAGGTTGTGTCCAGGAGGGGTGCTGGCACGTCTCTGAGGATGGAGCACTTCCTTTCGGCGATCAGGGGCCTCCACCTTGGAATGCTCATCACCGGGGTCTCCACTTTCACCCTGACTGGGATCTCCCACTTTCTTGCACTCCTCCAGCCCATTTTGCACTAAATGTGGCAAAATGAATTCTGGAGTTCCGTTTGAGATGTGTCTGTCACCACCTAGAGCACAGTTTCAGTCACTACATATGTAAACCAACCATCAATCTCGTTTCAATTGCGCTCATTACATTCCTACACCTCACTGGAGTTGCAGATGAGCTGAAGCCTAATTCTGTTAACTTTGGGCAATGGGAGAGTCCAACCCCAGACAGTCTCACCTATGGAAACTGTCGAGTCTTCTAATGTGCATGGTTTTGAAAACAGGGGTACCCAAAGAAAACACACGCACGCACGAGAACATGCAAACTCCACAAAGGAGGTCTTGAGCTGATATTGAAAGCCTCAAATCGCTCTCCCCACCGTGCTGCCATTGGTACAACATGAGCATGTGGGTTTTAATTTGTAAAATTGTCAAACTTAACAGTGGCAAACGGTATAAGTTTCAGGAGTGCCATTTTTACTCCAAAAGAAGACAAGCAGCCAATGCGGGTTTTGTAGGAAACACTATCGGCTCTAAAAGGAGGGAGAATTGATCACATGTCAGAATCTGCTGCAATGAGTAGGTCACTGGTGGTTTGAAACCAAGGCTGTTTCTGTGTAATACGGGGAACACAATTCAGGCAGAGTTGTCGGATAGCTGAGATGCTCTATTTTGAAGTGAATCCGGAGTTTAGCCAGCAAAGTCGGCAGAGTGTCATGAAGAAGATTTGGAATTCGGAATAAGGTCAGAGATGTCACTCACAGAGGGAAAGTACGGGGATGAAACTAGTAGAAATGATGAATGGATCTGGACTTGTAGTTCTTCATGTTTTACAGACCTTGGGTCTTTTGTTCTTCCTTTATGAAGCAGTGGTCTCTCTGCTGTTTTACCTGCTAAAGATTCCAGATTGTGGCTCGGGTCTTCAGTGGCGCTGGACAATGATGCTCTGGGCTCCTCATCTCGCTCATCTCCATCTGAGTGGATTGGCATGTCCTGGTCTTCGCCGTTTCCGCCACAAGCAAGGTCTGAATCTGTGTGTGAGAATGATATTTAATGCTCGATGGCATCATTTGGAGAAATAAATGACCTGGAATAATATGGAATATGTGCACGTGTGCGTGTGCGTGTGCGTGTGCGTGTGTGTGTGTGTGTGTGTGTGTGCGTAAATATATGCACGTGTGCATTTTGCACCTGTCTCCATCTTCCCGGAGTTCTGATTGAGGGGGTCGTCTCGCTTCTCTCGCACAGCTGCCTTTTTCTCCACCACTGCAAAATAAAGCACTCATCAAAAGAGTCCAGTAACGAAGCCCAAGTGTCAATGTGCAGTTGAAGTGCCAAGCCACCACACTTGACAAGTATTGACTCACCGGTTGAGGCCTTCAGCTTCTCGTTTTTCTTTTTCCTCCATTTCCAAGGCTTGAAGATGCGTCCCAGGTTGGCCAGCTTACTGTTGCGTCTTGCGGGTGGTGTGCGAACACCTGATAGCAGGCAGCCAGACTGCAGCGCCCTCTGTTGGTCCATCACATCTTCAAGACAAGAGCAAACAGTGGAGCGCTTAATTGCTACGACCAACACAAATGGCCGAGACCTCGACATGGGAGTGTCGTGTATGTGGGTCACAGGCTGTACATGCAAAGTAGATTCAAGGCTAAATTTAGAGGCGACACGAAAGATGTGGGGGGTGGGTGGGGGGGGCGAAAGACATAGAACTGCATTGTTGATGTGAGGCTCGGATGGTCTGAGGCCGGAGAGGATCACCGACAGCTGTCCCTGGACTTGTGAGCTGTCTTGTGATCACCATGATCGATCCACAAGAGGATCGATCATGGTGATGCAGACTCAAGTTGACTGAGACCACTTGTGTGGTGCTGCAGCGAACGCCAGTGAGAACACCGTGTCTTCGAGAACGGACAGAAATAGGCCCTCCTACACAGTCTGGCGCTGACAACATGCTGACACCTCAGGGAGCTGCTGTGCCGTGGGCTGCGCACGTATCGCTCCATGAATTCTTCAATTCTCCAACAGCGACTTCTGAATCCACAAAACCTGCTCAATTGTCCCCAAAGAAACCTCAAAAACATGTATGCTTGCCATCCCAAGCCACGTAAGAATTTCAGAGGACTATTCAACAGCATGGCAACATTCGCAGCATTCAATATTCCAATACAGTATTAAATGATCGAGTATTAATGCAGGTTTCCTTTCTCCTCCATGTTGAAAATAAAGCGATTTTTAAAAAATGAAAACATGCAAGCTACTGACTGTTCCAGCTGTTCCATCTGCCTGCCGACGCATGATGTTAGCCGCCTTGAAAAAACTCGCAACACTAGTACACGTGCATGAAAATGAAAAAGACAAGATCAATCAGCGCCAATCGTCTCAGATCTGCAGGCATCCAATAAATGCTCCGACTCTCAGCCATACAAAGCTCCTCGAATACCAACAATCAGAAGCGGGTCAGCTGCACAAGTAATGTCTGCCTCCATATGATGTGATGAAGAATTCAGGTCAAGCGTGCAGTAGCTATATACGGAGCGTGCGGGGGTCAGGCTGCCGTTGCCATGGTTACCACGCTGGATGCTGCAGAAAAGGCCCTGGGAGGCAGAGAATCACCACAGCATGAGGAATAGGGAGTTGCTGGGTGGATGGGAAGGCTGTTGCCACACAGAGGGACAGAAAGCTGCAGCCAATCACAGTCCAGCATATCATGATGCATAATGCAACCCACTGTATTTTTCATTTGCAACTTTTCTTGAAATATTTATTCGGAACTCTTAGGTGCTTGAATTCCTTTGCGAGCCCACTGAGGACTGAGAAAACACCTTTGAAGGAATAGAACATTAGTGCTAGTTGTACTTCTAGTGAACATCCATCCCACACAGCAATTTCTTGCACTCAGTGGTTCGGGATGATTGTTGCCCAAAACAACACCAATAACTATCATTCTTTTGTGGGAACATCAATCAAAAAACGCAGACTATCACAAATCCCTCTAATAGGCTAGAATACTCACACGGATATAACGCCACCAAAGTGTCATGCATGAGCAACTTCACTCCTTTTTTTCCGCATTACACCCAACAAGAACCTGTTTGGATGAGTAAATTAAGCCTACATTTATTTTGAGCAAATAGCGTACTATGAGAATGACACTCACGTGTAAAACGCCGCACCGCTTTCCTCTCTTTAGGCTCGCATTTATTTCCACGGTCTCCACAAGTGAACGGTTGAATGAAGGAATACAGCTGAAACGTGCGGAAAAGCGGCTTTCACGGCGATGGGGGTGGTCGGAATCAGGAGTGTGTAAACTGGTGGGAGGGTGCTTGGGAGCGCCATGCGGGCCCCGCCCCGCCGGACGGGAGGAGGAGAGCAACTACAACGCCACAAACGCAAGCATGCGCGTACACACACACACACACACACACACACACACACACACACACACACACACACACACACACACATGACACACACGCACAGGCACACTAACACGCACCGCGCTGTTGAGCTCATGTTTTGCACACTTTACAAATACGGTGCAATGTGGACGAAAAATACCCGGCAGACCTGGAATCAATCAGTCAATCAGAGCGTCCCGAAGTGAGCATCCTTCTACAGTAAAAAAAAAAAAAATCACACGTATGAAAACAAAGACAAAATTAATTTCAACAATAATTCATAAGGTTCGATGCATGCCGTCCATCCACCACACATATCTACGAGCTCTGAATCTGTTGGCCTCCGCTGAAGTCTCATTAACCAAAATCGAGTTAGACTACCCGCACCAATAGTTAAGTCAGCTTTTATTGTCAAATATGCTCTATGTGTAACATATAGCACAGATTAAATTACTTTCCACTCTCAACCAGTGGTATAGTGGGGATTTTTTTAAGTGGGTGGACGCGATTCTGGGATGTTCTAACATCAATCATAGGCTACAACACTAGTTGAACTAACGTTAAATTTAATGTTTTACTACTCCAAAATAATCACAGGCCAACGTTATTAAGCATAACTCGCATTAGAACAATGATCAACAAACATTTCAATAACCCGCAGACAGTGCAGGGCTAAAACCGAAATAAAAATGGAATGTGGCGTCGGGAGAAGTGGGTGGACGGCGTACCCCTGCGTACCACGCCCACTACACCCCTGCTCTCAACTATAGTGCAACATGGAGTGCATTGAACACACACAGCTAAAATTTACATTAAATTACATAAATATAGAAATATGTTAAATAAAAATTAAAGAAAGAAAGAAATAGCAACAATAGACAACCAAGGGCACTTGTGATTATTGTGGGTAGTGACTTATTTTAATAATAATAATAATAATAATAATAATACATTTTATTTATAAGCGCCTTTCAAGACACCCAAGGACACTTTACAATCAGGAACAAGAACAATAAAAAAGTGCAATAATCGAATGTCAGGTGCTGCGGGGGTGGGGGGGGGCAGTTAGGTGTGATTCCAGCAGAGATGAAGTTCAAGTCAACTTTCAGCCACCAATGTGTCAGGTGCGGTGGTCGCATGTCAAAGGAAACACGCTCGGTATGCCAGAACACCCACCGTGACCTTGAGCGATTTGCCAATTTCCAAAACAGGCACAACGAGGCTTTCACAGGCACCAAAATCAAGATGTGCCCGTTACATTGTGCTCGAGTGCGGCTACACCCTCTATGAATAGAGACCCCTTAGTGTTATAGCAACATTCCAATTACAGTAAGTCATGCTACCAATGTAGCAGCCGTGGCTAGCATCGGATTGATTACAATGCACGTGAGGTACGGTGCAGATCTCCTGAACGTCCGCCTTTAAACAGAGACTGCAAAGATTGGAGAACTTACTGAAGTCAGGCTACATTCATAAACAGCATTGCTCAAAGTTTTAAGACTCCAAACCACGCCTTCAAGTCAGTTAGTCTGGGGTTTTTTATGTCCAATGGTCCCGTATCAGTATATCTGGATGTATAGTCAAATTTGTAAGCTTGTGCAGGCATATCTAACGTTGCGGTCGGTGATTGTTTCGAAACGAGCCGACTGCGTTTGCGCGCACCTCATGATAAATAATTCAAACGGCATTACTAGACGTGTAAACAAAAGCTTTGCGGTTGCTTATCGATCTTCACAAGGGCCACTCAAACATTCACGGCAGGACAGCTGAGTACATCACAGATGATGAAAGTCAATGGCTGGATTTCTCCTCTGGGATACGAGCAGTAAGCAAAGAACATAAACAAAGCCACAGACTACTCTGTGAACGTGGATTTCATTCAATATTCACAGGGCTTGATTGAAAAACTGTCTGCCAGATGTTGTCAGGAAAAAAAAAGACAAATGGCTCATTAAAACGTGAAGACTGGAGGACGAATAAGAACAATAAACACTATGGCGCTTATTCAACATCCATCCATCCATGTCAGTGCCTATCCAAAATGACTTTGGGCAAGAGTCAATCACAGGGCACATATAGAGACGGGCAACTACTCACACCCACCTTCATATCAGGACTGAGTGCAAATTGAAACTATGCAGCCATCATGGAAGCATGACAGCATCAGTGACATTATTCAGGGACTCCAATACGCTATCTTTTCCATGCTGGCCTATATGGAAAGAGATTCTATCACCACAGCATTATACCATGGTTCCAGAAAAACTTCACCGCCCATAAAAAAAAAACATGGTCTTGTTTTGTTCATCCTTTTTTTCTTCTTTCTTCTAAAATGAGAGTAGATTATTTTCATGCGGCAATAATGTTAGCACATATTTTGACTTTGTGATGTTCTCCCAACACTTAAAAACATTTTTACTCGCTTGTTCTTATATATTTTCCTTAAATAGCCTTCGTACCAGACTTTGGCAACACCCAGATGTTAACAGATGACATCTTAAATGGGATCTCCCAGTATGCCTACCAACTCAATAACGCGTGCTTCCACTCTCAAGATGACGCATTAATGGGGCAAACACGATCGCAGTTCCGCCACTGCAAATGCCAACACATTAATGGCAGACATGCACATGCAAAATGAATTGCATGTGTTACCAGGGAAAACATTTGGGGAGAGTACATTAAGAATTCACAGCACAGGATGAAGTTTTAATAACAAACAAAACCCCTGAATGTCAACTGAGTTTCTTTTTTTTTTGGTTGGTCTGAGAACTGCTTGTTTAAAAATGTTCCCCAAAAAATTAACAGCAAGCATTTTAAGACCTAATGTGTGTTTGGCCTTTGCATTGATCCCAGACTAAGAATTGTATTGGGGTAGGTTGACATGTGTGCTTGTGTGGTAAATGTCTAGCAGGCGAATGGGATGACACCATCCAGCGACACATTATTGCATGTCATTCAATGAACAGAATTACATCCTGTAATAGTCGCTGATTCAATTTGTACAGATGGGCAACCAATTGAAACTGTTCCATGGTGACTTATGTATGCTAGACAGCAATCCACTTTGCGAACTGCTTGACTCTTGCGGGAGGCGGTAGGGTGGGGTGGCAATCACAGCCAGTTCACTTAATGTTGTGACTGGAGCAAAAAAATAAAGAAAAAAATTCAATATAAATAAATTAACAAAACCCTTTGGCAAGAACTTCTCATATCAGCGAAAAAAAATCGGTCAGCTAAATGCAAAAAAAAATATTCCGCTTTTTCCCATGAATTGACTTGTGCCTGCACAGTTGTGCACTACAACCATGTAGACAAGACAAAGCTGGGCAATGGTGCAAATAAGTAAAGTCAACATTGTTTATCGAAAATGCTTCTAATATTATATGTTGTTTTCTGCATCATGAAATTGTTAGCATCAAAAATCAAAGGTATTAGGGTTATCTGTGTTTGTGCACTGTATTTTAGATTTTTTTTTTGGGGGGGGAGGGCACCATTGCACAGGTGTGCATGCGTATGTCAATGCCCGTTGGCATTATGGGAAAAAAAGCTATGTTTTTAACATTTGGGCTACATTTTACCAATACATTTGAATGACTTTCTTAATACATTTGAAGGACTTTGCGGTCATGTCAGGAAATTTGCCAAGTGATGAGTGACCTGCATGGCAAGCCTGCATAAGCTGTCGAGGCTGCACAAAGACAATCATGTACTTCCTGATAATGAATGAGCCATTAAAAGGTGGTGTAACAAGCAAGAATAAAGGGGGTTGCTACAGAAAGATGACATGGAGAAGAATCAAAGGAGGGAGAGCGGCTATTTTGAGATGCTGCGTCGCCCCCGTTCGCTGACTGCATCCGGCGCATTGTTCGTGTGCACTCTGGAAACAGAGGCTGCAAGCTTTGCGCTTTCATCCATAGGTATCATACATATTATACATATATTTAAGTATTGTGGGACAACCCAGTATACAGTATGTATACTTACCATTTTTGTATTTACTGTTTTCCAGGAAACAGATGATCTGAGCCCAAAAAGTGCTAGCACTGCCACAGAAGCATTAGCTCCAAGCAGAGATAACGAAAGGATTGCATGTGACAACTTTATTGCTGCACCATTTTCTTCAGCCTTCCCACACAAGTCATTAGCTCCAGATGAAATTTGCTGCAGTTCTACTGGAGGCTCTCTGGGAAGTTGATTTACCGCTAAAACGGGAATGATGCATCGCAGGGCGAGCCTGCTAGTTTTACATTATATAACCAAGACGGCGTTCACAACGTGTCAAGTACTGGATTCAAAATGGAGGGCACAGGCTCAATATCTAGTGTGGAGGATTTGAACGTCCTTCTGTTATCCATCTCTGGGCATGCAGAAAAAAACCTGAAGTGCTCTATTCCACCTGCTGCACATCTCACCTATGTTTGTATGCATGCACCACTCACAGGAATAAGCATGGACTGTATAAAACCCTTTGAATGAACTACCAGGCAATCAACCATTCAAATGATAATCGCAGTTTGGTGTCTGAAATGAACCTGACACGTGTGTTTTTGGAGTTTGGGGAATGCTTGAGTTACTGGAAACCTTAAGCCACACAAGCATACAAACTGACATTTCTACTTTCTCGTTGAGATGCACCACTGTCCACAGATTCACAAATGATGCCACTGAAGCAGTTTGTGGAGATGCAACTGCAGGTACCAAAAAGTCAGGGAAACCACAAGAGCAACTCAATGTGTTCTAATGGCAGAAAAATGTCACTCTCAGTCTGTGTATCTAACTGTTCAAAGCGTTGCTGTTTTACACTGTGTATTCTGGGGTAAAATGTCCGGTCAGTGGAACAAACACATGACAGCTCACATTTAGAATGCCAAGTACCGCCTCCTGCCATTTATATCACCATGGAAACTACCAAATACACAAGGAGCACTCTCATCGGTTTCAACTCAACGTACTGCAAGCCACATGAGATTGGTAGAGTTTGCTCTCAATCTACACAGCATGTAACCCAAATAAAACAACAAAATGTATGTTACCTCGGTGCGTAACTCATTATCACCATGACTCATGTGAAAGCAGCCCGAAAACCAAATATTACTGTTATTGGTGAAATAATGGATGGAAGAGAACTCGATTGGGGAAAAATAATTAAATAACCATCATCATTATGATGATGATGATGATGATGATGATGATGATGATATTATTATTAGACTGTAAGTGTGGGTTTGACTTGCAACCTCGCGCATTCCAGTATCACTACAATGAGAATTCAACCAGTTGTGACTGGATGGCGTCACACCAGTCGGACGGCACGGCTTCTTTTTCTGCAAAGTATAATAAATACGCTGCGAAGTGCATCATCGAACTGAGGAAGAACGGCTCAAACAAAGCGGGTGAAAATGCCGGGTACAACGTGACGCGCGCTCTCCGGTGTGACAAGATGCGGTCGATGTGTCGACGCACCGCAAATGATCCTCGCCCTAAAGTAACGTTTCTTAACCAAGCTGCTCAAGACAGCTAGCGAAATCGCGTTTGCGCCCCCTTCTCGCCTTACCTGCACGGTGCGCCTCACCCAGGCGGACCTCGGTGGTGCTACTCGGGTCACTCTGAGATCTCCCTCGCTGTAAAACGCAATCATCCCCCAGGCAGTCAGATGATGCCATGTTTACGAGAATAATGGCAAGGGAAAGCCAACAGCCGCGCCCGCCGCCGGCCAAGGTGACTGGCCGGCAAGTGGTGCAGACGATGGAATAATGCAGCTGGAACGCTGCGTTGCTGCGGCTTCTGGTCGTCGCTGAGAAGCAGCGCGGAGGAAAGTCATCACGCGCGTCGCATATCGTGCCGCCTTCAAGTACCGCTCGTAGAGCCCCAGATAATACTATTAACCACTTCTTGTCACAATTATTACCCAATCTGTCCAGTGTATAGGACAGAATTGCCGTCTTAAAGTTTTTTTGGGAAAAAACCCGCAAAACCAAAACATCTATGGAGGACTTTGATCAGGGCTCATAAAGGCCACTTTAGAATAGTCCAATACAGTACTTTGCTCTTAGCCTTTCTTCTACATGACAAGATGTCCAGATTTTGGCTTGTGTTTCAAGTGGGCTTACATATTCAATTTACACACGAAAGAGGCTCGGGTTGGATTTGAACAAATTTAAATGTGACTTTCGCGTTGCATTAAAAAACACAAGTCGCACACACAAGTCACGTAGGGGCAAAAAATGTATTTAACCTGCAGTGTGCGTTGCAAGTGGCTGTGCAAGGATTCACCACAAGCCTATTCGAATGCAGCCAAAATTAACCAGGACCTGCGTCACAGGCGGAAGTGATTTTAACATGGCGGAAGAAAAAGTTGATCATTCATGTACCACTGATTCTACAAAGCAGTCTTCTGAAGATGAAAACACAAAATCTGGGAGTCCTGCGCCTGAATACAACCATGATCTTCGAAGCGTGCTTGTTACCAGTGTTTTAAACGTGGAGAAGCTCGACGTAGACCTTTACAGGTAGCTTAGCTGTGGGCCAGCACGTCGTACGTTGACAGCTCTTGAGTCAGTGTAGCCGAAAGTGAACTTGCCACCTCAAAAGTGATGAATGCATTCAGCGCACTTGTAGTACTGTTGAATACGTGCTCAAACGGCTTGCCTTGAAACATGTGAAATGCCTTTACAATATTTTGGTTCAAATGTTCTTTTTTTCCCCCTCCTCAGGGGGACACATCACTGGGTACCCCAGACTCAGCGTTTATTTGGGGGACAAATCATCGGTCAAGCTCTCGCTGCTGCTGCCAAATCTGTCAGTGATGATCTGAACGTCCACTCTCTCCACTGCTACTTTGTACGAGCAGGTAAGATGTAGCCTGGCTTTGTTTACACTGCAAGGCATGATGCAATTTGGAGTGTTTTATTTTTTTATGTACTCGTTCACATTTCAAAAACACGTGTGACTCAGAAGGTGATCAGAATTACGTATTGCGTTCCATCCGACCGTGTTCTGCAGTGCTTATCTGAGATTAGATCCATCAAGAATTGGTGATGCCAGTCAGTGGCGGATGCCGGTCTGTCAAGTAGGGGAAGCTCAATTTCGGCCTACATCATAAAATGTGTCCGTTTATTTATATGTAAATTCTGCTCTCTGTTTCTTTTCAAGAAAATGATCTGTGACCCTGTCATACCAACAAGGCATCTTTTCCAGGGACTTAACTACTGTCCCGCTGCTCAGTTAGGACGGAAACTGTGGTGATATAAGTCAGTCTGCGAACACAAGCAACTACAATAAAACCCACCAAAAATAAAAGATTAATTTGTTGCTAGTTGTTTTCAATAAAGAGAGTGTCGCTAAAATGATTAGAAAAAGTCTCCAGTTCAACTCAGAACAGAATGAGAATTGAAAAATGCCTACACCAAAAGATCGGTGATTGGCTCATTTCGCTGTCAATTAAAAAGAGATTCCGCCTCAGACAGATCATTCAATCATCATGCAGAAAATCTGAGCGTCCGGGCCAGCCGATACATGCCCACTGTCCATAGACCCCCAGAGACTGTGAGCGTCCGTGGGCGGGACAAAACCAGCATTTATCCAATGACTCGTCTCGTTTTAATGCATTGGGACAACCTCTCTAGACGTCCAGCGTCCGTGCGGTCAACGCTCAGCATGGACACTTAGAGTTCGCTCCCAGCTGACCTCTTGTGTTTTATGTTAGGAGACCCTGAGGTTCCAGTATTGTACCAGGTAGACCGCACAAGGGATGGCCACAGTTTTACAGTGCGGTCTGTGAAGGCGATCCAGCACGGGCAGCCTATACTAATCTGCCAAGCATCCTTCCAAACGTTACAGCCAAGCCCATTGCAACACCAGTTCACTATGCCAGTGGTCCCTAAGCCTGAAGAGCTCCTTACTGTGGAGGAACTCATCCAGCTTTATCTCAGGTAGAAAGCCTCATTATTGAAATCCACATTTAAAAAAAAAAAAAAAGTGACCTCCGGAAGGTCCTATGTGAAGCGCCTCCAAGACAATAAGTCACACAAAGCAACAATTTGTTACAATGCAAAAGGTGCATGTCGTTATTTTTTTCCCCAAAGTCTTTAGCAGGCATTAGATTACATGACCTAAATGTTGAGTTTGCAGTCTTGAATTTGCTCGCAAAATTTGAATGTAGCCTCACTGTTGTATATATATTTTGCAGGAAATAAGTTTGATTTGTTGTATGATTTGTCCAATTGACTCTTGCAGTAAACCAGGCCTGGCTGAAAATTTAAAACAGGGCCTTAACAAACTGCTGGCAATTGAAGTGCCTATTGAGATTAAGCCAGTCAACCCTCCACAGTTTTCCAGCCACGCTGTGGAAGAACCAAAGAAACTCTACTGGGTGCGAACCAAAGGATACATTGGTAAAGTTGTCTTCACCAGTTTGACGATGGTGCTGGTGATGGCCAACGCAGTTGCAATGTTCAGTGAATTTGAAGGGAACTGCCTTGCACTTCATTTGTCTTTTTGCACAGGTGAAGGCAACATGAAGTTGCATTGCTGCGTGGCTGCCTACGTGTCAGATTTTGCCTCTCTGGCGACTGCAATCCTGCCTTACCCCAACTTCAGGGTCAAGTTCTCCGCCTCACTGGACCACGCCATGTGGTTCCACAGCACTTTCCGCAGCGATGAGTGGATGTTGTACGAGTGCGAGAGTCCATGGGCAGGTCAGCATCTTCATGATTGCTTTCCATCCAACTGCTCCCCAGATGTGTTTGAGAAGACACGACTGCATTCCCTTTTCGTCATAAATGTTGCCGCAGTGCTTTATCTATGTCACGGACTTGTGTCAAGGGCACCATATTTACGTATGTTTTAAACTTGTGGCCATACAGGAGGCAGTCGAGGACTGGTTCAGGGCAGACTGTGGAGAAGAGACGGGACGCTGGCTGCCTCTTGTTCGCAGGAAGGCGTTCTCCGAGTCAAAGAAGTTACTGAGCGGAGCAAACTATAGGCACCTCTCCCACACGGTTTTCAAAGTTGTATTTATTTTTATACATCATATAAAAACTACGTATTTGAGTTTCTTTATTTATGCAGTTGTACTTTATTTCCACACAATAAATGTTGATTTTGATTCCATCAAGTTTAGTAGGACATTAACGTATGAAGTATTGAAATGGAAAGTTTTCTATTCTTGAAACTAATCTCAGACATGAAAACATTGTAACATAAGAGTGTTCATCAGGGGCTACCAAAAGCTAAGATTTGAGATGGGACAATGTGTGTGGCAGACTTCAGACTACTTGATTTTCATCACGTTCATTTTACTTGTCAGTTAGTTGAACACTGCACAACGCCTGCTGACTTATGGTGTTCTCCAGCTCTGAAATAGTGATGTCTTTCGCGAACGAGCCGGTACAAAGATCCGGCTCTTTGAAGTGAACGATGAGAGTCGTGTGTGTGTGTGTGTGTGTGTGTGTCTCTCTCTCTCTCTCTCTGTTTGGCAGTGGCTCAGCTGCCGTGCTCAGAGAGGGAGACGGGAAGAGAAAGGGGAGGGGCTTGGTAGGTACAAACAATTACTGAGAGAAGGAGCCAGATCAGCCCGTCCAAGTTGATTTAGTTTTGTTGAAAGCAAATTTAAAATAGAGTAGCTTATGTTTGTTAAAATAAAGGAGTAGCTTATGTTTGTTCACTTTTGCA
Organism: Hippocampus abdominalis; assembly: GCA_018466805.1. NCBI lineage: Eukaryota > Metazoa > Chordata > Actinopteri > Syngnathiformes > Syngnathidae > Hippocampus > Hippocampus abdominalis. Next base: position 18,941,498 of record CM031707.1, read on the forward strand.
GTTACTACTCACTATTTTTGTTATGATGCAGCATGTTTGATTGTTGGTTGAAGTTTTTGTTGCTTGCTTATTGTTTGGAGCCTTTTTAATGTTCAATAAAATAAGTAAAAACCCTTTTATTTGCTTGATAATTGTTGCTCTTAGAAGTCAGTAGAGTGTAATATTAGTTCACCAAGTCATTTATCAAAATGTATGCTAAAATTGTCAAATATTTAAAAGAAACGCTTATGTTAAAAGAGCCGGTTCACTGAGCCGATCCAAATGAAGCGGATCACCGTAAAGAGCCGAAAATCCCGTCACTATTCTGAAAGGCAGAAATAAATGAAATCCTATTACAAGTATGTTTGAAATTGAACTTCCTCGGCAAGGAGAGTTGTGCCTACAAATCTAAGATTTAAAATGACAAAACAGCAATTTTAATGGTTCTGCACATAGGTCCAGATGATGACTGCAGTCGAATGTAGCACAATAGTTGTGTTAACTGGCCAAAAAAAATGCAAAGGGATGCATATTGAACAAAATATCTTCAAAGTTGCATCATTAAAGTGAGGCCTCGTCTGATTTCTTTTGGTTCTTCCTTTGAAGTAGAAAGTCAACATCCAGACATCTTTGTCATTCAAATCAGTCATGCGATTTCTACAGATCTTAAGAATGAACGCTTTCAGCACCTTTTTCAGCGCTGCAACACCATGAAAAGGTTGACCCTAACGCAACAGTCTTATTTTTTTATACCCTATAATAGATCCGTTTTTAACCTTAAGATTGCTTGAAAAACCATTATGTTGAATGTGTGAATTTACTAAATCAGACGTTTTATGACAAAAAGTTACAACCAATCGGATTATTCAGGACAATAGCCCCCTAAAAAGAGCGGATCAACTTGACTGACATTTTCCATGCTTATTCAAACAAATGAAAAAAGGGGGCATCAGCGGGGTTTTTTTTTTTTTTAAAGACTATTCATAATAAACTCAAGCAAATAGCAACTTTTATTACCACTTGTTAAAAAAAACTTCATTTCTCAAGTCACAATTTGTAGACATAAACGAGTGCATCAGATCAAGGAGAAACTTCTGGTCTTGAATGTGGTCCAGATTGCAGTTTTGGACTCCACAGCTCCAAAGTGCTCGACTCGGTCCGGAGTTGCGGGCTACTGCTGTCCGGCTTAATCACAGAGATATCCAAAGACATTCGAGAGGCAGTAAGGTCACTGTACGACTGGTCAAAATGAGCCTTTTCTCGCTTTTGCAGGAGGATGTAGGGAGTGGATGAATTGCCGTGTAATGGCAATAACAGGCGACAATTTCCCAATTCGTGGCTGTTTAAGTCATTGGGGAAATATGGCTGAGACAGAGATGCTGGATCAATCGACGTGCTGAGAGAAGTCTGGATCAAAGGTTTGACTTCAGAGCCATCAACTAAACCATCAGATGAAACGCTTGATTTTGACATTTGGCCCAGTGACAAAGTAGATGGCAAACTCTGTTCCCCAAAGAACTTTCGATCAAGCTCCGTTGGTGAAAAGCAGTCAAAACTGCTCAAATCTAAAATGAAGGTGGGAAGAGAGGAGGGGGAAAAAGGTGAACTCTCTGAAGAGACCGGTTCAGCTTAAAGTGGACAAAGCTTACCTTTAGGAAGAAGTGATTTTTCCATTTGTCCTCCTTGGCAGCCAGTGAGTGCGATACGAGCCCCGGGTGGTTTTTAAACTGGTGAGGATACTTGCTAATTGGCCCAGCTGGAAGCAGAGCAACCCAACACGAGGGGGCGGAGAACATGACCCATTCCACATTTCAGGACAAACACCAACATTTGTGGAAACGGCCCTTCATTTTTAATATATATATATTTTTTCTAATGTCATGAAAACAAAAACTTAGTGTAATTTGCTTCACCTCATACACCTTTTTATTCGTTAAGTACTGTATTTAACTTGTCATGTTTTAGTTGTTGCACAGGCATGAGAAAAAACATTAATATTTGAATACTAAATTGATTTTTGTGTTACAATAATGTTTTGCAAGTAACAGGGTTGCACATGCATGCTAATATTTTTCGCTCATGAGTACGTGCTCGTTTGGTCAAGAACAACACATATCAACAAAATCATACAAAAGGCTGATTAAAGTCTTAAAAAGTGTGCCACGAAGAGGGTGGGGAAATGGGTGCTTGCTATAATCAGGATAGATGAATCACATTTATATGGGCGACATTTTAATTTTTTATCGTGACATGTCCCCAAACGCATCCGTTTTACATTTTGTGCATTAATCATTTCCTATTTGATGGGGTTCCGGGTACAGAAAATGTCCTCCAATTCTATGTATTTTATTCAAAATGTTATATTAACTGTATGGATTGACAGTTATGTGTTTATTTGTTAGTTAGTTAGTGTAATTAAAGAGTACACAATAGCAAATATACTTAGGAAACTGTGCTGAAATGTATTTTACATACTTTAAACATTCTTTCGTGCAGCGTTCATGTTTTTACTTAATAGGTTACCACTATTGTACGGAAGCCCAGAGATGACCAGGGGGTAAACAATCTGGGAAGATTACATGCACAATACTCTATGGAGAGGCATTTTTTAATTATTATTTCGCTGTCTGAAGATGTGGAGTGTTATACGCTCTTAGACAGATTGTGATTTTGGGCCGTTTTTTGTATTGCGTTCGTGCGTTTTATGTTGTATTTTGGCTGAAAAGTGTCGATGGCATCTGGCAACGACCGACATGAGACGACGACGAAGAAGAAGCGGTTGCTAAGCTAATAGCGTACATGGTAACCGGTTTCCCCAACAGTTGGCTCGAAACAATCAACTCTTTTGGATATCTACATTTACCAATTAAACACGCGTTGGTGTGAACGAAACCGTATCGTCGCCGTGTTGATAATGATGTAGGTATAATTGCGCAGACACATCGGTGAGGAGCATCGAGAGCTAACGTATGCTAACTTATTAGCCTCTAAGATAATAATGTTTGACATTTCCGCTTAACGTATCTATTTTTTCAACCTGAAGCTTTTGCTTGCTTTTTTCCTCGCGGAATGTTTACGAAAACAATCCATCAAAGAAAAAGTTTAACCTTTTCTGGCGGATTAACGTGCTAACTTCATACATCTCATATAGCAATACGGGTTTTGCTGATCGATATTTACTCTTAGATAAATAGATTATCCCGAAGCGAATGCATAGTGGTTGAATCTTGTATTAATCATGGAGAAGGAACAGCACAATACTGTTGTCTTCAACGCCTCAAAAAGAGAGTTGTTTACCACCAGCAATGGATACAAATCCATACAGAAGCACATTAGGACTCAGTGGAAAATTCAAAGGTCGGTGTGGCAGGCTTTTTGTCTTCTGTATAAAATTACTGGCTGGAAATAAACTCTGTTCTCTGATAAATTACCCTTGTAGTATGAAGGAAGAGTTGTCATCCGACAAAGTGAAGGGTGTGAAGTTGTGGATAACGACAGGCCCGAGAGAGAAGTTTACAGCATCAGAGGTTAGATTGTCAAAAGAAAATTGGTCATTGATTACAGAGTAAACAATGTTCTGTTGTGGGGGATAGTAGAAAATATTAAAAATAGTAATATACTTGTTGCTTGAAATGCATAGACAGGATATCATACTGCTGTTGTCTTGTTGTCTTTAAGCTGGAAGTACTGAAACACTACCTGGATGATGGAGGCAATATTCTGGTCATGCTTGGGGAAGGAGGAGAAAAGAAATTTGACACAAACATCAACTTTCTCCTGGAAGAGTTTGGAATTATGGTTAATAATGGTGCATATAAATATAATCTTATTTGTCACTGTTGCAATTGTTGCTTGTCAGTTGATGTTATTGCTACTGAGGTGTGGTTTTGTCGATTTGCAATACGACAGATGCCGTTTTCCGGACCAGGTACTACAAGTACTATCATCCGAAGGAAGCACTTGTGTCTGACGGTGTGCTGAACAGGTGTGCTGTGTTTGAATATGCAAATGCATATTGTCTATATCAGCTCCATTTATTTAAACTCACAACATCGGCATCATTCTTGTTTAGGGAGATCAGCCGGGCTGCTGGCAAAACAGTGCCAGGAATGACTGAAGATGACAATGTTGGAAATAACACACAGTAAATGATTTATTTTCCGCTATAATTCTTTTCAGTTGAATGCTCCATTTTACCTTGAAAAGAAATGGATCAAATGAAACCGAGCCTTTCTATATTCACGCAAGGGCTCTGTCATTTGTGTACCCGTATGGTGCCACACTGAATGTGATGAAGCCGGCTGTGGCTGTTCTTTCAACTGGCTCTATCTGCTTCCCCCTCCACCGGCCTGTCGTGGCCTTCTATCAAGGAAAGGTCAGCACGCTAAATTGTCATTGTGTACCCAGTACCCAAACATACTTACGGAGTGCTGTTGATGTGATGTTTCATGTCTTCAGGGGACGGGCAGATTGGTTGTAGTTGGTTCCTGCCACATGTTCAGCGATCAGTTCATAGACAAGGAGGAGAACAGTAAAATCCTGGTGAGTATGACTGTGTGAGTCCCATGTATCCTCAAAGAGCAGCCTCCACTTTTGGCAACACTCAAACTCCTCACCCACATCTCCGGGAGAAAGATTACAAGCCATTATTTTATGCCGTGTTACTGTGTCACTCCAGGGTGTCGTGCTCCAGTGGCTCATGACGGATAATATTCAGCTGAATCAGATTGATGCGGAAGACCCAGAGGTGAATCTGCAATTTAGCGGGAAAAGACTGTGACATGACAAGAAGTGCGTTGAAAACTTCTGCTTTGTCTCCGATCTAGATCACAGATTACACCATGTTGCCACACATTGGCTGTTTGTCAGAACAGCTCACGCAGTACTTCCAAGAGGGCGACGAAAACCCAAGGGACTTCACCTCTCTTCTGGATGTTTCGTTTTTCAGTCTGTCGACAGATACTTTACCCCAAGTGCTCAGGTAAAATCGCAATGTGTTTGGGAGCATTACAGCGCTGCAGACTTCCTTCGGTCTTTGCCTGATGGGTGTTCTGTTTTCCACAGCGTGTATAAACATCTTAACGTCAAAGATGAGCCACTTCAGCTGATCGCTCCACAGTTTGAGACCCCCCTGCCTCAGTTGCAACCTGCTGTAAGTACATGCGTTGCATTCCTTGACGCTTTGCATCTTTCAAAAACTGCCGTGGATCAAGGACACTGAAGTTGTATTTCGTGACTTAAAGGGGAAGTCAACCCCCCAAATGTTCTTGACAGTAACATTTTCTCTGCGTCTAACCACTGCGTCCTGATTCATGCTTTGTTTGTGGAATATGAGTTAAGCAGCAAAATCCACCGTTTTTTAGCCATCTCAGTGTGAGGCCAATTTGCCACTTTCTGTCAACTGAAAATGAGATTGCTCAGGGCTCAAGTTATGACCAGTAATGACTGACTTTGCTGAAGCTGAGCCATGATTGATTGTTAGCTGAGCCACGAGCAACTGCGATGTCATTTTCAGTCGACTGCAAGTGGCAAAATAATCAGAATGTCGTGTTTAGTTGAGCAGGGCTGCAAAGAAGATATTGTTAAGAACATTTTGGGGTTTGCTTCCCTTTTTAATAATTAAATATTTACTTGACTAAAATCCCACATCTGGACATTTTTTAACCATAATGACAATCCTCATCTCCTCATATATACCCTGTTGGTTAGGATCCCTCATTTTCAGCCTCTATCATTTAAGGTGTGGTCGCTGTGGATTGATTCTTCGATCCACAGCTATGCAAGCCTCACGTTTTCCACTTTCTTGATCTCAGGCTTGCTCATTCATCAGACACAATGCACAATAGCTGTGCAATTTTAGGTCTCTTAAGTGTGCTGATGCTAAAATTATTTGGTGCAGTGACCCGTGTTTACAGACGAGTGTGCACATACTGGTACTTTACAGCCACTCAGGAGGCACAGCACCGTAACTAATTAGCACATTGGTAACATCAACAATTGTCTAACAACAACGCGTTTGTGTCTGCATGTCAAACGCATGGATGTGAAATGAGTACATTTGGTGGTTAAACGTGACCACCCCAAGGTGATTAAAAAGGACAACTGCTTCTTTGTTTGTATAGCGCTTTCACACCAAAGAAAGATCAAGGCTCCACTGGCACTGATCATGCTCCAGTCTAACCCCAAGCCACTTTTCATTCCTTCCAATTAATTTTATGGAATTGGCTGCATATGCGATTCTTACATAGTTTGAGTGTGCACTTTGATTACGTCGATCTTCATTAGTTGACAGAATAAAACTGAAAAACTTATAAGAGCAAGTTCATTTCCTCTGAAGTGAGTTATGTCGTATAACACGTTGACCAAGGTAGCAGATTTAAAACATTAAATTTTATCCACCCTCCAGGTCTTTCCTCCAATTTTGAGCGATTTGTCCCCACCAACGCTGGACCTGTTTGATTTAGATGAAGCGTTCTCTTCTGAGAAAGTGCGCCTAGCGCAGCTCACCAATAAATGTAAGTTCGGTCTTTGAACTAAAAAGGATGGACAGCTGATGCTTAAAGGGATAATGCTGACATTCTTACTTGGCTCTGCTTACAGGCACGGATGACGACCTTGAGTTTTACATCAGGAAATGTGGTGAAATTCTGGGCGTGACTCCCAAGTTGGACAAAGATCAGAGGGATGCGAAGCACATATTGGAGCACATTTTCTTCCAAGTTGCAGAGTTCAAGAAACTCAATCAAGTGCGAGCACTTAGAAATGTACACTTACTGTACATTTAAGTACTCAACTGATTATAAGTTGTTGTCTTTCAGGAACATGATGTCAACACTGAGGGACCACGGTTCACCCCTTCTTGACTACATGCAAATTGCTTTTAATGTTCCAGAATTTTTTAATAAACACGATCAATTACTCTACTAATGTTGGCGTATTTGTTGTTGACCTCAAGAAGCATCGTCCATCCATCCATCCATCCATCTATTCATTTTCCTCACGAGGATCGCGGGCATGCTGAAGCCCAGCCCAGCGCTCTCCAGGCAGTAAGCGAGGTACACCCTGAACTGGTTGCCAGCCAATCCCCGTGCAAACATAGATGAAAAACTATGCGCACTCACAATCACATCCACGGACAATTTAGAGTGTTCCATCAACCTGCCATGCATGTTTTTGTAATGTGGGAGGAAACCAGAGTACCCAATGAAACCCCACGAGAACGTGCAAACTCCACACAAGAAGGCCAGAGCCGTAATTCAACCTTGCACCTCTCTCTGCACTGTCAGGCCGTCGTGCTAAACAGTCGGCCACCATGCCGCCAAAAGGCTTTTTTTTTTTACCATAATATTATATGTACATTAAAATGCAAACAATATTGTAAATATCAAAGTAATTGGTAATTTCCATAAGTCCTTGTGTGTTGAATTTTTGGATCATATTTATCTGTTGCCTCAGGTTTGCGGACTCTACAAATTCAGTTGAGTTGTTGCTGTCCAACCCAAAAGTTATCAGTCTTCAGCAAAAATCGAGGGATTATCACATGTTCCAATATTTTTTGAGAAAAATATCTCACGTATTAACGCATGTTAGTGATGCAAAATCCACAGGTTGACAGCTGCATGCTACTTGTGTTATTATAAAATGGGAATAGTAAACATCCAACACTTAAATACCGGAAGTAGTGCGCAGTTTTTAACTGGTGCACTGTTTGGTCTCACTTCCCTTAGTATGCCAATTTTGTATAAAAGTACAGTACATCTATTCGACGGCTATCAAGTATCTCGAGCAAATGCTCAAATGGTTTTCGTCTGAGTGGTCGGACTCGTTGGACGACATTGCGTCGGCGCGCATATGGACTGCGCATCACGTCACCTTCCGTTCAACGTCTCCGGAAGAGCGCGAGATAGAAATCCAGGAGCGCGGAGAGACAAGACAGGCGGGCTGGCGAGTGCGCGCGGGGACCTGTTAGCTGTCTCGGTGCTACAGATTTGCGCAAACCAGCACCAAGCCTGTAAACAAAGTCAACATCTGGTCACTTCATAAAAGCAGTGCATCCAAAAACGGTTTTATTTTGTATTTTTTGCACATGGCGTGCAGGGACAGCGGGACAAGCCGTCGGATCGACAACAACTGAAGAAGAAAAAGGGGGGAAATGTCCTGGTGGCCGCGCGGGTAAGAATCCGATCGTTGTTATTGAAATTAACTGTATATAGTTGACACTATTTCTTTGACTCAGACAAATTGTACGAGTAGACGTTACAAATAAGACATCGGTTTGACTCTTAGACTCTCGGAACCCGTTCGCTTCTTTTGGAGCATATTTGACCTCAGTCACTGCAGTGTATGCCGCCTTTCCCTTCCCGGCCGAACCTGCACGAACCAACAGTGCTCCAGCGTTGCACATTTCCTGCTTTTCTCTCGGGATTTTTCTGTGGGTTGACAGAACCAAATAATCTTAATTCTAGCCTCCACGTCGACTCCATAATGAGCAGTCATAATTTAACCGGTGACAATAAATGTATCGAAATTTAACCGAGCTAGCAAAATCAAACTAGTGACGTTTGTTTCCGAGCTCGCGAAATCAAACAAGTTATGTTTTTTTTTCCATCCGCATGACTTTTCCACCCTTTTTTGCCATTGCCCCCTCTGATTCTGTTCCTTGTTTGATGGTGTTTGAGCCTTTCGTTCTTTTGTTGTTCTTAGAAGATGTTGGCCAGATCAAGCGACCAGATTCTCCTTCGGACTCTGGCCTTTCTCACTTTTTAATTCTATTTTTCGACGTAATAGAAGAACCTAGTGTTATTTCCCAACTATTAAACATGAGGTGGTGCAACACTTAAGAAACCTGGTCCAGTATTATTTGTGTTATGCAAGCAAATGTTAGACCCATCTCAAAAGTTACCTCTCCTGTCAAATAACCTGGAAAAAATAGTAGCGCAGCTCAAGGCATTCCTGGTTAAACATCACATACTTGAGCTCTTCAATTCTAATTTTAAAAAGCTGCCAAGCAGAGAGTTCACTTTATTCAGAGTTTTCATTAACTTCCTCCTTGCAAATGACTCTTGAAGACTACAGATATGTCCGTGTCTTGTCCCGCTGGAACAAACTGAGTGTTGGCCACAATATCTTATTGGCTTGGTTACAGCACCTTGAGGGCATACTGTAAGTAGTCGCTCTTTGAATTGGCTGAGATCCTACCTTGAACACAGAACTGATGAAGAAAGACTCTGAAGTTGAGACTTTTGGTGTTCCATAAGGTTTATTTTTATAGATCTTGTTTTTGTGTTTCTAAATTATGTTCAGTTAAATTGTCATGTGTTTACATGCAGTACTTTGTTTCGCGTCTGTGTTCTGAAGGTGCTGTTTAATGAATGAATGAATGAATTATGGTTATTATTTTTTAATTAATTATTTATTTATTTATTTATTTATTTTAGTGAGGAGGGGGACGAGAGCCAGCATCCTGACACTGATTCGGATGTTGCAGAGCAGAGAGATGGTGGCAAAGTCAAAGTAAAGTGGACACAAGAGGAGGTGATCTGACGCAACGTGGATATTCTTTGAATACATTCGCATCATGTTGCAGAGTTTAGGAGTCTTTAGTGAGACGAAATATTCTTGATCACCTTCAGGATGACAAGCTAAAGGCACTTGTTCAAAAACTGGGACAGATTGACTGGAAGAATGTCGCCACCCATATACCAGTGAGTTGTTTTTAATATTCTTTCAACCAGAGAGAATATTTAATCAATGTGTGCGAGGTTCTATCGATATCTGAATGACTTGGGTTCTTTCATGTTTAGAATCGCACTGAAAACCAATGTCAACACCGCTGGCTTAAGGTTTTGGATCCCGACCTAATTAAAGGCCCTTGGACAAAAGAAGAAGATGACAAGGTAGGTTATTATTTGGTACCCTGTTTGATGGAAAGATACTTGCAGGTCACATTCCATGCTTTGTGTTCCTCAGGTCATAGAGCTTGTCAATCTCTACGGTAACAAACAATGGAGTGTCGTCGCTAAGCATCTGAAGGGCAGGGTTGGGAAGCAGTGTCGAGAGCGTTGGCACAACCATCTCAACCCCAGCGTGAAGAAGTCTTCATGGACAGCTGAGGAGGACCTCGTCATCTATAAGGCTCACTGCGTCCTTGGAAATCGCTGGGCTGAGATTGCAAAGCTCTTGCCAGGAAGGTAACTTAGCCGTGCTGGGCGGTTTTGAAATTGCTGCCGTTTTTCAGAAGCGCGTTGACATCCTCTGCGGGAATGTTATCAAACAGGACCGATAACGCCGTCAAGAATCACTGGAACTCAACAATTAAGCGCAAAGTCGAAATGGGCTTCTACTCAAGACAGGATTTTAAAACAAGTGAGCTTGAAGAGCTGCTCGCCCATGTGAAAGATATGCAGGTGAGGTGTTTTCTTAAGTCGTCACATGCTCGGTGTAATGAATACGTTATTACACATCTATATGCAGGATATACATTACTGTACCTTCCCTATGTTAAGATTTTGATGATGCAGATGCCCACTTGCTCTCAAGATCATGCTGACCCGGATTCAGAGCAGGAAACGCACACCCCAGTAAGCACTCGCACATTTTGTTGAGGATTTAACGGCTGTCGCATGAGTTCATTCTGAGTTATGTCTGTCATTCCACAAAGTCAGTCTGCAGTGTGCAAAATGTTTTTACCTTCACACCTTGCAGGAAATGTCAGACTTAACCACCGTCAATGGTGACGACGAGGCAGGTCCTTCCCGGGTTGCGCCCTCTCCAAAGGACTCGGCAAGTCTTCTGTCAGAAGGGGACAATGCAGGAGAGATGAATTGCATCAACTGGGTTGTAGACAACTCTGGATTTCTCTCCCCTGCGGGGCCTGTCCTGAGGGAGGTCCTGGACATGGTGGATGGGGTAGGAAAACTTAACATCCAAGCAGAGCGCCGCATTTGAGCACCATGTTGAATGTACAGGGCTTCAAATTCCCCCGTGATGAAGTTGGACTTTTGTTATTAATGTAGTATTTCATAAAATCAAATTGAAGATATACAGGACTAGTCCTTTGACATTGCACTTGTTGTTGTTTCACATTTATTTCAGTCTTTGAATTTAGATTAGTCATTTTAAAATCAGAAACAATAAATAGCGGGTAAGAGTAATAAATAAATAAATACAAAACTGATTTCCACAAAGAATCACCCAGTTAGGAGCAAGGTGGGGTGGGGAACGTACATTTATTTTCACCAATTACGTTATGATGCCGGGCAGTAGAGGTAAATTCGGGCCGGGTCGAAATTCGGGTCGGGTCGGGCCCTAAAATGTCAATCGTTGCTTCGGGTTCGGGTCGGGTCGGGCTTCTCTCTCCCTGACTTTTTTTTTTTTCATAGTCTCTCTGCTTCTCTCTCTTAAAGTGCTGCATTAGATTCTTAAGGACGTACTGCTGTTGTGGTTTGCGGCCCTATTTTCAACCCCTCAAACTGACGGACGGCCTTAAATTTTCCCCGTCCACTCTTAAAAAAAAAAAGCTGTCATGATGGAAAATTGGCAGTTAATATGATCTCTTCAGAAACAGAAATATAAAAGATGTAAATGTTTATACAGTCTTGTTTAACTGAGATTTCGTTATAAATGACAGGCTTTGTTATCAGAAATCACCCCTCCTCCTGCCGAGTCCTCACGAATAAAATATGAAATTTTGGGTTTGCTTCGGGCTCGGGCCTGCGAATCAATTTAAGTGATCGGGCTCGGGTCGGGTCGGGCTTAAATACCCTCGGCTCGATTTTTTAGGACCGATCTTAGCTCTACCGGGCAGCACGGTGATCGACTGATTTGCACGTCGGCCACACAGGGCAGAGGTGCGTGGTCCCATTCCGGCCTTCCTGTGGGGAGTTTGTATGTTCTCCCTGTGCCTGTGTGGGTTTTCTCCGGGTAACCCGCTTTTCTCCCACGTTCCAAAAACATGTACCATAGTTTGATTTAACGCTCTAAATTGTCCCTAGGTGTGAGTGTGAGCGCGGAGTGATTGTTCATCTCTGTGTGCCCTGCGATTGGCTGGCAACCGGTTTAGTGTGTCCCCGCCTACTGCCCGAAGACGGCTTGGGATAGGCTCCAGCACGCCCGCGACCCTCCTGAGGATACACAGATTAAAAAAATGGATGGAAGTTATGATGCCATCATTGGGCCACTCGCCTCCTCTGGCGAACCATTGATGTACAACACGAATGCGAGGCTCCACAGAACAGTTCAGCCTTTTGCCTGTTGTGGTTGCATCATTTCAATTTAGCACCGACTTCTGACTTTTGCACAGCGTGATACTGTTCATCAATTTCTGGGCGCAAAATGCTTCTTTTGTTTGATAGGACCTTGATGGCTGGTGTAACCTTGCAGCATTCGACTTACCTGAAGAGAGCCACAGCCCAGAACGCCACCAGTTCCGTCTTGAAGGCAGCGCCCTGCAGGAGTTAAGCAAAGGCAGCAGGGGCGAACTCATACCCATCTCTCCCGGAGGGATCACGCCTCCATCCATTTTGAATCATCGAAGTCGGAGACGCTTGTCTCCTGACACTAACAGCTTAATGACGCCAAAGAGCACACCAGTCAAGATTTTGCCCTTTTCACCCTCTCAAGTGAGTCATCTTACTCTGGCTATGTTGATTCCTTCGCCCGTGAAAGTCAACGCGTCTTAATTTCCAAACGTTGCCTCAGTTTCTTAACATGTGGACGAAGCAGGACACTCATGACCTGGAGAACCCATCGCTCACATCCACCCCGGTGTGCAGCCAGAAAGCCATTGTTACCACACCTCTGCAGAGGGACAAGACCCCGATCAATCGAAAGGAAAACTCCGCGTACGTACTCAGTTCTGGTGACCTACTGTCTGCTATTTCTTCGTGTCAAGTATTCACACTTTGTCTTTGTGTAGGTTTGTTACACCCAACCACAAGTCCGAGCTTTGCACGATGCCACGTACTCCAACACCATTCAAAAATGCCCTGGAGAAATACGGCCCCCTGCAACCTCTGGTGAGGTTATGTCTCTGATCCATATGGGGACATTTTGACATTTCGGGGCAACATGTGCTGCCATCTAAGCCAGGGGTGTCCAAAGTCGGTCCTGGAGGGCCGCTGTCCTGCCTGTTTTCCAGCTCTCCCAGGAGCAACACACCTGATTCACATCATCAGGATTGTTCTAATGCTGCTCCGGAGCTGGTTGATGAGCTGATCATTTGAATCAGGTGTGTTACAGCTGGGAGAGCTGGAAAAGGGGCAGGACAGCGGCCCTCCAGGACCGACTTTGGACACCCCTGATCTAAGCACTGTCTTTTTCATGGATGCCCCATGCTTATTTTAGCAAAGCAAAGCCAAACCACATTCTGCACGTGTTACGACAGCATGGCTTCGTAGCAAAAAAAGTGCGAGCACTAGAACGGCCTGCCTACAGTCCAGACCTGTCTCCCATTGAAAGCGTGTGGCGCACAAAATGCAACAACAGAGACCCTGGACTGTGGCGCGACTGAAGTTGTATATCAAGCAAGAATGGGAAAGAATTCCACCTACCAAGCTTCGCTAATTAGTGTCCTCAGTTTCCAAACTTATATTGAACGTTACTGCAAAGACAGTTGATGTAACACCCTGGTAAATATGTTCCTGTCGCGGCTTTTTCTAAAACGTGTGGCAGGCTTCAAATTCAAAATGAGTTAATATTTGTAATTAGGTCTGGGCGTCTGTGAGTATGTCACACTGTTGCTACTGCATTCAGCCGAGTGGTTCGTTTAATTTGGGATATGACCTATGAGTACAAGCAATTTACAAACGGTGAATTTTCAGCGTGGCCAATATATCATGTACTGTAGAAAGTTTTCTGTTCTGTTGTCTCAGCCTCAGACTCCAAACCTTGAGGAGGACATTAATGAAGTGATCCTGAGAGATGTGGGTATTGACTTGGCGGTTCAACTTCCAGCTGTTCCTGAGCGAAGACGCAAAGCAGTGGTAACTGTTTTATTCTCTCATATGCGGAGCTTTGTTGGATTTTATGTTAGTTTGTTAGAGAGCCAAATGCACTTTTCCTAATAACCTAGGGCTTGCCACTATTGTTGCGTTCCAACTCGTGTTGACTAAAGACTGGGTGCTGTCGTAAGCTTTTCACGAAATTGTATTTTTGCTTACCCGCAGAGGCCTAAAGTTTTTGTGCTAACACTGAATCCTCAGAGTCAAGACGGGAACAACTATGAACGGTTCCAAATAGCATTCAGTGTTAGGACAAAACATTCAGGGTTCGGAAAGGGAATGTCAGCAAAAGCTACTAGAAAAAGTGGAGGCAATTTCACTGGCGTGGGGTGTGTGCTGACTCGGATTCGACATGAATTTGAATGTGACCTTGAGCTTTCTGACCTTAGCCACATCCCAATGATAAGGTGATCTTTATTTGATGACATGACTTCAAGTTGCCATGTTGGAGTGACAAACAATGTTTTGGTGCAGAGACAATTTCATGAAGGCGAATGAGTGTTAAATCCTTTATTCATACTGAACGCTAACATGTTTTTAGGCTTGGCATTTGCAAATTTACCAATTGGCGTTTTTTTGGGGGGGGGGGTTGGGGGGCTGTCCTCTGTTATTCATGGGACCGCCATCATATTCTCTCTTTTTGTTTAGATCTGATCTGCTTATTTACTTACTTTTTTCTTCTTCTCTGCACATAAAGCACAGATTTTCACTGTTATATACAAGTAATAGCCTGGTTTATTTTCTGCAAGGCTTTAGACCGGGCTTCTTTCTCAGACATCTTTAACCCGAGCAGAAAACTGAATTGATCATTTGGACTTGTTGATTGGATATTGTTCCCAGCATCGCCCTCCGATGAAGAAAGTCCGGAAGTCTTTGGCACTTGATGACTGCCAAGTGATGCCCAAGTCCAAACGCAAATCTAAGACCGAAGCCAAACATTGCATCCAGGTGACTACTGCTAAGAAAAAAAAAACATGCTATTATCCTGCATTTCATTTTTCCTTATGCATAATTCATTCATGGTTTCTGTTTGCTCGCAGGAAGAACCTTTGTCGGTTGCCTCTTGTTGTCGTACAACCCATGAAAATATTTTGGATCAGGGATTCCTTTTGGGGCCAAGTGACAGTGCTATTTTTCCCAGTGCGGTGCCCCCAGTTCCGGCAAGTTTCATCTTCAGATAACTGATGTTTTGTTGTCGTTTTTTTTTCTCCTCCCCTTGGAAAAGTATCTGATATCGCCTAATGTGTTTATCATCCCTTTCTTTCTCACTAGATGTCCAAAGAATGGGAGGCGGTTGCATGCGGGCAAACAAAAGATCAGCTCATTATGACGGAGAAAGCAAGGCGCTTCCTGCGCTCCTTAACATCGCGGACTCCTAACAGAGCTCTGGTCTTGTCCTGAGACTATTTGCACCTTTGTACCAAGTTGTTACACAAACACAACAGAATGTTCTGTTGTTTGCGTTTGAAGAAAATAACGGTATGCGCCTTGTAAGTGTGAAAACATGTTGGAACAACTTACGAGTCGTCTGCATGTTTACATGATAGCTTAAATCGAAAACTTCTGCAAGAACACATTGAGACGTAAATGCTTTTAGATTTTGTCGAATTGTAAAGGCCATTTAAAGGCTAGAAATCAATATAATTGCATTTCATTATGATTGCAGTCAAACATCTTTGTAAATAAATAGTTGAGGATTCAACTAGGAAAATCATGCCTGGATTTTTTCGCAATCAATGAACATGATTTTACAGTGCACATATGTGCATGTGTCAAATTTTTTTTTTCTTCACTGGTACTCATAGGTTGCAGTTTTCCCAAAACATGAGGTTTAGATTTCCTGTGTGGGGTAAAGTGAAAGAGAAAAATGTCACATGAGCATTGTTGAGGAAAATCTCTGGATGTCCACCAATGACCGGAGCCACCTCGAACATATGTACATGCAAAGTTGAATTCAAGGAAAGACTTTGTGAGTCATACGTATAAAACATTTTAATTGTGTCCTTTACCCTTTTTTTGTGACACGGCCTACATGTGTAAATTGAGGGGTTCATAGGTTTGTAGTGGATAAGCTCTACTTTATGAATAGGCAAAAGGAGAGATGGAATCCTTTGAACGCAGTTCTTATTCTTTCAGCGTCTGCACCTCCAAACGAACGAACAAGAACACACCTTTTTCTGGTAACACAAACGCTTCCTGGTTTCCTTCAGACAATATCAACATAAACTTGTTTAAGCAATTATTAAACGGAATATAACCTAGGTAACTAACAAAATAATAATAATAAATGCTCTTGCAATGTGAACGCCTAGTCTCATTCGTCTGGGTCGTCACTGTGCGTAGAGCCGATCAGCTTCACCAGGGCCCGCCAATGTCCGCGGTCGTGGGCTAGGTTCGCTGCATCCTCCAGGGTAAGGCCCTGGTGCTTGAGATCCTCCTTAATGACATCAAGCCATCTGGTGTGGGGTCTACCCCGTGGCCTTTTCCAACCGGCTGTCGCTTGATCAAATGAAAAGATGGCGCGGGTTGGGTGTTCCAGGGGTAATCAGAGGAGATGTCCGAGCCAACGAATGCGCCTCTGAGTAGCCAGTCGTGATGCAGGGGGCTGAAGAGTATGTTTTCGGAGGTCTTAGTTGGTAACATGGAGGTGCCAGTTGATGTTCATGATGGCTCTGAGTGACCTGCTGTCAAAGCCATCAATTCTCTTGGCCAGGGTCTTGTTTAAAGGCCAGGATTCTGCACCATACATGAGGATGGGAAGAACTGCTGAGTTGTGGATGCGCATTTTGGTATTTTGGGACACTGAGTGATAGCGCCAGAGGGGCCGCCACAGTGACTGCATGTCTGCAGCCGCGAGGGCGCGTCTGCGGTCAATCTCTGGCTTGGGATCGCCGCTGCTTGTAATGGTGGAGCCCAGGTAGATGATGGAATTGACAAATTGCGTCTGTGCCAATAAACAGGGGGGAAGGGTGGGGTCCGTCACCGATGTACATACGTTTTGTTTTCTGCCAGCTTACTTGGAGGCCCAGCTTAGCTGCTTCTGTTTGGTATATGCAGAGAGCACTACTGAGGTGTTGGAGGGAGTTGCTGAACAGGGTGGTGTCATCAGCGTATTCAAGGTCGGTCAGGTGGAGGTTGCCAAATGACGCGCCTGAGACTTGCTCCCGGACTCGGATCATAAGGTGGTCAATGACACAGTTAAAAAGGTCAGGGGCGGCCACGCAGCCCTGTCTGACCCCGCTGTTGATGGGGAACCACTGTGAGTCCTTCCCATTCACACGGACACAGCTCTGAGTTGTTGTAGAGTCGCTGGAACAATGTGATTATTTTGGGTGGTACTCCAAGGTGTTTCAGAATGTTCCAGAGGGAGAGGTGGTCAACTGTGTCAAAGGCAGTTTTCAGATCTAAGAAGGCTATAAAGAGGTGTTGGTCCTTCCGAAATTCTCTGACCTTCTCAACAATGAGTCTTATTGCGGAGATGTGATCTATAGTGGACCGGTTGGGCATGAAGCCAGCTTGTTGAGGGCAGCGATGGCTTCGAATGACAGGAAGTGCAAGGGTGAGAAGGATACGGGTGAACAGTTTTGCAGGTATGGAGAGCAGTGAGATGCCTCTGTAGTTGCTGCAGAGTAGCTTGTCGCCTTTCCGCTTCCAGAATGGCAGGATGATGCCACGGGTCCAGTCTGTGGGGGGCTGTTCTGTCACCCACACGTGGTTAACGATGTGGGTGAGCCACTGGGCCATGGAGTCACCACCCTCTTTAAGCAGCTCTGCAGTGATGGAACAAATTCCAGGGGCCTTGTGATTTTTCTGTGATTTTATTGCTGCTCTGACCTCATTGATTGTGACTGGGTCCGTTTTGCAGTTGGGGTTGGGGATGGCGGAGTTGGCAGCAGTAACAAGACGGGGGTCGGTAGGAACTGGAGGATGATGAAGGAGGTTGCTGAAGTGCTCTTTCCAGCGTTCGAGGCAGTCTATTTCCGTGGTGATGCGATTTCCACTGGCGTCCTTGATGAGAGCGGTCTTGATGCGTGGTCCGCATCATTCTAAAGACCTAACCAGGGGTGTAGTGGGCGTGGTACGCGGGGGTACGCTGTCCACCCACTTCTCCCGACGCCACATTCAATTTTTATTTCGGTTTTAGCCCTGCACTGTCTGCGGGTTATTGAAATGTTTGTTGATCATTGTTCTAATGCGAGTTATGCTTAATAACGGCCTATGATTGATGTTAGAACATCCCAGAATCGCGTACACCCACTTAAAAAATCCCCACTACACCACTGGACCTAACAAAATAATATAATGCTCAAATATAAAACTAAAATAATAATTTAACATAGGCTTACACATGCAACCAAGAAAACAACCAAATCCACAATGTTCTTTTCAGATAATCAAAGCTTTTTTTCCTCCCTCAAATATTAATAGTTTTTAAACGGGTCTCTCTCCTGCTTTATTCCATTCACAAGTGCAGCGCTTCATCAACAACGATGCATTGTTACATTTAAGTGAAGAATAAATCTGAAAGGAAGTTGTTGCATGTCATAGTACAGTACATATTGTCAAAATATTCACTTTTTAGGCGTAAAATCCCCATTTCATTTTTGGATGAATTCAGGTATTTTGTGTTACTGGTCATGATTGTGGGCGGCCCGGTAGTCCAGTGGTTAGCACATCGGCTTCACAGTGCAGAGGTACCGGGTTCGAATCCAGCTCCGGCCTCCCTGTGTGGAGTTTGCATGTTCTCCCCGGGCCTGCGTGGGTTTTCTCCGGGTCCTCCGGTTTCCTCCCACATTCCAAAAACATGCATGGCAGGCTGATTGAATACTCTAAATTGTCCCTAGGTGTGAGTGTGGGCGTGGATGATTGTTCGTCTCTGTGTGCCCTGCGATTGGCTGGCGACTGATTCAGGGTGTCTCCCGCCTACTGCCCGAAGACAGCTGGGATAGGCTCCAGCACCCCCCGCGACCCTAGTGAGGATCAAGCGGTTCGGAAAATGAATGAATGAATGAATGGTCATGATTGTAGTGATGGACGTGCAATACGGGTGTGCTTTCATTTTGTGTGTATCTTTTTTAAGTTCGAAAAGCTAATTACGTCTTAAACGACAAATAAATGTTTTTGAGCAGGTTTTTGTCACTTCATTCTCGTCTTGTCTCGCCTCTACGAAACAAATAATTGTGTCAAATATAGATGATAGATAGGTTGGAGACAATCTCTGTGTCCTTTCATGACTTCCGGAACACTTATGAATGTTAACATGTGACTATTATTGTGAAAGGCAAATCGGAAATCACATCTATCTTGCCGGGTCGAGCCGCGCACCGGAAGTAATCGTCCTTTCTGGTGACGCTGCATTAGACTGCCTTGGCATGGAACCGTTCAGTGAGTGAATGAATCGTTGCTTTGTCATACCTTGAAGTCGTTTTCAATCTATTTTATGGCGATCCAGTTAGGTATGCGATGAGGTGCTGTACTACGCAGACTAAATGGGAGAGTAGCTCACAGGCGTCTGGATCAGAGTGCCGCTTCCTTACTGTCGTTAGCTAGCTTTTGCTGTGTAGGG
The DNA here is from genome assembly GCA_018466805.1 of Hippocampus abdominalis. Taxonomy (NCBI): domain Eukaryota; kingdom Metazoa; phylum Chordata; class Actinopteri; order Syngnathiformes; family Syngnathidae; genus Hippocampus; species Hippocampus abdominalis. Next base: position 18,961,043 of record CM031707.1, read on the forward strand.
AAGGTCTGCAATTGAAGCGCGACCAAATGAAAAGCATCGTTGTGTTTATGAATTCACATTGAAACGTACATGATCAATGAGGTGGAGGGTCAACGTTTATTTCCGTGTGTTCACAGGGCTTTTCGGGTTGGTGCTCCTCAGCCTGGCACTCGCTGGAGCTCAGACGCTCACCCCGGGTCACTATCTTTCCCTGTCCGATATTGCTCGACTTCAAAATCTTCTAAGCGAGCCTTTCACAGACCTGGAGTCGGCCTACTACTCTGTTGTCGGCCTCAACAAACTTGGAGCCACTGTTCCTGATCACGAGGCACGTAAAGCCTTTGTAATCGTCATATTTTATTTTGGGCCACGTCTTGCCTGACATTACATACTCATTACTGATTTGATTTTTGTGTTGTTTTTTTGCCTTGATCAAAATTAACGAATGGTTATTTTATAGGAAGTATGCCAGTTCCTAAATTCCCAGCTTGATCCCACCAATGTTGACTCAGTCTTCTTTGCTGCAGAGACCAGCCAAGCCATATCTGGATGTGAGGTATGGGCACATTTGCCCCGGTTCATTATTTCACAGATTATGCCTTGAAGATGTCCAGAATGTGGTCATTCGAATTCTGTAGGTTATTTTTGTACAGCCAGATTTGGTTTTGCTCCTGAATAAGAAAAAATGGGAACCACAAACAAATCGTCTCCCACTTAGGAGTTGGCATCCCATCATAAAGAGCCAACTCATCACAGTATTTGCCACTGACACAAAACTACGAAACCCATTTCAGACACCATTTTTAAGTTGCATGACATTAATGTGGCAGATGCAGTGTAGGTTCGAGTGATGTTCTATGTCAGGAAATCGATGGAATGCAAGCCTATTGGCAACCCACCGGAAATCCTTTTTTGTCACTGCTTAGATTCATGTGACCAATGAAACCCGAGACATTCTTCTGGCTGCTGTCAGTGAAGACTCCACCATGTCTCAGATTCACCGGGCTGTGAGCGCTCTTAGCTCTTTGGGGCTTCCTCTGACCTCTCAGGAGGTCGTCGGTGCGCTCACAGCTCGCATCAACAAGGAGGACAATGTCGTGGCGTAAGTTGGGTTGGGAAATGCAGTAGTTGGGCTTTGGACGTGACTGTTTGTAGAATCTGATTATTTTGTTGTTTTTTGACAGCATTACCTTAGCTCTGCAAACAGCCACCCGGCTTTCTCAGCAGGCAGAACTTGGAGGAATACTTGAGGAAATTGAGGTGAGGGCTTTAACATCCACCAGGAGGCGCTCTGGTACCTCTCTTTGTCAACACTCCCAAGTGTGATTTCTTTATTGGCTTTTTTTTTTAACTTGCAGGATCTGACAGCACGTTTAGATGATCTTGGCGGTATCTTCCTCCATTTTGAAGAGGGGCTCGAGGCCACTGCCACTTTTGTAACGGCTGCGTATGCCCTCTCAGATCATGTCGATATGGAGCCACCCCTCAAACAGGTAGTGCTTATTTGGCTGTTGTATTTCATCGCTAGAGACAGACAGATCTAAAAGAGGCCGACCTGATTATTAGAGCAGTAAAATGTATGTGCAAAATAGTTTCTTTTATATTCATGTTGTTTTGAAAATGCATTACTTCATTAGAATTCATCATCCAATTATGACAAAATGAATATTTTTACAATTGTATTAACCATAAGTCAATTAACCACTTTTTAATAAAGTAATCGAGTAAGATTTGACTCAACACATCTGAATGTGTTTAAAAGACTATCCGCATTAATGGAACAAATGTTCCGGAACTATTGGTAGTGTAAATGTCCTGGACTAACGACCAGCGCGGGCCGAATGTGGTTGCAGGTCGTCACTGAAATTCTTCTTTCTACAGGACCAAGTCATTCAGCTGGTGAACTCCATTTTCAGCAAGAAGTCCTGGGACTCTCTGGCTGAGGCCTTCAGCGTGGCAAATGCTGCCGCCACCCTCTCCGACAACCGTTTTCATGTTCCGGTGGTCGTCAACACTCATGGCCCGCCCACTGTGTCGCACAGGCAGCCAACCCTGCAGGTAGAAATGCCGGACGCCACCGCAGTACTGGTCTGCATTGTCCCGTTGATTAACCTGAGTCGTTCTGTTTCTCTCGCTCGTACCCAGATCCTTGTCACCGACGTCATGTCTCAGCCTCTGGCCTCAGCCAGTGTGCAAGTGGAATCTGCTTATGCCGTGGCTTCCAAGAGCATCATTCTTGGCCAGGCGCCGTTCACTCTCAATGAGTAGGTCTCCAAAAGAATGATCTCTTTATCCCAAAACTTCAAACTGCTGTACAGGTGGCATTTTCTTTGACAGGGTTGCCTTATATTTGGATTGGTTAAAAATTTGAGTGTTGATTATGTTGGGATCAGTAATCTATGTTGGACCCTTATCATTATTGCGTAAAATATGTATTTGCTTTTCAGTGGCGTCTTTGAACTGAACTTCATGTCCCAGCAACCAGCCAGTGGCTATTACAAGTTTACGGTTTCTGTAACCGGTGACAGCCGCTTGATTGCCAATCATGTTGAGGTGAGAGTTCAGCTTTCATTGTGCTTTTATGAATAATTATTTTGTGATCCTGAGATTTACCTACAGTTTCACGTATCTTGACTGAAATCAAAAAGATCTTTAAAAGATTATTCTGATTGGTGGCGGTCTCATGTAAATTAGTTAGTCAAACCTCGGTTTTCGAACGTCTCGGTTCTCATACAATTCGGTTTTCAAACTAAAATTTTGAGTTTTTTATGCCTCGGATGACGAACAAATTTCGGTTCTCGAACTAACAGCGCACTTGAATGCGTCGCTTCACTCCTCTCGGCTTCGCTTCCTCGTAGCGTCCATTGTGAGCAGACGTTTTTATATTATAATAATAATAATACATTTTATTTATAAGCGCCTTTCAAAACACCCAAGGACACTTTACAATCAGGAACAAGAACAATAAAACACAATGCGGCTGAGCAGCGGCAGCCAAACGCGCCAGCGTTCACTCAACCCGGAAGTCAGAAAGAAACCACAAGGAAGGGAGAGGGGGAGAAAATTGTTCAATCAAGATTTTGAAAAAAAGCAGATGTGTTTGGTGAAACGCTTCCTCGTGTAGCGCCCATTGTGATCCGACGAGTGTGTATTGTTCAATAAAAAAAGCAGACGTGTTTGGTGAGACGCTTCTTTTAGGGAGAGTGAAACACCCCTCTTTTCAGAATGGTTTGCCCCAGCAGCACGGGGGAAGTGCGTGCGTGCGTTTGTTTACGGCCGGCAGTTTTCAATACAGCGGCACATAATCAACACTCTGGTGTCCTGTAGCGTCCTTTATGAGCAGACGAGTTTGTATTCTTCAATAAAAAAAGCAGACGTGTTTGGTGAGACGCTTCTGTTCGGGGGAGTGAAACCCACCTCTTTTCAGAATGGTTTGCCCCAGCAGCACGGGCGAAGTGCGTGCGTGCGTTTGTTTACGGCCGGCAGTTTTCAATACAGCGGCACATAATCAACACTCTGGTGTCCGGTGTCTCATTATTATGCAATAATCATACAGAAACAGCTTCCTGGTGTAGCATCCATTGTGAGCAGATGAGTTTGTATTGTTCAATAAAGATTTTTTTTTTTAAAAGCAGACGTGTTTGGTGAGAACTACGTAATATCGGACTGTTATTTTTGCATCGTGTATCAGCCCCTAATCATGGCACCAAAGAAAGCAAGTGGAAGTGGTGAACCTGGTGAAGAAAAGAGGAAAATAGTGCGCAAAACTTTAGAATTTTAAGAAAGATTTGATCGCAAAATATGAGTCAGGTGTGGTGTGTCTGTGTTGGCGAAGGAGTTCGGGATGCCGAAATGCCCCGCCTACTGCCTGATGACAGCTGGGATAGGCGCACGCCCCATGACAGATAGAGAGAGAGAGAGATGTTCCTTCAATTTAATGTTACTATGTTAATGTTAAAATTGGTGAAAATAAAACATATTAGTTTGTTTGTACAGTATTTTACATATTACCTGCTCTCCTAATACATATGTACAGTTTATGGTGTGAAATTATTTTTAAAAAAGGGGTTTAAAAAAGTTGTTTTCTTGACTTGGAACGGATTGAAAATTTTTACATTGATCCCAATGGGAAACATGGTTTCGGTTTTCGAACAATTCGGTTTTCCAACAGTCTTCTGGAACGGATTAAGTTCGAAAACCGAGGTTTGACTGTACTTTTGGAAATTTTACAGTTAGTACAAAAAGAAAAGTGACCCATCCTTTGGAAAGGTTTTCAAAAAAAAAGGTTTCCGGAGTGTTTTTGGCACAGGTTTTCTCGTTTTCGCTTTAGGACACTTGATGCTCTATTATTCGAGCCTCCAAAAGTTAGCCTGTTTTGAGGGAGTGGTCCTTTCATAAGAAAGCGGGTGCCGGCTCACTCCGTCATGTAACTCTATTATCTTTTTACGACGTCGATGGCTGGGGGTGGAGCAGGGCGGTTCAACAGGCCAACGACTTGTGCTCACGGAAGCCAAGTCCAGTGCGAGGGGGTGAAAGCAAGCACCCATGGTGACAATAAAAGTAAATTTTTCATAAGATGCCCCCTTTAGAATCTACCGCCCATCTTTTGTGTCTGGCCCTAACGCGACTTGGATTAGTCCTCGCTTGATGCGTCGACGGTTGTACACATGACGTAATATGACTTTTTGTTGTCACGCCGTTCATGTGTAGCTCAAAGTGAAGGTCTCGACAGAGGTGGCAGTTACCAATATGGACCTCTCCGTGGTGGATAAGGACCAGAGCATCGGCACAAAAACTACCAGGTCGGAAATCGACCCCGCTACACTTTTTCCCTTCCACTGGGACTCGGCGACTTCATGTTGTTTTAAAACGATCCAGGGTGGAGTATCCTTCCAAAGCTGCGAGCTCGTTCATTGCTGACAGTCACCAGAACTTTGCCATGGCCTTCCAGCTCATTGACGTCAATACTGGAATGGAACTTACGCCCCATCAGGTACGTACCCAATGCGGGTGATGAACACTTCAGCTCCGAAAGTCCTTTAAGTTGTATGATTTTTATTCTCTGTCACAGACTTTTGTCCGGCTGCACAATCAGAAAACTGGCCAAGAGGTTGTTTTTGTTGCCGAGCCCGATGTCAAGGGTCTGTACAAATTTGAGTTGGACGCAGCAGAGCGTAAAACGGAGTTTGCGCTCATCTCCGGTACATATTCCCTCTATCTCATGGTTGGGGATGCCACACTCGAGAACCCCATCTTGTGGAATGTGGTGAGTCTCGTCATGGGACGGTGAATCACGTCTTGCCGATCAAGCCTCACGGGTGACCTTTAACGCTGGTGTGTTCAAAGGCCGACGTCGTGCTGAGGTTTGTGGACGAGGATGCCCCAGTGAGCATTCAAGCCAAGACTCTTTACGTACCCAAGCCGGAGATCCAAGTAAAAGCCGGTCCTCCATAATTGGTTTTCCGAATGACAAGGTGTAATCAGACATTTGTCAGTAATTGTGAACGTTCTTCTGCCTGTGCAGCACTTATTCAGGGAGCCCGAGAAGAAGCCTCCAACGGTCGTTTCCAACGCCTTCACTGCACTCGTCCTGTCTCCCCTCCTGCTTCTGCTGATCCTGGTAGCAATGCACCCATTCTCTTATTGTTATGCTTAGCAGGTAAGCCGATGGCAAATGTTGTGATGGAGCCGAGTTACCGCCGGACGACCACCTGCCTGATTTTTACCTTAAGGGGAAATGGCTCAATGGTTCTTTGAATCATTGCTGAACTGAAGATCAAAGTTTGAATGTTCGCTTACAAAGTTTGAATGTCAAGCACAATTTTAATCCCCCCCCCCCCCCCCCACAAAAATGACACAATTGGATCTCTCCTCTCTTTTGCAGTGGATTAAGCTCGGGGCAAACATTTCCAACTTCAGCTTTTCTCCCAGCACTATTCTCTTCCACGTTGGACATGCTGGTAGGTCTCTCTTTCAAACCGTAACCATAAACTTTTTGTATCGATCTATGTCGATTATAATGGGAAAACAGCGGATTTGCATGATTTAAAATCGTCACAACGTTCATGTTCAAATGTTGTCATGATTTGATTTTGTTTTTTGTTTTTTTCAGCTCTACTGGGCCTGATGTACGTCTACTGGACCCACTTGAACATGTTCCAGACACTTAAGTACCTGGCAATTATCGGTGCTATAACATTCCTGGCCGGGAACCGCATGCTGGCACAGAAAGCAGTGAAGAGGTAAATGTGTCGATGGCGCATTTGGCACAAAAGATTTCTTAGAGAGTTCCTGATCCTTGAGGGGGAGAGCAATCAGTCCTTGAGATGTTAAGTACTCTGGTGCTCCAAGGCCTCTTGAGCGTTCTTGGGTCCAAAATAAGCAAAAGTGCTGTCCTCGTGGCTTGGCCAGCAACGCTTGATCACCGTGCCACGCTCTTCTTCCTCAGGGAAAATGCCTTACTGCGAGAGAAGTGGTGTGAGTGGGCAATTTGTTGTAGAGCCCGTGAAGCATCTAAGTGAGCAATTTGTCACTTGCGGCACTGCGCGGAGATCTTTCTTTTGCTACGCCTCCCCCACCCTCTTGGTGTTCCTGTTTTTAATCCTTTTCAGACAAGTAGGCATCTCCAACTAATGAGTTCTCACCGAGGATGTCCTCATTGTCTGTCACTGTTCTCTTGGTCTCCTTTACCCACGTGCTGCTGTCTCTTTATTGCTCTTTCAGGATTGCCGCCGAGCAAAGTAGTAGGTTGGCAAAGTATAGGAGCCTTCGATAAAGCGGCTCTTTTGTAGCCAAAGAGCTGGTTGTGCTCCCAGGCTCAAGTAAGGGCTTTGTATTTGCCGTGCGTCCGTTCTCATGGCTGCCAGCATGCGTGGCCGTGTGCTGCTCCCACTCACTCATCCTAATTTAGCCTTTTCATGTGCTCGCCAACTTGCCGGTTTGCCTTGCCCTTCTCACTCCCATGAACGGTGCAACTGCTGAATCGTCATTCCTCCATGGTTTTGACACTCTGACCTTTGCCATTTTTTTTTTACATGATCTGATCTCAGATTGGTGTGTTGTGAGCCCAAGTCATCAGCATTATTGACATTTTTTCCCAGCTGTGTTATTTAAATGCATGTTTGGCCTCAGGTCTTCACAGTCTTCCTGATTTATTTATGTATTTATTTATATTTTTCATAAGCCAGCGTGGTTTGCTCCTGAAGAGAACCTGGGTGAAATTAGTAAATGTGCTCTCTTTCTCCTCCCCACCCCCCACAGAATTGAGAAAAAATAAGATGAAGACACTGAAGCAGCACACGTTCCTCCATCCGCCCCCCCCCCCCCCCCCCCTTTGGAGTCGGTCACCAATACATCCCCATCGCACAGCATAACAGTTGAAGAATACGTTGCTGAATGGAAGGAAATTCTGAAACAGTTCAAAGGTCTTGGCGATCAGATCAGTTCTATGCGACTGCTGCGCTGTGTTGACACGCTGTTGATCATTGCACTTCATCTTCCTGTGAGATTATTTTACTTGTTGTACAACATGCCAGTGTTGTCAGTGTGCTCTGATTTGTTTTTTTGTTTTTTTAAAAGTTTTTACTTTTGTTGTTTCTCGGTGGAAGTCATTAAGGATCAGTTCTTTACACCTCTCCGCAGTTTTTGCTCGGTGTATCTCAGCTGCTCATACACCTGCCAGCAGGTCGGACAGTTGATCCTAACTCATTGCGACTTTGCAGTGCCATGCTTCAAACTGTACCAACTGTTTTGAGTGTGTGTCAAGGCTGAGATTGTTTCGTATTTGATACAATTTGCATCCCCACGATAAATTGTTCAATTTGAGGGCATGTTTTTTCTTAAGAAATAAAGACATGGAGGTGAATTCAGTTGGTTTGTCTTTTGTCTATACAAAAGCATGCATGTGTCAATCAAGTCAAATAGATGCAGCTCCTTGACTGCGAGTAGACTAGACAAAAGCCAGGAGACTGTTTTCTGTTATGACATTAAATTGCTTGATGCCAATCTGGACAGCAGATAATTGGGAGCTGGGATTTGAGCCACCGTCCCTACAGTTACTGCACAGGTTACTTCTTCAGCAGGTCTCGACCAGAAGATCATTTTTGAGAAAGTGAATTGTTTGTCAAGTTATTTGTGTTTTACTTTTCTGAATTCTGTTTCCTTGAATTTGCCCTTGATCACAATCACATACGGTGCCGGTACTTAAAGTACTCCAGAATGTGTGCCTCCCAAACTTTATTGAGCAAAGGCACATCTTTTGCAGTAGAAAAATGTCACAGCACACCGCAAAATAAAATATAAATACAGTACACAGAAATCCCACTTGATCATAGTTTCTCTAGAGTGCGGATAAACTTCTGATGAATTTACGGAATTATTTTGGGTTGCAATGCAATGTTCACGCGCTTAAAAAGTCAGTTTCAGTAAGTTTCCTTGTGACTGCTGCGTGTGGGAGTGGTCATTTGATGTTTAAGACTGTAAACACATGTAATATATTTTAATCGTATTTCCCATGACATTTTTTTCTATGCGTGTATTTCTTTTTTTTTTCGTTCAAATATGTTTGCAATGCTTTTAAAAGGTGAGGGAGGGATATTTTTCGGTTTATGCTATGAAAAACAAAACCACATCATGGGTGCATTTGGAAAGTAACTCCTGCGAACCACGATGAACGGAGGTTCACTCCTGAAATGATCTGATTCATGTCTTTATTACTTTATTGAAATCTGGGTGTATTTAGTGAACCCCAAAGCTGTTCCAGCATTTTCTCGAATGGATGGCAACAGGTGCATTCAGAGGTTGCATCTTCTGCCATCTAGCGGAAGAGCATGAAATTGTTGAGGGATTATTTGTAGAAAATCCTAATTTTTAGACCACTTTGATGAAATTGGATCATTTCCCACATCCAGTAAACTCGATAATCACTCACGGCATGGCTAATATGCCACAGCACAGTGGTTGGGAATCACCGTTCTAGATGTTACTTTCCTTGCCGTGTAAACGTACATGAATGGGTGGATCATATCAGTCGCAAGCATGGTCCCGGAACCATACTGTGAGTGCTACAGGATTTTCCTCATGGCTTCAATGAGAATTAAAAATAGCATTTTGTATTGTTTGTGTAGAAATGGAGGTACGAGTAAACAATCTGCAATGGTTTTGTGAATGAGCACATGCTTCTTTCATCCTTATTTGTGGGTCCTCTCTGCAGTCTGTCTGGAAAAAAGAATTGAGTTACTGACACGTCGTTCCATTCTCTGCTTGCTGCAGAGTGTCACAACTGCTTACCTGAGCCTCATGGCATTTCATGAAGTCCTCTGTATCGCTGATTGCTCTGAATGGAAGTCAGATCTTCTTTATAGGTTCCTTCGTAGACATCGGCCTGGCGTTTCATATAGCTCTCACTTTCATCTCTGCGGAAAAAGAACACCGTTGATTCAGGTTTCAGTGAGTCACGGGTACACAATGGCCACTATAATATCTTCCGTTGTGCTTTCACACGGCGGATTTGCACACAGTCCCAAGGATTTTAATTCTCGAGGTCAAACCTACCCGAGACGTTTGCCCATGATGGTCTGAAGAAACTTCCTGGCAGATATTTGGCCCAACACTTTCCTGTAACTGTTTGTAAAGATGGCGTCAGCATGGCGGCCCAAGCTGAAATTAGACAAGATAGATGCAAAACATAATAAGAAGAATATGATGCAAACTCCCCGAACATCCATTATCACAATGTAAATTTGACAATGCAAACCACTCATTAGCAAAAATAATGAACAGGCAGTAATGGAAGAGGAAGGTTTTAGACAGGCCAAGACCATTTCTGGACTTCCCCCCAATAAAAAATAAAAAATACCAACGAGAAGAAAATGTATCAAAAGAATAAAAAAATATGTAAATAGGGTCATATGCTTCATGCAGTTACTGCTCATAAAGGATTTGTTACAAAATATGACATTTTTCTCGATGCACTGTAATCAAGTCTATCCATTCTAATACTTTTGCTCACCTATATATTTGGTGTCCCGTTATAACACTATCTTCTACGTTATGTTTCAGACCCAAATATGACTACCTGAAATTAAAAGCTGAACTGTTCTTCTTTTGTGTCAAATTCATAAAATCCAAATGTTTTCCATCTACAGCACAAATTAAGGAATTGGCCTCTCTTTCCCAATTCTTCTGGAGGGGAGTGTACTGACCGTAAGTCTGTTCTCTCTTGGGCAGAACTTGTGTCTTCCAGCTGCTCTGGATTCTTTAGCAAAGATGTCATCAGGATGGATGTGTCTCTCTGGCCAAACCTGAGAAATACCAATTAAGCGATGAACAGCAAAAAAATCACTGCATTCAATCGTATCAATGTTCCCTGTCAAATTGTTTTGATGATGTAAACATATTTAAGACAAGGAATATTCCATAAAAATAATATTGCACTTGGAAAAAAAAGATGACTCATTTTGCAAATAATAGTAAAATAAAGATTAAGGTGCAAATACAGACATCCTGACCCTTTTTAGCATAACTATTTCATGGGGTGCAGCTCTGACATACAATTGTGTGTTTAAAAAAAAGAATGAATAAATAATACTCCTTTGCTACAAGAGTTTGGCAAGCATCACCTCTGCACTTTTACATAAAAAAAGAAGATATATGATCTACCTGTTCATCTCATCAAATTTCTTCGTCTCATCCTTTTTAAAAATTAAAATGCACATACAATATATGAATGGAAATGGTCATTCGAAAACACCCACATGATAATCAATGACGCTGTGCATCATTAGGTAGATGAGTTTCGTCCTGCTTACCTGATGGAGGGGTAGAGTGGGGATCCTGATGCAGAAAGGAAAAGGCAATAAAAGAGCAACAATGCAGCTTTCTCCATCACAAAGGTTGTCTTGCAGAAGAATGGCGAGCTGGGGGGAACGACAGCAGCAGAAATTAAATTAGAAAAAATGCTGAGACTCAACTTTCCTTTCCAGGAGCGGCAACTTCTCTGCAACGGGAAGCGTAGAGGGGCAGAATTTGAAAGACAAAAACTCTTCTGCACCTTCAAGATGACCAAAGCAGACATGACACTATTAGTATTATTATTATAATTGCTTCTGTTCACCTACCTATATGTTGTGTATGAGTCAAGAGAGTTCTTGCTGTTTCTCTTATACGTTGCAATTCACTCTCATTATCTCTCACGACCACAAAATACTGCAAGACTGAAGAGGTTTTCCCAGCATCCATGGTCAGTTTATACTCAACCTCCCAGTCACTCCCACATCACACTTGATCACTCCCCCTTCTTGACTTTGCATGCTCACTCTCTCAGGCTCTCTGTCACTACTACAGTACTTTTGAAATACTGGTAGGCCCATACAGGTGTATTTTATTAATACAAATAAAAAGTACAGGTACAATGAAAAGAAACAGTATTAAACAGGGTTATCAAAATTATGCCTCAATGAATGTAATGTTTTGGTTGCCACCAGCTTTTATGTATTTTCCTCTGTGGGAAAGAAATAAAATAGAATTTGATTGAAGCAATGTAAATTACTGTATTTTAACCATAACCTTTAACCTCAAACTGTCTGTCCGTCCGTCCGTGTGCATGTGTGCACGCGTGTGTGTGTATATGACTGCTCACAAAAAAATAAAGAGAACACTCAGTATTACAGTACATTGTGCTGTTTAAGTGTACCCTGTTTAGGTGTTTTTGTTTTTTGGGGGTTTGGGGGCCATGTGCAAAACAAAGCTCAGTTTGAACCCTGAGGGGAAGTTCATGAGTTTCAAACGCTTAGTTTCATTTAAGTCTCGCTCATTACAGGTCTCTTTTAAAATTGGCATTTGATCTTAACACCGGAAATCGAAAGCCTGTTAAAATGACGATGGAGGAGAGTCGTGCATGTACTTGACTCGACGGACGGTAATTGCAGACGGACTGCAGAGGGAAACATTTGTATGGCGGACAGCCCCGACTGCAAGAGGCAAACAAATCAAACATGAAACAATTTAGGAATTTAACTCAACTGCTTTCGTCTCCCAAATTTTTGACATCTGTCAGGTGTTTACAAGTCAGACTGTGCTGTAATTCAACCGGCAGTGTAGTTAGTGCAAGGGAAAAGCGGGGAAGATCGGATCATTTCAAGACTCAAATATCTTCCGGTCCAAGTTTTCACGATTTCATCCGAGGAGTCACTGGTCATGAAACCACAACAACTTCAGACAAAGAAGTAGAATATAAACACGAGTACCTTTCTGCTGACTTGGAGCTGGGGAATGCACGAAAGGGTACATTGAAATCTTAACGTTACTTAGGAGGTTTTTGGGGTAGATGTAACCCAATGTTTTGTCTTTTTACAGTCTATTTTGAAACCTATGGATGCCAGATGAATGTCAATGACACGGACATTGCCTGGTCCATACTACAGAGGAGCGGGTATCTACGCACGGCATATTTACGCGAGGTATGGCTTGAGTTCACGATTTTAACACCATTTAATAACTTGGTCAATTATGACTCATCTTCTGTCATCTATATCTGCAGGCAGATGTGGTCCTTCTTGTAACGTGCTCCATCAGGTATAGCCCATCAAAAAATTATCACGATTCACAGAAATGTTAGAAACTGATTGCTTATCTATGGCTTTGTCATTTGATTCAACTTCAATCGTGTGTGACAGAGAAAAAGCCGAACAAACCATCTGGAACAGACTGCAAGAGCTGACAGCCATGAAGAATAAGCGCCTTAGGAGTCCAACACCAATGAAAATTGGCATTTTAGGTATTGTTTTTTCCCCCCCACCCTACAGCAGCATTATATTTAGCTAGATTATATTATACTGTTTTGCTAAACTGAAAAAGTGACAAAACTTTTTTTTTTTTTTTTTTTAAGATTTCAACTTTCAACAAAGTCTAAATTATCCCTGCAGAATCGTGGTAATGTCTAAATTTTCACCATGTCTATTTTTGAACAAACTCACCAGTTGAAGTGTAAAGTACGGTATGCATTCTGTCTCCCTTGTAATCACTTGACCTAAAGTAACATGCTTCTTTTGGACTAACACTTCACACATCCAAACTATGATGGCCGAAAAGAGGAAGTAACGTACTCCGGCTAATCAAAAGATTTGCATAAAATGCAAAGTATTGGTCAATCAGATCAATAGTATAACTAGCGATATGTGTTGGCCGTGTTGTTCCAACATGGTTTGCGTACGTCTGTCTTTCAAGGTTGCATGGCTGAGAGACTGAAGAAGGAGCTTTTGGAACGAGAGAAGCTCGTGGATGTCCTGGCCGGGCCAGACGCCTACCGGGATCTTCCCCGTCTGTTGGCGGTGGCCGAGGGAGGTCAACAGGCAAGCAATGTGCTGCTTTCGTTGGAGGAGACCTACGCTGACATCATGCCCGTCCACCACTCTCCTCGGGGACGCAGTGCCTTTGTGTATGTTTTGACCACAGGAACATTTCCTGCTCGTTTGATTCCTTCACATGATCTGCTCCAATGATGTCCCACAGGTCCATCATGCGGGGCTGTGACAATATGTGCACCTACTGCATTGTTCCCTTCACCCGGGGCCGCGAAAGGAGTCGACCTGCCAGCTCTATTCTCGAGGAAGTCCGTATCCTCTCCGATCAGGCAAGTGAAAAGTAGTTCAAATCAAACGAATTTGGAAGTGGAAATATTGATTCCATTGATCAGTGTGGAGTTCGATGTGCGGTGCCTTTCCTTCCAGGGAGTGAAGGAAGTGACATTGCTCGGTCAGAATGTCAACAGCTACCGAGACACTTCTGATGAGCAGTTCGGCGGTGCCATTCCGACCAAGCTTAGTCATGGCTTTAAGACCGTGTACCGCCCAAAACTGGGAGGCATGCGTTTCTCTGAGCTGCTGGACAGAGTGTCGCAGGTCGATCCCAACATGAGGATCCGATTCACCTCACCTCATCCGAAAGACTTCCCTGATGAGGTACCTTAGAGTTTGTTGTTGCAGTCTTGAATCTGCTAGCCAAGTACGAATGTTTTTTTGTTTTGTTTTTCGGAATAATGTTTTACAGATGGTATTTTCTCAGCTTTTCAGAATATATTTTTTCAAATTTTCAGAATAATTGTATTGTTTTTAGAACATATTTGTTCCCTTTTTCTAAATAATTATTAAGTATTTCAGATTTTTTTCAAATGTATTTGTTTTTTTGCCTGATTTTTTCCCCTGTTTTTCTAGGTTATTTTTCATTCAGATTTTTTTTAAATGCTTTTGTTTCCTCTGAGAGCAAACTCAGATCCTTAGAGAGCAAATAACATACACATATGTTCCTATAGTGACAGCTCATAATCAAAGGAATGGCTTATTTAGTGTAATACAATTTTATTTTGATCGGGTTTTTTTTTCTTCATTTTTTTTAAAATCACCAACGAAATGTTTTTCAGAAGCTATATTTTTAATGAATATTCAGGAAAACAAAAAAATATTCTGAAAAACAGAAAAAAAATACCGGTACTCAGAAAGCCAGATAAAACAATTCTTAAACCAGAAGAAATAACATTCAGAAAAACAAACAAAAAAAACAACAAAGATGTCAAAAGAGATAAGAAATAATTATTTTAAAAACGGGGGGGAAAAAATCTGAAACTCATAAAAAAAATATTCCCAAAACAGAAAAAAAAATATTCTGGAAAACAGAAAAAAACAATGATTCCATAAAACAGCAAAAAATATTTTAAAAGAAATACAAAGCCCCACAAAAATTACTCATACAAACAGGATTTTCTTTTCAAGTGAACACAACATGCTTCTGTATTGAGTCTTAAAATATGTAATGCAATAAAAAAGTTTCCCCCTAATACTGAAAACTCTACCTTTTAATCAACTCCGACCTCCATATTTGACTGATTGATTAGCTTTCTCATATCTCTGCTCTACGTGCGTGTGTACAGGTTTTGCATCTGATTGCGGAGCGAGAAAACATTTGTAAGCAGATCCATCTTCCAGCTCAGAGTGGGAGCAGTCGAGTCTTGAAAACTATGCGCCGGGGGTGAGTCCCTATATTTACAATTGCAGGAAAATGTATGCAAGCCCTTCGCATTGACCCGGTTTCTGCATCACTTGGTCATAAAATGTGATCTGAACTTCATTGAAGTTGCAATAGAAAACCTAGTTTTTTAACTATTACCAGACAGGCAATTGTGTTTCCATGTTTTTACGGAACACAACATGTGAACGTCACAGTACAGGCTGGAAAAAAGTATCTCATATTGCTGTTGTAGTCAGGTTGACTTACCTTTGACAGTATTAACCTCTAGCAAACCAGATGCTCCCCACCTGCACATTTGTTCTCTTGAGATCCTACCACGACATCTCAGTTGGGTTGAGGTCAGGACTTTGACGAGCCGACAATGCATATTTTTGAAGTCATTCAGTTCTAGAGTTACTTTTCTTCTTTGGGCGCTGTCCTGTTGCACAGATTTTATGACCCAATTTTCCAGATTCACATTTCACATTATGGTTCTTGCACTACAAATCGCAGGTACACGAGGGAATCATACCTGGAATTGGTACAGACCATCAGGAATGTCATTCAAGGTAGGCTACAACTCATGACCAAATTTCCATGATGTCGGCGCGGATGCGAGTATGAATGGTTGTCTCTGCGTCAGCGCTGTGACTGACGGGTGATCGGCCTCGACCAGGCCGACTTAATTGATAGGCTGCAGTTTTTCAAGAGTCCTACTTTGGGGGCATTTCCCATGGGCTTTTAAAGGTTCTGCCAGGAGCATATCCACGTCAACTGGAATAGTCTTTAATTCATAAAGGTTAATACTGTATAGTACAGACTGAACGAGTTCCACGAGTGAAAGGGTGTGAAACTCATTTTTGTCCCGCGCCACATTGTAGTTAGTATTTCTCTTGGAGGGCCGTTGTGACTGAAACTAGATCATGAAGTCAAGAAGAACAGTTTATTCAACTATTGAAGTCGCTTGTACTGTAATGAGGGGTTTGATAACAAGAAAATACTGACAAAGTCTCCCTTATTTATTACAACTGAGAATTTGAAATTTTTCAGATTTTTTTTTTTTGGTGCACCTGCACAAAGTCAGGGCACCCCCAAATTTTCCGCTGCATTGTATTCAACAGCGCAGCTTTAGAGGTTCACTCCCTTTTTTGAACAAAATGACTGTCCATCTTTTTAGGGAAGGTCAGACATGAAAATCGCTCACCTTTTGGGGAAATTTGCTCTGTTGAATTCCAAACAGCTGACCTGCGTGAATTGTGGTGATGCGATGAACATGTAATGTGTGCGTGCGCCTGATGGGAGGCGTGAGCAGCATGCATCACTGTTTTTTTATTTTTGTCACGGACAAAAGAAGGAAGTGGTTGTCAAATATTGTGAGGTGCGTTTGTTGTCTTTGATTGCTTCTGAGTCCATCTCTCTCCCAAAACTGATCAGGCGGGGCGGAAGGTGGGGACGGGGGCTTTTTCCTTTGATGATATTCAATCTTTTCGCAGTTGACGTCACACATCGTCATCATCACTGTGCCATAATTGCAATGTGTGTGTGTGTGTGTGTGTGTGTCAGGCGTAAGTCTCAGCAGTGACTTCATCTCGGGCTTTTGCGGTGAGACGGAAGACGATCACCAGCAGACCTTGTCTCTCATCGGAGAAGTAGGCTACAACATCGGGTTCCTTTTTGCCTACAGCATGAGAAAGGTGAGCACGTTGCAGAAGTGCCGCCACCGTGACATCATCATTCCTTGGACTTTGGTCTTTTTGTTGTCCATCTTAGAAAACCCATGCGTTCCATAAACTTCAAGATGACGTGCCGGTGGATGTGAAGCAACGTCGGCTGGCAGAGTGCATCGGTGTGTTCAGACAAGAAGCTGGAAGGCTCAACGCCGCTCTTGTTGGCAGCACACAACTTGTCCTGGTGGAGGGGGTCAGTCAAGTATTCATGGCCCGTACATAAGGCTCAGTGTGGTCCTGTTTTTGTTTACTTTTTGTTCTTCTGCCAAAACCTGTCCCACTTTTGAATCATCGCTTGTTTGGTCCAAACAAAATGCGTCAGACGTACCAGTGCGCGACGCTCTTTTTAACCTGTAGTGTCATCGATAATTGTTCAGTTGCAGCAACACAAGCCAAAGAGTTTGACGCATTTCCTGCTGAAATTTGAATCAAGTACGGGATACTTTTCGGCGCTCTTGCCAAGAGAAAGTGTGCACTTCGGATAGCTACGCATCATTTGGTCTCATCAAAACATGTTCTAATCAAAATGTTCTTTTTTCCAAATATTCTGATTGCTTTGTGCCGACGACAGTCATTGCCAGTTTTTCCATATTCGGATGCTGCATTAGAATCATATTGTCATCCGGAAAGTAGCCCTCTATTTTTCTTTTCTTAATTTGCAAAGCCAGCAGATGTTTTTAGAACGGTAGAAATTGATTTGTGATGTGTAACAAAGCTCACTCTCAGTAAAAGGCGCACATGTTGTACTGGGTTAACGTAACCTTACCGAGCAACAATGCTCATGGTGCCATTCTTTTTTGTTTGTTTGTTGTTTGACAGGAGAGTAAGAGATCTGCCAAGGAGCTGTGCGGCAGAACAGATGGCAATATGAGAGTGATCTTCCCAAGGGAGGATGTTGCTCTTCATCCTGCCGACTCCAACACGGCTGCAATCAATGTTGGAGACTACGTGCGAGTGAAGGTGAACACGAGTGCACTTAAGTCTGTTTTAAGGGCTGTAGACAAGGTGGTGGGGGGGATTATGAACAGTGCTAATAGCGATATTAGCACACAACCCGCAGATTTGAGCTGGAAAGTGGGGAAAAGAAAATTGTCAGTAAAAGCTGCAGGAACATCTGGAGTGGCAGGTGCGTGCCGACTCCTACTTGGTGAGTTCAAATGTGACTGGCTGCATCCGCTGTTATGAGAGGCTGTGCACACTTGTGCAACCACATTATTTCAGTTTTTACTTCCCCTCTCGAAAATGTTTCTTTTTTTTTCAGTTGAGGTTTGCTAGTGATATGTTACTTTAATGGTGGAAATGATGATTTATGATTTATCTCGGTCACATTTCTTTTGTATCACTCAAAAGCCACACAGAAAAGGGGTTAAGTACACGCTATTTTGTTTTCATATTGAAAATGGACCGCTCATTATTTCATTTCATGCTGCACTTGGTTTCATTACGTGTCAAATATTATCCAATAATTTAACTGAATGTGCTCTGATTACTAATTTTCCAAGAACGTCTCAAGTGATGTTTTTCTTTTTTTTAGGGGGGGTGAGTGGTAATTGGTATGTGGGCTTTAAAAATAGACGTGAGCTTGATGCCAAATGATTAATGCCCAAAGCTGCTCCGCTGCTTGGTGATTTGGTCTCAATTGTCAACTCGTAATATTTGATAAGGCCCCTGTGTCATTTTTGTGAGAAACACGGAGAGAACTGTGAATGATTTGAATGATCAGTAACCGTCCGTCTTTCCTCTTCTCCAGATCACGTCAACCAGTTCGCAGAGTTTGAGAGGTCAAGCCTTGTGTCACAGACATCCCTTGATCCAGTCGGCGCTTCCGTCCAGCCATTCATATGAACATTTGCCTCGCCATCCGTGACTGTCGCATGGCCACTCTTGACAAGTCAGGAAATAAATGACGGCATGTCATCTTGTCGCAAAGGTACTTCAACCATCCCGGTCACTTTGGACCACTGAGTCCACTGAGTTGATCTTGAGATGTGACAACACATTCACAACGCAACTGTTAGTGTGTGACCGTCCGAGGGTTAAATGTCAAGTTTGTGGAGCTGAGTTTTGGAGTGTATTCAGTTTGTGTTACGCAAGTTTCAGAAATTTGGTCAATGACGATGGCACAGATTGTTCATGATTTAATTAGAATATGTATTGTACGAATACCTGAGGCAGTAAAAAAAAACCCCACAGTATCAGTCAACTAAAAGGTACAACCATGTTTGCATTAGCTCAACGTATTTGTCCACTTTTGTTGATTAACAAGAGAATAAAAAATATGAATATATTTTTTGTACATTTAGAACAGATCAAATGTGTCATTTGAAATTGACAGCGAGTTGACAGTTAAACATTCTCATCGGCTTTTTAGAGGACTTACAGGAGCTCAGAGAAAACTGGGGCCAAAGCCATTTCAAGATTTGAAAACAGATCACGGGATCTTAAAAAGAACTTTCAATTGCAACGCGAGACTGGAACAATTGTTGAGTAATAATATTGAAATGAAGGCTGGAGGATCTAGTGGTGATTTGCAGTGATTGTTCTTCCGATGTGGATGCCACTCCATCACCCTGTAAACTGAACATCTGTCCCAATCAGAATGTAGTCCTATGAAATAAAAAGAGACATTTAAAATGTCGCAGATAATAATTTAGCCACTAACTTCTAACGGAAATTGCACTCATTCTGACCTTCAGGATCTGAAGGTCGGGGTTGACGAGCTTCATCTTTCCAATGGTGGGGAGCGGATATCCCTTTGCAAGTTGAACTGCGGAGCAAGGCATACATTCATTTCACAAAACAATAGACATCCCCATAAAGAACGCCCCCGATATGGTAGTTGATCTGTATAAAATGCCCAAATGTTCATATGACCTTATTTGGTCAATTTGTCATGACACGTTGCGCAATTTCTGTTCAGCAGTTGTTGAAAACGGCTCCATATGTCATGGGGGAGCAAAAGCTCATTTGGTAGCCACTTACCATTCAGTTTTGGAATAACAACCAATTTCAGGACCATGTTCAGGATGTTGTCAAGAGATTTGACCTGTATAGTAATTTCGGGTTAGTTCCTCTCACTGGTTTGGACTAAAAAGCGGTCATTTGCATCTGAATCCGACTCTTACCCGAAAGTCTCCCACATAACTTGTCCCCAGGGTCAGCTCCATTCTGTGCAAATGAGGCATAATTAGACTGTGGCGTTTGTCCTCGCGAGGAACCTTTAGACCCACGGTTTCCTCAAAGAACAAAGGTTTTTTTTTTTTTTTTTGGAACTCACTTGTTGAGGGTCACGCTTCCAGTTAGCATCGTGCCACTAACAATGACGCCGGCACTGACACTGGCCTCCTGTAAGGGGCAAATGAATACAAATGAAGAAAGTTTTTTGTTGTTGTTGTTTTTTTTTTGGTTAAAGATTAAAAGTCACACAATTGGTTTTGCAAAGATTAAGGCCTCAAATGGCACATAAAAAGTGGTAAATATGAGCTCCTGCAGCATTGATTCAATCAAAGCACCAGTGGTAGGCTGCCGCTCAGCCGTTTCGCACCAAGCGATGTTGGTAGAGCTCTCCAAGGGGTCTGCATGGACACTCCCAGACCCCTTGGAGAGCCAAGAGCTGAGTGTATGCCCATCCTATCACTTGGGGTGACTCCAAATCACTCGTCCTTTTGACTCGAGGGATATGCTATTCAGCAACTCCTCAAGATAGCATGTGGAACATAATTAGAACCGTTTCTGGCTCCTTCGCAGGAAAGCTGCATCATGACTGACAATGCCCATCACTATACAAGTACTGTATATTTGTACAGTGAAACTCCTCTACAACGAAACCTACATGGACGAAAATACCCCCTAGTGTGAAAAAATCTTCATGCATTAACACCATTCCCACTTTCCTGCCCCCCATACAATGAAAAAAACCCCTGTTGCATTATACGAAATATTTTTCTCTGCTCTTGCCTCACGACGAGATTCACTTCAACAAAGTCTAATCCAACAGTGACCTCTACTGCTTTGTTCGGAAACGGCAGCAGCAACCACCGCACTGGTTTACACATGTGCAGTAGTCCAGGAAGTATTTATTGTTAGTTTCAGATGCAGCAAGAACGTTGCATTGCTAAAATTGCGTTACAAAACGGACCTTAAGATGTCAAGCAGCTAAGACAAGAAAAGCTCTGACACTGGAAGAGAGGGTAAAAGTGATCAAAATGAAAGACTGAGGAAACAAAATAAGACATTATCCAAGAAATTGACGCAGTGAATTGAAAGTGAATGCAGATCGTGAATTTTGCAATTTCTTTCCCTTTTTTTCTTTCTACACTGACTATCTGAAGTGTCAAACAAGTGTATGCTCATACTTATGCACTATTGGAATTAAAATAAAGAGTACACATTCATTTGTGTGTGCGTGTACACATCATTTTGTGTGAGTTTGTGTGTGTGTGTGTGCGTGTTTACATCTGAGATCAAATTTGCCTCCTGTTGTAAAAAATTTCTTGCTGCAAACATGATTTGGTTGTTGAGGAGTTTCACTGTATGAGGTAAACATATATGTCCACCTTTATGTTCGTTCACAGGAGTATGAAAATGTTAACATTTCTTCAAAAAGATGAGTCAAGAAAAGTTTGACATGCCATGTTGAGGACAAACAGCGGCGAGAGCGTGCCGTTGGCTTGGATGGCGTAGGCCGTCACTGTGCTGGTGGCTTGAATAGTTGCGTTGTTGCTCTCCATGGTGACGATGGGTGTTTCCACCGTTTTTACCAGCAGTTTCATCAACAAACGCGGGAAAGATTTGGCAATCTGAAAGTTGAAGGCAATATTTTTAGACAAATCACGTCCTGTGCCCGAGTTCATCGTTTTGCGAGATTGATTGTCACCTGGGGGATGAAAACGCCAAATGTTCTGGTGTTGAGCCTGATTGGGGAGCTTTGAGGGATCTGCGGCGATGGAGCGACAATGGTTACAGATCAACATGAAGGCATGGAAGTCGACACGTTTGAAATGAGAACACTGCGGCCGGGGCCCACCATGTCATCGGTGATGTACAAGCTCAGGGCTCCGGCGGTCTGGTAGACAAAAGCCGCAGAGTTGGCGGTGAAGGCGGACACGCCCAAATATAACATTTTCTTGTTTTCGGGTGGCAGAGAGAAGACCGCAGCGGGGAACGGAGTTTCCTGCTTTTTCTCGATGTTGTAGAATTCCCCCTAATTTCCAGAGAGGGGCAATCCAAATGTGGAACTCCGCCTTTCAAATCATTTCAACCGTGAGACGTGCGCTTTTACCTTCAAGCTCAAACCGATGGAAGACTTGACGATTGTGGGGGCGGCGACCATGGAATATTCAATCTCTGCGTACTTGTCCACTTGCGCCAAGACTGTGGGAAAGAGGAAATAGCTTGAAAGCTGTTCAGTCACAGCACCGCTCGGCATTCACATGCAATTCAATCTGAGAGAAATGTCATTTTCATGTCTCCGCATATCTGCGTGGACTTAATGTAACACCATCCAATTTGGTAGCCCTAAGGGTGCCAAAAAAAAAAAAAAGTATTATTAACCCTCCTATTATCCATTTTGCCCCTGTTCAATGTCTGTTATTAAAAAATATGTATTTTACTTCTTTTTTTGTTGTTCCATATTTCGTGACTTTTCCTTATTTGGTGGGGGACCCCGAGCTGTATTAGCTGCACAAAATTTGTCTGTGTGTGCGTGAGACCTAACATCCCCACACACTGCACGTGCAGAGTTGATACATTATGGGGGCGGGACTATTTGTGCGAGGACTTTGATACAGTGAAACTCCTCTACAACGAAATCATGTTTGCAGCAAGAATTTTTTCACAACAGGGGGGTTTTCACTGTAGCAAATTTGATCTCAGGTGTAAACACACACACACAAACATATGTTTACTCTTTATTTTTATTCCAATAGTGCATAAGTATGAGCACACACTTATTTGACACTTCTATAGTCAGTGTAGAAAGAAAAAAGGGAAAGAAATTGAGAAATGTACGATCAGCATTCACTTTCACTTACATCAATTTCTTGGATAATGTATTTTATTTTGCTTCCTCCGTCTTTCATTGTGATCACTTTTACCCTATCTTCCAGCGTCAGAGCACTTCTTGTCTGAGCTGCTTGACATCCAAAGGTCCATTTTGTAGCCATTTGAGCAATGCAACATTCTTGCTGCGTCTGAATCGAACAATAACAAATACTTCCTTGACCCGGTGACTTTTCTTTCCACCATCTTACTGTCTCCAACTCGACCTCCCCTCGATCGCTATCCAAGACAGCGTTGCTCAGCTGATGTCATGCAATGAACTTTTAGCCAGCCACGGGACGCTTCGTAGTCCTCGATGGCCATAGTCATAGCGCGATGGAACTCGCCTTCTCTCCAATTAGCGCTTCAGTTAGCGTAAGCTTTTTAGCATGATAACAAGTAAAGCATTCCAGGAAACGTTCGTTTATTTGACTGTCCGTCGAGCCACAAGCAATTTACTCTGAGCAGCTAATCGGATGCATGCCACTCTATCTTCTTCTTCGAGCTACAGTATCTACACACATAGTGAGGTCCCTCTTGGCCAATCGGAGGCCAGGATGATGCTCGGAAAGCCAATGGCAAGAGCAGCTATGAGTATGTTGTGTTCAGGAAACTCGGAGCTGTGTAAACCAGTGTGGTGGTTGCTTTTGCCGTTTTCGAACAAAGCAGTAGAGATCGCTGTTGGATTAAACTTCGTTGTAGTGAATCTCGCGAGGCAAGAGCAGAGAAAAAGATTTCTATAACGCAGGTTTTTTTTCCATTGTATTGGGGCAGGAGAATGGGAATGGTGTTAATTTATGAAGATTTTTTCACATTAGGGGGTATTTTCGCCCATGTAGGTTTCATTGTAGAGGAGTTTCACTGTAGTTTCCCATGCACAATAAGGGAGGAGCAAACATATAGAAACTTGCACAACAGCCCACATTCCACATGTCCTCTTGGAAAAGCAGCAGCAGGCGCGATGCCTTCCAAAAACAGAAAGATAATATGATAATGTTGCGGGCCCTCACGTGACTGTCAACGAGTGCTCGGTCGCATTTTGTGGATGCTGCCAATTTTCAACAATAGCCAAACAAACCTGCCTATAGGGCATCAAAATGTGGGTGGAGGACTTTTTTGGAGCAACTGGGTCATGCACTGGCGAAATCTCAGATTGAGAGAAGACGGCATTTTACAAGAGCAGCAACGGCTGCTGTAGTAATTGTGAGGGACAGACAGAGACAAACACTCCAACTCCTCCTTTGGTAAAAACCGCGGGCAAGAAACGTGGCAAGCACAAGTCTCTCTCTTTCTCTCTCACACACACACACACACACACACACACACACACACACACACACACACACACACAAACAATCCCCCTCCCTCAAAAATAAAAATAAAATAACTCTGCCACTGCTGGTCCCAAACCCAGACAACAAAAGAGGAAGGGTCATTTACATAATTTTCTGGAGCCAAATCTTTCTGTCGTCAAATTGATCCCAAGGATAAAAATGTGTTATTTGAGGATAAGATGGGGGTGAAAAGGCACACATTTTTGGATCCCGAATTGCACATACTTTGTCAATTACAATGAATCTTTTTTGATAATTTGTATGCTAAATATTTTCTCTGCCTGAACAGCTGGACCTCAATATGAACTCACAGAAGGCCATAATTCTCCCATCCGTGCTTAAGTATTTTATTGTATTCATTTTACGCGCCTAGACTTTCAGCGCACTCCGATTCTCCCATTCAGACTTCGGAGACACCCCCAAAGCGGAATTTGGAAATTTCTGCGCAACCACACCCTCGTTGTTTCAGAGTGTGTCCCTCATTTCCGGACTTCTCATGAGACGTAAATTCCAGAAAGATCCATTTGGAAAATATGTCGCGCTTGAGAGGGGAAATTAACTTGAGTGGCTCATCCGGAAGTTGTTCTCACCGTCGCCAGTGACGTACATGTGCACTGCTCATTTAACAAGTTCCTTGGAAGGAGCATGTGTGTTTACATCCTGGTGCATTGCGTTCTTTTTCGCGATTTAATATGACATCTTGTCAACGTTTGGCCATCGGTGTGATCGAGTCGGGCCGCGTGTGATCGAAGGAAGGATCTGCGCAACTGTTAGAATAGACAAATACAATGTTGTCATGTTTTAAAGTTTCATCTTGGGTTAGGGTTTCGAGGTCAATCAAGCATGTAAGCTCGATTGACCTCGAAATGCTTGTGTTCAGAACATCTTGCACACAATGGAAGCACAGAGAATCAGGGAGGTCAAGGGACCGAGCAGATGGTACCTGACTACATCTCAGCGAGAAAGATTTAACCCTCATTAGTAGACACACTGGCACCTGTTATCTGACAACTTGGAAAGGAAGATTTAACCTTGGACGGAAGGGAGTACTCGAACGCTCCATCATGAGAAAGGGTCACGAGCCAGGTCACAGACGCGTCAGTTCATGGAAACACCGCTTGTTAAAATGTCTACGTTTCTGTTGGTTTCTGGATGTTGGTGCTGGTACCAAGAGAATGTCTGAGGGGCGACCCAGTGGGGCTGTCCAGGGGTGTGACATGTTAATAAAGATGGGAGTGTTTTTCTGATATATTCCTTGTAATTTGTATATACAGTCAATAAAAAGGCCGGCAGAGGTTGCTGAGGTCGGGTGACAGTGGGAAGCGTACACTGAGTGGCTTCATGGAGAAGTGCACCTCCTGCCGGCAGTGAAAGTCGATCTGTTCCTGCGCCTTTGTTAACTGTCCGAGTGAAAATCTCTGACAGCAACCCACTGAAGTGCACAGCGGCGTGCTTTTTATGATTTAAGTGCAACAGAGAATATGCTCCCAAATCTTGTCTGTTGCTATAATCAAATGAAAAGTGGCGCTAAATAGGTTCTAACGTATTCACCCATGACATGAATAGGCTTGCTTACCATTGAGCGTTTTCAACCGAGGGTTCAAATCAGTCACGGCGTCAGCCACCAGGGGGCAGATCTGAAAAAGTCAATCAGAGTACGATTCTCACTTCCATGTACTGATTCACTTGTTTTCTGGGAAGATATGAATCCGTTTTAAGATTCTCGTCACATTTTAGACTTCAATGTGACGATAACTAACAGGAAGTCGTGTGTTACAACTTGACTATAAGGACTCATTCAAAATCATTGAGCTGCCGCAGTCTGGTAACACAGCTCAACGCGTCGTTCGGCAATTTTCATCAGTTAAGTATTGAAATTCTAATGGAAACCGAAGCACAAGAGCTAATTCCTTCCAAATATTTTCATTGCTCAGCCACTCAAGCGGAAGCAGATATGGTGGAAGGTGACCTGTGCGTGTGTGTGCGTGTGTGTGTGTGTGTGTGTGTGTGTGTGTGTGTGTGTGTGTGTGTGTGTGTGTGTGTTTGTGTGTGTGTGTGTGTGTGTGTGTTCATGCTAGACGAGTAGTAAGCAAGTCTGCTTCCCAGTTCTGATGTTTGTGGTTTAAATTGCTGATCTGTTGTATTTGGAGTTTTCATGTTCTTCCTGTGCTGACTGTGCCCCCCCACCCCCACCCCCCCAACAAACACACACACACTCTGTTCATTCCTATTTTCCCCAGACAACATATCCAAAATGCATCTTCTGAACTTGTCACGGAACATTCCTGAAAAACTGACTGGCAAGGCCGACACAGCAACCTTTGGTACTTTGTGCTCTTAATCAGAGTACAGAACCAGAATACTTCGTTTTATACCGCTAGATGGAATCCATCACGTAAATAACTCGCAACAAAATCAAAAGATTCCCTCCAGTACTGTTTCGAGATAAACCGACCTGCTGGTCAAGAGTGCTCAGGAAGTGCTCACCTTTTTTTGTAGCGCAGTGCGCAGCGCCTTGTTGATGAAGCTTCTGAAAAGATTGTACAGCCAGCTGAAATAAAGGAGACGCCCTAATCAATGAGTCACTTCTTGTCTTGGTGAACAGTAGTGCATAAAAGTGCCTTTTTTTTCTGTTACCTGGCTCCGCCGTGGAATTTGATGGTCACGCTACCGACAGTCGCCGAACAGTCGACGTTACTGACCTGGGGTCGCCCCGTTTCATCACTTTTGACCGCCACAACTGAGCTGATGGACAGCCCTGTCACCCTCAAATCAAAGGAGCCTCTGTCCTTCCTGTTTTACATGAAACGCGACACTGCAGCAGCAGGCGAAACGAGTGTTTTGTGAACGGAACAAATCTTTTCACACTTACAAAATTCGGCGGTATTTGACCCTCCAGTTTCCCTTCATACTGATGAAGGCGTTCCCAATAGACAGTCTGACGCCGGTCCCGGGCACCAGGTCCACAGTGGAGGAAGGTAATCCCGCCGCCACTGTTTGCATACTGGAGGGATTACATGCTAAAGTGGCGGTACAATGTTTGGCAATCTCCACAGATCAGTCGATTGTCCTACTTTGTCAAGCTGTACTGGACCTTGCCGATGACGGACACCCTCTTTGTGCCGGATATATCTGGGATTGTTATGCTTCGGAGTTTCTTCTGGATGGAAGCGATCCCCAGTTGCCTGCCTTTGAGAGGAAGTCATCATGAAACGTGCTGCTTTGTCAGCCGTTGATTCTTCTGCAACCCTTACCATATTCAATGCCCTTATCCGTCAGTTTGACCTTGACACCAGGACTGGTGCCCGAGGTCAACTGACTGAAGGCGAGCAACGACAGCCAACACCACAGCAACATGTTTCGTTAACCTTTTGGGGGGGGGGGGAAGATGGAGAGGATCAGTAAAATCCCCAAGCAATACATCAATGCTCCCCTTTTAGAGTCTATCATTCTCCTCTCATAGTTTACACGAACATCCATTCCAACTTCTCTGTTGCACATTCAAACGTTTTTGTCGGGAATTTCAGTGGACGTTATTATTAACAGTTTATTGTGTGCGGAGTCTGTCGAAGTATAATTTGAGTGGAATGGCTCGTAGGAGTTCAAATTTGAGAAAAAAAGTCACATTCATTGCGGCTGACTGAAACCACATGATGACTTGTTAAATCAGCAGCCAGCAAGTTCAAATTAAAGGCCACGCCCATTGCCCGAACAAACGGCAACAAATTTTAAAAATAAAAATACACAATAAATGCATAGAATATAAACCGTCAATATTTTTTCGGGGGTGTCGCGCTTACGATTTATGAGGCATATGAAAAGGCCCAACAAGGTGTCGTCATTTGCGCATGCCATCACTAACATCCCCAAATTTAAAATATTTTAAGAGGTACGGCTACACAGCATTCATGCTAAACTAGGATTACGCTGTGAGAGCGCACACTGACCTGAAGTCGCCGTTAGCCTCCGAGACCGACAGTTCCTCCCGCCGTCTCGACTTGCAGCAAGACTGAAAGTGGAAGGACAGTGCGTGCTTCTAATTCACTTACTGAATCAGGAACTGATTCTATGGGAATGTCCCAGAAGGCGCAAACACTGATAAACGTATTTTCCATCATTGTGAAATGGTCAAGGGCCATTCCCGTCCCCGGTGACTTTACAGGATAATAACTCGGCTTTAAAATAAATAAATAAATAAATAAACATTTGGAAGATGAACTTTAAATCAGATAGACTGCATGCTTAACCATGCTGAACTTGGATTCAAGTATCGTTGCAATTTTTATTTATCCATTGCTTGTGTAAGTTGAGGGGTTCGTTGTTCTTCAGTGGATAGCACGAACGGCAAAAGGAGAGAGGGAATCCTTTAAATGCATCCATCCATCCATCCATTTTCCGAACCGCTTGATCCTCACTAGGGTCGCGGGGGGTGCTGGAGCCTATCCCAGCCGTCTTCGGGCAGTAGGCGGGGGACACCCTGAATCAGTTGCCAGCCAATCGCAGGGCACACAGACGAACAACCATCCACGCCCACACTCACACCTAGGGACAATTTGGAGTCTTCAATCAGCCTGCCATGCATGTTTTTGGAATGTGGGAGGAAACCGGAGCACCCGGAGAAAACCCACGCAGGCCCGGGGAGAACATACAAACTCCACACAGGGAGGCCGGAGCTGGAATCGAACCCGGTACCTCTGCACTGTGAAGCCGACGTGCTAACCACTAGGCTACCGGGCCGCCCTCCTTTAAATGCAGCTTTATTAAAAGGACAACAAAAAGACGTCTGCACCGCAGCACGTTCGAGAAGACAACTCCCGTAACTAAAACCACTTCCTGCTTCTCTTACTTTAACAGCCAATCAGAACATATCAACATAAAAACATGTCTAAGCAATTATTAAACAACAGAATATAATTTGGGAATGCTTAATATGAAATAATATGATGCTCAAACATAAAATGATAATTAATAATATAACATAAGCTTACACTTGTATCACATTTATAAAATGTTATAGCTTCATTTATCTTGACTCTGTCCTTTTTTGCTCATTTGTTGTATAATTATATTGTTGTGTTGGATTTGTCAGATGTATATACAGGTATTGAACGATAAATAATAAATTAAAATGATTGAGATTCTATTATAATGAGCTATTTTGTTGTTGATACAGTACCGGCTCGAATGTGAAAGATACTCATTGTGGCATATAACCACAGCCACAGGGTCATGTTACGACGGCGTGACGTCACGGCCGAAAAGTGGGCGGTTGCCGAAGTATTGCAATAAAAGGTGGCTACTGAGAATAAACGACAGTGAGCACAAAGTCCGACTCCACGCGTTTTATTAAACATAACATTGGCGACAAGGATGGAGCTTCCACTCTCGCCTCTTCCTCCGTTCCTCGCCCTGCCTGGCGAGCCGCCAGTCCCGTGGTCCCGCTGGTTGGAGTCCTTCGAGACCTTTATTGAAGCCTTCGGGCTAGCCGACGCTAGCGACGCGCGAAGGCGGGCAATGCTTGTCCATAGCCTGGGCTGTGAGGGCCAACGCATCTTTCGCACCCTCGGACCGGCCACGAAATTTTCGGACTGTGTGGCATTGCTCTCCGGACACTTCGCTGCTCCACAGAGCGTCATGGCACGGCGGATTATCTTCCGGCAGCGTCGACAGCGGCCCGGTGAGTCGGTCCACCATTACGTCGCCGACCTCCGGGGACTAGCCAGCCTCTGCAGGTTCGGAGATCTGGAGGGCGAGATGATTAGGGACCAGCTAGCCGAACACACGACGGACCTTAAACTGCGGGAGAAGCTGTTTTTATCGCCGGACGACACGTCGCTGTCTAGGGCGGTGGAAATGGCTTTCCAGCTCGAGTCTGCGGCCCTGTTAGCATCCCGGCTAGCCGCCTCGGACCCAGCTCCAGCCCTTCCCCACCTCGCTCCACATCTGCCTCTTTCATCTCGTACTGTTGCTCTCACGGCCCCACTCCCCGACACCACTGCTCCTCTCGACGAGCCGGAGGTAAACGTCGCGGGACGTCGAGGCGCCACGATGAGGCAACATTGTGGGAACTGCGGCTCCTCATCACACCGCACACGTGCGCCCGCGTGCCCGGCGCTAGGACAAAGATGCCAACGTTGCGGTAGGCTGAACCACTTTGCTAAAGTCTGCCGCTCTGTTTCTAATCCTGTGGACCCCGGGCCCCACCTAACCAACGCATCTGGCTCCACCACCATCCACTCGGTGGGCGCCTGCAGCAAGCCGTTCAAGTGGTGCGCAGTCGAGCTGGACGGCGTGTGTCTGTCACTTCTGCTGGACACCGCAGCCTCCAAGTCACTCCTGAATGAGGCCACGGTCCGGCGACTTTTTCCACGAATGACTGTTAAACCTGGCACGGAAGACCTGTTTGGTTATGGACACACCAAGATCGACATGGTTGGCACTGTGACCTTTTCCGTGCGCTATGGCGCTAGAACTCTCCCAGCTTTCACCTTTCAGGTGTCCCGCAAGGGCGCCAACCTCCTCGGTTTCGACCTGTTCTGTGCCCTGGGCTTCTCCATTACAGACAACATGGGCGCCACCATACTAACCGTCACCACGCCCTGGCTGCACCGCTGGCCCTCGCTGTTCGCTGGACTGGGCTGCCTCACCGCCTTCAACCACCAGCCGCTCCTGAACCCGGAAGTGACTCCAGTCATTCAGCCTCTCCGCCGCCTGCCCCTCGCCCTAC
This sequence comes from Hippocampus abdominalis, assembly GCA_018466805.1. Taxonomy (NCBI): domain Eukaryota; kingdom Metazoa; phylum Chordata; class Actinopteri; order Syngnathiformes; family Syngnathidae; genus Hippocampus; species Hippocampus abdominalis. The sequence goes on from CM031707.1 coordinate 18,991,849, forward strand.
GTGCTGATGTTTCAGCCGAGCTGCAGAAACTTCTGGACGCTGGCATAATCGAACGAGTGGACGCATCGCCATGGATCTCCAACCTAGTGGTGGCACGGAAGAAGACGGGCGGCCTGCGCCCCTGCATCGACCTCAGACAGGTGAACAAAGCGGTGATACCAGATAAATATCCTCTGCCCACTACAGAAGAGCTCTCTGCCAAGTTTCACGGCTCCACAGTCTTCTCCAAGCTCGACCTCCGCCAGGGTTACCTGCAGGTTCTGCTGCACCCAGAGAGCCGCAACCTCACCGCTTTCGTGTCACACATGGGCGTTTTCAGGTACACCCGCATGCCTTTTGGGCTTAGCTCTGCCCCCAGCTGCTTCCAGAAGATCATGGCCACCATCTTCGCCGGCATCCCTGGCGTGGTTGTGTACCTGGATGACATAGTGGTGCACGGCGCGACAGCAGCCTCACACGACGACCGCCTCACCAGGGTTCTAGAGGTGCTCGCCCAACACAACCTCACGCTGAACGGCGAGAAATGCATTTTCTCCGCGCCGGTCATCGAGTTTGTGGGGTTTCGCCTGAATGCCGACGGCCTCAGCCCGCTCCACTCAAATGTGGAAGCCATCCTACGCCTGCCTGAGCCCTCCTGCCCCGAGCAGCTGTCCTCATTCCTGGGCATGACGGCGTTCTACCTGCGTTTTCTTCCACACTACTCCGAGACCACGGCGCCACTACGCGCACTCCTCAAACAGGATGCCCCCTGGTCCTGGACACCCATGTGCTCCGTGGCAGTCCGCCAGCTGAAGACACAGCTCACCTCCCCTCCAGTGCTCGCCCACTTCGACCTCCATAGCCCTACGCTGGTGACCTGCGACGCGTCCAACACGGCGGTAGGGGCGGTCCTGTCCCAGCTGCACGGGGGGACTGAACGTCCCGTGGCGTTTGCCTCACGATCTCTGACTCCCACGGAGCAGAGGTATTCGGTGGGGGAGAGAGAAGCGCTTGCCTGCGTCTGGGCGTGCGAGCGGTGGCACATGTACCTTTACGGGCGGCACTTCACGCTCCGGACCGACCACCAAGCACTCACAGCCCTCCTGGCCACGGCAGGATCGGGACACAAACCGCTGCGCCTGTACCGGTGGTCAGAGAGACTGCAGGCCTACAACTTCACGACAGTGTTCACACCCGGCAGAGAAAACGTTGTGGCTGATCTGCTCTCCAGGGCCACGCCCACCTCAGCGCCAGACACCGCCCCGAACGGCCTGAGAGCGCATCTGACCGAAGGTCTCCCATTCAGCACGGCCCTGCAGAACACACTACAGCACTACAGAGCGCCGCCACATGCCACGACAGGTAGCTCCCCAGCCCTTCTGATGCTCGGACGGGAACTCCAACTTCCCATGGATCGACTACGGCCGCCCAGCAGGGATCCTCCAGGCCCTCCAGCAGCAGGACCCTCTGTCGGCGACATGGTGGCAGAGGCGCAACGCCGGATGAAGCACCGCTACGACAGGGCACATCGGGTGAGAGGACACACACTCAAGGTGTTGGACTGGGTCCGTATCCGCCGGCCGCATCGGTCCCACAAGCTGCTATCCTTCTGGTCCTCACCCCAACAGATAATGGCACAATTGGGCCCAGCTACCTTCCTCCTTGCTGACGGCTCCCGTTGGCATGCCAGTCGCCTAAGGCGCGTCAACCCACCATCAGCACAAGAACTCGCCGCGGCGGCTGATCCGCGCCACACTGCCGGGGACTGGGATCTCCCTCCGGTAGCCCCAGGAATCCCACCCGAACTCGAAGTGCCGGCTGACGCCCTCGGACCGAGGTTCCGCCCTGTTCGAGCTCGTCGGCAGCCCCTGTATCTCAGGGACTACATAGTCTGATTATGTGGCAGAATAAACCACATGGCTATGCGGGTAAATGGGTAGTCTACCCTGTTTACCCAGATAGGTTGGCCATGTTCTGGCTTTGAAGTTGTGCACTATTAATATGTTTGAATGTTTTTGCACTTTTATAAAAGGGGGGGGTGAATGTGGCATATAACCACAGCCACAGGGTCATGTTACGACGGCGTGACGTCACGGCCGAAAAGTGGGCGGTTGCCGAAGTATTGCAATAAAAGGTGGCTACTGAGAATAAACGACAGTGAGCACAAAGTCCGACTCCACGCGTTTTATTAAACATAACACTCATCCCTAATTCTATTCTATTCTATTTTATTCCATGCGATTTTCGCCAACTTTGATACAGTGTATACCGCAAAAAAAATATCAATCCTGTATTACCCTAGTTGTTGGTTACCGTATGCTTTGCTTTGTCAAACCACCGAATACCTCCGGCAGTTTTTCAAGGAATCGTTTTTACAGTACATACACAGTACTTGGTGCTTGTTTAACTGTTAATCTTTCAAGCCAGAGGATATTTATCAATGTGGTGGTATGCATGCTTTAGTCCTTCACCGCTCAAGTAGTTGTCTTTAAATGACTGTGCAGTCTTGATCGTGGTGGCTTTGGAAATGGAGCTAGGAGAGAAAAATGAAGTGCAATGACGACCTCTAGAGGCGGAGCGTACAAATTCATGGCAGGCCCTTGTAATCAAAGCTGACCTGCAAGCACTGTCAACATCCGCCTTTGCCTGCTACAGATGACGATAGAATACAATACAATTCTTTGTATGCACACCCGGCACTGCCAACACATTTTGGAAAGCTGTATCTAGATTTATTATTGAATGTATTGACTCTGACTTTATGTTATACTGGAAAAATTTACTATTTGGGTTCTACAAAAGTAAGGAAAAAAAACACGAAACAAACTTTCATTATAAATTTAATAATCATTCTTGCTAAGTTCCATATCCACAAATCCAAATGGAGTAATTCAAAACCTCTTTTTTTAATTTTACAAGCAGAAATAAAACAGTATTTGAGTTCTATTAAGGATTCCAAAAACAAGAAAGCAGTTAAGACTCTGGCTATATGCTCCTTATTTGAAATTTTTGTTTAAAATCCCCTGGCTTCTCTTTTTGTTTAAATGTTTGTAATAAGTACATGTATTAATAACACGTTCGTTTTGTTCTGTTTTGTATTTACTGAGAATTGTATTGTGAATTGCTCAATAAAGATTGTTAAAAAAAAAAAGTTTGCCATTTGCATCAACTGGACACAAAGTGTCACTGTTCCGTAATGTCGTTATTTGTTAAGTACGATGGCGTTAGTACCCAAGCGTCCTCCTGTGTTTAATTATTCACCAATTATTAGTTTTGTCGCATGCACAATACGTTTGTGAGCGATCACCGTGGCTGAGAAGTATGCGCTTTTTATTTAAGCCTTTAGGCTAAAATACTAGTTGGGACTAAATCAAGCGCAAACATAAACGCACATAATTACAGATCCAAAGTGCATTTCAGAGCACATTATCAAGAAACTGAGGAGTGGAGTCAACCCACACCGAATAAGAGCACACATTTAGCCCTGCTGTTGAACAGCAGCTCAAGCATTTCGGTACGACGCCCAACTACATACCTGTCAACTCATACGGTTTAGCCATAGTTCATACGGATTTTGTGGCGAATCTTACGTATATGGCCGTATCGCAAAAATCATACGGATTCTGAAAATTTCCGGTATTTTTTTTTTTTTTTTTTTTTTTTTTGCCGATGGGTCAGCATTTGGAGTTGGTGAAAAAAGTAACGCAGGAATACAACTCTGAACACAGTAATGCCACTAAGTAGAATGATGATTAGACATTAACCAGACATTGTATTATGGAGATCTACAATAAATATCATTGAAAATTTCGTGGGGTTTTTTCTGCCGTTATTTTGACATATAAAATGCTTTGGTATGTTACAAGGATTTTTTGCTCTTTATAAGGATTTTGTTGGTATTTTATACAGGTTGGCGCTCCGAAAAGTTGACAGGTATGCAACTACTACAGTGCTGCTTTCGATTGCTTGCCATTTGGAGTAAAAATTATTTTAAAAAAAGTCCAAGTCCAACAGCAGCCGTGGATTGAATCTTGCTCTCCACAAGTTATGCGAGAATACTTTTGGTTTGCTGCAGAATCACTGCATTGGACAGTCGTTTTACTGATATTGAATTGAATTGAATACAAATATGTCTTAAAAGTTGTTGTTTGGAGGTCATAGTTCTTCTGCCCTCAATTGATCACCTGTGGAACTGAGAGCGCGGTAGTCAGTTGACTGATAAGATATTCAAGTTTAACAGATTGTGCCGAATGAAGAGCTCAATCAAGGAGAATGTCTGTTCAAAATGGCTACGCCGCACAGTACGTTCAAAATGGTAACTTCAACCAACTCCACCATTAGGGGGTCACACCTACACACCTATTGTAATTTCAGGGGTCAGAATAATCGTGAATCGGGTCAATGCGTCATTGCACTTTGACTGGGGACATGATTGTGTTATCCTTCCACCTCAAGCCTTAGCCCTGAAACAGTGAAGCGGCAACGATTGCAATGCCTTGATGTCACCACTTTCCACCCCGATAGAAAATATTCACCAGTTTGTGACAAAGTTGACATGGATGGAGGCGTCTCTGATTTTTCTGATGTCCGTAACGACAGGCTGTTGATGTTTTGGACAGAGGAGTGCCAAGAAAAAATGTCACCTGGTTCAGGATGTCACGGCATGTTTCCTGTGCATCTGTGTGAGAACTGCTTTGCCTTCTGCAGTTATCAGAACTAGCAAGCATGCTTGAACATGACCGCTGACCCCTGCCCGTGGTGGTCATTTACGTGCATTTGAATAGGCAGATATGAAATTGTTTTGTGTCGTCTTTAAAAGAGTTCCAAAATGTGGAAAAGGCCATGTTCAGTATTTCGAAAAAAGATAATGCAACTTCAATGTCTTCATAAATCATGGGGCAATGTCACCTTTATGAAAAAAAAAAAACTGTACCGACCGTTAAGGTGGGTTTTTTTTTTTAAACAGTTTTATTTTTATTTTTTCAAATAAGGAAAAGGAGATAAAACACTCATGTTTTAGCCACAGTGCATTCCACCGCCATGAGTTCATGTGATGGTGGAACAAATGGAAAGAAGGAAATAGCCCCGTCCGGATCAGCAGATAGCAGGGAAGGACAACAGGGGAAAAAAATCATCGGACGGGGAAGGGACAGGAAGCTGCTGATGTCCTTTCAAAAGCACTCAGAGTCAATAGCTGGACACATTTAATCATTACAGTCCATGCCAAACTTGATCACATCAGTGGGACAATTGCTTGGGAGTGTTTTGAGTGAACCACAGCTAAATGAAAACAATGCCTAAAGCAGAATCACATTGGTTGGTGAACATTAACTTTGGCCAGAATCCAAACTGAGCTGTAGCTAAAGTGCCCCAAATTCAAATATTCCACTCTTTGGCATCTTCTGCAGGGCTTCTCTCGCAGCTGCAAACAGAGGAGAGAATTGAGGAAGAATCAGTCAATCCTGAACACTTCTTAACATTCAGTTTGTCATGATGTCGTGATGAGATGGGCTTCCACTGACAGAATGATTGAGAAATTTCTCAAACAGCAGCAGGCCTGTTGTGCAGTTCTGTTACGCTGTGCGTCTGATGGCATCTCATTTCAACAGCACTTTGTGTGCAGCGATGGCTGTTTGAAAGTGCTCTATAAATACAGTTGAGTTGAGCTGAGAAAAGACAGCAACTTGGATACTTTGGAGAGGGTTTGCCAAATTCCGCAACCCCTAAATGTCTTCACAAATCGACTCTAGGCTCTGAAGGAAAGGCCAAACTGTCATCTTTGAAGCCGAGGATAAAATACATCATTAGCCTACTGAACAAGGTGGAGGAAGATGATTCCCTGACAAATGGGGGGAAAAAAACAATCATGGATGATATGCAACAACGTACCACTTCGGAGAAAGTCAAGAAGGTGATTTTCGTTGCTTACTTCATTGATTTGTGTTTCAAAAGGACCATAGAGGAGACTGTGCACCTGCCAGAAAGAACACATACCAACCTTTTCCTGCCCGTGCAACCGCTGCTGAGCAAGATCAAGGAAGCAGCACTTCCACCTCTACTACCTCTTCCACTGCTTCAAATAAGTGAGGCAAATCTCTCTTGAGCCTTCTGGAAAAAACACAGAAGCAAAATAACTAAATAATAAGTGTTGAAGGAGAAGCTATGCAACAACAGAGGTTAGCTTGGATTTGTCTCAGCCTTCCAGATCCTGTACACGCTCAAACATGAATCTGGATGGAAAGTTTTAATATTAATTGACTGATACAAAGAGTGTCACGTCCATTTGCACAGCAACTTAGGAATGCACAATCGCATGGACTCAATTGAGATGAGACCTGTTGAAACTTGACGTCAAGCTGCTCTATGCCTATGGACCTCACTCCTACAACCCGATAATAACTGTCTCATTACAAAACCTTCAAAACTCTCATGTTCAAACTGGCTTTTTAAAATTTTTATTCGTGTTAGTCTCTTTTTGTGTATTTTTTGTTGTTATTGTTCAGTCGCTTATTTTGTAACGAATCTTTGAAGGTAAAAAACAGCGCTGTATGAATTACGTTTTCTTCATTCCTTTTGCTATTGAACTCTCAAACGTGAACTGCGGCAGACAGCGCCACCTGGCCATGGCCGGCATCACTACCTGCTCTGACGTCTCACAAATTTCCTGCACACCGCCGGCAACCGGTGACTAGTATCCGCACAAAATGTGAGCTCTTCACAGAGTGGCCCTTTTCTTTTCCCCAGCCCACAAAATGTGACTGTGGTTGCGGTGACCTTTTGTGCCGCTAAATCCAATCACTCGTGAAGGTAATACACGGAAGGTTGTGATGTTTGACTTGGTGATGCAATCAAAGGGAATGTTCTGACGACATAGCGCGAAATGACAGCGGCCCCTCTGATGTAATGTGGGCTTTTTAAAAATATTAAATTTAAAAACGGGGCGAATGTCGGTACAATGAAACATCGGAATTGCCATCTCACGGTGCGCCACTATTGCCACGTACACGCACCCGGATTATACAACATTGTTTGCACCGTGATCTTAATGTGAGTACTTGCTGGTGACGTATGAAAAAGAAAGAAAGAAAAGAAAGATGGCTTTTATGTATCAACAACTCACAAACTGAATGCATGCGTCGTTTTCCCTTTTGCCTCCCACCATCTGAGAGCGTCTCTCTCTCTCTCTCTCTCTCTCTCTCTCTCTCTCTCTCTCTCTCTCTCTCTCTCTCTCCCTCCCTCCCTCCCTTTCTCTCTCATTAGGCTTTTTACCGGCAATACACGCAAGCACGTACACGCGCTCCCTTCTTTTCTTTTTGCCAAACCGGAGGAATAAACGCTGAGGACTGACTCTATCCGTGTGCAACATACACCCTGCTCTCCTGCAGCCTCACTCACTGCATGTGGTTCTAACAAGGTATGTTGCATTCTTTTTTTCCCTCGCTCCCCAACGCGGGCATGTCGTCATAAAATCCGTCGATTGTGTTAAATATCTCCCAAACGATTCGTTCGTGTCAGCTGCATTCTTATTTACGCATGATTTGAGCAACTGTGATGTTGTTCTGTTATGTTGTGCTTGAGGTTTTGCTGCTATGGCACCGTACAGGAAAATAAGGGCTCCGGTGCTTTGGTAAATTATCTAATAACGCGTGTGGACTTTGGTTTCGCTTGTTTACCAACCTCTACTGGAGGAGGCATGACATCGTGGGAATGATGGTGCTATTGGGTAGCAAGAAGGCGCGTTCGGAAGGTCTTTGTGAGCCCACTCGGGCCCGAGTAGTTTTGACATCATCATTGCGGGCTTTCGCAATCTTGCAGCGTCCACTGTCATGAGCAAGTTGCGTGCATCTTCTACGGGCAGCTGTTTCAGCGTGTGCCTAAGCCTGTCAAACACACCCACTTGTAATTACACACACCCATGCGAACACACCGAAACGCTCACGCACTGCTGGGACATGCGCGCAGTATGGTGGAGAGAAATTGCAATTTGCCTACATGCTCAGGCGTGTCTATGTGTGAGGTCCAATTGCTGTCTTGTTTTCATTTTTGTTGTAGTGCGACAAAGTGGCCTTTTCTATTTCAAGATAGCTCTCCATACATGTAGCTGCTTAGAGGTTGACGTGAGCATAAATGAACAAAGGTATTGGGACACGTGATCATTACAAGTGAAAATGGTCGCCTCTGAGCCGTTGGAACAGCGTCTACTTTTATGAGATTTTTTTAAAACATGAATTTGATATGGGGCAGCTGAGTAGCACCTCTGCCTCACAGCTCTTGGGTTCAGGGTTCGAGTCCTCCCCCATGTCGCTCCAACATTCCAAAATATGTGCATGGTAGATTAATTCAGTACTTTCAAGGTATGAATGTGAGCCAGAATTCTCAGGGTGGGAATTGATCAATCCTGGATTTGATTGAGCATCTAATCAAAACTGCCATTGACATGCAGCCCACAAATGTACGTTGGCACAGATCTCTGCTCTATACTGGAGTGACTTTGTTGTTGAATGATTAATTTTGTTGGCCAATTGCATTGCTGTTTGACAACAACACACAGCAGGTGCACACACACACACACACACACACACACACACACACACACACACACACACACACACACATTCACGTGCGGCATTGGTGTGCATTTCACTCATGCATCTAACAGCCACGAAACCTGGCACCAGCATCTTTTCTGTATGCTCTTCAGCATCTCAGCATGATTCATGAATGAACACAGTGTGGAGGATCAGAATGAGTCCGACTTCAGATTTGCTGTGGATTCTTCTCTGGATGACAGTGGGAGGCGACTGTCGTTTGTCTATGCAGCGTTTGAACACTCGCAAAGCACTTCATTTGACATTCAAATGATGACATGCATATATTGTTTTTTTTTTTTTTTTTGCATGCGCACAGCAGAACTTTGGGAGTTGGGTGCGGAAGGGGTTGTTGTGAGGATGGGTGGGGGGGGGGGATCTACATCCGGCCATCGTTCCCTTCATCGCAATGTACCGTCATTTTCATTTGAGTCAGATGAACATTTGAATCGCAGGCGACAGTAGTGTGCATTTCGACGTCGGCTGTCGAGGCATTCTTACAAACACCTTTGCATCTTCTCTGGCAGTGAAGAGCAAGCTTCTGGATTTGACAATTCTGCTCGACAAACTGATAAAGTCATTGATCAGACAAAGGCCGGACACTGACCAGAGAGGGTGCGAGGGAGCAGAAGCTTTAGTGATCATCTGACGGATCGCGTACGCTCGCCTTTGCTTTTTGTGCTAAATGAGGATGTGTTCTTACCTGCTGCGATGACTCATTTGTCGCCAATCCGTTGTACGAACGCACGTTTAGGATTGTATGCCGTGCATGATTTCATTGTTTTGAATCAACACATTCCAGTTTCATTTGGCCACAACAGATGTCTTTTGATATTTGGTTTGTGGCAAGGGATGAACAGTCGAAGTCGTGGTAATGACCTCGAGCCGCAATTCTGCTGTTGATTCAAATCTGGATCCTTTCATCTTGGCTAAGGTCTCTATGCTCGATTTATTTCATTCGCTTTTTGAATGCAGTTTTTTGATTTTTATTCTTTTTGAAATACAGCTCCAATATTGGATGTAATTAGATTGTGAAAGATTACCTAATGAAGTGCCCGGTGAGTGTATATTGCCATGTAATTGAGTGTGAATTTGAAATCGAATCATGCTGAGACTGAAAATGAATGTCGAAGCCCCACACCCTCCAACCCCCCCAGCTCATGATGATGTTCCCAACCTAATCAGGGCTTTCGTTGTGGTCGTGGGATTTTTTTTTCCCCCCTAGCTGAGTTCTGATCAGTCGGTCTGCTCACTGGATTTTAAGAAATTCATGCTTTATTTCTTACCACCGATTTCTCCATACAGCATCACTTTTTTTATTGTATTTTTTTTTTAGTGAGGGGGGGTGTTATGAAACTTTCCCCCAAGCAACAGCAGTGCTCAGCTATTCTGATGATAACAGTGAGTCAGCAGGTTTTGCGGCCCAATTCTCCTTTCTGTCGTGTATACCAACAGTCGTTTTCCTGACTGTCTTTTCGAGTGCTGCCTGTGAAGAAAGCCCCAGATTCTCTTGGCTGTTGTTCGCTGTCTTCGACGTGGTATAGCAAAGCTCCTCAAAAGGCCTTCCTTATTTACCTCCCTCCTCTCGGGAAGCTGTCCTGAGTCCTGACACGAGCTGATGTGATTTTGAAGGACAAAACGACCCCAAGAATAGTAAAATTCATGACTGTTCATGTCGTTCTGTGATGATGTCAAATGCAGCAAGACTGATATTTCGCTGCCACGATCAGAGCTCTCATACCCCCCCACCCCTCAAAACCGCCCCCAAAAACTTGCTGTCCGTCCGGTGCCAGGGCCAGCGCTGTGCTTAGTTGGTACTGAACAAGTTCTTACGAAGAATGCGTTTGGTTTTCCACCAGCATAGAGCCAAGTAGGAGCGACGTCATGACGTTATCGTAAAGCGTCCAAACGTCACTGCTATGTCGACGTTTACCCATTAATAATATTAGGAATTCTAATGCGCTGTTAGCATCTGCTAGGCAGCTTAGCATAGCATCGATTATACTTGGATGTAGAGTATAACAGTCATGGACAGGTAACAGTCACGGACAGGCAATCAGCAAACACTTCTGTCTTTCTGAATTGACTACGAGTCAGAGATCGCATGCTGTCTGGGCACATCCGCGAGTTCACTGCTCAACAGTTTGTGCAAAACCTCCTTTTGTCCAGGAAGTCATTTTGCTACATGATAACCTCGCCTTCCAGAGTCTGACCCAGCAAATAATCCGAGCCATCTTAAGCACCACTTTCAAGCACCAGAGGTAGAGGTGAAGCCAATTTCGGTAGTGGAAAAAGAAAGAACTGGTGCACTGGCCCGGAGCTAGCACTAGCACAAGCGCGTTGGAAAACGGCTTTCAGCGTTCAGTGCAGTGAGTGCATGAGGGTTCTCCGATTTTCATCAATTCTTATTTACCTCAAACAAATACTTTGTTGAGGTAACTGGCATCATTGTTTGCTGAGGATGATGAGACACCCAGCAGGTGACTCCCAGTCCCGTTTGGCCTGTCGTGCTTCTCAACTTGTCAGACAGGTTGGATAACGCTCGCAAGCCGGTGTGCCGCATTGTGCGTACACTCAATTGTGCTTTCCAAGTCTTGTTTGGTCATGCGCATGTGGCTTTTATTTTCACTTGACCTTTTTCAGTGAGATAATATACCAATTTACTTTTCATATCTTATTTGGTCTTACCTGTGATTGTGACACTTTCACACAGAGGGAAAAACCCCCCCATTCGACCTTTCCTCCCCCAGACCCTCTCCTCGATGACAAATCTGACTTCGATGTGAGGATTTTGTTTGGCGTGGGCAGTTTTGCTACAGGTTAAGTTATGATAAGTGGGACTGGTCGCTTGAAATGTGCCAGTTGCAGGATCTTTATGAGATGGACTTGAGCAAGAAAGTGAACTTGCCTGGGGCATATCTCTCGGGTTTCCTTATTATACATGAGTGTGTATCTGGGTTGTTGAATCTTCTTATTCAGGTTCAATAATTCAAGATAAAAAAAAATGTTCTTCCTCTTCTGCTTGAGAATTCCTTTTTCTAACGTTAGTCCACTTGTTTTGAAACATGTGCTGTATCAGCGGGACAAGAGCTTGTGATGCATCCTCACAGAGCTGACTTTCATGCGGCTAAGCTTGGCTCTGTTCCCGCGCTGGGTGCAGAAGCTCCAGCTTCTCCGAGACCCGGAACACGGTAAAAGGCATAGCGGCTCTCGATAGATGGAAGGATAAATCGCTGTGTCACCTGTGTGATTGACCCTCTGTCCAGAGTGCACTCTGCGGCTCACTCGGTGTTTGCACAGAATGAGCGGCATGCAATGGGTGAATGCATCCAATCATCTCGGTGTTGACATTTTTTTTCCTATTTAATTTAAATGAATGAAACGCTTTGGATACAAGTTTTATGATGTTATTGTTGTCATTGTTATGGGATTCAGTCAAATGTGGACTGACTTGCCGCATTCAGTTTGAAGTGGACATTTGTAGGCAACAGAGCGCAGCTCAAACAAACACTGAATATGTTCAAACTACACGTTTACTTTGAAGGTTCACGCTTGGTAAGAATTGAAAATGGGTGTTCCTCTTGGGTGCGTCTCAACAACCCAAAGGATTGGACAGAATACGTGCCATGCTGATGATTTAAACAACCATTTTTTTTCCCAATGCCAAATCATACTGAACTGCTTTAGCCGTTGTCGCTTTCATTTTCCAACATTATAGCTCACTATTTTGAATTTAGTTTATTCTGTGATGAAGAAGAGATTATGTTAAGTGGGAGGAGTTACAGTTCATGCAATTGACATGTTAATGTGCACGTACATTTATGACTGTGATGGCCAAAAAAGTTCTTCGTAGGCTACGCAATAAAAAATAAAAGGAATTGTGTGAATCTGCTGATATTGTGATAGTTAAATTGCAACCCATTCTATTTGCCCCTTAATATTTCTTGTCTGTGCTGCCTGTGAAAATGGTGTGTTAATTTGAAACAATTTATGTCCCGACTACTGTGCCAGTTTTGTTGTTGAGGTCTGACCAATAAATCCTTTTGTCAACCTCAAAGTGGTTCCTTCAGAGAGTTATGATCTTACAGGTTGGCCCTTTTCGACCTGTAGCATTTTCATTTCGGAGCGGTGCACCTTTCGACGTTACACAACAGAGTAACAGCTCTGTGTTGACGCCTGCAGGATTGTATCTTCTTGTTGCGATTTTTTTCCCTGCCAAAACTGGGGCATCATATATCAAAGTGTGCATTGTAATCCGACTAAAAGTGTGAGCAATCAGCACCTTGGCGCAGTTTTCCCACGGTAAGTGCCACAGGTTTGCATCGTATCACCAACCTCGTCACATCCACATTCAGTGATGTACACCACGTCTGTAGATTTGTCAATTGTTGTGATGCAGGGGTGGCATGATTTCAATTTGCTGGCAGTCAATGCGCTTGAGTCATTTGGCTTCAATTTCATCACGTCATTTGAGTTGCCAGTCTTCACTGCCGAAACGTGCCTCAGACGGCTTCTGCAACAAACAAGTCAATGCCAACCAAGAGTACGGCATGCATTCATCAAACCCTTTTTTGAGTAGATGGCGGCTCAATGGAAATTTCGAGCAAGACCAGAATAGATGATTTTGCTGCCAGTTATCGGCAGACTTTGTCTCACCAACGTGCAATAGTAAGTCCCATATTGTCTGTTTAATGATGGCTGGCATGCTGCAATTCGGTCGTAGGTAGATAAGAAAGCGAATATCCAAAACACATTTTACATTGTCCTCATCATGCACACCGCAACCCTATATGCTTTACGCTTCAAATTAACTTGTTGAGATGTCCAAATTCTGGTTGGGTCTGGCTCTGCTTTATATGCCGCATGCAAATGGACATTTATGCACTTGGCTAATTTTGCATTTTCACTCATCTTAATATACTTGTTTTGGGAATTCAAAGATAGCGACCCGCAGCCCCGCACTAATTGACCGTGAAGCAGACACATTTGATACGAGGACTTTCGTAGCTGGACGCAGCTTAGCGTGGTCCCCTTTTGTCTTTTTGTGCTAAATCTGTGAAATATCAGAAAAAAAAGTCGCTGTGTGGGTTCCACCAATTCATTTGGTCAAGCAATAATCTCCGCTCGAACTGGACAATTGAAAAAAAAATTTTTTGCAACACTGACCCATACTGTCAGTGTTGTAAACTGAGAGGAACAAGAAAAATCTACCCTCGCACGTCATCTGTTGCTGTGTGCTGAGAAGAGACTGCATCCTGTACATCCTTCTAACCAAATGCTGCCTTTGGCGACTCTCCTTTTTATATTCATAACCATGGCAACAGTGGCCCCTGTTTGTCTGGTCAGTTGTCTCGCTGTGTGACAGACAAGGGACCCTTCTCTCTCTTTCAATTGCAAAATAGCCATTGTCCAATTTTTGACGATCCCATTTCGCAAATTTGAAACATTTTGTTTGACTTCAGGCTGACCAATAAATGCACCGAAGTAGCCAACTTGCGACCGGATTTTAAATGAGTAGTCACATTTTAAATGTCAAGAGAGAGAGAGAATGAGAGAGAGAGAGAGAGAGAGAGAGAGAGAGAACACATTTCCATTCAAAAAAATCAAAGGCTCACAGATGATTTGTTCTCCCTTGTTGCGATGCATTATTTTTGAAAACATTTCCTTGATACTAATTACTAGGTTCCTATTTCCCAGAGCTTTGGCGCCCCCTGATGGCATTGTAGAAAGAAAACACACACACTCACAGACACACACTCACACAAAAATGCGCACGGTGAACGACAGGTTAGCACGTCCGTCTCACCGTGCAGCGGTGCAGAGTTTGATTCCGGCTCCGGCCTCATCGTGTGGATGGAGTGTGCATGTTCTCCCCGTGCCTGCGTGGCTTTTCTCCAGATGCTCCGGTTTCCTCTTACATTCCAAAAACATGCATGGCAGGTTAATGGAACACTCTAAATTGTCCCTAGGTGTGATTGGGAGGGTGAATGATTGCTTGTCTATGTGTGCCCTGTGATTGGCCGGCGACTAGTTGAGGGTGTCCCCCGCCTACTGCCCGAGGACGGCTGGGATAGGCTCCGGCACGCCTGCGACCCTCACGAAGAGAGGTTTATTAGAAAATGGCCGTATGGGTGTTTGAGGAATCAGTCTGATCTTTTTTTGCCCAGAATAGTCAAGACAAGGGACTCCTCATCAAAACAGCAGATGCTAAATGAACAAATGTGAGTTTTTTTTTTTTTTTTCCGAGACGTCAAAAATGTCCCCAGTTCAAATAACTTTTCGCTGACAGATATGCTAACAAAAATGTCAACAAAACTCCCATGGAATTGAATCGTTCTCTCCTCAGCGGATGAAACTTGACTTGTTGATTTGGGGCTTTTTGCTTCTCTCTCATTTTGCAGCTCTGTCCCCAACAGACTCAAGTGTTGATGTGTCTTTGTCATCCTTGGCTTGTAATTATCTTTGCCCCGTCAAGTTGACCTGAAGACAGAGAACATTTTAATTGAGTCCTCAAGCAAGAGAGGCCCATTTCTGTATTAGTGGCCACGGGACGGTCGACTGGAAAACCGATCATGGAGGATTCTCAAATGTTGTTGTCGTCATGTTTTTCTTTACTTCTGGTGCCATGCCCACAGTTGTCATCATTCCGTGGTCCACTTTAATATTTTTCACATTTCGTCGTTTGGAGTGAAGAATCATTTTCGACAGCTCTCAAATCCTTTCTGATTAAACTTCACTTGTGGATATTTCATGTGTGAAGATGAAGAGTGCGGGTCAAGCGACCTTGATTGGTGACGGAGGAAGAAAGCCACTTTGGTTTGTGCCCACTTGAGTTACCTTTTAGTTTTCCATCCAGGCGAGGATAAGTTGTTCTTTGTCTTGATGTTCATGGCACTTGCTAATTTGGATGAGTTCTGACTTCATTCATTAATTTTCTACATACCTGTGGCTAAAATGCAAAGCATCACTGGTAGTCTTTTTTTTGTTGGATGCGCGACTGACTGGGCTTTCATGACATTGTAACAGCGTTGTTAAAGCATCTCCAATGCATCGTAACTTCCGAAGCTGCAGTGAATTTTCATTCTTTTGCCTTTCAGTATTCGTAATTTTTTTTTTTCACCTGAGACCCCCTTGATTGTTGTATTGATGTGAGGGGGCCGACTGAGAGGGGACATTGAATAAACATGGTGAGCGCGTAATAGCCGTCCATTCTGTTTAGCCATCGAAACGGATGTCACAAGCAGAAGCCAAGATCAATGTCGGCTTTTTTTTCTGAATGTCTTTTGTGTCACCATTAATATTTGCTAAGAGAATGTCAACCTATCATATTGGGCATTCATTCATTAAAAGTCGTGTCACTGGTGTTCAGTCAATGTCTCCAAAATAAAATATGCCGCAGTCAAGAAAGCATTTCAGATGCCAGCAACGATCAAGGGCACCTCGACAGTGTTCAGGGAAGCAGACTTTGCATCCCTCCAGCCAAGTCGTTATAATTTCTGCATTGACCGTCCAAAGATAAAAGTAGGACAAAGTCACTCCTCTGAGTTTTTTTTTTAAACTTTAAAGCCATCCATTTCTTTCCCCTTTACATCGGGAGACAAAATTAGACTTAGAGGTGAGCGTCAGAGCGTCACAGACCCTCGAATGAAGTGGGGAAAATAAATCATAGCCACAGTTACCGATACATTTTCAGTCGTTTACTGAACCGGTCAACTACACACGTACAAAATGAAAACACCGACAAGAAGCGCGTCTGCCCCGTGGCTAGCACGCCCGTTTCATTTGAATCTCAGCTAAGGCAATTCTGCGAGGAAGCATGCACCACGCGTGAGCGCAGTTATTTGAAGACTCAGATGAATTTCATGTTGCCTCCCTCTCCCCTCGACCGTTACGGCTGTTTACAATGTCTAAATGGTCACGGGGTATTTGGGATTGTGCCAAATCCCACCCACAACGGACTGTTTTACACACACTTCCTTTTTTAAAATGATGTTCACTGTGCACACAGTCCGAATCTCCCCATCATACAGAATCAGTGGCAGGCTTGAGCTTTGCACAGCAGTCCCATCCGGGCTTGACGCGAGACAAAAATGACACTTGAATCACCACATACATTGGGAACTAAACAGAGTGGCTTTGTGAAGGAGTTTCTTGACATTTTTCTTAAGCGCTGCCCCCCCAAAATAAACTCCACAGACACAGGCGTTTGGAAGAAGCTCATTATTTTAAAAAAATGGCCTGGAGATGAATGTCAATAAAATAATGGTTCATTCTGATTCTTGATGTATTCTTTGTGTGTGTGGTTGTGTATTCAATGGCCACAGATTTGACCTTCAGAGAATAAAAACTACAATTCCATCTGTCGGTTCCTCCCAAAATATGTACTGGTAGGTTTTTCTAACCGTTGCTAATAAAGCAGCAGCTCCCCCTGAGCACCGAGTGTGTAAGCCGAGCTTTCTTTTGAGTGCGCATTGAGATTTCTTCGGCGAACAGCGCATCCATCAAGCTGTCGGATCGAATGGCCAATGAAAAAAGTTCCCACCTGATCAATGATGCGTGACCTCATCCCGGTCACGGTGCCCTATTGCATATCGTGGATCGCTCCCTCATACTCCTTTTCTTCTCCCGAATTCCTTCCATTGTGAGACGCAACGAAAATAAACTTGCTATCCTTGGTTCTCCGACGGACGAGTTCTATAGTCAGAAAAAGCAAATTGTTAAAAAGAGGGGAAGCGTTACCTTGGGTTCATGCGTTTGTCTGAAGAGGCCAGTATTGAATTATTATGTCGCTATCGCTAGATGTTTACGTGTCGCAGAAGGAGAATGAGCTTGCCCTTTACGTACAGAGCACCGAGTCGGCATATTCATCTTCTCCTATTAAGAGCAGCTAGTTAAGATCGTGCGTGGCATGGGAGAGCGGAATAAAATTGGCAGGGGTTTCTCTCTTGCTGTATGATTTCATCTCATATGCTTTTCAAAATGTCCCGGCTCTCAGTGAGCAGTTGCTTTATTGTGAAAAGACCGCGAGTTGCGCCGCATTCGGAGCGCCACTCGGTATTGCGCTCTCCGTACATTGTTGGGGTTTTCAAGCAGATGAGCTGTGTTTTTCTTCAAATATGTAGAAGCCGCCTGTAAGGCAAGAAAAAACAAGGAGAGGTATTTCACATTGTCAAGCAATTGTGTTTTTGTTGTAAGAAAATCAGTGCTTGGTGGTTTACAACAGCACCATTTGCCAATTCTTTCATTGGTGTTTTCAACAGCGTAGTTGACCGGCAACATGCAACAAAAAACGAGCCAAAGCAGCACCATGTGATTGTTTGTGTCATAACGAGGACACGGAAGTTACCTACGTGGAGGCGTGCGTTAATCGAGATGGTGTCAATCATGGCGGCAAATGACCTACTTTTCTCAAGTCCTCGCTGCAAATGGTAGAAAGTGTCAAGTGGGTGAAGAAATGCAGAAAATCACCGCGCACCTGCGCGATTTGCCTTGAAAAGGTCACAACACAGAGACACCGGGCAAAGTGTGGTTGTCACAGCTGCCAAACTCAACTCACCTTAACTCAATTGCATTTCTATATCATTTTCAAACAACCACCGCTGTATACAAAGTGATGCACATGGAGCAAAAATTATTCGGACAACAACAAACAATAAATAAATAAATTCAAAGACAGTAGAAAGCAGAAAAACAGTCAAGTTTTAAGACAATGAGTTTTAAGACAAGTTTTAAAGACGGGCAGCGAGGGGGCTTGCCCAACTTTCTTTCCAAAGAGAGTGAGCGGCAACGGAAAGGGCTCCATCCCCGCTTTGTTCTCAGTACCTCGAATAGTGTCTTGTCCACAGACCTGAAGCGCCGGGCAGCGCTGGAGGAGCTCAGATGGGTAAGGTGGGGCCAGGCCATTTCAAGATTTGAAAACAACTAAGAGGATCTTAAAAAGAACTCTAAAATGAGCCAGTGAAGGGATGTCAGAGTAGGAGTTGTGTGCTGCCTCTTATGAGTGCCAATCAAGAGGCGAACGGCAGCATTCTGGACCAACTGGAGATGCTTCATGGAGGAGTGACTGACTCCAAAGTGAAGTGCATGACAGTAATCCAGCCGGGATGTGACGAAGGCATGAATAAGTGAGCGTGAAGAGTGTGGTGAAAATAATCTATTCATTCCCGAGTCGATTCCTTGTGAACCACAGCTGGAGTTTTGTGAGGTCAGTCAGGTGCTGTTGTTTTGTCACTTTTCCACAGCTGCCCAAATCGCGAGTGATGCTAGGAAATCTCCAACACCCCTCACGTTCTGAGCTTCCTACTGAGTATTTAAATTCTGAAGTTTTATTCTACGCTTTCTTCAGAAAGATAACAGCTTTCTAATTGAACCTAGCAATTCCACCCGCGGCTCAGGCCAGATCTGTCAAACAGGGCGTTTGATAGGTTTCCAGCTTCCGATTCCTGAAGGTCTTGAAGGTGATCAATAGCTCACATTTAGGCTGGGGCTGATTTACGGATGTGAAGAAATTTGGCTTATATGTGATCAGAGGAATGAGGCGTCTTCCCTGTTTTGTACATCCTTGAACTTCTGCTTCCTTGGCTGGATTTGTATATTTCGTGACGCTGAATTTACAACACTGCAACACTTGCTATCATGTCTATCAAGTGCTTGTTATTCTCTTGCCCTCTGCAGCGGTGACGCATCCGCTTTATATAATATTCAGTACGTGGAACCGTGGATGTCAGTCTTGGCTAATTTGTTTTTCTTCAGGCCACAAACTGGTTGCTACTCAATTGACAGAGTGCCTGCATTTTGCCTCAGATGAGTCCACACTGGATTCACCCACATTGAGTTCCGGGGGTGGATACAGAATTGTGTTTTCCTACTAAGGGACAGACTTGCTGCTGCTCACTTCTTGTTTCACCACCCTTTATACCGGACGCAAATTACATATCACGCAGGGAAAGATGTCAAGCCATTTGACTGAGCGCACACTGTTTACTGTCTTGTAAAACAGAACACACACACACACACACACCCACACACACACACACACACACACACACACACACACACACACACACACACACACACACACACGCCCATAAGTGGGAGTACAGAAGTGACTGGATAGAAACACAGGGTCGTTTGTGTGTGTGTGTGTGTCCAAGTGTAATTTGTAGCAACGTGGTCGTGCAATTCCAAGTCTGTGGGCTGCATGTGGGTTACTTTTCCATGGTGGACAAGCTGTGTTTTCCTTGGTGTCTGTGTTTGTGTCTTTGAATTCTGGAGCAACTTCCCATTACCAAACCGAATGTTTTTTTCTCTCTCTCTCTCTCTCTCTCTATCTCTCTCTCTCTTTCTCTCTCTCTCTCTCTCTCCCCGTCTCTCATTCTCTGCATTTTAATGTGATGAGTGATGCATTTGTTGTTGCCCTTCCTTGCAAGGCGTATTGTTTTGCCAGAGGCTCTGAAGCAATCTTCGACAAAAATGCTTTTTAGCCAACCGTGAAAAGCAGCAGAAGCATGTCTCAGCCCTCTCTGCAACAAAAGATGATCACACAGATTTGAATCGATTTGAGGTTCCTATCAATTGCCGCTAAAAAAAACATTAAAAAATAAATATATATATATACAGTAATCCCTCGTTTATCGCGGTTAATGGGGACCAAAACCACCCGCGATAAACGAAAATACGCGAAGTAGCGAACCCCCCCTCCATATAGGTACATGTACATAATATTTATAAGGCCATATTTAATGGTATAAGAATAAGAATAAGAATAAGAAAACCTTTATTTGTCCCGCACTGGGGAAATTTGCAATCTTCAGCAGCAGAATTGGAGGGGGAAGGGGGGTGGGGTAAAAAGAAAAACATGTAGAAGATGCATGTAGAAGTACATTTTGAAGTAATTAACATGACTTAATGCTGTATACTAATAGATTTAAACATGTATAAGTTAGGTTAGTTTATGAATAACAAAATAACAGTCAACATACATTTAGTACTGGACCGTATATGTTGCTCTATGTGTCTCGCTGTTGTTTTGATGACTTTCACTGCTTCTCGCGGACCTATTGCGGACTTTTTGCGGACTCAATTTAATTAAAATTTTTTTTTTTTATGAATATGTTTGAAAAAATCTGCGATGCACTGAAGCCGCGATAAACGTACCGCGAAATAGCGAGGGATCACTGTACACTGTATTGGCCCGAATATATGGTGCCCCTGATTATAAGACGACCCCCTCTTTTTCAAGACTCAAGTTTGAAAAAAGACTTTTTGAACACCAAATTCATTTTTATACAGAAAATAATTACAGTACATCTGAAACAAATGATTATAACAATATATTTGAGAGAAAAAGCATGTTATTTTGTCTCATTCAAATCATCATATCTGAACATTTAAATATGTAAACTAAAGTGCAATCACATTCGTAAATGAATGGCTTCTGTTTTTTTAAATTTAAATTACATCATAACTTCTCAGCTGCCGGTTAACCTGGCCGATCTTCAACCCACTTTTCTCCAGATTGTCGCTACGTTTCTCCATTTTCTGTTATCTCTTCTATTATTTTCTTCTCTTTTTTGTCTTACCGCTATTTTTTATTTTTCTTCTTCGTGCTACCGCTATTTTATTCTTCGTGACAGGGGTTCACTTTGGCCTGGGGAGTCAAGTTCAGCATTCGCTTCAATGATTAAGAGCAGCTAGACCCCGAATATCAGACGACCCACACTTTTTCAGTCTTATTTCAATGCACCGTCTTATATTCGGGAAAATAGTGTGTGTGTGTGTGTGTGTGTGTGTGTGTGTGTGTGTGTGTGTGTGTGTGTGTGTGTGTGTGTGTGTGTGTGTGTGTGTGTGTACATATATACGACGTGCTAACCACTGGACTACCGGGCCGCCCATATATATATATATATATATATATATATGTGTACACACACACACACACACACACACACACACACACACACACACACACGGCCAGTGGTTAGCACGTCGGCTTCACAGTGCTGAGGTACCGGGTTCGATTCCAGCTCCGGCCTCCCTGTGTGGAGTTTGCATGTTCTCCCCGGGCTTGCGTGGGTTTTCTCCGGGTACTCCGGTTTCCTCCCACATTCCAAAAACATGCATGGCAGGCTGATTGAACACTCTAATTGTCCCTAGGTGTGAGTGTGAGCGTGGATGGTTGTTTGTCTATGTGTGCCCTGCGATTGGCTGGCAACCAATTCGGGGTGTCCCCCGCCTACTGCCTACAGCTGGGATAGGCTCCTGCACCCCCCGCGACCCTAGTGAGGATGAAGCGGTTTGGAAGATGAATGAATGAATGAATGAAATTATATACAGTGATAATTTTACAGTTTACCCCCAGCGAGTGCCAGGGACTCACTGATCAGAAAAGTGGGAGTCCCATTATGCATTTAGAGAGTCCCAAATTTTGAATTCTGAATTGGCCTACCTATTCAATTGCATATGATAATAGCACAAACAACAACATATACAAACAATTATAAACAAATGCTGCAAAAATGTAAATAATTCAGTCGCAGGCCTGAGGATTTCGAAAATTCACAGTAACCGTTTTTCGGTTCCGTCGGATTACCCAATGGGAAACCACGGTAACTAATTTTGGGTTCCATAAACTTTCACCATGGGAACCCGTTTTTCTATTTTGACTGATATTCATAATCAAGAATTCTGAAACTCAAAAGTATCATGTTTCAAGGGTAAATGTTTGAAAACTATGCATTAACAATGAACATTACATCAGCAGCTGTGTACTCCAGGTTTATTAAAAAAAATTAATGGATCAAAATATGATGTACTAATATGGCATCATGAATACAGCATACCACAAAATCAGAGTATTTTTTTCCAATCTCACACTGCAAAGATTAATTTACTTGTAATCATTAATACAGGTAAGTATTGATGCGGCTTGACATCCTCTTCCCAAGACGATGCATGTGTAATCTACTATCAATTTGATGAAAGAATCTAACACACGTCATCATTAGTTCTACCAACAGTTAACATTAGCATTACTACACCTTGTGACGAATGTTTTATTCCTAAAATTACCATGCTACAACCAGTAAATTATAGAATAACCAATACTATTTCACAATATTTTTCATAGCGATTAGCCTATAGATCAATGACCAACTTTCCTCGGAATCGTGCCTCCCCGTCGTATCTCGCTCTCGTGTTCTGTGCATACATCATAGGTGAGTTTAGTGATACACCCTTTGGACGATTCATACGAAAAATCAGACTGGCATTCCCATTTCTTAAAGGTCGTAATTAGTAGACCTTTGTGAGTTTTTTTCACCGCCATCTCAAACTGTCGTGCGCGCGATTCCTCAGTTTGCGGACTAAAATAGCAACCCGCATGCGCACATAACGTTGTCTGTTCCGTCCCCCCAACACTGAAAACAAAACAAAACGAAAGTAACTTAGAAGAAACACGCTCACACCACAAACACACATACAGGCACGGTGAAGTCGCGTCGATCACACGGAGGAGATTCGATCGCGTATAGACAACTCGTGCGCGGTGACTTTTATGGGAAACGATTTTTCGGTACCGTCAAAATGACGCTACGGAAACGACACGCTACCGGTAACGATCGTAACCGTGAAATCCTCAGGCCTGCCGTAGTTTTTTTTTTTCTTCTTTTTTTTTGTTTTGACTGAGAAATTTCCTTGCGTCCCAAAAACGCACATTATTTGGAACTGTGCGTCCGCGGGAAAATTGTGCGTCTAGGACGCGGGACGCAGAGGTAACGAGATGGCTGTATATATATATATATATATACACACACATATATATATATACACACACACATATATATATACACACACACACACACATACACATTATTACACATAGTATTCTCATTTTTATATGCAGACACTCGATACACTTTGCGGCTAAGTGGCACTTTCTATTTGCCTTCATTTTATCGTGACGCAAGTAATCAGCGACAAAATATGTCTGATTCTTTAGAAGGAAGCACCCGTCACTTTCTCAACATCCTCTGAATCTGAACGCTAAGTACACTGAATAAGATCTTGATCTTATAATTAGTCGTCACCTCACATTTTGTAATCACGAGAGAGCGTCCCACTGTGATTGCCGGCTGAGATGTACACTCGCCTGCATCATCCGCGTCCTTATTATTCGACATTGCAAAAGGCAAAGGAAGAAGAAGATAAAACCTCCTTCAAGATTCTTTGTCTTCATTGGCACTTGATATCAGTATCTTGTGTTGTTCAAGTAAAACAGGTTGGCTTCTGTCTATCGGAGGGGTCCGGTGAAGGTGATGTAAGGTGAAGGTTCCCCTTCTCATCCTAATGGCAAAACCTCCTCACAGAGAGACATTGATGAGCGCACACGCCTTCCTTCTGCAGCTGCGTTCTCTTGCACCGTTCTGTGGCCCCCGTTCGCGGCCAGTGCCATATGGTGTGGCTGTGAGCCACGCTGTCCCGCTCCAATCGGGCCATGACAATGACTCAGGGTGATGCCGAAGGCGCTGTTGGAATGCTACTTGGTGTTTCGGGGAAATCATCTCATGCTTGCGGCTCAGTCCAGTTGGTCACAATGCAATGTGTGGCGCCCTGTTTATGGAATATTTTTTTTTCCATTTAATTTTTCCCAGGTGAAATTAAGCTTTACTCTGATTGGGTCTCGATTCTCCTTAATTTGATGGGTAAAAAAAGCTTTCGAGAGCTTGCTATGTGGGTGTCTTGGATCCTCTCTTCATTGTGTCGTCTCCGTTCGGATTCTGCATTCCAAGGAATTGTGCAGTGCTTGGCACATTTGGTGGAGAATGGCTTTGTCAAGTCAGCTGAAGCTTTTGTACATGCTACAAACACACACAAACATCTTCGCAACCTTGTCGGAACCGTGACAAATAATCAACATTCGCCACGTTGGCTTTACACTCACTGCAGAACCTTCTTGACGTGCTCACAGTACGAATGCCCACGTTGCCGTACTAATAAACACAACTGACAACAAATTCTTTAATTAAGAACAGAACAGGTTCCTGTTGGACGGAACCACGCCGCCCGGAACAACTACCTCAACGCTAACCAGTGCGTCGCTAACAGTGTGACAATTGACAATCTCTGTGTGACAATCTCTTTCTTCCACACTCCTGTTGCTTCCATCGCCTCCCTGGACAATTAAAAAAAAAAAAAAGGGACAGAACTTGTAAACAAGGTCGTTACAGTGTTTTTCATGCAATTTCAATGCCAGTGCGCATGCTGTAGTTCTCTTGCTAGCAGTAAACCTGTTCACTCAGCCATGTACTTCCACACTTATCCCCACATTTGCTTTCTGTACAGGCTGGTTTTGTCTTCCCGTGCAAGCAAGCGTGCATGCACTATGCTCCCTCAAGTACAGTAAAATAGTCAATTATGTCTGCTTATGGAGCCCCCACGCCCTTAAAAAAGCATGTCGTCTTGAGCAAAACATGGGAAAAGGACTGCTGAAAGTTACACAATGCCTGACTGAAACATTCTAATCCTACAGTTGCATCATGGGAGCTGCAGGACTCTCTTTCCGGTGCAGGACGTACCAAGAGTAACTCTAGGCGAGGCACTTTTTCTGACAACGGGCAAATGCGCTCAGCAGTTGTACAGTAATTAAACTGATAAAAGGACTTTTTAAAGGAACACTACAGATTGGAGATCAGAATCAGAGATCAGGAAACACCCACACAAAAACAACAACACCTAACAGTCCTGTTTGCCTGTACGACGAGTGGCCAATTGTTGTCTTGAACAAACAAGACCGCTCTGAAAACCACAACTAAAATTGTTTTGAAAGAAAACCAATCACCCCTCCACTGGTCTGTCAGTCAGAACTGTGTGTGGCGTCAATGAAGACCAGTATTACAGCGTAATCGTCGATGTGCGCCGTAAATGTCCAGCGATCAACTTGTTGGATGTGGCTTTGTATGGCGAGTCCTTATCCCGATCACAAACTTCCCGTTGATTTGCGGGATCAATTGTGCCATCGATCAGAAGAGCTGTCACATATCAGACAGAAGCATTGTCACATTTTAGGGAGTGTCCAGCGCTATTTACAACCGCTTGAGATGTTGAGAGTTTACTGCTCAGTAAAGTAGCTCCTTCCCGCTGCAGTATATTACAACTTCTCGAAAGGGCATGTGGGCCACTACTAAGCATCTTCCGTGGGCAGTGGATTTGCATGAGGAATCATGATACATTGCACGGCCACCATTTTTCATCATGCTGAAATTACCAATGCTTTAAAACTGGCAATTTAAAAGTAATGAAAAAAATAGTGGCCGGTCAGCGAACAGCGCATGTACTTGTCTCAACTAGTCCATGACACAAAAAATGTTGGGGACCACTGACTTACAGGCCCTCGGCCATCAGGCTGCCGTTAATGTCGGTCCCTGTGGTACCATTTAACAGCAGTTCACAATTTGTATATGCAAAATTATCTGCAAATAATATAAAAATACATGACTTCATACATGAGAATTTTAGCAGTTGGACGTTAAACATTTGTAAGTTGGATTGGACTGGACATGAATCAAATTGCTTTTATTACAGTACAGACCATCAGATCTGAAGTAAAGAGCAAATCAGGGGTTAGCTGATGGCCTTGCTGCTTGACACTTGCCTGACGTGTGTGTCGGCATCGTGTGCTCAGTTCCCACTCGTGACGGTGTGAATGTGGGTGTGTATGGTTGTTCGTCTTTGTATGTGCCCTGTGACTGTCCTCCTTCCGGCCGAAGTCAGCTGGAAAAGGCTCCAGCAACCCACCGCGACCCTCTTCAGGATTTGCGGTGTTAGAAATGGACGGATGGATAATCTCAGGGTAGTCACAGATGGTAGCTGCTATGTTTGCCTCAACCTAATCTGTATTTCCTCAGCTGTGATGCAGTGCTGAATGCCCCTCCAGCATTGCTCAGTGAACAATGGCAATGTTTCTTGAGTGTCTCTACATTGGCTCAATCCATTTCTTTTTGCTATTTCTTAAAAATACATTTTGCCCAGGATGAATTCCTCCCGCTTTAGTTTTTCTGTCCGTCTCTCCGCTGAGGAGAGAGATGATCAGGTGTGAGCAAAAAAAAAAAAAAAAGTGGCTGTGCTGTGCTGTTACCATGGCAACGGATCCTCCGAGCCGAGCCAGTACTCTTCCACAGGCATGCATATGTGCATACTCCCTCCCCGATGCCTTCCCTATCTGCCTTCATTGACTAATGCACACCCCTTAATTAAACTGGGAAGCCTGTTCTTATTCCGAAGGTGCCTCACATCTATCATATTGCTGTTGTTTCATAACACGCCACTGGCAGCATTTGTAGGGGGCCCTCGAAAGATGCTCGATGTTGGGCCATGTCAGCGACACAACTGGAACGTGACATTAATGACACATTGCGGTTTGGAAATCTCTGAATGGTGCCCTGACAAATAGGATTGATGTATAAAGGTACAACAAAATGAAGTGAGGGAGGGGGAGCATGGGCCCTTGCTGGGGCCCCCCTTGGATCTAAAAATGCCCCTTAAAAAAAAAAAGTGTATATATAAATATATATACCTGTATTCATTCATTCATTCATTTTCTGAACCGTTTTATCCTCACTAGGGTCGCGGGGGGTGCTGGAGCCTATCCCAGCTGTCTTCGGCAGTAGGCGGGGGGACACCCTGAATCGGTTGCCAGCCAATCACCGGGCACACAGAGACAAACAACCATCCATGCACACACTCACACCTAGGGACAAAAAATCTATCTATCTATCTATCTATCTATCTATCTATCTATCTATCTATCTATCTATCTATCTATCTATCTATCTATCTATCTATCTATCTATCTATCTATCTATACAATACAATACAATACACGCTGATTTATATAGCGCTTTCACAACAGCGACAGCTGGAATAAAGCGCTTAACAAAACAGTTAACATGGACAGTCGTGCAGTCCTAACCACTTTTCCCATACGCTTGTTGGTTAAAGCAGTTTGATATGTATGTATGTGTATATATATATATATATATATATATATATATATATATATATCCATTTTCCGAACCGCCCGAACACCCTCGCCAATCGCAGGGCAATTTATATATATATATATACATACAGTACTCGGTAAATCCGTTCCAGAAGGCTGTTCGAAAAACCGAATTGTTCGAAAACCGAAACCATGTTTCCCATTGGAATCAATGTAAACATTTTTAATCCGTTCCAAGTAGAGAAAACAACTTTTTTAAACCACTTTTTTTATAATTTCACACCATAAACTGTACACATGTAATACGAGAGCAGGTGATATGTAAAATACTGTATAAACAAACTGTAATATGTTTTATTTTCACCAATTTTAACGTTAAGATAGTAACATAAAAATTGAAGGAACATCTCTCTCTCTATCTGTCGTGGGGCGTGCGCCTAGCGCAGCTGTCATCAGGCAGTAGGCATCCCGAACTCCTTCGCCAACACAGACACACCACACCTGACTCATATTTCGCGATCAAATCTTTCTTAAAATTCTATAATTTTGCGCACTATTTTCCTCTTTTCTTCACCAGGTTTACCACTTCCACTTGCTTTCTTTGGTGCCATGATTAGGGGCTGATACACGATGCAAAAATAACAGTCCGATATTACGTAGTTCTCACCAAACACGTCTGCTTAAAAAAAAAAAAATCTTTATTGAACAATACAAACTCGTCTGCTCACAATGGATGCTACACGAGGAAGCTGTTTCTGTATGATTATTGCATAATAATGGTGATGATGTGCCACTGTATTGAAAACTGCCGGCCGTAAACAAACGCACGCACGCATTTCGCCCGTGCTGCTGGGGCAAACCATTCTGAAAAGAGGTGGGTTTCACTCCCCCTAACAGAAGCGTCTCACCAAACACGTCTGCTTTTTTTTATTGAACAATACAAACTCGTCTGCTCATAAAGGACGCTACAGGACACCAGAGTGTTGATTATGTGCCGCTGTATTGAAAACTGCTGGCCGTAAACAAACCCACGCACTAACCCCCGTGCTGCTGGGGCAAACCATTCTGAAAAGAGGGGGGTTTCACTCTCCCAAAAAGAAGCGTCTCACCAAACAAGTCTGCTTTTTTTTAAAAATTGAACAATATAAACTCGTCTGCTCACAATGGGCGCTACACGAGGAAGCGTTTCACCAAACACATTGATTGAACAATTTTATCCCCCTCTCCCTCCCTTGTGGTTCCTTTCTGACTTCCGGGTTGAGTGAACGCTGGCGCGTTTGGCTGCCGCTGCTCAGCCGCATTGTGTTTTATTGTTCTTGTTCCTGATTGTAAAGTGTCCTTGGGTGTTTTGAAAGGCGCTCATAAATAAAATGTATTATTATTATTATAATACAAAAACGTCTTCTCACAATGGACGCTATGAGGAAGCGATGCAGAGAGGAGTGAAGCGACGCATTCAAGTGCGCTCAGTTAGTTCGAGAACCGAAATTTGTTCGTCATCCGAGGCATAAAAACCCAAAATTTTGTTCGAAAACCGAATTGTACGAGAACCGAGACGTTCGAAAACCGAGTTTTGACTGGCTGCGTTCGTCGCTTAGATCTTTAAGCTGCTCGTTGGAGAGTTTGGCAACCTCAGTACACTGACTAAGATAATGTTCGTTGCTCTCACAGTAGGCACAGTATGCTTTGCCCTTGGACTTGTTTTTATCTGCTCCACTCTTCATGTGATTGAGTGTTGCGGGCTCACCACCATGCAGGATGGTTACTGTTTGTTTGGCTTGTCGACCGTCTTTCCTCACGCTTGGTTTCTCCCTTCCAGCTCGTGGATCGATTTGGCTATCAAACCCTTAGCATCGGGACTTGAACTGAAGCCAGTCCGACAGGTCATAGAGGCTAGTTCTTGATTGCTTAAACTGGTGCCGGCAGAGAGCTTGCTTAGTAGGCGTGCTAGATGTGAGCCACAGTGAAGTTCGATCTCTCCAGCCGGACCGAGGGTTTGTAGTAGGCCTACTAGGGACTGTATCTGTAGGGAGAACTTCTGGAAGGATGCAGTGTCACCGTGCTTAACTTCAGGGGCCTCCAGGACACTTGCTATTTTCCTAAGGGCAAGTTGGTGTGGTTGACCAAATTTGTCACCGAGTGCTGCAATGGTATCGGTGTATGGCGTGGAGAAATTCAAATCAAGCATCAGCAATAAGCCTGGCTTCTTCCAACTTGAGGTGATCTAGCAGTATCTGATAATGAAACAACTCAGTGGCATTGACTGGAAGCAGATTTTCCAAAGCTATGCGTAGCCTTGCAAATTCACTGGGGTCTGGGTTGCTGAATTTGGGAATGGTAGGACTAGGGCCTCTATATATTGGTTCACATACGGCTGGTGAGATGTTATGAGTGGGAGGAGGTCTGTGAAAGGTTGTGGCTGCGTCTTCACTGGAGCTGGAAATGGACACGGAGAAGGCGGAGGCCATTCAAAGGAGTGAATGGGGTCAGGTGGAGAAGGCGAGTAACATGGTTGTTTACTGGCCTCTTCAATGTTGAGCAGCTGCATGTTACTTGTCAAGTCGGGTTCGGGCCAGGGCAGAAGAGGTAATTCGTTTACCCCCTGAGGGCCTGCTTTGAGGGTAGATGAAGGAGCTGTGACGCCTGGAGGATGCTTTATACTTGAAGTAGGACTGTAGGTTTGGGTCATTTCTGTTCTCAAGGAGCGGGCAACTTCTAGTAGTTCTTTGATCTCATTCCGAGCCTCGTTCAATTCCTTTATGCCTGACTGGATCCACTGTTGGGATTGGTGCAACTTTGCATTCTCCTCCTGCATTGCTTTGATTGCTTGGGGTGAGTGGTAACTATGGTAGGAGTCAGCCTCGGACGAGATTGAAGGTGGGGACTGCAGTAGGGCGTCCCATTCCGGGTTGGTTCTCTGGAGATGACGTGGGGCTAGCTGAGGAGTCTCAGAGTGAGCAGCATTCCCATACAATCGTCGGTGGAGAGGTGTCAGGGATGGGGCCGTCTGGACTGGATAATCTGGCTGGATCGGCGGCACTCTAACTGCATTTGATGCTGGCAAATCTTGTGGCTGGTATCCTATGTAATCCACTTGATAGTCCTGGAGGGCAGGTGGAGGCTGCGTTCGTCGCTTAGATCTTACAGGAGGATACATCTCTTCCGCTGGGTCCATCTTGAATACAGTTATCCGGCTCGAAGGACCAGAAATGTTGGGGAGGCGATCGGACTGATTCGTTTTAAGGAGATAACTGGAGACCAGATGGTGTGCCGGTCAAAGCACAGGTAGGAAGAGACAGGAATTCCAGGGGGTGTTTCAATAATCTTTACTGGGGTGTTAAAGTGAATAAAAGGAAATAACAACAATGCAGGGTGATGTTGGTTGAGGAGGGCTGAGGAGGGACGCTTAGGAGGGCTGAAAAGGCAAGATGAAGGTTGAGTCGGAATGAAGGGGATGAATGAGTTTGGATTGAGGTTGAGGTTGAAGGCTTGAGGGGGGAGGAATGACCGAGGGATCAAGTAGGGAGATTGATGTTGTAGGATCGAAGGAGGGAGATTGATCGATGAAGAGGGATCAAAGAATAGGGTTGATCTTGAGAAAGTGAGTAGGGGGATCGATCGAATGATGAGGGATTGAATGAAGAGGGATTGACGAATGAAGACGAATCGAGTGTTTGTTCATGTACTCGAGGGCTTAGGGAATCGCCGATGAGGTAAACGGCACAAAGGAATTGAAAGGACAAAGGCTGAAATCGATAAGAACGGAATGACCTCGGTCAGGACGCAAACCCGGAACTAGCAGGTGCTGAAATAACGCGATACTTAAATGTGTCTACACGAACGTCTTGCGATAAATAAGGAACGAGCTGAACCTTTTCTACACACACACACACACACACACACATATATATATAT
This sequence comes from Hippocampus abdominalis, assembly GCA_018466805.1. Lineage (NCBI taxonomy): Eukaryota > Metazoa > Chordata > Actinopteri > Syngnathiformes > Syngnathidae > Hippocampus > Hippocampus abdominalis. Next base: position 19,023,328 of record CM031707.1, read on the forward strand.
ATATATAGACACACTTTTTGTTTTTTATTGCCTCCTTCCTGATTTCAGTTTTTTTTAATCAATAATATTACTATCAGACAGATAACCGAAGTAAATATAAAATGCTGTTTTAAAGGGCAGCTTTTATTTCTTCGCCAGAGCAAAACTATCTGACCCTATTTGAGAAAGTAATTGCTCCCTGAACCGAATAAATCAAGCATTTACTGTAAAGGGCGATGAGTCTATCGAACGGCTGATTTGGTTTGGAAATGAGCCAAATGGTCTTTTCAAGCTATTTGGGTTGGTCGAAATGGTCTGTGATTTTCAACAGGTGCTTTTCTCGTTTGTATTCGAGAAATTCAGTTGTAAATAAGCTTGAGAAATGTCGAGAATTTGTGTCAGACATCATTTGATGATCAATAAACTACGGGCAAGTGTTTCATTTCATGCTTTTCCTTCCCAAAGTCTGGGCCGCAAAACTCGGACAGCCGTTGTACTTGCACTGGCGTGCACCAACAAAACAGTGTGGGGGATGTTGAGCAGTAAGCCGTAATGCACATATTTATTTTTGTGTCTTGTGGAAAAGAAATCACACCCACAAGAAGAAAGATATTCGACACATGCAGTCAAGTTTGACTTCAGAAGATAATAGCAATTGGATTTTTTTTTTTTTTTGTGCAGCAATGTGTGTTTTGTTTGTTAATATTTGTCATCTGTGTGCATGTGAGGCCCTTTTGAGACATTTCTGTGATCAAGGGCTATATAAATACATTTGACTAGACCTGACTTGATTTGAAATTGAAATTTTATGGAAAATGGATTCCGTTTCCATAAAATTTTAATTTCAAATGTAGGGAAGCAAATTTCTTCCCCACGATTGTGTCTGCTGAGCATTCTTCTCAAACACCAACAACAAAGTTATTTGTTCGTCAACAATTTGCCATCGTGCATCTCATTTTTGAAAATGTTTATTTGTTTGTGTCTTTGCTGAAGCCCCCTAGGCTTGTGCCGAGTGTCCAGGACAAGCCAGGAGTCCTCCCAGACAGCAGGGGGCAGTGGCAGACATGCAGGAGCCAATCTTGGATGGCAAGATGGCAAAACAGGTGGGATTACCCTCCAAGGGGGAAATAAAACCCAAACCTCTTCTAATCACTTACGACATCAGTATGGGAGGATACAAAAATTCCCAGGAGTCTTTTCCGACTGTCAATTTTTTTTTTGTAGCCACATTTTCTTGGAAACAAGAAAACATGAAGCAACTCATTACACCCCCTTGATTTGTGTTTTTTCTGCTTGATATTTCATTTTTCACAATAATAATTATTCAATATCGACTGTTTTGAATGTTTTACCTGTGTTGTAAGACTGATGATGTCTTTTCTTCACTTTTGTCACCAAAGGAGCCGAATTCCAAGCCTATGGATGAATTTAGAGAAAACGATGACACATCTGAGAAGACATCCCCGAATAAAAACCTCAAATCACCACAGAAGGGCTCCAAAAGACATAAAACGGCACAGTTTAAAGTCGGGCTGCTGGATTTGTCAGATTACAAAGGAGAAATCGAGGTAAGCATAATTGGAGCAAATCATGTTGATAACACATTTAGTATTTGGCCGTGATTTGCTCAAACACGAACATTTCAACTCAACTGTATTTACGGAGTACTTTAAAAACAACCACTACCGGATACAAAGTGCTTGCTGTACATGGAGCAAAAAGAATTCGTACAACAGACAATAAACTAATGACAAAGACAGTAGAAAGCACAAAAACAGTCAAACTACAAATCAAGTATCATGCTGAGTCAAAAGCCAAAGAATAAAAAGGAGTGTGAAGAGGAGTTTGAAAGATGGGCATCAAGGCGGCTTGCCGAATGCTCAGTGGGAGCTCATTCCAAAGAGAGCAACGGAAAAGACTCCATCCCCTCTGAGCCTCCGCTTAGTTCTCGGTACCTCTAACAGCATCTGGTCCGCAGACCTGAGCCACCAGGCAGATGCGAAGGAGCTCTGAGAGGTAAGGTGGGGTCAGGCCGTTTCAAGATTTGAAAACAAATATAATCAAACCTCGATTTTCGAACGTCTCTGTTCTCGACCAAATCAGTTTTCGACCAAAAATTTCGAGCTTTTTATGCCTCGGATGACGACCGAATTTCGATTCTCGAACAAACTGAGCGCAGGTCACTTGACTCCTCTCGCCTTCCTTACACGAGGAAGTGACACTTCCTCGGGTAGACGAGGAAGTGACGCTTCATCGTGTAGCGTTCCATTGTGCACAGACGTGTTCAATGAAAGTTTTTTTTTTTTTTTAAAGAGCGTGGTTTCGGTTTGCGAACAAATCGGTTTTCGAACAGCCTTCTGGAACGGATTATGGTCGAAAACCGAGGTATGACTGTAATAGGATCTTCAAAAGAACTCTAAAATGAGCCAGTGAAAGGATGCCAAAGTATGAGTGATGTGCACCCTCTTACGTGTAGCAGTCAAGAGGCGAAGCCGCAGCATTCTGGACCAACTGGAGATGCTTCAAGGAGGATGAGCTGACTCCAAGTGCATTTCTGTCATCCAGCCCAGTTGTGACGAAGGCACGAATGACTGTTTCAAAGTGCTCTTGAGAAAGGAGAGGCTTGTCTTTAGCCAGCTGCCTAAAATGAAAGAAGCACCAATTTTCCAATTTCAAATCACTGTCCAGTTCTTTTGTCTTCTTTTCATGGCAATTCGAGAAATTTAGTGCCGTCTTCTATTTATTGGTCTGTGTGGGAAATTTATTGTTGAGTAGCGCAGTAGTGGGCAGACGAGGGAATACAAGGGATGAGGACACGCTGACAGCTCATTGTTTTACGTTTTGCCTTAACACACGATAAAACATCTCATCTTTGCGGATCGAAAGTGTTGCCATGCCTGCATCTCTTGTTTTACTCCAGCAGCGTGTGAAATGACATTCATCACCTGCTGGGAAGGGAAGCTGAAGCCATGCAAAGCAAGCGGTTCTGTGAATACACACACACACACACACACACACACACACACACACACACACACACACACACATACACACACACAAACATATCCACGTGAATTCTAGTTCAGACTGTTGATGAGTTGCGACAGTATGTCATGCTGCTACGAAGTTAATGCCACCGTTACATTGTGGGAAACACAAACAAGGTCATGGATTACAGATTACAGCGGCAAGACAACCTGTACTTATTAGTGGAATGGATTAAATGAATGTGGCCCAGTATTTTTCAAAAGCCTTGCCATGTGCATTCAACTGTCATTTTTGCTCTTAGGCGAGTAAAGCACGCGCGTCAGGAATGCGACACCATGGTCACCTTTTTCTTCAGTACAGTGAAAACATTCAGAAATTGCTTTTGGGTGCTGTCAACACAGCAAGAATAGTTTGCACCATGCTTATGAAAGCTTTTGCGTCTTGAGTGCTCTTTAATCTTCTCCAGTCCTCACAAGGGTGCGTAAAGGAGACTTAGGAGTGCAGTACTTTAATTGTAAAAAAAAAAACCAAACATCTATTTAGCGATGACAAAGCTCCCTTGGACGTGACATTTCTGCGCTTGTTCTGAGTCATTTCAGCGGACTGTGACAACCCACCTTTTGCCAATGGCGCGCACAATCCCTTTGACTGAGTGCACCTGCAATTTAGCGGCAATTATTATGTAGTAAGTCGTTGGCATACTTAGTAAATGTCTTGTTAAATCAGGGCCTCAATGTTTAGCTCTTTCATTAATGACCTTCCTTCCTCACCACTTGCCCGCCTTGCACAAACCCACCCGCCGAGCTGCTCTGAATACAAAAACAATTTGCTTGGCTGACTTGAATAATGTAGGAGGAGTTACAACGCACACGATTGTGTGCGTATATTTACTACTGCCATCACCAGACAAGACTAAGCTAAATTTCCCCAAACATTGATCTGTTTAAATGACAATTTTGTTGAAATGGGCTAAAATTGGACTGGGTTGGTAGGTTTGAAAAGAGAATCTGCCAATCGAGGACCCTTGGCTAGAACTCGAGTTCTCCCAACCTTAATTTCCCTGCTAATTAAGATGCATGGCTGATTATCTACATCCCACTTTGAAGGAACAGCATGGTTAGAGGAAGTTGCTGAAGAACAGGGTTCTCAAATTTATGTGGGGGAATCGCTTGGAGAGCGTCTGGGTATGGCTGTGCCTCATCGAGTACCCCACAAACAAAGGGGTTCAAGTATTCGCAAAAAGTATAACTAATCCAATCTTCCCAACCTTTATTAATAACAGTTTGGATAACGAATATGGTTTTTCAGAACGTGCACAATATTGGTAACCTGGTTCAGTCTTTCATCCCGCTGGCACTTTGCATCCTCTCCCATTTGAGTCAAGACGCCGGATTTCTTCAGCACCGCAACTTTCTCTGTGCATTTGAGACATGTCGGGAGCAGCAAACAACAACAACGAAAACAACAACAGAAAAAAAACATTCCGCCCCCCGTTTTTCTTGTAATCGGCTGATCTGGTCACCAAGTTTTCTCTTCAGGGCAGGTTGTGAAAAAGACCTGACTGACACTGGGCTGACAGCGTATCTTATCTGACACTTGGTGTTATTTCAGAATTATGTTTGGCTTAAAGCTGTCATGAGCCTGACCTATGGTCACCTTGAACTAATTAGCAGTGGCACTGCCCAATTGGGGCGGGGCCACAACAACAGTAAAGTTTAATGTCAAGTCGAGGGCTGCAAGTTTGAGAACCCTGCTCAGACACATTTACCCTGTGTTTTGCATTGAGATGCATGTGCTAATTTCCACTCCCCTTTCAATCGGCATCCAGGTGACAGCATTTGCTTGACCTGAACTAAAGGATCCATTAAAAAGAGCAGCTGTATATCATCTCCGCTGACCGCCAGAGGCGGCGCCTAACGGCACGCAATGTCTCAAGTGTCGCTTGAACGTTAATGCGTCATTCAAGGCTCGCTATTTCGAGTGCTAGCAGTGAAACACTAAGAATCGCTGCCTCACATTTACAATACATTGGTTTCCTTGGCAACACCATGATTCCCACATACACTTGATGGACTGGATGATTTCTTCATTGCGGTGATCCCGAACCGGTGCACCGTGGTACATTAATGTGCTGTTGACAGATTATCAGGTGTGCCACAGGGTTAGGTCTAGGTTGATTGGGACACCAAGGTAGATTTTTTTTTTTTTTGTGAACCTTCCGGACAAGTACGTTTGTAAGTAATGCCCGCTGGACCACCGACATTTGAAACATTTGTCATTGCAGAAACACTCAAAAGGACAGACGCTGATCGACATGGTGTGTGAGCACCTCAACTTGTTGGAGAAGGACTACTTTGGGTTAACCTTTGCAGATACAGACACCCAAAAGGTCAGAGAATTACTCACCACAGTATTGTCGGAGGCGATTTGAATGCATAAACATCAACAAGGCAATCAGTATTCCTCTCGCTTCTTGGCTGAGTTAACTCTCGCCACTGTGCACTCTCCATCATTTTGGGATGAATGGAAATGTAAATGCTTCTTCAGAATCCGGGGCCATTTCTGAAAATGTGCGCAGCTGGCGTTGAGATGAAAATACTTCATTGCACATTTGCAAGATGCTTGTTTTCAATTTTGCTAAACAAATGGAGCCAAGCCGTCCAAATATGTTTTTGCTGGGTGAACTTAGACTGACGAAACCGACACCTAGAGAAAAGGAAAATCAAAAATGACTGGGCCATGTGGTCACTGCACCAAACAGGAAAATGGAAGTTATTCCACCTTCCGCAGCTACATAGCTTCCAGTCAACATCACTTCCAAGAAGGGGTAAAAAGCAAATATTGCTGAGAGATGTTGTAAGACTGAGCAAATAAGGTGAATACCAAAGACAATTCAGCCCCAAATAACCAAATGAAAAATGAAAATAACATTGCTGCTCACTGTAGTGTTCATCTGCGAAATCACATGTAGGGCTCAACTTTCATTGAGGAGCGGACTGAATCTGTGCAGGGGCAGTTTAGATTGAGTGTTGATATTTTTGTAGAATTGTGCAAGCGGGCGCAGCATGGCACATTTAAAAAAAGGGTGTTTCGCGCTGTTGTGGGTGTGAACACAGCCGACTTGATTTACCACCAATCTGAGGGACTCCTTTTATTCCTTTAAAATGTGGATTGCACTTGACATGGCGGAAAATAAACTGATTTGTTCGAGTCAAGGCCCACAACGTATTAATAAGCATGCACAGAGCTGGCCTCCTATCATAAAATTACATAACCGTCATCGCGGCGAGCTGAGGGAGCCTTGCTGTCTGTTCATGTTGACTCAGTGGTAGGTTGGCGGTTTTGACAGGCATTGGCCTCCTCAAAGGCAGGTATGCTATTGCGCAACCGGCCACAGAGGACGATCCTTCCTTTTGATGGCGGATAAGATGACAAGACCCCAGTTCCTTTCAGATCCTCAGAACCTCCGCCGTCACCGTCATCAACGCGCAGAGACATCTTGACAGCTCACTTGTTGTGACTTGTTGCATAATGCATCGCTGATGACTTTGGATATTTCCCATTTCGACAAGCGAGGGTTCAACTACGATACTGAACAATTAAGAGAAAAACATCTGATGCAACTTTTAATGTGATATCAAAGCAGTGATGAGTTTCAGGCATCGTATTCAAATTGAGTGAATATCTGGAAAAACAAACAGAAAAAAAAAACCTAGTCTGAACGTGAGCTTTCTTTTCTTGTAGTGTATTCAAGTGAATGTAGGTTGAACGAGATTTGCAATTCATGTTCTTTTTTTTAAATTGTTTTTTTTTAAAGATTATATTCCACTGCTCCTTTTCCATTTGCTGTATGAGTGTGCAGTAACATTACTTTTGGTCAGCAGGCCCCATGAAGCTCTTTCTAGCAGCTCTTGTGTTAAAATTTCTACAATTTTTGTAGATTTTTGGTATTGTCATCTTTAAATCAAAGACAAACCTTAAATGCAAAATATACAACAGTACCGCTTTTGTCCATAGAGGGCAAAAATACAAAGAAAAAAATAAGAACTATATGTGTATGTATAGCGCTGATGCCACTGAACATCTCAAGTGGTTTAAAATAAATATTCAGGAATAATACTTTTACAATTTTTGTAAAATTGTATGTTGCGTTGTTTAAACTCATTTACATCGACTGCAGCACAAGGGTTTTAATCACAAATCGTGCCATGTACAATTTGCAACAGGGAACACATGATCAGACACGATTGGAGCAGCAGGCTGAAAATCACTCGTTTCACAAAAGAAAGAAGAAACGGAGGCTTTCATCAAATCGTCTGTAGCTCAGCTGCGGAGGGACTTGCCTTCTTTCTTTAAGCACATGCAGAGGCTGTCATTAGAGCAACACACATGGCCATTAAAGTCAAACGTGTCACCGGTGTTCGCACTACATTTCCTGTCCGCCTTCTGTCTTCCAGAACTGGTTGGACCCCTCCAAGGAGATCAAGAAACAGATGCGCAGTGAGTTTCTCATCCAGGAAATTGGGATGATGCACATTCCACTCCACAATTCGCAATCGATGAACAAAGTGATGGCAAATTCCGCAGCGATGTTAGTCTGCTTTCACGGCAGACGAAGAAGGAAATCGGAAAAATGCCGTCATTGCTGCCATTGGACATTCACGTGATTTTCTGGCCGCTCTGATCTAAAAACAGAGCTTGGCCGCTTGGTTCTTTTGTTTTTCGGCCGCAATGGAGAGGAACGGTGTAATGGGAGACGACGAAGTTGACGTCCACTTGAGCCATTTGCGCCGACCCACTTCTGCCACGGGGGCTTCATCCCCTTTATTTTCCACTTCTAAAGCGGGGGTAACTCAATACTGAGTCTCAGAGGAAATCAGTATCAATTGAAATAATTCCCAGAGGCCACTTGTTGCCCCACAAAGCGGCAGAAAACAAATCTTGGTCCAGCACATGCAACAGGCAAACGATATGGACAACGGCGGTCACTTAATAAACCGAGTCCTCTTCTTTGTCACGTTGGAGTTGAATTTCGTCTCTTGTATTGGATCGAATTGGGTTACGCAGGTGGAGATGAAGTGTGAGGAGCGCGTCCATTCTGTGTTTCTTTCAGAAATGAGGAGAGCAGACGTGACAGTCCTGATTTCTCAGCTCTCGTTCTCTCTGCAGACGCGGCGTGGCACTTTGCCTTCGTTGTCAAGTTCTACCCTCCGGATCCCTCCCAACTCACGGAGGATATTACCAGGTAGTGTCTTAAATATGTTCATTCAAGGAGAGAGCAGCCAATGCTTTGCCATTTCTGTTGAGGTACCGTAGCAGTAGTTGACGTTATTTCCCCACACCGTCAAAGCAAAAGCAAATCCCTCATTCCTATTTAAGGATTAGAAGCGGAACGTTACCAACAGGCCAGGATTTACTGCGCTGAATGCACGTTGGAGCTTGCCTTTCCTCCGCCTTGTTTGACTGCCAAAGCCTTCCCTTCCGCCCCCCTGCCCTCTATTTTTTTTCTCTCATCTGACAGATACTACCTGTGTATGCAGCTGAGGGATGACATGCTGTCAGGTCGGCTGCCGTGCTCGTTTGTCACCCACGCCCTCCTGGGCTCCTACACGGTCCAAGCTGAGCTCGGCGACTATGATCACGACGAGCATGCATTGGACTATGTCAGCGATTTCCGTTTCGCTCCCAATCAGACTCGGGAGCTGGAGGAGAGAGTGATGGAGCTGCATCGAAACTACAAGTACAGCTACACACACTGTTGGATAAATCTCACTTCGGTCCATCAGGCTAGAATAATTTTCAAGTGGATTATTTTTTTCCCTCGACGTGAGTTTCCTGTCTGGGTTCGGGCTAACCCTTTCCCCGCATTGTCTTGCCATCTTTAGTGATTTACTTATGAAATGTCACGACTATGTCATTGTATGCTGGCACATTCCAAGATGCTGCTCTAGATTTTCGGGTGAATACTAAAATGCCGAGCAGCTCTGCTCTCAATGTGCGAGATAAATGCTTTCGAAATGAAGGCTGTGAAGATCCCTATTGATGTTGGTCACAGGATTTTTTTTTTTCCTACCCGCAGGGGTGTGACTCCAGCGGAGGCCGAAATTAACTTTTTGGAGAATGCAAAGAAATTGTCCATGTACGGGGTGGACCTGCACAACGCCAAGGTTGGCCGCATGAATTTATAAAGGCAGACGTTGCCAGACTCTTTCCACCCATTGCCGTCTTGTTCGCCCCGCAGGATTCCGAGGGGATCGACATCATGTTGGGTGTCTGCGCCAATGGCCTCCTGGTGTACCGCGACAGGCTGAGGATCAACCGCTTCGCTTGGCCAAAGATCCTTAAGATCTCCTATAAGAGGAGCAACTTTTATATTAAGATCAGGCCTGGAGAGGTACGCAGTTTCAGCCAGATGAATTAGTCGTCAAAGGCAAATCTGTCATACCCGTATCTAAAAATCCTGGACCAGTATTTTTATATATACCTGTAATTCGCCTCAGAGGGACATTTGGGAAAATGCCATCGTAAAAAATACGTCCGCTCGCTGCTCTGTTGCATCGTTTTCATCCGCACTGCATGCAGATGATGATAGAGATCTTAAATCGCAGTCACCGAGTCAATGAAGCGAAATACATCCCTGCGTACGTCATCCACGTCGCGAATTGCGCCTTTGCCTGGTGTACATTCTGGCCTTCCCACCATGTAAGACGCTGCCACAGCTTCTCCTCCATCCTGAAAATCACAATGTTAGTTTGTATGCGCCGGGCCCAGTCAAGTGACAGCCACAGACCGTAAGCCTGTGGCTGGGCCAAAGAAAGAGTCCCTTCAAGTGAGCCACTGCAGCTGCAGCCATGAAAACATGAAAACCTCTCTGCTGACTCCTAAACGTGATGTTCTTCATACTTTTGTTTTGGCTGGATGTAGCAGAAGGCCCTGGATTAATTGCACTGACGGGCAGCTTTTTGAATGTCACTGCAATGATTCCGACTTATTTCAGTGTCAGTGAAGTTGTTTGAACGGGAGAGCTAACAAAATGTCTTCAGTTATAAAAAATAAAAAATAAAAAAAAGGAAGCAGCAGCTCAAGTCCCGCTCACCTTGTCCTTTTTGTTCCCTTCTCTAGTACGAGCAGTTTGAGAGCACGATTGGGTTTAAACTTCCGAACCACAGAGCCGCCAAAAGGTTGTGGAAAGTCTGCATTGAGCATCACACCTTCTTCCGGTAAGAATCCATTTGAGGCAAACAAAACATTTCATTTGTGCAGCCGTCTCCTTCGGTGTCCTTTACCTCTTAGTGGCCGACGGGCAATGCGGTCGTCGCTTGGCGGGCCCCACAAGTTCCACCACGCAAAATTTGAGAATGAGATGAGATATAAAGATGCAAAAGCAGCCAGACGGAAAGCTGTCTGGATCATGATGAATCTTTTACTTGCTGCTCAGTGGCTGCTCATAACTGCAGAGGACATGAAAAGAATAAGCCGCAGGAGCCCCAGGAAAGGATACAAACCTCCCGTCGTCTTTTGAAATCTTCTCGGGAAGAACGCCTTGCTTTCCCGCCGCCCTTTTGAAAGTGGATGTGCTGGAAATATCTGAATCGAGTTTCTGCTTTCACAGGTTGGTTTCTCCGGAGCCTCCCCCCAAGGGCTTCTTGGTGATGGGTTCAAAGTTTAGGTACAGTGGAAGAACGCAGGCTCAAAGCAGACAGGCCAGCGCTCTCATAGACCGACCCGCCCCTCACTTTGAGCGGTCCACTAGCAAGAGGCTCTTGCTCTCCAGAAGTTTGGATGGAGGTAAGAGGGTCATCTCATTGACGTGCGTGCGAGGTTCAGTATCTCGTTGGGGTAATTCAGCTCTCCTTACCAGCAGAGTTCTCCCGGCCGGTGTCGGCCACGTGCGAGAATCATGACGGCCTCTTCCATCGCGGCGTCATCGAGCAGCGCGGTCTCCGCAGCCCCTCTGTGGATGAGCAGGAAACTGAGCCTGAGCCCAGTTTGGAACAGGACGAGGAGGATCTGGACCAGGAGGAGACGGAAAGAGACGATGACCAGGATGGAAATGTCACGCCAAGCAAGAAGAAAGAAATGATGGTGGGCCAGAATTCCTTTTTGTCAATGACCACCGCATGAACGGAAAGCAGTTGAGGTCGAGTCGGCACAAGCCAACGTCTCGCTGGCTTTGCCCGATCCGTTCCTATGACTTCTTTCTTGACTGCCGCCACTTAACATCATGATGGTGAAACGTTCAAATGCGTGACTTGTTTCTTGTTCCTGATTTTTCCTATTGCCCACTCGCTGACCAAAAGGAGGAGGCTGGGTCACCGGTTGACAGTAAACAGGAGGTACATCATCTGTTGATAGAGTCTCTGTCTGCCTGCTTGGAACCCTTTAAACAATTCGGCCTCTGTTTACGGCCTCGACTTCATCCATTTCCTTTTAGCACCTGTCCTCAGTGGCTTGTTGGTGGCGAGAGGCCAGGTACACCCTGGAATCGTCACAAGCCAATCACAGGGCACCTTCAGTATCAGCCAAACAACCATTTTCTGTCACATTCACACCAAGGGACAATTTCAAGCCGTGAATGAACCTAACAAGAAATGTTTTGGACGTTAGGAGGGAGCTCGAGTACCATGAGGAGGAAAAAAAAACATTCACAGGGAGAACGTGCTAACTCCACAGAGTTGAAAGAAAGAAGCAAATTCGAATCCTAAATCTAAGCTCCGGTGTTGCTCTTCTCGTGTCGATTTTCATTCTCATTTGAGCTCTTTAGAAAGCAGCATATTGTCGCTGTCCTGTGAAAAATGCGTTTGTCATTTTTATTTTGACAATGGTGTGTCCATCAATGTAAACCCCCCAATGGCCTTATGTGTTTTTCACCGTATAGCCACGATGTATTTACCGTAATTTCCGGACTATAAGCCACGACTTTTGTCACACGCTTTCAACTCTGCGGCTTATTTAATGAAGCGGCCTATATAACGACTTTTTTAACGGCCGCCTGTGTACCGTCTTTCTTTGTAAATATCTCATGTAACAATATGGGCACCTGCGGCTTATAGACAGGTGCGGCTTATGTGTGTACAAAATGTTTTTTCCTTTAAAAATGTAGTGGTGCGGCTTATAATCAGGTGCGGTCTATAGTCCAGAAATTACGGTAGATGTCAGCTGGCATGGATTTCAAATGAAAACGTGACGAGTGCTCTTAATTGAGCTTCCCTTTCTGTCTGTCTGTCTGCTGTTCATGCCGGCCCTTCCCTGGCCCTGGCCTTCATGACTTCTGTCCACTCTCTCTACCTTACTTGTACATTATCCCCTTCTCCAAATCAGCAGTGTCAGTTGGAGGAGGACACCACCCCCCAGCACAAACAGGATGTACAGGTTCATTTCTTCAACTTTTCCCTTTTGGCTTTTCATGTGTGCGTGCTGCTCTCTTTCTGCCTTGTGTCGTCTTCAGCCCCGTCATCCTGTTTTGCATGTGCATCCTCTTCCACAATCTGTCACGAGTTTATGATGTGAGGGAGCTACTCTAGCATCTCCCTCACCAACACCAAGATTCTTCCATCACACTTTGTGCTCGCTATTATTGGCGGGCTTGGTGTTTGTCCGAAGCTTGCCACACACTAAAATGAGCCCAGTCGACCTACCTTCTGACCAGATCATTTTCCTTCCTGGAGGATCGTCTCACTCCAAAGTCAAGTGCATTGCAGTCATCCAGCCGGGATGTGACGAAGGCATGAATTACTGTTTCAAAGTGCTCCTGAGAAAGGAGAGGTTTTATTTTCGCCAGCTGCCTCAGATGCCATTTAACAATGGCAAACCGATTGGAAAGAACTGCAAAAGAACAATTGATGATGAATGAGGCAGTGAGAAAAAGGACAAAAAAAGCCTGGCCAAAGTAAGCTCTTCTACCACAAGTTAATGGGTTCTTTCTCGGGCCGTGGCCTACCCTCGTAATTTAGTGGAAATCAGTTTATGGAGGGACAATCACTGAACACACATCATGACAACGAAAACCAAATCTCAGTGGAGAGTAAGTAGTAATGGATGAAAACAAATGAAAAATGTCTTCAGCGGATTAGAAGATGGATGAATGGATTGTAGTTTGAATTATGTCAATTGAGCCATTTTATGAAGTTGGGATTTCCTGGCCATTCATCAAGTGTGAAATGACACAACCAAGTGAATATTTCATAAACTATTTTGGTCAGGTTTTAGTCATTTTGATGTTTGTATGTTTGTCCACTTCAATGCCAAACATGCGTGGAAGTGTAATTTGCCTGCTTTTCTGGGGTCACTGTACAGGAGGACATCGTATGATCTTGTGTTGGCCTATTGGAAGTATTACTTTTTGTCTGACATCCTGTATACCTAATCGCTGTGAGAAAAAGTCACTCTTGATTTTGCGCGTTCACCGACTCATGTGATGAGTTGATGACAGCCTTCTAATGTCTGCCCGTCTCTGTCTTCTTCTTGGGTGTTTCGCCTCCAGTTTCTGGATAAGTCGCAGGATGTGTTGCTGAAGCACCAGGCCAGTATCAACGAGCTGAAGAGAGCCCTGAAGGAACCCAACAGCAAGCTGATGAGCCGTGAGAAGCGTCTGTCAGCATCATCGCCACCCAGCACGCCGGAGAAAAAAGCTGTGAGTTGGCGCTTCGGGGGCGGGTGGGAAGAACATTTGGAATGTCCAGAACGACACTGTATTTTGCAACTTGAGTGAATTTTAGTCCATTCATATTTCAGTCACTGTCCCGTGTCAGCTTTGTTGTCTCTCTCGTTGTCTTGAAATCATTCAAGATTGTGTTCATCGATTTGTCCTAACGAGCTTCTTCCGTACGCTGACTAGTATTGTTGACTTAAAGGGCTCACCGTTTTCCAAACTTCTTACACTATCGTTTGATTAAGAAGTGAGTCGTTTTGTCTATCGTGCATTCTTATGGAAGTACTTGGCAGTTTCATTTGAATGAAATGTGAATTTAAGATACAGTCCCGCTTTTAGATATTGTGTCTGTGTTGATCTCAATTGCCCCTGACAGGAACTCAGAAGTACTCGAATTTGACAGACAAGTGTCCTTGAGTGAGACACTGAGCTCCTAACCGCCCGTGTTGTGTCTGTCATCATCAAATGATTTATGTTGATGCCGAAGCAACAGTCGCAAGTGTGTCGTATACACTCTAGGCCTCTCACTGTGGAATGTTTTTTATAAGAATCGATTATTCTAGCAATTAATTTTGGTTGCCGTGAAGGTTTTCTGATTACGTTTTTTCAGCCAATTATCGTCGTTTTTTTTTTTTTAGGTTTAGGTCATTTGAGGATTAAACAAAACCAAATCCAGTCAACAACAATGAAATAATACACTGTTGCATACACTGTGTGTGGGATTTTTATTTTATTTTTTACTTGAAAAGTGCGGCTATTGCCGCAAATAATATTTTCCCTGTCAATCATGAGCCCTTTGTCCTCAGTAGTTGGGCGGCAGAAAATCAAAATGCTGCTTGCAGGCAGACAATTGATTATGCTCGTGGAACAGCAAACGTTTTTTGGAGCGGAAAATGTCACCTATTTTCTGTCTTGTTATTCTGCTTTAGAGAGAAATGGGTAATGCTCCATTTCAAACAGATAGTCTTGGGGCCAAAAAGATTTTGTGGAACTTTCATGTCTGAGATAGATGAGTTGAGTAGTTTTGGTCCGTCGCTTTGGAAGTTCTCAAAGGATCTGTCATCAAAGTCGTTTTGGATTTCACTTGCCTAATGTTCTCATGATATGTTTCTCTTTCAAGAGCCAGGTTTCTTTTCTCTCAGTCGGAGCACTAATGGCTGTTCTTTCTTCCCTTCGACATTTCTCGTGCCGGCCAGTTGGGGGGGCGAGTGGTGGGGAAAGACCCCATTAGCAGCCACTCAGTTGAGGGCTTCACCCAGAAGACTCTCACCACTTCACCCGAGGTTGAACCCTTCATACCATTTGTCGTTTGGTGCAATCAATTCTATTACTGTGTAGTAGTGCAATCTCCTGAATCCAGAAACACGTTGACCAAAACTGCCATCAGTCGTGGAGATTGTCTTTTTTTGTAGCGCTATTTGGCTTGTCTAACTTTGTTTAATCTATACCAACGTAGGGCTCTGAGGATTGGGTATTGATAGAACCCCAAGAAAGTTATCATCAAGACCATGACTGGAAAGTGCAAGAAAATGACACATCTCCCGCATCTGATTCCTCTTGGGACAAAAACAAGCAGGAAAAAGAGACCGCTGTTGCCAAGATGATGCATATTGACCTAACAGAGTCTGACAGAAAAGAAATGAAAGCCCACATTGATGAATTTCCATCAGCAAAATCATTCAGAGAGGCAGCTGGATGCTCTGGACCCTCTGAGCAGCGAGCCACTAACAAAGGTCGTTTTCAGATTCAGTTATCGGCAAACGCAGACCCGTGTCAAGAGAAATCTCTTGGCAAACAGTCTGAAGCTTCGAGCGCTGAAGCAAAGGACAATTTGGCCCTGGGCTTGCATCAGAAGAAGGAACAAACAACTTTGGTGCAGAGACCAAAGAGGCCACCTCAGAGCTTAAACCTTCGAATGCCTCCAGAGCTTGTCCACGAGGAAGGAGCGAGTGATTCGTCTGAAAAAGAAAACGAGGACTTAGACTTGGACAGCAATTCAGACAAAAATTCAGAAACAGAAACTCACCAGCAATCAGCAGCGGCGGCGTTGCTGAAAGGTGACAAAGACTAGAAACCAATCGGCCTTTCGGGGTCGATGAAGCCAGCATATCAGAAGACAAAGTGGCAAGAGAAAGCGAGGACGCTTCCATCCAAGATGCGGAACCAGTCAAACGTAGCT
Organism: Hippocampus abdominalis; assembly: GCA_018466805.1. Taxonomy (NCBI): domain Eukaryota; kingdom Metazoa; phylum Chordata; class Actinopteri; order Syngnathiformes; family Syngnathidae; genus Hippocampus; species Hippocampus abdominalis. The sequence goes on from CM031707.1 coordinate 19,039,125, forward strand.
CGTACCGGGTTGGGCCGTCAGAAATAAACGGACCCGGCAAGCTAGACCACGAAAATTCATTAGCGAGCGGAAAAGGGGAGGGCCTCACAAAAGTGAGAGCAAAGGGCTTTATTGACAATAAAGAGTTAGCAGAGGTCAAACTGCGACAGGTCAGGACACATGAGAGGAAGATTAGTAGCTCTGGAGGAGAGGATACTGAGAGTCTAATTGGAGACCGACGTCAGAGGGCCTCACTCCACCGACTGTCAGGCAGCCATCAGTCCGAAATCACCAGGATCGTTCCTCTAAAGCCGGAGCGCTCCAAGAGCATCGCGTGTAAGGAGGACAGGGACAGGACAGGACAGGATGAACAAACACGTGTCTTGCGAAGAGAATACCGCTGGTCGGTGGGTTCACCGGAGGGGTCCTCAGATCTCAGTTGGACTGATGTCTCTAGCCTCCTTCCAGCATTTGAAGCAAATTTGGAGACAATCACCAAACAAGAGCCTCCTGACGACAGTCCTCATCCCTGCCCAGGGTCCTCTGAAAGTCCGATGTTTGCGTCAAAGAACACGCCTCTTTCTAAAACGATTCCTCCAGCCCCGCCGGTAAAAAGCAAGAAGGCCCGGGAATCGGGACTAATCCTCCGGAACACCAGGAATGCCGTCAGAGAGACGAGCCAGGAAGCGGTCAAGAAGAGACACTCGGTAACTGTGCTTGGCATCTGCTTCTCGGTCGATGGAAGTAAAACATTGCATGAGCTTCTTCAGACATGCACGGCATTTTTTTTTTCTTCTTCCATTTTTGGTGCCTTTCAGCACAATAGACAGTTATCCATCTTCGTCGAGACGATGCTTCCTCCATCTGGATGGCGTGCGAGTGCTGCATTTCATTCACCGCACGCTGCCTGTCAAAGCCGTCACACCCGCCTGTGAATTGCGGGAAATGCAAATGACGACAAGGCTGTTTTTATTTCCTCCATCCTCAACTCAAAGAAACTACAGTGGAACCTCCTTCCACTCTCGTGTCATTTCTTCTCCTGTAGTTGTCGTCATGTTGTCCTTGTTGCCATCGCTGGTCTGTGGTTGCATCTCAAAAAAGACAAAGAAAAAGAGAAAAAGCAGCCGTTCTTGGGAGGGGCTTGATCCTGTGGATGCTCATTGAGCCAAAGTCTTTTTGGAGATCAGACGTGACATTACGCGTGATGACAATTTGTCCTCCGGATTTTTTTTTTTGGTGCACTATTGAACCGCTTTTTAACATTTTTTAACGATCAGTCGAATTCCAGTGCACTGACAAAAGGTGTGTTTTAAATCTACTCCATTTTTCTGTGTCAAGTGGTTGCACAAAATAAAATCATCTGGATCCAGATGCATGTTTAAAGTAGACCTCTCCTTAAAAAAATTTATCTGATGATTATCGGAGTAGACTACTGTATACGTCCCTTAAAAGAATGCATTTTATTTTGTGCAACCACTTGATGAAATAAAAAAATTAAGCGTGTGTTCAACCTTGCAGCCGTTCATCTTTAGAGGTTCCACTGTAGCAGAAAATTAAGGCTCATATTGTATTGCTCTGATCGCTTTTTTTTTTCCCTTCCCACTTTCCACTGCATTGTCAAGCTGGAAGGCCACATTATTATTTTGCATGCCGCATACTATTTGCATGTGATCCCACAAATTAAAAAATGAAATGTACCTAAGAGAGGTCAAACAGAGTTACCATTCACCAAGAGCAATCTTCCTAAATTACAGACGATTGCAGTGTTTTGTCACCGTTGTCAGAAATTATGACATTAAAAGAGACCCGAGAGGATGAGAAAAAAAACTTGGATTTTTCAGAGAAGCGTTAATCTGTTATTCACTCTAACCTTACCTGGGTAAGAAGATGATAGCGCACAGGTTCCTCTGTTGGTTGACAGTGAACCGCCAGACAGACACACGCCTCTCTTGCCATTCCCATTTCGCGCTTTCATTCAACTGCATCATCAGAAGTGTGCGCGCATTTGGCATCGAAATGAAATAGTGAAGACAAGCGTACCTGACGGCTTTCATCATTTGCCCTCCTTTTTCATCTGGGCCCACTTTTTATCTTACATTGGATTAAGCAGGCAAGGGAGCATGTTGCATTGGCTCCCACTGTTTGCAAACAACCTCACGACCAAGCTTTGACCAAATCAGAGTCAAGAAAATAAAATCCAGTGTGCTTGTCAACATGTTGACCTGATCGCTCAATCATTTTGATGTTCCATCCTTTTTCCAATTTTAGAATTTGCTTCTTGTGCTCTGCTGGAATCTGCTCGTTACACATTTTGCATGACTCTCTTGTCCGTCCTTTATTACAAGTACATCATGTATTTTATTTTCTAGCTTGCATAAGAAGAGGCATCTCCTCCCTGTTGCGTAACAACAATTTGCAGTTGTAGTGTATGAGCAAGAAACATGAAGTCGACGCACATCATTTGGCATCGTGGGCCACATAAAATGATACGGCGGGCCAGATCGGGCCCCTGGGCCTTGAGTTTGTCACATGTATAGTAAAATTACATTATTTCGATACATTTTATTTAATTTTTTTTTTTTTTTACTGAGAACAGTGTAATGTAAGAGCCAACAATGTAAACCCAAGTTCTTCCCCGGTTGAAGGCTATATTCAGTATCGTAGTCCAAATCAAAGTGGACAAATGAAATACAGACCGCTCCATCACAACGACTTTGCATTCTCCTGGCGAGACAAGGGATGGCCCCAATGCGGGATCTCCTTCCAGACCTGGACCCAGAACCAGAAGGTCGACATGGCCTAGGACCAGCCTCGTGATCCACAAATAACGCTATTGGGTCTGACGAGTCAGCGGATGCCGTCCTGGCACCTGACTTAAGTCGTGTGCAAGTCGAGGTCTGTGGCGGCTAGTTCCGAATAGTTCTGCAGGTAGTTGACTGCAGCGTGCGCGTTATTCACGCCAACTGTTCCCCCTTGCGCAAATGAAGAGACAGCGGCCCTGCTTCTGGGTTGCTGCCTTCCTGCGGCCCCCTCAACTTCTCAGGGTGTCCTCGGCTCTCCTTGCGCTAAAAGTTGGCTTGGGAGACCGATTTGGATGGCTGGAGGAGATTCCCCCGACATGCTACCATCGTGGCCAGGGCACTGCCAATATGCAAAACGCGCCCCATGAATCAGCCCAAAAAGAAAGATGGAAGGATTTTGGTCTGTTGCCAGCACATGCAAAGCTATTCCTGAAAAGAGGGTGTCTGTCTTGAGAACGGATCAGTATTTTTTGGTCTTTCCCATTTGTTCAATAAGGGAAATCAGTTTGCATTATTTTTGTGTTTTTTACTTTCTTTCTTTTTCTTTTTTTTAACTGGAGAGGTGAATACACACAGATGTATGAGTGACTTGGAGTTAAACTGCGATGAATGTGAGTTCCCTTGATGTATTCAAGCTCATACACCTTCTTGCTGTCATCACTATATGCACATTTCAAGTACGGTATATTTGTAGCCGAGGAAGTTATTTTTGTGTCATGTTCATCTCCTTGAAAACTTGCGTGTTTTTTTTTCCGGGGCCTGTTTCCACTTAACCTTGTCCTAATGTGCCATTTCTTCTGCTTCCACCTGCAGGAGCCCATCACTGCTCCCTTTGTTTATGATGAGCCATTCATTGATGCCAAGGTTATTCGTTTGTATTCAGTCTTTTTCACGTGTTCCTCCCCTCATCTTCATCCCTTCGCTTACATGATTTCCAAGGAACTACAGCACACTCCTTTTGTAAGGCTAAAAAATGTTCCTCCAGGCTCTGGTACTTACACTGGCCGATGCGGTTTCTCATGATTTTCCCCAAATAGGTTTTTACGGCGATTGCGCATTTTGGGGCTTCCTTTTCAAACCACATTCACGAGTCCGCAGTGTTGGAGCCAAGCATGAGTTCAAACCCATTCCATGCCATGGCCATTATCATTCTGCAGTCAGAGTCCGCAATCTGAGAGCGGCGACTCTGTATCTGTACCCCACCAGAAGGAGCTTGGTGACAGGAGGCCGCAGACCATTGCAGTCCCAGAGGAGGAGCAGGAGCAGGACACGCTGTCCTGCATGAGGGAGAGCCATCTTGGCATTGAGCGCAAGTGCTCCAGTATGACAGTCAGCTCCACATCCAGCCTTGAGGCTGAAGTCGACTTCACTGTCATAACAGACCTCCACTCCTGCATGGAGGACATCATCGCCAAAGGCGGCTCCTACCCGGGAGAGAAGGAGCGACAGCCCGAGGTGGGCCGGGAGGACTTTGAGGAAACATCAAGGTTCTACTCTGCGCGTCTCATGGGCCAAGCAGACAAATGGCCCATAGAGGAGGAACTTCCCGAGGAGGGACTGTATCATGAGGTAGACGGATGACTGTTTGCGATCTCCATCAGCACCACCCCGTGGATTCATCCCACTCGGCTGGCTACCCTGCTTTGTTGTCATTTTCTGTTAAAGACTCCCATGCAGCAGGTTGATTTATTCAGCCATTGTTGTTCATATGATTTTTAATTCATTTTATTGCTTTTGTTTTTGTCTTTCCTAAGGATCCCTTCCCGCTCCATTTCCATTTTGTTGCAAGCAAACAGCCTGCATTAAATAACACATGACTGAAGCTAATGAGAAGAACATGTCTTTTGATCAGAACCCGTTTTGTTTTTCACAGCCGCCAGTGGCCAGAAGAGAGCCCAGTGCTGTGACTTTGGCCCAGAAGTTAAAGAGGGCCGACTCCAAGACAGAGTCTCACACAAACGGCTCAGAAGTTCAAGCGACCATCACGCCTGTCTCACCTCAGGTAAATCATTGCCCGTGCATTGGTACTGCTTCTGATTGAATATCCACTTACAAATGAAAAGTTCAATCATTCAAAGGAGCTCTTGGATGCTGAATCTTCAAACGTTCCATCTCAGCTCCGACTTTTTATTTGTCGTTTTCAGAGTGTACGTTAAGTGCAGTCTTAAGAATGACGTCATATGTGGACATTTCACACATGTCTTGCATTGACACAGTTATACCAGTAGAGGGAGACAAGACCTGTCCAAGCTGTCTGTTCCTTCACGGCGAACAGCGCCAGGATCTGACTGCTGCAGTCAACATGTCTAGGAGACCTTTTGCTCTTAGAGTGAAAGAAAAGTGCGCTATTTGAGGATGACCTTAAACATGACACGCGCCTTTGTCGTTCATGCAGCTCAGTGAGCGCCTGTCACGGTTAGTCATGAGTTGCACATAATACTCAAGTTCAAGTTCAAGTACAACTTTATTCTCAAATGTGCTGTATGTGTGACATACAGCACAGATGAAACTGTATTTATTGAGCACTTTCAAACAGCCATCGCTGCATACAACGTGCTGTACATGGAGCAACTAACATATACAACAGTAAAGCAATAAATCAGTAACAAAGACGGTAGAGAGCACCAAACAATATAACTAAGATCATAATTTGGGTCATGCTGAGTCAAATGCCAAAGAATACAAGTGAGTTTTGAGGGGGGTTTTAAGGATGGGCAGCGAGGGGGCTTGCCAAATGTTCAGTGGGAGGTCATTCCAGAGAGAGGGACCAGCAACGGAGAAGGCTCGATCCCCTCTGAGCCTCCGTTTAGTTCTTGGTACTTCTAATAATGTCTGGTCCGTAGACCAGAGGTGCTGGGCAGGTGTGTAGGGGCGGATGAGCTCAGAGAGGTAAGGTGGCACGAGGTCATTTAAAGATTTGAAAACAAATAATAGGATCTTGAAAAGAACTCCAAAATGTATAGAGAGCCAGTGAAAGGATGCCAGACTAGGAGTTATGTGCTCCCTCTTACACCTACCAGTCAAGAGGCGAGCAGCAGCATTCTGGACCAGCTGGAGATGCTTAATGGAGGATTGGCTAATTCCAAAATAAAGTGCATTGCAGTAATCGAGCTGGGATGTGACGAAGGCATGAATTACTGTCTCAAGGTGCTCATGAGGAAGGAGAGGTTTTACTTTAGCGAGCTGTCTAAGATGAAAGAAGCTGGATTTAACAACGGCACCAATTTGCCGGTCTAGTTTAAAATCACTGTCCAGTTGAAGAGAAGAAGATTTTAAGACAGTCTAAGAATAATAATAGAGAATTGACGCAGTAGATGCTCAAACTCATATTTCTTCTGCCACTGGCAACTGACATGAGATAATGCAGCGGACTGAACTCAGGTTTACAAAATATGTGTCCGAGTACATCCCTGAAGAGAACCGTCCCGCAAAACTGTTTATCCATATCAACATAGGAATATGTCTCAAGAAGACTTGTATCCTTCCTACAGAGACTCTCCTTCAGCCGAGATACTCCGGTGAGCATGAAAGAAAATGGATCGCCGGTAAGCATTTGATCAGACACTAATGCATCAGTGAGATAGAATGTGCGAATGAGCTAACTTGGCTCTGTAATTCTGCCACTTTGACTGCAAATGCGTTGCATAGGTGAAAGCCTGCACGAAAGATCAAGAGTCCATTGGATCACCACTGTTCCTCACCGCAGAAAGCGTCACCACTGCAACCACAACGCATGTTACCAAGGTAATCCCTGAAGAGCAAGTAGACCGCCACCCTGAAAAAAATACATAAATAAAATAAATCTCAATGGCGAATAAATGTGATGTTTTTACACGCACCCGTTGTGGTCTTTGACAAGAGCGAATTACAACTACTGTAGATGTGAGCAACTTCCTTCACGACAAACCTCTTTCTGTACACATACCGCAGACGGTCAAAGGAGGCTACTCAGAGACCAGAATTGAGAAAAGAATTATCATTACGGGAGATGATGATGTGGACCAACACCAGGTGAGGAAGAGCGATTGTCGAGGTACTCCTCATCATCGGCTGACCAAAGAACTTCTTGACCCCTCCGCGCAGGCCCTCGCGATGGCCATACAAGAGGCCAAGCAGCAGCACCCTGACATGCTTGTGACCAAAGCGGTGGTGATCAGGGAAACGGAGTCTCCCACTGAGGACCCACAGCAGAAGGTAAAATCAAACAAATACGCAAATGGGACGCTATTTGCTGATTTTGATTTTGTCCACGCAATGTTCTCTGGTTACAGTCCTGATTGGCCAAAGTGGCTCCAGAGTGGGAGGACACATGCGGACCCGCCCCTGGTGGGAAGTGGACCATGTTGTCCTCCCTTGAGACCAGACTGTCAAGCAGTTCGACCAATCCCCCTGTCTTTTGAGACAAACCTGCTGTGACCCGCCCTCTGACCTCATCCGGACACCGGTTTCTGTGGGCAGTGCAGGAAGAATGACCTGCTTGAGGATGATTTGGTTTGACCCAATAATTTGGGGTCACCGTTTCCTTGTTTGGATCTTGTCTATCGTATTTAATTTTCATGGCACGCACTACGGCCACATTGCCATCTATTTCCAACTAATTCAGTTCTACACAACGATACATGATGATCCCGTACATGCGGAAAATGCAAAGAAAGAAAGGGCCCCATCCTGCCAGTGCTACTGTCCCACAAATATTTTTACATTCTTATCTGTAGGGAATCAAACCCGGTGTTGCTAAATAAGTAAATATGTACATTATCAGATTATTCTAGCTTGCATGATTCAAATGCAAAAAAACAGCAGAGGGAATTCTAAAGCAAACGATGATACAAATGGCCTTGGGTTATACGGAACGCCTTTGTTGGGAAAGTTGATCAGTCCGCTAAGCAGCGAAGGCAAGGTGGTACAGAGTGATTCGTGGGGAAATGTCAAAAGATCTTTGGGCCATTGGACGGTGGAGACATATGGAATTTGGATGTTGCTGGACTCAGAAGAGAAACATTCGGGTGGGACTCAGCTTTGCCATCAAAGCCCTTTCCTGCCGTCACCATCAATGCTTTCTTTAAATTGCTCTCTTTTGGGTGTGGGATTTTTACCGCCAATTTATTACAAATGAATGTTTCAGAAGGTTTATGCTATTGTTTTTTTTTTTTTATGAATGTTTGTTCTTTTAACTCTTCTACTTGCAACGTAAATGCTGTCTTTGGTTTACATGATCCATTATCGGAGAAATGTCATTCTTGTCATCTTGGGCGTTTTCAGTCTTTGGTTGTAAACATGCTGAAATGTCACTCTTGAAGGTCTTGTTCAGTGCCGTATGTGACAGCAAATCGTAAAATGTTACTTTGCCGAAAATGAAAGTGTTCCCTGGCATCACAGTATGTACCGTGGATAGAAATAGTCTACACACCCCTGTTCAAATGCCGACTCTTGGTGATGTGACGGAGAAATTATTTCTATATAAACTTTCACCACCATTAAAGCAACGGATAACTAGTGATGGACAACTGAAACTTCATCAAGCACTCGTGATCATTTTTGAATCCTCTTGATGTGGCACTGTTAATTTAAAGAAGGTGGAAATATCATCAATTTCCACTAGCCTTTGTCATAAAACCAAGAGCACCATCTTGAGGTGTAAAAGAAAAAATATCATAAGTGCTTCATGAGGCTTCATTTTCCCTCCAATCTCTGCAAGAGAATCAAATATTTGTGTTCGTCTTTTTGAGAGGGCAAATAAAACTAATAAACTGAAATAATATGGTTGCACAAGTGAACGGCTGATTAGTCGGCTTTTTCTGATATTTTTTTTTCTTTTGAGCTGAATCCTGAAGGTTTTGCGCGAGTACTAACTGCTGTTTGAGCTGTTCATAATTCTTTCCACAATGCCTAAGGCCCCTGTTACAATTAAAGAAAAACAACCCCAGAGCATGTGCTGTCACCGCAATGCTTCGCTGTAGCTTTGGTGTTTTTTTGGTGATGAGCAAAAAAACCTTTTGAAATTACAGCCCAAAAACTCTTCAACTTTGGTACCCCAACAAAATCATGCAGGAAAATGTATCCAATGAAAGCTAAAATTCCAAAGATGCCCGGCGCGATCACTAAAAGAACTTAAGAGTAAAGCATGGTGGCAAAAGCCCCGTGCTGTACACACAATATCTCCAAACATCACACAAACCTGACACTTGAACAGGGGTATGTAAACGTTTTGGAGTTCTTCTGCAGTTGTTTACGTTAGCAACTTGAGGGCAGCACAAAGGCCTATAGACATATCGCCGTGTAGTGCTAGATCCTAGAATCGCGTGCTGCGGCACAGTGGTGTACCGTGAGAGGTCGTCAGGAAAAAAAATCTCTACTACGATGTATCCATGTTCATCTCTTTGTGTCAGTGACACACAAAGACAGGCAGAACAATTAAATGCTCCTCCACTAGATGACAGAAGGTCCTGCATATCTCTTACTATTTCAGTGTGAATTCATTTGATGCTCTTTTGGTTTTGGTTGTGTGCCAGGAGATTTTTCTCATGTAAAATATGTGCCTTGGCTTGATAAAGGTTGGGAAACACTGTCCTTGAAGGTATTGTGGCATTTTTAGGCCTTTTCAAATTTGCGGTCTTGTAGGATACTTCAAAGTGGACTACCAATGGCAAATGCTAAAAAAAAAACCCCAAACAAACAAAAACCTAAAACTGTATTGCTTTAATGCTAATCGTTTGCGTTGGGCTTCAAGTAAAATGTTATGTTAGAAGAAAGATGACGTGAGCGTGAACCAAAACAGATGATTGCAAAGCAAAATATTTGTGTTGTTCTGAATATCAGACTCAATCATTGGTAGTGTAGTAGTTCTTATAGCAGGCTTCAGCTTCAGCATCTGCTGTGTGACTGATCCAACTCAACGCTCCTTTCAATTTCCCTGTGATCGACTTGTGATCAAACCATCCGTGGTGCCATTCCAACGTTTCACTTGCTAAGCTCCAGGCCGTCGTAAGACCCGGAATTGAATGAAGGTGACATGAAAGGGAGGGATGTTTCAAGAAGTCTGCATCATAAGTCTTTATAGGTTTGCATTGATTCATTCAAGCATATTTTATTTTATTGTTTTTTTTATTGGATCCCATTTCTGTCAACTTCAAAGTCATGGGTTCTGAAGGTATAGTCAAGGACTTTGGCGTTGTATTCATGACAGTTTTGGTTGTGAGGTCTACGCCCGGCCCCGGTTGCGAAAACTCATCGTGTTGGCTTACCTTTGATACTGCACTACTATGCATTGCAATCATCTACATGAATTCTCCGGTTAGAGTGTGAGCCATGCTAGCTGTTTTACTGTCAACGTTAATCTTGTGCTACTGGTCAGCGAAACAGTGCACTGCTTTTGAGATTTGCAATAAGCAGCCATTTTTCTTAGCTGTCTTCTAAAGGGAGAAAACTGTGAACTGTCATGCATACTGAAACATATAAAAAGCTATAACACACAATCAGTGACAGTCCAAACCCACCACAGCTTTTCAGTTTTTCTTTTTTTTTGGGGGGGGGGGTAATTTTTCAAAATCTACATCCTTTCGTAAGACTTGAAGCTGTCAAACGCAGTTCATACAGTACATGTAATTTAGAGGGTGTGGAAAGAATAGTTCTACCAAGTTGCATCTGGCAAAGGCAGCACTTGAACCGTGAAAATAACGTCTTTAGGTTAGAAATGGTCATACTACTGATGGGATAAAGCAGGTGGTGAGAGGCCACAAACTCATGTTATTTATTTATAAAGATTCCTATTTCTGAGTGTTAGCCTGTAAACTATGTCATGCTTGATTTAGGCGTTAATGCTCCAGGACGTGAAGGGATGACAGATGATGTTTCAATGAAAAGACAGCAGCGCACTTGGAAGATCTATGGAATGTCACATTTACGGGTGCCTTATATTTGGGGTCGTCCTCCCAAGAGCCAGAGGCCCGCTTTATATGTGCTGATGATGGAGGCAAATGCCAGTTCACGCTGCCTCCAAAGTGCAATCCTGTCTGCAAAGGATACGGCAATATGTGCATCTTTCAAAACTGGAACTGGATAGTAAGAAATGTATAATGAGGTAGAAACCAGCATTAGTACCACGATAATGGGAATGAACTTTGCTCAGTCTGAAGCATCAAGCAAACGTCACCTTCAGTTCTCCAATGCTTTTTGTAATCCATCCCTCTAGTGCATGGTGGTGTGTATGTGCTGTATTTGCTTTCGGGCGAAAATGAAAAACATACATGCATAAATAAAGGACTCAGTATGGTTCACAGTATGTTTCTGATTCTGACACAAGAGATGAGTTTCAAAATTGCTTGGAATATATAAATAGAGGTATCTATCTATCTATCTATCTATCTATCTATCTATCTATCTATCTATCTATCTATCTATCTATCTATCTATCTATCTATCACACACACGCACACACACACACACACACACACACACATATATATATATATATATATATAAAAAAGAAATATATATATATATACAGTATATATATATATATATATAAATATAGCCCAGTGGTTAGCATGTCGGCTTCACAGTGCAGAGGTACCGGGTTCGATCCCAGCTCCGGCCTCCCTGTGTGGAGTTTGCATGTTCTCCCCGGGCTTGCGTGGGTTTTCTCCGGGTGCTCCGGTTTCCTCCCACATTCCAAAAACATGCATGGCAGGCTCGTTGGGCACTCTAAATTGTCCCTAGGTATGAGTGTGAGCGTGGATGATTGTTCGTCTCTGTGTGCCCTGCGATTGGTTGGCAACCAATTCAGGGTGTCCCCCGCCTACTGCCCGAAGACTGCTGGGATAGGCTCCAGCACCCCCCGCGACCCTAGTGAGGATGAAGCGGTTCGGAAAATGGATGGATGGATGGATATATATAAATATACACACACACACATATATACCGTAATTTCTGGACTATAGACCGCACCTGATTATAAGCCGCACCGCTACATTTTTAAAGGAAAAAAACATTTTGTACACACATAAGCCGCACCTGTCTATAAGCTGCAGGTGCCCATATTGTTACATGAGATATTTACAAAGAAAGACGGTACACAGGCGGCCGTTAAAAAGTCTTTATATAGGCCGCTTCATTAAATAATCCGCAGAGTTGAAAGCGTGTGACAAAAGTCGCGGCTTATAGTCCGGAAATTACGGTATATATATATATACATATATATATATAAAACTTCGATTGCATTTTATTGTCGTGATTATCGGACGTTAAACGTCAACGACTCTACCAGAAATGATCCAGTGCAGAGTGAAGTATGACTTTTGTGTGATGCAACATTGCCCTCTTGTGGTTCCATTGTGCGCGTGCAGTTGAGAGTCTGTTCCAAACACTCCTGTGCGCTTAAAGCGCTACCTAGTGCATTTATCAATACTGTACTTAATATGAGGAAGAGCTGAAAACTTCAAAAACGTGAGTTTATTTAACAATTCACTCTAGGTTCAAAAGACCCTCAATTAAACCCATATGACTTACTAAAGCGGTACGTTGGAGTTGTATGTGAAGGACAATGAGGGTTACATTTTTGAAATCGGCTTACTTTTATTCATGAATGGTGCTGAATGAAGCTTCTTGTGTCTTGACAGGTAACAGATGAAATTAGGGGCGAAGGTTAAGTGGCAGCTCTGATTTTTATTGTATTTTATTATTAAACTCAGCCTCTCTAATTAATGTTAAATTACAGAACTTGAACACTCCCTCTGACCCTTTTGAGGGGCTGAAAATGCAACATGAATTTTCTGAACTTCTCAACTTCCAGAGAAAATGCAAATATATCAGTATATATGAAGAGAGAGAGATGAAATGTGTTTTCAGTGAAACTCATCAACCTAATATTAAAAATGGGAGGCCAGTGGCGTCTTGTCAATAGAGAGCGCTAGGGCAGAGCTGAGTCACCTTGAAAGGGATAAATATTCCATGATGAAAATGAAATATATAAAATAAATAAATAAAGAAAAGAAAATATTTCAAATATATTGATATCGGTTTTTAGATAAGCAGGATAAAATGTGTACAGTTACTGAGGAGTAAAACTGATTTTATTTTCTCTGGCGTCTCAAACAAGGATGCGATGTCCTGTTTGAGCACACAGAGCAACACCAAACGACTCAAGTTGGATGTTTGACATGAGCAGCATGTCCTTGTACTATTACCCAGATCGGGTGTTAAATTCCTGAGTAAAAAACATTACAAGTGGTTCATGAAGCGTCATTTTCCCATCACCTCTCCTGTGCTACATGTAAAGAGAATGAGAGCCACCTCTTCCATTGGGCCGGAAGCAAAGTTGGCCGTGTCCATGGCTGCAACGGTGCAAACGGACATTTCTAACTACACATTTGTGAACAAACCAAAAGGAAGAAAAATCCTCCCATGCGCACAGTTCGACCGCGCTTGTATTAGATATTGTGCTGGGCACAAAAATAGGGTCCCGGCTGTTTATCAACAATCACTCATTGAGGAAAGAACCAACAGAGTCTGGTATTTTTTTTTATAAACCAATATTGTTTATTAACACAATATAAACAACAAAGCAAGAGAGGAAGCCCTCTTTTGATCAGACAGGACATGTCTGAGAGGCTGACTTGGACAGAAGCATGGGCTTAGCGCCACCGGTTGTTAAGATGTCAAGGTACATGTACAATATACACAAAACCCTACCGTGCATGAACCGTATGAATGCTGCATGGTCCTGAATCAATGTCACTTTGTCAGGAGCCAGAGGATTAAGTATGCACAGTCATGCTGAGCAACAGTTAGCAACAGAATTATACATAAAAACCAATAACGGCATCTTTTTTAGAAACGTTTTTTTGGGGGGGTCATATAAATGATTTGAAGTGTACAAAACAGTATATTACATATTCACTGATGCATGATTCTGCGCAAGGGCCAGTAGCTGACAGTTACACTCCTCTAAGAGCTACATACAGGCTGTCTAGCAACTCAGCACAGCCATCCCACATGGCATCAGGAGACTATGAACGGGGGAAAAGGAAAGATCAGCAGCATTGTCATTTAGCATTGTCTTTCGAACACACAACTAGAAAAATGCATGAGGCCTCATATTGCCAAAATCCCTCAACTGAACTTAGCCGCCTATCAACCTGCATCCCCTCCCCATTCCCTCCACCGCCTCCACACTCCCAAAGCTGACAACACTGGCGCCTGTCAAAACAGCAGCATGTAAACATCACTACGGCTGCATAATAGCTCTAAGATTCTACTGTCCTCAATATACATTATGATAAGTTAAGGCTGTTGAAGGACCTGAGGATTTTGAAGTAATGATGAGGCACACAGAAGGCAAAGAATAGCTATTCACACTGGGCTAACCCAAACAAAGGGGAGCAAGGGTCTGACCACCAGGGAAGAAGACGACCCCAGAAGCGACAGCACTCTGCTGCTGGTGGCAACTGTCACAAAGATGATTTTTTTTTTGAGTTGATGTGTTCAAATACCAAAGAGGACTGGTTCTACAATCTTTGCATGCTTACCCTTTTTTGCTCAGATGGACCCCATATTCATGAGCAAAACAGTTGTGCCGTGAAAGTGTATTCCAAAGGTGTCGTGAGGTGCATCTCAAATTAAAGCAATTGTGTGTAACATGATTGGATAATTTGTTACAAAAGTCCCAGTGTACACACGCTCAGTGTATGTACGGTGTAAAATCCACATATTGTCAATTATTTCTTATCAAAATGACAATTATATTAATTTGTGTTTGACACCTTGTTGTTGGGTTTACGTACTTCACTAATTCAGAGTGACGGGAAAATGCAGCTTCAAATTTGCTTCATGAATCAGTTTTTGACTCCTCTAGATAGCACTGTTGGTTTAAATAAAGGGTTTTAAGAAATGGCAAGTCGGGGTGCTTTCAGCCCAACGTTGAACAGAGTGCCATCTAAAAGCATCCAACAACTAGTTTATGAAGCAAATTTGAAGCTTCATTTTCCCGTCACTACTGGTTTGGTAAATTATTAGCATGATTTGTTTATGGACAGCGAGAGAGAGAGAGAGAGAGAGAGAGAGAGAGAGAGAGAGAGAGAGAGAGAGAGAGAGAGAGAGAGAGAGAGAGAGAGAGAGAGAAATAAAAGAGAGATGCACGTCATCTCATTTGACAGGGAAAGATGACCAAGTGGTCTGTTTCGCGGTCAAAAATCATTCTTCACCACTTTGTGGGAGATTTAGATCTGGCATACTGTTAATTGCCTAGACAGCTGGGAAATAAATAAATGATATATAAATATATATAAAGCTTGGAATGTCATACAAAAAGATGCACACACAACATTTTGTTTCACATCCTCTTATGAAAGCTGCTTTGGTAACAACATGGTAATGACATCTGTACATCTTCCTCTTGTGGCCAAGGTAGCCCAAAGAAAACCTTCCCACAATGTCCCAGCGGCATGTTTTGTTTTCCTATTTTCCTTGGCATATTCCTTTAGTCTCTAAATCAAAATGAATGGGTCGAGTTACACCACCAGAGAGGTGCGCCTGCGTTCCGATGTAGACTGTCTTCACTTCAAATGCAAGGTCTGCCGGGAGCTGTTTGTCATAAAGATGTCCGTGCCGTGAAAGACAGCGCTATCGTGCTGAGGGCTGATAGAGTGGAGACCTTGGATGCCGAGCCGACTGCATTGGGACCTGAAAAGGTCATGAAAAGATAAAGACCAGACGCAGAATTTTATTGCTGTAATAAAAGAGCTGTCTCAACTCTCTTCTTTTGTTTTCTGATTGGCATGATGTGTATTTATTTATTTGGGGGGGATTGTGCAAAAAGACTGATTCTTACTTTCTGTGTAGAGGTGCGGTGGAAGGGCCGATAAAGAACATTACGATATTTGCACAAATAATCATGCAAAAAGGTGATAGACTAATGAATCTAAATTCTGAAATTTGGGCAAAAGCGGGTCTGAATTGATGTGGGCGAGACATAACTGGTTTAGCGAAATAGTATTGAAGCCAGGGAGGGGCAACTGGCGGCCGTTTTTGCTCTGTGTCGCATTTACGCTTAAACTGAAGAGAACCTTTCCAGAGTTGAGAACAACTCTGGAAGTAGAACAACCTCCATTAATTTGGTGAACACCAGGGTCTGGTTCATACCGCTTACTCCTAATGGACAAATGAAGCTTCATTATGCACTTGTGATCTTTCTGGACTCCTCGAGATGGCACTCTTAGTTTAAAGTTGCCGTGGAAACGTAATCAATGGAAAACATTGCTTCATGAAGCTTCGTTTTATTCAAATTTTTTTCCCCCAGTGGGAGTACGAACAAATTGAAGGTCAACTTGTGTTTGACTTTGAAGGTTGCGCTGCATTTTGCCGTACAATAATTTGCTGTTCCTTTTGGTGTTTAAATGACGCCGGGGTCTCAGGCAGCACTTTATTTCACCCGCTCTGCGCGCTCCTCCAGATGATGATCACTAATCTCTTCTGTTCAGGCAGTCAGCAGGGGAGCAGATAATGCAGCCCAGCACAGAGGACACAAAACGAGCTCTCCACTGACCTGCTATCCTTGGGATGGTGATCTGCCGACTACTGCTGCCTTCCCCTCCCTCGCCAAACGGTTTGATCTGGATGATGTAATCCTCATCAGTGGGGAGGGAGAGCTCCACCGAGGTGGTGTTTGTCTCCATTACATTGGGATGGCTGTGTGGGTTCTTTTTGTACAGCACCTAACACAGTTAAACCAGGCCATGAGTTCAAAAACAGCATCGTGACGAAGATGACCTGTAGATCGGGGGGCGGGGGCCAGGGGGCACAGCATGCTTACTTTGTAACCTGTGACCTCCGACTCATTCTCCAGGGCTTTAACCTGCTCCCAGTTTAATATGATCTTGGAATTGGATGTGTTCCACATCACTTTACCAGGAGGCTGGCTGGGTGCTGAGGAAAAACAAACGAAAAACAAAACCCCACCGACTTTTTTTTTTCATGCCAAATAAAAGGTGGAGCACATAGTGGTCCTGCTCTCAGTCGACTTGCTACGTACGTGGTTTTTTGGTGGTGACGTTGACGGTGGCGCTGGGAGGTCCGGCTCCTGCGGTATTAGACGCTCTCACCGAGATGTAATACATGGTGCTGCCTCTGACACCCTGAATAATCGTTGATGTCTGATTTCCCACAGTTCTTTGCACACTGGCTGTGTCCTCCTTTTCCCTTCGCTTCCAGTACCTCAGCTGAAAATCAACGAGGAAGAACAAATGATCAACTCTAACACAGACACTCGCAAGCGGTTTCTGCTACAACACCCTGTTAGCAAAATGCAAGCTGGTCGATGGCAAAGCAAGTGGACGTGAGATGCCGGGCGTTATCTTGTGCATCTTTTTGCCGTGCCCGGCGTGATCCACATGCGTCAAATGGACAAGTATGATAGTTTAAGCTGAGTGATGTGAAAAAAACAAATAAAAGGAGCAAAATATTCAACAGTTCCCTGCCAACAAGCACTGATAACAGGTTTTCTTTGTCACCGTGGTTGTCAGGGCGGAAACGGCGGACATGCTTCACGTCCCAAATATAATTTGACTTTCCTTGCGAGAACGGTTTGCTCAAACCCTGCTCCTCTGTTGACTTTAAGTGGTCAACAATTTATATTCCTGACACTTCACGCACTCAGTGGAAGAAAGTACAGCTTTTTTCTTCACATTTGCAGGAGATAACAATTAAAATGACAATGGCCAAATGGGTGTACAGAGCAGCGCGTGAAATAGTGTTGCTAGATTCAAAGTGAAATCTTCTTTTCCTCCTCGCGTTTATTTCCAAAACGTAAACGTCCGCTTGCAAAAACCCTATAATTTCGTGCCAAAATGTAAAAATACATTTTGGGTGTTCTTTATTAAAATGATAAAGGGCTTTGAGCACCTCCACAGGCTGTGGGAATGATTTCAGTATGATCAATCACCACTAGATGGCAGGGGTGGCTTTGATCTGATCTTGATCCACACATGGTGCGGGTATGTGTGGGTGATAAAGTATACCATCCCAAGTGGCGGGTGGCGCGCAAAAGCAGTGCGTTGGTGAGAACGTGGATCAAGTTCAACGTTCATGAAAAGTTCATGCAAAGTTCATGCATCAGCACAGTGTTTTTCTTGCCATCTCGTTACCTCTGCGTCCCGCGTCCTAGACGCATCATTTTCCCGCAAGACGCACAGTTCCAAATAATGTGCGTTTTACATTTTTGGGAATCAAGGAAATTTCTCAGTCAAAACAAACAAACAAACAAAAAAATAAACTACGGTACATCTTTTTTTTCCAGCAACGATCACAGTTTGACAATCGCCGCCATTGTTGTTTTGATCTTGCGTGACGAGATTTCCGTTCTCGTGAGACGAGATTGGCGAGATCGGCAGACGATTGCCTAGTTGTGTAACGTTAAAACAAGTGTTGCGAACAAGTGTTGCGAAAGTTTATTGAGGAGACATCACAGAGGAAGCAGCTAAAGTTGGATAGGTTTTTGCGATGAGTTGACTTTGAGAAAGCCTTGCATCATTGGAAGCAGAGTAAAGAGAGGAGAATTTATGAACTCAAAGACTGAACCATGGGATGAAATAAGAACCTATTTCTCAGCAAATCTTGTATGCCTGAATTATTATTTTTTTTTGCAGCATTTGTTTATAAGAAATAAACCTATTATCAATGTGTATTGTTATTGTTTGTATTATTATCATAAGCAATTGAATAAGTAGACCATTTCAGAATTCGAAATTTGGGACTCTCTAAATGTATAATGGGACTCATACTTTTCTGATCAGCAAGTCCCTGGGACTCCATCCATCCATCCATCCATCCATCTTCTACCGCTTATCCGAGGTCGGGTCGCGGGGGCAGCAGCTTTAGCAGGGAAGCCCAGACTTCCCTCTCCCCAGCCACTTCTACCAGCTCTTCCCGGGGCATCCCGAGGCGTTCCCAGGCCAGCTGGGTGACATAGTCTCTCCAGCGTGTCCTGGGTCGTCCTCGGGGTCTCCTCCCAGTGGGACATGCCCGGAACACCTCACCAGGGAGGCGTTCAGGAGGCATCCTAATCAGATGCCCGAGCCACCTCATCTGGCTCCTCTCGATTAGGAGGAGAAGTGGCTCGACTCTGAGCCCCTCCCGGATGACCGAGCTTCTCACCTTATCTCTAAGGGAGAGCCCGGACACCCTGCGGAGAAAACTCATTTCGGCCGCTTGTATCCGGGATCTCGTTCTTTCGGTCACGACCCATAGCTCGTGACCATAGATGAGGGTTGGAACGTAGATCGACCGGTAAATTGAGAGCTTCGCCCTTTGGCTCAGCTCCTTCTTTACCACGACGGACCGATACAACGTCCGCATCACAGCAGACGCTGCACCGATCCGCCTGTCGATCTCTCGCTCCCCCTGCCCTCATTCGTGAACAAGACCCCAAGATACTTAAACTCCTCCACTTGGGGCAAGATCCCCTCCCCGACCCGGAGTGGGCACTCCACCCTTTTCCGACTGAGGACCATGGTTTCAGATTTGGAGGTGCTGATTTTCATCCCAACCGCTTCACACTTGGCTGCGAAACGCTCCAGTGAGAGTTGGAGAGCCCTGCTTGAAGGAGCCAACAGTACCACATCATCTGCAAAAAGCACAGATGCAATACTGAGGCTACCAAAAAGGACTCCCTCAACGCTTCGGCTGCGCCTAGAAATTCTGTCCATAAAGGTGATGAACAGAATCGGCGACAAAGGGCAGCCTTGGCGGAGTCCAACCCTCACTGGGAACGATTCCGACTTATTGCCGGCAATGCGAACCAAACTCTGACATCGGCAGTATAGGGACCGAACAGCCCGTATCAAGGGGCTCGGTACCCCATACTCCCGAAGCACCCCCCACAGAACCCCCCGAGGGACACGGTCAAACGCCTTCTCCAAGTCCACAAAACACATGTAGACCGGTTGGGCGAATTCCCACATACCCTCGAGGACCCTGCTAAGGGTGTAGAGCTGGTCCACTGTTCCACGGCCGGGACGAAAACCACACTGCTCCTCCTCAATCTGAGGCTCGACTTCCTCCTCTCCAACACCCCTGAATAGACCTTACCAGGGAGGCTGAGGAGTGTGATCCCTCTGTAGTTGGAACACACCCTCCGGTCCCCCTTTTTAAACAGAGGGACCACCACCCCGGTCTGCCAATCCAGAGGCACTCTCCCCGATGACCACGCGATGTTGCAGAGGCGTGTCAACCAGGACAGCCCTACAACATCCAGAGCCTTGAGGAACTCCGGGCGGATCTCATCCACCCCTGAGGCCTTGCCACCGAGGAGCTTTTTAACCACATCGGTGACTTCGACCACAGAGATTAGAGAGCCCCCCTCAGAGTCCCCAGACTCTGCTTCCTCCAAGGAAGGCGTGCTGGTGGAGTTGAGGAGGTCTTCGAAGTATTCCGCCCACCGGCTCACAACGTCCCAAGTCGAGGTCAACAGTGCCCCATCCCCACTGTACACAGTGTTAGTGGTGCACTGTTTCACCCTCCTGAGACGCCGGATGGTGGACCAGAATTTCCTCGAAGCCGTCCGGAAGTCGGCTTCCATGGCCTCACTCTTACCATGCCTGAGTTTTTGCTTCGACGACCACCGAAGCTGCATTCCGCTTGGCCAGTCGATACCTGTCAGCTGCCTCTGGTGTCCCACAGGCCATGAAGGCCCGATAGGACCCCTTCTTCAGCTTGACGGCATCCCTTACTGCTGGTGTCCACCAGCGGGTACGGGGGTTGCCGCCACGACAGGCACCAACCCCCTTACGGCCACAACTCAGATTGGCCGCCTCAACAATAGAGGCACGGAACATGGTCCACTCTGACTCAATGTCCCCCGCCTCCCCCGGAACATGGGAAAAGCTCTGTCGGAGGTGGGAGTTAAAGCTCCTTCTGACAGGGGATTCCGCAAGACGCTCCCAACAAACCCTCACAATACGTTTGGGTCTGCCAGGACGGACCGGCATCTTCCCCCACCATCGGAGCCTACTCACCACCAGGTGGTGATCAGTTGACAGCTCCGCCCCTCTCTTCACCCGAGTGTCCAAAACATGCGGCCGCAAATCCGATGATACAACCACAAAGTCAATCATCGAACTGCGGCCAAGGGTGTCCTGGTGCCAAGTGCACATATGGACACCCTTATGTTTGAACAAGGTGTTTGTTATGGACAATCCGTGACGAGCACAGAAGTCCAATAACAAAACACCACTCGAGTTCTGATCGGGGGGGCCGTTCTTCCCAATCACGCCCCTCCAGGTCTCACTGTCATTGCCCACGTGAGCATTGAAGTCCCCCAGCAGAACAAGGGAGTCCCCAGCAGGAGTACTCTCCAGCACACCCTCCAAGGACTCCAAAAAGGGTGGGTACGCTGAGCTGCTGTTGGGTGCGTACGCACAAACAACAGTCAGGACCCGTCCCCCCACTTGAAGGCGGAGGGAGGCAACCCTCTCGTCTACCGGTGTGAACCCCAATGTACAGGCACTGAGCCGGGGGGCAATGAGTATGCACACACCTGCTCTGCGCCTCTCACCGTGGGCAACTCCAGAGTGGAAGAGAGTCCAACCCCTCTCGAGAGAACTTGTACCAGAACCCAGGCTGTGTGTGGAGGTAAGTCCGACTATATCCAGTCGGAACTTCTCCACCTCGCACACCAGCTCCTTCCCTGCAAGAGAGGTGACATTCCATGTCCCTACAGCTAGCTTCTGTAGCCGAGGATCGGACCGCCAGGGTCCCCTCCTTTGGCTGCTGCCCAGCTCGCACTGCACCCGACCCCTTTGGCCCCTCCCATGGGTGGTGAGCCCATGAGAAGGGGGACCCACGTTATCTCTTCGGGCTGAGCCCAGCCGGGCCCCATGGGTTTAGGCTGGCCAACGAGCCCCGCCTCCAGGCCTGGCTCCAGAGGGAGGCCCCGGTGACCCGCGTCCGGGCAAGGGAAATTTGGCTCGATTTATGTGACTCGTCATTAGGGATCTTTTGAGCCATGCTTTGTCTGGTCCCTCACCTAGGACCTGTTTGCCATGGGTGACCCTGCCAGGGGCATAAAGCCCCGGACAACTTAGCTCCTAGGATCATTGGGGCACGCAAACCCCTCCACCACGCAGGGCTCAAACTGTAAAATTAATAAACTGAGAATTATCACTGAGAATTAGTCAAATGGTCAAAAATGGCACTACCAATCTGAGAGAAACAGCTAGCATGAAATGAGTTAAAGCCTCGTGGAAGTACAAGAATCAGGATAGGTTGGAGCACTTGGGAAAACAAGAAGGGGAAAAAAACGGTAAACCCCAAAGCCTTGGGACATCGCTGGGGCCATTATGCATGCAGCAAGCTATTATCTCCTATGCCCAAGGTATTGTACATTAGCCTAAGACATTCATCAATAATGAAAGAGAACAAGATTCAACTCTCCCCGCACCTGCACACAAACATACGCGCGCATCGAGTTTCAAGCACTGAAAGCAGACATAAAGAGTCAAGGAGACACACTGTTTACCTCGTAGCCCAGCACTCTTTTCTTACTGGCATTCCAGGGAAGAGCTTTCCATGAAACTTCAATCTGGGACGCTGAGAGGCTCTTGGCACGAACCCTCGTGGGTGCTCGGCCGGGTTCTGATGTTGAAGATTTCAGAAAGACTTTAGAAGTAGCTCTCAGTTTTGACGATGACTCCAAGTGGGAACATTAAAGGTGTTTCACTGTTATTTCTCCTCCCGCCCCCCTCCCCATTTCAACACACATTTCCTCTGGACCAGAGCCAATACTCTGACCGGATATAATGTACATGAACAGCTGTGGGACGCGAGGCAGGATTCTCACCTTCCTCGGCAGAGTAGATAGTCGTGACGTGTCCGAACGGACCTTCTCCCTCGTTGTTGTACACACCGACCTTCACCTGAAAAGGCGAAAAGGGCTGGACGCTTTCATTTTTGAAGATGTATTTGGAGGTCTCTGCCGAGGGCACGGCAGCCTGCATCCAACCCGTGGCGCCGTGGGGTCGAAAAGCCACCACATAGCCGAACCCCGCTCCATTTTGTTGCTCTTCTGGAACAGGCTGCGACAAAAACACACCCCGTCACACACGGCAACTCAAATCACATTTCAGCCTCTCTATGCTGCCATGTCAATGTAATCTGCTCCACATGAACGTATTGTGGAACAGCGGTGTGCTTTGGTATTTTCTTTTTGTAAAGTATTGAATGTTTTCATAAATGCGACGTGATAGTGGTTGGATTTAGAACTGGGTTCAGGATCCACTACTAGCCGATGTACCAAATGCATGGAGCCTAATTGTTTCGTGTTTCTACATGCCCCAAATGGTTAAACAAGAACAACAAATTTGTGGTTCATTTAAAAAAAAAGAAAAGAAGAAAAAACAAGACATTTGACAAAAAAATAATAATTCCCAATTATTCAGCATCGCTAATCATCAGGTGGAATTCAGAGGACTGCATCATAAGTCCCCCGCATGCCAACGCAGCGACACCTAGCAGGCTGTTTGAACGACAATAACACAGTCGCGCGATTACCGAGTTATGTTTACCGAGGAACAGAAAAGTCAGATAGACGAAGGAAATTTAGCTAACGACGGTGCTTCACGCATTTAGAGACAAATGAATTCATATATGTTATCTGAATTATAGAGGTGCTAAATAGATAAGGAATAAAGATGGAAAATTGTGATATCCGGTGGCGTCGCGGCAATCAAGTTTGCCGCCTCCACCGCCGGTGGATATAGACAACAAGCAGTGACTTGATTTTTTTTCCTTTTCTTTGGATTTAGCTTCGGTGTACAAACTGGAGGGCAGAGCGTCATTCTCCCGTTTTGGCGTTGAATAACGGAAGCTAATTTCAAGACCACATCAGAGTCGAAGCTTCGTTGAAGCAGATGCCTAAAATTAGACTCGCGCAGAATGAAATGTGAGCAGTGATTGTGAAGAGTTTCACGGCGGGGGCTTGATTCCTTGAAACTGCTTGAATCCTCACAGGATTTAAAGGCTACTATTCGGAAAAAAGGTTAACAAGAGTATATTTGATGGTCTTTTGTGAATTGAATGATCTTTTCCAAACCATTAAACAATTTCTCCTTTGCGCTGACAGCAAGTCGGTGCTCTCCAAGAGTGAACACACACACACAACGTCGTAAAATATGACCCCAGCATGACACGTCCCTCACGTGCTTGCTTACCTCCCATGTGATCACTAATTCCGAGCGACTCCCACCGCCGCCGCTCACACTAGCTGGAGTGACCTTCGGAGCTGCAGGAATAAAAACAAAACAAAATGGAGAGAGAGAGATTGGCTTAGCCTTGCTGATGTGATGCTGAAAACTGACATGACATGCTCAGCGTGCAAGGCAGCGAGAAAGCACAGATTAAGACATTGTTCTTAAATCTGGGGCTGTCTGGAAAATGATCTGACAGTTGATCTCTGAAACTCGAACCCAATCTGTTCTGGAGGTTGGGTGACCTTCCATTTGTTTACATTGCCATTTCCTAAATAAATCATTTAAATGGTTTAAAGCCCATCCCGGAATTCGAACCTTTGAAACAGATCCTGAACAGGTATTGCTTGACATCACACTTTGGTTTAATGTCATGCAAGCGTAAATGCAATTCACTGTTGGTCAACATGATTGTTAGGGCCATAAAGAAAATTTGGTTAATTTACATATTTAGATATTTTGAATAATTTGAATTGAATAGGTGCAAGCAGTTTGGCTTATATTTGATATTATTGCTATTTCATTTAGAACAAATCTAGTTAGAATATCAAAGCATCTGGGCTCCATTAGTTGTCCTGTCTACAGTCTGTTAAAAGACCAGGTTTAGCTGAGCTTCATTAGGAAGACAGTAGGGCATGGAGCAACACCTTTTTTTGACCGTGTTAGAGTGTTTCGTGTTAAAGAGTATTTCGTGTGAAAGAGTATTTCGTGATAAAGAGTATTTCGTGTTAAAGCGTATCCCGTGTGAACGTGTTAATTCCGTATTTCGTTTAAGTGTATTGTGGAAGTCCTGTTTTTTCATTTTTGGTAAAGCCTTAATTTGTGTTCAAGATAAAATAAAACGAATCCCATTTTTTGGATCAACGATGGTGGCCTCGTTTTTACGTAGTCGTCGTCGTCGTTGAAAGGAAAGGCTTGTTGAGGAAAAGCACGAGTCGAAAACCTACATGCCCTGCTGACGTAGCGACGAAAGGACTAAGTTGCCGCTACAACGATGAAAGGTATTAAGAAAAGGGTCGTTTTTGACATTTAGTCCCTCTTTTAGTTCTAATGTCACACTTGGCGTGGCGGAAAAGTGATCTGAATTTGCTCATTTTATTTTGTGCACCCACTTGACGAAATCTAATTGAATAAATCCAACAGTGAACAACTTGCATAATACTAAATTATATACATTTTTTGTGTTCTAAATTGTTTGGATACAATCCCATTAGAGTGAGAGGATGGGGACAACCTGGATTTATCATCAGTCCGCTGATAAAAAAAAAGATGTGTTGAATTGACTCCATTTCATTTTGTCGTTGCACACAATGGAATCATCTGGACTTAGATATATTTTACGACGCGTCGTCTACGTCACAAATGTAGCTAGGGCCAGATGATTTTATGTTGTGTAGTAATTTCAACACACCCTTTTTTCAGTGTTATCGCAGGGCCCTTATGGTTGCAGCATTGCGGGGGAATGAGCTGGAGGCATCTATGTGAAAGATACTGAAGAACCATTACACAAGCCCTGACCTAGTTCTGGCCCATCTTTTAGGGGTTCGGTATGTATGCTACACCGTTGCCAATACTTGGACAGGACTAAAAGGGATCGTTCAATGACTTGACCAACAATAAAAGTCACTTAACAAAAGAGTCAGGAAGAGAGTTTCTCACGTACAGGTCCCCTTTGTCTTGGCTTGTTTGGATGGCTTGCTGGGTTCGCCGGTCCCGATGGTGTTGCTGGCCAGGACTCGAAACTCGTAGTCCACCCAAGGGCTCAGGTCAATCACAGTGGCTGTCAGACGGTTGCCCCCGACCACTTTGGGAACTGCAATTTAGCAAATGCTTCCTTCCGTATCAAGAAACCTTGCATGGGTGCATCATCTTGAAGCTCTATGCTGACAGGACAGGAGAGGAGGAGCGCCACCGAACGCAGTCGGCATTGGCCGTCCACTTCACGTTGCATCTCAATCCATAGACTAATCAATTAGGTGGATCCTTCCTTTTCCTGGGTGAAATTTTCTTTAGTTCAGAGAACATCAGTGGAGCGAGGTGCACAGCATGCTATCCACATCATTACTGCGGCCAGGCGTGGTTACTAAGGGCGCTATCAGAGAGGATATGAGGTGCAAAACCAAATCCATCAGCGCGATCATTTTACATCAAATCTGCGCGGGCTTTATCATCAGGATGGAATTCATGTTGGAGGATTCCCAGGAGTCTGATAAAATGGTGGCCAGTGGTCACGCTACAATAGCGCCCCATTTGGACATGGGAGGGAAAAAATGACATTCTCACCAGAGAGCCCGAATAAAGAGCAAGCCCCTCGGTGAGATTGGAAGAGGCCACGGCTGGTTGGTGAGAGCTTACCTGTGGAGACAGCCTGCCACCCGAGGGAAAAGGGTGTCCTGGCCTGGATGGTGTATGCGGTAATTGGACTGTGATTATCAGTGCCGGGCCTCCAGGATAGAGTCACTGTCGTATCTGTGATTTCTTCGACTTGGATGCTGGTAGGGGAGCCCGGGGGACCTGGGAGACGGGGCGAGAGCGAGGAGGAAGCGGATAGATGGAAAGAGGGAGAGCGAATGTAAATGAGGAAGCGACAGAGAGATGAGAATGAGAGTCACGTTGCCTTTTGGAACCTACGGCCACGGCAGAGAAGTCGATTCGCTCTGCGACGGTTGAGAACTATTTCGTCTAATGAGACGGCCAAAATATTTAAAACCGAGAAGAGAGAACTTGCCATTTTCCATTTCATTTGTGAGGCATAGGCCAGGCCAGCAAGCATGACCCCTTGGCCTCTTACACTCTCCTCAACCGTTGACCAATCATTGATTCTTACGCAAAAGCATCTGAGGTATAATTTGGAAGATTCACAGAGAGAGTTAAAGTGGAGAGGATGCTTTTAGTTTTGCTTACCTCTGACAACCAAGTCAACGGCAACAGAGAGGCTGTCCACCTTTGTCTGCACGGCGCATGTGTATTTCCCAGCGTGCCTCAGCTGGATGTTTCGAATCATAATGTCTCCTGCCGCATGCTGCTGCCATTCCAAAAAAAAATAAAAAAATCATACATAGACACAGGTACGCACATGGTACATTTCCTAATGCTGAAAATTCAACCATCCAGCCGCATGGGAGCACAAAGCTCATTTCCATGTTTGACTCGGAAAAAAACAACATCACAAATTCACCGATCAACTTTTCTCTAGCATATTTTCTTCAAGGACACCCAAAGTATTCGTCCCGCGACTTTACTTACAGAAAACGTACGCGCGTAAACAGCTTGCGCCTGATGGCCGCATAGGAGGGGCTCGGTTACAAGAAGCAGTTTAGGTCTTTAAAGGGAGCAATTCCCACCTTTTCAATATCACAGAGTGGAGCCGAGCCGGTCCGCTAATAAATTGGACACAGAGGAAAGCCGTGGCACAATGACAGGAACAATTCAGTGAAGTGCTTTTATCTGTGTACTGGGTGTCGACTGCAATCTCTCAGCAATGCAACGCTGCCCCCTGTTTATTTATCTTCAAGTGCAATAGCTGAATAATAAGAGGAGAATTGATCGGTTCTATTCCCGGCTTTGCTCTTTTTTTCCTGCAGTTTTTTTTTAGAATCAGGTGAGACTTTCAAAAAGAAGATGAGACAGCATATGTGTGTAGTGTGTAGTGCAGACACACCTATTGAAATACAGCATTGTTTCCAGAGTCTGGATGGAGGATGGGTATGTAAATTCCAGAAAAAAACAAACAAACAAAAAAAAACTACAGGCAGCAATTCTGGCCATAAATAATACACTTGATACAATCCATCTGCACCGTGGCTGAATTTGTTATGACTATGCTAAAAGAGACCAAACAAAAATTACCAATGAATTCTCAGTTCGGCATCCTGACCTCTATTCGATATCATGCTTTGTAGAGGTCAGAAAAAAATTCATTTCTTTTATAAAGCCACAC
Organism: Hippocampus abdominalis; assembly: GCA_018466805.1. Classification (NCBI taxonomy): domain Eukaryota; kingdom Metazoa; phylum Chordata; class Actinopteri; order Syngnathiformes; family Syngnathidae; genus Hippocampus; species Hippocampus abdominalis. The sequence continues at coordinate 19,067,078 of CM031707.1, forward strand.
ACTGCAATTTAGGATAGTGCACCCACACGTTGGTTTCCTTGACATGTAATTACTGTATTCCACTCCGGCTATTCAAAAGAAAGATTGGGGGGAGGAACCAGTGAGGAATAATATATTCGAGTTCGAAACTAATTCAGTTACTGTGTTCTAGGATGATGCAAATCAATGGATGCAAATGCAACCTGTTCCGTTGCATCCATTTGTTCATTGTGATGTGTCATGTTCCATTTATCTACATACCATGCGAAAATGAAGCCTCAGGAAGCGCTTGTGATATTTCTAACTCCTCTACGCGGTGCTCTTGGTTTAATGATGAAGGCTAGTGCAATTGAAATTTCCACTGCATCTCTAAACCAAGAGTGCCCTCTGCAGAAGTAAAAAATGATCACAAGTGCTTCATGAAGCCTCATTTGTCCATCACTGCCATTTCTCATAAGCCATAAATTCACCATCTAGGCTAACTTCATTTCATATTCATCATGAAATGTGCATGTCTAACTCACGCCTCCCACTTTCTCAAAGAATCCCCCATGGCTGCCAAAGTGGATGAGCTGCTCATTGAAGAACCAGGTGAACGTGAGTTCCAGTGAGGGATCATGGCTGACTTGACAAGGTAGGACCACACTCTCCCCGACAGTCACGTCCAAGGTTGCAGGCAGAGTGGTGATGATCGTGGGCTCTGGAATAAATAATAACAACTGAACTGTTACACGGAAGACACTATTTTTACAGACCATGCAGCATTATTTACGACGGGAAGGGAAGCTGCTTTTGCCAAAAGCCATGCTTTCCATCACCTACATGAATGTGTCACAGTGTTAATAGAGAGATAGAAGGGACTAAGCGCAGAGCACAAGGAAGAAGCTTGCAAAGCTACCACAGCTGCTGTTTGTTTTAGCCCCAGCTTAAGTCCGTTGGGATTTGGAGACGTGTCACTCCTGCATTCAGAATAGTCAGAGTGAGTCACTGTCAACTCAGCCCTTAGCCTGGAACTCCTCCTGATATTCCCAAAGCACACCGCAAGAAAAACAGTCAACACCAGTGACTCCTCGCCGTTCTCTTTGGGAAATTGTAGTGCAAAGCGCTGGCATTGCCAAGGAATAAGGCAAGCGTCCCCGAACTGCACTTAGTCAAATGTGGAAGATGAGGAGGCCGGATGAGAGGGAGAGGCTTTCTTCATTAAGTGAACAACAACCCCCCCACCTCCGGTGGATGCTGCAATAATTTTAAATCACTACCCAATCTACATACAAGATTCACCTTAGCTTCTCAAATGATCCTGGGAAAAGTATAGATTAGAATGTCCAGGCAATGCATAGCCTTCATTGCCTCTTTATTGTGTTGGCCTTTTAAAATCCACAGACAAATGCAACCCATTATGCAGTATTTACCATGGCATTTATTGAATCTTATTATTTTTTTAATTAATGTCGACCAACAAATTTATTCGCTCCCGGAGACCAGGGTTGACCAGTATTGAACGGCAAACTGTTGAACTTTCGCCTCATTTTGGAAAAGCACCACAGAAAAGCCCCTCACATACGCCACTGCATGATATGTTGCAATTTTGTTTACATTTAAGTAACTTTCAAAAGAAATATCCCAAAGTTCCTTCACCTAGTTGGATTGAAAATAGAACCCTTTTGCCGATCACTCCATAAGATTGTGGATTTGGTCAACCGTGTTTCATATCAAATAAATATCAAAACAAGCAAACTTATTTGGTGCTATTAGTAAATGATGCAATTGAAGCAGCATCTAAAAGCAAACATGTCAGGACAACAACATGCCAGTGCTTTGTGGTTTGCATGGGAAACGGTCGAGGGAGAGGAGTGGGCGGTCATCAAAGTCAATAGAAGATAAAGTTCCGCACTCTTGCTACTCTCCCTGGATAAAGACGACTCCAACCAACCCCTGAAATGAACAGGCATCATGCTCTGCTAAGTTTGGACAAAATCAGTGTGCTGTATTTAGACACTGTCAGTATGTTTTTGTTTCTTTTTGTTTTTTCGGAATCCAGCTCATAGACAAACACGTAAACAAAGCAATAGCATCGAAACAAAACAAAACCCTCAGGAAGAATCTGCGGGGACGCACTTACTGTCAGGAATATTTGACTCTTCTATCTGCGCAACTCGGTACCCTGCTATAAACCCTTATTTGCTTTTTCATTCCTCCACTGGGGTTGTTGTAGCTGTCTCTTCTCTCACATGAACTGCTCCCATCACAGTTTGCATAACCTGATCACTATAAGTAGCTCAAGGGATTCACTTTGACAGATGAGGAGAATGGGCTGCATTATTACCCTCCTCTGTCACCAGTTCTGGCAGATTATATGGAAAGAGAGGTTGATTGATTTTTGTCAAGCATAATGCCTTGTTGCCCTTTGCCTCTACAATGGAAAGGACAGTAACCCACATGGTGAGCCAATTTCATTAGAGACACTGACACCATTTAAGTGACTCCATGTATGTGTATGGCGGTTTTGCAATATTTGAACAACACAGAGAATTATCGCTTTCTGTTCTTTAAAAACACACACACACACACACACACAAAATGCACGGTCCTGTAATGAACCAAACCAAACATGCTAACTTAACTAAAACATCAGTTGTTCTGTCTCATTGGTCTGAACTTTCTTATGGAAGCAACAATACTAAAAGCCTTTATCTGTACTCCCCAGACCATGGTCGTTCATACACAGAGATGACCGTCTACAAATCAGTGTGACACGCTTCACTTGTATCACACGTTCATTTCCCATTTTCAGGTTACTGCTGAAGGTTATTGTCCCTTTTAATTGACTACCTGGCACCTTGCAGATAATTCTACAATATAATTGGTCTTTATTATAGACATTTCCTGGACAAAAGTGGAGGCGTGAGAGTAATGCCATCAGGTGGAACAACTGGGTGGTTTAAGTTTAGGAAGTTCGCTTTTTTAAGATGATACCATAGCCTTTAAGTCGGAATGAAGTCTGTACTTGGATGAAATCACTGCAAAACCTTCATTTTTTTTCTAACCCATTCAGAAATTGACTTGCTAGTGTGTTTTGGATCACTGTTCTGCTGCAGAAACCAAGTGAGGTTAAGCTTGAGTTCACGAACTGATGGCGATACATTCACCTTCAAGATTTGCCGGTAAAGAGGAGAACTCATGGTTCCATAAATCACAGCAAATCACAGCAAGTCATCCAGGCCCTGAAGAATCAAAGCAGCCCCAGACTATCATACTACTACCATCATATTTGACTGGAGGTATAAGGTTCTTTTTCTAAAATGCTGTGTTAAATTTAAACCAGATGGAACGACACAAACTTTAACTGTTGTCATTCCAGAATATTCACCCCAAAAGTTTGGGATTAATTCAGGCCTGCTGTTCTTTCCTTTGTGGCCTCCTGGTTTAGTTGCTGCTGTGCTCTTCGGAAAATCCTGTAAAGGATCACCAGTGCGCCATCCATCCATCCATTTTCCGAACCGCTTCATTCCATGTTTTTGGAATGTGGGAGGAAACCGGAGCACCCGGAGAAAACCCACGCAAGCCCGGGGAGAACATGCAAACTCCACACAGGGAGGCCGGAGCTGGGATCGAACCTCTGCACTGTGAAGCCGACGTGCTAACCACTGGACTACCGGGCCGCCCCAGTGCGCCATGTTTTCTCTATTTCTGAATAATGGCTATCACCGTGGTTCCCCGGAGTCCTAAAGTTTTAGGAATGGGCTTTGTAACCCTTTTCAGAGTAATAGATGTCAATTACTTTATTCCTAACCCGTCGTTGAATTTCTTTGCATCGTGGCATTTTGCTCCAGTTTTTCTTTGTAAGATCCTTTCACCAACTTTGCTTTGTCAGACAGGTTCTATTTCTGAGATTTCTTGATTGAATGAATACGATTGGAGGTCATCAGGCTTGGTTGTGGGCAGTCGAAATGATTTCAGCTTGCTGAAAACTATGATTAGCCACAGTTACTTTACAATTCAATAGGGCAGCCAATATGTTTCCACACAGGGTCAGATCGCATTGAACAGTATTCAAAAATGTTTTTTTTAATCTTGTTTTGCTTCAACCAAGCAGCATAGCCTGATCAACACAGCATCGCAACCATTGCCTCGTTGTCCATCGTATCAATCCCACACGCATACATCACTGGTTTGGTATGGTTACAGAGCATGAACAGCATAAAGGATTGATGCATTACAGATTGGAAGGGGTTATAAATTTTGCGTTAAATTGATCTTTTTTTATTCAACCTGGTTTCCACTACCGACCACCACGCACACCTTTACATCTCATTCGTAGGGCTGGCCCATCTGACAAAATCATGATCCCATAATAATTTTTCTTATCATCCGATCTTGATTGTTACCACCATTTTTTTCATAGTGTTTTTAAACTGCCAGTTTCAAAACATCTGTACTGAATAATAAAGAAATTAGAGAGTGGGTCAACATTTGAATGAGTGTATTTAGAAAAATACAAAACAACATAGTGAAGGGTGGTGGTGAAAAACTGATTGGGATATAAAGCAAAGAAGCACACACACACACACACACACACACACCACACACACACACACACACACACACACACACACACACACACACACACACACACACACTCCGCTGCAACAGTGCTCCAAACATTCGAAATACATGCTCCATTTTTGTGTTTTAAAGACAAAACAACAACTGAGACAGATGAAGACAAATCATTTCTGCCCCACACTACCCAAAAGAAAGTGTGACAGGACAAGGTTGATTCTGATTGCTTGGTGTCCCGCATATTGACTAAGTGTACTGTGTACTAATTGGCAATGGTTCAAGCCTGGCAAAATCTAAATTCAGCCGGCGCATGTCTAATCAAATGCAATTAATCTGGTAATATCCCCCAAGTGTTGGCATAATGTGGACATTAACAAGGCTCATTTATTGTGACTGCTCCTCCTGAGCTGTTTTCGAGGTGACTCCTATTCACAATGCTTCCTGACAGGTATTTTTCAGCATTCATATTAGGAAAGTCAATTGGAATATAATTCTGTCATCTCCCATAAGAGCTGCTCCCAACACATATTTGCCCCCCCACCCCCAACTAAATAGGTTTCCAATTCTCACTCGAATAACGCATGTAAATTACCCTGTCACATTGATGAGACAAGATTGAATGTGACAGAAAGGCGTGACATCATATTGGGGAGTATTTGTACATCAGCTGCAGAAAACCGCATGTACATATGATGATGGAAAAGCCGCGGATGGGTGTCTAATAAACCCTGACTTTCTGATGAAGCGAAGGCTGTGATGGCGGCATCTATTTATGCTGAGAAGACATTACCAGGCACCCTAACTTGCGGAAAATCACACATGCAGACAACAAGCTGGAGCTGCAGGGAGCAGCAGGTCTCAACCTGCCCGCTGGCTGCCCGAGGGTGGAGGCAGTAACACCATCATATGATGGTCTTGTGTGAAATGACAACAGAAATAACGAGAGAAGGGAGGACATGATGATTCCTTGCAAAACACTGCAGCGCACTCTCGAGCCTGACTTTTCTTAAATCCTTACGAAAGTTTTCATTTTTGTCGGAGAGCTCACAATTGGGTGGGGGTGGGATGAGGGATGTGTGGTTGTCGGAAATCAGCGGCAACGTGCACTCAAAGCTCTCTCCCACATTCTTGACTGCGGCTGACTTCCGAGCATTCATAATGCATGAAATCTGTGTTTTATAATTCAAAGGAGAAAAAGGAAACACGTCTCGATTTGAAGTCATCTCCGGATGACGCGGAAGGACCGGAATATTCGCCAAATTAAATGATGGGATTTTTGTATCAATAATATTTAATATTTATGATATAAGATTGGCTTGAATATGACGATTGATTTTCACTCGATTCATAAATTGGAGTGCAACGCATGGGAAGATAGAATTGATGCTGTCATCATATGCTTTCTAGATGATGCACTGTCAAAGATTTCACAGCTTGTCCTAGGAGACGGTTAAAAGTTATACGGGAGTTTTTTTTTTTCCTTCCTTACCGAGTGAAAACAACAGTTACGACTTTTCACCACACTTCCCTGCCTATACTTTAATTATAATACGTGTATATAATTTATTGAGACATCTTTGAATGAACACATTTCCATTTTCTGACCGTCTGGTGATTTATCAGTTCTTGCACAGCCAACTGGACTCAAATTTGCCACACAAGTTTGCCGATCTGCTTTGGTGAGTACATGGGTGAAATATTTTAAAATTCTGTGGAAATACGGAGATGAATCCGCAGGATTTATCAAACCGAATTCAGGCTAACCGTCAAAAGCCGCGTGTACCATTCAAAACTATTGATTCTGTACTTCAACCCCCTCAGCCTATTTGCCCCTTCACCCGAAATGTGCAACGGATCGAGCCTTTTCCATTGGCCGTCCCTCTCCTTGGAATGAGCTTCCGTTGAACGTTCGGCAAGTCCTCTCGCTGCACATCTTTAAAACCTTTCTTGAAACTCATTTTTATTCTTTGGCTTTTGACTCATCATGAGACTTGATTTTTAGTTTTGCTGTTTTTGTGCTTTCTACTGTCTTCGACATTCATTTTCTGTTTTTTTGTTTGTCGTATTAATTATTTTTGCTCCATGTACAATACTTTGTATACCGCGGTGGTTGTTTTCAAGTGCTCCAGAAATACACTTGGATTGAGTTGAGAGTTGAGAAAACCATTCTGAATACAAGCCGAAAAAGAAATTCTCCGAAGATAAAGATTAGGAATCCGATAATCCCAAAATAAAAATGACAAGGAAGCTCGAAGCAGAACAAATAATATCATTATATTTGAACCAGCAACCTCTGCCAAGGCGGGTCACGGTCAGGCTATGGTTCACTAAATATGTCGGCAAGTCCCCTACAAACTCGAGGAGGTGATAACACAATCCCCAGTGGAAACAGAGAAGAAAATCAGCAGTGTGCACAGACGAGAGGCACTCAATGCACAGCACTTTATACCCAGTTGCCATTAATTTTTAATGACGTGTAATAAGTCACAGCACCAGAGCAGGAAAGCAATCCCCATTGCAGATGATCTAACAACATGAGGTCTTTTTCCACACAGAAGATCCTCAGACGATACCGGAGGCAGTGGAAGGGGAGAGTGCCGAGTGATTTCAACACCTTTGCAAACACACATGGCGAGGTGGCTCTGCCTCATGTGTAACGACAGCTCTGCTCTCCAGACACAAGAAACACCAATTAAAAAGGTGAATTCTGGTTTTCATATTGTGCCAGTAGCACAGCCGCTTGTCCTCCCTTCTTATTCAAAAACATATTTTGAGTACTCTGTATACCGGTTGGCAATTCAGTTGAAAGCTGGGAATGATAACGTTAATTTACACTTTGGGACTTGTCAGCATTTTCTCTCTCTGAAAGGGCATTGTCATAGAAATGAGCGGCCAGATGGGATGGATGGAGGGATGGATGTATTAATAGATGCAGGGAGGACACGATAGATGGATAAATGGCCAGCTGGGGTCAGCATCATGCAGATACGCAGTACATGAAGACAGTGCCAGTCGTTCTTTGCAGAGAATAAAGAAGATATGCCTGTCAATATTTATGTCGTGTCAGTTTGAGTTGCTCCACAGTGTTAACATTAACAGAGCAGACACTTAAGCAAAGCTACGGGGTTTATTTTAAGTACAAATTGCGTCATTTGCCTTGTCTTATGTTTAGCTTGACAGTGAATGTTAATCGTGAGTGGCAATAAACACACAGAGGCCTCTGGATTATATCTTGAAAACCCCGTTAGTTATCACTTGTATCTGAAAGTTCATAAAGCCCAAATTGTGGTGTACAGGAAATGGAAATGGAAATTACCTTTAACCGTGACACTTCCTGTGCTACTAGCCACACCAAACTGGTTCCTGGCCATGCAGGTGTAGGGTCCAGCATCTGATTTGCTTACGTTCCATATGCGAAGATTACCATTATCCAGAATGGAAACCCTGCGGTAAAAATATACAAACGGTGTGTTGAAAAAAAGTTATTCTTCAAGTACATCACTGATACAAACATATAACATATGTTATACGTTACATTACATAGATTTCTGTTATAAAGTACAACATATATCTAATTCAAACATTTGTCTTCTCAATTAATGAAAAGAATAATGGGTTAACGGCTTTGCCGGTACATAATCCAACACAGTACTTAAAGAAATGGCATCGCATGCCCTTTATCCAATAGCCATGAGCGCTTCTAAAAAGGTCAAAAAGCCTGAAAAAAGTAGCTTTTTTGTCTTGATGAGAGTAAGAAAAAAGAAAAGAAAAAAGCAAAACGTGCCCTTGAATACCACATACAGTGTCAACTCAAAGTAAGACCATCGAATAAACAGCACATTTTCAAAGTGTAGGCCTACATGCAAATTGCTTCAGCCTCAAGAAAAGGATGAAGTGTGCCCACAACAGCACTGTTGACTTCAAATAACAGTGGAAAGAGTGAGTCCAAACCACATGAGCAGAGAGACGGTGCAAAAGCAAAATGTTTTCTTGTTCAAGCTAACGACAAAGGAAGGCATGTGACTGCTTGTTATTCATTTGTTTCCAAAGTTCAATGGCTAAAACTAGAATGCAGTTTAAGTGCGGGTGGGGGCGGGGGGCACAGGAGAGGGTGCCGGAATTGCACCAGAGTTTGTCAACTATGAAATAAACTCGAGCTAAAGTTGCGTTTTCAAACTGCATCCAACAAAGCTCCGCCGAGAATTCCCCTTTTTGTGTTTGTGAGATTCGTCTTGAAACATGATTCACTTTGTGTTTTGTTCAGGGTGGATGAGGTGCAAGGTGTAAAAGTGGGCTATTTGTGAAACTCACACCTTTGATCACAACAACCATTCACATTCACATTCACACCTAAGTGAGAGTCTCCAAATTACCTAACATGCATGTTTTTGGAATTTGGGTAGAAGTGAAAAACTTCGCACATCCATGACAGCCATGTCAACATTTTTGGGGTGACATTTTGAAAAAATCTTGCTGAGCATCCATGTGCCGACAATCGGGAATGTGTAATTTGCATTTTGTGGAGTTGTAATGTGTCACGACCGGCCTATTTTGTCAAGGGTAGCTGGCAGGAACTTGAGCGTAAACGAGCCATAAGAGAAGGCTCGGTGTAGACTCGACCGGTGGAGCTGCATGCAAGGACAATGGAACACAAATGGAGCTCAGTCGCAATATCGCAAGCCTTCTCTTCCTTTTTTAGCCAATCCATTGTAGAAATGTTGACTGACTGTTTGTCTGTGGTTGTTCCTTTGTTTGAAGACAAAGAACACATGAGGTCAATGTAAGAATTGTTCAGTTGCAACGTGCCAATGGCAGCAAAAATATTGTGGGTTACCCCACATTTCATTCTCACTTCTCTGCTACGGCCCAGACAAAATGTCTCATCGGGGTGCCCATTTTACGAGATGTTTCCCATTTCCATCCTTGGGGAATGCCAGCAAAGGGGCACGTATCAATAATTCACGGGCCGAGATGAACACGAGTGCCAGTCCTTTCATCGCTGTCTGGCACAGTTGAATGGACACAGGAATATCGGTCCTATCCGCTTGATTATTTTTGAACAAGGTGACGTGGCGAGTGAAAAACACAGGTGTGTATTTTGGGGGTAGGACGGCGCGGTGCTGATCCTCCTTGGGATGTGGCGAGATGAAAGAGACACAACATCAGTCACAGAGCTGCCGTCATGGCCACTGTGAAGTGGAAATCACAGGAAAGAGCCCACCCCAAACGTAAAACCAAAATAAAAAGCCTGCTTTTGTTATTTCCTTCAATTCTCTTTGCGATGTCGTTAAGAGATGCAGGCAACTTCACTCTCCATCAAAAAGACACTTGAAACCTTTGATGCGATTCTTCACTCGATATATCGTATCTTTGATCTGTTTGGAAAAAAAAATATATACAGGTAGATATTATATATATATATATTTATATATATATATTTGTCATAAGAGGGAGTTGCCACAGTGCCAATAACAGGTCCCGAAAGGCACGAATATTATGTGTTGACAGCTTTGAACAAAGTATACGTTGGCGCTCTCTCAGGTCGCCTGTTCAAATAGCGGAATAATGTTTGCTCACTTGGTGCAGAAAAACCCCAACCTGGCAAAGAACCGACGTACCCGAAGGATTCAACATGCAAACAATATGCGTAATTACAAATGTGAGAGTTCCGAGCAGGGCTGTTGATGAATACTCATTGACTTTGATATGCCATGGATGGCTGGCGGCGTGGCCGCATGGTGCAGGCCTGTGTGTGCACCTTCTTAATTAACAGGGAAAATAAACCGAGCTTGTGAAAATAGAGGTTAAGATTCTATCAGTGGAATAACTCAGCCATGACACCGCAGGAAGCAAGATGGTCACAGGCTTGTCGGTGAGTTCGCCAAATCATTAGTCTCGGCTAAAACCTTCTACATTCACATCCGCGCTTCAGTGCACAGACACGGCTTGCAAAATCAGCCAGTCTTTCTTCCGAAAGGATTAGTTCACAAAACGTTGTGCTCAGGCTTTGACGTACTGTGAGGAAAATGCATCATTCTTTTTTCTGCAGAGGTAACTCAACTCAACGGTATTTGTGGAGCATTTGAAAACCAACGGGATGGCTCTGTTTTAGATAAACTGAAATGCAGTCCCCCCTCATTGTGTGTGTGCTGCTGTCGCGAAATAGGCAGGCGAAAGCCATAAATCACAGCATAGTGCTGAAATGCTGAGGCCTGCTCAGCTCACCGCGACAGGGCAAAGTTTCTTGCACGTGTGGTTCAAGCGAGGTTATATCCAGCAAATGCTAAATTGTGCTACGTCAAGGTCAAAGGTCAATTAGATATCTACTGGCAAGTGTGGACCTGAATTTGCTGTTCTTGCACTTTCAGTGAACAAAGAGATTGCCTGACGCTTGTTTAAAAAAAAAAAAAGGGGAAAAGAAGACATATGGACATCGACTTGAGACAATTTTTCAATACAGGTGTAATTGATATTGATTTTTACTAGAACTGCTACACACCTGTACCAATGACTCTTAGCCTTGTTACATGCATCATTAGCTGCAATGAATGAGCCGAGCATAACCACAAGGCACTCTGCTGGGCGTTCCGGCATCATTGACATGTAAAGCTAGACCTAAGGAAATTTAACGTTTAAAAAAAGAGGATGTCATGAAAAAATATGTATATATATATTTTTTGTAAACAATTAACATCAGAATCAGAATCAGAATCATCTTTATTGGCCAAGTATGTAGAACACACAAGGAATTTGACTCCGGTGTAACACGCTGCATTAGTATCATCGTAAACAAGGACATGACAAATAGTATGAAAAGACCTTTCGTAATGTAGTGAACCGTAGTGCGGTAGTACCACCCAGTGACAACTGTGAGACAAAGTGCAAAGTATGATTCTGATTCTGATCAACTGTGAACGCATACATTTTCCATTAAACATTTTCGGTGACTATGCAGCTGCGGTATAAAATTTTCAAACAGCACATGTCACGTGGTTATTGGAGCCCAATTACAGTTCAATGAAGAATAAAACAAATTAAAACACTACAATACACTACTATCCGTCTTTTATTTGTATTTGCGCTTCCACAACATCTGCAGGTGACCATTTATAAAGGGACCATTATAGCAACACCGTTTAAAGGTGTCAGTCAATGCTTGAAAATGTGCCATGTTGTGACCACCATTGAAAATGTCTGACAGTGAACAAAGCGAGGAAAGAGAGAATGAAGTGTGTGCACGCCCCACCCCCCCACCCTTATCCCTCCCCACTACCCACATTAGCAGTGGCTTATGTACGATCAATAATTGCATTCATTCCCTCTTCATAAACTGTCCTCTTCGAAAACCCAACACCAGAGTCGTATGCGAGGGTGTGTTGCAGTCGAGCCCTGCTGATGTCGGCCAAGGGGGCTCATCGCAGTGTTTTTGGCTCCATTTAGTTTTTCACCAGTTTTGCGACATGCCTGTACTTTTCATTCTCTTGTTTGAACCGCTTCTTTCATTTTTATGAGCGCGGTACTTATAAGGAAATGCAAACGATTCTGTCTTGATCTGTGTTTTGGACCACTGCACACCGCAGTTGTGACAGCATGGTAGCGGCTGAGGCCGCAAATGCAAATGCTTTATTAGAACAATCCTCGGGGAGAGTCATGTTGTACTACAAGCAATAATCCCTGACTTTATGTAATGCTGATGTTTTTTCCAAAAAAAACCCAAAACAATTCATTAGACCTTAACTAATTCATTCTGGAAAGTGTTAAGCCTCAATACTCATCATTCTAAGCTATATCTTTTAATCAAAGTGTAAACAAACCATCAAGGGCAAAATGTTGTGTCGAGCTTTTACAGCAAGGTATCTTCATGACACAGGCTCAATGAGAATGTCCCACTTTGCTTCAATGGAACATTTTGAGATGGCGCCGCTAATTGCCTCGCAAGGGCGCACAGTTTAGCGTCCTGGGCCACAAAGGGTTTGTGGATGTTCTGCCAAAGGATTCTTTTAATCACAAATTGCTCTCCCGCTTCACAGATATTCATCTCTTACGTGCTGAGGTATTCCTTAAGGAATAAAGAGCATGCGCGGTTTCCACAGGAAATTGTCAGCGGTAGCAAGATGGATTACTCTTGCTGCGCTGGTGGATTCTCGCTTTGAAAAATGATATGGGCCAAAGTCTCTCCGATAACAACAATCCTAGTGAGCGGCACAAGGAACACAGACTGACCTTATCTCGGCAAACATCTCACAACTCATTTTATCTCATGTGCCAGATTAGAGTTTTTGTCAGTCAGCATAAGACTCCTAAAAATGTGTTTCGAGAATAGAACTCCACAAAATGCAAATGATGCAGCGGCATGAGAATTCAAATGCCACAATGCCACTTAGTAATGTATTTGTTTGTACATCCCTTTCACAAGCCCCCCCCCCCCCCCCCCAAAGTGTGTGTATATATATATATACATACATACATACAAAGAAATATAACACCATATATATGTTTTTTGTTTTTTGGAATGTGTAGAGATGGCTGTCTTGAAATCGACGTCCCTAGCGAAGAAGTTGAGGCAGCAGTGCGAGCACTGTGCTGCTTGTGCAAGCAGGGGGACAAGCCATGATTGACACTCTAGCAGACCTACATCATGGACCCAGTCACTCATCATCACAATTCCGAAAAAAGGCAATCTACAACTGTGCCAAAACCACCGTACCATCAGTCTGATTAGCCATCCCAGCAAAGTCCTTCTGAAGATCTTACTGAATAGGTTAAAACCTCAAGCTGAACTGATCATAGCTGAAGAACAGGCTGGATTCAGGGCAGGACGGAGCACCACAGAGCAAATATTCAACCTAAGGATTATCAGCGAGAGATATCTGCAGCATCAACAACATATGTTTGTAGACTTCAAGAAAGCCTTTGACCGGGTATGGCATGCAGCACTGTGGACAACCATGAGAAAATACAACATCAGCCCTATTGTCAGAGTCATACAACATCTGTACAGCAAAGCTGTGCAGTTCTCTACAACGAGCCATGGGTGACTGGTTCAAGACAACAATTGGAGTGCGCCAAGGATGTCTTCTCTCTGAGCGTGTTATGGCGGATGCCTTGGCGGAATGTCAGCATAGGAGGTAGACCAATCACAAACCTTCGTCTGACGACATCGAATTGCTAGCCTAGTTCAAAGGCTTGATCTTATGCCATGCTTCATGACCAACAACAACAATGGCATTCTCTCTGACATTGAAGTCAATGGACAGGCACTAGACTGTGTGTCGAGCTTCAAGTACCTCGGAGTAATTGTGTCCGATGAAGGATCAAAGCAGGAAGTCCTTGCCAGAATTGCTCAAACGACTGCAGCCCTGGCAAAACTCAGGCCCATATGGAAAGATAATAACATCAGTCTGGCATCAAAAGTGAGACTGCTGCGCTCACTTGTCACATCAATCTTCCTCTACGCTTGCGAAACATGGACCCTTACAGCAGAGCTGCAGAGGAGAATACAGAGTATGGAGATGCGATGCTACAGAAGACTTTTGAGTATCTCCTATGTCACTAATGAGGAAGTCCGTCAAAAGATCAGACAAGCCATCGGCCCACATGATGACCTCCTATCCAGTGTCATCAAGCGGAAACTGAGATGGTACGGACACATCACCAGATCTTCAGGCCTTGCAAAGACCATCCTGCAAGGCACCGTACAAGGTGGCTGGGAAGATAACATCACAGAATGGACCCACATGAAACTCAACGAGGCAATGAGAGCTGCCGAAGACAGAGAAGGATGGAGAGAGCTGGTCAGCAGAGCGTCTGTGGTGCCCCAACGACCCTCTGGGGTTACGGGATAGACGAGACGAGAGAGAGAGATGGCTGGAAGAGTCCAGTCCAGAAGTGCTGCCCACAGAGTTGAAAGCAACGGATTCTACACAATTTCTTGGGACATGAATAATTAAAACGGTTCTACTCCATTACCAGAGTTAATTAGACAGTATATTGTAAGTGGGTGCCAAATGTCACAAACCCCTGCCTTGATTTTTTATTTTTTTTTTGCTTGTGAATCACTGACATTCGTCAATGAATTCCTTGATTTGCATCTTGAACTTGGTTCTGTCACCAAATTCTTAATCCATGTGCTCCCCCTTTCCAGGGTGTAAAGAAGGAATCAAATATGTATCGCCTTTGTAATCTATTTTGTGATCATTATTTGCCTATACTTTGGCTCCTCAAGCACTTCTTAATGATTACAATAGCTGCAACTAATCACCCGATTTTATGAGCAGAGAAAGCTCATAAGAAAATAGCTCTGATAGTAAGTGAATACAAACATTTGCATCAGAACAAATGTTATGGTGGACTTACAGTGGATCTAACGGGACTTTTTGGGTTTTTTTTGGGCTGACTGGGCACCTCTGGCACGTTCTTTTTTTTGGGGGGGGGGGGAATAAAATCTTGAATCTGCTACACCATGGACGTGCATGCTTGCGGGCACCCATGAATGGTGGCATCTGCAGCCGCCAGCTTGTCTCATCCTCAGCTTGCTCCCATTTTCACTCAGGGGACCTTGTGAGCCATGCGGCTACAGCCAAGGTGGAGAATTGTTGGCAAAGGTAAAATCGAAAAGCAACAGTCAGCGGTCCACGACAGCCGTTGGCGGTTGTCAAGCTTTTCCTCCTCGCAACGTAATGAACAAGTCCTCTTCCTGGACACTTACACTTTCAGTGTTTTAGGCCTCACAATTCTCCCTCACTGCAAACCTCCACTGAGAGAGAGGCAGGACTCCACTTCATGAGCAGATGTTCTATTAGACTCCAGATGATGCAATTAGAGATTTGATGAGGAGAAAAAAAAAAGTGATTAGCCTGACTTAAGTGTCATAAACAATGTGAACCGCGTGCGGGCTCGGAGTGAGCAAACACTTTGGACTGCCTCCGAGTTAGCAAGACGCTACGGGCTGGCCATTCAAATTCTGCATTTTATTCAGCATCGCCGAATACATTTCTGTGTTGACCAGTTGCATGTCTGTCAATCCAAAATTTGCATGTCAGATATCCAAGCGGATTGATATTGCATTGCTCGGATGCAATTATTTGGATTTCCGAAGAAGCTGTTCAATAATCAAATGATGTGGGGAAGACAGAACCAAGCGACGTATTTCTGAGAAGATTTTTTTTTTAAATTGCGGAATAAGAGTGTTAATTTACCACATATCACCCTCGCACCAAGTTACGTCGCCCATGACTAGACAGCTAGGCTGGGTGAAGATCTGCCATTTTCAAGGGAGGATTAAATGGAATCCCTATCCTGTCCAAGTCCAAAGGTAAGCAAAACAAAAGGAAAGCAAAGATTAGCAATAAGATGAAAGCATGATCAGCATCTCAAATACAGAATATACTTGCAGTACTCCGTTGTCATGGAAACAAAAAACAATATGATACGATACAAAGGGCATTGGCCACTTAGTACAGGGTGTGGAATGAGGCGTGGCTCATTTGCACAGAGCGGACCCACAAAAGATTAAAAAAAAAAAAAAAATCAATCAGTCTTGTAAATTGATATTAAGTGTGCTGCATTTCATGATGACTTGTGTATTTTGACCAAATCATTTCACAGGTCTTCAATAAAGAGTACTGGGAAATGTTACAATTGTGGCAGCGATGCATAATGTCTCCTTTCAATCTTCTGCAAATCAGACAAAACCAGCAAGGAAAGAGGGCAGAATATGGCGTACTTCAATGAATGAATGCAAAGTTTGCTGCTCTCCTGCCACTGATTCTTTCAGGAGAGTGTCGAGCAGAACAGATGGCCTCATAAATGCTGATCACTCTACAAGACATTTAATCTTTTACGTGACCATCATGACTATTTGTACTGCCAGAGTGGAGGGATGTACATTTAACAAAAGGGATAGCGAACTTTTGGGTCATGACGAAGTATGACGTCCGACCAATTTGGCACAGAAAATGCATCTCCCTCTCTCTCTCTCCTGAGAGACTAATCACCTTCACTTTCGTGCACAACTTCCATTTGCACACACATTTGAAGATATTACAATAATTAAAATAATGAATTTGCAAGTTGAAAAAAAACATTCCCAAATTATCCTGTTCAGAAACATTTTTGTCGTCGGCCATGCTTTTGCTTTGATTGAGCAGAGAATGTCGGTGCAGTTGGACTGTCTGCGATGGTTTGGCCGCAAGGAGCGGGGCTGTCCCGAAAGAGATTTGGAGAGGAATGAGATATGGTACTGAAAAGTCAAGTGAAGCGAGAGAGATGACTAAATGGGTCTGGAGAAATGTAACCATTTTTCTGCATGTGTCTTACTTGCCAAGGGAAGGGCTGTGGGCTGTTCGAAAACTGCGGTTGCTTGTTTACTGTCAAAGTCAGCTTGGAGCTGACGTGGGTTGCTTCATGCACACTGCGATCGCGACGTCTATGATCCCAGCGCCCTCATATTGGTCAAGAGACTTAATTTTTTTTTGCTTCGCTAACAACGAAGCTTCAAACGACATGTGCAATGGGGTGCAATGGAACTTTGCACCTCCTGTATGCGCCATGCCAATGTGAAGGCAGCAATGGTGGATTTGGAGTGGAGAGATGAAGAATTTGTCTGCATGTTTATGACTGAATTTTTTATTATCATCATTTTATGATTTGTCGAGCTTGGACGCGCACCCAAAATTCCCCTGTGCTGTAAATTTATCATTTAAGCAGCAAGTCCTGAATGAACTGGATTATGAATTGCGCTTTTGCCCAAAACACGTCACAGTGCAAAAAAGAAAAATATAATTTGATAATAAATGGTTAATGGTGAACAGAGTCCAATGAAAAGCATATTTCTCCAAATTTGGTCAAAAGTAACTCACACAATTTGGGAGAACGTGTGCATACAAACTTTGTACTTCAGATGTAATTTTGTTTTTGCAGTACATTACATGAAACTATTTTGATTTTGTGTATGTCATGGTTCTGTTTGTGACCAACAGGTGGCACTGTAGGGCTCCACCTGCAGCGGTACACCTGCTGGTCATTAGTTGTATAAAAGGACTTTTAGGTTTTAGCTTCAGTCATGATTTTTGTTCGATACTTTGATTCTTTGTGCTCTTATAACTTTGTTTTACATTTAGTTCTCTTTGCATTTCTTTAATACATTTTGTCAAGTACAACCTGCTCCTCCTTCCTGCCTGCTTTTTGGGGTCCTCCACCACCACGCAGCGTGACAGTGTACACAAGAACTCCGGGAACGTCCTTAATAAGTCAAAATTCATTAAAACGGTGCTCCGAGTACAAAATAAAAACAATGGAAGAGGTATTATTTTTTATTTATTGATTTTTTTGCCGATTTCGTTCACTAAAAACTAAGCTGTGGTCTTGACACGACTGTGAAAGGAAACCAAGTGAAACACGAAAAAGCAAGACATTGAACATTCCAATTTTGAACTCGCTCTCTCTTACAAGCACTGAACACCTTCCTCCAGAAGCAAACGTATTCTACGGAGAATTGACTGGTCCCGTGCAAATATTTGCATGATTACCAAAGCTGACGGAGCTAACCGTGAAAGGGTTTTCCAAAAAGGTGTGACTGCGGCACATCCTTGTCGCACCTCATGACAGCCACTTGATGGTTGGCGGTTTTGATGTGAGGCGCCGAACCAACACCAGCCCTCCCATTCTTGACATATCGAAATGGCGTCTTAGTTTTTTTTTTTTTGGTGGGCTTTATGGCTGGCAAGGCCCAATTACAAACCAGACCCTGGTTTGCACTCTCAGCCGCTTTATTCCAGCTGATGTCATCTAAACTGTGTCCCTGTAGGTTTGTCTGGGCTAGATAAGACCCCCCCTTCCCCCAACCCCCACTCCCATTGCTCCACTGCAGCGAAAATGGGGAGGCTGCTGCTGTGAAGATGGATTGCCCAACTGGTGACACTGGTTCCTCCTCTGCCGGAGCCACTGTGGAGTGCTAACGCAATTAAGGCAATTAATCTTCAACAAAAGGGGCTCACTGCCACCTCATGTGGGTTAGCAAGTTTGTGTGCAGGTGCAAACTCAAAGTCTGCTCAGCTCATTTGCAAACGTTGCAAAGACAGAATCTTTGTTTCCCACCTGTTGACACTGAAAAAAAACCCTAACTTTGGTATTGGCTGTGCACAATAATATAATTTGGATCCAGTTATTTTATGAACTTGATATCCGATCTATTTTAAAAAATGTATCTTGATCCAGATGATGGTATTTTGTACAGCCGCTAAAACAAAATAAAATGGAGTAAATTCATGCCATGGAAATGTAGTGACAGGCAGAAAAACGTAAACACTTTCCCATTGGATAGCAGAAGGTCCTGAATTGATCTGCACATCCACTTATTGTGACATTTGTGTTTGGCGGTGACATTGGTGAGAATTTTCCCCAAAATATTTGCCTTGGGTTGGGAAACACTGCTTCCGGGGAGAGAAAGCAAACGGTTGTGTTCAAAGAATCCTACGGCTTGTGTCGAGTGAGGCATTGACTATCCTTCTCCCAAAAACATGTTTATTTTAAAAACACAGAAACATCTAATTTGAAAGAAATTCTCAACATCTAAAGAGCAGCAGGGAACGCAACAAACAAATCTGCCTAAAAGCTCCTCTGCAGAATATTTGTTTGCATTTATTTAGAACCTCGCTAGCTTTGAGAGGAAAGAATGCCGCTGTTGTTGCTATGGCAACCATCCAACAAAGTGGCGAAAGATAAACTCTTATCCATCCATCCATTTTTTCTCCCGCCTGTCTAGCATTGTTATCTCAGCGATATCAAGAGCAAGCACGCTCATTTAATCCTAAAATATGACCGTATTTATCCCAACGCTTTTGTTCTCTGCTTTAAAGGATATTGGTAATAATATGAAATGAGGAAAAAGGGCAAAGAGAGTAAAATGCAAGCACTTCATTTCTCACCAAATTAACTGGTTGTCATCCTCCAGAGAAATGCGGACTCTTCCAGTTGAAATAGTCATGATGCGGTAGGTAGGAACGTGCAGTCAAGCCGTCACAGGTGAGTGGAGGGCATCAGAAGTAAAACCGCTGTGCAAATTTTCCATCACTTTGTTTGACAAGCAACAACACCACTTTGGATGTATGCAAAGCCTGGCAAGGCTCCGCGCTCTCGCAGCACGGCTGTCCGAGCGGAGTCATGCTTGCGTGCTGACAGCAATCGGATGACCCCCATGTGCAACGAGGCACCCCGGGCAGGACGTCAAACAAGAGGGCGGGTCACATCTCGCACGAGATTTAACGTGCGAGAACCTCATGATTGCTGAGTGTTATTTGTGAAACTTGAAATTGCAATAGAAGTTAAAAAAAATTAATCTCACCAGCCTCGCATCCCCATGAAGGTGAAAAGTACTTGATTAGCACTTTGGATTGAGTTAACAGATGGCTGCTTTGGAGGGGAAAAGGCCATTAAGCACAACTTCGGCCTCATGCTGCTTTTCCACTTAGCTGCTCTGCAAATGTGCTCACACGTCTGAGGACTGCGTCACGATCTCCCCAGAATGACTGTACTTTTAGATGATTTCTAAGTCATGTTATTATTGCGTGGCGAAATATATATATATATATATGTATATATATATATATAGATGTATTTGTTCAAACCTGGGGTACTTGACCCTGATTCCCCTCTTTCAATGCCAGCCAGAAAAAAACAAGAGAACCTCTTGACTGCCAGCCAATTTAGAGCATTCTGACCAATCTTTCAAGGCTCCGCACACAGAAACTCTCAGAAACTGTCAAATGAAATATTTGACCCTCTTGAGTTTCTTTCTACCTTATTGCATTTTTTAATAATCAGTAATAGAACATCGTTTGGTTTCACCCAAATCATCGAGTCTGGACCCAAAGAAATGGAGAAAAGCTTTTTGTGGGGATTTAAAAAATAATGTGCTGAAAAAAAAGTTTGCACACGAGTGATTTTTTTTTTTTAAATACAAAAAATGTTGCTTTACCGATGTCTCCAATCTGAGCAGTCATTTTCTTCTGTGTAATACAAACGACAATGTGGACAGCAAAATAAAACAACGAATTACCTGTGTCACAATTTAATCTTTGACAAAACGTACAAACTATTTGCAGGCTATTTAATAGTAGTCGTATTTAATAGTGTGTGCGCGCGCATGGGTGGTATGCGTGTGTGTATGTACATTATGTCATCGCTTCTACTTCTACATTTAAATGATCTGCATCACCTTTTCTGTCCTTTCTTTGTAGTAGGTTCCATGTGACATCCACTTTGATAAATCACAAGCTGCTGGCAAAAGGTCTAATTTCCGGAGGTCTGCCACATTCATAAGCATCAAACATAGTTTTGATACACGGCGACATCATTAAAAAGAGACCAAATGCTGAGATCTGCTGGCCAGAGAGTTTATTTTGATTTTTTTTTACTCTCTTAACTGAATGTTCAAACCAGTGTTGGGGAAGACTTTTCTCCACCCTTTGCTAAAATAAAACATAGTTGACGGGAATTAATGTCGGCAGCACTCCTCATGAGGATTCCAGTTGATGCCATTTTAAATCAATCACGCTCAGAGTTAATCAGAAATGTAATTTGTGTACGTATTTAAAAAAAATATTTCTATTTGTTATGTTGTTTCATGTTGGTGGTGTGTAATAGACCGACACAAATATCGGAAAGGACCAGATGGTGACGAATTGAAGTTTGCGCTGAATGTTGGGAGGGGCAATTTGCTGGGATTGCGCTCCCTCTGTGCATATGCATGACGATCCTGGATGTTCATGTGTGTGTATTTCAGCATTTTACATTATAGTCATAATAACAGGGTGTAAAAAATTTATTCCCTCCAGTAGAACTAATGACATGTTTTTATCCTTATACTCAGTGAAATGGTCTCAAAGGCATGTTTAAGCCCCAGTCACCCTAATTCTGAAATTTCATCATCCAATTTCAACCTCTCTGAGTGGAAACATCTATATAAATCCAGATGAACGATGGATAAGGAAAAATAGGTTAAATGCTTATTTGACAAAATTGGGTTTGGAACACTATGCAAATGATGTAAATTTTTTGGGGGGGGGGGCATCGGCTGGTGACCATTCCAGGGGTTACCCGGCGCTTTCCTAGCTGAGAATATTTACTCCGTGGGAAGCCGAAAATTCACAGGGTTTGGAAATCTTTTAATTAAACAAGGTCTTGCAACCTTTAAGCAATTTTAAAAATCATTTAAATTAATTATTTTAAAAATTATCATTATTTTATTCATTATTACTCGTTGTATGGCTCCAGTTTTGTGGAAATTGTGCAGTAACAAAAATGGTGTGTTGAATTTACCCAATTTGATTTCATCAGGTGGTTGCATGCAATCAAATGATCTGGAGCCAGATGTGAAGCACCCTTTGTCTTTCATGTTCAGTCGTTTTGCTCTTTAACACCTCGTCCAAAAGAATGCCCCCTGTGTGGGTTTGTCCACTTTTATGATTGTGGAGCGACAAGCTGCCAAAGTCTTTTCGCAGACACATTAAAGGACTCCAAATGGTTCCGTTGGGGGAGTTACGGTTCAGGTGGTGGAATGACTGTCTCGCTCGCAATTTGGGGAGAGACTTGCTTGCGAGGCTGCGTGATCTGTGTGAGAACAAGCTGTTGACTTTCCTTCAGTGAAAGACGCAAGTGCCGTAAGGGTAAAATGTGCCACCTCAATCCATCCTATTTACCACGTTGCTTTCCCCACCGAAAACCAATAAGACTGACGGCACCCTAGCGTGTAATTTCAGGCTGCATTTTTGGAACGGCATTGGTGCGAAACACAAACCGCTATGATGCTGTTGCCGCCTTTGATTCGATGACTGCCATAGATAACGACTGGCGTCATCTTTTACCGACCGTCCACAGTGTCATTGCGCAAAAGCAAACCAACATATGCGGCGACTTATTAATGTGATGTGCTTGGGCAGCATCGTTTTTGCCGTCAGATTTTAAAACAAACCAAAACAAAACTGTATCTCCATGTGAAAGACAGCGACGAGGTGAACTGTGGCGGGGAAGAAAGGTGTTCATTGTCACTTTGTTTTAATGAGCCAAGTGTGTCTGCACCATTGGAATAATGAATGTAACGCTTTGAGCAGATGGCTGACAATAAATGGTTGGTAATAAAAGGTATACATCCGTGGAAACGAGTCTGATTGATGTGAGCGGGTCAAAATCTAGCAGCTAAATTGGCCATTAAACTACGATTGTGTTGGTTTTAATCTAAAAATGTGAATGCTGAGCGGTAAGGCGCATTGGGAGCTTTGGGGAAGCTTGTCAAACTATATTGCTCAAACCACTGGTTTGCGAACATATCCATGATTGTACTTCCACTTAGTTTATGCCCAAATTGAGGACAATGTCAAATTGTAAACGTAAACTTATGTGGTGCTTTTATTTAGAAAGTTCTGCTTTTTATGCGCACACATGTGGACGCTTATAACAGGAATTTAGCGAGCATCAGCTATACAGTCAAACCTAGGTTTTCGTCCATAAGAAGAAGGCTGTTCAAAAACCGAAATTGTTTGAAAACCGTCTGCTCACAATGGAAAGCAACACGAGGAAGCGTTCCTCGTGTAGACGAGGAAGTGATGCTTCCTCGTGTAAGGAAGGCGAGAGGAGTCAAATGGTGCATTCAAGTGCACTCAGTTTGTTTGAGAACCGAAATTTGTTCGTCATCCGAGGCATAAAAAACTCGAAAGTTTTGATCAAAAACCGAATTGGTCGAGAACCGAGACGTTCCAAAACCGAGGTTTGACTGTACTTGTGTCTGAAGTGTAGCAACCTGTTCGCTATATGTAGCGACTATTTCGTATGTACGTATGAGGTATGTCATCACTGGTCTGTAGCATTTACAGTCACTGTCAATATCATACTTGCTGCATATCTCTTTATTTGGGTGATCTGACGAGGAGCGGCTAATAAGAGCGGGCGTTTGGTACATAAAAAATAAAAGCTGCCTTCAAAGGATTCCATCTGTCCTTTTGTCATTCATAAAGTACAGCTATCAACACTACAAAAACAACGAACCCCTCAATTTACAGATCTATAGGCTAATCGCTATGAAAAATATGATGAAACAGTATTGGTTATTCTATAATTTACTGGTTGTAGCATGGTAACTTTAGGAATAAAACATTCGTTACAAAGGGTAGTAATGCTAATGTTAACTGTTGGTAGAACTAATGATGACGTGTGTTAGATCCTTTCGTCAAATTGATAGTAGATTACACATGCATCGTCTTGGGAGGAGGATGTCAAGCCACATCAATACTTACCTGTATTAATGATTACCAGTAAATTAATCTTTGCATTGTGAGATTGGAAAAAAAATACTCTGATTTTGTGGTATGCTGTATTCATGATGCCATATGAGTACAACATATTTTGATCCATTTATTTTTTTGAATAAACCTGGAGTACACAGCTGCTGATGTAGTGTTCTGATGTAATCCGACGGAACCGAAAAACGGTTACTGTGAATTTCCGAAATCCTCAGGCCTGCTACTGAATTATTAAAATTTTTGCAGCATTTGTTTATAATTGTATGTATACGTTGTTGTTTGTGTTATTATCATATGCAATTGAATAAGTAGACCATTTCAGAATTCGAAATTTGGGACTCTCTAAATGCATAATGGGACTCATACTTTTCTGATCAGCGAGTCCCTGGGACTCACTGGCGGTAAACTGTAAAATGATCACTGTCAGATGTCATTTTAATAACTTTCTTGAAACGGTATCTTTCCAATAACAATACATACCATTTCTACACACAAAGTAATTTTTGTCAAACCAGTCTACAAACCAGTCTGCTGAAGTTGGCGTGCAACCCCACGTTTTTCATGTGTTCCCCTTCCAAAATTAGTTGCCCACCCCAAGTCGAATACGGCACTTAAGGTGTGAGTATATACATGCAATATGTTTTTTTGTTTTTTTGTTGAATAAACATTTAACTTGACATGCTTTTCTTCAGCAGTGACACAGGCACAATGAAGGAATACAGATGATGTTCAACATGACAACTAATGAGAATGTCAAGTCTCAGACGTCCTGACAGATGTCGGTTATTCCTTGATTTACTGTAAAATTCACAAAATGGGTATGTAAGCCGAACCCCCCAAAAATAAAGTTGACACATTTTAGGATTTGGCGGCTGGACTGCCTTTTACAACGGCAAGGTCAATAGCCTTCAACTTAAAGGCTGCGTCGTCGGCACAACGACGTATTTCTGGCATTATGACGATTGCCGCTTGGGTAGAGTACATACGTCTGACTGCAAAAGTGCAAGGATTTGATTTGAAAACAGGATGACGCTTTGAAAAAAAACATCATTTCCTTGGGAAATAAATGCACAAATAAACCACATCATTGTTTCACGGTACGGATTTCATGGTGTAGTATATTGCAGCATTCCGCTTCGAGCAAAAATTTACTTGGAGGCAAAAGTCTCGCGGTGTTTTCAGGGTAAAAAGTGTAGCAGTTACCTTTGACTTTGTTGAAGCGCTTCACTGCCCTTCCTCCAAGAGATCACACCCCACGGAGACATCTTGGGTTTGCACTCAATGAGCATATCTCCGCCAACCTTGACCAACGTCTGGCTCCTCAATTGGTTGTGGGAGAAATCTGGTGCAACAGCTGAGGCACAAGGGCAAGATGTGTTATTTCATTTCTAATGCAGTGCATTAGTGGTCTGCTTTCTCAACAATTTAGCACATAACCACACTGATTTTTTTTTAGCTCCATTTCAATTTGAGAGACTTCTTTGGTGGCATTGTCTCCCCCCCCCCCCCCCCCACCCCGAACTTTCTTTTTTGTGGTCACCGAGCTTCAACGAGGTTTGGATTTGTCGCTTCTCTCAGATGACAGATATTCTGCTTTTTTCCTAAATCTATTTACAGGCCAGATAACAGTAAAGCATGTTACAGAGTCTCGGCCTTGAGATTGCGGTGGAGGAACCGATATAAATTATTCCTGCAGAGGTTACGTCTTTCTGAAAGTTAAGGCCATAAAATGGGAAGAAAAAAACACCAACTTACAGTGGACATCACATACCTTGGTGCAAAACAGAAGAAGTGTAAATGTCCCAGTTTCAAAAATAAAAGAAACAATACACCCTGCTGCTCACAGTGAGCTCCCATTGAATAGTAACATGAGCGTTATTTTAATCTTTTGGTGAAAAATAAAAATAAAAAAGCTCAGCCGTCAGCAGCATGGCACGTATACAAAAACAAACCTTCACATTCACACCTACTGTACGACTTACATTGAGAGTTTGAAGTCAACCAAACAGGCATATTTTGGGAACGGAAAGACGGAGCTCCACAAACTGATCTGAATTTAAAAACCAAGACCTCTGATTGAGGGATTTCACCTTTAAATATCTCAACTCAACTCGGCCTTGTGTTGTCCTTGAAAGGATTTGCGAGGTCTGACACCAGTCCTTGACATTTTGTTTTCAGCTACACCACTGCACTCTGTACACTGACTCCAATTATCCACATGGTCGGAATGGCCTTGTTCAGCCTGGCAGCCCCACACCGGACATATTCACGCTATTGACTTGATCAAATTGAACCAGCAAAAGTCACATGAAATCCGATATTATCAAGACGGCTCTCAAACAACACGGGGTAGACGGTCTGAAATCGGAAAGAGAGTGCATTTCTGTGCGCGTCTTTGCCGGCCTGTCAAATTTGCTGGAGGACTCGTTTCGCACTTACAGTCTAATTGCTGCCACAGCAGACATAGACGCAGTGATGAAGGAGCGACGCGCTACAACATGATCACAAAAGTGTGCGGCTACGGCCATATTCAACGATTTATAGCAAAAGACTGAAAGAGGATGTGCACGTCATTACCGTGGCGACCCACGCAGACAAGCCCATATAGCCTGCTGATGTGTTGAAGCGTCAAATTACATCTGATCACTTGCAAATGACGTGAATCGAGCTTCTGACGTGCCTGCAGTCTGAACATTTTGCCAACGCGTCGGAAGGTTGCCGATCAATGAAAGGAAGTGCAGAGTGACAAGCCTCACAGGTCAGATGAATTGCGCTTGCAAACAGAGAAGCTCAAGTATGGTACATCACTGTCAGCGAGACACTGCCCAATAACCGAGGGGGCAAAGGTCATCTGGTAAAATTGACCCAAGGAAGAGGATGGTGCAAAATGGAACGAATGCATGCACACACGCACCCACAGCCACAACTGCACGATCTTACCTATAACTCGTAGTTCGGCGTTGGAGTAGACCTCGCCATACTTATTCCCGGCGACACACTGGTACATTCCCGTGTCCGACAGGGTCAGGCGACTGATTAACAAAGCCCCGTTGCTCACCTGAACGCGCTCCTACGGACATAGACGCATGCCATTAATGCACCGAGGTCCCACATCTCATCTACATAAAAAACAGCCGCGGGGCCAATGAATTATGCTCTGAAAATAACAGACGTTGCAATAAATCTCGGATTTCATCACTAATGAAGGGGAAGGCTTGGGTGGATGGAGGCAGGCTCGCAGAAAATGACCCTAATCAATCTGCATGTTTATGAGAGCGAAATAAAGCCAAGGCCTATTTATATCAGCGACTGCACCACAGGGCCCGTTTCCCCTCCAGCGGGAGGCAGATATCCATATCGGAACATTGCTCATTTGCACCCTGCACTGCATTGTAGAAACTGGTGTACTGCTCCAAATTTACCTTTTGGGGAGGTAGGATGGGGCGGTCACATTTTTTGTGGAAAACTTATTGGTGTATCTGCCACTTACTCCTTTTTGTGTCAAAAACGAAAACAAAATTAATTTGTGTCAGATTTTCGCCCGCGTTACCATCCTGCACTGTGAAAATTATTTTGAAAATTCTTGACACATGCCGCCTCTATTTATTTGGATCTTTTAGGACCTTGGTTTTGTTTGTCTGCTCGCAGGACTTTTGCAATCACTCGGTGAAATATCAAAGAAGATTTTCATAAAAGAGATGACTGGGCAGGATGAAATAAAATCCTTGAAGGATCAACTTATGAATACATCAACAGTTTTGATTTTGATCCCCCCCACCCCCGGTTACATTTTTTATGCTAATTTTTAGGGTTTGCCTAATGCTGCCCTTTAGTTTGGATATTGAATTGAGGCTCACACATACTGCAGGCTCTTAATTGGAGGGCTCTGTGAAGAGCTTCAACTCCTCTCAAGCAAAACAAGCTACAGTAAGAATACAAAACAAGGTTGACTGACTCACCGAAGGTCAATCAACTAATAAAGTATTGGGAGAAAGAAAAGCTGTAATTTTATTTCTTGGAAGCGGCGTGCGGAGGCAAGACGAATTAGTATAAGAATGTCATAAAGCATAAGGTAGAGTCACCTTCACTTGATGGCCAGTCTGCAGCAAAACCAAAAAGGAAAGAAGAAAAGACGCTCACTGATGGCATACTTTTCAAGGCATAAGTGTAAAGTTGCTTGTTACCTTGGTCAATTTTATTGATTGTCAAGCAGCTTTCCCTTTGCAAATAGCATTTTTATTCATTTGCCGTTGAAAGAAACCATTCTGTTGTCTACTTTAGAATTCATTTGTGTGTGCCGTACGGTGCGGTGCTGATGACGACGCCCCTTCTTGAGGGCAAACACTTCAAATGCGTTCCACAAAATTTTTTTTGGGGGGGGGGGAGCGGGATGCGTTCTAAACTTGCCGGCCATCGTTTGTGGTGCAGCCTACGAGGAGGCGGCGAGCTCGCTTTGACTGTGAGCGATCTTGCACAAACTCTGACCCTTCGCTCTCACTGTGCCTGCGCAAAGTAGATAACGGCGCACACAAATCACCGCGTGAAGGTTGCTGGAGCAGGCGTGCCTGCATGTGCCAGCATCTTTCGCTTGTTTATGAAAAAGAAGATTGCTTTTTTTTTTCTTTTTTTGTTCGCCTTATGATTTAGTACTTACACAATCCAAATCTGGGTATCCAGAGATCACAGATTTGGAGGATAAAAAAAAAAGTGCTTTGCTCATTTGTGAGATTTGCATTCCTGTAGTATAATTCGCAAATGGGTGTTGAATATACAAAACACGTCGGGCTACTTCATGTTTGTAAACCGTGACGATGATACACTTTCTTGCAGTAGAAGAAAGATCGTGACACATTTTCTCGCTTTTCTTCATCAGGACACGAGAGGAAAAAATAAGCACGTAGCAAACTCGAACACGTCGTCGGGTTTGAACCTGACTTCAACACTGACGTGAGCGGCACTGATTTATTGATGGAAATGCGAGACAACAGTTGTGTCCATCCAAATGACAGACACTCGAGGAAAGATTTTCTGCAGGCAAAAAGCAAAATCTCTCATAAAGAGCAAATGGAGCATCCTCTGCCGTCTGCCTCTTCTGCTATGTGTCACTGACCTTTCCCTGTTCCATTCATGGCACGTCTGCGGTTAATGGTGGCATTTCAAATAATGTAACACCTTGGCTGATAAATCCATTCAGCTGTGCAGCCTGAATAAAGTCATTTTGTGGCTATTTTGAAGGGGGTACTTCAAGGAACACTGTCCTTTTTTTTCCGTTCATGAAGATTTCTTTTTGTCTTTGCAGCAGTGAAGAGTTTCTATTTTTGCTGTAATGTAATTGAAATGATGGGGAATTTTAATGCACATTTAGTATCTTGAAGAGCGACGGCTCGGTCAAACACGTTTTTTTAAGAGTACAGTACAGCAATGTTGAAAGATTTTTGGAACTGTTTGAGAAGCTTTTAGAAGGTGATTTTATGGACCTCTGTTTTTTGGGGATATTTTTGTGGTAAGATATTAGAAAATTAGAACATGATCTTTTATTGTAAACGATATCATTATATCACCTCATCAAATATGGTGCACTTCGCTGTATTTAACAGAAAACAATTATCAATCGTCTTGTATTACAATTATAATCATTATTAGTTGAGACCGTTCAAGCACAAAAAAAACAAAAAACAAATCATGGCTAATTTGACATTGAATTTATTGACACCCAATAAATAAATAAATAAATAAAATAGGACTGTGGCTAATAAGAATACGCTGACAGATACGAGTGGATAGAATGAGTTTCCTCCCCCCTTTGGCGAGAAGCTCACTCATCCTGGAAGGACTCAATGTAGAGCCGCTGCTCCTGCGCATCGAACAGAAGTGTGGCATGAGGCTACGCCTCCATCTCCACAACGCCTCCTTGCTGAGCTGTTTTGTAGTTTGGATGCCCAAGGGAACACAATGCAATGCAATGGAAAGACTAAATGAATGGATTTTGTCCGGCTTGGGATGGCCTTGGGATTCAACCGGCAAAAGCTGGGGCAAGGGGATTGGTGGGCCACTCCGCTCAGGCAGCTGCTTCCACAAAAAAAGCGGGTATTTTCACATATATCTCAATGACTGAATAAAGATGACGCAGGCACCGTTTGCGCATGCTGATGAGTATTCACCAGCACCGCGAGCCGTTTTTATTAGACAGGCTTCAGTGCGCGTGTGGTGCCGGACTGGGTTCATTCCAACAACATGTATTACAATCCGGCGCTGATCAATATCCTCTGGTGTGTTTGTGTCGCCAGTTTTGCATAATGAAGCAGCTGTTTATTCATTAGGTACACGCCGCAGCCGAGAGCTCATGCGGTTTATATGGATTGATTTGTAATGTAAAACGCATGAAAGCGGGTCCTTTGTACGGTCGTCACCCAAGCCCTTTTGGAGACATCTGCTGTTGTAAATTGAACCAAAATGACGTCCTCAGTTCTACAGTGACACACATTCTCGCATGGCTCACCTCTGCAGGCGCTAAGTTCTCTCCATTTTTCATCCACCTGTAGGAGGGCTTCGGCTTTCCCGTGGCTTTACATTCCCAGGCCAAGGAGTCATCGATGAGCTTCTGGACATCTTGAGGTTTCTCAATGAGATGTGGCGGAGCTGAAAAAAAAAAGTGTGAACTGGTAGTCACAATAGGCTAAATATTTTCAAATCATTAACTACGTTAGAGTGACAAGTTTGCAACAGCACACCGACAATTCAAAATCATTTTTGGAATGGATTTGATGACATTTGCTTGGTTCATTCAAATAAATAATGTAACCATTATATATATATATATATATATATATATATATATATATATATATATATATATATATATATATATATATATATATAAATAAACTGCAAGGTACTGGAAAGGCATATGGGAGAAGGAGGTTGCACATATCAGCAGTGCACAATGGCTGGTGACCCTGAGAGAGGAGCAGCACAGCAACCTCCCTGAACAGAACCCAGTTACCATAACAGTGGCAGACATACAGGAAAGAGTCTCAGATATGAAAAACTGGACAGCACCAGGCCCGGACATGGTCCACACCTACTGGCTAAAGAAACTCACAGCACTCCATGAGCGCCTAGCAGCACAAATAAACCAGTTGCTGAGGGATGGGACTCACCCAGGATGGCTAACCGAAGGGCGAACGATCCTGATCATGAAGGATCCCTCAAAGGGTGCAGTCCCATCCAACTATCGGCCAATAACCTGTCTCTCCACAACATGGAAGCTCATGTCAGGCATCATTGCGGCTAAGATAAGTGGACACATGGATCAATACATGAGCGAAGCACAGAAGGGCATTGGTAGAGATACCAGAGGAGCCAAACATCAGCTCCTGGTTGACAGAACAGTCGCACAAGACTGCAGGTCCCGACATACCAACCTGTGCACAGCCTGGATTGATT
This sequence comes from Hippocampus abdominalis, assembly GCA_018466805.1. Classification (NCBI taxonomy): domain Eukaryota; kingdom Metazoa; phylum Chordata; class Actinopteri; order Syngnathiformes; family Syngnathidae; genus Hippocampus; species Hippocampus abdominalis. Next base: position 19,098,361 of record CM031707.1, read on the forward strand.
ACAAGAAAGCCTATGACTCAATGCCACATACATGGATCACTGAATGCTTGGAGTTGTATAAGGTGAACAGGACCCTAAGAGCCTTTGTTGCGAACTCGATGAAGCCAATGGCAAGCCACTTACCCAAGTGTCCATCAAATGTGGCATATACCAAGGTGATGCACTCTCCCCACTGCTGTTCTGCATAGGACTGAACCCCCTAAGCCAAGTAATCACCAAGACAGGATATGGATACCGCCTCAGAAATGGAGCGACAATCAGTCACCTCCTCTACCTGGATGACATAAAGCTGTATGCTAAGAGCGAAAGGGACATAGACTCCCTGATCCACACAACCAGGATCTACAGCAGTGACATCGGGATGTCATTCGGGCTGGAAAAATGTAGTCGCATGGTGACTAAGAGAGGCAAGGTAGTCCGCATTGAAGGGGTCTCACTCCATGAAGGAACAATAGCAGACATTGAGGACAGCTACAAGTACCTCGGTATACCACAAGCCAATGGCAACCTCGAACTGGCAACAAGGAAAGCGGCTACGGCCAAATACCTCCAGCGGGTGAGGCAAGTCCTAAGAAGCCAGCTCAATGGGAAGAATAAGACCCGGGCAATAAACAGCTATGCCCTGCCAGTGATCAGATACCCTGCAGGAATAATAAAGTAGCCAAAGGAAGATATTCAGACCACAGACGTTAAGACCCGAAAGCTCCTAACCATGCATGGAGGGTTCCATCCCAAATCCAGCACCCTGAGACTGTACGCAAGCCGAAAGGAAGGAGGCCGGGGACTAGTGAGTGTGAGAGCCACTGTCCAGGATGAAACATCCAAGCTCCATGAATACATCAAGGAGAAGGCTCCAACGGATGACGTACTCAGAAAATGTCTCAGACAATGGGGAACAGAGGATGAGGTGCTGGAAAAGGGACCATCATGGGAGGACAAGCCCCTATACGGGATGTACCACCGGACCATAACTGAAGTGGCTGATCTCAAGAGGTCCTATCAGTGGCTCGAGAGGGCTGGCCTGAAGGACACCACAGAGGCACTCATCCTGGCTGCTCAGGAGCAGGCCCTGAGCACCAGAGCCATTGAGGCCCAGATATACCACACCAGACAAGACCCAAGGTGTAGGTTGTGCAAAGAGGCACCTGAGACGATCCAACACATAACTGTAGGGTGTAAGATGCTGGCAGGGAAAGCCTACATGGAACGCCATAACCAGGTGGCTGGCATAGTCTACCGTAACATCTGTGCGGAGTATGGACTGGAAACCCCAAGGTCAAAATGGGAAACACCTCCGAAGGTGGTGGAGAATGACCGAGCGAAGATCCTGTGGGACTTCCAGATCCAGACTGACAAGATGGTAATGGCGAACCAACCAGATATCGTGATCATAGATAAAGGGCAGAGGAAAGCCGTTGTAGTGGATGTAGCCGTCCCAAGTGATGGAAACATCAGAAAGAAGGAACACGAGAAACTCGAGAAATACCAAGGGCTCAGAGAGGAGCTGGAGAGAGCCTGGAAGGTAAAGGTGACAGTCGTGCCTGTGGTGGTCGGAGCACTCGGGGCAGTGACCCCCAAACTCGATGAGTGGTTGCAACAGATCCCGGGAACAACATCGGACATCTCAGTCCAGAAAAGCGCAGTGCTGGGAACCCTCCAGCTTCCTGGCCTCTGATAGAGGACCCGAGCTGAATGGGGGATGGACACCACCCGAGACGAGGATTTTTTATTTATATATATATATTTTGCATTGCATTTTCCTGTCTCTTGCAAGTAAGGCTTGTTAAGAAAGACGTGTACTCGTGGGAAGATAAAACAAGTGCGACAAAGCTCTTGGTACGTAACAGATGGTGTGTAGGTCACGTTCCTATCACAATGGGGCCAGTGGCAAGAAAAAACGAATGGCAGACTGCACTTTTCCATTTCACAAAGCTCACTGAATGTCACTCTCAAGGACTGACCTTTTGGAGTTTTTCTTTTTCTGTAGCTGTAAAAATCCTGCTCTAATTGGCTTCTATGTTCCAGTATTTATCTTTAAAAGATGCGTGGTTAAGGCAGAGGGATTGTATTCACTCTATACACACGTGCGCACACACACACATGCACACACACAGTGGATGGATCTGTGATCAAGTTGTGTGTGTGTGTGTGTGTGGGGCGGGGAGGATTTACAGTAGTAATATAGAAAAAAAGCAAAAAAGACATCCCGCTGCTGCCGCGCAAGAGTGGGTGGAATAAGCTGAATTCTGGCAGCATTTGAGAGTTCACAAAACCCAGTGAGCCTTTCTTGTCCCGAGTCTGCTGAATCGGGCCCGACCAATCAGAGTGTAGCAACATTGTGTTTGGGGGTTGCCAAAAAATTTGCCCTGTTGACAATCAGCTTGATTCAAAACTCAATGTCATGTTCTTTAAGATGGCTTGATCCGCATATTGACTTTGAAAAAAAAAAAAAAAAAAAAAACAACTGTTACTGAACGGCATGATGCCATAGATGCGAATCATGGAGATAACAGGACTCAGTTGGTCAAAGCAAGGTGCATAACGGCGACATTTGTCCCCATCCTTTATCAAGGCAGATGGTTTGCATTTGGCTCTGTTCGATATTTCCTAATTAGAGGGAGTTTTTCCTTGCCACCATCGCCTGGTGCTTGCTCAAATAGGGTTCATTTGAACTCTTCAGTTGTGAGGCGTGAAGTTCTACATCTGCTTCATACGTAAAGCGCTTTGAAAAATTTACTGTTGCAAACTGGGACTAAATATTGTCAATATCCTCCGGAACTGGAGGCATTACAGTTGCCGCTTTCCTGTCCAAAAACTTTTTATTTTATTTTTATTATTTGTTAATGGTTTCATTTCACCAGGACTAATAGGCATTCTGTGGCCAAAGCTGGAACCTGGACAGGCTTTCACTCACCTCTGTTCCACCCTCATCCTCCATTTGTCTATCATGTACATCCTCCATTACCAGTTTTGGGCCCGTTTTTCACATCGGCTTCGGTTGTGGGCTGCCCTGTAATACAGCTGGACACCTCCTCTGGCTCTGGACACTTTCGGCTGTAAACATTTCCCTTTTCTCATCCCCAATGCGCCGACCGAGACTGGAAACTTGTCCATAATATTTAGCCAGGCTGGACAGCATCCTTCCTCTGTGTGTCCAGTGGTTAGCACGTTGACTTCACAGTGCATTGGTACCGGGTTCGATTCCAGCTCCGGCCTCCCTGTGTGGAGTTTGCATGTTCTCCCCGGGCCTGCGTGGGTTTTCTCCGGGTACTCCGGTTTCCTCCCACATTCCAAAAACATGCATGGCAGGTTGATGGAACACTCTAAATTGTCCCAAGGTGTGAGTGTGGGCGTGCATGGTTGTTTGTCTCTGTGTGCCCTGCGATTGGCTGGCAACCAATTCAGGGTGTCCCCCGCCTACTGCCCGAAGACAGCTGGGATAGGCTCCGGCACCCCCCGCGACCCTAGTGAGGATAAAGCGGTTCGGAAAATGGATGGATGGATAATATACATATTTATTTATTTGTATGTGTGTGTGTTGACAAATAGTGGCCACTGTTTTTATGTGGGGCGGCCCGGTAGTCCAGTGGTTAGCACTTCGACTTCACAGTGCAGAGGTACCGGGTTCAATTCCAGCTCCGGCCTCCCTGTGTGGAGTTTGCATGTTCTCCCCGGGCCTGCGTGGGTTCTCTACGGGTAGTCCGGTTTCCTCCCACATTCCAAAAACATGCATGGCAGGTTGATTGAACACTCTAAATTGTCCCACGGTGTGAGTGTGGGCGTGCATGGTTGTTTGTCTCTGTGTGCCCTGCGATTGGCTGGCAACCAATTCGGGGTGTCCCCCGCCTACTGCCCGAAGACAGCTGGGATAGCTTCCAGCACCCCCCGTGACCCTAGTGAGGATGAAGCGGTTCGGAAGATGAGTGAATGAATGTTTTTATGTGACAATGTGAAGGATTGTGAATGTTTTAATCATGAGCCAGCATCGAGCACTCCTTTCATTTATTTTCCTCTCAGAGGCAGACTCACCCACTTTTGCAATTTGCTTGGATGAACAAGATACACCTTATCGATTCCCCCATTGGCTTACACTGCTGACAAATGTCTCAAAAGCTTAATTCAAAGCAGGCTCAAAATAAGATTACAGATTTTTATCACCAGGCTGCAGACAGTATGAGAGGGAGAGAAACAGAGGGAGACAAAAGACATCAAAATGAAAAAGGACCGGCGGCTCACTCTGACCAGCCACTGTGGATCATGGCGTGCTCCCGGGTTGTGCAAGGGAAAAAGGCCGGGAGCTTTCAGAAAAGTGGGAAACAATAGTAAATTGCTTCAAAGAACGAATAAGTTCTTTCTGCGACAGCTCACACACTTTGACTTGAGGGGAGTAAATAAAGAAAGATAGCAAGGAATTTGTATAAACTTGACAATGGTTAAAAATAAATAAATGCATATCCAGGCGAGAATATTTCTCCAAAGTACATGATGACATAATAATCAAAACAATCAAAAATATGTGCCTTACTTTTGGAAAAGCAATTTTATATGAGGTCAGAGCAAGTGGATTTTTCTTTTGGAAGAATATCCAAATGACTGACCACTAAGGTACCTTATTATCAAAGCCTCTATCTCAGTATAGTGTATGCAACAACCGATGCACATGCATGACAGACTAGTGTGTGTGTGTGTGTGTGTGTGTGGTTTAAAACTTGAAAATGTATTTGTGGCATGTATGAGCTTCTATTGACTTGACGGAGCCATCCTCAACGTAATGCGGCAAACACAGGAAAATTCTGGCCCACTGAATACTCACAAAGATTTCCACAATCATCCGCAATAGCAACAAAATCACAGTAAAGTTCAAGTCCCGACAGATTGAAAGATGATCGTAAACGGCTTCGCATCCTGAACTGGAGGAGGCACTTTTCATTTGCTGACTGAAATCTTTTCTTCATACTGTTTAGTCGTATTTTTAATCGACATGATTTTACTGGACATGTTCATGTTTTTAGTGTTCATACTGTATTATACATTGTAGTTAGCGGCCATTTTATTGGAGATGGTTTCAACAAACTACCACTATGATTGGTTCTGTCCCTAGAGGTAAGTTGTCACTAAGTTCGACTGCATTTGGGCTCACCCCAAAATTTGCATTCCCCTCATTTTATGGAACACCATCATAAAGTTGGCCCTCATTGAGTTCACACAAATGTGGCGTACTAATTCTTGGAGGAGGCAGAGAGTGGCCACTTTACAGCATCTGGGGGGGTACTGTGCCGCCAATTCAAAATTTTTAACCATAAAGTCGAAAATGCCTTTTAGCTTTGGCAGTGACACTTTGAATGAAATGAAATGCATGTATCAAACTCAGTTTTGCCGTTCAACTCACACATGCATCTTCCTTAAAAAAATACACGAACCACCAAATATAAAGTACAGTGACACTCCTCTACAACGAAATCATGTTTGCAGCAAGACATTTTTCACAACAGGGGATTTTTCACTGTAGCAAATTTGATCTCAGATGTAAACACAGACACACACAAACACACACACACAAACATATGTGTATACGCACACACAATCGTATGTGTACTCTTTATTTTTTTTCCAATAGTGCATTAAGTACAGTATGAGCACACACTTATTTGTGACACTTCAGATAGTCAGTGTAGAACAGACATGTCCAGCTCTGGGCCTGGAGGGCCACTGTCCTGCCTGTTTTCCAGCTCTCCCGCCTGCAACACACCTGATTCAGATGATCAGCTCATCAGCCAGCTCTGAAGCAGCATTAGAACAATCCTGATGATTTGAATCAGGTGTGTTGCTCCTGGGAGAGCTGGAAAACAGGTAGGACAGCGGCCCTTGAGGACTGACTTTGGACACCCCTGCTGTAGAAAGAAAAAAAGGGAAAGAAAGCGCAAAATTTACGATCAGCATTCACTTTCACTTACATCAATTTCTTGGATAATGTCTTTTATTTTGCTTCCTCCATCTTTCATTTTGATCACTTGTACCCTCTCTTCCAGCGTCAGAGCGCTTCTTGTCTTAGCTGCTTGACTTCCAAAGGTCCGTTTTGAAGCCATTTTAGCAATGCAACGTTCATGCTGCGTCTGAATCGGACAATGACAGATACTTCCTAGAGCCGGTGGCTTTTCTATCCACTATCTCACTGTCTCTAATTCGACCTCCCCTCGATCGCCACCCGAGACAGCGTTGCTCAGCTGATGTCATGCAATGAACTTTTAAGCCAGCCACGGGACGCTTCGTCGTCCTCGATGGCCACAGTTAGCACGATGGAACTCGCCTTCTCTCTAATTAGCGCTCCAGTTAGCGTACGCTTTTTAGCATGATAACTAGTTAAGCATTCCAGGAAACGTTCGTTTATTTGAATGTCCGTCAAGCCATAAGCAATTTACTCTGAGCAGCTAATCCGATGCATTCCACGCTATCTTCCACGGCTCAAGCTACATTATCTACACACATAGACAGCGAGGTCCCTCTTGGCCAATCGGAGGCCAGGATGATGCTCGGTAAACCAATGGCAAGAGCAGCTATGAATATGTTGCGTTCAGAAACTCAGAGCTATGTAAACCAGTGTGGTGGTTGCTTTTGCCATTCCCGAACGAAGTATTAGAGGTCGCAGTTGGATTAAACTTCGTTGTAGTGAATCTCTCGCGAGGCAAGAGCAGAGAAAAATATTTCGTATAACGCAACAGGGTTTTTTTTTGTCGTATGGGGGGCAGGAGAATGGGAATAGTGTTAATGCATGAAGATTTGTTCACATTAGGGGGTATTTTCGCCCATGTAGGTTTCGTTCTAGAGGAGTTTCACTGTAGCACACTTTTTTTCTAATGTTTTTTTTTGGGAGGTTCTTCATCAAACATCTGAACTCAATTGGCGAGAGGGTTCAATCGCTGGACTAACCACAGCAATGAGTGAATCCACTGACCCCCTTCCTGTCATTCCAGATGCTTTGGGGAAGATTATGTCCCTGACATATGTGCCACTGGTCTATGTAGAGAGCATTTAATAGCTTTTATCTCCAGTGAAGTTGGAAGAATGTCAATCATGATGCCATCTGGTGGAACCCAACACAAAGGTCGCCATCAAGGTCGGCGGCAAGGGCTCAGCTTCATCCACATAAACTCTTTTTAATCTGGATTAAAATATTAGAGGCATCATGACTGGCGGTCCTTAATCATTTTTGATGCGGCGTTAAAACGCACCTCCCTCTCTCACATGAGACACGGACTGTGTCGAGTGTTGCTGCCGCGCCGGCCATACAAGACGGACAGATGAGGGGAGTGGCGCGCGCAGGTCTGCGAATAAGGTACGGATGAGCCGCTGGATCAGCGCAAGAACCTACCGTAAAAAGAAAGCTTTCCCTTGACGGTGTTCATTCCCCGGGAATTCTCAGCGACACACTCATAGGTGCCGGCGTCCTCCTGTTGAAAGTATGGAATTTCCAGAACGGCACTTGCTTTCCTTATGTCCACTTTCCTGGGGAAAGGAATGCCGTCCACCTTTCTCCAGTTGACTGAAGGAACTGGGCTGGTGAGAAGAGATGCATGAATTGAAAGATGTTTCAAAAAAATTCCAATCCTTCATTTATTTCGTTAATGGAAACATTCATTCATGAATCACTTCATGCTTAAAAGTACGACATTGTTTCAGAGCCAAGAGTGTCGGTCGAAGCGGGTAAAGCAGGGCTGTCCGGACTTTTTTGTTTGGGGGTTGCATACAGAAAAATGGAAATGTGAAAAGGGCCACTTTTAAATTCGTCAGCTTGTTGAAACATGCTCAAGTAAAAAAAAAGCAATGATATGTCGTTTGTATTGTCTAGTTCAGTGGTCCCAAACGTTTTTGGTGTCACGAACCGGTTGAGACAAGTACACGCTGTTCGCGGGGCCCGCCGAAAAAATGGATGGCTGCCGCAAATGGCCCCGAGCCGAAGTTCAACTGTGGTAAAGACATCCACAACTATTTCAAAGAGAATTGTCTTTTCACTGTATTTTAAAACGGATTCAAATCCAGAGAAGGAATACGTACAGCATGTGCCTGATGTTTCGTTTCATATTCCACATCTATTGTTGTAATATTTTTAAGTGGCTTGTTTTCGGGATTTGTTGAGTAAAAATTAGCACGACAAAAACTGCATCATACAGTTAGCTTGCATGGCACCAAAAAAACCCCAAAAAACAAAATTGGAATTTATGCAAAAAATACTCAATTCAAGCCGTTTCTTTTTTTTTTTAAAGGTTTCTGAATAGGAAGACTATTAGTTATCTCTACATTCCAAACTGAAAATGACAACAAAGCCCCCTCGGTATGACAGCATTTGATTGTACTGTAGATCCTTTAGTTGTTTTTTCATTTTCTAAATGGTTCAAAACAAGACTTCAATGAAGCAGCCATCATTTTGTTGAAATAGAAGGCATTAAAGAACACAACCCCTTTAGCTTTTCGATGGCATTCGGGGGGATTAAAGTATCCTTGCTCACACTCGCATGATATTCCCACAAAAGGTTTAAGGGCTTATAAAGTCTTTCGTTCCCTGCTCAATTTAAAAACTGCAGGAAATATCCTCTGACCCCAGCGGGTGAATGTCCGGCGTTGTAACTTTGATCATATGATCTTGCGCTGCAGTCTGGGATCCATTCGGCTCTATTTTCAAAACGCTTTTCCTCGCAGCCGCCGTGGCTGAGTAAAAGCTGAGCTTCTGCGAGGGGAAGCTCAGTTTCGGCCAACATCATAAAATGTGTCCGTTGAGTTTATTTATATGAGAATTCTACTCTCCGTTCCTTTTCAAGAAAATGATCTGTGATCCTGTCATACCAACAAGGCGTCTTTTCCAGGGTGATATGTCAGTCTGCGAACACAAGCAACTGCACCAGAAAAACACAACAGAAATAAAATATTAATCTGTCGGTAGACGTTTTCAACAAAGAGATTGTCACTAAGATTATTAGAAGAAGTCTCCAGTTCAACTCAGAACAGAATGAGAATTGAAAAATGCTCCCACGGATGCCTACACCAAAAGATCGGTGATTGGCTCATTTCGCTGTCAATCAAAAAGAGATTCAGCCTCAGACAGATCATCCAATCATCATGCAGAAAAGCCGAGTGTCCGGGCCAGCCGATAAATGGCCACGGTCCATAGACTCCCAGAGACGCTGAGCGTCCAATGGGCGGGACAAAACCAGCATTTATCCAATGACTCGTCTCGTTTCAATGCAATGGGACTACTCTCGAGACGCCCAGCGTCCCCGCTGTAGATGCTCAGCGTCCACACAGTTTAAAGCACAGTGAAGCTGCAGGAATTAGTGAGAAGAGAGTCGCGTTGTAACCAGTAAGAAGAAGTTGTTGTTTTTTTTGGTGCAAATTTCCCTTGTGTGGGACAAATAAAGGTTATCTTATCTTATCTGATTCGGAACAAAAGTTGAGCGTGTTGTAGCGCATATTTAGTCAATGACATGTACACACGATTATATGTGCACACATATATTTGATCACTTATTTTTTGACATTTTAGGGGAAGCTGAGCTTCCCTTGCAGTCTTAGAGCAATCACCTCTGGTTCAGATGTACCAACCTTGGCTCGAAATGCCAAAGAAATAGCAATTAACACGTAAAAACAAACAAGCGCGAGACTTTTGAGAAATGTTTTTCCTTTTATGTTGCGGAGAAAATGTTGAGCTTGATGCAGGTGTTGCCTTACTTGCCCAGCGCAAAGCATTCCAGCTTCACAGTGGATCCTTTGGAGACATGAACCATGTCGGGAAACTGGACTTCAATCTTTGGCTCATATTCACCCATAACACCTGCGGGGAAGTTGCAAATGTCATCGGTGTTGGTTAAACCATTTGTTTTTTTGTTTTTTAACACAAGAACATAATCTCAACTGACAAGTCGTGATCTTTTCAGTGGTTTCTGAAAACTCTTTTGTATGCCGCCTCTGTTTTCTGTATAATTAAATGTTCTTCGGTCTCCAACTGTGATCTGAGCAACGGGAAACATGCTTTGCTCACATCACTGACACAAAAAGCTCTTCCATTGAAAATAATGAGAACAACGAGACCTAAATTCAACTCCTCAGCAGAGAGGTGGTTCAGCTTTGACAACTCAAGGACAATTTCAGCTTTTGTATTCCCATGAGGCTCATCTGGTGCTGTTCCGATTAAACACCATGGGAGCTGCCAATATGTCTCCCAAGCATCCCATTGACCGTGTGTGTGAAGCGGCTCTGCTGTATCAAAAATCTTCCGATTGTGCATGGGAATATTTCGGGGACAAATCGAGCGTTGAGACGGTGACTTTTGTGTATCATTACACCTTAATATATAAACACTCACACACACACACACACACACACACACACACACACACACACACACACACACACACACACACACACACACACACGCACACGCACACACGAGTTATCTGAGTTTTCCCACTTTCATGTTTAAGATCAAAACCCACACACACTGACTAATCCTCTTTGACTCACACCACCCACTAGAGCACAAACTGGGTGTAATCAGAGCCCGGCAACCTCAAGCTGATAATGTGCCAACGAGCCCACAGGCCAAAGAGAACGGGCAGCGCCGCGTAAGGGAGGCCCTCAAAACCTGTGATTACCCCCAGCTAGTCCTTTGTGAAAAGCAGGGCCAAGAAAGAGCGAGGTGGATGAGAAAGAGAAAGAAAAGAGTGACAGAAGCAACAATCGTGTTATTCCATGTGTACCTCAGAAGGGTTTTCAACCAACACAACGGTCCGGTGTATTTCAAAACTGGTAACAACCCGAGACCAAGACCGGTACACCCCAAAGACCGGACACCACATACTCAGAAAAGCACTCCAGTGGATGCGGTCAAGCGCAGCGAGGAATGCACAGATACATGCATTGGGGTAGGGGCTTGACACAACATTGACAGGCTTGCTCATCAGGTCAAGACTCAGCTATCTCCTTGCACCTCAAAGAGAATGAGCACTCTTTTGAGGACAAAAATGGACACCTTCCTGACAGGGAAGACAGGAGGGAGCGAAGCCACCCACCTCTTGGGTCCAACACTCGAAGCGTCTGCCCTCATTACAGGAGAGTCCAACCAAATATGGAACCATTGTTTTAAGCTACGTCCGTGCAGGCGTGTAACAATTGGCCTCCCCTTTAATGCTGTGATCCAAAGTCCTGGTACACAAATAGCCATATAAATGTTCCAACACAACTTCCTATGAGGAAGTGGAATCTGGCGACTGTGAGACTGGCACTCTGGGATTGAAAAGCTCTTCAGTGGTATGTCTGTGGGGTTGGATGAGATCCACCCAGGTTTCCTAATCGCTGAATTTTGTGAGGTTGTCCTGGTTGACACGTTTCTGCATGAACATCGGGGAGAGCAGACTGAGCCTTCAAGTTCTTCCACTTCATCAGCTGTCCCACAGACTGATAAAGCGCCAATGGGATGACTTCTTCAACTGGATGAAATCCCTAAATGTCGGTGTCCACAAACCAATTCGGGGATCGCTGACCACCTCAAAATTCGAGGCCAGGAACATGCCCACAGTTCTGTCAGAAGTGGCAGTTGAAACGTCGTCTTCGTTCCCATGTTGTCTGATTTTATTTCACACCAATGACATACAATTACACGTGCAAAGAGCCCATTCATAAAATCTAGAGATAAAAGTACCTCTGTAGTATGAAAAAATATGAACAATACATCAGAAAGGGTACGTGCAGGCACAAGTTCATGTGTTTGCGTCATGACAGTGCTGAGCATTCACATATTACCGTACCATCATTACGGAGCACAAGTGGGGTGAGTGGGCCCTGGACTCGAGTCTTTGTGACCGGGTGGGTAATGACACAAGTGTAGTTGCCCACATCAGAGGGCTCAACTTTAGCGATGTAGAGATTCCCTGTCTCCTGCGAGATGAAGCGACGAGTGTCCTGCTCCACAAACGTTGGGTACTCATTGAAAATCCAGGAGAATTCCAGATCTGTAAAATAAATAAAGATCATTTTTTAGGGAGTGATTTACTGGCGAGAACAGAATACAGAACATTACTTATGTAATGTAACATGAACTGTGCATTCAGTTTGAAATTCTAAATTCACTTTCACAATGGTATGGTCACCTGTCGACAGCTCGCCAAAGACACATGAACAACACATGAAATTTGAGTGTGAGGTGACTCAAATCTTAGGGCCAACACTTTTTAAATTTTACTGTATGTGCTTGGGGAATCACAGATGTCTCAATGTTTTGTTTTCATATTTATATATTTCTCTGTGTGTTTCTTTTGACCATGAGTCCTTTCAAAAATGTACTTCTTATCAACACAAGAAGTTGAACACCTAGGTTCTGTATTTGCACCTGTTACTAGGGTAGGTTTTACTTCCAAATGCAGATGTCACCCACTCCTCACCATCAGCTGTCTCCCTGGCAACTACCCTTCTTTGCTCCTCGAGGACAGTGAACTGCCATGGAATATGAAAGCACCCTGGTCTATGTGACGTTAATGAAGGCCCTGCACCATTTCGGTGTCGTGAGGGTGACAAGCCAAGCACGGCAGGTAAAAATCATTCTATTCATTCTACAAACAGACTAACTTCCAGTCTGAGAAAACTTTATTCGTCTTGATTTTTCAATTGTAGGATTTTTGGAAAAGCAAAATATTTGGGGAGGTGGTGGGGGGGATGATTGCTAGCGGGTGTGATGGCCAGGACCTGGCTGGAAATACACCGGACGTCCGAAATAATTGACATATTTTCACAAAATTCCCAATGGCCACCCCACCCATGGACACCAGCATCTATCATAATCACTTATGAGTACCTCGTAGGCTGACCTATACTTTGCCAGTGATGCACATTGACCATAATGTAGGTGCAACCTATGCCAATACGAGTATGTGTCACAAATGACATGTTAGTATCAGTTTCATTTAAAAAAGGCATGTTTTGAAGAAAAACAGAATAATGGCCAGCCATTTCAGGAACACGAACAGAAGCATGGTTGGAAACAGCCGCAATGAATCTGACAGATGATTATCATTCATCAATGTGAATTTGTCAGCAATAACGTTTAATGGTTCTCTTATTTACATGACTTTGACTTGCGGTCTCGTCACATTTACCCGCTGTCATTTCACTATTCAACATCTTATGAATGTTTTGTACATGCTGAATAAAGTCTGAATACTTTAGCATAACGAATGATCAGGACGCATCAAGTTAATGCAGTTTTCTGTACCATTTGGTGTCCATGAGACATGCAGCAGATCTGGTGATGTTAATTTAAGAGGGACATAGCACTTAATACTAAACATGCATCAATCCATCCATCCATTTTCTGATCCGCTTCTCCTCACAAGGGTCGCAGGTGTGCTGGTGGCTATCCCAGCTGTCTTCAGGCAGTAGGCGGGGTACACACAGAGCTGGTTACCAGCCAATCACAGGGCACACATAGACCAACAACCTTTTGCGCTCACAATCACAGTTTTTTCGAGTGTTCCATTAGCCTGCCATGCATGTTTTTGGAATGTGGGAGGAAACCGGAGTACCCGGAGAAGTTAACCAGTTATATGCATGGATGCATATACATATATCTATATATCTATCTATCTATCTATCTATATATCTATACCCTTCTTTGCTCCTCTACAACGAAACCTACATGGGCGAAAATACCCCCTAATGTGAAAAAGTCTTCATGCATTCACACCATTCCCACTCTCCTGCCCCCCATACAACGAAAAAACCTCCTGTTGCGTTATACGAAATATTTTTTTCTGCTCTTGCCTCACGAGAGATTCACTACAACGAAGTTTAATCCAACAGCGACCTCTACTGATTCGTTTGGAAACGGCAAAAGCAACCACCACACTGGTTGACACAGTTCCGAGTTTCCTGAACGCAACATACTCAATCCTGGCCTCTGATTGGCCAAGAGGGACCTCACTATCTATGTGTGTAGATACTGTAGCTAGATCCGTGGAAGAGAGAGTGGAATGCATCCGATTAGCTGCTCGGAGTAATTTGCTTGTGGCTCGATGGACAGTCAAAAAAACGAATGTTTCCTGGAATGCTTTACTTGTTATCATGCTAAAAAGCGTACGCTAACTGGAGCACTAATTAGAGAGAAGGCAAGTTCCATCGCGCTAACTGTGGCCATCAAGGACTACGAAGCATCCCGTGGCTGGCTAAAAGTTCATTGCATGACATCAGCTGAGCAACGCTGTCTTGGGTAGCGATTGAGGGGAGGTCGAGTAAGAGACAGTAAGATGGTGGAAAGAAAAGCCACCGGGTCCAGGAAGTATTTGTTATTGTTAGATTCAGACGCAGCAAGAACGTTGCTTTGCTAAAATGGCTACAAAACAGACCTTTGGATGTCAAGCAGCTCAGATAAGAAGCGCTCTGACGCTGGAAGAGAGGGTACAAGTGATCAAAATGAAAGACAGAGGAAGCAAAATACATTATCTAAGAAATTGATGTAAGTGAAAATGAATGCTGATCGTACCTTTTTTTTCTTTCTACACTGACTATATGAAGTGTCAAATAAGTGTGTGCTCATACTTATGCTCTATTGGAATAAAAATAAAGAGTACACATACGTTTGTGTGTACGTTTGTGGGCTGGCCCGGACGCTCAGCTTCTCTGCATGATGATTGGATGATCTGTCTGAGGCTGAATCTCTTTTTGATTGACAGCGAAATGAGCCAATCACTCATCTTTTGGTAGAGGCCTCCGCGGGAGTATTTTTCAATTCTCATTCTGTTCTGAGTTGATCTGGAGACTTCTTCTAATCATTTTAGCGACACTCTCTTTGTTGAAAACGACTAGCGACAAATGAATCTTTTATTTCTGGTGGGTTTTACTGTAGTTGCTGTAGTTATAGGTCACTAGTTAAGTCCCTGGAAAAGAAGCCTTGTTGGTATGACACGGTCACAGATCATTGAAATTGTTCGAAAACTGAAACCACACTCTTTTTAACATAAAAATGTTTATCGAACACGTCTGCTCACAATGGAAGGCAACACGAGGAAGTGTCACTTTCTCATGTAAGGAGGGCGAGAGGAGTCAAATGGTGCATTCAAGTGCGCTCAGTTTGTTCGAGAACCGAAATTCGTTCGTCATCCGAGGCATAAAAAACTCGAAATTTTTGGTCAAAAACCGAATTGGACGAGAACCGAGACGTTGGAAAACCGAGGTTTGACTTTATATGCATGCATGCAATTTTCCCTAATTGGGTTGCCATGTGACTGCTATGTCCTATTTACCCTGTAGAGCTTAATAACACCTTACTGCTTTTTAGTGGGATAGATATTGAAGTCTGTATTCTGCTCATATTTGGTCATGCTCTGTGGCTTTCCCATGCCCGCAGTGTAGCTTTGCATCCTTGTAACAATCATCACCTGGAATTGGAATACTCCCTACTGAAGACGCACAAACTTTGGAATGCGCCAAGCTGAGAATTGGTTTAGGAGAAACGAAAGTTATGATATCACACTTGGTGCCCCGGTACCGCCCTACTGATGGTATAAACATGATGTGAATCTCTTCCTGCTTCGCACTCATTGTCTGTAACCGCGGGTGCCCGGAATATTCCGTTATTAAAAGCTTCGAAGGAACTGTTCATCGATTCCAGCCTCTGATTGAAGTACCAACATTCTCCTCGTCCGAAATTCAACGAACACGCGGGGGCGAGGAGGCCTCTCTTCCCCCAACAATATTCAACAAACAGTCGGGTAGGTGCCCTTTTCCTTCACCATCTCGCTAATGATTGAGCATTTAATGCGGCACGATACAACAGCTCAGGCGGCAAAAGGGTACAACCATTGCACAGGAGGAAATGAAGCAGCTGATCCTCATCGTTTGGGCCTATAGGGATTAGGATTTGGTCGCAGTGCATGAGCAGAAGAACACGGAGTGATGATGAAGCATATGTCCATTGGGATGAAAGAAACTTGAAGGCAAGATCATGTTGTGCAGGGATGTTTTTTTTTTCTCTCTCCAGTGTGCTGGACTCTGGTTGCACCTGCTCTTGCTCCCAAATGAATACACGGCACAACACGCACAGCACGATACCGTGAGGAGAAAAACAAGCTTTGTCAAACATAAACTCGATTCAATGCATTTTTTATCAACAGAATTAAACATTCTTCTTATTCAGTGCACCTCCCACTGATGTGACAAAAAAAGATGAGAGAAGAAATCATGCCTTGTCTTTTCAGACATTCAGTTAATGGTGATTATATGAGCCAAGCACGAGTTGAACAGTAAAAAAATAAAGATTGTGATTTCAGTCTTGAGTGCTTCTCAGAGGTCTGTGAGTATTAAAAAATAGAGGTCAGAAGCACGATGTCCTCAACGTACCGGTAGGTCCTCCGAATAAAACATGTTTCATATCATGGTGAGCAACTTCAAGAGAGAGGCCTTGAACAATCGGAGCCTGAACAAGCTGGAAATGACTTTCATCAAGGTGGGAGGCCCAGCTTTATTCCTGGTGCTTTCAACTTAACAGCCTTCTTTAAACGGTCTTCAACATAGAGCCTAAACGTGTGCACTAAAAGTTTTGAGACACTTATGACTGCCGTCTGCGGTCTATTTTCCAAAGTTGCACATGTGAAACGAATGACAATTGCGGAGACTTTCAACACGGATGTGTGTGTGTGTGCAAACATCCAGAGGAGCACCACTGGGTTTCCTTGGTGAAGCATGACGGAATGGGATACGTCCATTAAATTTACCGGCATCGTTCTGCTGATTTCATGGCGACGGGAGATGCAAGGATGCTCTCTGCGGCCGCCACCAGGGGAGGAGACAAGAACGAGTTTGTTGCCGGAGACTACAGCTACCTTTCATGACTTTGGTGGCATTGATCGAATGAACTATGGCATTTCTGAAGTGACACCGAAAAGGAAAACTTCACATTAATAAAGAAAGGCGTGGCGGAGACACTCCTCTTACTCTGAAGAAGGGCTGAAAAGCTTTGGTGTGTCAGCGAGTACACGATTGTCATTTGTGCTCTCAGACTCCTCTGATCTACTGTCTCCTTTAGAAGGCTGGACAGGATTCCAATGTACCGTGTTTATAAAGCCTCAGGTAGTGGCAAAAAAAAAAAAAAAGAGACAGCATTTCACAAAGCAAGCAAAGTGATTTCAGTCTTGAGTGCTCCTCAAAGGTCTCCAAGCGCTATGAAATAGAGGTCAGAGGCATTACGTCCTCAACGCGAGTCAACGTAAAGTCACATTTGCGGTCCATTAATGCCTTCGAAAGAGACGGAGCCAGACGGACTCGCGCTTTGTTGCCACTGATCCACGGTGACAGCCAGAGGGGAAATCAGACTGCCACTGGATGAGGCAGACTCCACCACTTCAAATGTGCCTGCACAATGTATTGAAAACTCAAATCCAATTCATGTGAAGCGTCACACCCTGACAAATATCAACATGTTTGCACAAGGTGAAGTACAGATCCCCACCGAGGTCAGGCAAGAGTGATTTGGATCGGCACGAAACACCTTTGGAGACGGCAATCGTTGGTATTTGCCCAGTTTTGTCTTCTAAATTCTACAATGGTTCCTAGAGTTTCAGAACCATTCAAACGAACCTGACCGCTGCCAAAAGTAATGCTAGAGTGGAGGGAATTTTTTTCCCCGGGTCTTTATTGTAAATAAGAAATGTTTTCTACACCGACCGACCTGGTGAAATAAAGAGTCAATTAAATTAAAAGTTGGCTGACACATCGGCCATTTAAACATACTTGCATGGTTTTAATATCTTTAAATACACGATCTATCTGTGGGGAATCATATCGTAATTTATAGAGTAGCTGAATGATGCCAACACAATTTCTCAAGTTTGTGATATTGACTTTAAGGGGAATCTTGCAGAGAAGACTGCCTCCTTCAGCCACAGTACATTTGGAAGGTTATTGTATGTGTTCAAAGCTGTCAAGGTGCTGTTGCTATTTTCAAACGTGCACCGCAGGCACATCTCTTCTGGGATGAAACATCCACAGGCCCTCGAGGATTTCTTTCTCTCGAAGCACAGACAGCCTGAGGAAATTACATGAGATTGAAGCCCAGCAAGTTGGATCCACACGTGTGTACGGTGTCATAGCCTAAATGAAACAGGTGATACTTTTCCCTTTTTTTCCCCTTCCTTTCATGAGCAGAGAAGAAGCGCTTTGTATGTTTTCAAGCCCATCAGTTTGCCTGTCATACCCCACACGCGAAAAGAGCGCCACAGTGAAGTGTAAACTTAAAATAGGCTTTAAAGGAGATTTAGGAGGGCTGTCAATCACATGTCTCCTCGGGGAAATGCGTGCGCGCCCCACTCAGACTCCTCTGTGACCTTTTCATACATGATTAGGAACTCTAATCAACAGAGTGTCACTCCCTGGAAATTCAGCATCTCCCATTTCATGGCGCTGTCCTGTTGCTGGCTGCCTGTCACCATGCGAACTGTGCTGTATGATGTCAAAACGGAAAAGCGTGCTTGGAGTGACAGTGATGTGATATTTTTACATCCGGACAGGCATGGGAATATGACTGAAAAGGGATTGGGACGGATTGCAAAAATGTGTCATTTGATAATCAGAATGAATAATCCTGGGGAGGGGTGATGAGTGGAACTTCTTGCTCTCTGCATTTTATGGATGACAAAAGGGGAAAATTCATCGCTTGTAACTAGATTATTGTTTTGCCATCAGTAAAAGAAAAAAAAATATGAGCATCAAAGTCACACGTTTGCTTGATATGTTTTTGCCCACCCCCCTCACAGAAGCTAATTTTCTGCAGATAATGGGCCAAGAGGCCACATTTCATAAAACTCAGCAATGTTCTACTACTGATTAGTCAAGAATGGTCAACGCTGCAATGAAACTATTTTCATTTGGCAGATTCTCTGTATAAGTAACCCTAAAACACAATATGCATTCCTTGAAAAATCAGTCAAAATGGCTGGCACTAAATGAGTGAAATACGGGTGCCTAGTTAAAAAAAATAACACGCAACTGAGCAAAGTTGCTAGTGGGAGTGATGGCGTCTCAAACCGCTGATCCAATTTTTTGCCGGTGCTCAAGGGCCGCTGCTCTGCGTGTTTCAAACATCTCCCACCACCACCACAGCTGATTCAAATGATTAGCATCGTAATCAAGCTTCTGCAAAGCGTGCTGATGAGCTGATTGTTTGAATCGGGAGTGTTGGAGGCCGGATAGGGGCTCTCGGGGGGACTAGGGCACCCCTGGTTTAGAGGCTCAAAAAGGCCACGATGCAGAACAAAGACTTTCATTTACATCAAGAGCAGCTAGGCAGAATTGGATGAACAAGACGAAACGAGGACTTGGGTATTCCATTCATACAAGATGGCGAATAAGGCCGGAGAGCAGACGTGACTTCCTGCACTGAGAAGGGAATACATTTGAATTCCCTTGAAATGGGTGGCACTCTGTCACCATCCCCACTCGTTTTCCATCTCTTTCTTCTGTCCGAACATGTCTTGCCGCATGGATGGGCACATGCTCCATCCAGAGGCCAAGACGGCTGTCTGCCATGCATAATGTGTCCTCTGAGACATCCCTTCTGGCAGGTGGAAAGCCACGGGAGCCTTGGGCTTGCCACTACGATGGGAAGGTCTGAAAACATATGGTCCTGAATAGGGATGTGCAGAGGTTTCCCTTGAATGTGCCACTCATTCATGGGATGTCAGGAAAATGCAATGAGGGCTTTGAAAATGGCGGTGAGTGGGGTGTTGGTTGGCAGACTGGATATATGCTTTGAGTATTTTGATTTGCTGATGCCATTACACCCACAAAAACACCCATATATAGATGAGCCAAAATTTGAATTTGGAGGAACATATTTCCATGTCAGTTAGCGCAACATTGTGAGAAAGTCAGTTGTTGCCTCCATTGATTGAAGAAAATAAAGCAGTTATCGTGAAAAATTCTGTAACTATTGAGCGATTGTCAATTAAAACTCTCAACATGCGAAATGTGAAGTCAGAGCTCGGAAAGAACGCTTTTACTTTGTTTGGCTAAATCAACACAACAACGTTGGATTTTACCTCCAGAATGTGGTGGAGGGCCGCATAACAGAACCACTCCTTGCCCTTCTCGGACTGAAACAGAACTTCTTCTGTGGGTTTTGAAGTTTTCCAGGTCTGAAAAAGACATGAAAAATAATCAAACATAAGGGACTTTCGAAAAGTATCAGAACAGTAACAAATGCTTCCGTTATTTTTACACTCAACCCAAAACATTTTCGTTTGCCGTATAGGAGACAAGAGATCAGCAACTTTCATTTCAGAGCACCGTATTAATTTTGTAGAAACAACTAGGAAGATGACTATTATTAGTTATAAGGAAATACAACTTCAATTTGTTGTTCAGCTTTCACAACGTTCTCTTCTTCGTGCTTGTTTTGGGGAGGGTTACTCCCTTTTTACACACAAACATGTCAGCAAAAGAATCAGCGAGTAAGAATAAGTTGAGTGAAACAACATGCGATTTTTGACTTATGATGATAAGATGAAGAATGATTTTCCACATACAACGTACATTGCAAAGACAAAGAATGCAAGTCGAATAACATGACTGTCCAGGTCTTTTTTTTTTTTTTTTAGCATTTTCAAGAAACAAAACCAACAAGAAATTCAATAAACAAAAAGAGTGACCTCGCGTTGATTCAGTTAAGCCTCCACTTAAATGAGTGTGACAACATCCTGTACATTTACATTATGATTTTTGGGAGGAGCAGAATATTCAACGGTGTAGAGAAACAAAAAACATCTTTCAAAGGGTTATTTCTTGTGAGGCGGGCGGCATAAAACGCAATGACTCACCATTTATTACATTTGGTTCCGTTGGAAAAAAATGTGAAGTCTTGCTTGTGGGCAAACGGTATGATTCAAATATTCATCTTTTTTTTTTCACCTCTACATTTAATGGTCATGAGATGTTTTTGCTCACCATTTCCCTTTCACGTACAGACGATGCACGTCTCACTCAAACAAAAGCTGAAAGTGGCGCACATTTTGAGACTCTTGCCGAGACATTGTGTTCAATGCCAAACACTTTCGTCTGAAGGACTGATAGAAGGTTAGATAAAAGCCTCCCGAAACAAAGTGGACAACCACAAGCGACATCGACTCGGAAAACAAGAGTATTTGGCACGTTTTGGGGGCCAACATCAAAGCTTGGGGATTTGTGAAGTGTGTGAATGGAAAACAGATTTTTCCTGAATGCATTCGGAAGAGACATCATCCCACTTTTACTGGTTTGCACAGAAGAACAAATGGCCCGTCGTTCCTGTCCATTCAAGTCAATTGCCTCCCAACAGCCCAAAAGAGCAAGGAAGCATCGTTGCGCAGAAGGTTGCACTTCAAGCAGAATCGACAACGTGGCATGACTACTGCCGTCGGATACAAGAGAACACTGAACGTTTCAGACAGCACGCTGTGTACATTTACAATTTGGATTTCAATTTAAAGCTTACGAGAGCACAATCCACAAGTACCCAATATCCAAAATAGCGTCTGTTAATGTTTACTGACAGAAGGAACAGAGTAAGTTTTGCAAAAAGAAACAACTGGAACATTTTTAAAATCAAAACATATTTGTAACCCGCTGACTTTCTATGAAGAAAGTGCCTCACAATGATTAATGGCCTTGCAACAAGTAAAAGTGATGTCTCATCGGAACCCATTAGCATCAGTTACTGCAAACCGCGTCTGACATGACAAATTATGTTCCAGATTAGGTTGATGATCACATTTTAGATGTAGATGCATCACTCTCTCTCTCTCTTTCTCTCGCTCTCTAATTCTGTGTGCGTGTATGTATACATATATAGTTCATTGAAACCCTTTCCAATAAAATGGCCACCAACAACGATGTGTAATACAGTATGAACATTTATAGATGTAAAAACATGAACATGTAATGCAGTATAATCATGTCGATTAAAACTATTACCATATAGTATGAAGAAAATGCTCAGAGAGTAAATGAAATGTGACCCTTCTCCAGTTCAGGATGTGCCGTGCCCTGAAGCCGTTTACGGACATCTTTGAATCTCTCAGCCAAACTCTGCCAAGATTTTGTTGCCAGATTGTCAAAATCGGCGACTTTGCCAATTCGTAGTCTCGGCTAAGCTTGGCCTGGGAGACTCCCTTTCGTAAGTGAGAGACATTTTCAGCCTTCGCAGACAGAGATTTGCTTCCGTTTACCAGACATGTTTTCAGACCGTGTGCTTAAAACCGCGTTGTTCTTCTGGAAGTACAACAATGAGTCCATCAGTGGTGCTGTTCAGCAACATATAGGAATCCCGCGCTGTACATTTTGTTCATAAACAAGGTCGCTGCGGTTCATTGAAACAAAGGCCTTTTCACTATTTCCTAGGAAAAATCAGGTTGTTATTAAGGCGTTATTTATGTGTGCGTATATATATATATATAAAGGGAGGGAGAGAGAGAGCGAGAGAGAGAGAGAGAGAGCGAGAGAGAGAGAGAGAGAGAGAGAGAGAGAGAGAGAGAATATCACCCTCAAGCTCTCACTGCAATGTGCCAATCAATTCGTATTAGTCTGTCAAAGCAAGTGTCTACGTCTGCTACTAATAAATGACATGACAAGCATTGCCGAAGACGACAGGCCCTCTACTTAATATTCCTCCCGAAAGAAGAAGTCGATACGTGCCCTATGTATTTTCCAATTGTCAGACAAGCAAAAAATGATGACAATAACAAGTGAATGATGCTCCGCTCAGATGAAAATTCTGAGGCCACTGATATTGCAGCAGCCATGTTTGGGAGCCAGCGCCAGTGGGAGAGTCAATGTAGACGCTGTTGATTGTGATGGCTGGCTTCCACAACGAGCGCATGACAGTTGCATCAATTGTCGGGCTCTGACCTTAGCAGCCTTCAGCTCCGTAGGTAGAGGCACGGTAGACACGTATGGGCCAGTGTCATGTGTCTTCATTATTTTCCTTGGTTTACTTTAATTAACTGCAGCGCATGACTAAAAGCAGAACATTCAGGCGGATAATTTAAAGGGCAGCCGCTAATACATGACCGTGTCATGCCATCCTTTATAGTAAAGAGAGAAACTAAAGCAGCAAAAGCACCCCTCCCTGGAGATGATACAAGGCTCGAAATATTTCAAGAACTTCATTTCAGGAGCACGTTTTTAATTTGGAGGAACTATTCTTTCTTTGCCGGGTTCTCCCAGGGGGTCGAAGCACAGATTTGATTAAAAAAATATGACAACGTAACAGGGGAGCTGAACGTAGGGCTGCAGCGAGTTAATATTTTAGACTGAGAATAAACTCTTGAAAATTGTATGGAATAATCAGGTATTTCGATGAACTAAACGTGATTATTTTTGCATGTATAAAGAGCAAATATGAATACAAAATGAGAAAATACGCACTTATAAACAGAAGACCAATTTCACAGCTGCTAAACTACAGAAAACCATTGACCATTTATTCAGAATAGGAATCATTAAAAATGAGCTTCCATGTAAAAAAAATGATGAAGTGGACCAGGATATGAGTGAGCGCTCAAAACGGTCGACGACATGAACTTTTGATTGATGCTTTTAACGATAACAATCAAGTCTTGCGATGATTCACTTCCCGAAGAAGATTTTGAAAACTTGCTCTAACTTTGCCGCGCGACCCTCGTGCGGAAAAGCCGTTCAGATAACGATGAATAGACAGAATGTGTCATCGACGTTCCGCCCACAGTGGGATCGGCTCCAGCAGCGCCACGCAACCCTGTTCAGGTTAAGCCGTTTTGAAAATGAATGGATGGATATTTTACCTGATTTTGTTGTTTGTTGTCATTCTGTTCTCGATGATCATTATTGTAAGAGCCACTGTGGTACAATGACGTTCCATTATTCTGTGTTTGTCATTTGTCTGATGAGACAAGTTCAAGAGGATTTCATCATGAAACTTGAGGGGTGCGTCTTGCCCTCACAATACAACAGCTATCCAAAATAGCGACATGAACAAAGTCCATTTTCTCTCTCGGTGGGTTTATGAAGAAGGAAAAACACAACGTGTTCATTTTGTTTTTTTAACGGTGTGGTTTCGGAGTGTAATTTGCGATTCCTCATGCGATCCAGATGAGTTACTTTGAGCATAACTTGCGTATTCAGGAGAGCAAAGTGCTTTTGGAAGCACATGCTTTGCCTTCTAAAATAGTCCTTTGGGTCAGGCTGTGAGGCATCCCCCTTAATTAGACATCAGAGCAGTCTTAATCTTGTTGCCGGTGACTAATTGTTGCAAAAGGTCTTCATGGTGTGAAGTCAAAAGCTATTTTCACAGCACCGTAGAGGAGAGGTTTCATTCAAGCCGTGATGTTTTGGGAACGGCGCTGTACTTCAAAAAGAATACTGACGGGCCAAACGCAACTTTAACCTAGTCAGGGAAGCGACCATCATGACCCGACTGTGTGAAATTACTCTGCCGTCGATTGTGTGAAAGAGTCAAATGCGGCGTGTGTGTAAAACTTTTGTTTTTCAGCAAAAGACAATGATATTCCACGTGTGCAGCGCACAGGCTCCAAGGTGATTCTTTGAAATTGGCCAGCTTCCAAATACTTTGCCCTCTTCTTCTCCGTGCCACCAACTTTTGATGGATGATGCTACTCACAAGGGTTGTGGCTGTCTACCTCCTGAGGCTCGGATAACTGATGGGCGCTCCCCGCT
Source organism: Hippocampus abdominalis (assembly GCA_018466805.1). NCBI lineage: Eukaryota > Metazoa > Chordata > Actinopteri > Syngnathiformes > Syngnathidae > Hippocampus > Hippocampus abdominalis. Next base: position 19,123,081 of record CM031707.1, read on the forward strand.
CGATACTTGGTGCCCTTGATTAGTATGTCAATTGATCGCAGTGGCTGATTATGTAAAGTGCTACGCCACTAACTCATACAAATGGAAAGTTGCAGATTCATACAGTGGAAAGTAGATTCTCTGGATTGGCAGATGGGTCACTAAATGGACATTTCCAACAGGCCCATTATTTTTAAGAAGCCTTTTTTTCTTATTCTTATTCTTATTATTATAATTATGTATTTATTTATTTTTGCTCCGACTAAATGTGATTAACAAGGTTAAAGGTGTCACAAAAGTTCTGCTGCAAAATTAAGGTCCAAGTCCGGTGCTAGAGATTCCCTATCCAGCCTGTTTGAGACGTCTCGCTCCTCCAACTCGCCTGATTCAAATGATCAGCTCATCAGCAAGCTTTGCAGAAGCTGGATCGGATCACAATCATTTCAATTAGGTGTGTTGGAGGAGGGAGAAATATGAAACAGGCTGAATGGAGGCTCTCCAGGAGCAGACTCGGGCACCCCTGGGTTAACTCATGAAATGATGCCAATACCAAGGAATTGTACCCAACTGTTATCATACGGTATTGCTCCAAAATACATCGATAACTTAAAATAAAATGTACTTGTAGCCTTCTGAATTTCACCAGAATATACTGAATATATTTTCTAGTACATCTACTTTAAAAAAAAGTATCTGGATCCAGATAATTTTATTTTGTGGAGCCAGGCAACTCATTAACGTTGATTAAATTCAACACACCATTTTTGTCACTGTTGGATAGAATACATTCATGAAGGAAAAGGTCCTGAATGTCCAACATCACGTTTTACACCCACAACCACACACATCTTTATGTTTGTCACTGCCCCGCTCTAGTTGAGTAGACGGATTTATTTCTACTGGTTTTTGGATGGCCACCATGGCCAACAAAGGCTGCCACATCAGCAGGTTGGAGCCAGAATGATCTTTTGGACAGGAATGAGGAGAGGTAAAATGATGGGTGTCAAAATGAGCACGGCGACATATGTGGTGCTCGTAGATTATTTTCATCTGTTGGGTTCACTCCAGGAAACACAAAAAGGAGGAATGCGTCAAACGATTTCAATGTTGATGCGAACCCACTTTGAGTACGGTATGGTTGGCTGTATTTCTTGTCAATTAGGTGCTCAGAAACCAGCGTTTGAGACTCACATGCAAATTTTAGACTGGCCTCTCGACTGACGATGGTCCCGAAAGCGTTGGAGGCGAGGCACTGATAGGTTCCGGCATCTTGGTCTTTGTTCAGATGGCTGATTCTGAGGTTGCCTCCAGATAAACTGAAGTGAGATCCAGATTTGGGATTGAGGTCTGTCCCATTAAGTTTCCATCTAAAAACAGAAAATGCAAAAAAATATATATATTAAAAAAAAAAAAAAACATTAACGCCATCACATGCATTCATCAAATGCTGTTTGTCTGAACCACAACAAGCCTTTCCAAATGTCATATTAGTAAGGATCATCAGAGTATATGATGGACCATAATTTAACATACATCCAATGGCTCAGTATTGACGGCCAATGGAAAAAAAAAAAAAAAAAAAAGAAGATTGGATATAGATCAGAATGAAGAATGGACACGTTTTTGATTGATGGAATTATTTTGAATTTGTTTTCCCTGTGGTGGGTGGGATATTGCATGAAGATCTGTGTCGCTGTGTGTCCTTACATGGGTGCACCGACAGGAATTTGGTGATGAAAATATCACTTCAGGCCCTTCAATGACACAAATTGAAAAAACTTTTTTGTCGGGGCGTTGTCATGGGGCGTTGTCTAGACAAACCAACAAATGTAACGGCTGATCATTTTTGTCTCCACACTCTTTTCAATTCATTCATCCACATACGTTACATCTGACACACTACTTTTTGTCAATGACATCCCAGATTCACTTCAAAGCAGTGAAGGAAAGAAATAAGTGCAGTGGGTCCCGGAACTGCCTCGCAACATATTATGAATATGTCAACCGGTGTTAAGTGCATTATTTAATAACTATTTACACTGATTAATGCAGGCAAGCAGGCGACAACAGCAGCTCCACTTTAAGGCACATGCTTTATGTAATCATGCAACAGACTGTGCGCACAGTGGCATAAATACACCACCATCTGTCTTATGAGGCTTTAAATGATGGGCAGGCTGTTTACTTTGTTGAGCCTCATGCCTTCATTTGTATCAATCAAAGGAAGAAAACTGACGAATATTGTTTTTTTAAACAAACTATCAAACAATTATATTATCCAGTCGATGCTATTAAGTAGCCTGCTGAGAGTGCAAAGACATATATCCATGCTAAATTATTGGCCAAGACACAAAGAACGTATATCAGTGGTATTAGTTAATTTGTCAATGCCCAAGTTATCAGAGATGGTCATTCCGTCCCAGGAACTACGTTTTTGTTTTTTTTCCAGGGGGCATCATAACCATGCGATCGGCCCGAGCGTCCACGGTGCTTAGTACGTCACTGCCACTCACCGATACACTGGTGGTGGGCTTGCCTGAGCTTCACAGCTGAAAACCACCTCTCTGCTCTTCTCCATTGATTCCACAGGGTAAACGATGCTACCAGGCTGTTTGGTGAAGACTGGACTCTGGAGGACGGTGCGTACTAGAAGACAAAAAGGCATCGTATGTATAACCACTGTGATTGCTCCGACAAATGAGATGGAAAGTCTCTAACGTCTGATTTGTTCTAAGACGTTATCTACAGGTGCTACAACTTTAGGAAGTAAGTATAATGATCAGCACCACATTTAAAATTAATGCTTAATATAACAAGGGTGAGTTATTATTGAGTTTTTCTTTAGGGGGAAATGGTTATTGCCAGAGTTGAATTGTATATGTATATGTATATATACTACTATACATATGTATATATGTATATATGTATAGTAGTATATATACTACTATGATATATATATATATATCTATCTATCTATCTATCTATCTATCTATCTATATATCTATCTATCTATCTATCTATATATATATACACACACACACACACACACACACACACACACACACACACACAAAATAGGTGAGCATCTCTGACCCCCAAAAAACCTCCAAAACAATTTGGGAGGGTTTCAATTCAATTTGAAAGTGGAAAAATGTACTAAGGCCAATTTGGTTGGCCTTAGTGAGATTATGATTTGATTAGCTGTGGTACGGCTCAGTTTGAGCAGGTTTGATCCTTTTTTTGTTGTCATTTTACATACATTTGAATGACCTAACACTGTAAATGGGCCATTTCATTCTGAGTTATAGCTAAAAGAAAAAATAAAATAGATACAAATCGCGATACATTTGAAGGTGGAATGATTTGATTTGGTTTGATTTGATACACTCACATCTTTTCAATCAAATGGGCTTTGGTACACCAATAACATGCTGCCTGAACAGAAGTTGCAGTGAACTTTCGTCTTGTGACACAAGTGAGTCTTTGGACATGTACTAGCCTACTTGGTTCCCGTGGTAGAAAGTAGGTCAGAGTAGGCCAGCCCTCCACCCCCCACCCACTCAGGTACCTCAACCAGGCTTCCCAGTGGACCACACACACTTGCGACGGGCTGATCCTTTTTTCCCTCACTGTAAAAACATTGCTCATTTGCAGGTTCCTCTGAGGGGGAACAAAGTGAGCTCAACTCAACAGGTTAACACCATAGGGAATTTATTGCTCCTTATCTTGTTTTTTTTTTCTCTCAAGCATGGTGAACACAGTGCAAGGGAATAAAAATAAGCTTTGAGCTATACATCCTTCGCTTCAATAGCTTTGGGACTTTTTTGCATTTCATTTAATTTTAATTCATTCCGTCCAATTTTTTCTTCATGTTGATGCACTATGCCGTGCATGTGCGCCGACGGGTGCTTCATTTAACATTTGAGGCTCATTCTGATCCAACACATCCTCAAACTAATAATCTGAATTGAATTTATTGCCATTCTCATGGAAAAGGTATCATCCACAGCTATGAGTTGCTGTCCGGTAGTGCACTTTGCAATGAAAACACAATTCTATGACCTTTGGCTGAGTCTTTTATTTATTTTTAAACAGTGATTTGTGTTCTGCATCCAGTTTGGCTAAGGGACTGACCAACGTGAACAGTCTCCGCACCTCGTCTCTGTACAGCTTGCCAAATTTACCTTTGCAAATTTTTGGTCTTTGGTTTTATTGTATCAGTGGCGGATGCTGGTCTGTCAAGGAGGGGAAGCTCAATTTCGGCCTCCATCATAAAATGTGTCCGTTTATTTATACGTGAATCCTACTCTCCATTCCTTTTCAAAAAAAATTGAAAGGTTGCCTTCACCATAAGATCGGTGATTGGCTCATTTCGCTGTCAATCAAAAAGAGATTCAGCCTCAAACAGATCATCCAATCATCATGCAGAAAAGCTGAGCGTCCGGGCCAGCCGATACGCCCACTGTCCATAGACTCCCAGAGACGCTGAGCGTCCAATGGGCGGGACAAAACCCGCATTTACCCATTGACTCGTCTCGTTTCAATGCATTGGGACAATCTACACTAAACTCTCTAAATGCCCAGCATCCGCGCGGTCGACGCTCAGCGTCCACACAGCACAGTGAAGCTGTGGGAATGAATGAGAAGAGAGTCGCGTCGTAACCAGTAATAAGAAGCTGATTCGGAAACAAAAGTTGAGCGCGTTGTAGCGCATATTTAGTCAATAACATGTCCACACAATTGTACGTACACACATATATTTGATCACTTACTTTTTGACATTTTAGGGGAAGCTGAGCTTCTCTTGCAGTCTTAGAGCAATCGCCTCTGCATTGTATACATAGTTCAGTATTGTATAATAACTGTAAAAAATAAAGCTGACTGTCAAGTACCAAGAATAACTTTATTGTCAAATGTGCTGTCTGTGAAACATACAAGCATTTAAAGACAGGAGTAGGTGTGCAAGCTACTTGGATTGTCGCGGGACGGCTGCTGTACACACAGCACACCTCCCTCCCTTGTTGAGAATATTCCCGGCCGACTTTTGGGCCCAATTCTTGCATAGAAGTGTTTTCAAGGTTCATATGAGGCATGCTTTCTTCTGATGAATGGCAAGTTACAATGTTTTGCTATTATACAACATGAATATTACATCATGCTCAATGACAGTCCAGAGCGAAATGGCAGAGACGTCAATATGTAGCCAGTGTGTCGTCATGAGAGAGAGAGTGCGTCAAATTTAGATACAAGCTCGTAGTCGTGTGTTTGACAACGTTTCACTTGTGTCTTTGAAAGTGTTTTCACTCGTGTTTATGAGGGTGTTACAGGAGTGAGTGAGAATGGGTGTTAAGGGTTCACTCGTACAATATATGTGAGGAGTCAAGTTAAGACATAAACAGTAGTTGATTGCTTATTCACCCTCTAATTATAATACTTTTGAACATCACCTTGTTATTTTGTCTCCTCCAAACTCCCCAGACATGCGACAAACACGTATACAAGTCTGAGCACATCTGATGCAACACCACTGATGCAACACGCCTGGCGACCAGGTGAGACTTTAGCACAGGGGTGAAGCAAGATAATCAAGTAACAGTATCTCTCTTTGCAAGAGAGAAGTAATCCGCCAACATTTACTGTACAATAAGTTCTATGCAGCCCTACTAGTCTAAATATGGCATTCTGATTAATATGAATATGAGTTAAGCAGTAAAATCAACCATTTTTTTTCCATCTCAGGTGGTGGCCATTTTGCCACTTGTGCTGCGATTGTTTGTTATCTGAGCCCTGAGCAACTGGTAGGTCATTTTCAATCGACAGCCTTATTTTGAAGGTTTCACGAGCCGGTCAGTTGTTGTTAAGACACGTCACAAGGAAGCATTGCCTGCTCCGATGATGGCTGAAGTGACAGCCGAAACTGTCAACGAGGTAAGAGATTTTGTCTTCACTAAAAAAAAAGAAAAAAAAAAGAAAATTTTCTCGGAAAAAAAAGAAACCTTAACCAAATTAAATAAATAAAAAGACAAGATGAATGTTATAGCGCTACGATTGCCTTGTGATTGACTGGCAACCAGTTCACAATGTACTGTATCACTGATCCAAAGTTGGACACCAGTTCACCTACAAAATGTCTGAGGGTTAGGGTTAGGTAAGGGATATATGGAAAGCTAGATGGACAGATTTATCCTCGGCATTACTAAAATGGAATGACATCATCTAACAGTGAAGTTAAACTTGAATGTAATAATGATTATGGAGCCACTGCTCTGATTTAAAAAAGAAAAATGTAGTTTAAGATTCCACCCGTCCTCTCCTTGACTGTCTAGATATATTATTTCAAATAGTTTCATAAATATGTTTTGTATGCACAATCCTGGTTCATGTGCACACACAGCCTGTTACTCAAATCAATCATTGATTTCTTTGACGTGGCAAAGAGAGTGGGACAGAGAGGAGCAGCGTCACAAAAAGAGCTTGCAATTTCAGACGACATACGCGCATGTACATGACTGCGTGTGCTGCTCGTGCACAACAGCAAGGTATTTTCGACTGATTTGATTCCGAGAAGCGATGAATAAAACATGTGACAATATGCATATGAAAGGGAGGTGTTGACAACGCAAAACAAAGACAAAGAAAGATGCACGGCCGGTGGAAAAGCAAGCGGCGAGGTCTTTCTCCTGAACCTGCTCCGAATCCCTAACACTGCCAATTAGCCGGGGCTCCACTAGAAGCCCATCTGGGGATGTCTCTTGGCCCCCACTCTCCCTGACTTAATTGCTTCTCCTGAGGAAGAACAGGTGAATGCACCTCAAGATGTCCAGACATGCTCTTCACTTTGAGGAACTAAACCCGAGCTCTTACTAATGCTGCCACAAAGCAGATTTTTAGTATTAAAATAAGATGTGGAAGTGTTTAAACACTGAAGAGTGCAATGAATGATATGGTGCTGTAATTTTATGCTGGTATTTCATGAGTAGCAAAAAATGCTCAATTGATATTTGACAGCACAGGCAATTCTTAGTTTGCAATAGCAGCAACGTGCCACATTACCGTGAAACAAATTAACTCGTTTGCACAATGATGCAAGAATACTCAGTTACGGCCGTACTTACGTTTTGTTTTGTTTTGTTTTATTTGATCGTTTTTTTGGTTTTTTTGAATGGCCTCGGAAGTGCTTTTTGCAAATGTTCATTGACCTCAGGGCTTTACTACAGTCTTAATGTAGGTTCGTCTTCCACCACCATCATAGGAATAAAACACTGTCATAAACAGTTTGATGAAATTATGACACCATTGATGTCATCATCATTGTATTTACTATTACATGATATGATAAATATCTCTCTAGAACTATTCAGAAATTCCCTGGCTGACTTCCAAGCTGCAGCAAAAAAAGCTAAGGCTAAGCATTTCTCCAACATCATAAGCAAACATTCAAATCGCCCTAGAATATTATTTAACACCATCAACTCAATTGTAAACCCCCAAGTCTCTCCAGAGGTCGTGGCATCTCCCAATAGCTGTGAAGAGTTCTTGAAGTTTTTTATTGAGAAAATTGACCACATCAGAGCACAGTTCACACCTTCTGCAGCAGACACTCCACCCCATATCCCCATTACTACAGCTACTTTTGACAAGTTCCAAGCAGTGTCCTGCACTGATCTATGGGACATTGTAAACCACATGAAACCATCAACAGCTCCACACGATCCTATCCCTTCACAGATCACCAAAGATGCTTTTGATGCTATTGGTCCCTCCATCCCATTTATCCTCAACTCCTGCCTTGCCACCGGCACAGTTCCTATATGTTTCAAGCATGCGGTTGTCCAGCCTATGCTTAAGAAGCATAATCTGGATGCAAAATGTCTTAATAACTTCCGGCCAATCTCAAAACTGCCATTTCTCTCGAAAATCTTGGAGAAGGTGGTGTTTACACAGCTGCTTCCATTCTTCAACTCAACAGAGATCCTAGAGCCATTCCAATCTGGTTTCAAAGCGCGCCACAGCACTGAGACAGCCCTGTTGAAGGTGACAAATGACCTGTTGCTCACCCTTGACTCAGGTGATAACGCCATTCTGGTCCTGTTGGATCTCAGCGCTGCATTTGACACTGTGGACCATGGCACACTACTACAGCGTCTTGAACAGTGGGTTGGCATTAAGGGTACAGCTCTTAACTGGTTTCACTCCTACCTCCACCAAAGAACTTTCTCGGTATCCATAGGCCAGTACACTTCATCATCCGCCCCTGTGTCTTATGGTGTCCCCCAGGGGTCCATTTTGGGTCCAGTACTGTTCTGCCTGTACATGCTCCCCCTAGGTAACATCATCAGGAAATTCAATATTTCATTCCATTTCTATGCGGATGACTTACAGCTGTACATCCCACTGAAGTCTGGCAATTCCATGCAGCCTCTTTTAGACTGTTTGGAAGAAATAAAAATCTGGATGGCTAACAACTTCCTTCAGTTAAACAATAACAAAACTGAAGTCATTGTCTTTGGGCCTTCAAGATCAAAAAATTCCATCCCTGCCAACCTTGGTCCCCTTTCCCCCTATGTGAAATCCCATGCACGTAACCTGGGTATCATTTTGGACTCTCATCTCCACCTGGACAAGCAAATTTCATCTGTTGTAAGGACCAGTTTTTATCAATTAAGAATAATCTCCAAACTCAAATCTGTTCTATCATACAATGATCTGGAAAAAGGCATCCATGCCTTCATAACCTCCCGTCTAGACTATTGTAACTCCCTCTATCTTGGTCTCCCTCTGACACTGGTGGCACGGCTTCATATGGTCCAAAATGCAGCAGCTAGGTTGCTCACCAACACAAAAAAGCATGAACACATCACACCTGTCCTAGCTTCCTTGCACTGGCTTCCAGTCCAGTCACGAATACAATTTAAAACACTGCTGTTGGTTTTTAAAGCTCTTCATGGCCTGGCACCCACCTACATAGCTGATATCATTCACCCCCATGTAGCCCCCAGGTCCCTCAGATCCTCCAGCAAAGGCCTCCTCCATGTCCCACGGTCCCGGCTTAAACAAAAAGGTGATAGAGCCTTTTCTGTTGCTGGCCCTCAGCTATGGAACCAACTGCCACTTGATATCAGAAATGCCCCCTCAATAACACTTTTCAAAACTAAGCTCAAGACGCACCTTTTTACATTGGCCTTCCCTGTGCCCTAATTGTCTTACCCTGCTGTCTGTAATTAAGTGTTGTGTTATTATCATCTTAGCTTAAATCACTGTGCTGTATGTGTATTTATTTACTTATCTATTCTATTTTTAACCTGTTTTAGCTTATGCACTATGTACAGCACTTTGGTCAGTGCAAGCTGTGGTTAAATGTGCTTTAAAAATAAACTTTACTTACTTACTTACTTACTAAATGCAAAAGATGTTTCTGCATAGTGGTGAGCAACATGGGCAAAATGTATAGAATGGTGTAACTTGATCGTGATTGCCATCAAGATCAACCAGGTCTTCGCTCGCTTCGCAAGACACCTTACGTCAGACTTACACGACCCCCCGGATGACACGCCGCTCATCTTATTCCCATCAGACATGAGGAGAACCCTGCAGTGGATTAACCCCTGAAAAATCGCAAGCCCTGACATTATCCCGTGGCACTCACTGAGGGACTGTGGCCATGAGTTGACAGAGATGCTTACAGACATTTTAATCACGCTCCAACTCGCATCTGTCCCAGCCTACCTACAGTCTGCCTTCATCATCCCCGTACCCAAGACCTCCACAGCATAGATCAAAAACTCAATTGACATCACTGCGGACCCTCACCAGTAGGCCTACGGGAAGACTGATTCCATCTCATTAGTGAGATATACTGTCCTCACCCACCTGGAAAGCAGGAACTTCTCTGCCTTCATCACCACACAGAACTTGGTCTGAAAGTCCTTTCCTGGGGATCCAGGCCCTTGACTTTCTGAACAACAGACCACAAACAGTCCGGATCCACAACACAGTCTCATCCTCCATTGTCCTCTGCAATGGCTTCTTTAAGGCTATGTGCCGAGCCCCCTGCTGTTCACACTATTGAACTGTGACTGCTGTGCAAAATACTGGAGGTGTCATGTAGTGATGGCCGACACAGTGGTAGTGGGAGACATCACCATCAATCGTGAGTCTGAGGACAGAGGGAGGGAGAACATCTGGTGCAAACCTTTGTGAAGAAGACCAAGGAGGTGATGGTGGATTTCAGGAAGGACACATGGCTCCTTGCAGTTGAAAAGAATAGCTCATAGATTTCCATCCCGACCTGTACTTCGTATTAACACTCAGTACGTAGTGGGGTAGATGGGCCCGGTTTGGAGGTGTTGCTACTTCAAAGCCTTGCGGCATTGTGGCCACGGGGTCTGTCCGACTGGCTATGTCAGGTGTCCTGACCCTTGCAGGCTCACTCCAGGCTGCTCACCTAGTGGAATGACATCCTGTCAGTGTGAACTGGCCTGGAGAGCTCAGGGCAGCGCCATGAGAAGAGACCTTGATGTGTCAGGCCATCTGACATGAACATTGACCTAAGAAAAATCCTTCGTGGGCAGTGATGCAGACACACATCATGAGTGTATCATTTTTGATTGCACTTCTACCAAAATTCAGCAGCATTGCTGTAGTGTGAGGGTACACGCACGTCCTTTATATCCACAATAACAAGATTATCATTCCCGCAATTAACTTTTTAAATGCATCATCTGTGAAAATGTTAACTCCATCTCTCTGAATGCATTAACCCTTCTGTTGTATACTGCATTTCTGTTTTCATATAGAGACACGCACGCACACACGCACACACACACACACACACACACACACACACACACACACACACACACACACATTTATATGTATGTGTATATACAGTATATATATATACTGTACAGTGAAACTCCTCTACAACGAAATCATGTTTGCAGCAAGAAATCTTTCACAAAAGGGTGTTTTTCACTGTAGCAAATTTGATCTCAGATGTAACACACACACACACACTCACAAACCTATGTGTACACGCACACACAAACGTATGTGTACTCTTTATTTTTATTCCAATAGTGCATAAGTATGAGCATACACTTATTTGACACTTCATATAGTCAGTGTAGAAAGAAAAAAAAAAGGGAAAGACATTGCGAAATTTACGATCAGCATTCACTTTCACTTACCGGTACATCAATTTCTTGGATAATGTATTTAATTTTGCTTCTTCCGTCTTTCATTTTGATCACTTTTACCAGCGTCAGAGTGCTTCTTGTCTTAGCTGCTTGACATCCAAAGGTCCGTTTTGTAGCAATTTTAGCAATGCAACGTTCATGCTCCATCTGAATCTAACAATAACAAATACTTTCTGGACCCGGTGGCTTTTCTTTCCACCATCTCACTGTCTCTAACTTGACCTCCCCTCGATCGCCACCCAAGACAGCGTTGATCAGCTGATGTCATGCAATGAACTTTTAAAGCCAGCCACGGGACGCTTCGTAGTCCTCGATGGCCATAGTTAGCGTGATAGAACTCACGTTCTCTCTAATTAGCGCTCCAGTTAGCGTAAGGTTTTTAGCATGATAGCAAGTAAAGCATTCCAGGAAAGGTTTTTTTATTTGACTGTCCGTTGAGCCACAAGCAATTTACTCTGAGCAGCTAATCGGATGCATTCCACTCTATCTTCCATGCTACAGTATCTACACACATAGATAGTGAGGTCCCTCTTGACCAGCGGTGTCAAAGTCAAATGGATGGAGGGCCAAATAAAAATTTTTGCTGCAAGCCGAGGGCCGGACTGATCGAATGTTCATTGAAAAATTAAACAATTACCACATATAGTTTATTGAACCAAATTTAATCGACTGAAAACCTAACAAATACATTCCAATATGATCAGATAAATAAAGCAACATTTTCTTATGGCTCTGTAAGTAAACTTTAATTTTCAACAGGCACAAAAACAAATTTCCCTTGTATAAAAATACCCATAACATGAATGAAAGAAGCCGGTATTATTCAAGGCACCAACAATAGTCCATATTTTCTCTTTTAGCAAAATTAGGCTAAATTTACTTCAAAGACAAACTATCCATCCATCCATTTTCCGAACCGCTTGATCCTCACTAGGGTCGCGGGGGGTGCTGGAGCGCAGTCTTCGGGCAGTCGGCGGGGGACACCCTGAATCGGTTGCCAGCCAATCGCAGGGCACATCCACGCTCACACTCATATTTTAGAGTGCCCAATGAGCCTGCCATGCATAATTGGGGAGGCCGGAGCTGGGATCGAACCCGGTACCTCTGCACTGTGAATAACCACTGGACTAAATAATAGCAATTTTCGATCATTCACTCAAATAAAATATTTTTAAAACATAATTGGATTGAAATACACTAAAATAAAGTGCACAAATGTATTAACCAAAAACAACACTTTCTTCAAGGAGAAGTAACATGCAGTTAAAGCAAATATACTTTAATTTTTGAACTTGAACTGAGTAAAAACTCTTACTATGTGATTGCACAGTAATCCTGTATTCACTTCTTTGAGGCTGAGGCTGATACTGGTGGTGTGTCATCTTTTCTATAAGTTCATCAATATTTGGGGTCAGGCTCTGAGCTGAGCAAATCCTCAAAATTGAGTGAAGGTGTTCAGCAGTAAGTCGACTTCTGTGTGATGTTTTGTTCAACTTCATAAAAAAAAATAGTTGTTCACACAGGTATGTGCTGCCAAACATCGACAACGTTTGAGCAGCCTGGATGCGCAGCTGGGCCATTGTGTCGGGGAGGAAACGGGCAAACTGCGCAGCACCCACTGCCGTATCTTTTTCATGTACTATAGTTGTGTCATGCATAGGATATAAAGCCAAAAACTCCTCTGTCACGCTTAGGCCGGAGTCCACTCCGCGGACGAAAATTGACAACTGGGCAACGTCAGAAACTTCAGCATTCTCATCCACAGCCAAGGAATATGCGATGACATCTTTTCCGTTTTTCACAAGCTGCTCTTTTAGATAAATGGACAACTGCTCTACTCGCTAGGCAATGGTGTTTCTGCTCATGCGCACGTTTAAAAAGAGTTGCTTTTTTTCGGGGCAAACTTCGTCACAAACTTTAAGCATACAGTAAGTGGCCGGGCTGATTTAGCGATCTCTTCTGCCGCAATAAAACTGGCCGTGACAGCAGCCTGGCTTTGTGATTTAGCTTTTTTGAACAGAGCCTGTTGAGATTTGAGGCATCGTTTTAATTCCCCAACCTTCTGTAGCCTTTGTTCCATGTCCATATTCTTGTTTTTGTTTGCGTGTTTTGTTTCCTGATGTCATCTCAGATTACACTCTTTCAAAACCGCCACACTTTCTCCGCACAGAAGACACACAGGTTTTCCAGCTACGTCCGTGAACATGTACTCCGAATCCCACCTTGTTTGAAACCCCCGGTTCTCAGGGTCCACATTCCGTTTTGCCATTTTTGATGGGTATCTGAAAGCTAACGTCACTGTTATGCGAGCGACTGCTGCACTAATAAATATTGAAATAAAGCGGCCGATTGCTTGGCGCGTCACCGTTGCATTGTGGGAAATGTAGTATGGGTGCGTGTAAAAGATCTGCGGGCTGCCGGCTTGCTGCGGTCTGGGGGCCGGTTCTAATAAATCAATATCATCCCAGGGGCCACTGAAAACCTCGGGCCAGATCCGACATGACATATGTGCTCTTGACCAATCAAAGGCCAGGATGATGCTCGTTAAGCCAATAGCAGAGCAGCTATGAGTATATTGCGTTCAGAAAACTCAGAGCTGTGTAAACCAGTGTGGTGGTTGCTGTTGCCGTTTCCAAACGAAGCAGTAGAGGTCGCTGTTGGATGAGACTTCGCTGTAGTGATCTCTTTGCGAGGCAAGAGCAGAGAAAACGATTTCGTATAACGCAACAGGGCTTTTTTGTTGTTGTACTGGGGGGCAGGAGAGTGGGAAGGGTGTTAATGCATGAAGAGTTTTTCACACTCGGGGGTATTTTCGCCCATGTAGGTTTCATTGTTTCACTGTATGTATATATACAGTATATATATACAGTCAAACCTCGGTTTTCGTACTTAATCCGTTCCAGAAGACTGTTCGGAAACCGAATTGTTCGGAAACCGAAACAATTTTTCCCATTGAAATCAATGTAAAATGTTTTAATCCGTTCCAAGTCAAGAAAACAACTTTTTTTAAACCACTTATTTTTACAATTTCACACCATAAACTGTACAAATGTAATGGGAGATTACCAATTTTAACATTAACATAGTAACATAAAAATTTAAGGAACATCTCTCTCTCTATCTGTCGTGGGGCGTGCGCCTCTCCCAGCTGTCAGCAGGCAGTAGGCGGGGCATTTCGGCATCCCGAACTCCTTCGCCAACACAGACACATGCACACCTGACTCATATTTTGCGATTAAATCTTTCTTAAATTCTATAGTTTTGCGCCCTATTTTCCTCTTCTCTTCACCAGGTTCACCACTTCCACTTGCTTTCTTTGGTGCCATGATTAGGGGCTGATACACGATACAAAAATAACAGTCCAATATTACGTAGTTCTCACCAAACACGTCTGCTTTTTTAAAAAAAACAATCTTAATCGAACAATACAAACTCGTCTGCTCACAAGCTGTTTCTGCACGATTATTGCATAAAAATGAGACACCGGACACCAGAGTGTTCATTATGTGCCGCTGCATGTATGTATATAAAGTCATTCAATTGTATTTTTACGTAATTAAATTGATGAACTATTGATTGTGTTTACATGAAACATCTGCCATGACCTCTTCAGTTTGTCTTCTTTTCTTATTTGTGATGACGGTAGGCTTGCATTGGTGTCCACGTTTCCCCTGCTCAAGGCAGACTGTGACTCGCTCAGCGTGTCCAGTGTTGGACTGACACACGGCTAAACGGCTGCACAACTGCCCCGGCCGGCTATCCACTATGTCTTTCTCATCATTAGTGCTCTCCCAGGCAGTGTTTAAATCTGCTATTCTGCTCACAGAGCCATTTCCATGAAATCTCGGTCTAATTAAATGTCGGGGAGGATACCGAAATTGAGTCCAGGAGCAATCTTCACCGCTTTTGTTCTCTACCACATATCATAGACAGTATTCGATTCTCATCAGTGCCTGAATATTTTAGGTAAACTCTACTAACAAATATCCCGTGAAAATGACTTGGTGTTTGCTTTCCATCAGGATTCCCAGGGCAAGTTTGTAGCTGAGTTGCAGTTGATTTTGTAAAATGGGCTCACGTGATTCCAGCTATGGGTGTGCTGAGGGAATTTGTTGAGTAATGCTATTTAGCATGAGGGGAAATTAACCCCCAAATGTTCTTTAAAATAGTGTTTATGTGCCTTCGCTCAAAACACTGCATTCTGATTCATTTTGCGTTTGGGGAATATGAGTTCAGCAAGAAAATCCACCCATTATTAGCCAGCTCAAGGGGCGGCCATTTTGTAAATTGTTGTGGACTGAAAATGACCTCACAGTAACCAATGGTGACTCACCTGCTTTCTGAACCTGAGCCATGATTGATCGTTACCTGAGCCTTGAGCAACTGTGAGATCATTTTCAGTCCACACAATAAGTGGCAAAATGATGGAGATGGACAAAAACTGGTCGATTTTACTGCGACTGGCTGGTGACCAGTCTGTGTATCTCGCCTCCCTCTGGCGCCAAGTCAGCTGGGATAGGCTCAACTCGTGCCCGACCCAAGTAAGGATAAGCGGTCTAGACAATGGGTGGATTGATTGCTTTTCAATCACTGTTCCTGTTATTCTATTTTGGATGTCATTCATGCTATGCTGGTATTTTTGAAGGTTACGATCTTGACACCCTGAGTGTCTTAAACAAAATTGGTACCCAAAAAACTGGAAATTACATCTTCAATCTTATCAACTGACCCAAATACACAAAAGCATGACTTGCAATTCACAAAGGCAGCGTCGGCAAGCATCAAAAGTTGTTAATGAGATACCTTACCTGCAAGGCTCCCCATGAGTGACTGGAGGACCAGGAGTTTCCATAGTAACATCATCTTCAATTTTAAAGGGTCAAGGTGGTCTCACATGCAGCCACAAATATATATGGAGTCCTATTTGCAGGTTTCTGCCGTATCAACCTGCGCACAAAATAGACGGATATCAGAGCAAGACGACAATATCCAACATTTTGCATTGATCAAACAATAAATTGGAAAGTGCCATCCATCACAAATTAAATTCATGTTCATTTGGTATGTTTCCGTTAAGTCATAACTGATCACCAACAAAATTTCCAATGTTATGTTCCAATGAATGTGGGCGCGGGGGTAAATGGAATATAAAAAGAAGCTCTCTCTTTCTCGTTGAATATTTAACTCTTGAAAAAAAAAATTGTCTTTTCAAAATGAGAGCACCATATTCCCGTTCGCATTGCCATGTTCAAGCTTAAAGCAAAATAAGATTCACGTGACAGGTAAAACACTGTCATCAACCCCTCAAAAGTCGGTTGACCAGCTTGCGAGTCACCTTTCTGGCAGTGTGCTATCCAGGTGAATAGGACTAAAAAAAAACAACCCAACTTACTATCATTTCATTTTTTTCATGGTTACTCCCCCTGTTATATGATTGACCGGAGAAAACACCAAACAGAGTGTGAGATCAAAACTAAGCAGCGTCAAGCACATTGTAAAAGGACCAGAAATTATTTGAATGTGCCATTAAACATTAATTATGTATTGTGCACCTTGCAGCTCAGACCTCCATGCGCCTCTCGAAAAGATGCCTTTTATCTTCATGCATCATTAAGAGGCTTGTCAGAGTCAGTCTTTGCTACATCAATAGTGCAGGGCTGGGACTTACTCCTAGAAAGCATTATCTCTTCTTTTTTTTTTGTTTTACGCATATTAAAGTGTGTCTGATAAAAGCAGCAAGCTTGAGGCCAAGAATAATAATGACTCTTCAGTAAGTGAACAAAACCTTTTAACATTGCCACCGACGTTAATTTGGGACATGCGATCAGTACAAAACATTGAGTGAAACCTTCATGGCGAGATGGGAATAACAAATAAAACTCATGAGAATGCTTGTATGTTCACATAGGCAACATTCAAACAAAATGAAATTGGAAATTTAATGTTGGATGACAGAAAATGGTCATGTTCCTCATCCTAAAAAACTCCACAGAAGGTACTTTCACCCTCAACCGCTCAGAATCATCTATTTCGAGAACTAGCGTGAAAGGCAGAAGATTCATTTGACTCGTCCATGCATCTTGCCGAGTGCTGCTTTGATGGAAGTTTTTTATTCCAGGCAACATGCAGTACACAGTTGGTGGTGCACAAAGCCTGTGTAAAAGTGCTTTTACTTAATATTTCTTAACCAATTCACTCCAAAGAGTTGCTGCTCCAACGTTCGCAAATTCGGCCCTTCTCTAGAATTTTGAAGCAACCTATTTTACTTTACTAAGCCTTCTCAAAGACGGAATATACTGATGGTATTTCTTCCATATTTCTTTTCTTTTGATGGCGGCGCGGACACCCGCAGCGGCTCCTCTTGTTTTATGTTGAGGGGGAAGAAATTTCATTTGTGCTGTATGTTACACATACGTACAGCACATTTGACAATAAAGTTGTACTCAATTCAATAGTGGCTGGAACACGGGATACTCATACTGTAAAGAGGCTTGCGCTGTAAGGTGTTTGTTCGTACTCGTCTGTATCCTTTTGTTCAATCTATTAATTGCCTCCCTCAAATTTGAATTGTAAAGACATGTCTGCTCTGTTTTGCCCATGTACAATTAATTAAACAGAATTAGAATTCATGCCTTTGCTCCACATTCACAACAGCATTGAATATAACTATCACCTCTGTGTTTATTCATGTCCAATTACCTGCACTGCTGCTCCGTCTCATTATCTTGTGTTCTACTACTGTCCACTTCGGCTCCCGATTTACCGGTTGATCTACGTTCTCGCCTTCCCCTAACGGTCACAAGCTGCGGGTCGTGACCGAATGAACGAGATCACAGATACGAGCGGCCGAAACGAGTTTCCGCTGCTGGGCTCTCTCTTAGAGATAAGGTGAGAAGCGCAGAGAGGCTTACAGTAGAGCCACTGCTCCTCCGTATTCAGAGGAGCCAGATGAGGTGGCTCAGGCATCTTATTAGGATGCCTTCCGAGTGAGGTGTTCCGGGCAGGTCTAACAAGAAAGAGGCCACGGAGACGACAAAGAGCATGCTGCAGAGACTATTTCGCCCGACTGGCCTGGGAATTACGTTGCCATCAGAAAAGCTGGTTGAAGGGGAGAGTCGAAAATCTCAAATAGCAGCTCCCACAACACCATAACCCGGATAATGAGTGCATGGATGGATGGATGGATGTAAAAAAAAAAAAAAGAAACTTGTTATTGAAGTGAGACCATAATCAATTGGGACACAACAAATAATTGAGCAGAGGCGACTATTTGAAAATAGTCGATGTAGCAGACGTATACGATCCAAAATGAATGAAATTCCGACACCAAACCGGTGTTTTTTTCCTTTAAAAATCAGCCTATATCACTCACCCCAAAAGCAGTTTATCACAAAAACAAAACCATTTTGGACCTCTGCATTGACTGTCTTGTAAGAAAAGTGCTATTGCTATTTTTGACACTGACCAAATGATCCTACTCATTTTGAATGTGTACAAAGATATATATGATTGACTAAATCAATCAAGGCAATCAATATTAATGACTAAAGTGGGCCATTCAATATTTTTTTGTTTGTTTATGTGTTTATATTTCCATTTAATATTGTACTCAGAGATCATCAAGTTGATTGTCAGTTTCATTGATTTTGTTTTTGTTTTGTGCCACACAACCAATACGATGGACTAAATAGATTTGTGGCTCACGCCCTTGAGTCTTAACATGTAAAAACAGATACAAATGCCCAGACTCAACTTTCCCAAAACAGGAGATGATTTGGGCAGGTCACTCTTATCCAGGTAGTGTAGACACATTAGAACTAGAAGTACAACTGAAACACCATAAGTCTGTCTTAGCTGAGGCTGTGTTCATTTTTCATTTTTTTAATTGGTGGATATGGTTATCTTGATATCATACTAATTTTAATGGGACAATTCAATTTATGCTCTACCCTGTATATTTTTGTTGCCTGCCACACAGAGAACCCACACAGACGTGCAGGCATGCGAGGAGAGATGTCAGTGTGGGGCAAAAAAAAAACTGCATTTCAACCTTGAGCTGCGCTTGGGTGAGATTCAGCGGCTTGGTCAACAGTAGTCAAGATGTAGACGAGCAACTCTCCAAAAGCAAGTGGCAATTGATTTTTGTCTGCACTCAAAATCCTAACCCGTAGGAGAACTGATGTTAAACTGAGCTGTAAACAGACCAAAGGTTGCTACATGCAGTATGTCTCTTTCCATTGCTGTACCGGCACTGCAATGCCATCCACAGATCAATCCTGACTGATGGTGGTAAGATATTGCAAATCTCATATATATATATATATATACAGTCAAACCTCAGTACGAAGTACGAAAACTGAGGTTTGATGTATATATATATATATATATATATATATATATATATATATATATATATATATATATATATATAGTATATATATATATATAGTCAAACCTCAGTTTTCGTACTCTGTGTGCCGTTCCAGACTGCCCGAGACTGCTGGGAAGGCTCCAGCACCCCCCGCGACCCTGTGAGGATGATGAAAAGAATGAATGAATGAATATATATATAGTCCCTCAGTTTTCGTAATACCGATACGAGAGGTACAACCAGATGACCATACCTGAAGCACTCGAAACTGCCAAACAAAGGCTCCAAGCCTTGTCCAGCCGCCTCCTTGTCCAGCCGCCTAAAGCGGTACACGAAAGAGAATGAGGCCAGACGAATAAACAGGCTGTTCGCAACACAACTTGCGAAAGTGTACGCTCAGTGGAAGGGGCCTCACAGCAGAGCTGACCCACCGAGACAGGAAACTGAAAGGTACTGGAAAGGCATATGGGAGAAGGAGGTTGCACATAACAGCAATGCACAATGGCTGGTGACCCTAAGAGAGGAGCACAGCAACCTCCCTGATAAGAACCCAGTTACCATAACAGTGGCACAAATACACGAAAGAGTCTCAGATATGAAACACTGGACAGCACCACACCTACTGGCTAAAGAAACTCACAGCACTCCATGAGCGCCTAGCAGCACAAATGAACCAGTTGCTGAAGCATCCTTCACCCAGGATGGCTAACCGAAGGGTGAACGATCCTGATCATGAAGGATCCCTCAAAGGGTGCAGTCCCATACATCTATCGGCCAAAAACCTGTCTCTCTACAACAAATCTGTCTCTCAGAAATCAAATCTTGGTTCACCCATAACTTCCTCAAGTTAAACAGCAATAAAACAGAACTCCTCCTCGTCTGTACCAAGTCCACCCTACGCAAAGCCGACAGTTTTTTCCTCACAATTGATAACTCCACTGTATCTCCTTCCCCTCAGGTCAAGAGCCTGGGTGTCATCCTCGACAGCTCACTATCTTTCCACTCCCACATCAATAACATTACCCGGTCCGCATATTTCCACCTCCGTAATATCAATCGTCTCCGTCCCTCTCTCAATCCTCACACCACTGCTATCCTTGTTCACAGTCTCGTCACCTCCCGCATCGACTACTGCAATTCACTTCTTTTCGGCGTCCATCACAAGTTCCTCCATAAACTTCAACTTGTTCAGAATTCAGCAGCCCGGATCATCATGAGAACCCCCTTCTTCCATCACATCACCCCCATCCTCCGACAGCTCCACTGGCTCCCTGTCAAACTTAGAATCAATTTCAAAATACTTCTCTATACATTCAAAGCCATCCATAACCTTGCCCCCCCCCTATCTATCAGATCTTCAGATTTCCATTCCCTCGCTCACTCAGGTCTTCATCCTCCCTCTACCTCTCTATACCCTCTGCCTGTCTCAGCACAATGGGGTGCAGAGCCTTCAGCCGCTCTGCCCCCAAACTCTGGAACTCACTTCCACCCAATATTCGTAACATTGACTCTCTTCCCACATTCAAAACCCAACGATTCAGACTTGCATATTCTACTTAAATCTATCTCTCCTTGTATTTATAATTTTATCTGTGGTTTTATTGTTTGCTCTTGGTTGTAAAGTGTCCTTGAGTGCTGTGAAAGGCGCTTACAAATATAATGTATTATTATTATTATTATTAACATGGAAGCTCATGTCAGGCATCATTGCGGCTAAGATAAGTGGACACATGGATCATTACATGAGTGAAGCACAGAAGGGCATTGGTAGAGATACCAGAGGAGCCAAACATCAGCTCCTGGTTGACAGAACAGTCGCACAAGACTGCATGTCCCGACATACCAACCTGTGCACAGCCTGTATTGATTACAAGGAAGCCGATGACTCGATGCCACATACATGGATCACTGAATGCTTGGAGTTGTATAAGGTGAACAGGACCCTAAGAGCCTTCGTTGCGAACTCGATGAGGATGTGGAAAACCACACTTGAAGTCAATGGCAAGCCACTAACCCAAGTGTCCATCAAATGTGGCATATACCAAGGTGATGCACTCTCCCCACTGCTGTTCTGCATAGGACTAAACCCCCTAAGCCAAGTAATCGCCAAGACAGGCTATGGATACCGCCTCAGAAATGGAGCTACGATCAGTCAACTCCTCTACATTGATGACATAAAGCTATATGCTATAAGAGCGAAAGGGATATAGACTCCCTGATCTACACAACCAGGATCTACAGCAGTGACATCGGGATGTCATTCGGGCTTGAGAAATGTAGTCGGATGGTGACTAAGAGAGGCAAGGTAGTCCACGCTGAAGGGGTCTCACTCCCTGAAGGAACAATATCAGACATTGAGGACAGCTACAAGTACCTCGGCATACCACAAGCCAATGGCAACCTCGAACTGGCAACAAGGAAAGCGGCTACGGCCAAATACCTCCAGCGGGTGAGGCAAGTCCTAAGAAGCCAGCTCAATGGCAAGAATAAGACCCGGGCAATAAACAGCTATGCCCTGCCAGTGATCAGATACCCTGCAGGAATAATAAGGTGGCCAAAGGAAGAGATTCAGCCCACGGACGTTAAGACCCGAAAGATCCTAACCATGCATGGAGGGTTCCATCCCAAATCCAGCACCCTGAGACTGTACGCAAGCCAAAAGGAAGAAGGCCAGGGACTAGTGAGTGTGAGAGCCACTGTCCAGGATGAAACATCCAAGCTCCATGACTACATCAAGGAGAAGGCTCCAACGGATGAAGTACTGAAAGAATGTCTCACACAATGGGGAACAGAGGATGAGGTGCTGGAAGAGGGACCACCATGGGAGGACAAGCCCCTACACGGGATGTACCACCGGACCATAACTGAAGTGGCTGATCTCAAGAAGTCCTATCAGTGGCTAGAGAGGGCTGGCCTGAAGGACAGCACAGAGGCACTCATCCTGGCTGCTCGGGAGCAGGCCCTGAGCACCAGAGCCATTGAGGCCCAGATATACCACACCAGACAAGACCCAAGGTGTAGGTTGTGCAAAGAGGCACCTGAGCCGATCCAACACACAACTGCAGGGTGTAAGATGCTGGCAGGGAAAGCCTACATGGAACACCATAACCAGGTGGCTGGTATAGTTTACCGAAGCATCTGGGTGGAGTATGGACTGGAAACCCTAAGGTCAAAATGGGAAACACCTCCGAAGGTGGGGGAGAATGACCGAGCGAAGATCCTGTGGGACTTCCAGATCCAGACTGACAAGATGGTAATGGCGAACCAACCAGATATCGTGATCATACATAAAGGGCAGAGGAAAGCCATTGTCGTGGATGCAGCGGTCCCAAGTGATGGAAACATCAGAAAGAAGGAACATGAGATACTCGAGAAATACCAAGGGCTCAGAGAGGAGCTGTAGAGAGCCTGGAAGGTAAAGGTGACAGTCGTGCCTGTGGTGGTCGGCGCACTCGGGGCAGTGACCCCCAAACTAGATGAGTGGTTGCAACAGATCCCGGGAACAACATCGGACATCTCAGTCCAGAAATGTGCAGTGCTTGGAACAGCAAGGATACTGCGCAGAACCCTCAAGCTTCCTGGCCTCTGGTAGAGGACCCGAGCTGAATGGGGGACGGACACCATCCAAAGGGTGAGACGAGGATTCTTATGTATATTTTATATATATATACATATATATATGTATATATATATATACATTTCCAAATAATGTGCGTTTTTGGGACGCAAGGAAATTTCTCAGTCAAAAAAACAAAACAAAAAACCAAACAAACAAACTACGGCGGGCCTGAGGATTTCACGTTAACTGTCGTTACCGGTAGCGTGTCGTTTCCGTGGCGTCATTTGACGGTACCGAAAAATCGTTTAATCATAAAAGTTGTTTGGGGACTATCCCCCCCGTTCTAGTCAAAATGGTATAACCCAAGAGGCAAGGTGCCGCTTGCTACTGTTGTTGCCAGTTGCCATTCATGCTACTAAAGCATCAGTCAAACGCCATCGTGACTTGTCTCATTATAAAACAAACAAACACACGAGTTGACTGAACGCGATCTAAACTCTCCTGTGTGATGAATGCGATTTCACTGTGCCTGTATGTGTGTTTGTGGTGTGGTGTGTTTCTTCTAACTTACATTCGTTTTGTTTTGTTTTCAGGGGTGGTGGGGGGGGGGGGGGACAGATAACGTGATGTGCGAAGCGGGTTGTTATTTTATTTTGCAAACTGAGGAATCGCGCGAATGAAAGCTTGAGATGGCGGCGAAAAAAAAGTGTGAGATTGGAAAAAAATACTCTGATTTTGTGGTATGCTGTATTCATGATGCCATATGAGTACATCATATTTTGATCCATTTATTTTTTGGGGATAAACCTGGAGTACACAGCTGCAAATGTAATGTTCATTGTTAATGCATAGTTTGCAAACATTTACCCTTGAAACATTATACTTTGGAGTTTCAGAATTCTTGATTATGAATATCAGTCAAAATAGAAAAATGGGTTCCCATGATGAACGTTTACAGAACCCAAAATTAGTGGTTTCCCTTTGGGTAATCAGACGGAACCGAAAAACGGTTACCGTGAATTTCCGAAATCCTCAGGCCTGCTACTGAATTATTTACATTTTTGCAGCATTTGTTTATAATTGTATGTATATGTTATTGTTTGTGTTATTATCATATGCAATTGAATAAGTAGACCATTTCAGAATTCGAAATTTGGGACTCTCGAAATGTATAATGTGACTCATACTTTTCTGATCAGCGAGTCCCTGGGACTCGCTGGCGGTAAACTGTATAATTATCACTGTTTATATATATATGGCAGAAGAAAGGTGACATCATTTGGAATATACATATTTTTAATTGATTGCGTACAAATTGTCAAGTCTCAATCCAAAAATGGGTCTGCAAGCAAGCGGCTCTAAATTATGACACCACAATTATCCAGCTCATTTACATGATACTCTCCAACACTAAGTTTCCCCCCCGCCATGGGACCTGCTGGACGGCATGGCACTATTATGTCAAGGGCAAAAAGCGCAAGCACAATTTAGCCTCAGCTAACGGTGTTAGAAGAGAGAAGATAACAGCGTTATCTTAAGATCATGTGCAGATGCACCCATTTTCGGCAAAATGGTCGGCCAGCCACCAGCCATGTGGGAGTGTGCAATGCATTAAAACTAGAGAACAAACGGGCCAGAGAAGGGAAACAGCTGGACCAGGTAACGCAACAATGGGTTGAAATGCCAGACTTGTCATTGGCCCAGCAGTATGTGGGGCAGGATGAGGGCTGGCGCACTGCTTGAAACTGAACCGACCCGAAAATGATGTCATTTCACCATGGCAAGAAATATGCTCTTTGTGATTCGCCATCGTTGTTTTTTTTTTTTCCTTCTCGAATTGTGTGTGTGTGGGGTGGGGGGAGGGGGGGAGCAAGATGGTGAATGAACTGAACTGATTCTGATTCTGATTCTGATGAAGAATATTTTACTTTTAAATACAAATTTAATCAAATCAAAAAAATAGATATTTTGTGGTGCAGTGACACTACAAATATGGTTGTTGATCAAACAAAATTCTAAGTGAATCATTGCACCAAACTAAAGCCTGATAATTTGGATTTTAAGTGAGACAGAAAATGAAGTGCTTTGCTTGTCGGTGAGGAGAGAAAATAAATATTTTCCAGTATAAAAACACAGAGAAAATGAGATGAGTGGTAAGATCTGCGGTCTTGAAATAAAAAAAACAGTGGGGGCTCATCTGAATCCAATTTTGTGTGCATTCACCACTGCAGATAATTATTTGTCAAACCACATATTTCAATAGATTGACAGCCAAAAGGTTTTGGGTTCAAATATGTCTTAGGTCAGTGGTGCTGGTGAGGAGTTCCCATGTTCCTCTCCATGTTTTTTTTCGCCACGTTCCAAGACGTCTAAGTTTGATTGAGGACTCTGAGGTGTTAGTCTAAGTTCTCTGTTGTCAAAACTGCCATACATCCTTCCGCGCGGGGTGGAGTACTACGAATCTCTGGGGTGTCATCCATAGGAATCCATTGCGTGTGTCCTATGGAGGAACAAAGAAAACCTCTGCAAGCATTTGTTCATGAGCCTGTGACCTCGATTTAAATGACCAATCTGTTCGTAACATACAATCAGACATTTAGGTCGGGTGTTTCCATATTGCGGGGAAATCATCCACTTTTCCGTAGTTGGAGGTGAGTCTATGTAAAACTACTGCTGTGTGTTTCCATGTTCCAGTCCCCTGAGTCCCAGCTGCAGTTCTTCACATCTTCAGAGCGTCGGCTTCATCAATCCAAGTCTTATTATGTACTTACTCCTCGTATGCAGTGCTATTCCCACTCTCACATTGACTGCGGTGGTGCATCTGCCGAGCCTCCAGTATTCTTACAATGCTGCCACAGCCCAAGCTACCCATTCATCACAAATATGAAATTATTTCTTTAGATGCCACACACCAGTCCTCTCCTCTGCCCGCACCAATTCACCAAGAGCAGGGGTGCCCAAGTGCAGTCCTTTGAGAACCCCCAAATAGACGACTTTAGATGCCTCCCTCCTTCAACTGAATCGGGAGTGTAGGAGGAGGGAGAGATCTAAAACCGGCTAGATGGGAGCTCTCAAGGACCGCACTTGGGTACCCTTCTACTTTGAAGTCACCAGTCCTGCGCCTTTCCAGTCCTGCATACTCATCTTTAAGAGCCGCTTTGTTCACATCTTCAGGTCACTGATGCTTGTCACTTACTTTACTTCGAGCTTTCATTTGTGGGTTTCTTCAAATTTGATAAACTGATTTACATGTTTTATGGAGTCTGCGTCACGTGGCTGCACATTTCTCTACCCTCAAAATTAAAATACAACAAAAAAATACATCTAAATGTATGCCAGTGTGAAGTATGGATTTAAATACGTTTGACAGAAAGCTTCTGGGGGGCAAAATAGTTTGCTTTCATCAAGAAAATGCATCTGAGCAGTTCTCAGACAAGGAAGATAATTCATTTTATTCTTTGTAGTCATTTGTCTCTCCAGCCTTGATGAAGGCAAAGATATTAAAACGTGCCAGTGGAATTTTGGGGGGTGGGGGGGTGGGAACATGCCTGTGCGTCCCTGATCCAGAATCAACAGAAAACAAAATCAAGTGATGTGTTGCACATTTTATGCGGAATGAAGATGTTTGCAGACCTTATAGCCGTCAAATTAAAAATGCAGCAGTCCCATAGCCCAAATCCCCCTTCTGAAGCGAGTTGCTGTGGGAATCTTATAAAGCACTCGTTTAAAGCCAGTCACAAGGACATACAGTGCAGTGTGCAAAGATGTTTGAATTAAAAAAAATAAATAAAAAAGCATTTTCGGCTCAGAAAATCTGTGGAGACGCTTTGTAAAAAAAAAGCCCTGCAAGTTGCTGAGCATCATAAAGCATCTTACAGCAATAGATTGGTTTACAAATGGGGCATTTACAGAGCCGATGGGACTTGGTAAATGGGTGGAAAATTGTCCTTACTCAATGGGATGACCCGAATCATCGTTTGCCTCTCAAAACAGATACAAAGAACAAGATAATTCACACAGCAAGCTGTGCTTTAAGCATAACAAATCACAACAGTTGATTTTCAATGGCAGGAAGTTTCAACCCCCCCCCCCCCTTTTTTTTTTAATACGCTTCGGTGAGTCAAGCCATTCTTCAAATCCAAATGGCCGCATATATTTGTTATACGGTGTATTTTTCAGACTGTTTTCCTCCCTCCTACCGGCCAGTGTTTCGATTCCACCTCGGGCTAACAAGAATGGCCCGCTGCAAATTCCAGCTAATCAGAGAAGCTATGGAGTGCAGATGAAAAACTGTTTTCAGCTAGCAAATTGGTGAGCGTGGCAAGGCCCGCAAGACAAAAAATAAATAAAACATCCTCCCATGTTGCAAACAACAAAGACTTGTTCGACAACCCTGATCGGTTCTACTGCAGATTTCACACGTATACACTTATGGTTCAAAATGGCATGTGCGCGTAATTAATTGTCGCTTGTTATTCGGAATTATTCAAAAACAATTGTTAATGTTGATGCCGTGTTGTCGGCAGCTGCTGAATGCACCTGAAAAAGTAACTTGAGACAAGTAATATCTCAAATAGCCAAGTTGTGTTTGAAATCGAGAAGTTAGGCAAAGTAACTAAGTTAGTTTGTCACGCGAACTGCAGCAGCGCTGGTGTTGAAGCAATGAAGTGTATTCATTGGCAGTTGTGGTTGATTCTGTCTCATCTCAATCATTTTCAGGCTCTGCACAGTGTTTTGCCTGCTCTGTTAAGTTGAGCTCCGTATTCGGATCGATGCTATGCTTGTTCCACTTGCCAGAATTATTCTTCTCAATGCAGTGTTCTGTTGAAGGAGTTCAGAATCTTCTGACCCCCCCCCCCGCCCCGCCCCATCCATTTTCTCTACTTTTTGTCCTTGTTAGCGTCAAGGGAGAGCTGGAGCCCACCCCAGCTGACTTTGGGCTAGAGGCGTGGTACACCCTGGACTGTCGTTTGCCAATCACGGAGCACATAAAAAAATTACACTCAAATTAAAAAAAAATAGCTCTCACACCCACGCAACAATTTAAATGGAAGAAAAAACAGTCAACTACTTCATGTCTTAACTTTAAAAACAGCAGCAAAACCTTCAGTTTTATTGTCTGATATCACAAATATAATGTTTGTCGTTACGCTCAAAGTGAAATCTTCAATAACAATGTTATTTGTTTCTGTTCCAATTCAGGGAGTCGACGCAACAGATTGTTGTCAGCCATGACTCCCACAGACTATTTCAAATGAACAATGTAGGCTCATTATCCCAAATTACTGGTGCATGCCACATGCACAGACAGGGTAAGCATGCAGACACATTTCCTTTTACTGTGCAGGCTCATTCAAAGAATCATTTCCAAAGCATATTTTTCAGTGAGCATTTTAAACCGACTTCAGCGCAACTGCTTTCCTTGACCCGAAAAGGTGCTGTCTGTTTTTGCAAGTTGTAAGAGTCAAGAGCCAAGGTTCCTAAATCGCTGTGTACTGTTCTGAACCACACCGCCGCAAATTGCTCGTTCTACCCCAAACCATCTAAACCAAATGAGGGTGTGTCAACACTCGGCTTTTCAGGGATGTATGGATGGCATCTGTGAACTCACACCGCACTGGATTGATATCTGAGCTCCAATTCACTCCTGTTTAATCCCACCCTATCCTAACTACCGGTTGCAGTATAGGTGGTCAACATCGGCGGGAAAGGGATCTGAAAAACTGCGGGGATTATAATAGGGAGGGTCCACTGGCAGGGATTACTAAACATCTGCACTAGACGCAGATTACTTCCCCCCTCCCGCCTCCCTTAACTTTCAACATGACAGTTTCTGAATAAAGTGGATGGGCATGTATCAGATCAGCAGCAGGTGGAATTCAGACAAGGCAACCGTGTCTATAAGAGTTCTCGCTCTTTTGGGTCACATTTGTTTCCTTCGAATGACACCATATGTGTATCAAGTGGATGACGACACGCGACTACGATGACCAAAACGGAGAGAAAATGTCTCACCAACCTGCTTGGTGCCAATTTGGCGCAGCCTCGACTTAATCCGTCTCGGACATCTCCGCCGCGTGCCACAAAGATCCGTGTGACTTCGCTGTGCGCCGATCTTCTTCCTTCTGCGTGTGCGCTACGTTTGACGGGTGGTGTGGCTCTGTGTGACGGCACCGCTGCGCGTCTCCATCCCACAGCCTCCCCTCTCCGTCCGTTTCTCCGAGCGTCCTCACAGCCGGGGAAAGTGAAGTGTGTCGTTTGTCCCTTCTTAGCGGGCAGGAGCGGGGCGCGCGATGGCGGCCAGTGGGCTCGGAGAAAAAGAGAGAGAGCCCTGTCTCCCCGGACCAGCCTCTCAATGTGCAGGTCACCCAAGCGGAACAGGCTCCCTCCCCTCCTTCTCACACGCCCCCCACCCTCCCCCTGCTGATCCTGGGATGCGAGTTGCTCATGGACCACTTTTGGACAATTGTCGCTGCCGTTGATATGAAGGGGAAAAGGTGAAGTCAAAACCTCACTACAGGGTGTAGGCAATGTTCTCTCCTGCTTTCTGGGTTCCTTTTAACAGGTGAACCAAATACACTGAGCATTGTTCTGAAACGGGGTGTGTGTACAGAATGTCATGCTGTTGAGGTCTCCAAATATTTCAACACATTGTCTCATTTGTTATGCTTAAAGCACAGCTCAGAAAAAGTGACTGTCTTTTGAACTCTACATTGAAAAAAAGTCATTCAATTGTGTATTCTTTGTCTTGAGTACTCGGCCTTTTAAAAAAAAAAAAAAACACAGAGCAGCTTGCACCTTTTTGATGCGTTTAACTGTCACAGACGTCAAAGTCAAGGCTTGGGGCCCAGATCATGCCAAAGTGTCTATATTTAACGTTTCTCGCTGAATGGATTCATTTTGGCGGCAGTTTTGCAAAACATTTCCTCTAACCTACAGCAGACATTACGAGCAGCCCCCTCACAAGTTCAATTTTTTTCCCATTAATTGAACGCATGCTTTACAATGATTGCAGGAGGAAAACAAACTGAATCGTGATGGAACCAAAAGACATATTCTTAGGTGTATTACATGTTTAAATATGATTCTGGACCTTTGCTTCGCATCATCTCCTCACACGGTCCTTCTGTCATGATAGTATGTCGCATGCATCCCATGGGACACATGAACCACAAAGCCGACACGTCAGCCTTAGCCTCACTTAGATCTTGGGTCTGCTAATGTCAGCTTACCTCGTACCTGCAAGATTTCTGTAGGAGACTTGTCGACTTCAAAAAGGGGACTTTTTTTTTTTAATGAATGGAATTGTTTTAAATGGTCCATTGATTGAGCTTGCTTAGTTAGAGCTAGAGAAATGAAGAGCACCAAGTAATAGAAAAATCAATTGCTGCATGCGTTGTGGAGCACTAATCCAAATCGAAAGAATATATTACGTGATGCGATTTATGCTTCAGACCGATATGAACGGCATCCCAGTAGACGGCGTACCCAGCCCAATTGCCTTCTCACATCGTGAGAACGCAGATAAAACCAAATCACTGAAAATGTCATTTCACACGATGGACTCTGTGCTATCTCACATTCTTTTGGCAAGAGAGCGCCACCATTGTGTCCCAAAAATCAGTTGCAAAGGGACTGACGCGGATTCGGGATTTAAAGTCTGTCCCTCAGCCTCTGCATCCAGCCCAACCCTACGACCGCAGAGCAGCATATGATATAGAGCAGAGACATCATCTCTGGCAAGCCGGGTCTCATTACTCAGGCCGTATTTATCCATCCTGGCTCAGGAAGTCTGCGTTTATCTAGCCTTTTTATCGATGGCTGCGTGGATCATTACAAGGGATGGACTGTATTTCCTGTACGGTCATAATTAAGTCATGCTTCTGCAGCCATTCATCAGCAAGCGCTGTTTGAAAGAAAGGCTCCATACAGCCTTATAAAAACTTTTCCTGCGTGCTGTTTTTTGCTCCAAAAGCCTGCTTTATGCTACACCCGTCTAATAACCTTGTGTACAAAAATGTACAAACAGTTGTGACACCCTGCTTTTAACCCCACCCCCTTTGTAAGGTTACTTGATTTGAAATCATCTCGTGCACCTGTCATCGTGTTGCCAACTCCTGGGGTTTGGATCCAAATTATGGGAGCGCAAGCAAGTGTAAGAACCATTGTTCAGCACTTTAAAGCTCATTTCAGCATTACTGTCACTTTTATGTTGCACCGCTGCTGTGCTGAGTTTGGGTAAAATAGCAAGACAGCAACACGCAACATACACAAGAGCAGGGAGGTGAAGTGCTTTGTTGGATTAGAATAAGCATTTATGTTTAACCTCAAGGGCATTCAGTATTCAAGATTTATATACGTACACGACACATCAGCAAAGTAATCCTGGTTGAATTGGAAAAAAAAAAAGAAATGACAAATTCAACATAGACCGCCTTAGTCGGTAGCATATGCAAAGGCCACTTTGAGACTATAAAGAGAAAAGACAGTTAAATCTCCATCCATCCCCTGTTGCAGCAGAAGAAGGCGGTTTTATGGGATGTGCCACAAAGCAGAAAATTAGTTCCTGAAAAAGTCATTAGCAACTTACTTGTTTTATAGGGTGACATACCCTCTTGTGACCGTGACTGTGCATTCTTTTCTTTGCCTTTTTGGCCAACACTTAAAGACAACGGCTGTGGGTGGAGAAATATTTACCGAGCTCTGCGTACAACAAATTAATTTGGCAATAGAATGGGACGCATTACAAATACAAGCCATGAAATATTCAGACGCATCAACTAGTTGCTTGTATGAATATGAAAGCATTCTATCAACGTACAGACAGATGCAGAAATAATGTCGAGTGACAATTTCTAGAGAAATTCACATTTGGGCCCCAAGCGACTTGCGGCATCATCCAAAAGCAGTAAAGTGGTGAAATAATCAAGCTGTCAATACAGTATACACATTTGGGTTAAGCTTGGATGAGGCTACAAACAAGAATTGCATTCCCCCCCCCCCCCCCTTTGAATCGTTTTCCACTGCATCATACGTCTCTACAGTAATATAGGTCTCAGTGAATAATATTGTCCTACAGAGAAATTTGAAAAGAAAGAAACAAAAAGAACCCTACACACCGAATGAGCTCAGGACAAGTTAAAACATCGGCAACACGAGGACATGGGATCATCCTTCCACTGAGTGGAGGATACAGATCGGATATCTTTTCAGCTTGTCTTTCAGTATTGCCCAGATGTCTTCATTCACCTGTCCAGAAAAGCGTGCTCTGAAATCAGAAGCAGTTTGACATGCTCAAGGTTAGGACTCCCCAGGAGGAGCTCAGCATTGAAGCTATACATTTTCAAACCCCACGACTGCTGCAACCGAGCCTGAGGCTTGCGGCAGTCGAGATGAAAAGGGATATTTCGTCATTGTTTCCATCACAATTCACATGTAAATGCAGGAGCAAAATCAGAGGGCGATTTTCAGAAAAATAATTTCTTCATTACTTTTGTATTATTAACAATCCTGTTTTGCTGCCGCGCTGCTCTGTTTTTTTTCCCCCTTCTGTTGCAGTCTTCATGGACTGTGTTGGTGGACGAGGACCCCTGCATTGCACCCACTGCCGATAATCACCAGCAGGGTATTTAGACACAGGAGAAATGGAAGTTGTTCTTTTCTTGTTCCTGTTGACGTGGCATTTTGTTCCTCTCCCCAGATGACAAAAAAACATCAAAACCAAACATCATGGTGCTCATCGGTTTAACCTGCATATATGATGGCTTTGTTGTGTTTGCGTCTTGTTGTTGACCAGCAAGACCAGCACAAAAACACAATTAAACCATCATGCTGGTCTTGTTAGTTTCACCGGCATAACCGAAAGGATGGCCAAAAGAACAAGACAGCAGATACATGAAAATCAAAATGGGTGGCTTGGCTTTTTTTTGGACGGGAGGGGTGGACTAGCATAAGCGACTTGGTCATCCAGGAGGCGCTCAGAGTAGAGAGAGGCGCCAAATGAGATGGCTCGGTACAGGTACAACGTCTTACTGAGTGGAGGCCCCACGGATGAGCCGTGACATGCTGGGACTTTGTCTCTATGTCTCCTGGATGGCCCGGGAACGCCTTGCGATTATGAAGTGGCTGGGGGAGCCGGGGGGTGTGTCCGGACTTCCCTGCTCAAGATGCTGCCCAATGAGCTGATCATTGGAGGCAAACGGATTGATGGCATTTCAGAATAACAGCGCTATCGTCAAAAGCCGTTTTATATGGAAAAGGCAGCAAAGGAAAATACTTGATGAACGATGAATAAAGTTAATCATTACAGCTGTGTATTGTTTGATTTTCAACATTATCCAGTACTTTTTTCCATTCATCTAATTGAAATCTACCACACACAAAGTGCTCAATTATTGTTTGTACTTTTGTACTTGTCGCCGGTGATGTGTCTATGTTTCGTTGTTTTGATTAGACAGTAGTACTCGGCAGCCACATTGAACATATGACATATTCAGGCACTTTATTTTTCTCTGGAAAATGTTCCTCAACTCCAAATTTCCAAAACTTTAGGGCATTAAACTTTGGAGGCTCCACTGTAACGAAAGAAAGAAGAAGGTGAGCACAGGGAGGGAGAAGTGTCGTGTTTTTAGTGGTGCCAGGGCATCGCTCACTTGTGATGTACTGATCTTCAATTCACCGATGCAGCGCCTCTCATCTTATCATGCCTTAGCAGGTGCAGCATTTGAAGAGCTCCCTTGTGTGTGCTAGAGGACATGTGAACACGGATACATGGAGGGTAGGTAGCGCTCACGTTGGGGACACGCTGTAATATGCTGCGTACAAAGCTGGTTAACTTTCAAGGTCAAGTTGGGTGTGGCTGCAGGCACACATGAATGGATCGGCCGTTCAGGTTTCACTTTAAGCTTCGGAGTTGTAAATGTGAATCCTGAGAAAATAGGATTTAAAAAAGCTTTTTCCCATTTTTGAACTGTGTTTTGTTTAAATGTCCCACATGCACATTGAGCAAATATTCAAATAGTCAGGTGTAGTCGATCGAGTGACAAAAGGTGGGATAGCCGCAATTAGTGGCTAGCAAACAACTCCAAACTTCAGAACTGTCATGATCCTGTCTGTTTGTTTTTCAGTCTGCGGCGACATTGGAGGGCGTTCCTCCAGAGCCGCCCGCAACTGTTGCTAATCAGCATCTTATTCAGCTGCCATTATACAATGTGCCATGCCAATAACTGGCTGTCGGATTATTCAGCCTTGTTCATGACTTTCGGTACCAAGTGCCTGGATATTCTTCATAACTTTTCCCTTGTAATTTTTCACTACACTTTTATTTTCTTGTCAGTAGTTCTTGTTGATATTTCTCGGTTTGTATTTTCATGTATTATATTTCTTTGTCCTTTGAGTGACAAGTGATTTATCTTTATCCTTGGCTTTTGGAAGCGTTTTTGGTTTAATAATAATTATAATAATAATAATAATACATTTTATTTATAAGCGCCTTTCAAGACACCCAAGGACACTTTACAATCAGGAACAAGAACAATAAAACACAATGCGGGTTGAGCAGCGGCAGCCAAACGCGCCAGCGTTCACTCAACCCGGAAGTCAGAAAGAAACCACAAGGGAGGGAGAGGGGGAGAAAAAAAAAACCACACTCGAACTATTTTTGTTTGTCTCATTTAGTCCTGGTTCTTTGTCACCAGCGTCATTTGCTTTACAGTACTTTGTCGATCTTGCATTTTTGTCTTGAATAAATATTTTCTGCGACCAATCTTATCCTCGTAGGCGTTTGTGGGATCCGATTCCATTCCGGATGACATGAATGGTCGCCCACCCCTGACGGCTTTGTGATTTGTCAGTCATCTGAGTGACTAATAGGCAAAAAAAAGCCCTTTCGAAATGCAGTCCAAAACAAATGTAATGGCCTCTATAATGTTACGTAATAGATATCCCATTAAGAGCAAACTGTTAGGAACTGCGTTACTGCAGCAAGATTAAGCATGATAAGGGAAAGCACTTTTTTTTCCCGAAGACCTCCTCAGCAAAGGCCATAAGTTTCTGCTGATTAATAATTTACACCAACAAATCAGCCACCACAAACAATTAAGGCCCTCCGATCACTCTTCAAGTGTATTGATTACTCTGCTTTATATGTTGGACCAAATATATTGAAGTGGATGCTTGGGACACGATTATTATTATTATTATTATTATTTTTATTTTTTATTTTTTGGGAAGTAGAAATGCTGCAGTGATTTCTTTCTCAACTTAATTCATTAGAAAACGATTCAGAAGTCAGACAGAAGTCCCGCTCGCGGGCGGAAAGTGGAGTGGGTTGCACGGATCACTGTCTAACACTCTGACCAAGATTGTGTCATCACCATAGTTTGAAATTAGATGGTGAAGCTGACTGTGAGTGACAGACCTATTGGCTGGCCGTCACGGCAGACGATGACAGTAAATTTGATCTGGTTTGAAAGACGAATTGCTGTGAAACACATTGAACTGCATTGTAGGGAAAGCAGTTTTTATTTTTTTTAAATATGATTGGTTAACAGTTTTTTGACAGCATTCTATCCATGTTTAAGTGGATTATGCAGCTTTCACCCATGACCCTGGTGAGGATAAGCGATTCGGAATATGGATATTTTTTTTCTTTTTCTCCACATTTTGTTACACGTGCACGGTCAAGTACAATTTCCTATTAAAACGGAGGGGCTATTCATCTTGTGGCCATAGCGTCCAGCAAGGATGAAAAATGCGCTCCTCACACTTTTCTTCTTCTACTTGCGAAAAGGTTCAATTACCGTAACTACATACAGCTTCGTCCATGTCACACCCCAATCCGCAATCATCCGGGCACTGGTCCATTCATCACATTTGTTTTCAACACATTCCTAAAACTTGGCTTGGTTCTAAAGTCAATACACATCCTGAGTGTATAATCAACACACACCTAAATAAATGTGGTTTGTCTTGGGGTAAAAAAAAAAAGGCTATTAAGTTGTCACTTCACTTAGTCCAAATTTTTCTCAGGAGCAAGGGTCTGGAGGTTAATAATAGATGGCTTGTCAGGATTGCAAAGGGGATCCATCATGATGTCTCAAACAATAGATTGGCTGACTGTAAGGGAGCCCCTGCCAGTTAGGTCACGAGTCACCCAAGGAGGATAACGAAAGGAGAGATATTGAACCCCAGAAAGTGCCTTCTTCTGAGCAGCCTCAGCAGAGTGGATAAGAGTCTGAGGTGTGAGCGACGGCCCCAAGGAGGTTATGCGCTCCGGCAACTGGGTGAAAACCCATGATGACAAATGAAGTGATCATTCTTGGGATTTTTTTTACACTGAGAGACGCGCAATACCTGCGCCTAATTAGCCGTCATTTGCCGTCATTTGCCAGGTCCATTCAGGGGAAAACCTTGGTAGCTGTTATTAGCTTTTTGCCTACATCTGATACCACTGTGTGCCGGCAGCAAACGGCAGTGATTCTCAACGAGGTGCCGTGGCACACCGGTGTGCCGTGAAAGACAATCAGTGATGCCACGAGAGACTATCCCTCGATGCCAATGAGCTGTTGTGACAGAGAGAGCAATAAAATGTTCTTTCAAGTGACAATAATCCTGTGAATTCTTCTATTGCCATTCAGAGAACAGAGTAACGTAGTCGTATATCATGCACATGAAACACAGGTACATTTCGCTGAGAGCATTCTGAATGCACAGAGATAGCGTGACCAGAGGCCCATTGTTGTGCCATTCATCCATGCGCATCACCTCATGTTGCAGCAGTGCACGAGAAGGCACGGCGACACGCTGTGGGCTTTCTCTTCACATTCCCTGGAAGATGAAAACATCCCGATTCTTGTGTGGCAAAGTTTTGAAGGGCGAGATGACTTCAACCTTTGGTGTCCTTGGAGAGGACGAAGCATGTCACGCAGGTCTTTTCATGAACTACACGGCTGTCTGTTATCGCAGATGGGAAATGGGCAGAGCTTTCATACCCCAGGCTGCACTTTAATGTTAATATCGCAACAGAATGTTAAACCTCATTCTCAGTTTGCATGCCGAAACCTGCTAAAATCGTCATGCAACACTTTTTTGGGGGGTGAGGGGGTGATGTGCATTGCAAAAATATGACTGCCTGCATTTAATATGTATATATTCATGCAACCAGACAAACACACATATATATATATATCATGGAAAGTGTGAATGCAGCACTGAGGGCGATCCCTACTGTTACGATCACAGAAACCAATGAGCTGATATTCGCTTCAGCATCAGTGATCCTAGAGATGCTTGGCGATAAGAGCAACCATGAGATACGTTATCCACCATGGAAAAGACGGTTGGAGGCTAAGATCAAGGCGGCTCGAAAAGATGTGAGTCAATTGATGGAGGCCCAGAGAGGTGTGATGAAAAGGCCGATACCCAAGAGGTTCATCCAGATGACCATACCTGAAGCACTCGAAACTGCCAAACAAAGGCTCCAAGCTTTGTCCAGTCGCCTAAAGCGGTACACGAAAGAGAATGAGGCCAGACGAATAAACAGGCTGTTCGCAACACAACCTGCGAAAGTGTGCACTCAGTGGCAGGGTCCTAACAGCAGAGCTGACCCACCAAGACTGGAAACTGAAAGGTACTGGAAAGGCATATGGGAGAAGGAGGTTGCACATAACAGCAGTGCACAATGGCTGGTGACCCTGAGAGAGGAGCACAGACACCTCCCTGAACAGAACCCAGTGACCATAACAGTGGCAGACATACAGGAAAGAGTCTCAGATATGAAAAACTGGACAGCACCAGGCCCAGACATGGTCCACACCTACTGGCTAAAGAAACTCACAGCACTCCATGAGCGCCTAGCAGCACAAATGAACCAGTTGCTGAGGGATGGGACTCACCCAGGATGGCTAACCGAAGGGCGAACGATCCTGATCATGAAGGATCCCTCAAAGGGTGCAGTCCCATCCAACTATCGGCCAATAACCTGTCTCTCCACAACATGGAAGCTCATGTCAGGCATCATTGCGGCTAAGATAAGTGGACACATGGATCAGAGGAGCCAAACATCACCTCCTGGTTGACAGAACAGTCGCACAAGACTACAGGTCCAGACATACCAACCTGTGCACAGCCTGGATTGATTACAAGAAAGCCTACGACTCGATGCCACATACATGGATCACTGAATGCTTGGAGTTGTATAAGGTGAACAGGACCCGAAGAGCCTTCGTTGCGAACTCGATGAGGATGTGGAAAACCACACTTGAAGCCAATGGCAAGCCACTTACCCAAGTGTCCATCAAATGTGGCATGTAGCTGTATGCTAAGAGCGAATGGGACATAGACTCCCTGATCCACTCAACGAGGATCTACAGCAGTGACATCGGAATGTCATTCGGGCTTGAGAAATGTAGTCGGATGGTGACTAAGAGAGTCAAGGTAGTCCGCACTGAAGGGGCTTCACTCCCTGAAGGAACAATAGCAGACATTGAGGACAGCTACAAGTACCTCGGTATACCACAAGCCAATGGCAACCTCAAACTGGCAACAAGGAAAGCGGCTTTGGCCAAATACCTCCAGCGGGTGAGGCAAGTCCTAAGAAGCCAGCTCAATGGCAAGAATAAGACCCGGGCAATAAACAGCTATGCCCTGCCAGTGATCAAAAACCCTGCAGGAATAATAAGGAGACCAAAGGAAGAGATTCAGACCACGGAAGTTAAGATCCGAAAGCTCCTAACCATGCATGGAGGGTTCCATCCCAAATCCAGCACCCTGAGACTGTACGCAAGCCGAAAGGAAGGAGGCCGGGGACTCGTGAGTGTGAGAGCTACTGTCCAGGATGAAACATCCAAGCTCCATGAATACATCAAGGAGAAGGCTCCAACGGATGACGTACTCAGAGAATGTCTCAGACAATGGGGAACAGAGGATGAGGTGCTGGAAGAGGGACCATCATGGGAGGACAAGCCCCTACAAGGGATGTACCACCGGACCATAACTGAAGTGGCTGATCTCAAGAGGTCCTATCAGTGGCGAGAGAGGGCTGGCCTGAAGGACAGGACAGAGGCACTCATCCTGGCTGCTCAGGAGCAGGCCCTGAGCACTAGAGCCATTGAGGCCCAGATATACCACACCAGACAAGACCCAAGGTGTAGGTTGTGCAAAGAGGCACCTTAGACGATCCAACACATAACTGCAGGGTGTAAGATGCTGGCAGGGAAAGCCTACATGGAACGCTTTAACCAGGTGGCTGGCATAGTCTACCGTAACATCTGTGTGGAGTATGGACTGGAAACCCCAAGGTCAAAATAGGAAACACCCCCGAAGGTGGTGGAGAATGACCGAGCGAAAATCCTGTGGGACTTCCAGATCCAGACTGACAAGATGGTAATGGTGAACCAACCGAATATCGTGGTCATAGATAAAGGGCAGAGGAAAGCCGTTGTAGTGAATGTAGCGGTCCCAAGTGATGGAAACATCAGAAAGAAGGAACATGAGAAACTCGAGAAATACCAAGGGCTCAGAGAGGAGCTGGAGAGAGCCTGAAAGGTAAAGGTGACAGTCGTGCCTGTCGGAGCACTTGGGGCAGTGACCCCCAAAGGAGATGAGTGGTTGCAACAGATCCCGGGAACAACATCGGACATCTCAGTCCAGAAAAGCGCAGTGCTGGGAACAGCAAGGATACTGCGCCGAACCCTCAAGCTTCCTGGCCTCTGGTTGAGGACCCGAGCTGAATGGGTGATGGACACCACCTGAGGAGTAAGACGAGGATTAAAAAAAATATATAAATATATACATAATGTATATATATATAGGCGGCCCGGTAGTCCAGTGGTTAGCACGTCGGCTTCACAGTGCAGAGGTACCGGGTTCGATCCCAGCTCCGGCCTCCCTGTGTGGAATTTGCATGTTCTCCCCGGGCTTGCGTGGGTTTTCTCCGGGTGCTCCGTTTTCCTCCCACATTCCAAAAAACATGCATGGCAGGCTCGTTGGGCACTCTAAATTGTCCCTAGCTATGAGTGTGAGCGTGGATGGTTGTTTGTCTCTGTGTGCCCTGCGATTGGCTGGCGACCAATTCAGGGTGTCCCCCGCTGTTCGGAAGGAAGATGTTTATATATATATATATATATCCATCCATCCCTTTTCCGAACCGCTTCATCCTCACTAGGGTCGCGGGGGGTGCTGGAGCCCATCCCAGCTGTCTTCGGGCAGTAGGCGGGGGACACCCTGAACCGGTTCCCAGCCAATCGCAGGGGACACAGAGACAAACAATCATGCGCGCTCACACTCACACCTTAGGACAATTTTGTGTGTTCAATCAGCCTGCCATGCATGTTTTTGGAACGTGGGAGGAAACCGGAGTACCCGGAGAAAACCCACGCAGGCCCGGGGAGAACATGCAAACTCCACACAGGGAGGCCGGAGCTGGAATCGAACCCGGTACCTCTGCACTGAGAAGTCGACGTGCTAACCACTGGACTACCGGGCCGCCCTATATATACATATATATATATATATGTATATATATACAGCATATATAAAATGGTGGGCGGCCCGGTAGTCCAGTGGTTAGCACGTTGGCTTCACAGTGCAGAGGTACCGGGTTCGATCCCAGCTCCGGCCTCCCTGTGTGGAGTTTGCATGTTCTCCCCGGGCTTGCGTGGGTTTTCTCCGGGTGCTCCGGTTTCCTCCCACATTCCAAAAACATGCATGGCAGGCTGATTGGTCACTCTAAATTGTCCCTAGGTGTGAGTGTGAGCGTGGATGGTTGTTCGTCTATGTGTGCCCTGCGATTGGCTGGCAACCAATTCAGGGTGTCCCCCGCCTACTGCCCGAAGACTGCTGGGATAGGCTCCAGCACCCCCCGCGTCCCTAGTGAGGATGAAGCGGTTCGGAAAATGGATGGATGGATAAAATGGTCGCTCATTTTTTTTTTTGCATTTATTTGGAGTAACACACTTTTCTATAAGTATATTCAGCATTCAAGATGATTCAAGGATAGACCCCACTTCATCCGGGGTTACTGTCAGCTCCAGCTCACCGCAACCCCATTGAAGACAAGCACTGGAGAAAACGGCTCACGTTGCTGCATTTAAAAACATTTTTTTCCTCCTAGCTGGTCCGCCACCTCCCCCCCAAAAAAGTCCACCACTCATTGCACACAGATTTCATGTCGTGTTTGAGTAAGGCGCCTGCTGTCAATTATATTTTTGAACCTGACTGGCCTCTTCTATACCAAGCCTCCATACAACTCAGTATTGCCTTGACATATTCCAACACAATCTTAGAGGTG
Organism: Hippocampus abdominalis; assembly: GCA_018466805.1. Classification (NCBI taxonomy): domain Eukaryota; kingdom Metazoa; phylum Chordata; class Actinopteri; order Syngnathiformes; family Syngnathidae; genus Hippocampus; species Hippocampus abdominalis. The sequence goes on from CM031707.1 coordinate 19,164,477, forward strand.
TTAGGGTAAAAAAAGCCTCATGCATCTCAGACTTTAGACTTGTTGATTTTTTTTTTTTTTAATAGAGCCACACTGCAAAAAAAAAATCCCTGGCTTCCTTTCCACACTGTTTGCTCCTCTTGCAGTAGTGAGGCTGTGAGGGCGTGATGATTCCCCAGTTGGGAGGTTTTACAGCAGGCTGTGATGGTTACAGCCCAAAGTGATCATTCCCGAAGGGAATTATGCAAAGAGGGGAACAACCTAGACACACCTCTCAGATGTCATTGAGGGTCCCCATGGTGGCCTGTGGGATGATTCCAAAAATATAATAATAATAATACATTCATTTTTTTCCTCCTTTGCGCTACAATTTAGACATGGTCTGAGGACGCGTCATTTTAAATTGCTTTGCAGGCGCTAAACTGTCAGATGCCTAAATTTGCATACAACTGGCTCAATATTTTCTGTTGATGTCTCTCACTTTAATTGTGATTACTTGACAATTACTTTGCATTTAATCAACTGGCAAAACACTTTTCCACTAGTTGGGACAGTCATTTGGCTGCAAGGACGAGGTGCTCGGCAGTGGAGGCTGCCAAACAAATGAGGGACCTCTTTGAGAACAAAAGAGGAGGCATCCGTGCTCCACAAACGTTGGAAAGTACTGGAATCTGCTGCCCTTAATCGCTGAATGATCATGTGTCAATGACCAACGTCTGACGGCTAATGTGTTTCCAGAATACACCGTAGCCTCGCGACTGACCACTTTGGCCCTTGCTTTCTCCTCCGTTCCCCTTTCATCTTTGCAAGTATTAACGTAAAGGCAGGCAAAGACCATACATGACATTGACAAATGGCACCGGCGAGGAGCCCCCCTATTTTACACGACACTGACTTTTGCCGGCCGAACGACATTTTCACCCCATCGACTGTTCACACTTGGTTGCTTATTTACCTTGCTCGCGTAGATTACCCTCTGCCATCATAGCTTTACAGGATCATAAGAATTACCTCGGCACCGCATTCGAATAGGAGACTCGAGGCCTGTTGGTATCATTGATATTGGACTTTTATCACTGAAAAGTATGCTCCGTATCAGTAATTCCCAAAGTGTGGGGACCGGTGTTGTACATGGCTTATTTCTAGCATTGTGTGAAAGAAACCCTGTCTGAGTAAAGTTCAGTTCTCTTTCCCAATTTAGAACAATACATTGGCATTTAATCTTGGACTTTTTTTCTACTTTCATGGAGGTAAACGTTTTTAGTTATTTTTTAAAATTTGGATATTACTTGTATCATAATTTAAAAGTCAAGTTTTTTGTTTAAGCACAGTGGTCATGTTTCATGAACAGAGCCCAAGTTGCATTGCGGTGAGGTTCATTTCCGGTGAAGTACTCTTACAATCAGATTTACAAATATATGAGCCAAACAGAGTAGCATATTTGCCACTGAATGAGAAGCCAGATATTTTAAATGATTGAAAAACAAATTATTTATTTATTTATTTGAACGATAGTAGCAAATGATTCCGTTTTTTTTTACTTAAAAAAAATATATTTTTAAAAAAGCCCTCACAGACCAGCCCTGGGATCGTAGCCACGAAGACCCAACTGGTTGAGATTTGGGCACGCTAGCTGAAAAAGGCAGAGTTGGGTGGTAGCGACATTAGCATCACTAAAGTGATGCTGTTTTTTAACTCATATATTTCTCTACTTTGTCCATATTCAGGTGAGTGCTATTAAATCGAATGCAGCTGACAGAAGAATCAAGGAATCAAGGTCAAGGAATCAAGATAATCTTTATTGTCAAATATGCTTACATGTGACATGCAGCATAGATGAAATTTCTTTCTCTCACTCCTCCGTGCAATATGCATGCAAACATGCTGTGCATTAAACACACAGCTGAGAAGATAGCAGCTACACTGTATAAAAGACATAATGTACAATCTGAGCGGTATAAACAATATAGACAATATGGACAATACAACGGCATAAACAATGGCACTTGTGGTAAAGTAAAGTGAGGTAGTGCGTTGTGCAATACGCAATTCGCAATATGCAGATGATGGATAATGAGGGGATGGTCATAGTCTGTGACAGGAGGCAGGGGTTGGGCAGAGGCAGAGGCTGGGGAGAGCGGGCAGAGCAGGGAGGGAGTTGAGTCTCCTGACCGCCCGGTGGAAGAAACTGTTTTTGAGCCTGCTGGTTCTGGAACGGAGACTTTGCAATCTCCTTTCCGACGGCAGCAGGCTGAAGAGGCTGTGGGATGGGTGGGTGGGGTCACCTGCGATCTGGATGGCTTGGCGGGTCAGACGGGAGTGGTAGATGTCCACGAGTGGGGGGAGAGAGACACCAATGATCTTCTCAGCTGCTCTCACGGTGCGCTGCCAAGTCTTTTGGCAGGACACAGTTCAAGCACCATACCACACAGTGATGCAGCTGGACAGGATGTGCTCAATGGTGCCTGTATAAAATGTCTGCATGATGGGGGGAGGGGCTCTTGCTCTCCTCAGTTTGCGGAGGAAGTACAGGCGCTGGTTGGCTTTTTTGGCCAGTGATGATGTATTGTGGCTCCAGGACAGGTCTTCCGAGATGTGCACTCCCAGGAACTTGGTGTTGCTCACTCTCTCCACTGTGGCACCATTGATGGTCAGTGGAGCGTGCTGGGGATGCGTCTTTCGGAAGTCCACAACAATCTCCTTTGTCTTCTCCACATTCAAGTGGAGATTGTTGTCTTTACACCACAAGGCCAGCCTGCTCACCTCACTCCTGTAGATTGTCTCATCGCCGTTGTTGATGAGACCCACCACAGTCGTGTCATCCGCAAACTTAACGAACAGATTGGAGCTGGACGAGGGAGTGCAATCGTGCGTCAGCAATGTGAAGAGGAGGGGGCTCAGCACACATCCTTGTGGGGCACCTGTGTTCATCATGATGGTGCTGGAGGTGTTGCCGCCGACCCGAACAGCCTGTGGTCTCTCCGTCAGGATGTCCAACAGCCAGTTGCACAGGGAGGTGTTGAGACCCAGGTGGTCCAGTTTGTGGATGAGCTTCTGCGGGATGATGGTGTTGAATGCTGAGCTGAAGTCGATGAACAGCATTCTGACGTGTGAGTTCTTGGTCTCCAGGTGGGTGAGGGCTGAGTGGAGGGCGGTGGAGATGGCGTCTGCTGTCAATCTGTTTTGCCGATATGCAAACTGGTAGGGGTCCAGGGTGGGGGGGAGGGCAGACTTTATGTGCTGCATGACTAACCGCTCGAAGCACTTCATGAGGATGGGGATGAGTGCGGCCGGGCGGTAGTCATTGTAGCTGGAGGGCGACGACTTCTTCGGGACCGGGATGATGGTGGTGGTCTTGAGACAAGTGGGGACAACACCCTGGCTCAGTGAGGTGTTAAAGATGTCTGTGAAAACATCTGAGCTCCTCAGCACAGTCTCTCAGGACGCGACCGGGAATGTTGTCAGGACCTGCCGCTTTCCGTGGGTTTGTACTCCTGAGGGAACGCCTCACTATCCTGTGAAAGCGTCAGCACCTGGTCACCAGGAGGGGGAGGGGTCTTCTGTGCTGGGGTGTTGTTGTCTGTCTCAAAACGGGCGAAGAAGTCATTCAGGTCGTTCAGCAGAGAGATGGAGCTGTCGCAGACGTGCGGAGAGGGCTTGTAGTCCGTGATGGTCTGGATCTCCCGCCACAGGTTCCTGGTGTCTCCGCTGTCTTTGAACTGGTCTGCAATCCTCCTTGAATATTGTCTCTTGGCCAGTCTGATGCCACGTGACAGATTGGCCCTGGCAGTCCTGAGGCCCACCACGTTTCCAGCTCTGTAGGCAGTGTTCCTGGCCCTCAAGAGCCTGTGGACCTCACCTGTCAGCCATGGCTTCTGATTGGCCCGGATGGTGATGGTTCTGGAGATCGTGACATCATCCGTGCACTTCCTTATGTAGGACGTGACGGTCTCCGCGTACTCGTTGAGGTTGGTCGTTGCATGTTTGAACACACTCCAGTCTGTGGTGAAGAAACAGTCTTGGAGTGCTTCTATGGAACCCTCAGGCCACACTCGTACTTGCTTCCTCACTGGTTTGATGACTTTCACCAGTGGCCTGTATGCTGGCATTAGCATCACAGTGGTGTGATCTGAGGCACCAAAGTGGGGGAGGGGGAGGGCTTTGTAGGATCCTCTAACTGTAGTGTAGACATTGTCCAGAGTGTTTGTGCCTCTTGTGGGAAAGTTGATGTGGCCATGGAGTTGTGGAAGCACGCTCTTGGGGTTTGCAGGATTGAAGTCTCCAGCCAAGATGAGAAAGGCGTCGGGGTGGGCTGACCTTAACGAAACTATGAAAGCAACTGAAGGCTTACTGAAGGACAACAAATGGGAGACTTTCCATTGGCACAGTGGAAGACAAAACTGAAGGCTGCAAGGCCCCACACAAAAGCAGCAAGTTCTTATGTCTTCTTTTGTCAGTGGGGAGGATCTGTGCTCCGTCTCGAAGTGTCCTGAGAACCAACTGAGATCTCCCCCGTCTGGCTTTGCAATTTTTGCTGCTCTGTTTCTTGCATCCCTTCTGTCTTTATTTAGGTTCGAGGGTAGGCGTGGTCAGAGCTCCTCACACATAGCCATCTCCTCACACATAGCCATCTCCCATCATGCATCACCCTCAACATTCAAGCACCGGTCTTGCTCGATCTTTCTGTCCAAAAGAGTTAATGTTTCCAGTCAACCATTCTACTTTCGTAGGCTTCATATGCATGCCGGTCCCTTGCGTGTCTGTTTTGTCAGAGAAACTCAGAAGGATTTTCTTCTGACATAACCTACAGATGCATTTCAAGCCCACTAACACCCTCAGAGAGAAAAAAAGGGTTCTTATTTCATGATTACATGGAGGTCAATGATTGATGGTTTCATAAAAATTCATAATCTTATGTTAAATACTGTTCCGCGCTGCCACTGGGCATCATTGGCTAATTCAAGTGGTTCTCACGATTTTTACAGGTCCACCATGCATTGCCTAGTGTTGTATTTTGGGTACATTGACTTGGATTTACAGTCATTGCTCACCGATGCCACAGTAGCTTTCGGTAGCCACCCAGATGACCGCCCTCCCACAGCCCCAAGGTACCTCCTCCGGTCTGGGCAGCTTTCAAGTGTAACCCAGGAAGTTGGCTTCAGTCGAGTTTGTCGTACAAGTTGTTCAAAGAAAGAATTGTGTTTATAATCCCAGGAAATGATGAACAAGAAGGCATTTGTAGCTCTTCATGAGAGACATGATGAAAGTAACCGTAGTCCATTCTGTGAAATGAAAGCCCTTGAAGAAAGCTATTCTTCGGTGGTAGCTGTCTTGATGTTTGATCACCAGATCGCGCCACTGGGCCGTCCTCCTGCCAATCAAAGATTTGTAAAGGCTACGATTCGATATATTTCCATCTGGAATCAGCCATAAGAAAATTGCTGAATTATACATGAGGATTTCCCCGGACCACATGCATTATGTCAACATTAGCCCGTCTCATTTGGACAATTCTCAATTCACTGATCTGCAAAGGTTTGTGAGATGCAAACATCCCCTTATTGAAGGGGACTGTGGTGTAAGAGCAGCACTTAGTGAAGATTTTTTTTCCAACTGCTTTGAGGGCTACCGTTTAATAAAAAGAGCTCAGAGTCAAGCATTTCAGTTCAAAGAAAATGTGAAAACATGCCAGCGCTGGCAGGTCCTTGGAATCGCAATGCATTGAACAGCTGCTGATTGAGTGCTGACAGAAAGGAAAAAACAAACAAACAGCATATTTGGGCATGTGTGTTATGGCAAAATAACAAAAAGTATCCTCTTCTCTACCCAAGTTAATGATCGGACGTCAATGGAATGTAAAGTTGAAAGTTTTAAGGCATCGCCTTAAAAATGTTTTGAGCGATTTTTGGGGCGGGTCATGGGCTCGAGTCGCTATGTGACACTTTCCTTGGATTGTTGCCGAATACGTGTCACATGTTGATGAGCAGAGCAAAGCAGCACAAGACTCTTCAGCCCACCGAAGGTAAGTCGCAACTCCCTCATTGCTGCCCTTCTCAGGAGATAGCTATGAATAAAGGATTAGCTCCAAGCTGTGAGTCAAGCTCTGACTCTTGCAGTCGCTTTACATATTTAGGGCCAAATTCTGCACGAGCAGAACAAGCAGCTTAAAGTCATAGGAGATTTTTTTTTCTTCTCTTTTTTCAAGTCAGTCTGACTTTTGGCGGAGTGCAGTGATGTAAGTTTCGGAAATTCTTGACATGCCTGCCTTCTCACCACACGGCTGTATTTCACAACATATGTCAAACTACCAGCATGCGAGTTAAGGGACAGACTTGATTATTTCGGGGGCTGTATTTTCTTTCACAGAACTTCAGATTCTGCCTTTTGAAATGCCACCAAGTCGAAGTGCTGGATACGTGCCCTCTGTAACAACACCGCATTTCAAAGGGCAGTTCGTAGTGTTGCTGGTGCAGTAAAACTTCCTCGTTATTTCTAATACCATCTTCAAGATGTTCTAGCATATACCTGCTTCCAACTTCCAACGAAATAAAGTTTTGATGGTGATTCATAAATTGCAAAACACAGGAACATGTTTTACATACAGTAGGCAATATGGCAACTTATTGATTCACAACACTGTGATGTTGCATAAGTGTAACCGCATGGTGTGCCTCTCAGGAGGATAACACATACTCACATTGTACTCCTGAGGTCCCCAGAGAGCAATTTGGAAAGATCCCATTTTTGGGTTTATTTTATTCTTTAAAGGACACACCAACTGACTGACCAACTGACTGACCAACTGACTGACTTCAATGCAAAACTTTTATTCGGATTTCTTGTCATTTAATTAGCCGACGAACATAATAATCATGTCCACTTAAAGCCCTGATTGCGACGCTACACATGAATGAGAAGAAACAATATAGTACAGCAAAGTCTCATCCAGTGGCTTCTCTGGCATCAAATGTTGAGTGGGGCACAACAGTGGGCACTTTTTGAATCCACAAGCAGCAGAGCCTACACAGTAAATTAAATCAAGATCACAATCCATTTTATTCCTAACCAAATTAAGGCTATTAATAAAACCTTTGAAGTGTTCAAAAATAAAGATGTTACTCACCAGTGGTGTTTATTTCTAGAAAAGAGAGGATGCATGTTGAGCTTTCATCTGGGCAAATTTGTCAATCTATCCAAGCCCAATAATCCATAAATGAATTCATAGAAACAATGACCCGACCCTGAGTGGTGGGGCACCGAGTCCTTTTCACAGAAAACCGACTAATGACATCATGACCAACAGGTGCGCTGCTGTAGGAGGAGCCCGATAGTGCCACCTGTTGGTCACAAACAGATCCGCCATGGCGCAAAATTGGCATGTGAAGTTAATTGAAGTAGCAAGTACATTTTTATTGTCAAATGTGCTGTATGTGCAACATACAGCACATATTTGTTTTTTGTTTGATTGTTTTTAAATTGATGTCTGAGATATGCTGAGGAGAGATCCAGGGTGAAGCCCACCTTTCCCCGTGTAGAAAATTAAATGATAGCTCTTCATTTCCGGCTGTGGTTTGTTTGGGATTCTACATTTTCTAAAAACACGGCAACCAATCAGCTCACTTAAGACTGATTGTGGCAAAGCAGCTCACGAGACTTCTTGGTGGTCAGGTTAAAAATGCGGCCAAATCCAGAGCTCTTTTTACACATGGACTGAGAGCTGCTCTGAAAACCAGTGAACAGAGTTGCGCAGTAGCTGACCCTCCTTGGTCTCTGCTTTACTTGGGCAGACTGCCTGGTGGACTGGGACGCATTGATTCTCCACCGTGGATGGAGATTGTTCAAGTGGGAGAAAGAACACGGAACCTTCCAGAATCGATACTCACCGTAACCCCATCATGACCCTACTCCGGGAAGGCCAGATGAGTAAATGACAAACAGGTGGCTGTACGAAGGTTTTACAGATTTTCCCTGGATTACGCGGATTAGCAAAGATCACCATCGGAAAATCTTTGCTAAATGCAATCCATTCAGAGAAACTGGCCGAGAATACCACGTCACCTCTGCCGAGAATCTAAACGTGTTAGCTAAGATGGATACAAGAAAGAGATCCAAAGAGATTTAAACTGTCTTGCTATGCATTAGAGTCTTATGTACCGTCAACACAGGCAGCAAAATACATCGTGGCGCTGAGCACCTGTTTTGGGATATGGATGAGGGTTCGAGTACTCTATTGTGAGCAATGACAACGGACATAGTCTTGCCCAAAATCCCCCCCAGCGGGAAAGCTCTGCAGCTCGCACTCCGGGCCCTCTGAAAAGGCTGGGACGTGCCTCACCTGCATATCAAGAGGTAAAAAAATAAATAAATAAAAACCTGTTTATGCCTCAATAAAATGTGTGAATTCATGTTTTCATTGTAATTGTCTGTGCTGTGCTTTATCAGCAGAAACCAGCAATAACCAGTCTGGTAGAGATATGAGTCAGGCTCTTGGCAATCGTTTTGTTGACCGCACTGTCATTGCTCACGGCTTCATATTCGGGCCTCACTAGCTTATTTGGCTTGGTGGACTTCATGCTCATACCTATCAACTTGTACGTTTTCCCCGTATTTTATACGTTTTTTTATCATTTCAAATCATGTACGGCGTATTACAACTTTTATTCGGAAAAAAACAAAACAATTGTGAACCGATCTCACAAAGACCATTTTGGCTCAAATCCAGATCGTCTCACACTGCTGGTAGCCAACGACAATGCCGTCGTCGATCGCTACTATTGTCACGGCAAACCAGCAAAAGTAATCCTCAATCATATTTTTTTTTTCAGGATTGGATTGATAAAGCATGATGTGCGCATGCGCGGTAAGCCGTTGTAAGGGTTTTTGTTGCTTTGTAAGGGGAGTCATAATCATTTCTAAGGCCAGCTATTAGCCGAGTTTGACAGGTATGCATGCTTGTAATTAAGATCTTTCAGAAAGGTGCGAATTGCACTGCCGCCCCCCCTGAAAATTTCCAAAATGTAAAGAAAATAAATAAATTGTGCCAATGCTGTTTACCTTGAACTAGATGGCCGAGCCTTCCAACTTTGAAGGCTCGTTTCAAGTTTGAAAGGTGAACCTGAGAAAGTCAATACGTGAGCAAGTGTCCAATGGACCTCCGACCTCATTTGATGACAATATATTGCTTCTAAAATTATATCTACCTGATGACGCTTCAATATAAGAAGATACAATCAGATGAAGTGACTGTTGGTTGGCAAGTCTCTCGTTACAAATGCGGCAAGATTATTATACTGCAGTCAGAAACAGTAGCTCCTCCAAATGGGGTCCCTTTTGAGACCTCTGTGCTTCCGCTTCAAATAAAACGAGGGCATGCATGAGAAAGAGGCAAAAAAAAAACCTCGTTATGAGAAATATGCATATCAGGTGTGCCATGAAAGGCGACTGGAGCGGGCGCCCTACCAGCCAGGCAGTCTTTGAGTGACAGAAGGATTAACAGTTGCCATAGCAACAGCTACTTCATTTTCCAAGGTCAAAGAGTCTCCTCGTCCTCATCAAGTTACTCGAAAGTCTTCGGGATTTCCCTGGCAAAACCTCTTCTGTTTTACTCGGGGGGGGAATTGGAAAAAATAAAATAACAGAGCAAGTAAGTATGGCAAAGCTGCGGGAGTCGGTTTTAGGTTGTTTTTTTTTGGGGGGGGGGTGGGGTGGGGGTTAATTGTTACTAAATCATCCTACCATGTCAGACCGATGTTGTGACAGAGGGAAAAAAAGCCCTTGAAAGCTTGAGTATAGCCAATTTGAGTTTTTAGTTTACGTTGTGACTGTGTTGCTTGAAATCACATTTCTGTAATTAGACTGGGCACTTGAAAATTGCGCTAATCTGTTTGTTTTGCAGGTTTTACATAGCGTGCCAAATACACGTATTCAATTCAGATTTGATGAATCGATTAGCAAACGTGAAATTGTTCCTTTAATTGAGTCTCACCGCAGGTAAATCAATACAAACGTATTTGTCTACAATTATAGCTCTGAGTCACAGTTTAGAATAAGAATAATAAGAATAAGAAAACCTTTATTTGTCCCGCACTGGGGAAATTTGCAGTCTTCAGCAGCAGAATTGGAGGGGGAAGGGGGGTGGGGTAAAAAGAAAAACAAAGTATTGCATGCACAAATAAATGTTCCAGAACAAAATAGAGCTGTACACAGTACAGAATGCAAGATAAAAAATACAAAATACAAAATATAAGGTGGCTGTGCTATTTACAATGTATGGATGGGTTGAGTCCGTTTTTTTTTTTCTTTCATGTGTGTTTATTGAGCAGCCTGACAGCAGTCGGTAAGAATGAGCGGCGATATCGCTCCTTCTTGCAGCGCGGGTGTAGTAGTCTCTGGCTGAAGGAGCTGCCCAGTGCTGTCAGGGTGGGCTTTAATTTGAAAACTTGAATTTTCTTTTTTTCTTTTGTGAATGACGCAAATGGCAGCATTCATGCATATGCAACAAAGCAAATAACGGACAGCGATGGAAAAGAAAAGAAAAACAAGCGTATGGGGAGTGAAGTATAATCATTTGCTTCACCAGTGTTTATTCGAAGAGGTCACAATACCGACGAGCCACGCTTTATCTTGTCAGTCATCATTATTGATTGGCTCTCCACTTTTTTAACCTTTGGCCATTTTGTTTGCTCTCCTTCACAGCGTCTTGTCATCCGTCGATCAAATATGGTGGCGCTGATCAATGACTTAGTTAATGACTTTCCTTGTGAGACTCTACATTTGGTTGTTGTGGAAACTCACTAGAGGTCCTTTTCGTCCTCGCAATGGAAGACACTCGTTTTCTTGCCATCTGCTTGGGTCTGTGATGAATTGTCTTGATTCCTGGGGAAAAGACCATCGACTGGAAATCAAAACTCGTTGTCATAAATATTCATGTAGCCCAATACTTCAATCAATATTACAAGATCAATAGATTTCAGCTTGGCAAACACCGTCGGCGCGGATTTCGTATGAATTCAAAGATGAATCTGCAACTTGTGGCCTGGAGAAAGTGAATCATTTCAGAACAGAATTCTTATTACTTCAGTGTCAGGTAAGGTAATGGCGTTTCATTTATTGGGGGTACGACTGTGATAATCTGTCAAAAGGTACTCGCCCACAGGTTTACTCAAGCAAAGTGGACTTTGTGTCACGAGAGCCTCTTTGGAGGCAGTCTGACAAACGTCTACTAAATTTCAACCTGAAACAAATGCACCATAAATTTATAAGGGAGAGTTGGGCATGGTACGGCCCGCGGGACACCTTTGGCCTGCGCACAGTCTCAGATCAGCCATTGCAGTGTTTTCCAATGCTCGGCATCCATGGGGACAATATCTTTTCTTGGTCACAGTTCAGAAATTTAAAGCACTTTCTCGTGATTCCCGGGGTTAATTTATGTGCCCTAAAAAAATAAAAACACAGTGGTGAAAATTATTCTACCCCGCTGATGGTGGTTGCAGTTGTTGCGTACGGCAAATGAGATAAACCAAGCTAATGATGCCTGGAAGGGAAACTATCTGACCAGATCATCTCTCATTCCATAAAACCCTGATATTATTTTACATCAACACCCCCCATCCAGTACAACCAGATATTCAGAAATATAACATGCAAAGCACTGATGTTAAAATGTAAGAGGACACTTAACTAGAGAGATGTACAGCATGTCTGGCATTAAACAAAAAAAAAAGGGTTGGGGGTGTCCTGTGAACTCTGGGGAGCAGTGTTTCGCTTCATTATGTTCTGAAAAATTGGTTGAACATGTGGCATGTGAAATTAACTCCAGGAGCCTTGCGAGAGTTAATTTAGATTTGCCGCTGCTCTCTTGTGTTGGGGCATACCCGCGATAGCAAGACAAGCATGGCATTAAGCTTTGCGAGCAATTCTGCAGAGACATCACTCGAATGTCATATTATCATTACAAAGCCATCCAACGGTCCAATACGTTCAAGCCCTGCACACTTTGATGTATAGCATCCAGCGCACTTATATGCATTTCAAAATATGTTTCATGTCTTTTTATTATTATAGTTGACGATATGAAAATATTCCCCTGATCGCAAACCAGTCATGCTGGCCTGGGCTGCTGGCACAATACTCTTGTTATCACACTTTCTGTGGACCTACCTTTCTTTCAATCACTTTAATTGATGAAAAAATTGCCATTGGTGTTCATGACAAACCAGCAGGGATCCTGACTGCAGATAGTTACGGGGTCAAGCCAGGAATTTTGCCTCTTCTTCATACACACTTTCGGGTTGAGTGAACGCTGGTGCGCCTGGCTGCCGCTGCTCACCCGCAATTATTCTTTTTTAGCGTTTTTTCGTTGTTTTTTACGGTTTACTGTCGTTTTTATGGTTTACTCTCGTCATGGGAGAAACCCTACACTCCTGTCGCAATTCGTAGTGGTTTTGGACCATCGGTCGTCGCACGGTTGGCCTCGGTCGCGCTGTTGCGGCGCCCTGCCTGTTCGGCTGTCAGACGGGCCCCGTGCCTTCTCCACCCCTCTGCGCCCGTGGTCGGGGTCGACGGGGCCTGTGTCTGGGCTATGCTGTGACCGTCCTGTCGCTCCTCCGTCTGCCCGTGGGGGGACTGCTGCGGTGCTCGGTGGCGGGGCTTCTTGGGCTCCGCTTCCGGTGGTCGGGCTTCGCGCCTGCGCTGCACCGCTTGCCGGGCGTCGCTCCTCGTCCTTCCCGGAAGTGCATCCGCCACGGATCTCGTCGAGGCTTCCACCTCAATGGCTCCAGGGGCATCACCTCCTTTTGGTTGTCCTCCCGCTGGCCACGCAGAGACAACGGCAGAAACGGCGGCCAATTAGCGGACCACGGCGTGTTGGCTGAGCTAGAGCTCCTCGCGACGGCGATGTTGCCGGCGTCAACTATTTAAAATCGCTATTTAAATCGCATATTCAGTTTAAATTCATTTCTCCTTTCATTATTTATAATTTTATCTGTGGTTTTATTGTTCTTCTTTTGATTGTAAAGGGTCCTTGAGTGTTTTGAAAGGCACTTACAAATGAAATGTATTATTATTATTATTATCTTCTGTTTGTTTTTTATCAATGACTGGACATAAATGCAAGATTCATGTGTGTCTGCCATGGCTTATTAATTTTGAAAGTAAGAGCAACTAAAGTCAAACCAACCACATTTGATTTAAAAAAATAAAATAGATACAATATGGTTATAATGATAAACCTTAACATGTGTGCCTGTTGAAACAAGGGCGTGTCTCCTGGGAGGTCTGTGCGGCTGTGAAATTCTGGATTCCAGTCTGTGGTGTTACTCGGCAGCGGCGGATGCATCAAAATAAGAAGCGCTCGACTGGATTCAGTTCTGAGGATCAAACGACAGCACCAGTTGTATGCACGTGTGTACTGTATTGGATGTATTCACGTGAAAGCAACACAACGATGGTGTAGCTCACGGCAAAGGACCCAACTAATGCCATTTACATTGTGAACTACTACAATGCCAATCATACAACATCATTAATTATTACACACACACACACACACACACACACGCGCGCGCACACACAATAAACTGACTCTGTCACACAACTTTATCAATCGTTTAACCTTACACTTAACCAGAATATGAAATATGGGTACTAGTTAAATTAGAACAATAAACAACATAACTCATTAGAACGGTAAGGGAAAGTGAAGGAAGTGTGAATGAATCGTTGTGCATGTGAAACAGTGACAGCTGCTCAACGGCCAATCAGAGCATGGCTAGTGAAAATCTCCACACAATGTGAAGCAATTCAAAGTTCACCAATAGGGGACTATTTCCTTTTTTACATTTCAGAAACATTTGTTTTGAGCTCTATTTGTCTCACACATCCCAAACTGGATTGCACACGTTTTTAAGAATATTTTTGTGAGGTTGTGTGTGTGTGTGTGTGTGTGTGTGTGTGTGTGTGTGTTACTCCATGCTTCAATTATCCATTTCACCCCCCCCCCCCCCCCCCCATTGTTTTATCCATATATCAAAATGAGTCTGCGGCCGCAACGTTTTAAGTGTGACATCTGTGCGGTTTGTGGATTCGGAGGCAATCGCCGATATGTTGCAATAGTCTTGCCAAACACTCAGATTCAAATTGAGTGCCGTTGTGACTATGAACCATTTGTAGCTGTCAGTACTAGTCTGGTGGCATTCAATGGATTCAATACCGTTCCGAACGAACAGCAAATAATATTTCATTCAATGCTGAAATGCATTTGCAACGTGAACTCAATTGTCCGCTTTCTGAGATGCAGCTGAACATGCAGACCATCAATCAGCCTGTGAGGTTTTTTTTTTTGTACTAGCGGGGAGTGTAACATATCACACCCTCACTTTTGATGCGGGCTTTCAATAAAAGACAATTGAAATGACAATAAGATTAACTTCATTCCCTCTAAACGGTACAGAGATTGATGTGACCTCAAAAAGGGAAGCGGTCTTTTGCAATTCAATGATGTAAAAGCTGGTAGGGGGTTACCTGAAGATCGATTGCAAAGAGGCCAAAGTGAACCGGCATCAAGACTGTCAAGGTATTTTGTGAATGGAAATCAATTGATTGAATAGCGTTGCTAATGAAAGCTTCTTTAAGGGGGGTGGAATGTTTTGCGAGGAGCACAGTTCAGACTAAGCCCAAGATCCTTCCACCCCCTTAAAAATGTATCTTCAAAATTCAGCCATTAGATAATGATGCATCACCTTTTATAACACACTAATTAATTATTCACACGGTCCCAAACTATAAAGGCAGATGCATTAAAAACAAGCAATCTACAACCTTGGAAATGATATGCGAGCAGAAAAATATACAGTAAATGTGAACTGAAAAGGAGGAACTGACGAGACAACACTGAACACCTGCGCAGGACACAAAGGGTTGCGGGAGCTAATTGGTTGACACGAGGTACCCGCATGACAAGAACAGGTGGACGCAAAAGAAAACAAGGACAACAAATGCACACGAGGAAGCAAAACCAAACGTAGTCCTAAAAATCACAATCTAACAAAATAGAGCTTCTGACAAAAAAGAGCATCTGTGGTTTCAAACCTTCAAATAAGTCACATGTGGAAGTGCAGAAAAGTCAAAACGTAAGTTCAAAACAAATATAAAGACATCCATATTTCAGTCTACAAAAGCCTTCACAATATGTACATCTTGTTTTGCAAAATACATGAAACCTGGCATAATCCGAACCTGGGGCAAGATAGCGAACCCCCACTTGCTCCTGATGGTGGGTCATCAGTAGATGAATGTGGGAAAAGCGTAGAACACTTTGAGTACCCGAGGTAAAAAAACGCTGTATACATAAGTGACAGCCCCTTTATGATGTTTCTATTGTTACCGTGTGATCCGCAGCTATTGATTCTCAAAGTATTATTCTTCTTTGGCCAACCATGTAAAAAAATGAATACAATAAAATAAATAAATAAATACAAACTAACAGCTATCCAGCAGACATGTGTATGGCCAACTTGTGTAATTGGATTTGGTAGCACTGGAGGTCTCCTGACCTTTGCTGAGAGTCTGCTTGTTTCAACTGCATGTACTGTAACCCTTGAACCCTTTCAGTGTCAAAAAGTAAGATGACAGCGAAGACGGCAACCCCTTACAGGTGAGATTGCTTATTTGTAAAGGGCCGTCTGCATGGGAATGACCTGTGTCAAATTGATGGAAAGTCGCTCACGTACACTACAGAGCCATCCAAAATCAGGTCTGACACCGGGTTAGGTCCAAAAAGTTACTTTGATAACTTTCTACAAAAAAAAATAAAAATAATAATAATAATAAAATTCTGAAAATCCTTCCTTCCTCAGAGCAAATATTTGAGTGGAGACATTTCGGTACACGGGCGGAAAACGTCAAACTCAAGGGAATTTAACGAGCCGAAGTGTTAATGGTCATTGCATGAATATTTAAATGTTTCCAAAGGTTACGTCGCCTGCAGTCCTTCAAAAGGTTATTCAACCTGCAGTCGAGGACTCCAAATAACATTGCTGGCAGCCAAATATTATAAGAACAAATTCAAAAGCACCCCACAATTTAGTTCCAATGTTTTAAAACTTTGTGTGTGGGAGGGGTGGGGGGAGGCGGGGGTCATTAGAATAGTTACAATGAGTCCAACAAATGAAGAAAATCAAGACATTCACATGTGAAGTGTAACTGCAATTGAGAGTCCCATGCTACAAAATAAACCGAGGGTCCTGTTAGTACTTTTTTGTGATCAAACTAGAAAACAGGGGAACACTGTGACTATCATTGAGGAACACGCGGTAGAGAAATTGACATTTATAGTCCTTGTAAAACTCACGGCATCTTTCCAAACATTCGCAAATCTTGGTCAGTTCTCTCTCGTGAATGAATATTTCTGAGTGGCTATACATGCAGATTTTTTTTTTTTAAATCACTAAACAACATCCACATCTAAACAGCCAATGAATACATCTGAATTGTAATAATGAATAATGCAAATGATTTTAATCATAAAGTAACATATTTAATCACATCAACAAAAATTGTTGTCACCAACCGGCATGATGCATAAAGATAAATAGCGTAATGATCACAACAACCGAAAAAAAAAGACTATGGCTTTTTCTGTCCATATCAAGATAAGCTCGAATGAGACGTGGGGTAGGATATTGATTTGAATATGACTAGCGCCGGGCCCGTTCGACGAATCACATTGAACCCCCAAAGCCGGTTTGTTCCTGTTCAGTTGCTTTTCCTATCACAGCTCGCACACGCACTGTCTGCCGCCGCTGAGAGCTCAGGCGGGAACGCGTCTGGTTGCCATCCAAGCCCAGGCCACAATGGATTGGGTCAGAAATGGTCAAATCAGCTGAATGGGAAGTCAGGACCAGAACATGTGCAAGGGATTTAATTTCTGTACTCATCAGTGAGTCCACCAGATAATGTTTTCAACGGCTCGCGTCTGCGTCCAAATTGGAGCAAATATGAGTCATTAAATATGGCCGACTGGTTTCAAAGTAGTCAGCCAGAAAACCCAATGGATCAGATCCAATTGTCTGCCACTTTTGACTTGCAAAGTTGCGAGTTTCCCCACAACTGCTGCAGCCTGTTGCATTGACGCCATACTAGCTTGAGACAAATGCATGTAAGGCCAACGTACGTACAACGCCAACGGCGGACGATTTCGAGGTGAAAATCTCCCACACCTTCCTGCTTGGCGTTCACCTTAATCCACCCAGAAACTATCCCAAAACAAGTTTCCTAATACTGTACTCTCAACAAAGAATAATTGTCATTGGCATTCTTAATGCCATGAATAAATTGGCGCATGTCCTGTCCTCATATTAGAAAGTGCAATCAATATGCAAGCAACCGAGGAGAGCCTCTGAGGGTGGATGCTCAGCTCAATGCTGTGATTGTCCACTCACACAAAGTAATGAGATCATCTCGGGTGAAGTGATGCCGAAAATGAATCTTCTCCTCTTAGTCTGCTAACGGCGCAGTGGCCACATTTCTCCTGGACCTTGTACTCCAAAGGCCGTCCATTGTCCATCACATCATGAGGCTTCACTCGTTGCAAAACACCCCACCTTTTTGAAAAGATCTTGACTGCGAAGACGCACCACATCAAATATTCAGATCGCACTAAACGGCAACAGCAATTGCTGCGACCAAAGCTTCATTGTTGTCATCACAGTAAAACATCGGGCGAGTGGTTACTGTCGACCTCACAGTGCAGAGAGTGCAAATTGTCCCCAAGTGTGAGTGTGAGCGCGAATGGTTGTTCGTCTCTGTCTGCCCTGCGATTGGCTGGCAACCGGTTCAGGGTGTCCCCCGCCTACTACCCGAAGACAGCTGGGATAGGCATGCCCTGCTACCGTTGTGAGGATAAAGCCGAGAGGAGGTAGCAAAGCCGAGAGGAGTGAAGTGACACTCCCTCATGTCGCGGCGCTCCCTTGTGTCTCGTCGCTACACAGGAAGCGACCGTTGTGAGCAGTGCGTTTGTTTGCATTTTTCAATGCAGCCGCACATAATGAACACTCTGGTGTCCGGCGTCTCATTATTATGCAATAATCATAGAGAAACAGCTTGTGAGCAGACGAGTTTGTATTGTTCGATTAAGAATGTTTTTTTTAAAAAAGCAGACGTGTTTGGTGAGAACTACGTTATATTGGACTGCTATTTTTGCATCGTGTATCAGTTTGATTAGGGAATCATGGCACCAAAGAAAGCAAGTGGAAGTGGTGAACCTGGTGAAGAAAAGAGGAAAATAGTGTGCAAAACTATAGAATTTAAGAAAGATTTAATCGCAAAATATGAGTCAGGTGTGCGTGTGTCTGTGTTGGCGAAGGAGTTCGGAATGCCGAAATGCCCCGCCTACTGCCTGCTGACAGCTGGGAGAGGCGCAAGCCCCGCGACAGATAGAGAGAGAGAGAGATGTTCCTTCAATTTCTATGTTACTATGTTAATGTTAAAATTGGTCATCTCCCATTACATTTGTACAGTTTATGGTGTGAAATTGTAAAAAAAAAAGTGGTTTAAAAAAGTTGTTTTCTTGACTTGGAACGGATTAAAACATTTTACATTGATTTCAATGGGAAACATGGTTTCGGTTTCCGAACAATTCGGTTTCCGAACAGTCTTCTGGAACGGATTAAGTACGAAAACCGAGGTTTGACTGTAGTTGGATGTTATCATCACATCAACAGTTTGGGACCCCTCTTGCAACTTTAGACCTCCGCGCATTGGTGCCAGAAATAGGGGCAGGGTTTATGCAAATGACAACCCAGCACCACACCCCCC
Source organism: Hippocampus abdominalis (assembly GCA_018466805.1). NCBI lineage: Eukaryota > Metazoa > Chordata > Actinopteri > Syngnathiformes > Syngnathidae > Hippocampus > Hippocampus abdominalis. The sequence continues at coordinate 19,183,269 of CM031707.1, forward strand.
TCCTCCCCCCAAAAAACCTAGTCTTTAAAATGCCCCTCAGCCTGTGGAAGTGAGACGGTATTGACAATTTACACGGACACATTCTCGTTGCAAACTACAAGTCGTGTGAGTTTAATCGTGAAAGTACATTCAGCAACATAATAGAACGTCATATTTTATAACAATGGAAATGGAAAATGTTTTCAGCTAAGATTGAATGACTATCGCATTTGAGTGGAACCCCCCGCTTCCTCAAAGAGAGAACCGTCTTCAGAGTGAAATTGAAGCTTAACTGCAGTGGAAATCCATGCTTTCCAGCTGCCCTTATCTTCATTTAAGGCATATTGATGAAATGCTCCTCGGAGATGCCGTTGCAACCAAAAATAACTAATTCACTACAAAGGAAAAGAAAAAAAAAGATGTGGCATATGGCGGTGTAGATAAAGCTTAATCTATCACGACGAAGAAACATCTTTTGAAGGTCTGAAATAATTGCAGGCGTCACAAGCTATTTTCTGCACTTGTGAGTGTACGACTTGTCTTGGAAACACGATGTCTCGAAGAGCTGGGCCGTATAAGGCGGGGAGAAATATTGCAGGTGAAAGGGGTCAGATGACTGACAGTGCTACGGGTGATAAAACGAACAGAGTCTGGCCGGAGCAACCGAGGACGAACAGGCCGTTTGACCAGCGTATAAGGGGCACCATGCACCATCTAAAAACCGCTCTGACGACACCAAGTTCTGTGTTTGTGTTCACCGAATGACTGACTCCGGTCACAGGCTTTCGCAAGAATGAGCTAACGGCGGCTAATTGCCGTTCGAGTTCACATGAAAGAGAGCAAGAAGAGCCACACCCCTATTGAGGCACGGTTTTATTGCCAATGGAAGCAGCTCATCGCGGGATGGCTTCGTTGCAAATCCATTTAGCGTGCGGAGCGCCGACGGTGATGCAGGCTGACGGGGCTCCCCACCTTTGGTAACGCCTGGATTAAGTGCTGCTTTCATAAAAGGAACCTCTGCTTGGGCTCGTGTAGCTCATCCTTTTCACCATTGTTTGTGCAATTGCAGCCTCGGCGCAAGCCGAGCATTGTCATCGCTGTGTGTAAAATGAGGTGCAGATCGCAGGTCCCTTTGCGATAGCAACCTGGAAAGTAGCTATTGACACAGGAGCTGAAACCATCTATCAAACTCTGAAGGCTTTTCTCTTGTGAGGAGTGTGGTGCTCTGCTGACGATGCCCTGCCGACTTTGGACTCAAGCCTGATGTTCACAATCGTGGAGGCCAACTCCCGTTTTTTTTTCTATCAGCGCCGCGAGAGGGGGGGAGGGCAAGGAGCACTTATGATCACTCACATATTGCGCACTTCCTAATCAGATGTATGGCAAGAATGCCAGTTTAGATCTGGACCAAATATGTGCATATGTCACTTTTTTTTTTTTACTGAACTTTGCAGTCTCGTAATACATTAATTCTTAAATGCATGTGTTAAAACAAAAACACGCAGTTTTTTTTCCAGTGCAAAGGGATGTCCGACATCAAGATTATCATTCAAAGATGTCACAAAACTGCTGATATTCATTGCAAGAACACATTTTGTGACTTTTTAACCCCTCCCCTCCCCACCTCTGAAAAAAATCAACTCACTCATCGATTTTAAAACTACACTCTATTTGTCCTACACGACCTTCCAAATCTCCAAATGAACAGGCGGACACGCTCACCTGTATGATACGGCAGCAAATGTCACTCAGCATCCATCCAAAACAGCCGCCTATGCAAGTCACCATGTCCACCAAGCCCCAAGTATTTCTTTCAAAAGAAGGCTGCAAAAAGAAACCACCAGCTCCCAGTCCAGTTTGGCATGCAGTAGACCATTTGAATTTCCTGTTCTGTCCTTGAAAGCTGTGAAAGGTTATTAAAAACTGGGCTTCGTCTCACAGGGAGCCTTGGACAAAAGCTTCAGCTGAAGAAAGTAAATTGCAAATCAAACTTTGTGAAGAGCTTCTTGGTTGCCTTGAAAAGGGTTGACGGAACAATGACATGGCCGCTGCACCCAAGGTTCTCATTTCACCAGAAACTGAATCGCTTGTTTGTCTCGAAATTTCAGTGGGGGTTCGGCCGGAGCCAAAATTCGACTGGCAAAGGCTCCAGCTCACCTGTGTCACCAAACCACCCAACTGCACTTCAAAGAGATGTGCAGACTGTTTGGAATGCAAAACTCTCCCCAAATAATATTTTGTCCTAATAGGGCCACAATTTTCCCATATCATACCACGCACAAGTCTTTATTCGTTTTTAAGCAAGACAAAAATGTAATCGTGAAACAATATTGCGTGTGACAGCCCCACATGGCACCTGCATCCTGGTCTGTTTTCAATGTTATTTTGTTTTTTTCTTTTGGAAGTACAAACTTCATGATGGTAGTCATCGGTGGACGCAAGAGGAGACGGTCAAGACCTCAAAATCCCTTACATGAGAGGAGCTGTCTGGCGCAGCAGTTCACAATCAGAAAGCTGCATCTTACACGGCAAGAACAACCTGGCCGCGCCGTCTACTCTGTGCATCACCGTTATCTCCATTGCCCCTTTGGGGATTTGAGTTCACTCCGCTGCCTTTAGAGCCACACGTGGTGATGACAGATTGCAATAAATACAATACGGCAACGTAAAACCAATGAAGAGATGTCTATCACTCGTCTTCTCTTTGATTGTACCAGAAATAAAAAAGTACGGCAAAAGCCTGTAAGATGACCTTGAAGAGGGTGGTGGGGGAGGATAACAACTTTGCGTTCCTCGCTTTTTTTTTTTTTTTTTTTTGCAAGGGCACGCTCTTTTTTTATGTATGTCCGGGTCAGTTTGGCTACTGTAGCCTCATAGGCGTGGCTGTTTGAGAAACGGTGGTACACGTCAGATTTCTTTCACTTATTTGGAAAACAGTGCTAAAAAAAAACAAAAAACAAAAAACGCAATTTTTGTGAAGGGGACGCAAAGGTTTTGTTGTTCCTTCCATGTCACCTCAGAGGACCCGTAAAATTGGCATATAGTTGATAGTCATACAATATTGCACTCATATAAAAAATATATATTCACATAATGCACACACTTCCAAACCATAAAATATTGTAGGATTGTAGTTTAAACTCTGAATTGAAGACAGTGCAGGGATTTGGTCAAAACATTGTGAAAAGCACCTTGAAGGGGTTTTTGGGATCGGACCTGATGCAACCGTTAGTCTGTGCCTCATTTGCGGGACCTTGGCCCCAGCAGTAAAGCGGCAGAGAAGTCATTAACATTACACGTAATAACTCAAGCAGCCATTCATGTAAGGGCAAATCCCGGAGGATGGCATGCCTGCAGTCTGAACATCATTATCAATATAGGGCTCCCTTGGGTGAAAATCCGCCCCCAGAAATAGAAAGGAAGCAGCAAGGGTAGATTTCGGTTTCATGATCGGTGTAGTATGTGCTCAGGATCCAAGTATACAAACTATAGCAAGGGCAAATGCACACTTATCAGAAGTTAATTAAGGGATTCATTTCATGTAATTACCGCTAATCTGGTGGGACATCGAGTGCTACGTTGTGAACTTCCTGATATTGAACAACTCGGGCAAGTGTCGAAGAGCCAAGTCATCATGAGATGCATGCAATAATATGAGCCAAAAACTGTGATATTTACGCTTTTCATTTGTCATTGTCTGTCAGTTGTCGTTTCCAATGACAAAGGATCGATTCCTGTGTCGCTTGAAGTAGAGCAAGCACAAAGAAAGGCTCATTTTGCTCTCTGACCTTCCGGTCGCATTTCAATCAAATGTTCTCAAAATACCCGCCTGACTCAGGGGTCGGGTCACCAACACGGCGCCAGCAGGCGGCAGGTAACCGCATGAGTGAAGGCAGGTCCTTTTCGATAAGCGCCGTTGCTCACCAGTGATGGAGTGTTCCTCAAAATGATGTAGAAGTGACCATTATAAAAAAAAAAGAAATTCATTAAACACTGACAGAAATGTTTTTATTTCCTCCCTTCTATTCATTTATTGAGAAATCATTCATAAAAGGACTTTCAGTCATGCGTTCGTAACGACAACACGCTATTAAAGGGCCACGGAAAAAAATGGTGTGTTGAATATACTGCATGTTATTTTGTCAACTGGTTAGATGAGACGATACATCTGCTTAAAAATGTATCTGGATACACATGGTGAAAAAAATTAATGTGTGGATACTTTGGGGCGGACGCTTCTGAAATCAGCCATGGGGTGCTCTTGGGCTTTTGCAATGACGATTTCAAATGAGGCACTGAGTTTCCCCCTACTCAGCGTGAGAAACAATTCAGAGGACGGGCAAGATTCCGAAATACTTTTTCATAGCCACACTTTTTGGCCAGGATCTGATCTGACCTGTTTGCGATATGAGAGACACCCGCAAGCCCGGCTGTGTAATTTATGAGTTGCCTCAAGAAATTGCTTGATGTGGAGGGGCAGGCGAGAGCCTTTCACTTTATGGCTGATGAAGCTGCGTGGACAGCCTTTTCGAGCTTTTACTTTCTTGATCTGGTCTTGGTGTTTTTTTTCCCCCTCCTTGAAATAATCCCATGAACTTGCTTTATTTCGACAGACACATGTGCGCCTTTCTGGATCACGTCCAATCAGTTGACTTTGACATACGGTCGGTCGGTGGACTCCATTCAAGTCATTGAAAAAAGGTCCGTATCGGGACGGTTGATGGATTTGCTGGAATTCCAAACCTGTTTTGGGATGTTGACTTTAACACTGTAGGGTACTGTGGGTGTAATTACCATCCTAATTAAACTGATCGATATATTTTTAAATATGACAGAGTAAGGGGCGGTGGCTCCACTGTAGCTGTGGCCGCGGCAGTTTTAGCCTGAGCAAATTATCGACGTGTCTGTTGTAGCTTCTGTTGGAACCTCAAATCTCACTTTTGTTCTTATTAAGTCTCTGGAAACGTATTTGCGTGTTGAAACATCGATTTTTCCATCTAATTGCCTCTTTGGGGAGAAGGGTCGCCATGTGTGTCAAAAAAGCGTGCAACAAACATCCTGCCAGAGACAAATGACCAAGCAGTTATTATGGAGGAAAACAATATTAAACCAGGGAGGGAAAACCTTCTAACCCCTTTTTTAACCTTAATGCCCTTGAAAATGTCATTCTCTTTTTTTCTTTGATAATGCACAACATGCAGCGTTGGCAACAATGTGCACATTCAGCAGGTCCGACCATCAGGTGATGCCCCAAATTCAAAGTTGCCGGGAGGAGAAGCCAGCCTCTATTGATTGCTTTGAATGGGAAGCTCTCCTTTCGGGGGTGTGCGAGTCAAAGAAGGCAGTGGAGTGGTTCGTTCCACGCTGGAAAATTGCCACCCCCGCAATGTCGGTGAGGAATCTCCGGCAAGTAACTAAAAATACACACCGAGCGGATGAAATGTTTTCGTCTGCATTTCCGTCTGAAGCACATGCATTTTTTCTTCTCGCCGTGTTCCAATATGGTCACTTAAACATGCACCTCAGTCACGTTCCTGTTGTGATGAAGCCACAATATTAAACAATGATGCATATTATGCAAAGACAAAAGCGCTGCTGTCTCAAGATAAAAGCTTCCTGGGAAATGGATGATTGCAGAAACACTTAAGGCTGCTTTCAAATGAGAAACTGACAAGAGCGACGGCAATTCTAAACAAGAATGGAAAATAAAAGCATCTAATTTTGCAAGGGGTTCAACCCTGATTTGCCTGTTCTGTCTCTCGCCGTCCTCTTCATTTTCCGCTCGAGCTCAAGCTATCGCTAAGTCTTCCTTTTCTTTGGTCTTCCTCTTTGCCTCAGACCTGGCCGCTCCATAAGCAGCCTCCTTCTCGTAGCGACCTCCCCACTGTCTAGAGTCTAGACCCTGTCTTTGTTATTTTGTTGTTGTTGTTGTTTTATTACTATACCACGACCCTTATGAGGATAGAGCGGATCAGAAAATGGATAGATGGATGTTTTGGTTGTGTGAATCCTTTTGGCTCCATGTACAGCATTTTGTATACAGCGTGGTTGTTTTAAAGTGTTGTAGAAATCCAGCTGAGTTGAGAACATTGAAACGGAGCCGTCCAAAGACGCGGTGGGCCTGCATGGGTCGAGAGTGTGCGTGGGACAGACTGGTGCCCCGTGTTTAATTGGCTCAACCCCCCCCACCCTCGCCGCATCTGATCGCATGCAGAAACACGGGCGGATGAAATAGAAGCAAGATACATGCCTAGCTGGAGAATTGGGGATGACAGAGGAGGGAAGACCACAGCTCATTAACAGCAGCCGCTTGGACTGCTCCCAGGACTCAGCCAAGGGAGTAAGAGCCAACTCGCTCTATTACCGGGGAAGAGAGACACTTCTAAGGGGCATGACCATCTGGAACACGCGTTCACAAGCTTTTCTTAAACTGCATTTGAATGGGAAGCAGAGCCCAGACTCTTCAAGCGGGTTGACAATTAGGTGACACAGAACTCGATTGGTGTTGGCATCAATGGGAAAAAACTGAATGGATGAAACAAATAGGTCCGGAAGATGGTCTCAGACACTCTTTCAACCTGTGAGCTGGTTTTTTTTTTCTTCATCAAAACAAAGGCAAAGAAACATGGCAATGTCTTTTTCCTGCTGTCAGTCAGCCTTCCGGAAATGTCAAAATGTAGTCTCCGGTCTTGAGATGACACTCGTCAAAGGACAAATGGCAAGGTATGAAAAATTGATATACGGCAGGAAATAGACTCTTGGTCCAATATAGTCATGCTGACCGTGTGACATGTGCGGTAGGAATCCAAATGATAGCCGAATGAATTATTCACTCGACTGCCACGCGCTATCAGAAGTCACAAAGTTTGCCTTGTTTAAGGAAAACATCCAGAACAAAACTAATGAGAACATGCACACAGAATAATGACGAGCCCCGAGGCTGATCTGCTTTCGATTTTTTTGGTTCTAATTATAAATGCAAGATAGACAGCTGTACGTGCCGATTGTTGGTTTTTGGTTGAATCAATAACGATAAACAAAACAACAGGAAAGTCTGACGAAAAAAAAAGTTGAGTACCACTGCATAGCAGTGCTGGGTTCCATTCTCAAGGCAGATACGTAGACAGCAATCAAGGAACGACAGAAGGTGTTACATTTCAAATAACCCAGGGTGCATTATCGGCACGTATTTACAGTGTAAGCGCTGCTCATTAATTTTTAAACGAGCCCTTAAAGTCTGTCTGATGGGCAAAGTTGGCAAGCAAAAGCAAAAGAATGAGCTGCTGTTGTTTTTTTTCCACTCACGATGTGAAATCTAGTAATGGCGCTGAGCAAAGTGCTAGCAAATGCATTATTAATGAACCAATGTCGTAATATGTAAAGGTCAAGGCCGCCGTCTCAACACAGAGTCATTTTTCATACAAGTGCGTCACTCCGTTCGGCGCATGACAATCACGTTGGAGATGAAATGAATGTTGACTTAGAAAGAGCTGCACAAACTGCTGAGACAGCTGTCTTGTCAGAGCAGAGACTTCGGTGTACGGAGCAGCTTGTGGACCTGAAGCCGATGCCACGACGGTGAAAGAAAATCACGTCAGTGTCATTTTGTCATCCACGGATTCCACGGCTGCGTCAGGCGGATTACACGTTCAGCAACATCCTCACTCCTCTCGGTGGAAGTGATGTTGTGACAAAGTACACCTGACTGCTTTCTTGAGGTTGTTTTTTTTCTGCTTTGTAATCACATTACCCATGCATGCCTCGTTAATTGCCCGCATTGCTCAGTGGCCTCCGGCTCCCGCTGTCGCAGTCCTACGGCGACCGCATGCCAAAGCAAGACCTCGAAACAAAGTAGCGGCTGCAGTTAAAATGATGGCCCGCTGAGCAGTCACAAATCATTGATGAGGGTTAGACGATTTCAAACTGAGAACTCTTCGTGGGTCTTTCAGACTCATAAATCAAGTTTGGTTTCAAACCTCGCTGTAACATTCAAAAGATTTCATTGCATTGGGACAGTGAGCAAACACTTTGCTCAACTCAACTGTAATCCTGGAAAACTTTAAAACACACTGCCGTATACAAAGTGCTGAACATCGAGCGAAAATAATTATAAAACAATACACTAATAACAAAGACAGTAGAAAGCACAAAAAAAAGTCAACGTTGACTTCCATTGAAAACCCAGTGGACCTTCTTCAGTCAACATCTGCGGGGTCATCATTCAAAATCGGGTCTTTTCTTGCAGAATTATAGAGAAATATTCCTCGAAAGATTCACCGCATTTTGCTGTCACATAGGATACAGCAAAGGCTTTCAGAAAAAGGAAGATGGTCGACGATTTTGGAGGCTCACGAATGACGAACAGTGCTGAGTGTTAGTGATAGCTAAGTATCAATTGGCTCATCACTCCAAGCACCCCCGACACCCCTGTAACATTACACAAGCTGATATGACCCACACAGTGAATTATTGATGATGCTATCTATTCCAAATACGTATTTAATACACTTTGTAAATAATTATTGACACACTTTCACTGTTTGCATGATGATCTTACATTTTAAGTCTAGGATCATTTTCAGGGCCGTAACGATTGATTGTGATTGAGATTACAAAAGACGCCTCAATGACCCTCAAAGCGATTTTTTACATTTGCATGCGGAAACCCTTGCACCCATGGAACATGTCCGTAGTGGTCCCGGGACTTACCTGTGCGGAGCAGCAGAGAGCCACAGGGCATCCAGGTTGCCAGAAAAGAAACTCGGTTAATTGTTTGCTTACGTGGTAAACCTTTCTTGTTTTATTTACATGAATGACACATCTTTTTTTTTTTTTTGTCATATAAAAAAACTTACACAAATTTGACCACTGAAGCCATTCTGTAGATCCTGTATTTGTGAGCAATGGCACTGTTACTAATCAAAACTCCGCTCTGCTCGGTAAATAGTCTGTGCATCCATAACGGAAAGAATGGTTAACAAACCGACACTGACCACATTGCATGGAACTTTGGAAAATGCAGCTCTGCTATTTTAGCATGAAAAACAGCCTCGTGTTTGTGGTTGAATAGTCACGAAGGGCCAAAAACATAAGAAATACAATGCGTAGATCTCCCTCCTCCAGTTGCTATGATGAGTTTTCGCTCGTTCTTTTTTTTTTTTTTTTAATCATAATCTGACTCTCCAGTGATGCTCTAATTAACCTAATTTCATTCAACCCGCAAGCAGTGATTATCTACTTAACGCACCCGTTTCACAGGCACTTAATAAAACCATTATTTTGTTTTATGCCTCATCTTTGGGCAATACGGCGGCTATGCATACAATTAAATGTTATTCTTCCAGAAATGTTTTGTAGTTTAATTCTGTTTGGTTCTTCTCATAACAGATCTGAGAGAATCCAGAAAAAAAAAAGATAATTTCTAAAGTCAGTGACCTGCAAGCACCATATTTCTAAGACGGCATCAGTGGGAACTGGTGCTCCCTGCACTGGATCAATTTTCTTCGTCACGTGCCACATTTAGTTTCAAATGTAAGCTAAAGCTTTTATTTGGAGAAAGTCTCAGAGATGATAATATTTCCTCGTTTCAGTCAAAAATCTTTTCCCTGTCTCAGTGGCGCAAATGGTGAGGCGTGACAACCATCCAGCAAGAGAGCAGCCGATTTCAATCATCCATCCATCCATCTTCCAATCTGCTTATCCCCACAAGGGTTGCAGAGGGTGCTGGAGCCTATCCCAGCCGTCTTTGGGCAGTAGGCGGGGGACACCCTGAACTGGTTGCCAGCCAATCCACAGGGCACACAGAGACGAACAACCATCTGCGCTCACACTCACAGCTAGGGGCAAATGTCGAGCATTCAATCAGCCTGCCGTGCATGTTTTTGTAATGTGGAAGGAAACCGGAGTACCCGGAGAAAACCCACGCACGGGGAGAACACGCAAACTCCACACACCTCTGCACTGTGAGGTTGACATGCCGGTTTAACACATTTGAGTTTCTGTCTGTATGTAGGTATTAAGTGTATTAAATTGTGGTCAATTTTTGAGTGTTGTATAGCAGTGGTCTAGAATGTTGTCTTCTCTGGTGAAACAGTCGATGTGCTGTTTATATCTGGGAAGTTCACGGTTAAGATGTGCTCTATTAAAATCGCCCAAAATGATCAGAGGTGACTCTGGATATTTTAGTTCGAGTTTGTTTACTTGTTCAGCTAGTTTGTTCACCTTTAGATTTCCTTGATAGCACCGCGTCGCTGTCGGCTCGGAGTAGGCGGAAGTCGGGTAGATGTAGCGCGGAATCCGGGTAGCGGTCACTGAGCCAGGTTTCAGTGAAGCAGAGTTCAGCAGAACGTGCAAAGGTTTTGTTGGTCTTTGAGAGGAGAAGAAGTTCATCCATCTTGTTTGGCAGAGATTGTAGATTAGCAAGATGGATCGATGGGAGCGGGGTTCGAAATCCACGCTGCCGGCGCTTGACTAGCTTGCTGGTTCGCTTCCCCCTCCTCTGACGGCGTTTCCGTAGACTACCCAATGCTAAGCAACTTTTCCTTCGTGTAAGTAAGCCGCGTAGGGTCGCCAAAAACTAACAAAAATGACAAAAACAGGGCAAATACTAGGGAGCATGTAACCGAGGCTGCCATACGTGTTGGCGCCCGATGACGCATTTAGAAGTGGAGATCGGGCACTGTACAAACACGCACGAAACCAATTGACAAAGGAAATTAACATCGCAAAGAGAAGCTATGCAGAGAGGCTGAAAAAACAGTTCTCTGCTAACGACTCTGCATCTGTGTGGAATGGCCTGAAAGCAATCACAAACTATAGAATGCCATCCCCCCAAACAGTGAACAATAAGGGTCTGGCTGAGGAGCTAAACATATTATTTTTTAAACATATATTTGGACCCTCTTCAGATTGCCTACTGGGCAAACAGGTCTGTGGAAGACGCAGTCAACATAGGCCTGCACTACATCCTCGAGCACCTCGACAGCACAGGGACCTATGCAAGGATCCTGTTTGTGAATTTCAGCTCTGCGTTCAACACCATCATCCCGGAACTCCTCACCCCCAAACTTCTCCAGCTCGGTGTGTCCCCTACGATCTGCCAGTGGATCCTCAGCTTCCTGACCCTAACACAACAGGTGAGACTGGGAAGAACAACATGATCAGCTGCCCCTCACACTATCCAACTCCCCTGTGTCAACCGTCGAGACCTTCAAGTTCCTGGGAATCACAGTCTCCCAGGACATGAAGTGGGAGGTCAACACCGACTCCATCCTGAAAAGGGCCCAGCAGAGGATGTACTTCCTGAGGCTGCTGAGGAAGCATGGCCTGCCACAGGAGGTGCTACGACAGTTCTACACGGCAATCATCGAATCAATCCTGTGTTCTTCCATCACGGTTTGGTTTGGGGCCGCCACAAAAAAGGACAAAATCTGACTTCAACGGACAGTTAGGACGGCGGAAATAACCATTGGCACCGCCCTACCCACTCTTGAGGACTTGCACACTGCAAGAATCAAAACAAAGGCATGGAAAATCCTACTGGATCCCCCGCACCGTGCCCACCACCTTTTCCAGCTACATTACTCCCCTCAGGCAGGCGCTACCGATCCATGCGCACCAAATCCAGCAGACACTCAAACAGCTTCTTCCCTCTAGCCATTAACTCCCTAAACAGTCACTGACGTATACTCAACTGCACCAGACACTTCAAAGCGCTCAAGGACATCTGCCCAATTGCACACCTCTTTTACAACAAATACTGCTACGGGTCACTTAAAAATGGTTCAATGATTTTCTGCACCAACTGTACAACTGTTATAGTATTGTATTCTACCACTGATCACTTTAGCTCTGCTTGATAATTTGCACATTATCTCACAGTTGTCACTGGGTGGTACCACCGCACTACGGTTCACTTACATTACGAAATGTCCTTCCATACTTATTTTTCCATATTTGTCATGTCTTTGTTTATGATGATGCAGCGTGTTATACCGGAGACAAATTCCTTGTGTGTTCTACATACTTCGCCAATAAAGATGATTCTGATTCTGATTCTAACCACTAGAACACTGGGCTGCCCCGATTCCAATCAAATGACAACATAATACGACACAGTAGTTAAAGGGGGACAATTCATGGAAAATTGCTTGTACGCAACCAGTTGGGCCAAAAGTAAGTACAAGCCGCATACTTGACATTTCCGTTTGGAAAAATATCTTCTTCAATCATTCAATTTTTGGGTGTAGTTCCAACTCATCTTCGTTACAGATGGATGAGAGACAATCTCGGGTCGACTTTTTAACACTTGGTTTTGCAAGAAAATAATTGCAAGAATAATTATGACAGGACTACTTGTGATTATTTGCTTCCCATTGGAAGTCCCCTGACAAGCAACTTGATTAAAAATTTGGTTGGCGCAATCTTCAATGAAATTCCAGCATGTGAGACATTTTTAGAGTGACACCCAGCCCTTGGATTAACGCGGAAGCAGACGAGATGAAATGACCCCAACTAAAATGAAGCCTTTGCTATGTGCTCAATTGAACATCCTTTGTAATTGGAAGCGTGCCTGCTTTGTGAAGGCTCGTGCTGACGCCCCACAAAAAATGCACAGCGGTACAAAATTACCATTTAAATGAGAAGCTGTTGTGTATTCTTTCTTTTGTTTTTTTTGTACAAACATCATTATCAACCACTATGTCAGGCATAAAATTACAATGTGATGATTTTGGCTCAAATTATAATGAGAACGTAAATGATATGAGCCAATTTTCTTGCTGTTTTCTGTCATTAAACTTTTTATGTATTTTTGTATGCTCAACTCTTATTGTGCCGTTCAACAATTTTTGGTTGGACTTGACGAATTTGCCTCCATTTTTTTGTTTTTCAGCATGTCCCCTTCTTTTCAATACTTTTTGATGTCGTCACCTTGTGCGCGCGCTCTTTGGTTTGTGCTTGCATGTTACGTGTTCGTTTCGCCGAATCAATCTGATTTTGTACAACTGGTATTTTGAGTCTGCTTATTGGGAGTCCATTTCAGGATGATGCCGTATTCCAAACACAAGCATCCATCAATACGGGAAGAGTTACGATGTGCGTGCTGTTGCATCTGGCACAAATATGACAGCGACAGATTGCGTCGTTCCATGAAATTGCAAGGCGGAGGAGAAACGGTGACAACTTTGACACCAAGCCAACAATTCGGACCGCTTGTCTTATTCACACCTCGAGACTGGCAACACATTTCCTCAGTCGTTCATCTATTGCAGCGTGGTCCTCGTCAACGTCTTTCAGACCAAAACATGGCTTATTTTTCTCTTCACCTGCCAGCGGTTATCATGTACTGACCGACTGGTCGCCTGAAGCACTCGCAATATCATATTTTGAGTTGGAATTGTTTGCATGTAAAACACGTTGACCAAACGTGTCCCTCGCCGACAACCGAAGGCTGCGTCGTTGCAGTGTCACGGCGAGGCTATCCTGGGGAGATGTGACTTGTGAAGTGAGAGGCTAGCGAAAGTCCATTGCCTTCTGTCAATCATCCGACTTGATTACAGCTCACACGTTCTGGTCCAGTGCCGTGCTGAGTCTGTCGCTTGGATTTCTCGTGATTGTTTTGACCAAGCCAAAGGTTACAACAACTCAAAGATGTCCCGTCGTAGTCCATAATGTTTTTGTCACAAAGGAAATATTAACAAACATTGCCCATTTCAAAATAATCAGCTCAATGGATGCCATTTTTGTCTCGTTTATTATTGATACATAGCTGCAGAAAGAGGCCTTATTTTTAATCCACGCTCTCATCTTCTGATACTTTTCGGGGTAGCAATGTATCAGAACATTTAACAGAGATGAGTCAACAGGCAAACAATTTGAAAAATGTAAGAAAGGGCAATTTAATACATAAAAAAAACACACAAATTAATCCTCCGAACATGCAAAATGGCAGATTCTTTTTTTCTCTTCTTTTATAAAACAATGCAGCAACTATGGTGCTAGACTTAAAGTAAAATAACAATGGAGGTGTCAAATGCAACAAAGTGTCTCCTTTCATTAACACGTTTTCTTAATACAGTATTATTCGAAACCCTGAAATGATGTCATTTGCACATAAATACATGTTCCGATTTGGAAATGACCTATTCTATACATTCACCATGTGACATTTTGTAAACTGGGCTGTTATAGCAAACAAACAATCATGAGCAGAGTCCCCATGAGACATAATGACAACATTTTTACTTCTAACAACAAGAGACTCAGGACTCAAAAATATGTATGATGCCCAGCAAAATATCTGCGAAAAATAAGTTAATAAGTAACCTTTACAGGCAGATCATATTTTGAATATAGCTTATAAAGAAAAAAAACACTGCTCTTACAAAAGAATACATTTTAACTGAAAAAGTGTTTATCAGAACAACACTCTTTCATGACGAAATGTTATTACTCTGCACACAAGTTGAGCCAATATGCAAAAGCGCCATCAAAATCACGGCACATGCGTATGGGCCCCATATGCCTTCGGTGGGCCCATGTGCATGTCGAATCAGAATTCATTGACAAGAGTCTTGTGGCTGCTGTGCTCTAATTTGCATTAACTCCATCCCTATTTCCTCGATAAACAGGCATCCATTGGACGTCATGCTTATTATTATTTTTTTTTTTGTTGGTGTTGTTTTTAAAGCTGGTCCATCACTATTTGCACGTAGCATCGGGTGAGCAGATCCGAAATTTCTTGGGAGATTATTCACAAGTATGCACAAGTAGGCACTAAGATTTGCCATTCAAATGTGCGTGCGCATGAATTCATCAGAAATTTGGGCAGATGCACTGTAGTCACTGGCCCATTGAGGGCAAAGTTGCCGCAGGGAGCTGAGTTTAGTGTAGATCCCATCACAATAATTAAAATCTAGGCCTCGACATTTTATTGTAGTCATGATAATGATAAAAAGACACTCTTCACATACATAATAATGTAATAATCACAATATATATACATATATATGAGAGAAAGAGAGAGAGAGAGAAAGAGAGAGAGAGAGAGAAATAATATACACGCCTGTGCTATTCGCAAGGGATCAGGACTGGGACCACGAATAGGGAAAATCTTGCCCCTCCCCCGAAAAAACACTGATCAACACTTGCTCTACATTTCCTACAAGACACATGGGAAACTGCAGGGGAAAAATCATTCAGAACCCTCAACTAAAAAAAAAATAAAAATAAAATAATCCCCCAAATAATTGTGAGAAAAAAAAACATGGCGGGGGGGGACACAAAAATGAGAATCTGCAGGTGGTGAACCGCTATTGTGAAAGAATCGACTGTAAATAAATACCCGGGAGTATTTATTAAGGGTCATTGAGCTGCAACCAAACAAACAGAAAATGAAGATGGCAGTTCCATTGCAATGACGCGTTTCATTTGCCATGAAACGTGTCCCCCGCATCACTATTGCGCATGTTGGCTTCCATTTGTCCCCGCTGAGCAGGTTTTAATGAAAATAGTGTGCACGCTGGAAGATGGATGCAAGTTGGGCTGCTCACGCCAGGCTCTGAGTGGTGGCTTTGATCTCAGATGACATCCTCTTCTCCTTTCGGCCCGCATACTCGCCTATAAAGGAGCCGTCTTCGTTGAAGTGAGTGTCTTCCTCCGCGTAGTCTACCAGGCTGTCCCCAGCTTTGATCTCTTTGCTCAGGGAGCGCTGGCTGCCTTTGAGTGGCTTCTCGTCATTGTCACTGTTGAAGAAGCACACGGTAGTTACATCCCCGCCACGGGTGGCTTCATATTTACTGAGGAAAGGCTTCCAGTGGTTGCAGTTTCGGATTGGTTTGGAGATCATTTATTATGCTGTGTATTCTCTCCTAAGAATAAAATTAGAATGAATCGAAATGTGTAAATAAGAGTTTAAAATGATTGATCTGAAATTATTGATTGCTTTATTACGGAAGCATGGAACTGCCAATGTGGAGTAAAACTTTTGACTGGTACTCTCTCTCTCTCTCTCTCTCTCTCTCTCTCTCTCTCTCTCTCTCTCTCTCTCTCTCTCTCTCTCTCTCTCTCTCTCTCTCTCTCTCTCTCTCTCTCTCTCTCTCTCTCTCTCTCTCTCTCTCTCTCTCTCTCTCTCTCTCTCTCTCTCTCTCTCTCTCTCTCTCTCTCGATACACCTAGCCAGCTATCCATCTAGCTAGCTAGCCAGCTAGCCGGCAATCCGTCGATCTAGCTGGCCAGCTAGCCGGCAATCCATCTAACTAGTTAGCTATCTATAGAATGTTGGGAAAAAATACTACTTACAAAAGCGACAGCAAAACAATAATTTAAGGATATACATAAAAGGTCTCATGCAATTTAAGTGTGAACTCCTGAAGTGAAACGCATGGCACACCGAGACACTTCTTGCTATTTGCATTTTTGCTTTGTTGATACCACAGATTGGCAAATTACAGTCTACCACGACCACTGCGGGGCTAGCCCATCATGAGATGGATCACTCCAGGATTAATGAAACGTGCAGAGATATTACTGCCCCAGAGAAGAGCTACTTTCAAACACTGATTGCTTTCAGCTTCCTGCTGTGTACTGGCCAGTCAGTGCCCAGTGCCATCAGAACAGGAAATGGCAGCATTTCAACACTGCAAGGGCTCCCTTCAGAAAGCAATGTCTATAAAAAAAAGTGCACGCTCCACCGTAGGCGCTTTGTGACAAGAGGACATTTTTTTTATAGTTTGAGGAAGTGTCAGCATAATTAATGCCCTTTTGCGCGTGTATAGCAAAAACTGGGGAATGTACTTTTTGTACAACAGCCTTGTTTCCACCAAGCAGAGCCAACTTAGCCACAATTTATTGAGCTAGGAACTGCCAATCCATTTCTTGTGCATTCAAGTAAAAAAAAAAAAACACACACAAACAAAAAAAACAAAACCTCATTGTTGCTGTATTTTTTTCCCACTGCAGCCATCCCCAAAACAAGTGGTTACTTGTCATATTATAGCACGTTTACAGCCACGATATTGTGAGGAAACCCGGTAAACTTTACTGCCATTTGGGACGCGGGAGCTTGTTTTATTTTTCAAGTTATCTTAATAAGGAAAGAAGTAGCTTGTCGCGGGAAAACTATCGTTGGCCAGGCATGCAAATGGCAGGCCGCTGAATGTGTGGATGTGTGAAAGTGAACTTCTTCATCCAAGCAGCAAGTTTAAAGGCAACTCTGAGCAATTCGATTGGAATACGAGGTGACTGTTTGGACTGTATTAACCGGAGAACGGATTCATTTTAAAATAACATTTGGAAGGTAAAAATAGGAGCTGTCCAAGTTATCCAGATGAATGGAGGTAACAGCAGGCAACATGCACAACCTGCATCTAAAGTGCAGTAAGTGAGTCATTTGTACTGTATATCCCATCACAAATAACCCATTTTATTTATTTATTAATTTTTGCTGTTGACGCCACATAGCACGGCGCACAAATTACATGCGTGCGTGCGAGTTGACATAATTTGACTCGGGTTACTATGTCACCTTTGCACTCGGATATTGCACAGGTCTGATGCTCTGTGCTATTTATATTGCTGCGTTAGCTATGACCACACACAATACAGATCCACGTTTGTCATGGCAGTGGCAAGCTGAAATGAACTGTACCGGGTTGGTGGAAACATGGCTTGAGGATGATTTGAGGGATGACATCCTCCATTCTGCGGTATAATGCTCATATGTTCAGTGCACAGTTTACACGTGAATGCAGTCAGAATTCCTCCCTCAAGCTTTGCCTTCAGAAACATCAAACAGTAAGATGTTGTTATTGTTTTTATGTAATTCTTTCCAAGCTGTCATTGGTCACAAACTGCCTTGTGTGTAACGATAGACGATAGCTAGATGCAACTACTACTGCAACCCAACTGATGTGCAAACAGCTCACAATGCTATGGCTGCTTATCACGTACGTTCCAATTCCCCGGCAACATCAAATTTCTTCCGCAGAAGAAGTATGAGGCTCTGTGTCAGCCTCACGAGTGTTACGTTCTCTTAGCAGCAACAGGGGAGACATAAAGAGCAGCACTGAGATAGGAGGAAAGAGCCGACGCACGTGTCAAGAGCTGCTTTGAGGGTGTCGCTTACCTGTATTCGCAGAATGTGTCGTCATTCATACCCTGGGACTCCACGTCTGGATGAAGGTCCTCCTTTTCTTTTACTGCTCGCAAAATGAAGAGATGATTTCAAACATACGGTATGCTCGAGAGAGCTGCAAATGAAATCCATCGTCTCGCCACGCTCTTTTACAAGATACGCTCTTGAAAGCAAGTCAGATAGACATTTTCTTTGGGTGTTCTTTGTTAATGTCGATGTAACATTTTCAACAAAGTGGTTTACATCGTACGCGGGGCCGCTTAGTTCTCCACAAATAATACCGATTTGAGACAACAATAATGGGAATTTAATGAGAGAACAAAGAAGTGAGCTGTGCAGCCCTTTTGTTTTCATGACGGGCGAATGCTACCCAGATACCGACCTGATGGCCATTAGCTGTGAATAATAAAGGCAATTACGGACTCTTGAGACCCCAGTAGAAGACCCAAAAAAAAGAAAAAAAAGAAAGAGGCAGATAACCATAAAGCCCGTGTCATCATTAGCTGCACACGAACAACATGTGCGAGTATTTGCATCTTGTCCCGCTGTGGGCTCTACGTTGGTGGGTAAGCTGCAGGAAAAATATTGCTGCCTTCAAATGCAGGACATTTCCTGTCACCGCACGACTTGTTCTACAGAAATAAGATATTTCTTTCTGCATTTAGTTCCACGCTTATCAGCAATAATGGAAGGTGTGATTCGCAAGTGACCGCGTGAGCGTGCACATACCTGAATATTTTCCTCCTTTATTCCTGTTGACAAAACAGGCAATCAGCACAATGAGGGTGAGCAGAGCAATGGCGCACAGCAGGCCAATAAACCAGCCCTGGCTAGATATTCCCCCCGTGGATGCTGGCAAGACCTGAGGAGAAGAAAACTTCAGTGACTTTGACACGCCTTAACCTTTTTATCGGACGGCTTGATTGAATGTTTACATCGCAGAGCCTGTCCGATGCACAAGCAGTAGCCCGGTGATGGAAACAAGTCCAATATTAATATTAAACAGCTAATTCGCCTGTCTAATTAATCAAGTATGGCAGACTATACAAATGGAATTCCTTGATCCACGCCGCCAGATTAAATCCTTCAGAAAATGGATGCCCACGCTCTGCAAGGACACACCTGCAGTCAGTTCAAAAGGGAAGGTTGTTCCAATGACCAGTATTTTTTTTCCTCAGGAATCTTTGGTTTGTACACATCCAGGAACCTAGGCCTGTGCATCAGTCAGCAGAAGTGTCTTGGAAGAAGAGCAGCAAATGTGTCAGAGTAATAACCCCAGTCTGACAAATGCCCGAGATGCTTGCAGTGAAGTCATCCCTCACTATAACATGATTCACCTTTCACGGCTTCGCAGAGTACCCACAGAAAACCCACCCAGGCACGGGGAAAACATGCAAACTCGACACAGGAAGGCTTTAGCCCGGAATCGAGCCCTGCTCCTCTGCACTGTGAGAGCGACGTGCGAACCAGTCACCCACCGTATACGTAATTACTGTAAATAAAAAAAATAATTAATCAATTAATTAAGATGACTACTTCGCAAATTTCACTTCTCACGGTTATTTTTGGAACGTAACCCGGGAACATAAAAATGAGGGATTACTCCACACAGACAACTACCTCCAGAATACACAAATTTCCCTTGGCTTTGGTGCAACACTGCTGCTCTTAAACAGAAATTTGGACTTTCTTTCAACATTCATATCTTGCGAACATGGCATTTGCGTCAAGTTTGTCGATTGGAGAGCACAGTATAAGGGTGCGTTCACACCTGAAGCCGCTTTTTTTGGTGTAAATCAGCAGTGTGTCAACATCGCGTCCGTGTCTCCCCTGAGTGAAGTCATCCTCACCCAGCAAACAATGTCAGCCAATAAATCAGCACACGTACAACCCCAAATGGAGCAAAACTATTCCGTTAATAACTTCAGGACTGCATCTAGCAGGCTACAATACACCAGCAAAGAGCCAAGTGCACTTCAAAAGCACAACTGGAGCACATTGTCCTCATTTGTCCGAGAAGACATGCTGCTAGCAGACATCCATGTGGGCTGCTGACTGCAAAACCAAAGACAAACCAGACTTTGATTCAAACAACTAAACCCGGGGTGGACAATTCATTTTGCACATGAAAGACTGGAACACTTGCTGAGGGCCAACCTTTTGCACATTTTCCAAAAGTTTATCTTTAATCTTTATCCCTTTAGCGCTTTAGCAGTATTTTGTGTCAGTCAGGACTCCCAAATAAAGAGAAATGCGGCAAGTATAATATTGACAATGATGTATGATGCCAGTGACCAGTGACGAGTGATGACTTAGAATACACCCAAGATTTACAGCACTGTAAATGAAACTTGAGATTTGGGTACTGTATTATCAGGCGAACTTTTGGACCGATTTCCTCCACTGTAACTTTTGGACCGATTTCCTCCACTGTGCAGGAAATAAAAATGTTGCTAACATTAGAACCATTCTTATCATTTGCCCTAGTCTCTTATGTGGGAGAAAGAATGGCTAAATATTGTGAAAACACTTCCTAACTTGGCCACACTTCACACACGACTGATGGCCGTGTCAAAGCACACAACATTTTGGTCATTCACGACGGCCGTGCGGTCAGACTACCAGATAAATATCATTCTGTGTCTTGGACCGGGCAAGATGTCACACTACAAGTCTGTCGAAATTCAGTCCACCAGCGCAAGCGCAGGTCTGTCGGGGGAGGCGGTACAAGCAGCTGTCAAAGTCACGTTGAGGCATTATGTGCATGTGTGTTGTTCCTATGTTCAGAAAAGGCAGAAAAAAAACCTGGACCTATTCTGAGACGGTGGGGAGAGGGAGGTATGAACGGTCAATTCTCCAAAAAGAATTCCGAATTTGTTTCATGGCACCACGTTTGCTCATCACCTCCTAGCTTTGCAGTTAGAAAACGTAGCATGTGTGGAAATGCTACGCATACTTTTCAATATTTCCCCTTTTGTTCAAGTCACTTTTAAACTACTGTACACAACATGGAGATTGTGTGTGTCACATCCTGTCTCTTGTCATAAGGAGGAGAGAACCGATCAAGGACGATCCCAAAAATTCTGACATGCCGAGCTTTTGGTGTCGTGAATGACATGGTTTCCATAATTTTGTCATTATCGGTCAAAACATATTAATGGTGACCCCGCAGTGATGTTATATTTGTACAAGTGAAAATATAGGTTTGGAAAAATAGATCTCAGCACAGAGAGCGCAGGGCAAACAGAAAATAGACAAATTGGATCTGCTGCTGTTCAATACAACTTCACACGTGGTTAGAAGGTATTGAGCTGGCGCAGGAAGAGCAGGCTACCAGGTACTTTTTAATCACGTTTAGTTGCGCATTTGCATCCTGAAATTCAGACGTTGGCCTTTTGCAAGTCAGCCAGGGAGGAACAGCATCCAATAATGTAGTGAATGATGTGCATCATTAGTATGCCTTGACAGCAGCTGTCTGAGCAAGTCGACATCAATCCACTTCATTTCCCTGTGGCAAACATGCAAATCTTCTGTCGTGCCTTCAGCTTGGGTGCTTTATTTACTCAGGTGATAATCCAGCACACATGGACACCTGCGTTCGTGTTGCCCATCCCAACCAGTGCAAGTGACACTCTGACTAATGTTGATGGATTAGTCTGCGATGATGGTCATTCCGATCATTGGACCTGCACAATGAATTTGACTAAGATCAAACCCTGAACTAAAAATATCCTCAGGCTGTCTCCTCTGTGTATGTGTGTGTGTGTGTTTCAGGTTGCGATAAATACGCTCGAGAAAGCAGCTGTTCAGACAACAGGTCGAGTTGCTCTGTGAGATGCACCAGCAAAGTCAAAGGGGACTTTTGGAAAAGGTGACGCCACCAAACGTTCTGATCCGACTACTCTCAACAGCACCCGCGTAGCCATTTATCGCAATGGCCTATAAATATCACCCTTGCCCGTATGCGCTCACAAATCCCCGGCATGCCCCCGTGGACATTCCTCCTCATTTTCTCTCCGCTCAGAAAACCTGTTGTCTCAACACAGTACTGCCGTTGAGCCGGTCAGGTGACCGTTGGGTCAATACACCGACGTGTCGAGTGGGACCAAGGCCCAAGAAATCAATCACTGACAATTAGATGTGTTTGTCCCATTCAAGCGACGGCACTCTCCAGCTACACCGTCTGGCTAGAATATAGATTTGGGGTCTTTGAATCACCGTGGTGCAGCAGGGGAATGAAAACTCTATTAAAACCGACTGATCAGTTGGCGGCGCGGCTTATAACTTATGAACGGCAACAAATCTTGCAGAGAAACTCGTTAACATGCGGACGTTCGGAAATTATTCAGAAATTGCTTTCAGCGAAGACAACAAAAGTAAATTAGTAATTAGGCGCTCCAAATTGCTTGGACAAAACTTTTGTAATTTTTTAAAATTCCCCTTATGGCGTTGATGCTTTATTGTGTCAGTATGTGTTGAGGTTCTACCTATGGAGGACTGAGTGGATTTGGTCATAAGGGGCTTGCGAGTGCTTGGAGATGAGGGAGAGGCTGATTTGCCTGAAAAGAAGCATAGACCTTGAGTATATTCATTGTGATTGGGCTCATATTACAATTTCGAGTGTTGGCATGGATGTTTTTTGAACTGCTCAATAGCTTCTAACTAGACGAGTGACTATTCATGCAGCTACAGCGTGAGAAGGAATGTGAATTCTGCATAGTATTCTTTGTTGAGCCTGGTCAGATTTTTTCCCCCCTGCTCAATGTGCACCTTGGAGGGTCTTACAAGTTTGTGTATTACTGGAGACAACAAGGGTAGTGTTAGCATATATCTACATAAGAGAATGAATCATCCTTTCGACCGCTAAATAGCCATCCATCCATTTTCTCATCCGCTTTTTCCTCACGAGGGTCGTGGGCGTCTAGGTGTGCCCTATGATTGGCTAGCAACCGGTTCAGGCTACTTCCCGGAGATGGGCGGGATAGGTTCGAGCGCACTTGCGACCCTTGTGAGGAGAAAGTGTTTCAGATAATGGATGGATGGGTGGAATAAAAACTTGTCAAATAAGGCATAGGGGTACTTTGCTGACGTTCAGAACCATCCCCAAAGTTCTCATCCCCAAAGTTCTCGATTCCTATTAGTATTCTAATTCGCTCTGGCCCCGTGTGTGATTGTATGATTTTGTGAAATGCCAGGCATCTATGCCACTCTACATAGCAGAGCCATTGGCGGGAGGCAGAGTGGGAGCTGTAGGGGCAGAAAAAGAAATGAAAGAAAGAATACAAAAGGGACAAGCAAATGCGTCGCTAAGCAGGCGTTCAAAAAACATTAAACATTGCATGATCAAAGGTTCCGCTTGAAGCAAAGCACTTATGCGCAGCACGACAGCGAGTAGACAACAACACCAAAAAAACGGTGCACTCTCACAGGGCGCTAGCCAATGACGAACTAACACTTTTAATACTTACTGTAATTGTTACACGTGCAGTGATGTAAAGAATTGAAACATAATACAGACAAAGAGAAGTCTTGTGATCACCTTTAACATTCAAACAAACATTCACAGACATGGAGACAATTATGCAGTTTTTTTCTCTTGGCGGGATTCGCAGCCAAATAACAAAACCTTTCATGACGGCAAAGTGATAGGAAATTAAAAGCGGCGCCCAGTCATCGAGGATGCCCGCGATCTGTTGGTACTGAAAGTGAAACATGTTTCTGTTTCATTTCCTCTGTAATTGTTCACCCCGCAGTCGAGTCCACGGAATGCCTTCGTGAGAGGTGCGCCACATAATGCTCAGCAAATGATATGTCACGACAAAGAGACGATTACATGCTACAAGCCGGATCATTATTGCGGACTTACCCGGCGTCTCTTTCATGATTGCACCATTCATTATCTGAACCTTCAGTTACTCCCCGCTCAAAGCAATTTTCCTTCTTTGTTGATTGTCTCATAACTTGCACTTTCTTTCCAATCAATAAGCATTTGCTCTGGCAGTGACAAATGAAAAGCCACGGCGCAGACGTATTAAATTGTTTGTCCACAAATATAACTTACGGGGACAAAAGAAAAGCTTGGCTGCCCAAGCTGCGTGTAGCTTTTCCAGCAAACAAACAACCCCCCAACCTCTTCCCTAAAAAAATGTCTTTGTAACGCGCCCTACTAAGGCCGGATTACACTGAACCAATTCTGTGCCATAACTCTAATGTGGTTGTTGCCTCTTAATGTAACACCAACCCACAGCAGAGCATTCAATGCAGTTGCAACGGCGTCGTCGCTTCTTGACTCACTTGCTTCAAGGGTGGTGGTGCTCTCCTCGCTGATAATGGGCCCGCAGCCTACTGTGGTGCAGGAACGCAGGTGGAACTTGTATTTGCTTAAAGGCTCCAAGTCTCGCAGGGTCCACTTGGTCGTGCCGGGTTTGCTGATGTCGATAGTCTGCAGTTGCCCGACTTCCTCTGTGTTGTTAACTACAGTCCGCGATAAGTTGACAAAACAAGCAAACAAAAAACACGTTACTCTTGGAGATTTGCCCCGGAGATCATAAAGCACTGAATGCTCCACCTTAAAATCATGAAAATGTTGTTTTTTTTTTGAAGCGCCTTTAAGTGCTGCAGAGTACATTTCAAAACCAAGTTCTGTTGGTAGCATGTACAGAGGAAAAAATAATTGGCATCTTAATGTTTTATAAGTGTGTTTCACATTTTGTTTGTTTGTTTATGTTTTGGTCCAATTATCAAAATTCCGCCGTGAACGCGAAATGAACCACTCCTTCGATCTGAACCGGGATATCAAACTAAAAGTGTGATCATAGTTTCTAATTAAATGACACATCAGGCAGATCTGGAAGCGAATGTCATTACTTTGAGAGTCTGGTCACTGACTCATTTGTAAATATGGCTCCGTATTTGATATGACGATCAGAATTTTCTGGGCAATATTCATTCGACTCCGTTGTGTCTCCCGTGTAAGCGATTTTGTTACGGCCGACCTGCCAGTGAAATGTGTGAGATGCAAAGGCATGAAAGGCTGACATGTGGGTGGATGGAGCCTCGTAACAGCCGCTCCTTAGCTGGAAAGTTCACTTGTGCCACTCACGATACCTTGGCAGCTGGCTGCAGTATTTCCCGACATTTTGCACGCGGCTTGCTTCAAGGGGACTTCAACATAGTCACACCTCGATGAGCTCATCGGCTTGATCGCTGAGGCACATTGAAAGTGTCCTCCCCCGAAATACAGTGTGGCATTTGGCCCTCTTCCCCAGCTGCCAAATCCAACTCAATTAGCGAGGAAATGTGGCGACAAGATGAGGCTGGAAGTTACTCCCGAGCTTTACTTTTACTTGTGTTTGAGGACAGCAGTGTGTATTTACGTGTTCACATCCTGTTGAAATTGTGAGCGGTTGCGGCGATGCCCCCCCGCCAACGGCACGAGGTCGGCCAAACGGAACCGGAGCGAACTATGACACCGTGGCCTCTCTCTGCATGAGTCAAGGAATGATTACGCAGACATCACCCGGATGTCAACCCGACATGTTTTCCGATCGACACATTGTGACACTTTGTCATTCCGACCTCAGTCCCATTCACGGGGCTCCGTTCCGTTTTTGTGTTGGTGCAGAGTGTGATACGCCGTTTCCCAAAATGCCGCATTGGTTATGTGTATTCAAATGCTTCCTTCCTTAAAAAATGCAAACAGGCCAAGGATGTTAAGATTATTAATCAGCAAAGGGGAAATTCAATATTTTCTCGTTGTGAGATTATATCTGGGTCAATTATGAGGAAGAAAGCGGGTACATACTTAGCTGATACTCTAAGAGATATCCAGTCAGAATGCCATTGGGCTCCGCTGGTGGGGCCCAAGCCAGAGAGACAGTGTGCCTCTGTGTTTCTGTCACCTTGAAAACTGGATTTTTCTCAGGGACTGCGGGGGGGCAAAAATAAAAAATAAAAATTGTGATTAACACGGTAAGCAGTGGAGACCAAAATGTTCCTTTTGTTTGTTTCCTATTGTGGCTTGACAAGTTCTAAATGGCTATATTTCATGTTGTTTTTCCACGGTCCTTACCGCCCTCCGGGGTCTTGAAGTTGACAGGATGGCTGCCAGGCCCGTTGCCGCGACCGTTGAAGGTCATGACAATGAGACTGTACTCGGCGAAGGGCTGGAGTCTGGGCACGATGGCGTGGTTGCGGTCGCCAGGTAACGTCAATGTGTGTTTGTCTCCGTGGCTTTTCTTCAAATCCAACAAACTGCGCAGACGCCACCAGTTGATCTGGACACAACGAAAGAGACGCTCGGTGCCACGCCGATAAATATCCGACAACACAATCCCATTACGGGAGGCGCGTGGTAGTAAATTGTGCTGGGGAAGATGTGCAGCGGAAGAGAGAGAGAGCGAGCGAGCGCCAACCGTTTAGAGCGGGTCAGGGTCATTCCTTTTCAACTGTGGCTGAAAACAAGGGGGTGTTTTGAAGTATTACCCTGTAGCCTCCCAGATGTCCATGCAACTTGTCCTTGTTTACACGGGTCCAGCTGACCTTGACCACTGAGCTGTTCATCACCAACACAGCTACATCATCGGGCGCGGCGGACGGAACTGCAAAAGCAAACGCAGGAGAAATTATCACACGGATGTCAGAAGACGAGAGCTACACACGGAGAGCTCTCGCGACCAAATCTGATTGACATTTGAACAGCTTCATCACAAATGAAGATCAGATAACTCAGGGATGAATATATAGGGGAAAACACCCAACTACAGGGATGGAGGAGCTCTACACTCAGCCACAGAAATGTCTCGCTAACATAAAAGAAGCATTTATCTTCTGTCTCATGACCTGTGTTGGTCTCCTGGAGGCAAGTCCAAAAGAGAGCTGAACACACAAAATAGAGGTGGTTGCTTGTCTTCACAAAACACAAAAGTACACAATGTTCCAAGCCAAACTCAAACGTTTCAAAAAAACGTGACTGAATTGCTGAATACGAGCGCATGAAAATTACTTACTTAAGGCAAAGTCAAAGCATTCAGATATAAATCTTCCCTTTTTGTATCCTTTCTTTTGATATTAAAACAATAGATCACAAAACACACCGGCTATGCGAAAATTGACCGTTCAATATCTAGAAAGGATATGCGCCAATGGCAGGAAGGGGGGAAAAAATGGCTCTCAGAGGGTACAAATTGATTTAAATATAAAGTTAGATTGCTAGCAACTTCTCCGATTAAAAAAAAAAACATTCTAAAAATCCTAGTTTGACACCCTGTGTTGTAACCTCACAAGAGAGATTTTGTGTTGCACAACACGTGTTGAGCTTCATTTGTTACGTTTCGTGTTAGGTTGATTGCTTTTAGTTATCTCACATTTGCATATTATTAATGATAAATTGATTATGCTTCCAAAGAAGAACGCTTATGCTTTTAATAAATATATAATGCTTTTAATGAAGATATGCTCACATTTATCATATAAGAATGCTTAGTGCACTGTGTGGCAGTTGAGGGACGCAACCACCTTTCCGAGAAAAGTGGTTGGAAAGAGATACGGATTAAGACAAAACAAGAGCAAGGCCGGACGTGGACGGAACTGTCAACACCAGCTGCAACTTGGTGTTTTTGTAATGATTGCACACATGTACGTGATTTTCACTCACATACACACACATAGTCAAACAAGTTCAGTGTGTCTTCAACTGCCCGCACCCTTTACGTTGGACACACCCAGGAATAATGGAATCCTAAACATTTGAAGTTATTCTCACAAAAGGTTTTGTGTACGAATGTAGCGATGCACATGCATGCAAATTAATTCAAAATAATCCAAAGGACATTTTGACTTGTTTTTCCAAATGATCCAGCTGATTTTTGGCAAGAGGTGGGGAAAATCCTGGGCTGGTTGCCAGTCAACACACGGCACACGTAAACCAACAACCGTTCACATCTATGGGCAGTTTAGAATGTTCAATTCATTTATCATGCGGACTATCACGAGAAAATAATGTGTGTGCATAATTTTGTATCATATGTGGTCGTTTTGGTTAACATCTTATTTTCAGCCATATTGAAGTCCCCTGTTCTTGAGTAACCAGGAATTTTAAACATTGAGAGTCATGCTAATTTCTGGAAAATTCACAGTCATATCCCTCAGTGTAAATACAGGCTCTTTGTTTACATTTGCTGCAAGGCGGGAGATGATAAAAGTTGCAGCCCGCAGCTATTTGAAATGGAACAGGAAAAACAGTACGTATAACCGACAACCAAAACTCGGTGAAAGGCAATCTCCTCCAACATTCGCGATTCGCCCGCAAGCCACGCCTCCACATTAGATACTGCCGGCTGTAAAGATGACAAAGTAATTCGAGCAAGTTTCCAACTTAGATGAAAAGAGCGAATACGCACAATCTTCGCCGGAGTAGCCGGTCACCACGTTTGGCTCGGGGCCCCAACCCTGATTGTTCCTGGCTTGGATCTTGATCTCGTAGGGCACAAAAGTGGGCGTGTTTGTCACCACAAACGAGTGTCTCTTCACGATGTGTTCCTTCCAATCCTCCTCCAAGTCCTGCCGCCTGTAGCTCACTTTGTACTCAAGACCTGGCCCGTTGTGTTCAATCGGCAACAAGGGCTAAATCAAAAAAAAAAAAAAGAGAGACGAGCAAAACAATGAGTGTTGCCTTTTGAACTCTGCTTCCCTTATTGTGTAAAATGTGTATTTCTCTTCCCCAATGTTACTCCTTCCTTTTCACAAAAATGAAAAGTCAGTGCTTGGAGCGCTTGCAGTGTGTTATCTTGCCATCTATTAAAACAACGGGCTGAGTATCCTGCTCAAGCGGAGCTTTTCTCAAGTGTTGAATCTGGCTCGAACATATCCATCCATCCGCTTCATCCTCACTAGGGTCTGGAGCCTAACTCTTCGGGCAGTATAATTGGTTGCCAGAATCGCAGGGCACACAGAGCAACCATCCACGCTCACACTCATACCTAGGGACAATTTAGAGTGCTGCCATGCATGTTTTTGGAGCCAGATCGAATACCTCTGCACTGTGAAGCCGACGTGCTAACCACTGGACTACCGGGCCGCTGGCTCGAACATAATGCAACCTATCTCTGAATAGAGGACATTCTGCCAGAAATACAAAGAGACACGAGAAGCCACAAAAGAACATCATGAACAAAAGGGGGGCTCATCAGTTCAAGATTCAGAAAAGGCGAGATATGTCTCGCCGCAATAAAATAGGAATATGAACCTTCTCTTTCTCTTGGACAGCTTTCGCTGGATCCTCATTCAAATGAAGATCAAAGCCAAATAATTGAAAATAATTCATCTTCCCCTAACTTAAAACGTCGCAGATGTGAGTTATTCACACAACCAGATTGTCTGCAAGGTAATAATACAACCCTCCCGCCCCTACTCTTTTCTTACCTCCCAGTTGATATCCATTTCATGCGGCAAATGACCTTCGATTTTGATATTTTCCGGGTTCTTGTCAGGGGCTGCGGAAAAGAGTGAGTAACGATTTTCTCAGAATTGTGAGTGTGAAAGAAATCTCAAGTGAAATACAAAGTAGGCACACAAAGGAGCCGATTTTCAACAGGAGTGGAATCAATTATGTGTTTGAATGTTGGCAGCTTTACTGGCTCCTTAATCCAAAAGTATAAAGTCGACTCAACAACACACGGCGGGCGCATCGGACCTGTCGGAGGGGTTTTGTATCTCTCCGTGGGCTCGCTGGGAGGACCCCTCCCGACACTGTTAACCCCGGCCACACGGAAACGGTAGTCGACGTGACCGTGTAGTTTGAGGACGGACGAAGCGTGATTGCCAGGTACCCTGAGCAGCTCCTTCCAATTTCCAGGCTCCCACTGGCTCTCCTCGTATTGAATAATAAACTCTGTTGAAAGGCGGAGAGAGACAATCAGCCCCGAAGCGTTTCCGGCACTCGCCCAAAAAAAATTCTGATCCAACCACAGGCTGCGCAGCACTCTTCTGGCCTTCTGCTCTGGGCTTGTATGTTCCACAGATGCATTGATCACAATTGACGCTTTGGTGGATCAATAATTGACACACGCTAAAATAGACTTGTGCACACGAACAACGCACTGGAACAGAAAACGATGCATGTCATACTCGCGCACGGCTTTTCCTTTTACCTGTGGCTATGCTGTTGTGATCGTCCCCTGGGGTCCATTTCAGTTTCACACTTTTGGTCTTGTGTTCTGACAGGACCAACTGCTCCGGTGCATCAGGGACATCTGAAAACCATCACGTGGGTTTTAGGGGGGAGGGGGCGGCAGGGGACACATGGACACATGGACACATGGACAGATCACAGACACATCGATCTGAGCAGGAACCAAGGCCAAGGCATTCATTTTCAATCAAATTAAGATGTGGAATGGCCTGCTTCACCAAAATGGCTTGTGGTGCTGTCAAAATGACACTGACAACAGTTTTGGTAGAATTCATTTGATTTGAGTACGCTAATTGGCTCCACACAATATAATCATCTGGATCCAGATACATTTTTTTAAGTCAATGAGCAGTCGATTTAAAAATGTATATGGATTCAGATTACTTGATTTTGTGCGACGACTTGACAAAATCAAAGTGAGTCAACTCCACAAAAACGTGTTTGAGTATAGAATTGACTCAATTTGATATCTATCCTCAAGTTGCTGCACAAAATAAAGTCATCTAGATCCAGATACATTTTCTTTACGTCGATGAATAGTCGTTTTATAAATGTATCTGGATTCAGATGACTTTGTGCGACGACTTGACAAAATCAAATGTAGTTCAAGTAATTCGAGTAATTCAACAAAAATTGGGTAAATGTAAAATCAACTCCATTTCATTCCATCAGGTGGCTGCACAAAATAAAATCCACGTACACTTTTTGAAGTCTGCTTAAAGGTGAAAAAAAATCGAGTCAATTCGACACACCATTTTCTTCTGTGCTTAGTGTAGCGTGAAATCCAGCATTTCACTATTAAAGCCGTACATGGTATGACCATGGCTGAGGCTCGCTGACATATTGATCTGTTGTCAAATGTCATTGGGTGAAAATCTTCTCAGGGTTTCCTGGGCTGGACATTAAATTGTATTTCTACGCTCGCTCACCTAGCACCATGAGAAACGCCGACGCTGTGGCCCCGTCCACTGGAGTTCTTGCTACACATTTGTACACACCCTGGTCCCCGTGGCTTACGTTGAAAATTTGAAGGTTGCCGTCCTCTGCAAAGTATCTGTTAACAACATTGATTAACAAAGAAGCACTAAAATGACACTCCTGCGGGGAAAATTTTTAGCAATGCATTACAAAATTGCGGGAGCGGACCGACCTTGAACTCTCTGTATAATTGAAGCCCATGTCCGCGCCGTCCTTTTGCCACAGGAGCCGAAAGTCGTTGATTAAGGACTGGTCGTATTGTGCCAGGCATGAGAGCTGGGCCGTGGTGCCGATGAGGACCTGCTGGTCTTCTGGGGCCACTGTTATTCTCGTGGGATCTTTGTAAGTAGGACACTCTTTTAGTTGCCTCCGACGACAAGCCGCGACAAACACATCTATTCTAACACGTCGTACCTTTCACGTAAAGCGAAGCTTCGATGGCAGATGTCCCTTCTGTGTTTTTGGCGTAACATGTATACTGTCCCGTGTCCTCTTTTTCTGCTCTGTAGATCTCCAATGAGCCATTGCCGTGCACGGTAAATCTCGGCCCCACCAGCGATTCAGAGGACTCATCCTTGCTCCTGGAAACAGTCAAAACGTAAAAATATGTGTCAACTTTCCCGCTGATTCAAATGATGGGGATCGTCATCGGGTTTCAGCAGAGCTTGCAGACGAGTATGTTAGAACGGGTTCTGCTATCATCTTCTCCAATGTTCTCCTGAGTTGTGCATAGTCAACTTTGCTGCCAGCTAAACTTATGTTGATGGCAACGTGACGACATGAGGTCGTAAACTTGCAGGTTTGATGACTGATCGGCACGCGGTCATTGCTGTTGCTTCTTAACGGCACGCTTTGTCATTTGGGTTAAGGTCAAATGCCACACTTAACATGTATCGGGGACCCATAAAAATATGCTGGCAAGAAAGAGGTTTTCATGGAGGACAGCAATGTGCATCCAGTGGTTGAGATCTACCGCCCCCTGTTGTTACAAGGAAGAATAGAATGGCCTTTACACCCACCAAGTGATTGTGGATGGCGGAGAGCTGAAGACATTGCAGTGCATCATCACTCCCTTCCCTTCGACGGCGGTGTAATCCTCGCCCTCTTTTGTGAGAATCGTTGGAGGCAGATCTGCAAAGCAGAAGACGTGAATGAGAAGCAGTGTGAGCTTGTGACGGCAACGGCGCTGCTGTGTGAACAAAAGGGGGCGCGGCATCGAGCTGCATCGCAGCGCAGCGGCCTCCCTGCCGGACCGACTCGAGTGCAAAGTCATTTAGTAATTTCACACCCACATCCGCGTCACTCACTCACAACGTGCAACTTGCCACTCACTCCAATATTGTCATTCACATTAAGCTCGGAGACTGGCTTCAAAAGAGAACACGCTAAGTCAAGTCATATCAAAGATACGCACTCATGACCATGATGTTTGCGTTCGCAAGGAGGGTTCCGTGTCGGTTGGACGCTTGGCACTGATAGACCGCACTGTCAGATGCTTTGGCGTTGTGCAAAACAATGGTGTCGTCAAACACCTTCCTGTTCGCTGCGGGGGCTTCTGCAAAGTTGGATCAAAGGCAACTGAACACAACAACGGCATTGTTGTCGAGACGGTTGAATAAGCAGGAAAACATTTGTTTTGTTTTTTTGTCGTCGTTCACTTTACATTATTGCAGCATGCCGAGGGCTACGTCAGTGTTGGCAAGTAGAGTACTTTCTGATGCCATCATCATGATTGCCACTGCCAATAGTTTGGCTTCTGGCCCAATCAAACAAATTCCTTGTTAATGATATATGTGAATCTTGTTCATGACAGACAGAGCAAATACAGTAGTTAAATGTTTCTCAGTTGGATTGTTTTTTAAAAAAATTATTATTATACTATCATCTTGTTGGGTGGCACGGTGGTCGGTTGGTTAGCACATCCGTCTCAAGGTTCGATTCCGTTTCCGATCTCCCTGTGTTGGGTTTGCATGTTCTCCCAGTGCCTGCGTGGGTTTTCTCTGGGTACTCCGGTTTCCTCCCACATTCCAAAAACATGCGTGGCAGGGTAATGGAACACTGGAAAATGTCTGGCTGGTAACCAGCTCAGGGTGTGCCCACGACCCTTTTGAGGATAAGCGGATTAGAAAATGGATGGATGGGTATCATCTTGTTGTTTGTTTGGGCAGTTAAAAACAGCTTCGGCTTCTGCAGCGCACATACAGTATTAAGACGCCATCCTCCCTCTTTCCCATAATGCTTCACTTTGAACCGGCAGATTTCATCCGGAGCTGAAACTCTATTAATAACGAAATCATATTTCAGCTTCTTTTGGATACCATCTCTGTATCCCAGTCGAGAGATTTCAATCTGACAATTTTAGAGTTGGTGACAGCTCAGGACGAAGCTGAAAGTATTTGAAAGAAGATTCCGCCCGTTCACTGAGCATTGGAGAGTACACGAGCATTCCGCACAGCTTTTTTGGCACTCTCTTGCTCTGTTTTCGCGATCATGCGGCAAGTTTTGCAAAGTGAACGTGAAGCGACACAAAGCTGCTTCCAATCGAGACGAGTGGCATGAAGACGCGTGGGGACGAACCATGCAGAGGCAGCCCATTCACCCTCCAAGTTATAGCTGGCTGCGGAGTCCCAGTCGCCGAGCACTTGATGAGCACATCGGAGCCAATCATACTGAGCTGACTCTCGGGCTCCAACAGCCACTCCGGAGGCTCTGTGAAGACACGCAATCAGGGTGATTTTGATCAACCCGAATACAGCGGTGACATTAAGCAGCTACAAGGATACAAGAAGGGAAGCAGTCGACTGCATTTCATCAGCCTTGCACTTGAGCCCCATCGCAATAAAACGTAACAAAACTTGACTCCTCGTTGTTTTCCATGTGTGACGGTACAATTACAACAATTTCCGTAATATCCCAATCCACACTGATCTTTTAAGAAGCTGCGGTCACCTTGTTTTGAAATTGCATATCAATGAAGAGCTCAAAACGTCGTCGCTGCTCATTTGATGTACCTTCAACGGTGACTGTGAAGTAATGGACCACTTCTCCAAGTTTGTTCTTCGCCTTGCACATGTACTTGCCGCTGTCTTCTTGTTCAATACTTGGCACAATCAGCAGCTTTCCATGACTCTCCAGTTTGGCTCTCATTGGAAGCTTGTAGCCTATTTTGATCCATTCCACCTGCGGAGTCGGACTGAGAGAAAAATTCATATTGTTGTTTCATCTTCTTTCTAATCAGTCTGGCATACACGTGGTTCAACTCACAATCCCTCAGGAATGCACTCCAGTTTCAAGTCCTCTCCCCTGACAAGATGTTTCGCTGTTCTGACACCAGAGGGCGTCATAAGCAAGGGCCTCCGCTGCAGGATGGCATTGGCTATTGGTACATGAAGCAGGAAGAGGAGAAATTATTGCACGCTCTCTCTCTCTCTCTCTCTCTCTCTCTCTCTCTCTCTCTCTCTCTCTCTCTCTCTCTCTCTCCCTCTCTCACAAACGTCAAATGAACATGTGCACAAAACGCTGAAAACTCACCAGATTCAGGACTCATGCCGTGACTTTTTTCTGAAATGCGGGAGGATGGGATGAAAAAAAAAAAGTCGATACAAAATGAGAAATACCACTGAACTCACAAACTAAAACCAGTGGGATGCATGTGAACAAGACGGATCGGCACTGGCGCGGCTGTATAATGGCAACTATGGAAGTGCAAATAAATCCTGCTGATTAAGGAGGAAATAGTAACAACAATAATGCACCTACTTGTCTTGACAACGACCGACATGGCTGTCTTCTGAACGATGGTTCGTATTCTTGGGAAGGCAGCGAAGCAACAGTAGTCCCTCCTGCTGTCCTTCTCCACCGCATGTGAAAAGTACAGATCTCCATTCAAGCCCATTGACACCCTCTCGTCTTGCTCGATATGTTGGAGGTCTGCACATACCAAATGCACCCAAATATTCACACGTCAGACGTTCGTTATTCGAGATTTCTCATCAAGAAAATAAGGTGATTGTCCCTCACACTGAGCTTAATGTCTGTCTTTGTCGTCACTGCTTGAACAACTGAGGCACTCGAGGAGAACATTTTTTTCACTACTTGTGGTCACAGAGCGGACTCGTGCATGGACCTTACGCTGGCTATCAGGGAGAGCTAAATTCATTTTTTCAGGGCAAACTGTGCTCCAGTTGGCAACTGTGTGTTACTAGTATGGCTAGTGACACTACCAAACATTACTAGTTAACATCAAGCTCTTCAATGTAGTGGGAAAAAAAATACAATAACTACTTGTCCGATAGTGTACTGAACCTGTCTCATTAATAAGGACAAACAGCATACTAGTACCGTATACGGACTGTAAGTAGAAAGCGTGAGCCATCATGACGCTTGGTGATAACGTTTTTAGAGGCGCCGTATATTAGTGAGTAGCACCACTTACTGATAGTCATCCAATAGATCTGCAGAGGGGGTATTCCTTTGGGCGGGTCGCATTTTAAAGTAAAAGGCTGGCCTTCCTCCACCACAACAGGATCAAGCGTTTCTTTTGGAAACTTTGGGACATCTGGAGACAAAGTCAGACAAAGTCAATCAAATAGCATCGCGCACTGGTCAAAACAACTAGCAAAGCCTTGACGTTCCCCCAAAGATGGCTCTGAGAGAATACGGTGTTTTGCTTTTCCAAACTGGAGTGGTCAACCTCAGAGCTCATGATGCACTTCGAGTGTGCGGGAGCAAAAATACAATTGTTTCAAATCAGATGGAAAGGCTAAAGGCCTCGGGGTATTTGAGATGTGTTTCAAAGCTTGCTACCACAACAAATTGACTCACAGGTGAGCGGGTCAACCGACAGTTACTCAAATCATTTAGCTCTGAAAGAGCTGTGATAGCGCAACACAACCCCCCACCACACACATCCGTACACACACACACACACACACACACACACAGGGAGGTGTATGTGTTACTCACGAGGGACGATGAATTCAATCTCCTTCGATGTGGCCGTCCCCAGTTTGTTTGAGGCATAACAGAGATACGTTCCCTGGTACTCTGTCAGGTTGCCGTTATTGGGTATGACAAAAGTCCCGGAATCCTCTTCTTTCATCAGCCGGGGGTCGGAAGAGGGGTCGAATTCTTGGCCGTTTTTCATCCATCGGAATCTGCACGGCACAAGTTGTGACATAGCATTGCCTTCAGCTGAGATTGCAGCGTGCATGATGGCCAGTATTGATGCTGAGAACCACAAAGTCACGATTTCTCCCAGACTGGGCAACGTGTCATTGTTTTCGGGCTTTCCATCAAGCCGATGCGATGCCAACGTTGCTACTCACTCCGGCTGGGGATTCCCTTTGGCCTCGCAAGTCATGGGATAACTCTCATCAAATGGGAAGGCAATCAGGGAGCTTGGCGACTGGGCGGTGATGGTGGGCAGCTGCTCAACTAGGACACAAACCACAAAGCTTGAACATTGGGGTAACTCGGGAACGGTCCCATGCGGACTCCCACAACAGTCAATATAGTTTTAAAGGTACAGGTTTTAGAGCAGGTGTGTGGTGTTATTCTTTGAATCATGAATGGTTTATATGTATCTGTACCATGAGGCATAATTGTACAATGGAATATAGCTATTTAGGCAATACAACAGTCAAATGAGAGTTGCAACGTATTTCCCAAGGTAAACACACATTGACTACAATGTTTAACAGAAACACAAAAGGCCCAACATGAAATGAGATGGGCCCCTGCTTAAACATATGCGGTGTGTTCCACATCATGCGTCAGGAGATGAACAACTAAGATGGCAACTGAATTCCAGTAAAACAAAGTTACAGTTTGTTGGAACAAACTTACTGTTGACATGAACTAAAACTAGAAAATCCAAGTGCAGCAAGTGGGAAGAATACAAACAAAGCAAAAAGTAGTTTGGGATTCATTCCTTTTTGTCACATGCGATTCCCCCTGAAGACAGACCTCCCAAAAAGTTATTTTCATTTTTAGAAAAAAAAAATGTTTGAACTGCTCTTTATCGAACCCTGCGAGACAGTCCTGAATAATTCAGAGGAGGAGGAGGTTTTAATATGCGTTTCCAAGGAAACTCAAATACCCACAAACACGAACGATACAAGAACATGATTCAAGACGGATAATAGCAGTAAATATATTCCATTCACACGGTGCTTGATCAAAGACAGCGTACTCTAAATTATTCAACCGCTTTCCTTTTCCCAATGAGAATAGATGGGGTTTTTTTTTGCCTTTTTGTTTATGATAGTACACAAAAGCAATTGTAAGAATTATAAATAACCTTTCCTTGCAGAGTTACTACGCGGTTGTTAGCACAGATTCCCCACAGCACCGAGGATGAGCTGCGAATTTGAATTCATCTCAGCTCAGGTTTTACTGTGTAAACGTGTGCACGTGTGGGGGCGGTCGCCATGGTTCAACTTCCTCCCACATAAAAACGCTTCAGTGAAGACTCGAGATTGCCTGTAGGTGCAAATGTGACCGTGAATGGTGTTCTGCCTCTGTTGTCGGTCGGTCCTGTGATTGAAAGGTGACAGCTGAGGGTTTAAGTACCCCACCCGAAAGTCAGCCGTACCTTTCCTGAAAATCTGCACATCTCTTTATCAACAATTCATTTCACTGTCAAATAGATTTGAATTTGAACACTGCGTTATTTGAGATAGTGATGTCAGCTATTGCTTTTTAAATGGATACAAAAAAACCCAGATGGTCACCCCAAGGGTAATCAATGCAAAAAAATATATTAATAATAATAACAATAACAATAATAATAATAATCACAATAATAATAATAATACATTAATTATCGCCACACACAGCGATAATTTTCTGTAAAATGTCCCCCCTGAATGTGGTGGGTCCATGGAAGTAAAAAGGAAATTAATTTCTGGATCTGCACCGAAAAACATTCTGGTTCTTTCTTGAAAATATCCCCCGCCATTTTAAACATGACAGTGACACCTTGACTTATGAGTTCATCACAGAAATTGCTCTTCTCTCAAAGCATCTCCTCCAATTGCAATAAATGGGATTTGCTTGCCCCAAAAACACCAGCAAAAAAAATTTATGTGGCTATTGTTGATAGGCTTTACAGTATTTTTAATTCATCAGACATTGTGTCGCTTTTTTTGGGTGAGGGAAATTCTAGGTTTGCTGGTGGAACACTAAGCTGCCAGGAATTTTCGTTGCGTTTCGCACATCAGAAAGAACCCGTGAGTATTGTTCTTGTATCTGCGTGCATGTGCTGCTGTACTGTTTGCATTGAAATATTCCTTATTATAAGGTTTCTTTCACAACACCGATGCCAGCGTCGTTAGCCCTTCGATGACGTTTTTCCTCATGGGTTAGCATTAAGCTAGCATTAAGCTTTTACTGGGCAAACAGGCGTGCTCTTTGTGAAATATGCAATGTGTAAACTTCAACGGGGAAGGGCAACAAACAGCTTGAGTGAAGCATCTTTTTGAAGAACTTGTGACGATCTGCCAAACCGCCGCTCGCCGTTTTGACACTGTTGTTTGCAACAATGTCGAGACCTCGGACGAGCGATGGCTCATACAATGAAAAACTTCAATCTTGACTATAGTAGGTCAGCTGTGGTATATGGAAAAACAACAAATCATGCCGAAACGGTTGAAAAGCATGAAGCAAGTTGAAGTTTGCTATTCCCACGATCCAAGGTTGTGATTTTGCACTTTCAAGTTGAGCTATTGTTTGTGTGTGTGTGTTTTTTTTTCTCTTTATTATTTCAAATCCTGTCTTTATTAAGAGGAAAAGCTGTGACTAACCTTCCAGTGGGATCTCAAGGGCTGCAGTAACATGAAAGGCACAGATAAAGGTGACTGGGGCAAGAATGGCCACCATTCTCCAGCTTCTCTGGAACGTCATGATTTTTACTGTTGATCTTGGACGTCAAGAAACGAGTGGTCCCCGGTGTTTCCTCAGTTTTTCTCTCTGGTGTAGTGAGGAGGTGGTACCTGAGAAGAGAGAGCAGACGGAGAAGCCCCCCTTGTGAGTCCTCCCCACATACTGGCAAAGCCCAGACAACAACAAATCCCCCGCGACTGAGAGCCCGCCCGCTCCCTCTCGTCAGCCATGCAGAACCAGGCACACTCAACATGTTCATTTGCAGCGACAGGGACTCTGCTCAACATGTAAATTTTTTTTTAGTTTGATGTTGAAACGCCCATAGCCGCATAAAGTGGATTTGCCTCTAAAATTTGCCAATAAAAATAAAATTAGTATGCCAGACAAATGTGTTAAAGCGCACTATAATCATCTGAAATGTTAAAATCAAACCGTCCAATTCACAGCCTCTGTGATTTAATCAAATAACAGTTTGAGTGACAATAAAGCTTTGCGAAATTAGCATGGGGAGACACGTGCGATGTTGCCGCCTGAGGACCGCGACGCATCGTTCAATTGTTGTCTAACAGTCCAAGTACTGCCTGCAATCGACTTTCCAGATTTCTGAGCCCTAATGAGCACATGAGCGGTCAGAGAGTGGAAAGAGAGAACTTTGCCTGCTTTAGTGTCAACCCTCCAGGGTGCACTTAAGGCTTCCGCAGGTTGACGGTGACCCCTCTCACTATATCATGCCTGAGTAATTCGTTTACCAGGTAACGCCGGGAAACTCGGTAACACTTCAAGGGATATTTGCAAAATGCCATCAAAGTAAGACTATAAACAAAGATCTAAAGTAGCCAATTTATTTGTATTTTTAACAAGTAGCAGAGTTGTGCAAAAGAGCTTGCTTTGCCAGCTTGGGAAGAAGCAAGAAAAACCTTTTGGATAAAGTCCTGGCAAGACACTGGGCATGTTTGTCACAGCCATAATGGGTGAATAAATTGCAAGGAGTAAAAGCCGTACTTTGACGGTGACACATCTATCCCAAGAGAAAGTAAGAAAGAAAAAAAAAACATTCGGAGGACAAGCTCATTCCTGCACAAATCGAGTGCAATTCCACGTCATTATGGACATTTACTTGCTTACTTTACATAAGTCACTTATGTAAAATAAATAAATAAATAATAACAATGGTGTGCTTCCATGGAGGAACGGTCTCGACTCTTAGACTGTTATAAACTTAAAACTGCTAATGTGACATTTTGTGAGATTTGAGGGGGGGAAAAAACTGTTGGAGATGGGTCTCAACTTTTGAAGATAACACAAACACTGCAGTATTGTTCCTATTTACATTTTCACGCACTGAAAAAGGTGTGTAGGTTTTTTTTCCTTTTTTTTTTTAAACATCGGGAGTGTGTAGTTTGCCGTTTGCATTTCTCAATCTGCGATTGAAAAAAAGTCATTCATAACGAACCAGAGACGAACGGGCAGATTCAATTAATTCTGTCCAGACGCGTTCTCCAATGACCAGGCACTCTGATCTGAAGAACCATTCCTCAAGTTAATGGTATTAACTCGGGGCCTCCTGGGTCGATATGACTATTTCAACCAGCTTGTGACCTCAGATCCACCCACATATATCAGCAGCAGGGTTCAGGGCTCTAGGTTAGCTTTCCACACTCAATCGCAAAGACAGTGCTCGTGACCTCACCTGGAAGTAAATAGCGGTGTTTCACTTGCCTGAGGCATTTGTTTCCCACACGTTTTGATGAATGCTAATACATGCCGAATAAAATCAAAAGGTAGAAGCTTGCTCTCATGGGTGCACGCTTTGTTTAAGAGGATGAGTTACGATTCCCCAAAACCATTGTTCTGTGAATGTCTACATTTTGCCAGGCACAGGCCTCGCCCCATGCGTGCCCACCACTTCACATGGATTACGTTGTGTTCAAACTAAGCTTGACGATTTGCCTTCTGATTTAATTTGCCCCCTCGGTCCATTGAAACATTTCTTGAGAACTAACACTGCCATCTGGTCATGGGAGGTTCGTAAAGGACTTGAGTGGGGTGAGTGATCATGTCGACGTTGAAGTCACGGACGTCTACGACGCACATGAGAGGTCCCCTAAAGCTGGCCTGATTTAAAGACCCCGGGGTCTGCTTAATCCTCCGCCCCTTTCAACAGCGATCAGAGCCACCGGAGATTGAGGAATCGGGCAAGAGGGTCAAAAGTCTTTGCTGGGGGAAGGCCAATATGAACCCAAACTTTGGTGAGCCAAGACTCAGAGGGGACGGATGCACTGTGGTGGAGGTGGGAAGGGGAGGCAAATCCAATCACTTTTCACCGCTTGGAAAGTCGTGTTCTTGAAAAAAGGGTCAGTCAAGATCTAGAAAGACTATTGAAATGCAGACAAAGAACTTTTTTTTTCTGCTTCACTCATCCTTGGCCGGCCTTATCTTCTTGCAGGCTCTTAACCTTCCAATCAATTTATCAATATCATGTGACATGTTTATTGGTGAAGAAACCTTTCAATTTCCCGCAGGCATCATGCATTCGCGCTTTACCCATTTTTAATCTTTTTTTTTTTTATTGTTCATCTGAATTTAAATCATTCCATTTTGGGGGGCGGGGGGCTCAAAACCACAGTAAGAAAATTGCCAAGTGTTTGAGTCATTTGCAGTGCTCCAAGGCAATTTATCGTTTTTTGCCGACTTTTACAACCAGGGTCCTCCTGGAATTATTTTTGTTAGAGCACAACATCCATCCATCCATCCATTTTCCGAACCGCTTCATCCTCACTAGGGTCGCGGGGGGTGCTGGAGCCTATCCCAGCAGTCTTCGGGCACAGGGACTACACCGCTGTTTAGAGTGCCCAACGAGCCTGCCATGCATGTTTTTGGACTCAAACTCCACACAGGGAGGCCGAGCTGGGATCGAACTGTGACTACTGGGCAAAACTCATAAAACTACTCAAAAATATTTGCATGGAAATCAACATACTTCAAAGGCTAACAGATAAAGAAGCCCTTCCGTTTTTAGCTGCATGCATAGACTCGGCTCAAGTGCAGACTTCTAATGGTTGGTTGTGATCCAATTTTGTCTGTATTTAAAACTAAAAAAGTCATTTTAGGACAAACTGGATGCGGTTACAGACAAACATCAGTCCAAATTGTCATCATGAACAAAATATGAGGTTGTCATTTTACACCGATTTTATGTGGCTACAACACAGGCTGGCGGAATGTCAAGATTGTGAATAATGCCCCAAAAAAATCTGAAGCGTCCCAAGGTTTTCAGGTGATGGTGTAGTGGACAGGTGACAAAACTGCCTCAAGTGTTGTCGCAATGACGCTTCGGCCTTCGGTTCTGCTGTTCAACTTTTTATTTCCTTTGTGTAGTCCTCCGAATGGCAAGAATCAGATTTGGTAACTCAAGCATTAGGCGAAAAGGCTGCCACGTTCCTCTGTATTACGTGGTTAGGTGGTCCTATATTTTTCTTCGCTTTAGGTTTTGATCGTGTGGCATCCAACCACATTTTGACATATTTGCTGTAAATTCTGCATGTCGATGACTCACCCAATGACTTATTAGCTGTTGGGGAAAAAAGTTGGCAAACCTGTTGGAAATTTTTGGCAAGCTTCATTCCTTATATCGCGGCCATCTGGCCTGCCCTGACACCTTGGCATTGACCTCAAACGCAGTGCATGTTTTACAGTCACCAGACTGTATCACGGATCACTCGATGGGAAGATCACACAGAAAAGTTGCTTGTGTGGGAATTCGGCACGCTTGTGGATTTGTTGCCGAGGGCGGTGCGGGGTCCAAGAGAAACCATGCAAAGTTCAGTCCGGTAGGCTCTTGAGCTGGCACCATCTGCTGCTTTCTCACATAAAGACAACAGACGGGCACGTGTGGACCGAGTGTAGTTTACTGTCAAAGCCTGTAATAGGATTAAGCAGCTCACTGTTTTGTCAGGATGGATTAAAATATTTCCTTTGCTTAAAACCAGTGATGGAGCTCCGCACGCTTCTGACAGTCATTAGAATGCCCTGGCCCCAAAGGAAAATCATTAACCATTGATCAACAAAGTGCATTACTTTTCTTATCTTTGGGCGTGCACCGTGTCACTGTGTTCAGAAACCTGCGACATTTATTTATTCCCACCCCACCCCACCTAGCAGTCTTTCCTCTGACAATAATAAGCGCATTCAATTTGCTACTACAAGCTTGGCCATG
Source organism: Hippocampus abdominalis (assembly GCA_018466805.1). Lineage (NCBI taxonomy): Eukaryota > Metazoa > Chordata > Actinopteri > Syngnathiformes > Syngnathidae > Hippocampus > Hippocampus abdominalis. Next base: position 19,226,648 of record CM031707.1, read on the forward strand.
CAAGTCATCCATTATTAAAAACATTATTGGTAGCGCAAAATCTGAAACAAGACACTAAATGAGATTGGGAAGTGGGAACAATATTGGATAATTTGCTTCTGTAATTGTCCAATTTTGCTGCACTTCAGAAGCGTGACAGTTCAATTATGCCCCGATTAATATTTCAGGAGTGTGTAGCATGAGCAGGCGGAGGGCACTTTCAGGACTGTCACAGGAGGATGAGAGAGGAAGTGAGGACGCCGGCACTCAAAAAATGAGGCTCAGTTGGAGTTGGATGATGCACCGGGGCGCCGAAGGTCTGCGATCTGTCTGTTCTGGATCAACTTGTCACAATACAGTCAGAAAGAAAAAAAAGTGAAGACGAATTATATTCTCTTATTTTGATCATCAGCCTCCACAGTGATGCCTTGAAATCGGATTTCAATTCATTCTCTGGCCATGCTCATAACTCACAACACACATATCCTAAATCATATGTTCTCATTAAATTGAGTGGGAACACCATTGATCCGCTACAGCCTTCCCCCAAAATACAACAATAATGGTTGGCATGTATATTCTAATGGGGGAAACGGAGCATTTCTTAATGTTGTACTTTGTAAAAACATGCAATAGTCCATCCATCCATTTTCCGAACCGCTTCATCCTCACTAGGGTCGCGGGGGGTGCTGGAGCCTATCCCAGCAGTCTTCGGGCAGTAGGCGGGGGACACCCTGAATTGGTTGCCAGCCAATCGCAGGGCACACAGAGACGAACAACCATCCACGCTCACACTCACACCTAGGGACAATTTAGAGTGCCCAACGAGCCTGACATGCAATAGTGACATAATTAAATAGAATTAAACAAAATTACATTGCACCCGGTCTATTCACAGGGTATAAGCAGAAGGCAAACATTTGCAAATAAAGCCAATTCAGCTGTGTTTAGAAAAAAAACAACTCTTTCGCTTCCTTGATTTTATGTTTAGTTTGACATCTAACCTTCAACTGGGGGTGGCAAGTCAAACGCAAAGAATTGGAGCAACAAGCAAACCACTTCCAAACTGAATTATGTGATCTGTTATGTTTTTGTTTAGGTTACATATGGTTTTGTTCCTTCATGTGCCCTTTTTGTCTTCACCTGTTCTCGTCGTGCAGGTCCCTTGTGTTCACCAATCGGCTCCCTCAACCCCTTTGTGTAATGTCCAGGTGGTTCTCGTTGTCTCGTCCCCTTGCTTGTATTTTGTTCCCGGGCTTCTGTCAGTCTTTGTCAGATCATTGTGTTGTGTGTGTGTGTGTGTGTGTGTGTGTGTGTGTGTGCGTGTGTGTGTGTGTTTGTGTCTGTGTCATGGCTTGTTTCTGGCTAGGTTTGTTATTTTGGTCTCCTGTAGTTTTCAGGACATTGTTTGTATACTTGAGTTAGTTTTTTTCCGGTGTACTCCCGTTTGTATTTTTGTGAAATACATTTTGCTCGGTCCATCCTCCTGCCACACTGCTTTTTGGGCTCCTCCACCTACCACCTCGCGAACGTGATATAATCTGATTATTACCGCATGTGCTGTCCGTCCTCTGAACCTGTTCATATGTTTAAGCTCAGGGGAAGGTGTGCCGCACCTGTCTGGATCTCGTCTTATGACGAGTTCATCATTTTGCTTCTGATCTGGCATCTTTGAAGCCCAACAGGAGTGCCCCCTGCCCAGGACAGTCATGGCATTAGTTTCCCAGCGGCCAACAGAGAGATGAATTAACTAATTGGACTGCGCTGACTGGAGCCGTAATTTTGTGGCAACAAGCACAGGGTTCCTCTCTCTCCGAATTTTTTCACTTGCTTTGACAAAGGCTGGCAATTTGCCCTGATCTTGCTATGCCACAGTGGGACATGATTAATGGCACTTGTTTCTCAAATCCACAAACCGAAAAATCGTATTTCATTCGACCAGACTTGATTCCGCATATCGATCTAAACAAAAAATGAGGGAAATACTCTCCATACGTGAAGAGCAGAATTATCAGCGAAACAAGAGAGTTGGTGTTATACTTCACTGCTTGAATTTCCTGTTCTGGTTGTGAGCAAAGCATCTGGACAATGTTACAGCGGGTACGCGGTATGATCCGGCGATCAGTTATGTGGCCTACTTCCTGTTATAGGGTCAAGCTGAGGTTGCGTTGAGACAAATCCAATGGAATGATTACAAGACCAGACAACTCGGGATTTACACAGCAGTGTCTGTATTTATACCGAATACTGAAGGTTTATAAACATTGCACAACTGAATATTAATAGTGCTTCAGGTCTTTTTTTTTTTTTGCGCATCTATACAGAATTTGTCTTCATAATAAGGTGTAAATTTAAGTCGATTAGCAAATGACACATTTATCCCTTTAGAAGATGACAATCGCACTCGCAGAAATATTTAATGAGATGGTGTAAATATGTGTCATTTCTAAAATGTTGTGACATTAAGGCAGCAATATTACAGCGGTAAGCGTCATGACTTAACTTTAACAATGCTATTCGGTCGGTATACATTCAATTACAATCCGGCTTTGAGCTGCTCAAGAGTTGATCTCAAAATCATGGCAATTTTTAATACAGTAGTATGTAAGTAAGTAAGAAGATTCTCACAGAACACATGCAATGGTGTATATACTGTACTTACAAGTGACATCATCCTTTGCTCTGGTCCCCATAAGGAATGTATACATTCCCTCCAAATGCAATAACATCCAGTATAAACAGCAAGTATTTGTTAGTAAACTGGCGGAAGAATCAGAGCTGAGCTGGCTCAGAGTTTTGTCAGTGAGGCTTGATATGGAGGAACGCGAGCACCGAGGACCCTGGTCACATATGTTGCCTAAAGCCTCCGGCTTGGTTAAGACGCTCATTAAGCCTTTGACAATCAATCCCACAAAGCCTCGTGTAAAAGGCTATTCACATGAAGGGGACAAAGGAGCGGTGGAATGCAACTTGCACTCCCAATCCGTCCTTGCGGCACACAACTTGAGACAAAGCTGGATAAAAATGTCATCACGACAAGAGTGGCTAAAATGCACTGTTAGCGGTGCTACAAAAACACATACGAACAATGGCTCAATCTTTTTGTGCATTAAATATACAGGTAGTGATCGCGACTACCAAAATACATTTCCAGGCATGAAAAGAGCCCTCGTGTGTTCTCCAAATGACTAACAGTGATTTACTCGAGTGTCTTTTCTTTTGCTGTAGATTGGAAACATACGGATGCGAGCTGAAAAGATGAATATGATGACATATATTTCCACGCGCCGTATTTATATCTGGACCTGCTACATCTAGTTTCTTAAAAGGCAGCATTACTCTCACAAAACCACAGAATCAAAGGGTTAGCAAATGAAATTAAATGGATAGACTTAAATTAGCTTCAAGTGAATATTTTGGAAAATCCATCCATTGTCATCATCTGATCCTGAAGAAGGGTCGCAGGGGGGGGAGCCTATCCCAGCGGACTTTGGGCAGAAGGTGCACGACACCCTGAACTGGTCGCCATGCAGTCGCCACATCCACATCGTCAGGGGTCCTCAAACTTTTTCCAGTGAGGGCCAATAACTTTTCTCTGCAGAGGGCCGGGGTCAGTTTGTAACAAAAAGTGTGATGATTGCAGAGGTCTTTTCCATAAAACTACACGTAACTAAATATTAACCTTTTCTGCGATCTGGACAGGAAAAAAAGAATCTGAAAACAAATAATAACACTCTTAAGGAAATAAATTACATCCATCCATCCATCCATTTTCCTCACTAGGGTCGCGGGGGGTGCCGGAGCCTATCCCAGCTGTCTTCGGGCAGTAGGCGGGGGACACCCTGAATTGGTTGCCAGCCAATCGCAGGGCACACAGAGACGAACAACCATCCACGCTCACACTCATACCTAGGGACAAATTTTAGAGTGCACAATCAGCCTGCCATGCATGTTTTGGGAACGTGGGAGGAAACCGGAGCACCCGGAGAAAACCCACGCAGGCCCGGGGAGAACATGCAAACTCCACACAGGGAGGGCGGAGCTGGATTCGAACCCGGTACCTCAGCACTGTGAAGCCGACGTGCTAACCACTGGACTACCGGGCCGCGAAATAAATTACAACCAATCAATTTTTCTCTGACATCATCTTTTTGACATTATTCATTTGATAAGGGTATGTCCAGGAATTGTTGTTATTTGTGAGCAAAGGGTTTCGGATGGGGCACATGGGTGGAATCGAATGTTACGTTTTATGCATGTCCAAGTCTCCATCACGTAGCCGGACTGAAAACAAAATGAGAATGCATCTCTGCTGTTGTTGAGGGGGCCGGGCAAAATGTGGAGGCGGGCCGTAGATTGGGGACCACTGTCGTAAGTATTCATACTGGTCTACTCTTTGGAAAACACACACACAGTTTGTTGCTCGGCAAGAACATTGAGTTGCGAAACAAATGAACTAATCGACCGTTTTTCGACTTTTGGCGTTACACAGAACCTGATTGTTCTACTCCGATGAACAGGGAGCTCGACTCTATGGCCACAATGACGGACTGGGGCGACTGAAAGCTCGGCTGAAGTGCTAAGAATGTTGATAAGAACCTTCCACCTTCCAAAGCTCAATCTCTCTCCCACAGCAAAAAAGTGGGGCAGTGGGGGGTGTGAAGTACACAGTGGATGATGAACGATGGAGGCACTGGTCTTAGATTTGCGTTCCACCCAGGAGAGCGGCAGAAGTGAGATAGGGGGATGGTCATGCTTGAATTATGCTGATGTGAGTTGTAGCCGCAGTGGAAATGCAACAAAAGCTCGCTTGCCGCCACCGAACGAGCAGCCAGAAAGGTAAATTATTTCTTGGACCTTTTTATGAGGTTGATGGTTTGAAATATGCAGCATTAAAATGATTTATTAGTGCATAATTGATGCACCGATACAATATTGCGGCTTCCATATCGTAACTTAACATGTTGAACAAATCCCGTAAGCGACACCGGATCTGTTGAAGGACTTGGTTTTTGTTGTTGTTGTTTTGAGGGGCAGGGTGCGAGGGGACTCCAATGAGTGCACTCAGCCAAAGTCAGTAATGGAGAGCACTCAGACTCTTGTGCAATGCCATTGGCAGATCCTCAGAGTCCATGAGCACTCATGTCGCCACAACAGGATGGAGCTGTCGTTGCAGCCACAGAAACACAGGGAAGCCTTGTGAACGCGACACAAATGCTGAGGGCTGGGCGGTCCTGCAAAGCCGAGCCAGATGGGTGGCCACCAAGACAGGCACTTCCGAAACGCTTCGTGCAGTCACGGCAAGCACCTGACAATGTCCTGGACACAACACCCGGAGAAAGTCACCCTTTTTTTCTCTTTGTTACATGCTTACGAACAACTTGGAAGCAGAAGCACACAAGTGCCCAACAGAATTTCCTATGGGATAGTATCGACCAACCCAACTTACAGTCCATACCTACCTGTACATGTTCTAACTCAATTAACTTCTTTTTGGTTTTTCATTAAAAAAGCTATGTCTGCAGTCTCCACCCGCGCAGTACCCGTTCCCCATGCCGTGGTTTAATGTAATCTTTCCCCCCCCAAAAAAATAATCTGCTCTGCTGCCAGCGTAAACGCTTACAACATCTTAAATTTGCAACATGCATCTTATCTCCCTCCAGCAGCAATCGTGAAATGTTATCAGACAGCTACAAGATGGGGGTCTGCAAATGTGTCATTCTGGTGGAATTACAATAATGCTCTCTTGACCTGCTGTCCCACCTCAGGCAAGCAGGAACCCAATAACAGTACGAGTATTTTTCGGCTCTCGTGTCACACTCCTGGACCACACATTTGGGAGTTGAAAAACAAAACATGCATGTAAGAACCAGTGTCAGAATCAATATTTTCTTCTCCTGGAAACCAGAATTGTCAGGGGATGTTTTGCATTTGCCATTCAAGATCCTTTCATTTTCCATTCTGATCACTGATACTCTCCCGTGCTGCCCCTTGCGTCTTGCTTGCTTAATACTGTACAAGACCCTGTGTGAGTTCACAGTTTGCAAATGACTAAAACTATTGGAACTGAGCAAGCCCAAGGGATCGCGGCGTTGGATTTGCATGGTCCTCTTAATGATCCGTGACTGTCAATGAAAAACAGGCAGAATTCCAGCACTGTTGGCCTTTCATCTGCTCCTCAATTATTTCCAGATCGGTGGTGACGGCTGATTTATTCAGCGCGGCTCGAGCAACCATTGAACAAAAAGCTTTCTTCAAAAGCCACATCAAACACCTTGCGCGCCTTCGACAATGGTTCACTTGCAGAACATGTTTGGTTAAACTTAACAGGGACTTTCAACGTATGTTTTCCCCACCAAAAAGAGGAAGGCAGAGTCCTTAGTCCAGACAAGCATGACAGTCTCCTGCACACTCAGCCTGCTGTTCGAGCACTACAGATGGTGCGCTAGGTCAGGGTGGTGGTGGTGATATGCACTCCTGATACAACACCTACTGAACATCTGCAGCACGTAACCTGCAGAACGGTAAAGAATCTCTTGGAAATGACGCTATTTTTTTTACAGCACACCTAAAGTGTCCAAGTTATTGTGGCTCTTGTATGGATGAAATTATATATTTCATGCCTCTGTCTCTCTGCTCAGTACTTCTGTAAAGTCATACACATTTGCCTTGTGCGTATAATGATGCCATAATGCCATATAACTAAACTCGCCTTGCCTTCGAACTCAATTTGTTTTGGGGTTTTTTTTGCGACTGGATCAATATGCTGTGTCTTCGGCCGGCTCGGTGAGGTCACTTTCACAGTGGAAACGGCCTCTTTTGGAGTGTGTACACAGCTGACAAAGAATGCAGAGGCAAACATGAGCTTCAAGATGAATGCATCAAGATAACGGCAATGCTGCGGAGTCAAAGCGGGGAGGCATGGTAACGGCTTTGGCTGTCCTCGCCATACACATGATAATATGTGCAGCCTTACATTTAGAGCAGGGGATCGCGATCGACCAGTAGCCCCCCGACTGCTCCCGTGTCACTCGCAAGGGATCTAGTGGGAAATTGGGGGGGGGGGAAGAAGGATTTGTGTGTTGTGTTATAAATATTTGATATTTTTGTGTTAGTGCACACCGCAAATCGAAGCATCCGATCAGTTTCATTTTCACCAAAAACGCATTTAAAAAATCATCTAAAATAAAACAGCAGGTCACCTTTAACAGAGTGGCGACCGATCTGCATCAGTGCAAGTTGTTCGAGGTTGGCAGTCTGTGTGGAATGTTCTTCCGCTGCCTGTGTGAGTTTTCTTACGTTCTTACTTCCGTTTCCTCTTACGTCCTCAAAAACGTGTGACATTAATTGTAGACTCGAGTCATTAACTGGCAACCAGTCCAAGGTGGACGCTGCCACTCAAAGTCACATCAAATAAGCTCCCGCTCACCTGCGACAGCCCACAGGTTAATCAGGAGAAAATGCAGAGATGAACGATATGCACTGCAGCAATAACACATTGAGCCATTGGTAGTGCAGCTGAAAACAACGTGGTGGCAATGCGGAATTCTTTGGGACATCTTCATTTAATTACTTCTCAACATCTTGGAAAATTCAACCAAATGCATGAAAATAGAACCAGCTAAGTAGGACGTTCGTTTCCATCTAAAGTAGCTAGCCTGTCAGAGAAGGTTTTGAAGCAAACACTCCAAAAACTTCCTCTCCTTAATCCTGTTACGCCAACAAGGTTTAATTCTAGCCAGAAAACAAGCTTTTTCCTTCTTATGGTGGCATAACAAAGAGAATCAGATTTGACCAGTCACTTGAACTCAGCCTTATAATAAGCAGTAAGGATCTAACCGCCTTTTAAGGAGTGTCCTCCAGGCCCCTTTGCTTCCACACACATCCTGGGTCAAGCCTTCTGGACCGCGAGGGATAAGAGGCCCGTCACACTATCCGGCTAATCCCGCAGTGGAAATTGTCGCTGGCATCCGTCTCACATGAGCACCCAGCGGGGGATGAAGGGCAGTCAGATATTTTAGACAATTTACTGATTGTGTGCGTGTGCATCTGTGTGTGGAGGGCGCTGGGCAGGGTCACGTCTTTGTGGGGGGTTTTGCACCGACAGCATGTCAAAAGACAGACGGGATGACTTTTCATGCCTCTTTCTCATTTTCATTCAGGCGCTACATAAAGGCGACCCAGGGAGGTCTCTTTTAGACAGTGTGTGGGCTAACAATAATTGTTGTTAAAATGTCATATCGCAGTGTTGGGGCATGCTTAGACTCACTGATTTTACTTCGTTGTCATCAGACGAATCATAATAGACCGTTGATTTGATGTCCATGATTTTCACGAATGAATATTATTGCTGTGGGAACACTGTAACGATGTACTTCTCAAAGCATCTCTTGATAGCCAATTAGCTCATGTCAGATCTCGTAGCCCGGAGGCACATTTATATTAAATGTCAACAACCAAATGAGCATTATGTGTTCCTTCTTGGGCCATTTTATCTGTTTCACATACAAGTTAATTGTCTGGCTCAGTATTTTTTTTATGAAAATAACAGGATGAGAATACTTGGTATTCATGGGAATAAAGGCGAATCAAAGTATGGCTCATTATTATACATCAAGAAACAAGTACTTGGCAGACTCCCACAACTAAAGGCTCCCCAAGGAAAGTAGAATGGTCACAAGGGCAAACTTGTCTGAGTTGCTTGTTCAAGTTGGAAATGCTCATTTTGTAACCGTAACAAAACAAAAAAAACATTAATTGCATGCCTTTAAGGCACTTGTGGTCCTGCCGTATGATTGCTTTGCTACAGGAAATACCTTTTAGCAGTGACAAACAATGAAGTTGGATCACCACACCGAGTGTTAAACTGGCAATAGCATGCTAAATCACGTTGTTCCAGCTTTTAACCATGTTTAAATTTAATCATGGATAGAACTAAGCTGTATGCTCTTAAGTCTTACATACCGTAGCGTATCACTTTGTTGCTAATTCACTTGTCTATCGCCTGCCTATTTTGATGCGAACCAAACAGCAGCATTGGCAACGAAGTCAGCCTTTGCTCAACATGAGCTCGCATTTGTCTTATCAACAGTCATGTATGGCATTGCGGTGTGACCAAAAATGTCACGGAGGAATTACCTTTTGAGGGTTTGACATAACATCAATCTCAGCAAGCTTGAAGCTACAAGTACAGTAATTACTTTGACTTGGAGTTACTGATGGACGGCTGCTATTTTTCTCACCCAATTTTCATCCAATGCTTCATCTTTCAGTAACTCGGAAGCCTTTAAGTTATTATAATATACATGTCGGGGTTGCAAAGGCCTAAATTTCCATGATCCGTTCTGTCCAATTCTTGATCTTGATCCACATTCAAACATTGCATCACACCATCACTCAATGGCTTGTTTGTAAAGATTGCTATTAAGTCAGGAAGGCAAAGTGTAAACCATGCAGAGCAAAACATAAACTTCACTCCGAGGCAAGAAGTCAACAGGAGATTCCAACTTATAACCTGTGACCGGAGCACTCGGAAGATTGCAGCCTGCGCACAAATGCTACACAAAGCAGACTATTCCAGAAAAGTTTCCCTCTGTGATGAAATATGGAACAGGATGCTAGTCTTGGTTTCCTAATAATAGCAGTCTCACATAGGATTATGAGTTGGAATACCCTCGACAAGCACGGAAGGTGGAAGGTTACGTTAGCTACAAAGCTTGCACCTTTGTTTGCAGGTAGTTTGTCAATAATTTGACATTAATACATCGCCTGTGGAAAGTAGCATTTAACTTTACAGCACATGCTAACTTCTCAACAGAGGCTTCATTGTCTCAATACAAAATATCAGTTTTCAAAGTAGCAATGCATGCTAGCATGCCTCTTCCACTGAGCGAGGAAGAGCCAGGGTTAAATGGCTGGAAACAATCTGCCTTGTTTTCATAGTTCTCATGTTAAGTTTGCCTTTAATGCAGTCCCAGGCCAACAGCAGTTGGTGCGGACCATCTCGTGTCACGAAACGGGCACCCTCATAAATGCGTTAAGACTTGAAGGCAGTGGCATTAGCATTTTGGACACAAATGAATAGAGGCATTTGTTCCTGTGTCCCCTGAAAGACTCTATTAAAGGACGGTTTAGGAATTGCTCTGTTTTCCACTTAGTCACGTTTGGGCACCACAGTGTGAATCTTGGCAAAGCACTCATGATGGCTGATTTTGCATTTGATCATTTATCGCCCCTGCAACATTTGAATAGCAGTCAGAAATTGTTTTTCAACAATGCTTCTACCGATGTCCATCTGTTATGCTTGATGTGTTCTTGATCGCCATTTCTGCTATATTGAGCTACGTATATTGGTAGGCATTGTCAATTTCCATTGGAAAGAGAAGGGGCAGCAAGCTCTGATTCACAAAACCGGTCCAGTCAGGTTCCAAGAAACACAGTGAGAAGTTTAAGATCCTCGCTTTTCATCTCCAGACGCACATGAGTGCATGTCTTACTGAATACATGTACATGTACTGCTCATCTGTGCCCAAAGGTTACTCTTGTATTTTTGGATATTATGTATGCATAATTAAGAAATTCTGAATATAGTTTGCATAATTTAGAGGGATTCATTGACATGAAATAGCTTCCGAGCGATCCACAAAATTAACCACGATCCCTTACCAACTGTACAGCCATTTTACCCAGAATGTGTAGCAAACTCAGAAAGCCAATTCTGTTTCGGATCCAAATGGATGAACTGCTGGGGATTCCGACCTCGAGTCTATATGGGTGACTGATCCCCATGCACGATGAGTATTGATCTGCATCAGGCAGGACAGAGAATAGCCGCAGGGCTGATCATCATCAATGATGCTCTGCTTACCACAATATTGTCAAATTCAATGTGCAAAGATCGAATCCTGGTGTAGCTAGGGATCAATAATTTATAGTACTTCATATGCCCTTTTTGGGGGTTTTTTTGGTGCGGCTTCGAGAACAAAAGCTGAAGGCAATTTGCAGTGTTTTCAAGTGCAATGGAACGAATTAATAAGCTCTTGTGCGTCACGATAAGGCCACACCGATTTCTACCGATGATAGGCGAATACCAAAGGCTCTGAGGGGCGCATTATGTTCAGTGACTATGAAAGCATTAAAACTGTACCTTGAGAGAAGAGAGCAATGTACGTAAAATTAGAAATGATTTCAGGCTCATTGATAGAGACTTCATTTAGATGACTGAAAATGTCTATTGTCTTTTTGGAAACAGACGGTGGAAAGTCTATCTAAACGTATAACAGAAAAACAATGGCCATATACGGCATCTCACGTTGCCTGAATAAATAAAGAAACGTGATGAATGTGATTGTCCTAACCCTGTATTGATTTTCCAAATATTGCATTTTCACGCCTTCCTTAGGATAAGAGGTCATCCATCTCTTTGAAATACGGCTGCGCACTTTTGACTTCACACCGTTTAATGCAGAAATATTTTATGTCAAACGTGCTGATGAGACTATTTTAAATCGAAAACGCAATTCGCAGGCACTGACTCCACATCCACAAGTCATCAATTTTGCCAGACCCATCCCCCAGTTGAGCAGCGCTTCCTGCGTTTCCTCCCAACTATCCCCGACTCAATATTTGTTTCCCCGCTCTTAAAAGAAGATAAATGAGGACAAATGACCCAATTAGCATCCTTTGTTGAGCTAGAGCGGTTTTCTAGTGGGTGTTGCAAATCACATTTTTCTTGTTTGGCTCCTTCACGGGACAGCTTTAACATGTCTGATATGAACTGTCCCAATGATCTCGGGTGTTCACACCATCAAGTCTCGGGTGAACCATCTGAACGTGCCGAGACAGCACTACAGGGACAGCCATTAGTGTCCAAAGCGGTGTAGCCCTAATGATGATGGCCGTTGATTTGCTGCCGTCTGCATTATGGGAAGCACAAGTCTCTGACGTTGGTCACATGAAGTGCTTCTCAACATCTTTGTGGATGCATTTCCTCAGCCAATGAGGAAATCAAAGAGCACCAAAATGACTTTATGCGGTTTTCACTCATGAGAGCACATCCTTTTCACTATCAGGAAAAAAGATTTGATGTAATCTCCTTTTTCCCCCCAGTTTCCTGTACTTGTAGTGACAAGGCGCGAAAGCAGACAGTCTTGACCTTAACACACCACCCAGGGAAGCATTTTGAGGCGCTCCCTTATTATTCGGTAGCATTCTAGAATTTTGCAGAAAACTGACAAAGTACTGTTAATTCATCTGATAATATGTATTTTTACACACAAACATACACAGCAAGACTTTCAACTCCGCCTGCTGTACAGTATGTGTATCGAATGATCGAAGCATCGGGCTTTCAGTTGCATGCCAGCCAATCATGAAGTGAGGAGTGGAAAGGGACAACAGCTCCTCCATTGACAGAGTCTTCTTCCAAACATAACACGACAATCTTATACAGATGTTTTTTCTTTTGTATGCCAATTTTCTCATTTTAATGTTAACGTTAATCAAAAATCGACGCGGCCACTGTTAAAATTGTGATTGGAAGAAGTGTGTGTATGTGTTTGTGTTTGTGTGTGTGTGTGTGTGTGTGTGTGTGTGTGTGTGTGTGTGTGTGAGTGTGTGTGTGTGTGGGTGGAACTTTCATTTGCACACAGAACAGCTTTCTATTTGCTGCTGCAGGGTGAGCCATCAAATTTTGGGGCAATTATTGTGGTGATTACAGCCAACAGTTACCTTTAAATAAATCTGAGGGGGAATTAAGAGTAAAAAAAAAAAAAGAGCAACACAACGATCACCGTTGCAAACAGTGGCCTTTAAGTCATTCCGAGGTCTAATGAAGATTAAAAACCAAAAAGCAGCAGAATTATCACCGTCGCAAATTGAGACAATGATGGTCAAATTGCACCAGCCTGAAACTGAGGCATGCGATGCACTTTTGCAGCCTGTTAACTATCGTAGCTCACACGTACCGTTTTAAAGTGCTTCCCTCAGCCCTCCTAGATTCCTATTCTTTGCCCGTGCCCTCAGTGAATTGTACACGAAGCAAACTCTGAATGAGAATAATGATGATAAAAGATAGAGCGCAAAAGCTCTGATCGCAAGCTGCAATTGCAGACTGCTGAGCGCTAACAACTTCCGGTGACGTAATCATGAGCCACCGTAAATTTTAAAATTAAAGATTTACCTGCTTTATTTTATCTTTTAAATATTTTTTTGTGAAAATGAGACTGATAGAATTATTAGGGTGCAGCGTACATTAACACAAAAAAATATATTACTAACATGTAAAAAGACACACAAATGGTTGTTTGTTTGTTTTCTCCTCGACACTCCTCGACACTCCTCGGATCTACAGTCAAACCTCGGTTTTCGTACTTAATCCGTTCCAGAAGACTGTTCGGAAACCGAATTGTTCGGAAACCGAAACCATGTTTCCCATTGAAATCAATGTAAAATGTTTTAATCCGTTCCAATCAAGAAAACAACTTTTTTGAACCACTTTTTTTTTTACAATTTCACACCATAAGCTGTACAAATGTAATGGGAGATGACCCATTTTAACATTAACATAGTAACATAAAAATTGAAGGAACATCTCTCTCTCTCTCTATCTGTCGTGGGGCGTGCGCCTCTCCCAGCTGTCAGCAGGCAGTAGGCGGGGCATTTCGGCGTCCCGAACTCCTTCGCCAACACAGACACACGCACACCTGACTCATATTTTGCGATTAAATCTTTCTTAAATTCTAGAGTTTTGCGCACTATTTTCCTCTTTTGTTCACCAGGTTCACCACTTCCGCTTTCTTTGGTGCCATGATTAGGGGCTGCTCCACGATGCAAAAATAACAGTCCAATATAACATAGTTCTCACCAAACAAGTCTGCTTTTTTAAAAAAACATTCTTAATCGAACAATACAAACTCGTCTGCTCACAAGCTGTTTCTGTACGATTATTGCATAATAATGAGACACCGGACACCAGTGTTCATTATGTGCGGCTGTAAAAAAAACGCACGCCGCCCCCCCTCCCCCGTGTTGCCAGGGCAAACCATTATGAAAAGAGGGGGATTTCACTAGTCCTAACAGAAGCGTCTCACCAAACACGTCTGCTTTTTTTTATTGAACAATACAAAAACGTCTGCTCACAATGGTCGCTTCCTGTGTAGCGACGAGACACAAGGGAGCGCCGCGACACGGGAGAGCGTCACTTCACTCCTCTCGGCTTTGCTACCTCCTCTCGGCTTCGCTACCTCGCGAAGCTACACGAGGTAGCGTTGCTACACGAGGTAGCAAAGCCGAGAGGAGTGAAGTGACGCATTCAAGTGCGCTCAGTTAGTTCGAGAACCCAAATTTGTTCGGCATCCGAGGCATAAAAAACTCGAAATTTTAGTTCAAAAACCGAATTGTACGAGAACCGAGACGTCCGAAAACCGAGGTTTGACTGTACTTGGGACCTGTCTTAGATCTACCGGTAGATCAGGATCGACGTAATGGGCACCCCTGGTTTAGACTGTACTACATGTTCATGTTTTTACATCTCTTTTATACATCGGCGGCCATTCTATTGGAAATAGTTCGGTGTGACTGTACGTGTCTCGATGACGATCTTATCCCAAAATTTGGATTGTCACTTGAAAATCAAAAGATTTAAAAACTTGACGGGATTTTTTTAAGTACGGTATGTCAAACTCAATTCAACAGTATATGTCCAAAGGCCGTTTTTTCCCAAGATGCTTTATTGTCCCATTGTGTTGTTTTGATGTACACAAAACAGTTATCCTTTGAGGTTATGCCAATTTCTGTGAAGATAAACCACATGAAATGCAGAAAAGCAAACATGTTTCCTCTATTCCAATAATTCTTTCCAAACCCCAGTATGTGTCAAAAGAGAGGAAACCAAGTTGTTTACTTCAAGACTGAGATAACTAAAGACAGTCGCGAAAGGCCCCCCTTCGTGTCTCAACAGCTTTGCAAAATTTTGAGCCGCTTGTCATGTTTGACAAATGTTTATGCCGTTTGATATGTTGTGAGCTGCAGGAGGATCCGACCACACTTTGGAGTCTTACTGAGATCCGTCCTCGCCACCGTTGGTCAAGCAAAAGAAGGCCTCAAGTAATAGAGGGGCCTTCCGTGCGCATTTGTGACATTGGCCTCGAAGGCACGCCTCCTCCACTGGTGAGCCACAGGAAGACGTGTGGAGCCATCTGTGAATTTGCGACGGGAAACGGGGAACGCGCTCCGCTTGTGGATATGAGGCTAATGTTTCAAAGGCGCTTGAGTTACACCACGCAGCACAGCCAAGGGGCCGATAAAGCACCAGCTTGACAAGAATATACACCTCGGGGGATTCAAATCTTTGAACTGAGTTGCGAAAGGCTTGCCCTCCACACACACTGAAGTAGATAATCACAATTCCATGACGCGGGGCGCAAGGTGCGGATTCGGATGGGGCGAGCAAGTTTTAGGGAGGGATTACTGAGGGGTGAAATGGTTTTAAAAAACAGCTATGCATTTGTTTTCTATTTCAGAGGGCAGACAGCCGTGAATTCTGAAACTGTCAGAAAAGTGACAGGCCTCAACGTTACCATCGTCAATTATTTTCGCTTTCTGAAAGCATCTCGGAAAACGCAGAGCGGAACTGTCACTCCAAGATGCGTGTGCCCCTCCTAATTTACTGTGACCCCGACTGAGACAGGTTTTTTTTGAGGGGCGGAAACTGAATGAATTACAAGTGACATCATTGTCATATAAACCTGTGATTATCCTTTCAGTAACAGAAGGTACATTTGTTCATATCTGGGGGGACTTCACACCTCACAAATTACTTCCACATCCTGGCCTTAAATTGGTATCACAAAAAAATAAGACAATAATATGACACATTAAATAAGCACTCATATGCTACAACTTTAGATCCTTGCACAACGTAATGAAATTTCTGCTGGCCGACCGCCCTAAATAAATGTCGCTACAGTTCAAAAGCAAGGCTGCGATCCGAATTCGGAAAATTTAAAGCCCTGCTTTGAATAGTTTTTTTTGCCATGCGACAAATATCGTAATTCCACTGCACTGCGGTTTAGTCTGACTCGGTACAATTGAAGCTACATTTCTGAAAAAAACTTATCAGCCGATGTTTTTGCCTATACTGTACTATGAAACAAAATGTGACTAACTAGCTGTTCACTGAATATTAATTCTCTTGCTATGCAAGAGAATTAGAGGCAAAGTCACTGCCCTAATCTGTCACTCACTCAAGAAGTCAATCATGGAGCCAAGAAGTCCATTTAAATGCAAATGTGACAACAACCTTTTTCAAGGAGGTGTGGAGCTCCTCTGTGAATCACTGCTTTACTGTTTGTGCCAGGAAGATGACACACCTCACAAACTGCAAAGAAGGTTCAGACATCGGTACAGAAATACAATTGAGTTGAAAACGTGTGTTACACGTCACTCAAAGGCTGACGGTAGCATAACAATGTTGGATCTGGCTAGGATTTGTCTTTGTTGTGCTATTGTCAATTCCTTTATTTTGGCCATTTTTACAAACAAAAGTGGTTTACGTTAGCATCCCTCTATGGAGTAACGAGAGACTCACAAAGAACAAACTTCACTGTTTGCATTTGTCATACATTCGCTCAGAATCGTGAATTGGGATTTGCTGCGATTTGCTTTCGTTTTCTTGTTCACGGCTCTGACAAGATGATGCGGACGAATCTTTGAGTAGCACTGGAAGAGAATGGTTACATAGCACTCATAGCTAGGACGAAGTAGGGGATGTTTCAAAATGACAGAGTGACCTGACAATTGACATTGACAAACTGCTTCTGATTTATTTTTTTTAAATCAAGCCAATTACTTCTAAAAATGTCCAAACATAATGCAGCCAATTTTCAGAGCTCTGCTACAGAACCCATGCCAGCATTCTCTTGTTCGTAAGCCTTAATACAATCCTCTCTGCCAATTAGGGTGAAGAGATTAGGTCACTGGTTGTTCATGAATTCTCCAATAAATTAAATGGGTCAATGGGGCCGCTGTTACCAAAAACAAATACGGATTACAGACCTGGTTCAGGTGGTAGCCCAATTAGCAAATTGGCCACTCGGCAGGTCGGCTTTTGGTTTCATGAGTCTAATCACGCTTGATTTGCTCGCTAATCTTCGCTTTGGAAAACCGTGTTGTGTTAACATGTCACAGGACGAATAAACAGCCACTTACGATGCAGAACAAACACCAGCACTTCAAGTTCACAGTAAATGAGCATGGTCGACACAGGTGTGTGCCTGCTTGGGGCTTCTCGCCATCCTCTTGCAGGGAGCACCGCGTTTATTAATGAAGTCCCGGGGGAAGCATCTATTTTCCACCTCATGTTAGGCACATTGTCACAGCACCTTCACAATGACATCACAAATTTGCAACCTGGTTCAAATGAATGACAACCCACCATCAGGTGTGTGGGGGGCTCTTTGCACATAACACAGAGCCACACCCGTTGCGTTTTCAGTTTTCGCACGAAATGACAATCGTGTAAACAGTCTACCAATTTCTTTTTATCCCTCCCAACCCGGAATAGCTGGACAAAGTGGCTGGGGACAGGGAGGTCTGGGCTTCCCTCTAAAGCCGCCGCCCCCGCCATCTGACCCCGGATAAGCGGAACAAGATGATGGATGGATGGATTGTAATAGTTCTCAAATGAATGTCAGAAATGTTGAGTGGAGTAATTTTGTGATTCAACTCGGTGATGAGAATGAACAATTTCATCAGAAGAGTGTGTGAATAATCCGAGGGCTGTTTAAGTTCCTTTTCCTTCCTATGTCCCTCCCTCATGCTTGATGCCCTTCACTTACATGTCCCAGGGGTCCCCTTGGATCCTTATCCATGAAGCCACACACAATACCCTTCACGGAACACAAAGCTAGTAATACCGTTGTCCTCGGTTCTATTCTCTCCATTTGTCACTTTTATTCCCGTGTTCTTTGTGTGCCTTCCCTCTGTATACGGGAGTTGTCCCAAAGCGAACCTGCAATTGAAATGGAAATTTTTTGCTTTAACCAGTGACTTAAGGGCGATGGCTTTTTACTCATTTGGGCATAGCTGTCATCTTTGGTGCTCCTTGGAGGCTTTGGCGGCAGTGTACAACAATGTTTTTTACATGAGCATTGCATTTTATGGACATGAGTCCAGCATTGTTATCGTTCTGTTTTAAGTCTTAGCTGAGCCACGACACCAGGGGTGCCCAATACGTCGATCGTGATCGACCGGTAGCCCGTGGACTGGTCCCAAGTCAATCGCAAGGGATGTAGGGGGAAATGAAAAAATAAAAAAAGCTCTGCACAGTCGGATTTGAAGTGCTTTCACCAAGTGGAGACCTTTGTTTCGTGTAATTTTGTATTGCTTTAAGTATATCAAATTGGATGAATGAACCCTGGTTCGATTAAAAAATGGAACTCATGTTTTGCAGCATACAATATTATGCAGTTGAACTCCCGCTCATGAACGTCATTTGCCACAAGATTCATTTTTATGAACCAACATTTTTCCCATTAAACAAAAATAAGAATGAAGCCATTCCAACGGTACAATGACCATATTGTCTACTTATTAGTTGAATTCGGTATAAATGGCTTCTTATAGTCCAGACAATTGAGTTTGTTTGTTTGTTTGTTTGTTTTTTGGTGAAGAGAAAAGGCGGTTGAGCGCAGCCTTGACCGTATCAAGGGAGCCTTATTTTGAAGGTTTCCTGACCCAGTGAGCTGTTTTCAAGACACGCCACAAGGAAGCAGTGACAGCTCAGATGAAGCCTGAAGTGACAGCTGAAACTGTCAGAGAGGTATGAGTTTTTCTCTTCACCCATTAAATTTTTTAAAAAAAACAAAAAACTAAACAGCCGGCCTAAGCGCAAACCTCCAGCCAAGCTGCCAAACTCCCGGTGGACAACCCACCCATGATAGCATGTCTGAAGGTTATGTTCCAAAAATGTGCTTTGCCGCACTGCAGAGTTTACAGTTCTTCAAAAGAAACAACAAAACACAAATTGCGCCCCACCAAATACCTCACTGCCGGAACTGCAACACTTTCTTGAGCTTCCTCATAGCACCAATTTCACTTTCTCGCGAGCTATACTGAGGACTAGTTTCCAGCAAAAAACAAATATGTAACGCCCGGAACAAATTGTGAGAGAAAGCACACACAACGTGATGTCTGGTGCTTAACTGTTAACTGTGCTTAACGGAGACATGGTTCATTAAGAGAAACAACTTTTTTTGCTCTCAACCCATTTGTTTGTGAACAGATTTATGAACTGACGTTCAACTGTCAACAACCCGACCGACAGATTGGTTTATTTATTTGACACCCTATTTTTTAAATAATAAGTGGAGCGTAGAAATATCAGGAACATAAGCATGACTGGACAAACATTCCAATTAAATATCTCTGAAAAATAGCCCGAAGTATGAGTAAATAATGTGGGACTTTTGATCCTTGCACAAAGTACAAAAATAAGAAGAATTGTTGCTTAGCGTGTGGCAAGCTGCGAGCTGTGTAAAATGCTGGGTTAAAATATTGTCAGTACCCCAAAAGAAGCACTCAGGCAGCTGTGCATGCACATTGAACATGGCCAGCCACTCACTTTTTCAAGGCATGCTATTCCAACTTGTGTGGAAAGTACAAAAAAAAAAAAAATGGCATTGAACTCACCGCCAGTGCCATTGATTGAGTTTGTGTTGTGCAAGAAGCCATTCATCACACCCGGTGGCCTCAATTACACAGCGACATGTTACATAAGAACTAAACCTTGATTCTGATGGCCGCCACTTCCAATCCCTCCATTTACGCTTTTGTGGAGGTTGCAAGAAAAATGATTCTCCAGCACCCCTGCATGTCTTCTCTGACCCACTCCGTATTACCAAAAATGTATGCGATAGACATGCACGTTGCTTGGAAGCAGTCGGGAGAATTCATATTTCATCTTATCAAACACACTCGCAGGTAATGGAGTCCCTTTGCGGATGTAGTTGGTGACTATCATGAACGAGAGGGCTCTGCTATTGTGAGGCAGGGAAGCACTCGGGAGCATGGGTCGCCGCCGGAATTGCTGCTAGCTCTGGAGCCCGACCTGAACCTCAATTAAGGTCAGGCTACTCGCTAGGTGCCACATGTCACTTGATATTGCCTGCCAATCACATGGGAGTCCTTTTTAAGATTGCAAAACCGCCCGGTTCCAGTGATATGTTCTATGCACAAATACACAGGAGCCTACATGTCATATAATTTCTCTTACTCCAAGGGCACCCAATTGACTCTTTAGGCTCCATTTTTGCAGACGGCGCATGCAGAAATGGTGGCGTATCCTGATTTTTATGTGTGGACATTTTGTTAATCGCTTTGCAAAGCTGGACATTGCGGCATACGATGGTGGGCCTTTTGGCATCAGATTTCATTCCTAACTTATGATAACACAAATTAAACCCTCAAATTTGCAACTTCCCATCATCTGCCCTTGGAGGTCTGCTTGCAGTTTCTTCTTAATTATACTTTGCACACTGGATTCGAGCAAATCACTTCCATTCCCGCCACATTCCGAATTATCAGTGTGCCCCTCTCGCACACTACATTTCAAGGGAAGCGACGAGCAGCTTCGATGAGCAGCAAATCATGTGTGCTATGTTTACACCTACGACGGTGCACACCATCCTTTTTAAAATATCCCGTCTTGCACATAGCTACGCAGATATCAACACTCGGTCTAACCCGCCTCTGCGCCAACTGACGCAGCTTGTCCGACCAGGCTTGTGCCGGTCACAAGAATATTCTGATATTTCCAATCATTGCTGCTCATTGATGTCAGCTAAGGACTTCCCCTACCGCTGGTTCCATTTGACAGGCACCATAAGAACAAATTTCCTTGTTGATCTTGATAGATGGATGTGAAACGAACATGAGACGACTGTATAATAAGATCATCCTTCATTTTGTCTTTCTGAAGATAACGTTATTTTGTTATGGATCTTATAAAGTCGAACTTCTGATTATACAGATTATACCATCCTATATGGTAAGATACAGTACATTGCCTCATCAATTACTATCAATGTGCACTCCTGGGTGAGTAATATTACTTCCAACAAACACAAGAGGTGTCCACATTGGTCTACTGATATTATAAACCACGATGGGAGGTGATTCAGGGTTGCCATGGTGATGATAGGGACACGGAAGACTCCTTATACAAGCCGCTGGATCATCTGCATCACACGGCATTGGTCTTGCTTTCCATACGTGTGTATCATCAAAAGCTTTGAATACACTCACTGTTCAAAGAGAAGGGGAATCTGTTTCTTTCTCATACAACGCGACGCACGTGTGAGGGCAAAAAACAGACACACACACACACACACACATCTATGCAGCCACACCAACTGTCATCACAGGTGTGTCTGTTGCAAGGCAAACACGATCCTAACAGGTGAAGCCTGCTTTCATCTCCCAACTTCAATGCACATACGTTCACCTTCAGAGGCCTTTTGTGAAGTTGTGCAATCACCAAAACAAAGAAAGTAAGATGCTTGGAACGCGAGCCTTTGTGTTTTTGTGTGCGTCTGGCGCAAAGAGAGTTCCCACAGTGGGAAACCTCACCGATGCGGTCGGAACGTCAATGTTTCCTGACCTCGAAGGAAGCATTTGAAGTGCATTCGCAGGCGACTGAGTGCACCAACCGCTAAGATATGAAAAACGAGCTTGTCTGCCATTACAAAGGATGTTCTGTTTGCTGCATTCTGTGATCTAAGCGATTAAAAGCATGAAAAGGTCCATGAAATGCATCAGGTTGGAGCTGCATATTAAGAGGCCGGGGACTGGCCGCCACGGGCTCGTTGGGAGATGCTGGACACTTACTGCCCGTCCAATTACTGGCTCTTGCTCAAATTGTTTGGTGAGAAACATTCGACCTAGTTGTGGACACAAAGCACCAGTGCCCTGAATAGCGAGAGGCTGTGGACCATGTGTGATGACGAGTGCTATTACGAGCTCTTGGCGTTGGCTTCCACATTCAATTCCAGGACCCGAGCAAGTCCTAATTGCGCATGTGTGCTTACACATGCGCGTCCCGTTCATAAATAAGATCGACTTCGCTTGAAGAGCAGCTCGAGATAACGACATTAATTAATGTGAGGCTGACATTCAAAAGGTCGACGTTTGACCACGTGGAGCCGCACGGAGTGGGCTTTGTTAGCTTTGTTCAATTTCTGGAAATTTGCATTTGACACATCATGAAAGAAAAAGAATGGAGGCTTTGAATATTGTGCTTTTTTTTTTAAGGAATCCTGTGTGATGAGAAACTGCAGTAACACTGATATCGGATATGAGGTGATCACTGTTATCCAAATGAGATGCATCCAGTCTATAAATTCATCAAGGCCACCAGCTCAGTATACAAGAGCCACACACGGACAGAGCCCCATCAATGACAGCGAGCTATGAACAAAAAGTGCTGCCCCAATCTAATCTGATGTATTTTTTATTCACACTCACTAAGGTCTCATCTGTCATTATAACCTTGTAAACGTGTGACATTTACAGCCGTGGCACGAGTGGCGACGCGGAAGTACACTTTAAGAGCGTGTTTATTCCAAATTGCCTTCCCATTGATTGTAGCTGTGATGTAGGAACTTGCATGATATTTTGCGAGTGTAATGACAATATTAACTTCGGACTCTTATTAAGTGCTGAAATGAGTTAGCGGATTGATCATGACTTCATGATCAGTAGTATACAAAGAGTGATGCGATACACGCTTTTGATGATCAGAATGATCATTGTGGTGAATATCTCGGCTCAGAACTATACTTGAATTTATAATGTCCTGTCAACAAGAGCCAACATCAGCTTTCAAAAAAGTTGTTCATTATTTTCAAGAGGCAGAAATATTGACCCATATGTTCCATATCGTCACTTTCCTAAAATATGGCCAGTGATTTTGTCTTTTTTTTTTACTTTCAAAAAACACAAATAACAGAACCAAATACTGATGACATTATTTGCAGTCATAGTTTAATTCAAGGGTTGAATGCCCTGTACAGCAATGTAGCCGAATTTAGCAGAAGTGACCGGCATTATGAGGAGCTGTTGATTAAAAAAAAAAAAAGTACAATATGACGACATTAATGCAGCCAGACGACTTAAACAGTAGTCACAAGTGCTCAAATTCCAGTAGTGTGACAGCTACCATAAAGTGCAACAACTAACTAACTAAAAACAAGTGCCCCTGGTTTTCAAAGCATAGTCACAGGCATTGTCTTTTGAAAAGAATAATTCTTGAAACTAACCTTCAGGTGCAGCATAAGGCAGACCTTCACCAAATTGGCTAAAATCCCCCCAGTCAAGGCGCGCAGATGGATGTGCCGCTTGCCCGCCTTGCAGTGAGCGGCTCTGAGCTATGGACCAACCACCCCTCCTCCTCTCGTGGATGCTGCTTGTGCCACTCCCCCCCGCCTCTGGAAGAAGGAAAAAAAACTAATAGCGGTTTCTTCCTCCGCCTCCACAAAGAATGACTCAAATAAAAGCGGGGACCCTGTCGCAGTCAATAGGTTTTAGAAAAAAAAAAAACCATGGCAACACCGAAAAAGCACTGGGCAACTTCCCCACGTCGTGACCGGGTTAAAGCCCACTCCCCCCAAAAAAATACAGTGACAGCGACGTTACGCTTAAGAATGAGCAAGTCTGACTGGCTGGAGGTGCACTGAGGTCAACTCACTGTGTGAGGATGCTGCTCATTTGCAGAATGAAGCGAATATAAAGGTGCACTTACAAGATAGTGCGCTCGCTCACACAATGAGATCAGTACTAACTCGTTTAGAGCTACTTGTCTGCCAATCTTAAAAAAAATGAAATAAAAATAATAACACAAAAATTGCCATTGATTGATCTGTGAAGTGGCGGACTGGGTTTCAATGTAAATCTGTAACTACGTTAAACACCAGAAACATACACATGTATAATAAAAAGCAGTGGCAAACTGCACCTACTGAAAGTAGTTTGAAGTAGTTTGTTTCTCTCAAACTCGATTACTATTGACACAACACTGTCGTGAAAACAATTCCATTCTAAAATTCAATTTTAGAGGCAAAAATAACCGCTTCCATTTTATGCTCTATGGCTAATTTATGAAGACGTCACATTATTTGTATTTATTTTTTGGTTCTGAAGGTGGAGATTCGGCTGGAGTTTGGACACACCCCTGGCCTCCTTGTTTATTTCTGCTGTCCTGTTGTGACCATTGTTGACACAAAATCGGTGATGTTTCACCCAAGGCAGCTGCAGGAATGAAGTGAATTCACCATTTGGAAGTCACTCACAATGTGAGGGGACAGAAGCAGTAAGGTGCGTTTTCGTGTTGGGTCCCAATCTCGCGGAGCTCTCTCCGCGGAATCGTTGTCCCGTTCAACAACTCTGAAGGAGATAGGGTCACCATGGTAACCTCTAAGTGCAGTCTGATCCTCATATCTACTCAAAATCAGCTCATTTATATCGTTCAGCCTTTTGGGAATCAGCTAATTCTTCTTGAAGTCAATACATGTACCGGTACCTGTTTACCAAACGTTTTTTTTTTGGCCGTCAAAAGCAAATGACAAGTTCAGCTTTCATTTCCAGGTTTCTATTGAATAGCTACGCAATTTACAAGGTAGCAATAGTGTATTTATGACAAAGCAGCAGATCTTTGGAGCACCTAAACAGATGAACATGAAAACGATAATTAGCTGCTTATCGTTTGCGCCCATAAACCGCCTCATCTGTCCCAACGCATAAAGCAAGCAGTCCCAACTGCTTGCTTTATGCGTTGGGACTGCAATGCATTCGCATTTACAGCAGTATATTGGTACCAGTGTTGCTTCATGCCATTAACACTGGTCAGCTAATAGTCTTCTGAAAGGGATGTTTGATTTCCACCGGATCATTAAAAACTCGTTGAATCTGAAGAGCCGTCGTAAAAGGTCAGTGACTTCAGTTGCGTGACTTCAGTCCCTTTGAGAAATTGAGCGGCTTCCCGGTCTAAAAAAATGACGTGGTGGTTAGATGTTATCACCGTGCTAGTAATAAGAGGCTGACCTTCCATCCTTCCTGACTCCCTGAGTCACTGTGATCATTAGCCAGTACCGGATGGAGTTTGGGGCATAAATGAAAATCCCTCAATGGGATTATTCAGTTGCTTTCAGGGAAGTGTGGGTGACAACATTTTTGCCTGGAACTGAATCCAGAACAGTATCTACTTTTAAATGTAGATGTGAGTGTCAGGCAACAAGGAAGAGGTCACATTGTCATAGCAACTAGAGTATAGGTGCACACGCATGAATGAATACAACTGTTCTTAAAATCCAAACTGGAATGAATTCTTTGGTTTGTTTCCAGTCAGCTAATTTTCAAATGATGTGACGTGGAGACCAGATTGCTGTCCAATTATTGTCTGTAACCACGACTATTTCAATAAAGGTTAAGAAAAATGTAACACATTTGCACAATATAATCAATGACATAAGGCAAACTTTGAAGATATATACACATCTAATTGCATATCGTTTTCATCCTTGGCACCGCAAAAAAGAAATGCAATGCTGGGGTTCTTCTCCAAACAGTGGGAGCGAGCATATTGACTGGATTCTAAAACCTTATTATGGTTATCATAATCGGATTGAAACGATTACACCGTGGATTGAAGGAGGCATACATGTAAAAAGATACGTTTGCCAGCTTTTCTTTCTAAATGGCATTGAGTGCTCTCATCAGATCCAATTAGATTTGCTGAGCATCTGTTTGCTTTTTTTTTTCCAGGAAGGGACTCCCTCATGCATCCCTCATGAAAGTGCGAAAGGTTTTCCAGACGCCTGATATCTTGTTTCACCTGAAAGGATGTACCTGCTGAAATCTATAGTACCGTGAACATTTGCAATTGTTGTAAGTGTACTTTGTAGGGTTTCATACGTTCTGCTGGTCTTTGGGTGATTCCTCGAGCCAAAAAGAGGTTGTCGGATTTTTGAGCATTCGCTATTTGCGCTCCCCTACTTCGGAATATTCGACCAGAGGCGCTACCTCAGTAGAAATGTTTGAATCTCTGCATCGACCAACTGGGCCAGATCCTGAGGAGATCCACTTCTCCGAAGGTGTCTTTTTACGGCACATCATCTTATGAAATGTCCCATTGTCCTAGTTAACATCTTATATCGCACAGCATGATGTGTTTGGGTTTTCTTTTCCCATATGGCGTTGTTGAGTTTTTCGGGGGGGTTTAGCTCCGGGGATGTGGCTAATATTTGTCAAGTGTGGGCACGTGAAGCCCTTTGAGACTGTTTTGTGATTGAGGACTGTACAAATAAATTTGACTTGACAATGCCATATAAGAAATCACTCTGTTTTTAATCAATGTTTTCAACCTTACAACCAATTAGCGAAGCCTTCAGAAATGAGAATAGATTGTCCATCCAATACTGCTTGTCTTGGGATCGTGGGAGAACGGAAGCCTCTGGCGGCTGATTTTGGGTGAGCGCTGGGGTGATGAACGATTACTATGCCACGAATCATTGCTGACCGTGGTCATGCTCTTACCTCAAGCGGCACATTGCTTCGGTAACATGTTGCAGATCAGATTGAACTTTTCCCACTGATGACTGCAGGGATATAAACAACTTGGAATCATAGCACCACTCCCCCCACAGACACGGCAGGCTGAGAAGAAAAGAATGAGCTGGTGCCATTGAAGAGCCTGAAAACAGAGGCCAACTCTGTCAAAGGTGTCAAAGTTCACATGCAGAGAATGAATGCACCCCCATTGGTTTGTTTCCGTGCACTTGTTCTCGCTCTCTCTCTCTCTCTCTCTATCTCTCTCTCTCTCTCCCTCTCTCTCTCTCTCTCTCTAGCTGTCTCTTTCTCTGGATCATTGAAACACTATGGGACAGAAATCCCCACGCTGATGTCTGCTGGGCTGCATAATGAGAATAAATGAGCCGGAAGTAAATAAGCAGGCTGTGTGTTGCTCACCACTCCATACCAGTCACATATAGCCTTTCATCAAAAATGAAGATGGATTATGTTGGCGAAAGGTCAGAACAATAGTACAGTGTTCTGTGAGGGAACCCCGAGAACAGCTTCCATGCCTTTCCAAAAGAAATTAGACATAAATTGTTTAGCAGGGTCTTACAAGCTATTTATGTATTTTTTTATTTTTTTATTTTTAGAATTATGTGTCGCAGAGCAAGTTAGCCTCCATCTTGGACAATTTTCTGAAGGATTATTCGGTGGCTTTTCATCCCCCTGTTTTTATTTGTATTTTCAAGAATTGCGAAAATAAACCTGAACGCATTGAAAGGAAAAAGGGAATTTGGGCTATGGAAATAAGGTTTTGTGAATAAACGGTGGCAGGGACGTACCAGCGTGCTCGTACAGGCAGAGAACATTCTTTACATAGAAAGTCTTCTTTGCCGCCTCCTTTTCGTGATGGCTGCTTTTATGCAAAGGATGCGATTGTGACCAGAGTTCTTCCAAACCACGACTATCACTTTTGTCGACAGTCGGGCAAGTGTCGCTCTACAATAATGTCATCTCATGGGGCGGTTGCCTGTTTTCTCAATATTCACAAAATGCTAAATGAAAAGACGCAGGTTCGTTTGAAATTCACGTAACAATTTGAAGCCCCATTCATTCCATCCAAAGGAATGCCACATTAGCTTCCCCATTGCTCATGTGAGTTGTCTTGTAACTGTCTTTTCGAGACGTAATTAATATCAGCAACAGGTGGGATGAGCGAGTTTTCCTTCGGCAGACTGCGCCATGTGCAGGCGCTCTCTCTGGAGAGGTTCAGCTCCGCTGATCGGGCTTAATCATACGCCTTTGCGGAATCATTTCCTTTTTATGAGAGCGACAAGGGGCATCCCCATACGAGATATTAGTCGGGTGATTCACAAGTGTCTGGGAGAAGGCAGGTGGGGGGGGGGGGGGGGCTGTATCAAATCTGTTTCCATAGCAATCCACATCTTGCCGTTCTAAAATGTGAGTTGGGAACGGAGACCGGTGCCAGTGTCTGTCAGTCATTTTGTGAATCGACGAATGGGGAATACGCTGCCCGACTGTAATATAACTGTCACACTCTGTGATAAAGATGAAGCGTTCTCATTAGATATGTGCATTTGTGTTTTGGCACACTTGTCTTTTACAGCTAAGTGCGCTGTTAGGAGATAATTTATTCTGTAGCGCATAGATCCATTCCGCACATGTGTTGTCTTTATTGTAGAGAATACAGAGACAAATCAGTACAATAGGAGCTGGCTTCAGTTCACCGCTGTGCGTATTTAACCAGCCGGTACAAGATCGGCGTTTGCAGCTTCTCTTTCATGCACTGCATTGCTAATCTAAATTTAAAGAGGAAATCATTTTCTGAATGCAATTGACCATGTTGTGAAAGACATGAATGAGAAGAGAAATGAGGCCTTTCTTCTGCCGTGGGAATGCGATTTTGAGAATGACATTTCTGGGGATTTGGATGAACACAATGGCTGGCTGATTGTGCACATGGTTGTTTCCCGCTCGTATTCAAACGAGTGGGTCTTATATATAATATGCACGATCTCCACTAAGACACAAGAATTCCGATACTTGACATGAGAAAGACGTAAACATCACCAATCTCTTTGATTCCCACACTGGCCAGCATGTCTGACTGTAAGAACAGTTGGCAATGTTTGAATGAGAAATGATGCTCCAGAAGAAGGCGCAGGAACTTGTAATTGCGCCCATGGGAGAACTGTGGTTATTTTGTCTGTTTTGATTGAATGATTTCATGAGCCTTCAGAGGCGTGACTAAAACATTGGGTAGCCACACAAACGCTACCCGCAGGGGGACAAGAAGGATCAAGTGATCATAACCTGCAGAGGAGCTCACCAAAGAATCGATCAATTCAAACCCAGAATCAAGACTCAAGCCCTGCAGCTATTCAGACGAGAACAATGGGAATCAACAGAAACGCATTTTTTTTAAGTTGTTTAAAGTTTTCCCTTTTCTTGGATATAGCAAGTCTTAGTCCAAGACAGAATGTTTTTGTCTATGACTAGATTTAATTGCCTCCTAGCTCCCTACTTGGAGGATTGTTGTGATAAGCAGCTGTGCCGAGTCGGGTCTCCATCACGTTACCATTAGATACAGTATTACACATGATCGGCATTTATGAATACAATACAGATGTGGTGTTGAAACATGAGTAGAAAGAGCATCGGTTGTATACTTTGGTTTGGATTTTTTTGAATGCCCTCCAACTCCATTGTGCTTTTCAGGTGAACACAATCGGATCAAAACATTAAAATGTTCTATTGGGGGAGGGTGGGGTAAGTGTCTTACCTCGGCCACATCCGGAGCGAGAGTGGCCGGAGCTTGCGCACGTCACTCACCGCGCTATCACTCTCCGCAGCACGCATCCCAGCTCACATCATAAATGCACATCTACAAACAGACAAACAAAAAAAGAAGATACAGATGCAATGACAAGAACAATCATCGAAGTGCTTTGGTGAAATGAAGAGTGTATTATAAGCCGCTATATTGCGTAAAAGAGTCCTAACTCAAGAGTGATTATTCCTAGTGGATGTCTGCAGCGTTTTCTTGTGCCAATTGACTGCGTGTTCTTTCCTGTTGCTGCATTCGGATGAAAGAGCCATTGTCAGGGAATTCACCCGGACATCTTGAACTTTGAATGAAAAGACTCGACTCAACTCAGGAACAGATTCTCTTTTCCTGACCAGCAAAGGGGGCAAAGTTCCTCAATGGCAACACAAGTTGTGTTTGCCTCTCAGATCGAAAATCCCACCTTCGCACCCCTGCTGACCACTTTTTATTCACAGGATATGCAAAATACAAATAACATCAGAAAAACATTCCTCCTTATTTGCATGTCGCACTTCCCAGCCCAGTCCATCGATATGCCCCTCAGTGGACACCTGGAGGCCAAAACATCTTCCGGTGCAAACAATGGATACCTTGTTATTAATGCAATGGGTAGATTTCACATGAATTGAGACACTGTAACAAACTGAAGGACATCTGGTCATACTGCCATGCCAAAGTTGAACGTTCCTGTCTGTCTTATCAGTTAATGAGGCCCTGGCTTCATTTAGCTCAAGTTGGCCCTTTTTTCTGTGTGCTCCATTGTGTACAAATTGTGAGAACATAGCGTTCGAGGTCAATTAAGCATATACTGAAATGAAACTTTGAAACATGATAATATTAAGTTTGTCTTCTCTATCAGCCATGCAGGATCTTGTTACCTGTCGAATATTTACATGTGACCCCGTCTCTAGCAGGTGGGGGTCTGAGAGAAAATCGCACGCATGCCGTCAAGGAGGCGAGTGGCGGTGAACCAGGCCTGACTGATGTCACTTTGACACACTTTGACACAGAGCCAGACAAGCCAGCACACCAAGATCCCCCTTCCTTTTGCTATATTAATGGCCTTCACCTCAAAGGAACCTCCACCCCCACAACCGTATCCCACATATAATTTCTGTAATCATGTGCTGCATTGATTAGACCTTATTATTCATCCAATAATATGAATTTACACTAACATTCTCATTCTATTGTTGAGAGGAGAGACGAGCTATAACCACACAAATAGTCTAAACATACAACAAAAACTTTCACCAGGAGCATGAAAAAGGATGGCTGGTTTTGTTGCCATGGAGATAAAGGCCTACGTGGAACACAGGAAGTTAATTAGCAATCTGGCTGCAACTCATTAAATGTTGTCTGGCAGCCAATTTCAATGTTTGAGGCCGGCTACCGGCGCGATGGTGGAACTCTTAGCTGTATGTCAATGCTTTAGTGGAACTTTTGGAAATCGTAAATGGGGTCAAATCGGAACAGACCACATGCTGTTGTCTTCACTGTCATTGCTGTGTGCAAAAAATGTGTTGGTAGCTTAGGGAAAGAAACAAAGAGACCCCACTGATAAATCTGTCACACATACACACACTTGATTTAGTTTGCATGCGCCTCCACAAATACGCAGAAGAAGATGCTTGATGCTCTGTCTTGCAGCTTTGTTGTGTCTCTGGGGATCAAGGGTGGAGCATTAACAGGGAGCAACCTCCCAGGCAGCTTCCATCTGAATCCCAAACAGCATTAAACCGCCGCCAATGAAAAGCCATACGGATTCGCCAAATAAGTTCCAGAGATTGTTATCGGGGCCGGACATACAACAGTGCACGCTGCAGGTATCAAGCCAAATGCTAATGCTCTCTCTTCATTATTGCCATTGACCGGTTTCATTGTGGGACCTGATGAATCTGCCAGTTGAGTCCATTCGGCAGCGTGGTTTCCTGTCATGATGTGTGACAAGCAGATGACTTCAGCGTGCCCCCGGGCAGCTGCGCGGGGATGCGGCATCGCTTCCTCATCACACAAAATAAAGGGAGACTTTGATGGTATCATCTCTGAATCACACACCCCCCCCCCCACACACACACACACACGAGAAACATGCAGTCACTGTCACATTGGAGGAGACTTCCATTTCCTCAGTAATTGAGTTTCTGTCTTGCCTCTCATATTCACAAGAGGCGCAGCTGAAGTAAGCTCACGCCTAACCGCCTCCCCGCTTGCACTCGAAGACGAGCTCCAAACCGAGCCCGTGTCCAGTTCTCCGTTTCCATTTCCACCGTAATTACTTATGACAAAACTTATACATATGAAACACGTGTTGATTTCATTTACATTTTTAAAACTCATCTTAAAACACATTTTGATTTGTGGCCTTTTCATTCAGCATGACATATATTTGTACTTTATGTGTAGAAGCTATTTTTAAAAAAAGAAGCAGTGCACAACAAATAAAGTCGAGCTGAGTTTCCTTACGTCAGCTGGGATAGGCTCCAACTCACCTTGACCGCATCAGGGAAAAAGCGTGTTGAAAATGGTTTGATTATGTCCATTGCATTTAACCCTTAGTTTGCTGCCTATTCAGTCAAACTATTTTCGTTTGACATTTCAAACATGCATCCGTCCAATGTTGAAGAATCATTGGATTTAAGGTAAGTGACGTCAAAGTAGATAAAATAAGGAAGGAAGGCAAAAAGAAAGACAACTTCCCTTCCATGCTTTCAAATATGCTGAAGGTGGTGCGCTGCTGCTCTCTGTTGGTAGAAATGAGAGTTGCATTTCACCAAAGTTCCATCCAGTGTCTTTTTTTTTTTTGTCTCGGTCGCCCTCTACAGACCATTTGGATTTATCTAAATTACACCCCAACAAACTGTTTCTTTCCCTAAATCTTAAAAAAAAAAAAAAATCACACGTCGGAGCGTCACTTCTGCTATGCTTGTTTGTGATCACTAATCGATCACACGACGATGCAAGCAAACAATTAAAGCGACCTGGTGTATAATTCGGCATTATTATTTTTGTCAATGCTTTCTCTCAAAGGGGGAAAGAGATGACTCGCCGATTAAAAAAAAAAAATCACACGTGTGGAAATTGTAAAATAAGGCGACAATTTCTCACTTTCACACACAGCAAGTGTGTCGTTTTATTTTTCACTCAACTCTCGAGCCCAACAGGTAACGGCTGACAATCCGTTTCCCTAGCAACAAAACTAAACATGGCGGTCCTTAAAGGGACCGCAATTACTTTAGGTATTTGCAGTTCGTGGTGAATTGTGAATTGCGAAGTCACTACACACGTCCCCCCAGAATTCAACACAACAAAAATAGACAAACTAAAGTTCAAGTCGTGGGGGGCGAATCCGACGGCCGTAGCGGCTACGCAGGACGGGGGAGTGAGGAAGCGCGTCCGCAGGGGGCGGGGGCGGAGGAAAAGTGGAAACTGGAGACGGGGGAGTCATGGGGGAGGGGACAGAGGGGAGAAGGCTAGGAGAGTGTCCAGTGGGAGGACGACCTCGCCTCGGAGGTTGAGCCACTTCAACCGGCCTGGCCAAGTCCAGGTGAGCTGGCTTAAGGCGGTCCACCGAGACCCGCTCGGGTTTACCCCCCATGTCAATGACAAAATGTTTCTGTCCCGCCTCTAAAACCCGGAAGGGGCCTTCATAAGGAGGGCGCAATGGCCCTCTGTGCCCATCAACACGAATGAACACATAACTAGCTGACAGGAGGTCCCTGGGCACGTGAGAGCCTGGAACACCGTGGCAGGAAGTGGGCAGAGGGGCAAAAAGTCTGGCATTGTCCAAGAGGGTGGAGCGTTGCGCTGTGGCCGACCAAGGGGTAGAAGCAGTTGGCACAAAATCCCCTGGCACCCGTAGAGGCTGGCCATAAACCAGCTCCGCAGAGGAAGACTGCAGATCCTCTTTAGGCGCTGTCCTGATGCCCAGCATGACCCACGGGAGCCTGTCAATCCAGTTGCCGTCCTTCAAGGTGGCACGAAGAGCAGCCTTCATTGACCGGTGGAAACGCTCGCAAAGGCCGTTGCTCTGTGGGTGATACGCTGTGGTGCGGTGCAACTTCACCCCCAAGCTGTCTGCCACTGCAGTCCAAAGTTCAGAAGTGAACTGCACGCCGCGATCTGAGGAAATGTCCGAAGGGGCGCCAAAACGGGATATCCAGGTGCCAATAAATGCCCGTGCCACGTCGACTGATTTAATGGATGACAGCGGGGCGACCTCCGCCCAACGTGTGGTGCGGTCGACCATAGTTAACAGGTGAGTGTACCCCTGAGAAGGGGGCAGGGGGCCTACCAGGTCGACGTTCACATGGTCGAAACGTCGCTCAGGCACGTGAAAATGTTCCAAAGGGGCCTTGGTGTGGCGGTGCACCTTGGCTCGCTGGCACACCATGCAGGCACGAGCCCAATCTCTTACATCCTTCTTCAGGCCGTGCCACACAAACTTGGCGGCCACCAGTCTTTGAGAGGCCTTGGTCCCCGGGTGAGAGAGTCCATGGACAGCATCGAAAACCTGGCGCCGCCAGCTCAAGGGAACCACCGGCCGAGGTGTGCCTGTGGAAACGTCACAAAGCAAAGTGGTGCCGGAGCTGTCAAAGACCATGTCCCTCAGGTGCAAACCTGTAGTGGACGACCGGCACTGCTGCACTGTGGTGTCGGTAGCCTGGTCCTTCGCCATACTGCAGTAGTCGAGACCCAGGTGGACCGCTCCAGTCATGGCCCGGGAGAGGCAGTCAGCAACACAGTTGTCTTTCCCTGCCACGTGCTGAACGTCTGTAGTGAACTCTGAGACATAGGTCAGCTGGCGTTGCTGTCGGGCGGACCATGGTTCTGTGGCCTTGGACATGGCGAAGGTCAAAGGTTTGTGGTCGACGTAAACCGTGAACTGGCGGCCTTCCAGCATGTGCCGAAAATGGCGGATGGCGAGGTACATCCCCAGCAGTTCACGGTCGAAAGTACTGTACTTCCGCTCAGGGAGGCGCAGCTGCCTACTGAAAAAGGCGAGAGGCTGCCAGGTACCGTCCACCCACTGTTCAAACACCGCCCCCACCGCGTAGTCAGAAGCGTCCGTGGTCAGTGCCACAGGGGCGGAAGAGGAGGGATGTGCCAGCATCGTAGCCCGTGCCAGAGCTGCTTTAGTGTCCGTAAAAGCCCTGACCCTGCTTTCAGTCCAGTCCACAGTGTGCTTGGGCTTCTTGCCTTTAAGGGCCTCATAAAGAGGCCGCATAGTGCGAGCTGCCCCCGGGATGAAACGATGATAAAAGTTCACCATGCCAAGAAATTCCTGCAGGGACTTCACAGTGACTGGGCGTGGGAACGCTGCGACGGCTTCCACCTTAGACGGGAGAGGAACTGCGCCTGCCTCCGTGACCCTGTGCCCCAAGAAGTCAATGGTGGAGAGGCCAAACTGGCACTTTGCCGGGTTGATGATAAGTCCGTGTTGACTGAGCCGTTGAAAAAGGGTTCGGAGGTGTGCCATGTGTTCTGCCGTGGAAGAACTCGCTACCAGGATGTCGTCAAGGTACACGAAAACAAAGGAAAGGTCCCGCAGCACAGAGTCCATCAGACGTTGGAAGGTCTGAGCAGCGTTCTTAAGTCCAAACGGCATGCGCAGAAACTCAAATAATCCAAAAGGTGTGATGACTGCTGTTTTAGGGATGTCAGGGGGTGAACGGGCACCTGATGGTAGCCCCTAACGAGGTCGACCTTGGAGAAAATCACCTTGCCGGCTAGGTGAGCTGAGAAATCCTGGATGTGTGGCACAGGGTAGCGGTCGGGCGTCGTAGCGTCGTTGAGCCGTCGATAGTCACCACAAGGGCGGCAGCCGCCACCGGGTTTAGGGACCATGTGGAGAGGAGAGGCCCAAGGGCTGTTCGAGCGGCGGACAATCCCCAGGCGCTCCATGTTGTTGAACTCCGTCTTGGCCACAGCCAGCTTGGCCGGGTCCAGGCGCCGGGCGCGGGCGTAGACCGGTGGGCCCGTGGTGGCGAGGTGGTGTTCCACCCCGTGTCTGGCAGTCGCAGAGGTGAAGGTGGGCTGTGTGAGTGCAGGGAATTCGGCGAGTAGGCGATGGAAAGCGTCTGTGAGGGGGAGGATGCTGGAGAGTCGGATGACTTCAGCCGGGCCGAGTGTACACTCGTAAGAACAAAAAGTGGCAGCGTCTATCAAACGTTGATTTTTCATGTCCACTAAAAGTCCATGAGCGCACAAAAAATCCGCCCCCAAAAGCGGTACATCGACACGCGCTGTAACAAAGTTCCAACCAAAACGCTGCCCGCCGAAGCACAGTTCCACAAACCTCATGCCGTAGGTGCGGATGGGGCTCCCATTAGCAGCTGCCAAAGGGGGGCCGTGGCTGTCAGCTACCATGTCGATCTGCGATGCGGGCAAAATGCTGCGTTGCGCCCCTGTGTCGCAGAGGAAACGCCGTCCAGAGATAGAGTCGCAGATGAAAAGTAGCCTGCCAACGTTGCCGACGCTCATGGCCACTAATGAGCGCCAGCCACGGCGTTTCCCGGCCCGCCGAACGAGCACGGCGAGCGGCACTCCCTGGCCTTCGGTCCAAACTTGGCGTGGTAAAAACATAAACCAGTAGCCGGCCGCGGGTGAGGCACAGCCGCTGCGACGAGCGCGTAATTATCGGGGGCACCAGCGGCAGCCACGGGGAGGAGAGCCGCTGCACAGTGTTGCTGGCTGGCCAGGAAAAATTTATCAGCCTCCGCAGCTAGCTCTCTACAGTCAGTGATAGCAGTGTTCGCTAAAGCTGCCCTCACCTGTGCGGGTAATTGGCGCAGAAAAAGGTGAAGAAAAAGAAAGTCCGGTTTGTGTTCGCCCAGCAGCTCGAGCATGCGATCCATTAACTCGGAGGGTTTGCCGTCCCCCAGGCCGTGGAGAGAGAAAAGTTTGCTGGCTCGTTCAGCGTCGGAAAGTTCAAAGGTTTTCAATAAGTGAGCCTTCAGCGCATCATATCGTCCGTCTGTCGGAGGAGACTTGAGGAGACTCACGACCCTGGAAGCCGTCGAGCTGCCCAGCGCGGAAACAACGTAGTAATATTTAGTAATGTCCGCAGTGACGTCGCGTAGGGCGAACTGGGCCTCGGTCTGAACGAACCAAGCAGACGCAGATGATTCCCAAAACTCGGGGAGCTTGAGCGAAACAGCGTTCACGGACATCTTCGCGGTCTGGAATCGTCCAGCAAAAAACGTCGAGGGTCACCAGTGTGGAAATTGTAAAATAAGGCGACAATTTCTCACTTTCACACACAGCAAGTGTGTCGTTTTATTTTTCACTCAACTCTCGAGCCCAACAGGTAACGGCTGACAATCCGTTTCCCTAGCAACAAAACTAAACATGGCGGTCCTTAAAGGGACCGCAATTACTTTAGGTATTTGCAGTTCGTGGTGAATTGTGAATTGCGAAGTCACTACACACGACTCTTTTGAATTTCACCTTCTTTTCAGACTCCCCTTGACTTTGAGCTCCCCTTGCCACTGGGGTATTGCATTATTTCCTCGGAAAATTGTCTCTTGAATATAATTAAAGTCCCATTTTTCTCCTGCGTCAGCAGGGGGATATTGTGCGGGGTCAATAGACCACTGATTTAACAGCAGGAAGATGAATCGAGGCAGCGACTCCTATTCATACCCTTGAGCAAGGTGCTTGTTCTTACAAGCGTAATTGCCCCTGCAGCAAAGATATAGCTGCCCCCCATGCTCCCCCCCCCCCCCCCAAATATAAAACACATCATCGATCAACACTACTTGTAGGTTAGGTGTGACTTCATGAACTCCAACAGCATCCTATTTGTCCGTAGCAATAAGGTTAAATACATAAATAAAAAAATAAATCACAAATATATATTTCCCCCCCCCAGTGCAGTTGCAGGATTTAGCACAGTGGCGTGGCTCAGTAATTTCTAAGTAATTCAACCTGTTTTTATTAAAGTTCTGGCAGACAGGTTTCACCAGGGAATTACAATAGTGACGAAAACACACGCTATTCTGGGCTGAATATATTCCCTTTTTTTTTTAAGAGGAAAAAAAAGAGGACTGCTTTGATGTTGTGGGAGTCTGAATTCAAACATGCAGTGCATGTGAATATACTTGCCTCTGTGCCACCTGCTGGTTTGTATGAATTTGATTTTTGCCCTGTCTGTCCACAGCATCTTCAGACTAACACGGCCTCCTGCCATGTGTCAACGCCAGTCTGATCGTACACCCCACACCATCTGCCATCAACCTTCTGAATGGGCTTCCGGATCGCTCCGGTGGGGGGCAAAACATGCCACGGTTGCCTCGAGACTTAATGAGCATGGTACATGTAACATATTGAGTATGGCACAAAAAAATGAGTGATCGATGAAATTACAGTACGGTACTGCACATTCTTCCATTGTTATGGCTCATCCAACAAGAGTCGCTACACTCCCTATGGTACCCATGCCAAGCGCTTGGTGAAGTTTCTCGGAAGAACTAATGAACCACGAGAACAGCACTGAAACCGAATGAGGGTTGAGGTCGACATAGCAATTTGCTGTTGCTTCGGAGGTAGTCTCAGATACTCATCAAAGGCAGCTTGCTTGCGAGACTGAACACAAATACAAAAGCGATGCTTGTTATTGCTCCCATTTCTCATGACCCCACCTCCAAGTTCTACCAAAGGCTTTTTTCTCGCAAATACTGTTCACAGGTCAGTCTTAAACTGTGCAAGTGATCAGCCATCAACCTCACTCACACGGGTGGCATACCAAGACTCTGTTTTGGCAGTATGATGATCGCACAGATGTGCCTTCGGCAGCCACGCTTTTGAGGCTGCCGAAGGCTCTGTCAAAACTCAAGACAGTGAACATAGCGGCCTGTGGTAGCTATTTCAAAGTAAAAATGACACTTTGACCTCAAAAAGTACTTGCACCAAACTATTTCATTTACCATTTACGTAGCCCGAGGTTGTCACACATTTAACGAGAGAGCTTATATTTCAGTCGGTTGGCGTCCCAGTAGCTTGTACCATATCGACAGAAAAAATTGTGACGCCACCTGACCTTTCCACTGGAGAATCTTAATGTGTCGCTTTGCATAAGGGAATCGTAATGGGTACTCGCTTCAAGGCGAGCGATATGGTTAAGGTGGCCAGCGGTGGCTTGATTTGTAGTCCGGACTTAGAAGGAGGAACATCTCCTGGAGGGAGCGTCAGACTCTTCAGAAGTTTTAGGGAACACCAAAAGTCTCTAGAAATATGCTTGTCACATTAAAAAAAAAAAAAAAATCCCAATAGAGGTTGACCAAGACAAAAAAAATATAGCTTGATAGCTTCATAGGAGTTGGTGGCAATGCCTTGACTCGGTTCCTGGTTATTGTCATGGTAACAAAAGTCGGACTCAATATTTGCATGAGATAGAACTACCAATGCAAAAAAAACAAAACATTTAAATTTTTGGCGTGAGGATAAGGCATTTCAGATCATGGATGGGTGTTTTGATAGGATGCCTGGAAAACGGCCCAGTATTCTCAAGTCCATCTACATCGAAGCCTCATTCAACCCCATGAACTATTTGAGCGATTTATCGCTGGTATGTTTATTCAGGCAAACGTTTTGCAAGTCTCCGATTTTGGCACCTAACATGTCAGCCCAACAAAGGATATTTCTTCTTCTTTCACCAAGGAAAGTCTCCGCTAAAGCTAACGGGGAACCTTTGGGGTATTTTCTGCCAGTTGTAGTCTGTCACCAAAAGTTGAGCCAGCCAGAGTTTGATGAAAACTTCTTTTGATGTCATACCAACATGTCTCCCTGAAATAGCAAGTGTACATTGATGCTGCTGCAAATATTTAATGAGAGTGTGGTGGGTGAATATTGGCCACCCTCCTTTAGCCTCGCTAATAAGGCCAGCAGAGGTCCCAGTTATGACATAATCAAGCCCAAGTCTCAAGAGCTGCAATCTTGTGTGCAGAAAGCAGCACTGCCTGACTGGAGATGCACCAGGGAAGGTTGTTGACAATCCCCAACCTCATTAGAGGGCTAGTCAGAGGCGTCTCGTTGCAGTGCAATCTTGTGGAATGTGCCTCCACACAGGAAGGGCTCTGAAGCCCGCTGGTGCATTGTTACCATGTCAGACTGGGGGTGAAGCCAAAGTCTGCTCGTAGCGCTGCACTGTTTTGACATTAATTGTCCTCCCGCAGCAAACACGCTGAGGCTCAGTGCCAGCAATTGAGGATTTGTTTTATGCCATTTTTTAAGGGGGGATTTTAATATGGAAATGAAAATCTCTTTTAGGAAATTGTATTAGTATGTGTCCGTTCATAGACTCGATGCTTTTTGTTTCTTCTCAAAATGTTATCTATGATTTGCCAAAATGTGTCTGGAGTAAATTGTGAAACACCTACAGCAACCTTCTTTAGTCTGACAAGACCAGGCTCCCAACCTCATTTAGAGAGCTGACATTGTAATGGTCACTTGCAGTGATGGGAAAAATTAAGCTTCCTGATGCACGGGTGATGTTTTCGACTCCTGGTTTCGAGACAAATGCGAGTGCAATGGAATTTGTTTGGATTTCCACTGCATCATTAAACCAAGAATCCTGAGAAGTCGAAAATCATGACAGGTGCTTCATGAAGCTTCATTTGTCCATGGCAGTTACACTGAAAATGGTGCAGACATAGGAAGTGATTTTTACGTTGCGATTTTTTGAGTTAGTTATGTGCTATTGTGTGTGATTATCCTGTCTGGAGGGTAACACATTTGACAGTATCACTGACGATACAGCACCAGGTTCCTTATCTTGCTCATGGGCAGCGACATGGTCAACAGGGAACTGAGAAGTGGTCCGACAAACCACTCTGTCGCCTGAGCCGAGTTGCCCTGTGAATCATTCAAAAATTTTGGAAAAACCAACAACTTTAGAAACGATACACACTCACTTGTCTGCATATACAGCGAACAATTACGTTCTTGTCAACAGTCATTGTTTGTATTCATATATAGTCTATTTCTTGATGTTTGCGCAATATAGCTTGATTGTATGGTGGACTGGTTGTTGCATATGGCTTAATCAATAAACCGTGATGGCTCGTTTTGGGCTAACCTGGTTGAAGACCATCCACCCCTAACATCTCCCAGACACACAGCTGTGGTGTCCTTGCATAAGACGCCGATACCCCAGATGCTTAACTCATTCAGTGCCAGCCGTTTTCAGCCCCTTTTTTTACCCCTTACCCGTTGAAAAAAAAAAGTAAAAATAAATAAATACATTAATAAGGGCCTGGGATTGAATGTGTGGAGTATAAAAAGACATATACGTATGTCTTTTGGAGTGAATGGGTTTTCAAGTATCCCCCAGCGCCAGTGTGTACCAATGAAAGTGTGTTTGCTGCAGTGTGGGGAAGAGGAAGCTTCAAATTTGCTTCATGAACCAATGTTGCATTCTTTGACTCCTCTCGATGGCACTCTTGGTTTAAATTAGGAGTTTAAGAAATGTCAGATCAAATGTCCAGTATGTCTGTGCACGTTTGCATGACAATTAAAGATGATTCTTCTCCTTCTTCTTCCAAATGATTATAATGATGCTTGTGTTGAAATTCCCCCACTGAAGTCTGACCCATTTCAGCACCTATGCTCAAGAAGCAGGAGGGAAAAAAACATGATCTGACACTATTGACTGGAAATGCACATTTCAGTCCATGCCTTGTCTAATACAATTGAACAAGACGTGTTTCAAAGCCTCACATGGAGAACAGCTTTTTACTCCGTCTATATGATTTACTGATCCACGAAATCCAGGCAGTGCAGAAAGAGGGGAAAAAATGAGTCTCCAGGACACTTGATAGCCCACATCAATGTTTGAACCAGGTTGTCTTTGACAGGCAGAATGAAAAGCCCTGCCAGGAGTCTAGAGTGAGACAGTGCATCACTGCACTGCAGTGAACAAAGGGACTCTGGGATGAGACTTACTGCAATTGTACATGCCACACTCAGACAAGGATCAGGCTCTGGAGCAAGGTCAATGTCCCATGATGCCTTTGGCCTAGTTCGCATTGAGGCGAAGAGCATTTTCAACAATACTACTACAGTATCTCTTATTTCTATAA
The DNA here is from genome assembly GCA_018466805.1 of Hippocampus abdominalis. Classification (NCBI taxonomy): domain Eukaryota; kingdom Metazoa; phylum Chordata; class Actinopteri; order Syngnathiformes; family Syngnathidae; genus Hippocampus; species Hippocampus abdominalis. The sequence goes on from CM031707.1 coordinate 19,268,120, forward strand.
CACAGGGCACTTGAACTCTTCATCGTGTTCAATTAGATAACAGGACCAACCGAGGCAGGCCATGGTGATTCACATGAATGGTGCAAACCTCGTGTCAAGCCTTTTGCCCTGGGGGGCACCCAAGAACTCACACGCGGCTGGTGAAGCTCTCGCATTGGCAGCTGCGAACACACAATTAAAATTACATTCATCTTTCAGCTCACTTGCCGATGACAACACACATGCTCCACAGCACTCCAAGTCTCAGTGAGGGGAAGTTTGTGAAACCCCTTCATCCCTTGGAGAGAGTCGATGCAATAATAGTCACCTTTCAGCCCTTTTCATTCATTGAGTAGCTAGATTGATCCGGTATGGTATTGTAGTACCGTCTGCTATGAAAGGAATATATGTATTTTCATCTTATCAAGGTCAAATGACATCACTTGAAAAGCCTTGGACTTCAATACCTCACGGAAGTTGAGCGCGAGCCTCACTAACCATAAACACTTGATTTTCCTTTACAGCTAGCACAATAAATACTGTACAAACCATTCCTCATTAAACAGGCAGTTGCTGTGGGATTGTTCATGGGGGTTAGCAGAGTCCAATAGCTAATAGAATGTATGAGTATGACAAGGTTACAACATGTTCATGCATATTCTCGCGCCTGGCAATGCAGCCATGCCCGTTGTCTTGTAATAGTGGGATTGTATGTTCATAATTTGCTTCATGTACCACATTTATTGTACATTAGAAAATAAATGGGATTTAAAGGTTTTATAGGGTCTGTTAGAGGTCTTTGTTTCACACCTCACATAGTTGTTTCTGCTTTCTGGATGGAAGCCTACTCTTGAGCAATAATTTACAGTTCAACCCATTTAATCCCACCGGTCACATTTGTGAACATCAACAAAGATTTAATTTACAGGGCTCTAAAATTTGTTATTACTGATTACTTAAAAGGACTACCAATGACACCTGATTTTGACTTTTAAGTGTCTGGGAAAAATTTGGGATTAAATGGGTTAGTTTAGACAGACAGACAGCTCGCTAGCTAGATAGCTAGCTCGATGGATTGTGATATGTCTGTCTCTACAGAAAGGCTCAAAACAATGGTTTCTGACCAAAAATCAAGAAATATTTCTGGAGAGCGCAAATGATGAAGAGTTGGCATTTGGAATGGAATGAAGCAGGTTTACTTTGCCTCTTCGGAGTTTGACTGATACCATGCCAAAGAGGTATCGACCAGGCAACTTCAAATGAGGCCTGAAGTGAGAGGAGGCCCGTGCAACAGGCTTGACTTGGGTCTTGGCCAGTTCTGTGAAGAGGTTGTTCCAGGACACCAGATGGATGAATCCAGAGTGAGAGCTGGGTTCCCAAAGCTCAGTCCATCACTTGGGAGGAATCAACCAGCTGGGCTTTGAACCATTGTGAATCGTCAGCCCTCTGTCATTGCACCGCTGAAAATCAAAACGTGGTCTTCCAGATGGAGAGGCAGACTATGCACAGTATGTCCCTGGTGCAGTTGCTGTCACAGAATCATCCCTGTCACCAGTGTGAAGCAGCATGTGCAAATACGCAATCATAGTTAGTACAGTGGCTCTTTTAAGGCTGTTGCAATATCATTATTCCCAGTTTAAAATCTGCTCGGACGGCAGGAGTTCGCCAACAGAATTTCCTGAAATATCACACTGCAGTCACACCAAGATCATGTTGACCTCTTGATGAGAGCACTTTGAGAAGCGCAATAATTAATGCCCAGAAGCGAATCCTCTGCTTAGCACTTGAACGGAGTGTGCTGTGGCCCTAATATTATGCTGAGACCTGCATCTGCCTCTTGCGGTATTTGTCACCACTGCATCAAGGGCAGCATGCACCATCGTGACATGCTGTGTATCTGTGTGTCTGCATGTGTGAATGGTTTGGTGGCCCAGATTTAACGAGGCACGCCTGGACCTCATGCATAATGGAAGAGAAGATTACGCGTTAAGATTATGCCTGTCCTAGGTGATGTCAAACACCTGGAGAGGTCTCTACCTGCATAAAATATATATATCACATTAGGCTTCGAGGAGTAAAAACAAGTCTGTACTTGTTAAAAAAAAAGCAAAAAAAAGTGCCATTTTCATATATATATATATATATATATGAAGAGAGAGAGAGAGAGAAAGAGAGAGATTGACTTGCATCCCAGAATGAAAAGTTCAGTGTATGTGTCTTTTCCATCTTAATGTTTTTTAAATCCGTCGCAAATTTGTGAGCCTACTCATTGCTATTCATATATCCTTGCACCTGTTACAAAGCGATGTTTATAACGCAACAAACGGTAGCTCCTACAAAGAAATCTTGATTGAAAATTACTTTTTGAATGCAGTATTTCTTAAATAGAAAATAGTGAACTGTGTGAAAGAATGACACGTTCAGAGCACCTCTTGCACGCTGCGGTCCCTGACGGCTCATTATCGGTAGACCTAAGCGAGACTCACATCACCCCCGTCATTCTCCACGCTGACGTTTGTTAAACTGGCATCGTTGGTCGGTTGCATCAACAGACCCGTATATTGGCACCATGTGCTTGCATTTTCAAACCTGTTATTTCTCTGTCTTTGGTATGTCTCCGCAACAAAGGGCTGGGGAAAGACTGAAACAACAGTAAAACGTCATTGCATTTGACTGGGTGTTGACATCTCTTGGAATAAATCTTCCCTCGTCTTGAAAACAAATGTAAAGCCTTTAGCCACACTCTTATCGTGTAATACTGATTACGCTTTAGTCTAACAACCTGCAACCACACTGAATGTGTGGAAAAAAACGTTTGCCAAATATATCACAGGATCCCAAGACAACCAGAACTGCAGCTAATGGATAGGTTTCCCACCATGGTCTCCCCCCCGAAAAGATTTTTCCTCAGAGAACTGGTGAGGTCTCTCGCGGAGGTAGTCTGGTGCCTATTGTTTACAAATAATACTAAAAGGTTTATTGATCTGATGTAAAGTGCACAGAGAATAGAATAGTGTATATAATTACCCATTCACTGTATACAGTATTTTGTCTAATATATTGTAATAGTTTTGGGTGGCAAGACTGGTTAGCACATTAGCCTCACAATGCGGACGTACAGGGTTCAGATCCGACTCTGGCCTTCCTGTGGGGAGTTTGCGTGTTCTCCCAGTGCCTGCATGGGGTTTCTCTGGGTGTGAGTGTGAGCATAAAAGGTTGTTGGTCTATGTGTGTGATTGAGGGTGTACCCCGTCTACTGCCCGAAGACAGCTAGGATAGGCCCCAGCATGCCCACGACCCTTGTGAGGATCGACGGATTAGAAGGTGGATGGATGGATGGATGGATGGGATAATAGGTTGAGTTGACTAAAAATGACAGCAGTAAAAGGCTTTCCTATTGGTGTCAACTGAGCAATTAACCCTCATGCAGTATTTTTAAGCGGCTGCATGAAGGAGGATTGTCCCAAAAATGTCCCTCTTCCAATGTGCAACAACTTTTTTCACTTTTAATTTTTTTTCACTTTCAACCCCTCAAAATGTTCAGTGGGAATTGGCCAAGACATAGATATACATCCTATGCAAAATTACAGCTTCGTGGAGTTATTTTTCACTGTTTTGTCTGTGGTGTCCATTTGTCCAACAGTCCAAAATCGTCCAAAGTGTCCGAAATGTCCAATTTTGGGATAATTACTGCATCGGGGTTAAACATGTTTGTCTATTTGCCACAGATGGCGGACCGGTCATGTGCCTCTATTTGCTCTATTGTTTGTCTTCAAAGCAAACTAAGAGCTGGTGAAGGGAAAAGAGGGTGTAAGGTTGAAAGAGTGTGGCTTGGGAGAGGTGGCAGATGTTGGCGATCTGCAGCCACTGAGCCTGAACTCCAAACTAATAATTGTAACTCGGAGCAACCATTTGAGCCGGCAGCGTCAGGTCATCCCTGGTGCTGCTCTGAGGGTGCTGTGCCATGACGGCAAAAGCCTGCTGACATTTTCAGGGGCTCATGACGTGCCTGTTTCTGAAAAGAGAGTCTTTAGATGACTGCTTCGGAATGGCAAGGAACTACAAATACTTGAGCCAGAATGAGCTGTCTTTCACAGAGATAAAACATTTTTATTGGTGTCACTTCACTTCCATCGCAAAGGCTGTTTGCGTTCTCTTGCATGAGCCGCATGGCAAATGTTTCTTCTCGGAGCTTTGGCCGTGGCTTTTTTTTCACCGTAGGCGGGCATGTGTTGAGATCATTTAATGATCGTCTTCACAAACAGTTGAAGAGGAAGTAAGTGTACGCTTCCTATTGCACCAAAGCGAATGTTCACTCATTCCCCGCAAAGCTCATGGCAAGTGGCAGGCAAATGTGGTCCTCGAGGGCCACGGTCCTGCTCCACCACGCCCGATTCAAATGATCAGGATCATTATCAGGAGTCTTCACAGCTCTCTGATGAGCTGATCGTTTGAATCAGGTGTGTTGGAAACTTCGAAAACAAGCAGGACTGCGGCGGCGCTCTTTGACCTCTCACGCCACTCACTCATGACTCAGAATCCGGCTTGAGGCGGCTTTCATTTGCAAAGTAGGTGCACAACTTGCCTTTGTGACCAAATATTTGAGCTTTCATTTGCGGGATCGGAGACACAAAATCGTCTTTTGTTTGAACCCACATTTGAGCATTCACGTGAGCAAAGGTATTGAAACGTCTGACAGGCATTGAATGGTTTGTTGCCCCAGTGCACCCAGTAACTATTTAAACAATTCATAACACTTGATGGTCATGCCAAGACGACATTTGAAATAACGCAACCATTCAGCAAACTAAGTAAGAAACATTGAATAAGTAGTGCTACCAAGAAAGACCCTAAATGCACTGTTAATGATATCAGCAACAGCCTCCTGATGGGAAAGAGTGAAAGTCATGAACACGACCAGATTGGTACCGAAGATCCGATCCATTCATGAACAACATCCTGGCTAACAAGATGAGCCTTTGCCAAATTGATGGAAAGCTTCAAGCTTTGAGGAAGAAAGGATATGCTGGCCTCAACGGGCTTTTCTAAAGTGTTTCTCCAAATGTTGAGGAATAGTTGTCATTTGTTGGTTTGAGAGTTCATTTCACACGTGAAACTTGTGCCACCATTCAATAGTGTAAGAATTTTCCGGCTCCATTAGCAGAACATCTGGCAGGTGCAAGGTCAAAAGCTCCCAGGCTGCGTGGGACACACACACTCACCAGCATGGAACACTCATGAGAGAGACACACTCAAACAAAAGCAACCACCAGGAAAGCTTGTCACCTCTCTATCCATCCATCCATTTTCCGAACCGCTTGATCCTCACTAGGGTCGCGGGGGGTGCCGGAGCCGATCCCAGCTGTCTTCGGGCAGTAGGCGGGGGACACCCTGAATTGGTTGCCAGCCAATCGCAGGGCACACAGAGACAAACAACCATCCACGCTCACACTCATACCAAGGGACAATTTAGAGTGCACAATCAGCCTGCCATGCATGTTTTTGGAACGTGGGAGGAAACCAGAGCACCCGGAGAAAACCCACGCAGGCCCGGGGAGAACATGCAAACTCCACACAGGGAGGCCGGAGCTGGATTTGAACCCGGTACCTCAGCACTGTGAAGCCGATGTGCTAACCACTGGACTACCGGGCCACCCTGTCACCTCTCTATGCTTTTAAAAAGCATTCAGGGTTACATCTAAAAAAAAAAAAAGATTTCTCCTCGGTCTGTACTGCGCTGCAAAAAATTGGAATGGTGACGAGCATGTCAGTGTCGTAAAAATACATTCTTCACCGTACCGGACATTAGCGGAGCCATTACAGGAGTAATAACCAACGACAATGCCAAATAAATTGGAGAGACGCTATCAGAGAGGAGAAGAAATGAATGATGCATTCTCAATTAATACTCCATTTTAAATAATGATTTGGCAAAATAAATAATGAGGGCTGGGAATTGACGCTCTCTCTCGCAATTAGTTGTTTCATTTCTAAATATAATTTGGCTTAGTTGAAATGTCATGGCTGTGATTCCACAGTGTCTGTCTGCAAAGGTCATTCGAAAGGTTTTGCCACATCTTTTTCTTCTCCTCTTTTCCTCCCCAGCCTGAAGTTCATCACCAAGAAATCAACATTGATGTCGTGCCGACGCCCTCCCTGAATTGGGCTGCAGGGTTTTTCATCCGGATGTTTGATGAGGCTCAATAGGAAATCAATACAAAATGTGTCCAATGAATGTTCCAAACTGGTGTTTTTTATTTGTTTATTTATTTTTTGTGCATTCCTCAGCTTTCGTTGTCCCTGTCCCTTTTTTGGGGAGGGAATGTATTTCAGGCTTCTTGCCTTTATTGTGTATTCCACTGAAGACGCATGTTCAGGCACACTTACAATGCAGAAAAAATACTCGTCATTTTCAGTAGATTAATTTCTATTTGATCATCTTAGTTTTTTGGACGGTCCTGTTGAAAAGGTTTAGCCTCATCGCCTAAAATGGCAGAAACGTGATGTATGTCATACAAAAGTGTGACAATTAAAGCAGCAATAACACCACCGACACCGATTGGTTCGGCTGTAACACTTGATCATAAGCGTGTGGGCTGGGAAAGGTTCACTTGGAATTTCCCGCGGGTGTGACTTCTTCAAATCAGCTAGCAAAGACCAGTTTTGTAGTGCGCCTGTGATTCATTCCTGGGAGGCATTTTAGTCAAACGTGTCGAGCGAGGCCTGTCTCATTCAAATGATACAATAAATCGTGAATATGTGAACCAGTATTTAACCATCATGAACATGTCACACGTGTCAGGGAAATAGATTTGGCCGGAGGGAAAAAAAGCACAAGTGTTGAATTTTTCACGAGTTGTGTCAGACCTGCACGATGCATATTGTATGCGCTGCGCCTGAAAATAAAAGTTGTATCCGAACAACTTTGTCAGATGATTGATACAGCTTGTCGAGCGATGAGATGTGTAAAGTGCAGGAGGGAGATGAGCATTCACACCCTGATCTGCCAGCAAATACAGTGGCAGTACGCTTACAAAGGATCACACCACGTGTCAACGTCGGAAGCTTCCTTTTACATCAGCCTTCACAGCTTCAATTTTGCTGTGCGGTTTTGTAATCGGTGAGCGTGCGTGTGTGTCTACTATGGTTCTTGCCGTGCCGCTTCAATTTCGCACGTCAGCGCAAATGCTTGTTTAGCAGATGTGTCCTCAAAAATGGGTTCGAAATAGGTCAAAGTGGTGCACGGTCTTGCAGATTTAATCCAGGCCACTCTACCTTGGTGCGGCGGCAGTATAATGGTCAGATTCCTGATAAATGGCGCAAGCGTGTCAGAGGCCGACCTCGCCTTCATGTGTGCCTCCGTGAAAATCCAGTTCAATGAAATGAATCGCAGCCCTAAATGTATTTTTTTTCAACAAATAGTGATAGGGTTTTTGAATCGGAAACACAGTCAAAGGAACAAAAAATGTGACGTGTAGACGCATCCATGTCTTTATCAGAATGAAGTTGGACCCCAAAGACGACAGTGGACAGTGAATTCAGAGATTTGCCTGTGAACACATTTTACATGTTTGAAGATAATCAAACGGTGTAGAACAGAATGGTGTAGGCTTGGCGTTAAACTGATTTCGGTTTCCCTGACTTTATTTGATACATGGCTAAAATGGCGGCCTGTGATGGATTTGGGCTTCCGGCATAAATGGGGGACCACTCTCTAAAACCTTGAGTGGCTTCGTTCACATGAGTGGTTAACTGTTGCAAGTTACTTCCGCTTGCAACACGAAAACAAAAGAATTACAGTTGGCAACACTTGACCGCATACGAGGTGATGAAATACATCACAGTGTAACAGAAAATTTGCGTCAAGTTTTCAAGTCAACGCCAAATTTTCTTCCCAGTAAATTCGATGTAGCCCTACTAGTCCAAAGACGGCATTCTGATTAATATTGTGTATGTGGAATATGAGTTAAGTAGCAAAATCCACCCATTTTTGTCCATCTCAGGGGGCGGCCATTTTGTGACTTGCTGTCGATGAAAAATGACATCACAGTTGCTCAGGGCTGAGGCAACAACCAATCAGGTTGTCGGTCATGTGCGACTTACGAAGTTCATACATCACTACAAGCACTTGTGTGTATTCTACGTTGTTTAAGAATAAATATTGCAAGGATTTATTTATTTTTTAATTCTAATCATGATCGACTCGGATTTCCGGTGACTGAAGCATTGGATAGGGAATTGGAATGCTGAAATATTTATGAGACGGTTGCATATTCATCGAGGGCTTCTTTGTACGTGCTCATGTGGTCGTTCACAACATGTTCGAAAATTAAATATTAATGCATTTAAATAAAAAGGCCAGTTCTGGGCGAGTGCGCGTGTATTTGTGTGTGTGTGTGTGTGTATGTGTTCCTGTGTGCACACAGGGGGAGGAGTGAATGGTGAGCTCTCAGGGCTGACTGGTGTGGAATCTCAAGTTTGTTGAGCCTGTCAGATAGGAGATATGAGAATCACCTTCGTATCCTCTCATTCACAGATATTGCAATCTGTCACACACCCCTCTATATATTTCTTGCAATGATGCAAGCGCAGTTCATATTTATGTATTACTTGACATCGGGAAGCGCTTGTTTGATATGGGATGATTTAGTTGCGGTCCTTTGGGTTTTCACCGAATGTCAATTGCACCCATACCACAACCTTGTTTGCTTCACAACAGGCTTTGGATGAGCCCATTTGACGGAAAGATCCACAATCATAATATCATGAAATCTCACCAGGCTTTGTGATAACCAAACACTTGTGAAGTATGAACATACCGGCAATGTCAAACTTGCATGGAATGGCAATTAGTCCAATGTTTATTCCCCACCTGACGTGAGACAGAGGCACGGTACACTCCTGAACTGGATGCCAGCCAATTACAGACAATTAAATGATCTATCCATCCATCCATCCATTTTCTGATCCGCTTTATCCTCACAAGGGTGCTGGATAATCCCAGCTGTCTTCGGGCAGTAGGTGGGGGACACGCGTGAACCGGTTGCCAGCCAGTCGCAGGGCACACACAGACGGACAACAACCATGCATGCTCACACTCGCACCTCGGGACAATTTAGAGTGTGCTAAATGATCTTTTTTTTAATTAATGAATTTCTTCTTCTTGATTCCTTTCAATGACCGTGTTGAAGATAATGGCAGTCATTTTGTTTTGTAAGCGTATGTAAACCAAAAATAAAGGGGGCTTGGTCCACCAACAAAAGTCTGACCTTGGGCGCCACGTTGCATCGGGCAGCCAGCTCTTGATAAGATCCCCAGATTGGGGATTTTGTATTCAGCATTCTGACGATGACCAGCAACATTCTTGTTGACAGGATGATCCAGGCGGGAGAAAGTCAATGCTTTCTGGGAAGGACGATTTCAGAAGAAAATACAACACCACTTAAAGGTTAATGGAACCTCCATGACAAGTTTTGTCCGCCTCGCTCCTGGAAAAAAATGGAACTCCACTAACATTGTGTGATCTCCTTGAGAGCAGGGATACACATGCGTTCTTGCAATTACTTTTTTTTTCTTTTTTTCTTTTAACTTATTCCACCTTCCCCTGCTTTCAAGTCCTTTGTCAGGTCGTACCCACTCTCAGCAAAATATCTCGTATTATTTTACTTTGGACCACACAAACCAAGTGGCCCAGTGCAACATAAAATAAAAAAAACGATAGTCTTGCCTGTAGATGTTGTTCTAGTCCCGAACTTGAGAGAACTGGCAGTAACAACAATGAGAGCAGGACAGTATGCTGCCAAGCCTGAAGCAGAAAAAAAAAGAAAAAAAATTCTCCACCTTCTCTCAGTCAAAGCGATATATCGCAGGGGAGCAAAGCGAAGCTTGAGGTGAATTTCCTCTTTCTGATCACTCTGCACCTGCCTTTTCTACCCCTCACTTTTCTCCTCGTGCAGTTTTTAAAGAACAAGTTCATCTCTCAGTATGGAAAGAAGAAGACTCTGCAAGGTTGTATGCATTTGAATTGCCGTTTGGAAAGTAGGTCAAGTGGCATTTAGTCAAATTCCTCCCAAATATCAAGCAAAAGCCCGGAATCTAAATGCTTTTCTTCATTGACGAATGCATTCACTCCTTACATTTGCAACGTTCTATTTGTTCCGGGTTCACCATGTCAATCTTGAATACGAGTGATCTGATGCAGATTTTGCATCTTTACCTGCATGGGCATGTGCACTAGCCGCTGCGCCGTGCTGCTCTTCCGAGCATGCCAGAGGAGAGGAGGCAAAGCTTGAGCACATTTGACGCCTCAATTTTCAATCTGCTCTCATTCTCTGCTCAACTTTTTGTCCATTGCTCCGCATGACATTCAATTGTCACACATTTTTTTTTGCAGATTAACATATTGTTGTTTTGCTCGATTCATTTTTTTAATGCATATTGATTTAATTGCACTTACAATAACTCAGCTCAACTTCTTGAAATTATGTAGCGCAGGGGTGGCCAACCAGTCAGAGGCGAAGAGCCAATTTTTTTACTGTGTTACTGCAAGGAGCCACAGTGGTTAGCACGTCGGCTTCACACAGAGGTACACACTCCGGCCTCCCTGGGAGTTTGCATGTTCACACCAAAACATGCACACATTGGGCACAAATTGTCCCTAGGTATGAGTGTGAGCATGGTTGTTCGTCTCTGTGTGCCCTGCGACACACACCCCCGCCTACTGCCCGAAGACGGCTGGGACTCCAGCACCCCCCGCGACGTGAGGATGAAGCGGTTCGGAAAATGGATGGATGGATACTGCACGCACACGCACACGCACACGCACACGCACACACACACACACACACACACACGGCCATGCACTCATGCACATATGCTTGCACGCCACAACGAGCAACAGCCGCAGAGCCCGAACATAAATAAAACCTTAAGACACAAACACACAAATCTCACATTTCCTCCTCCCACCGCTCGCGGTCGACTTGGGACCAGTCTGCTGGCTCTTGGTTGATTGCGATCGACATATTGGGCACCCCTGCCTTAAAAACAGAGGTAATTCGCTGACTATCTTAGCACTTCGCACTTAGCGCGGTTGTCTGTGCAATGAGCGGTGATTCAGATTGGTTGCCCTCTGTGTCAATCAAATAACGGGATTGATGATAGGCTGACGTAGTACATTCTGTGTATTAAGCACCGTTGTTTGAATGACAGTGCCATCGCTGGACGTTTTCGACAATTGTCGTGTGAAAGCCTAGGAGCCGCATGGAACCAGCCGAGAGCCGCATGCGGCTCGCGAGCTGCGGGTTGGCCACCCCTGATGTAGTGCTTTCACAACATCCACAGCTGAAACAAAGCACATGTTAACAATAATACAATCAAGGCAAATGAGGAATTTCATCACATGAATGGTGTAGCGCGGTTCGCTGTCTCTATCTGACATAAAAAATAGAGACCGCCGCATAATGTTGGCAAGCGCACTTGGGTTTCGGATTCTGAAGTTTGTGGTGGAATTGCAGGATTGGAGGGAGGTGAGCGGCAGGGGTGTAACAAATTGGAGTTGGGGGGCGGGGGGGGTATCGCCAACCAGGGATTAACGCGAACACTCGCCAGCCTGCCGGTGGCGGGTGAATTGAGTTGTTGGCGGGTAACACCATCACTCCAAGTTTTATCTTTGGACCCACCTCTGTAGCCCCCTCCAAAGAAGAAGAGGCTATGATTTGAGACACACTTCTATTTTAAGCGGCACATCATTACTGGTTTTGCCGTACTGACGAATGAGATGCGGGTTAAGTCATCCCATGTGACAGCCAGTTGAGTCTCCATCATGGCAAAGCACCCACACAGGTTGGAAAGCAAGATGTTTCGGGTACAACCGGTACAGTGGAAAAGGAACACAAGTTGAGACCACTTCTTCAAAGTGGATGCACGTGAAAAGACGTCATGGAACAAAAACGTAAAGGTGTTGAACAAAGGCTAACTCAAAAACCGGTCCAGTTGTTCTCATTCCATACATTGTCATGTAGCACTGGTCCCCACGAGGTTGGTGTGTGTGCTGGATCCGATTCCAGCTGTCGTTGGGCGGCAGGCAGGGTAAACCTTGAACTGGCTGACAGCCGATTGCAGGGCACACATCGACAAATGATCATTCACACGCACAATTGTATCTGGGGACATTTTGGATGTGCTAGCCAGTCAGACACAATTTGGCCAAACAGTTTTGGGAAAATTGTGCCTCGCGGAAGTCATCCAACCCGTAAGCCTCTCAATGTTAGCATATTACGCCAAGACTTGAACACACGTCGCTTTGAGCTCAGGACAAAGCAGTCGCCATCCGTGGGTGTCAGCAGTGGTGCCAACTTGTAGCCACTTTGTCTCTGTATTTAGCATTCTTTCTATCACCTCAAGTAGCTTTTTTCCCCCCACGAAAAAAAAGCACACACAATGCGACAATTCTTGCGATTTCTGACACACTGCACCACCAAAATGAAAACATTCAATTCAATTGCTTTGAAAGCCACTCAAATTTGAAGATGACCAATGCAAAGTCATGAATTCGATTTTCATGGTATGTGTGCACGTGGACGACATTGCATGTTCATGAGCAGACTTAACTCACGCTCGGTACTTCATGTGTCAAGAGGTGTGCACTTGAAGAACTTGGGTTTTGAAACCCAGCTAGGAGCAGTACAATCAACAAACCTTTCAAAGGGAGATTTCACTTACTTGCGTCATGAAAACAATTTAACTGGAATTAGGTGCCACGATGGGAATGAATTAATCTCCTATGTTGCCCCATTCTCACTTGAGAGCAATTCCTTTTCAACTGCTCTAAAAAGAAAAAAAATTATATATAATATATATATATATATATAGCGGCCCGGTAGTCCAGTGGTTAGCACGTCGGCTTCACAGTGCAGAGGTACCGGGTTCGATCCCAGCTCCGGCCTCCCTGTGTGGAGTTTGCATGTTCTCCCCGGGCTTGCGTGGGTTTTCTCCGGGTGCTCCGGTTTCCTCCCACATTCCAAAAACATGCATGGCAGGCTGATTGGACACTCTAAATTGTCCCTAGGTGTGAGTGTGAGTGTGGGCGTGGATGGTTGTTCGTCTCTGTGTGCCCTGCGATTGGCTGGCAACCAATTCAGGGTGTCCCCCGCCTACTGCCCGAAGACTGCTGGGATAGGCTCCAGCACCCCCCGCGACCCTAGTGAGGATCAAGCGGTTCGGAAAATGGATGGATGGATATATATACATACAGTGATAATTTTACAGTTTACCCGGAGCAAGTCCCAGGGACTCGCTGATCAGAAAAGTATGAGTACCATTATGCATTTCGAGAGTCCCAAATTTTGAATTCTGAAATGGTCTACTTCTTCAATTGCATATGACAATAACACAAACAACAACATATCCATACAAGTATAAACAAATGCTGTCAAATTTAAAATAATTCAGTAGCAGGCCTGAGGATTTCGGAAATTCACGGTAACCGTTTTTCGGTTCTGTCGAATTACCCAACCATCCATCCATCCATTTTCCGAACCGCTTGATCCTCACTAGGGTCGCGGGGGGTGCCGGAGCCTATCCCAGCTGTCTTCGGGCAGTAGGCGGGGGACACCCTGAATTGGTTGCCAGCCAATCGGGCAGGGCACACAGAGACGAACAATGATCCACGCTCACACTCATACCTAGGGACAATTTAGAGTGCACAATCAGCCTGCCATGCATGTTTTTGGAATGTGGGAGGAAACCGGAGCACCCGGAGAAAACCCACACAGGCCCGGGGAGAACATGCAAACTCCACACAGGGAGGCCGGAGCTGGATTTGAACCCGGTACCTCAGCACTGTGAAGCCGATGTGCTAACCACTGGACTACCGGGCCGCCACACAATGGGAAACCATGGTAACTAATTTTGGGTTCCTATCTGGGTTTTTATTTTGACTGATAAAGTATTCATAATCAAGAATTCTGATACTCAAAAGTATAATGTTTCAAGGGTAAATGTTTGAAAACTATGCATTAACAATGAACATTACATCAACAGATGTGTACTCCAGGTTTATTCAACAAAATAAATGTATCAAAATATGTTGTACTCACTCATATGACATCATGAATACAGCATACCACAAAATCTGAGTATTTTTTTCCAATCTCACACTGCAAAGATTAATTTACTGGTAATCATTAATACAGGTCCCTGTGTGGAGTTTGCAGTATTCCAAAAACATGATGGCAGGCTGGAATACTTAAATTGTCCCTAGGTGTGAGTGTGGGCGTGATGATTGTTCCTCTTGTGCCCTGCGATTGGCTGGCGAGACGGGTGTCTCCCGCCTATGCCCGAAGACAGCTGGGATGTAACCCCCCGCGACCCTAGTGAGGATCAAGCGGTTCGGAAAATGAATGAATGAATGAATGAATCATTATACAGGTAAGTATTGATGTGGCGAATCCTCTTCCCAGAATCTGTGTAACACACAATTTGACGAAAGAATCTAAAGAATCTAACACACGTCCTTCGGACGATTCATACGAAAAATCAGACTGGGATTCCCATTTCTTAAATGTCGTAATTAGTAGACTTTAGTGAGTTTTTTTTCCGCCGCCATCTCAAACATTCATCTGCGCGATTCCTCAGTTTGCGGACTAAAATATCAAGCCTCATACGCACATAACGTTATCTATCCCCCCCCCCCCCCCCCCAACACTGAAAACAAAACGAAAGTAAATTGGAAGAAACACACTCAAACACCACACCACAAACACACATTCAGGCACAGTGAAATCGCGTTGATCATACAGGAGAGATTTGATCGCGTACAGTCAACTCGTGTGTGATGACTTTTATGGTTGAACGATTTTTCGGTACCGTTAAAATGACGCCATGAATACGACACGCCTCAGGTAACAATCGTTACCGTGAAATCCTCAGGCCTGCTGTCGTTTTTTTTTTGTTTTGACTGAGAAATTTCCTTGCGTCCCAAAAACGCACACTCTTTGGAACTGTGCGTCCCGCGGGAAAATTATGCGTCAAGGACGCGGGACTCAGAGGTAACGACATGCCTGTGTATATATACATATATATATATATATATATATATATATATATATATATATATATATATATATATATATATATATATATATATATATATATATATATATATATATCCATCCATCCATCCATTTTCCGAACCGCTTGATCCTCACTAGGGTCGTGGGGGGTGCTGGAGCCTATCCCAGCTGTCTTCTGGCAGTAGGCGGGGGACACCCTGAATCAGTTGCCATATATATATATTTATTTATTTATTTTTCCAATTGATTTAAGAATCCCTTTTACTGTCATCATCGCACTTCAATTTTGGTTTTCATTGTATTGGACCTTTGTGTGGCGGCCCGGTAGCCCAGTGGTTAGCACGTCGGCTTCACAGTGCAGAGGTACCGGGTTCGATCCCAGCTCCGGCCTCCCTGTGTGGAGTTTGCATGTTCTCCCCGGGCTTGCGTGGGTTTTCTCCGGGTGCTCCGGTTTCCTCCCACATTCCAAAAACATGCATGGCAGGCTCGTTGGGCACTCTAAATTGTCCCTAGGTATGAGTGTGAGCGTGGATGGTTGTTCGTCTCTGTGTGCCCTGCGATTGGCTGGCAACCAATTCATGGTGTCCCCTGCCTACTGCCCGAAGACTGCTGGGATAGGCTCCAGCACCCCCCGCGACCCTAGTGAGGATGAAGCGGTTCGGAAAATGGATGGATGGATGGATGGATGGACCTTTGTGTGTAAATTGTGTTCAGTAGCCTATAGCGCACCAGTAGTGACACGTTGAAACGGGCTGTGGGAGCAATGAGAGGAGTGTGCCTGCTCTATAAATGAAAACAAAAAAGCCCACGGCGCCTTTTGCTTACAACTTGAGCAAGAATCCATAGGTCGGTGCTTGATGGCATAAATTGACATCAACCCGTCTGAGAATCTTTGCAGAGATTTTCCACATTGTAAGAACTAGAATTCAACCAATGCATGATGTGGCACTTTGTTTTTTGTATGAGCAAAGTCCTCAAACTTCCACTTTTGTGGCTCGCGTCCAGTAGAGTGAGGGAGCGGGAGGCGAGGCGGGTGCTGGTGGCGCATTCCGGTGCCGCAGCACGCACACACGCAGAGCGTTTCCACGCGTCACCAGTGGGCGCAAGTTTCTGCGCCGCGCACAAAGAGGAAAGGCAGATCCCGCCGTGGGATGCGCGCATCGAGAATCGCCGCTCACTTGCACCGCTGTCCTCCCTGTTTGTTGGCCGCACCTGGTGGTGTGGCGATTGGGGGAGAGGATCGAGGAACGGCGGCCGTCACCCAGCGGCTGTGAAATCGCGGCGTGCGGGGCGGATTTGTGGAGGTGGACGCTCACCTGGAGGGAGCAGGATCGAGTCAAGAGTACGCCGAGCACGGAAATAACAGCTTCGGGCTTCCAGGGGCACAAACGCGACTGCCGACAAGGTTTGCGGCACACTAGCGGATACGGGAATTACCGTCAAAGCAGTTTCATCAAGCGGAAGCGAAAGCGTCGCAAAAGAAGTAGGTATCGATTTTATTTGATCTATTGACACGTTTGTAGAAGGAAAAAAACGCACTATCAACAACCACATGCCAAGTTGGCATGCGATCCGTAGCGCAATGAAATGGCAAGTAATTTCACCTGATGTAATCAACGCTGGGAAACTACATGACTCCTGCGAAACGTTGTTCCATCGGAGCAAGGGGCTTCGATTGAGGGTGCACATGCCATGAGCGGCCACTCATGCGCGATGCTGATGACTGCGTTTCTGGACAAGTCTCGAATGCTTTGGACGGTGCTCCTGGGAGTAAAATGGATGGGGCTCATTTGCTTCATCCAGCGCCCATTCCAGATGGCACCCACGCGCTGCTCGGTCGCAGACAAGCAGAGAGCAGCAGGGCCGAAGGAAAGCCGACAACTTTCTTTGTTTTTAGAGACAGTGTTTTGCCCTACTTGAGGTACAGTATAGCCTGTAGCCGCAAATTGTATTCCAGTCTTGCTTCCTACTTTTCTCGCGCCTCATTCTTTCAGCTGTGCTTTGCACGACATTTTCCTTTCTTATTACCCAGTCAGTTGAGTTGCTCCCGAGCTATGAAACAGGCATTTACAAGCCCGCTCTTCTGTAAAGGATTCTTTCCTCGAGAAATCTCAATATTTACCCAAGCTGGTCTGTAGACTTTGCCTTAAACCCAGACACGGACCCGACAGGAAGACCAGCATCTTCAAAGCACCTCATTACCCAGATGGGATTATAATGCTTCCCCTTGACATTCGTGTTTATTTATAGTTTCTTTGCACATCATTTGACGATATCAAGCAGCAGCTAAATGGGAGGTGAAACATGACTTTGAAGCCATGCAGCGAATTATTCCATAGCCCGGCGAAATCATGCATGGCACTGCAGGCATGCCTTTTTATAGCACAATACGCTTTGCAAAATGTTCGGCAGCATGTTGAAAGGCCGACAAACATTGCAGCCAGTCGGAGACGCTGCGAGGGGGAGAAAAGTGAGGGCGATTCCATGTGTGGCAGTGGCTCCAGAAAAGAGGATTTTCAATTTGCAGAATTTACCGCAAGTGGTGGGGCCCAAAGTGATCACACACGGCCTGAAATACCTGACAGCACTCCTGCCGCCATTCTGAGTTTGTTGGAAACTGAAAAATGATTTGGAAAACCACACCAACAGAGTGGGAAGAAAGGTGTTTCTTGCTGGCCTTCCTTGAGCGCCAGTCGCGTGTTTGTGGCTGCATCAAGGTCTGGGGATGTGCTTGGCTGATGATGGGGGTGAGAAACGGTTCACTGCTTCTCTGTCTTTTAGGTGCGCTCACTCCCATTCTGGGTGTCAAGCCGTAGCTGAGCGTTGCGGCCACGCCGAACACAGGAGGGAGCCGCTTAGGCCATGCGGCTGTCTTTGAGAAAATCAGTTCACTGCATGTGGAGATGCACACTCAGCCTTCTAGCTAGCTACACTGAAAAAAAATAGGGTGCGTTCAATTGACTCCATTTTATTTGGTCAAGTGGTTGCATGATAGAAAACCAACTGGATCCAGATCCATTTAAGTCGACCCGACATCTACTTTAATATTCCATACTCAGATGATTCTCTTGTGCGCAGCCACTTGATGAAATAAAATGGAATCAATTCAATGCACCATTTTTTTCTTCCACCACAGAGATTTGAGGACAGGTGTGATGTGGCCCAGTTTCTTGGTGTTTGTCAGGACTCTGGCGGCAACATTTTGGATCAGCTGAAGCTGCCTGATTGATTTTTTTTTTTTTTAAGACCCGTAAAAATTGATGTGTCTGTATGCGGGTGTGTGTGTGTGTGTGTGTGTGTGTGTGTGTATGCGTGCATGCATGTGTCCTTTTATTTCAGTAAATATAGCTCATTTCATTTTCACACAAGATCTTTCTAGGATTGCATCATGGCACAGCAGTCGGGTTTAGGATGTACTCGATAACGCGTCAAGGCGTTGAAAGCCAAATTAAGTTGTGAAAAGTGACGCTAACCATGTGCCTTTGGTGAGTTTTCCCAGGTTGTTAATATTTGAGCTTCTTAAAGCGCACTGGGAGCAGGGGAGAAATTATTTTAAAAAACATTTCGATTTGAGATGCATCACAGCCGTTGGAATCAGAACTCGCTGGGCCAATGATGACGTGCCAGTACGACACAATGAGTGCCTAACAATTAGTTCTTGGCTTTTTTCTTTTCATCAAGCTTTCTGCCGAAGCCTAAGGTGTGAAACACAGACATTTAAGCATGACTTTATTTGCGAATGACTCGAGTTATTTTTCTGTCACTCCCTGGATTATGTGAAGCGGGCCGCTGCGCAGGTCTTCAGTCGGAGTAAATTAGGAGGCATCGGCGCACGACTGAGTGCGAATCCTCATTTTGAGGCAAAGCAGCTGTGCGCTGAATGCCTCGGTGGTGGAGGCCTGCCTTCCACCCTTTTTACGGAAGGATTGAATCGAGATGGCTGCGTCCTTTGAAAAGACAAGAAGGACCCATTCAATAATGCTTGGTGCGATTTGCACAGAGAGATACAACATCTCAACATTTGTATTAACTTGCATGCAGTCGGAATGCAGCTCGGCCCCTCCCATAAAACAGAAAGACCATCCTTTTCCAAAACCATGATTGGATTTCTTTGCTACAAAGCTGCCCTCAAGGGTCCGGAAGATGTCAACAACCAATAACAGCAAGCCCAACTAATCAACTTTCATCTCATTTACGTGAGACGCATTTCCGCCAATGACTCCAATAAAAACTGCAAAGGCGAATGTGTAACATGCCGCTGCATTCTGCACTGCAATTTTGTGCTTGTCAATATATTGGAAAGCCCCCGCCACACCCCCCAAAAAATATTACGTTCTAAAACCACCAATTGATTCATGTGTCAAAATCCAAATTGACTTAGAGAAAACATAAGTTTTACTGTTTATTTTTCCCTTTTGCACCCCCCGCTCCCCCCACCCGCCATCAAATGTGTGCTCGAAGGGTAGTTCTTCATGAGCATACAATTTGGGAAGGCGTTCTATATTTATTTGTCTTGTTGGACAAATATAGTAACAAAAAACAAAAAAATAAATTGAAGACTCCTCAAAATCCAATGGCTCCAAATAGGGACTGTTGAATAATGTTACCTTTTTTAATGCTAAAATGTAACTATTATAGTTATCCTTGAATTGCAAAATGCATTGTTTTACAGAATATAAAAAAACATTGTAAAGTTCATCAAGCATGTTTGCTTTTCTCTTTTCACATGTCAAATTATATTCATTTACTTAAAATAAAACATGCAGTTTGAAGATGATGTTTGATCATTTTCAGACTTCTTAGAATATGCCAGGGACCAAAAAATATATTTTCAGTTTGACATTCTTCATTCCTGTTGGAATGGTAAAATGTTGAGATTGAAATCCAAAGAGCCCGTTCGGTCTGTTTAATAAAAACAAGCGAGTGAAGACCCCTTTCTCAGCGCTGCATTTTGCAAGCTCGCCAGGCTTTCAGTGAAGCGCCTCGCATATGTGTCGCATCGGCCGAGACGGCATGCCTCTGAGAACAACAAAATAAGAATGTTATTTTGGGAGATTTTCCTGACCGCAACCTGAGGCTTTGTGAACCGATGGGTTCGGAGTCGCCGCGTTGGATCCCATAGAGAGAGGACGGCGGGCTGTACTTATTATTGCGCCACTGAGGAATTCGGCTTTTTTTTTTTTGTCCGGTCGAATCCCGAAACCGTGTAATTCAATGCGATGGGTTTTCAGAGTAGCGAAAATGCCCAAATGTGGCAAATCCACTCTTGCTGTGACTGCATTCGCGTTGCACTATGGGAACGGTCTCCAGTCGCTGAGTTACAACGACAAGTGATCATTTGACAGTCGACGATTTTGTTGAAAAATGTGAGCGATAGTGTTTTGTGTCTATTTGAGGAATTCCCAAAATAGCTGCGGGTTAATCACCACCACCGGGTTACGTTGTAAGGATGAGGGGTCGGGTCGCTTTCTTAATCCTGAGAGTCATATCAGTTCCCACTTACTGTGATGTAGGTCAAAGCTTGAGCAAAGCCTCGTCTGTGCTACGCAGATCCCAGTTGCGGCCGGCAAGGCCTCATGCGCACACACAGCAGAAAACCTTGAACGACAATTTAGGTCATTGATTGCTGGGTGGGATTTGGTTGATCTGGTCTCTGCGATGGACGGCCAGTCGAAAAGAAAAAGTCCGAATGTGCAATCAAAGTCTGTAAAATCTTTCCAAACTTGAGATAAGCTTTGACGCTATTTATTTCATCTCCATTCTATTTCTGGGCAATGCAGTGAAGTTGCGCGTACGCGTACACTGGAATTTACAAATTCACCCAATTGTGGATTTATTTTGGAACCTGTCCAGCATTATTCAGTGACAGGGCCCGGGGCCGAATCAAGACCGGTGTTGCTTTGGCGTCATTCTGTGGAATCTTGGTGTGAGTTGAGGAGCTTCAGTTGTGGATTTTTGTGGACATCAATGGAGTTTACTGGCACTGACGCAAACTCCAAACTCTTTGTTCAAGTGTGAAGCGGCTTCTTGCAGAGCGCCGCCATACACAGTCTGCCAGCTCCTATTAATAGTCAAATAGGGAGAGAGTAAGTATCTTTTGAGGTCATTCATTCCCTTCCCCACTTCTCTTTTAAGCCGGAGATATGAGCTTGTTAGGCGGGATGAGAAACACGCAAAGTCGAATCAAACACACCCATTAAGCAGCCGTTTCTTCTTCAGCGCCACCTGCAAATTGCACTGACGGGTTGCATCCCAGATATTTTCTCCAAATGTTGCTTCCGGCTTGCTTTAGACTCACTTCCCATATTTGGAGTCCAAAATAACCACGACCCGTTTTGCAGGTTTGCAGGATCATTTTTTTAATTCATTTTTTTATTGTGGCGGGGGGGATGCTTGCTTTATTTCTAAACAAAATGTCATCTTTTAATCACCTCTCTAATTGTTTCCCTTCAGATTGAAACTCTTTTACTCTCAAGGAGAGAATTCCATTGACAAGTACTTGGATGAGAGTCCCATTAGCCCTGCGCAACTAAAGATGGTGTTACCATGGAAACAAATTGTACTTCTATCAATCACGGGATGCCTTGCAGGTAAGAGATTTGAACACATTAGTGCCGAGAGACATTGACCCCTTTGCCATAGTTTACCATACTTCAAAACTAAAGTGATGATTTTTCACGATGCTTTATTTCTTTTATTTTTTGCTTCATTCTTTTATGTAGCGTGCACCTCCAAAGTGGATTTTACAATTAAGAGTCTTACTTTCAAATGTTGACCTGCAATATAAAGTTGTTAATAAGTTAGAAAGCCAATTAGTGGAGCCGTAAACAACCCCGAGACGTCTCAGATGAGACAAGACTGAATGAAATGCAGTCTGCTGTCCTTCGCGTTCCCAAGAGAACCGTCCTAGCGTGCATAAGCAGCAAACAGTCAGGGGCGAGCAGGAGTCCAATCGCCGTTGCTGTTCATGGACTGTCGCGATCATTAACAGGAGCCACGCAATGAATCTCGCCAGTCATTTCGGCTCGATTCAACACGGCTTCTCTCTCTGCCCATGTGGCCACGTGGGACTTGAGAGACCGGCACCGAAATAACAAGCTCTCTTCAAACGACTTGCAAAATCCATTTCATTTACATCAGGGGTGTCCAAACCTTTACGTTTAATGGCCGTATACAGACAAATGGAAGGATGAAAAGGTAACTTTTGAAAAATCGTGTTTCGTTCATTTCATCAGCTTTCTGTTAAAGGCGTTAAAGGGAAATTGGTTTTGGGGGTGTCCAACAGCCCTCGATCTCACCGAGTAGGTCCGGCTCTGCACTTAACAGCAGCAAAATCCCATCTCCACATTCAGAGCCTCCAAAAAAGAACAAACTGAAGTGAGGTGAGCATTTTTCAAACATCATGACTTTGATGTCATCATAAATCAGCCAAAGAGCACAAAGTGCCCCTAAAATTGACTTGTCTGAATCATGAATGGTTTATTTGTCTCTTCGGTAAAAGAGAAAAGTTCCTTCCCTTCTCACTCTGCTCACCTTCTATTTTTTAACGAACCTTGCAGCCCATGTCAAATGTCATTTTTAGTATTATTATAATTTTTTTTGTCATGTCACAAGCCACTGAAAAACAGATGGCGGGCCGCAAATGGCCCCCGTCCCGTATTTTTGGACACATCCGATTTACATGGTCTTGTGAGGTCATGTGACTGGGTTCTTCAGTCGCTCGCCTTAAAAATTGCGCCAGTTGATGACGTTCGTTATGCTTCAAATATCACTCGGTTTGCGATGTTGTGCGTCAACGCTTTTTGTTCACGGATGATGCGCCTCTCAAAGGGGCGCTTCTTGAATATCGATCAATCCTTTACTTGGAATGCAACGGAACGAAAGGGACCATTTGGTTTTCGATCAAATACACCTGACTGAACCACACGCGCGACGACAAGCCACATGCTGCAGTGTGTGAGCAGTCGGGCAGCAATTAGTGCTCCTCTGGCCGCCTTGTTGGCTGTGCCTTCATGTGATAGCAGGTATTGTTCCCCTCGCCTACCTTTGAAGCTCTGAAAAGATGCGCTCACCCATTCAGACCTTCGTTATGCACTCGCCGAATCTGACACACATGATCTGACTCGGCTTTGCTTCCGAGGAATTTATTCTGGAGACCTCCCCCTTCAGCCGTCCTCGCCCCTTCGTCTTTGCTGTTGTATTATTGCGATTATTCATGGGGTGCCTGAATGCTACACTCATGTATACAACACCAGTTAAATTCTACCTAGTGTCGTGTTTTCCCATTTATGTAAGCAGTATATGACTTATTGCCAACATTTGTAATCATTTACATTTTGAAGCAGGGGGGGGGGGGATACTGCGGAGCCAAATATGTCTGCATATGCAGTTAAAGCCCAAGATAAGCGGGATGCATTTTCCTCGCTGCAAGATAAGCAAATAGTAGACACACCGCCTCATGGGAATAGTCCAAGTGCATTATTCCTTAGAAATACCAACCAGGTTCAAAGAAGCGATGGGGAGGGGGGGAATAAAGCAAACATGAAAAGTAGATGGCGTGTCAGTCTTTGTTATCATGTCGTATTGGTCCTCTCAGTCTTTGTGAGTGTCACAACGTTTGGCTTTGTTGGCAGCCTTTCCAGACGATGTCAAATTTCAAGGGCCGAGATTGAGGACGGAGCCAGTTGACCTCGTTTTGCCGATCAACTCGCCCAACCAGCAGGCCACCATTATTTGTGATGCGGAAGGGAGCCCGACTCCGCAGTACAGGTAAATGACCTCATCAAATCGACGGCGCCCGCAAAACCCAATCTGCTCCGTGCCGCTTCCTCTTTAGTGCTTTTGCGATGTCATGACAGTTACCACGAGGCGCCAGATACATGCAAAATGAGCCTTTCAGGTCATCTGGCCAAATCTCAATTTTCCCAAATGATTTGGACAGTCAACGTGAACCGCGTCTCATTAACCTTTAGGAAGCGTGCGGGACAACTACAATCCTACAAAACCGCACAGTCCCTGCTTGTTCTCGAAATTTTCCCCCGAGCCCACCTGATTCAAATGATCAGCAAGCTCCATAAGGGGATTCTGCCTAAAAAGATGGTGGTGGTGTTGTGGGTGATTGTGTTTCGCTGCTTGGTCAGCACCCCAGCGAGCAGGAGAGTGGGTGCGCTCACCTTGTGAGTGACATTGCTTTTAAGACAAACAAAGGAATGTTGTGCCAAAAACAAAAATGGGGGGAGCGCCTACCTCGACCGGATCACTTTAACCACTTTTCCGATGCATTTCACAGACATCGTTTATGACCCTCTCGGCTTGAGTGGCTCGTGGGCGCTCTCCAGCTTTCTGCAAGGCCGCTAGCATTCTGCAAGTTTTGTTGATCAAGAAATATTAACAGCTTTCTGTTTCCTGCTCGTCAATATCGTTTGAAAAGATGCTCCGTTAATAGAATGCATTTGCACGGCAGAAACTTTTTTTTGTTGCCTTTATCCGCTCAAATCTGTTTGCACTCTGTCATCCACAATTTGACAGCATTTCTTTAATGCCCAATAGCGTCATTTGGTTTGATTTGACAATGTTGTGCTTGTCATCAGCAGACATCCTTCGAGGTCGTCATACCGCATGAAAATTCTAACTTGTTTAAAGTCCATGTACAGTGAAATCCTAGATGTGTTTCGAAATACATGATACGTGTTTAAGGATCATTGCGGAAAACGTGCTAAGACTGAGAACTATGAAATACTGAATTGTTTTTCAGCTGACCAAGTTCTAGTGCGGTGGGGGGGAAAAGTGGTTATTTTCTCAATGGGCTGTTTTCCAACGGGGTGGCGGACGTGCAGAATAGCTCACTCACAGACACATTTTCAGATCGAGGCAATGAGAAAAAGCTTTCATTGGATGCTAAATGTCACACTTGATTTTATTTGCAGCCTTGAACGGACGACGGTATCACAATGACACACGAATGATTGGTCAATGCTAATTGACATGTTTATACTGTTTTACATGTTCATGTTTTTTCATCCTTAAATGTTCATACGAGTCATATGCCGTAGTTGGCGGCCATTTTATTGAAAATGTTCACAACGAACTACCGTTATAATGTTCAGATTCGTTATGTCCCTCGAGGTACGTTGTAACGAGTGTTCGACTGTACAAATACTGTTTGATTGGATGTGGGCGAGATGCAGTATTTGGACGCCGTATTCAGTTGAAAGATATTGCGTTGTGGTTTACTAGTATTAGCACTCGCGATCGAAGCTCCTTCGTCAGTCATTGTCGATACCGCGAGTGTCTGGTGAGGAGCCCCGACAGAGTCTCTTTTGATAAATAGTCCAGTGGAGCCACGCGGCGTATTCCAGAGCTGCGAGCTGGGCGTTATGAATACACCTGTCACCGTGTTTACCCTGAATCGGCTGGAACGCGAGATCAAGGACACAGCAGTGATTGGGAAAAAAAAAAAAAAAACGGAGGGTGGAAAAAAAAACTGGATGGTCTCCTATCATGGAATTTGACTTGAAGCAGATTTATTGCTTTGGCTGTGTTTATGGCTCTGCACCAAGCGTAATTACAAGTGAGGGTGTGTAAAGATGAAGATGTTCGTTCGAAATTCACTCACAGCACTCGGGCAGAAAAGACAGGCGCCAGAACGATCTAAGCCGCGATCCCTTGAGACGAGGGCCTGCATTTATCTGCGCCAAATGATCTTACGTTCGGCGGTAGAACTCTTTGCTCCTGTCCATGCATCTCCGTACATGCTCCGTAGATGCTTGATGCTCCTTTGCAGACACACGCACTCTTAAAGGTTTTCCGACTTGCTCAAGCATTTGTTGTTATCAAATCACGGTCACATCATTCAGACTGCGGATATTTGGAACCAGTTCAGCGATGTAATTCAAGATTTACAGTAGTTTGAAGTCTGTATGTTGACATGGCCGCCTCAACCTCCGACTAACGGCCGTGGATGATGTGTGACAAAGCCACTTGGGACGTATTCTCGCTTGGTTTTGCGACTCGGTGTCTTGTAATGAGGCGCAAACTGCAAATTTTGTGAAATGTGAAACCGTTTATTTTGAGTCTTGCAAGGATATATAGTCCACCACGTTCTTTTTCAGGAACACATATTGCCATAGATTTGGCTTAAAATCTGTTGCCTATTTTTCATAGAACAACAAAGATAACGTCCTAAGTACAGTTGAAGACCCGAAGAGCAATCTGGCGCTGTGCACGTGCGTGTGTGCAAAAAGTCTATGGCTCACGCGGTCTCCGCGGATGTCTGGCCTGAAGGAAAGCCAGAGGAGATGGTTACAGTCGGCTACTGTACAGTCCTCGGTCTGTTTGAAGAGACTTCATGAAAAATGTATGTGAAAGCCAAGGTTACGCTGAGGTCACTTTGGAGGCTCAGATGTGGCTGTGCCTACAGCAGAACTCAATGAAAAGAGGAGTGTTGGACTTACGGTAAATTCCCTTTGGACTGAAGCCGTATGGCGCCAGATACAATACAAAGTGTTTGAGCTCGGCTTTCATGTACTTTAAAGGCCTTACCTGCTGTTTTATGAATGCATTAGACACAAATGCAAACATACCCATGGAAGATTTTTCCAAAACTCTCTTCGCTTGCCTGCCCACCTCTGTCTTTAAAATAATTCATACTGAGTGGCTGCAACTTTAACTGTCGCCACCTTTGTTTAGCACACCAACAAAATGACAGTCGAACCTCGTTACAACGTACTTCGAGAGACATAACGAATCGGTACATTATAACGGTCATTAGTTGTAACCATTTCCAATAAAATTGCCGCCGACGGTTCGTCGTAACAAAGGCATTTTCACTTTTTTTGTTGCAAAAAATGGGCAAATGGAAAATGGATGGCGTGAAATCGGGACTTTGAAATGTGAATGTTATCGCGGTGGAAACGTAAACGGGGTACCTTGAAATGAGGTTCAACTGTACTACGGTACAAACAATGTAGAACATACAGTATGGCACCAGGTTAAATGTCCATAAATGTCAATGTCAAAACATGTTTCATTTGCATGTCACCGTTACAACAGATATTTTAGAGCTGTAAATCTTGCTTTGACAAGAAGGCTTTAAAAAATTCATATTGTCACTGGAATATACAAAATTGGTCCAATTAAGTGACTGCCACAGATGCGTAATAGAGTCCGATGTGTGTTTTGTCGTCAGCAGGCAGGAAATTCGACAAGCATTGACTGGTTTTAAGGCAATCACTGCCTGTACGTTTGCCCGGAAGACTAAAGTACGATGGATATTTTTTTCCCCTCAATGGCATTTGAACAACTGCAATGTGATGCCTCAGCAAATTTGCATTTGCACATAACAAACTGCTGTCACATTTTAACAGCAAGAGTATTTTCCTCTTCGTCGACCTAAAACTCAGAAGCAAATATTTTGAAGACCATCCTCAAGAAGTGCAGTCGTGTATCTGTTTATGAAGGAAAGATTTTCTTTTTTTTTTTTTAAGACAGAGAAAGGAATCGATAATTCCAGCGCAGTCTGAAGGTCTTGAATAAGGTGCATCGTGCAGTGTGCAAAATGTTGACAGTCAAACAGATGATACGAATTTCTTGAAAAAAGTCAATTCCAACGGTTTTGACTTTGGAATACCCACGGCAATTCGACTCAAAGAAATGTTGAAGACGGACTGTGGGCTGGCATTTCTATAAAGCCAGCTCTGCTGAGCCTTGGCCTGGACCAGAATTTTTTTTTCATCACAGACTGACAGTTTTCCGATCAAATAAAATTATAAACAAGGTTAAAAACCGATTTTAAACTAGCTAGCCAGAATGTTACCGATGTGATTAAAACTGTAAGTATTCCTAACACTAAATGGTTAAATCTGTGGTTTTATTGTTGCTCTTGGTTGTAAAGTGTCCTTGGGTGCTGTGAAAGGCGCTGACAAATAAAATGTATTATTATTATTT
The DNA here is from genome assembly GCA_018466805.1 of Hippocampus abdominalis. Lineage (NCBI taxonomy): Eukaryota > Metazoa > Chordata > Actinopteri > Syngnathiformes > Syngnathidae > Hippocampus > Hippocampus abdominalis. Next base: position 19,296,118 of record CM031707.1, read on the forward strand.
TTACTATTATAAATTACATTTTATCCCAATGTGTCCGTGACTGTACATGTTTGCAGAGCAAGAAATTGATCCTTGTGATGAATACTGAGGTTGCATCTCCAGGGAGCTCAGCATGATTGTGTTTGCATTTTCTTTCAGCTGGTCACTCAACGGAACACTCATTGATCTTGAGAATGACTACCGGCGTCGCATGTCTGGAGGCAGCCTGATCATTAGCAACCTGGACAAGGACAGAGACTCCGGCATCTACCAGTGCAAAGCCTTCAATGCAAGGGGGGCCATCCTGAGCCGCAAGGCGAGGGTCCAATTTGCTTGTGAGTATTCGAAATCTCCGGCAAGACTCTTGACACACTTTATCCGGATAACTCGCGTCGATCCACCTGACGCGTATGTCATAGGCGTGTGGTTACGGTCTTCTCGAATGTATTATTCAGATTGCCTCCGAATAGATTCGAGCGGGCCTAATGGTCATGGAATGAAACTCCAGATGCAGCGAGCACTGTGGGAAAAGCAGCCTCTGAACTTCATTGATTCGTATTAGTGTTACCAGCTCCGACAGCATCGAGGCTCAATCTAAACAGACACGTAATTTGCCAAGTGATCAGGGAGGCTCTGTGATCCAAACTTTAAAGGGGAGAAGCCCAAGTAATGTCGAAGTACAGTTCTAAGTCATGCAATTGTTGACTATGTGGATATCAGTCACATATTAAAGATGAGATTGTTTTTTTTTTAATAAAAAGAAAATGTTTTTTATTGGCATTGCCACCCATTCAAGGCGGTCGGAAAGTCAGGTGCCGCAAAGGAACCGCTCTCCTCTTGCTCAAGATCTCGGACTATCGATTATGTCCCAAGGATCCAAGGCCCCTTTCACTTCCTCTCACAAGCTGGCCCGCCTTTATCCATACAGTCCTGTAATGAATCTTCCACACGGGGGCTGGGTGAAGAGCAATGCTGCTTGACATTTATCGTCTGCCAAATGTACAGGGAGGGAGGTCTCAGAGATCAGCATGGCTGATGCACTTTCTCTGTGTAATGAGGACAATGCTCCTAAGGAGAAATGCTGCGCCTCCTTTCAAGCCGGTCGGGAATTTGAAAAACAGCGTCTTTTTGATGTCGATGATAAATTAAGATGAACTTTTCCCTTCCAAGGACTTCCCACCTCCTTTGAAATCAAATTCAGTCTCGGTTGATATCGTTTTGTGGATGCACAGTTTGTCTTAAGCTTGTCTCAAGTTTGAAAAAAGTATGACATCAAATTTCTTTGTGACAAAATATTCCGAATCTGCAGTTGGAAATAAGTCTACACTAAGAGGATTGTGTCCTTTATGAGTCTGTCATCCAATGTTCTATCTTGTTTGTGCTCAATTTAACTGCAGAGTCAAGTCATCTGCTTTTTTGTATATACAATTCCCGGAATTGTATATACTTCGTTCAGGAATGGTTGCAATGACAGTGACCTTAGCCTCAAGCAAATGCAGTGTTTGATCCGTCCACTTAAAGTGAAGACCCATTTTTTTTTCTTGCTCCAAAGAACTGGAAAACGTTTTGTCTGTAATCGCTACCCAGAAAAAACAAAAAACAAACAAACAAAAAAGATATTTACAATATTCGATGCATTCGCAAAGCGCAGAGGCCTTCACTAATTTCCATTGATTTAATTGTACTTTACATTTGGTGATGTTGGAGCCTATTATTACAATTCTTTTACATATAAAATAAAAAAGAAAAGACTTTAGGGCAAAGTAGTTCTCATCCTTTGCTCTTCCCCTTAATGTTGAAATGCCCCTTAAAATTTCATGCACTAGCTACACTTGATCCTCTTTGTAATGTCCATAATTTCCCGACACGCTTCATGAAGTTATCCAAGCGTAAATGTCAGGCCACAAAAACATCTCAAAGCATCAACCTCGCCATGATGTCAAAAGAATCGCCCAAAGACATCTGCAAACATTTGTAGCAAGGTACAAATGCGCCTATGGGCAAAAAAAACCAACAAAAAAACGCGAAAGCATTGTGGTCCAATATTACAAACTATCTGACAATAACAACAATAGGTCAAAAATGTCGTAAAGGCAATGTGGCATCAAAAATATGTCTACTCTAAAAGCTAGACGGTGAGCCGAGCTGCACCCGAGTGCGGCGTTGTGTCATTTTACCCCAAATCCTTTGTATTCGGGGGATGCTCAATTGCCGTCAACCGGGTGTGAGTTCCGCCATTGGTTGGCATTGTAAGTGAAGACACCGTCATCAAAGCGGCTTGCCGAGTGCACAAGGAAGTCACCTTTCTCTTGGTTTGGAGTCAGCCACCTCCTCTTGTGACCCCCGGCGTCCTGCAGGGACTTGGCGCTGGTTGATTACGTTGCGGTCATCAGAGGACTGCTCATTAATCTCACCAGTGCTCCGTCCCACTTCTCGCCATAATCTTCTCCCTCCTAATTTCCGTTATCGGTCACGCTGACTTTCTTTTTGTTTATGTTTGGAAGGCTTACAGCAGTCCGTTCGCCAGAGGGTGCAGGCAGATTAGAGAATGGACGGCAACAGATTTACCTCCGTCGCTCATGGAGTCAAGTCAGAGGTGCTTTATCATCCCAGGTGTAGGTTTTGTCTGGACGAAACTGCTCATTAATTTGAAAGGGATAAGTCGCGCCGCCAGTACGGACGGGGGAAGCTAATGCTTTTAAGTGTGAGATTACACCACATTTAATAATGATGCTTCTTATGGCTGCTGGCAGCGCAAACTCATTTGTCATGCATGCTCCCCGGTTGTTTGTTCAGTCCGCGCGCCGCCTAATCTTTTCCTTGTGCGAAACAGTCAACGTCATACAGCGATATCTCTCTCTTTCATCAGCACTCCAGATGCTTTCAAAGCATTACGGGCTGTCAGGAGAATGTCCCAAAGCAACCAATGATGTCCTATTAAAGTCCCGCGGCTCAAAGTGTAACATCAAATACGCGCCTCGGTGAATAAGCGAAAGCTGGGGAGGGAAAGCACATGATCCCGAACAGATAGTCCATTGCTGTTTGTGAGTTCATATTTTTAGAGCTGCAATCTCAATCTGTCTCTTTTTTTTTATTTTTTATCTCATTTCCTCAGATCTAGATAACTTCAAAACGCAAACGGTGAGAAGTACAGTCAATGTCCGAGAAGGTCAAGGAGTGGTTCTCTTATGTGGCCCGCCAGCACATTCTGGAGGTAATTTACTTTTCGGTATTATTTTAGCCTTTTGGAGCATAAATCCACATATCTTCTTTTCCTCTGACCGTGCGCTGTGAAATGCTGAGTGACCCCCAACCCCACCCCCACGTGTTCTCAAAAGTCATACACCCGTACTCACAAACTTACTGACAAAGCAATTCCAGAGCAGATTTTCTTGGCCTGGATTTGTCACGCCATGCTCCTTGGCTGCTGCCAGTAGTTTTCTTGAATAAGTCCGCTCGGAGACTTCACGGAAAAATATGTTGTTTCTGGAAGAAAAAGCCAACAAATATTTTTTTAAATGACACCTCAAATAAAGATAATGCTGGGGTTTTTTTCCTCCCCCCCCCCCCCCCGCCCCGCCCCCCTCTCTCTCTCTCTCTCTGGGCATCTGAGCGGGATGAACAATGGCTGCTGCTGAAATTGTCTCTCTCATCAAACAGGGGCTTGCACATTGGAACACCAATTTCTCACACAAGAGAAGCATTTGTAGAACGGTGCATTGTACAGCTGGTCTATGGGATAATGGGCCGGAGTCGCCTGTGTGAAATACAGTTTGACAGCTTTCTTCTCTGACACGGGCTTATGCGCAGTTTGCCTGCTGTAACCAAAGCGCTATTCTGTGCTCTCACATTTTTAGAAATGACTGAAAGGCAAGCTGTGGGAGCTTGTTCTTGCTTTCTTTTGTTGTCTGCGGCTCGCTCTTTTGCGTTTGCATTTTGAAAGAAGTGACATGGCCGTAAACTTCATTTGACACTTGCAAAGCTCGGTGTACTGTAAACTCTGTCATTTCAAGTGCGCTGTTGAATCAAGACCGATTTCAAGTCCCAGTTGGGAGTATGAAGTGGAGTAATGACAACTGGCCCAAATGGCCAAACAGCGATCATATTAAAGCAGCACAATCGAAGAGAGTTGCAAATGGATTTCCAGCTCAAAGTGAATGACCATCACAAATGAATCATCCGACACTTGATTTACTAAAGGTTTGCAACACATGCAACAATGGGAGCAAACTCTACTGCGCATCCAAACAAATGTGAAAGCCGATCTTCTCACATAACCATGATTGCGCTTGACTACCAAATTGCGGCTAACTTAATTTTGCCAGCTGTGGGACAAGTATATACAAAGAGATGATTTATCAGATCTGCTTATTGTCTGCTTGTTGAAGTGACATTTTTTTAATGACACACTTCTGGAAGGCAGGTGCAAACCACAAAGCAGCGCACAAAGCGGGACCCAGTGTGGCATAAGCAAAATGAGACTTGAAACACATTTGAAATGGCAGCGGAAATTAGCGCAACATATTGTCTGTTCAACACTGCAGTTTTGCAGCTTCCTATTACTGATGGCAAAACTCCTTTCTTGGCATCTGGGGTCAGTTCAGCGCACTGTTCCAAGTGTCTGGCGCACGGCATCTCCCAAGGCAGATCCGGGCGTGCTGGCCCAACTTTTAAAGCCAACGTTGGCACATACAGTACATGGAAGTGCCACACACGCCGAGTGAAATCTAATAAAACATAGCTTTGTTGCCGGCTTCCCGAAAATTAGGGATGGATAGATCGTGCCAGATTAATTTTCTGTCATTCATTAATGTTTGATTGTCTTGTGCCTCATCAGGTCAAAGATTTTTTTTGAGTTGACCACAGAGACACCGTTTGTCAGCAGCCTGCTACAGCAGCTCTGTTATTGATCTCATTCATATGTGCTTTTCCCCCCATTTGCTATTTTTATTGTGCAGTACTAAGCTGGTTGCACTGCAGCGTTTTAGCCGTGAACGGTGGTGCACGAACACTTTCAACTATGAAGGGCTACTCTGCTTCAAACATGGAACCACATGCCCTCGCTTTGTTGATACCACTGATGCTCGTCCGAGGGACGTCGGCCCCGCTACTCCTGCTCTTGTTTTATCTTAGCTGTTGATAGGCTCAGTGCTATTGAATCTATCAGGAAAACGCCCTTTCACCAGTTGAAAAACTTGTCCAGACTAAAAGGGGTGCATTCTCCAAAAGCAGACCAGGAGACGCTTATCCATGCTTTTTCCCCCCAGTAGACGGGATTACTGTGAATTACTAATTGGACTCCACTCGAAGGAGCATCAAACAAAAGCTCATTCTGCAGCTCATTCAAAATGCTGCAGCTCGGATACTGACCACAAGACAGAGATCAGAATGAATTAATCCAGTCCTAAAGACTTTACACTTACTCTCAGTCAATTGTAGAATAGATTTTAAAATTATGCTGCTTGTCTTTCAATCTCTGGCATGAGTCCTTTTGAATGCATTAAGGAGTGGACTCATGTCAAATTAGAGGAGTTCGGTTTTCAAAGTGCAATGATGAAGCTGTATTTCGCTGAACAAGATGCAAGAAGTGAAGTTAGGCCCAAGTTTGACTGCTTTTAAATCCAGGTTAAACCCTGCTTTTCCCCCCATACCTTTGATTGAGGTCTTTTAAGCATTTACATGAATTTGTATTGCAGAGCTGACTTTTGCATGGATCTTCAATCAATATCCCCACTTCGTTCAGCAAGACAGTCGTCGCTTCATCTCACAGGAGACTGGCAGTCTGTACATAGCCAAAGTAGAACCCTCGGATGTGGGAAACTACACTTGTGTGGTTAACAACACTATCACAGAGGAGAAGGTGTTCAGCTCCCGACACCACTGGTCCTAAGAAGTGATGGTGAATATAATAATTCCTTTTCACGACTTTGTCGTCTGCCAGTTGATCAGGTCTACTGTTCATCAGTCAATGATAAACAGAAGTCTATCTATCTATCTATCTATCTATCTTCTATCTCTTTAGCTAGCTAGCTAGCTGACTACGTACACCACAATCACATTTGAAATGAGTTGTTTATACGACAATAAAGATTATAAAAACAACATAGAACAGGGGTAGGGAACTCCGGTTCCTCGAGAGCCATAGCATGTCTCTTTTAGATCTCTCGCTCTCTTTCTCTCTCGAGGAACTATATTTCCCTACCCTTGATATAGAATATAAATAAAGTCGTGGCGCGGTGGTCAACTATTCCCCGGATTCTGCCCGAAAATGGCTGGGATAGGCTCCAGGACGCTTGCGAGCCTTGTGAGGATAAAGCAGATGAGAAAATGGATGAATGAATGGATGGATGGATGGATAAACAGTCGTTAATCATGCCTTCACAGGGGTTCAATCTTTACTAAGCAGGTATTTTCTGAAGTTTTTCGTAAATTGCCTTTTTCTTTACCAACCCTGCAGTGGTCACTTCTACTCTGCATGCTTGATGATACTATATGCTGCCCGCGGTATCACTGCTCTCTCTTTGAACCAGTTTGTATTCCATCGCTGCAGTTCATTACTGATATCCAAATGTTCTCCCTTTTGTAGGGGTAATGGGAGAATATGAACCCAAAATAGAGGTTCATTTCCCTGACTCGATTCCAGCCGCAAAGGAATCACTTGTGAAACTGGAATGTTTTGCACTGGGAAAGTAAGTCAGCATCATTGTGGCTCTGACATCAACTCATCAATGCCCGGATTAGCATGACTCAGAATGATTTAAGGTTGCCTAAGTGTCACATTATTCATCTTCATATTTATCATTCCATATACGTTTATTTTGGAGCTTCTGAAAGTTGCTATGATCTTGTACAAGTAAGCTAAAAAAAAAAAGCACGCAATGGTTTGAGGAGATATACTGTACAGCAGTTGTCATGAGAGCAATGTTTTCATTTTCTGCAGTCCTGTGCCAGAAATCAGCTGGAGAAGAACAAGTGGAGTCCCTTTCCCAAGTAAAGTAAAAATGAAAAACTCAAACGCGGTTCTGGAAATACCAAATTTCCAGCAGGAAGATGCGGGAACCTACGAGTGTATTGCAGAAAATCGACGGGGCAAAAATGCAGCACGGGGTCGTATCTCATTCCATGGTCAGTAAACACGCTGCTCCTTCTACACTTAATTTACCAACAGATCATCCTGCATGCTGCACAGTTCTACAGTTCTCAAGAAGGATGTGCAAAGTCACCCGTGTTTGCTCACAAACATTGAAGAAGGTCCTTCACTGAAACACATTTTCATTCTTTCGCTTTTGACTCAGCATGGGTCTTCATTTTAATGTGTCCGCTTTCCACTGTCTTTGTCATTAATATATTGTTTGTTGCTGGATGAATTATTTTTGCTCCATATACAGCACTTTGTATACATTGGTGGTTGTTTTCAACTGCTCTAGAAATAGTTGCGCTAGGTTTCTGTCAAACAAAGAGCCTCAAGGATCAGATCACTCCCATTGTTTCCTTCAAAGAGTCGGCTCATTTGTGACGGTGTGTCGCGCAGTCAATCGGGTGTGCTGAGGGCAAATGTAAAGTGAGAAGGGCTGCTGAGCATAACACACCTTAAGTTACACTTTTGCAGTAAAAGTATTTTGTGTATGTGTGTGCATGTGTGTGTGTGTGTGTGTGTGTGCGTGTGTGTGTGTGTAATTGACACAGCAATTGAGAGCATTTTACTCGGATGACTGGAAGCCCAATAAAAATCAATTCTCTGTTGGGAAACAGTACTTAACATGTTTGCCTAGTTTTGGAGCTACATTTTGCTTCAGCAAAATTACAAAGTTCACCTTTGAATATACCATCATCGGTGAAAAAAAATTAAAAGTGTAACAAGCAACTTTCCGCCCTTGGCAAAACAGCAACAGTTTACAATGCTTTCACGGCTTGTTGTTTTTTGTTGTCACACAAATCCAGTGCCTCGATACTGTAAACACGTTTGAAAAGGTAATCCTCTCATTTATTCCAAGCTAAACCTCACTGGTTCCAGACAATGGCAGACACAGTTCTGTCTATCCACCAAAAGCTGTTTTGGGAGTGCAAGGCTACTGGAAAGCCTAAACCATCGTACAGCTGGCTGAAGAATGGCGAGCACATGATCACAGAGGTAATGCAACTGATCGGGATTCTCAAAATTAGGGGAATGATTTAGTCAATGAAGCAAAAATGTTTTTATTCTTTAAGTACACAAATCACACAGTAGCTCACTTCAACTTTTTATTTGAAGTGCCTTGAGGACCTCAGCCAACTCAGAGTGTCATACTTCTATTGCGTGTATTGGACACGCATGGCCGCACAAATACACACACACCATCATTTTTCGGTGATTTTCTGAATGGACAGACCGATGTTTTTATGAGGTTGTTGTCGGGTGGTAACCTCCTTCCCAATGTCCACATTTGGATTGTAGTAAATTTGTACTGTAGTTCACTTTTTGTTTTCTTTTTTTTTTGCCAAATGGATTCTATTGGGGGCGGCACAGTGGACGACTGGTTAGCACTCCGCCTCACGATTCAGAGGTGCAGGGTTCGATTCCAGGCTCCGGTCTTCCTGTGTGGCGTTTGCATGTTCTCCCCGTGCCTGCGTGGAGTTTCTCCGGGTACTCCGATTTCCTCCCACATTCCAAAAACAGGCTTTGCATGTGATTGGAACACTCTAAATTGTCCATAGGTGTGAGTGTGAGATCGAATGGTCGTTTGTCTATGCGTGCCCTGCGATTGGCTGGCAATTGGTTCAGGACGTACCCCGCCTACTGCCCAAAGACCGCCGCAATAGGCCCCACTCTCATGAGGAGAAGCGGATTCGAAAATGGATGGATGTATGCCCGGCTTCTATTGGTTCATCTACACATGCATTTTTTACAAATTACTGACCAATTTAAAGTGTCTAAAGGGGCTCGCTGATGCAACATTCACGGCTGAACAAACATGCCTTTCCTTGGTTTCCTGAAAAGTCTCGTTTTTTTGTTGCAGCGACGGGCAGAGAAATCATTTTGTACAACACAATGAAGTGGCAAATGTGATGTGGCCATACAGGGCCAAATAATGGCCATCCTTTTTCGATTGTACCGCAAAAGATGTCACATGTCACTGCTGAGTGAAGGCTAAACATGTCACAATTAGTCTGTGGCATCAAGCACTTTAAAGTCAACCTACACCAGCTGCAAATGACTAGCAAAATGCAGCTGTCTTAATGTATGATGAGAACGCAGGGGAGCAAATTTTGTCCTCATGCCTTCCAATATGAACATATGTGGAATGCCAGAGGGTTGCTTAGGCCTTTGTTTCTCCTTTCCCACTGACTCCCGCCCACAAGTAATTGCTTTTGTGCCTTCGGACATCAAAGACTGGCATTGCAACGGGTATGCTCAACTCTTTGTTTTTCTTCCACAGGGCAGGATACAAATCGAAAATGGGGCTCTGTCCATATCTACTTTAAACTTGTCAGATTCTGGAATGTATCAGTGTGTAGCTGAAAACAAACATGGTGTTATTTATTCCTCTGCCCAGCTAATGGTGTTAGGTAAGCTTGGCTCCTTTCGTGTGCTTTTATGCTGCTTATCTGTCTGTGCGTTTGATCATCATCTCAGATGAAAACCAGCAGGCAGCCGCATCTCTTACCTGCAATTAGTTTGCCGACTCATTTTATGGACAGTGCCAGCTAAGCAGGAATCCATAAGAGTGTCTCATTCTCATCATATTGATTTGGAGACTACAAGAAACACATGTACAGCTATGACGTAATGATTTATTTACAAGCTTTGATGACTTTCATCGGACTGAGCATGATTTCTATTTGGGCTTGCTCTCTCTCTCTCTGTCTCTCTCTCTCTCTGTCTCTCTCTCTCTGTCTCTCTCTCTCTGTCTCTGTCTCTCTCTCTCTCTGTCTCTCTCTCTCTCTCTCTCTCTCTCTGTCTATCTCTCTCTCTCTCTCTCTCTCTCTATATATATATATAATTATTATTATTTTTTTTCTGTATGTATTTCTGTGCCCAGGATCTTTTTCTTTTGACTCAATACAAAGCCCACAATCATGGCTCAGTGACCAATAATCCTTTTTGTTGTTTTGTTTTGTCTTTTGTTGATAGCATCTTCACTTTTCCTTTTTCTTCCCTCCCACACAGCATCACCTCCCAATTTCTCTAAAAGTCCATTAAAGGCCCTGGTAAAAGCTCGCCTAGGTAGCGAAGTCATTCTTGAATGCAAGCCCCAAGCCTCGCCCCCAGCGATTAGCCTCTGGAAAAAGGACAGCGAGATGCTGCAGAGAAATGAAAGGTAGGGTCTCAGACTGTGTGTCTCTTTTACGCATTTCATTCACAATCATTGTGAGGAGACATGTTTGAATCGTATATATTGGGCATTTGTGCAGCGGCATAAGGAAGGTGCTAATGAGGAAGAATGGAAAGTTAATGAGGACTGAGATAAGGACAGCGGGGCATCACTCTGGGAAGATTGCTCATCGCTAATACTTTACGACAGCATGTGACACCCTTTTGAAAAGTGCTTGGTATGTGTGATGAGGATGGGCATTCAGTCACATCTACTGAAATAGTCAACAAGATAAGCTAATTGAATTGGTGTTAAAGATACATGCCCTCCGCTTGTAGATTAGAGTATTAAAAAAGTCAGACTGAAGCTACGGTGCCTGTAATTAGACGGGCGAATGTACTGCTTTATCGTGACATGTAAATAGAGTTTGAGGTATATCATCTCAGGCCTTCTTGTGGATCATAATAGCAGCACCTTGACAGACTCTAAATTCCATGGAGAAACGCAACACTATTAAATTGGGGCCTGATTTGTTTTGTTGTTTGTCTGTCTGAGTGTTTATCAAAAACAGAATGAGCGTAAATTGATCAAATAAAAGACAGTTACACGGGCGTGAAGAGTCACTCGGAGCAGACAAATACAAGTACGCCGGGACATGAAAAGACTTGTGAAAAAATGTAATATGCTAATTTGTATTTTGATTAGAAGGGAAATACTTGGAGACAGAGAATTCAAACACACACAAGGAAAAGGACTGATTTTGAAATACTCAAATATACGGTCCTACTAAATTGGTGCTGTTTGAATTGCTCTCACGTATCTTATTCACATGCGAGACTGAGACGTTTAAAAAAAATCATTTTTTAAGACAGCACAGATGCTCTTTTGTAGGCTCCGTTGGATATCACTGTTGAAAATCAGTACAATCCTCAACATGACTGACATTTAGTACACTATATGCAGTCTTTCAAGGAACACGTGCAGGCACAGGATGGGAAAGGTCCTTGCACTGCATGGGCAAAAACAGCATTTGGACCACAAGCAGCGCGTCTGGATAAGATGAACAGCGCGTCTGGATAAGATGAACAACAATGTTGACTCACGAGATGCTTCAGGAGTGCCTTTTAAGACATCTGTCTGAAACAACCAAACACCAAAACAGTGTTAAAAAATCACACAAAGTAATCCAACACATTTTCATTGTCGCTAGAGGCGCACACAACTGACTTATACCAAAAGGTAAATTGGTATACAGTAATCAACATGGAGGAAAATAATAGCTCAAAAGCGTGGTGTGTTACACTGGATGGTAGTGATGGCAAAATGAAGCTTCAAATTTGCTTCATGAACCAGTTGTATTTTTATTTTATTTTTTTAATTCCTGAGGCTGAAAGCACACTGACCTGCCATTTTCTCAATCCCTTTATTTAAACCAACAGTGACATCTAGAGGAATAAAAAAAATGACATTAACTGGTCCATGAAGCAAATGTGAAGCTTCATTATCCCATCAGTACTGGATGGAGCTCCGACAGTATCATCTGCCGACAATTGTTTGAATGGATCTTAATTCTTAATACAAATGAAATATAGATGAAGCTCATGAATGGTGATTTATTTCAAGGAAGAACATCCAGTGGAATCATCTGCATTTAGTTCTTAATGTGGACCATGTCGTCACAAGCAGTAGTAATCTCCCTGTGCCGTAGTATCGACGGCACTCATCATCAAAGTCTGTATTACATTAACTTAGGTGGTCAAGCAAAAAAGGGTTAGCCCACTTCCCAGTGGAACCTTACTAGGACTTATCGGGGTCCAAGTCGGAAAGACATACAGAGACAAAGTTAACTGCTGACCGTCTTAGCCGTTAGCCCGTTCTACTCAGCACAACATGGGTGCAGCTTCAGAGAAGAGTTCAACTCGGCGCACTGCCAGATTGGACTGAAAAGTGCAGGAGAATTATAACTTTACCCAATGGTCAATGGGTTTTCAGCTGTTGGTTTTGCATCACTCATTTATTTTGGGTTATTTGAATAACCAAAGTCGAACCCGAATGTTAAAAGCTCTGCTCATACACCAATCGACACATTCATTTTTCCATTTGAACACCGTAAAACACATGAGTCATGATGGAAGTGTGCATTAAACGGTTTGCTCTTTGCATTCACCAGTAGCCAAGGAGCAGCCGTCAGTTTCTAAAAGGTGACTACATGTATAAAGCATCAAGCTCACATGGCAGTTTACTGTCTGACTGTTCTTTGCTCCGTAGAATGACACTCTTTTCCAGCGGAACATTAAAGATTACCAATGTAAGCAGAAGTGATGCAGCCAGCTATACGTGCATTGCTAAGAACCAGTTTGGGTCAGCAAGCACCACTGGAAGGTTGCTTGTTACCGGTGAGTCTTGAAAGAATGCATCGCCCCACACTGACCCGTGGCTATTCCTCCCTCACACCTTTGCACTTTCGAGACTGAATGTATTTTATGATCGTGGCACTGGATGATTCATCCCATGCCTATTTAGCATTTGACAATTTGGCTCAGAGTCCCATTCCTCATCTAAATTTGGCATAGAATCTTTTGAGACTGTTTTTCCTCCAAATTTACAGAGCTATTTAATGTCATAAAATGTAATTGCAAAGATGTTGTGAAACTGTCCCACAGACTCTTATTGTTTGTCTATATACCCAACAATTGGTATGACTTCTTCCGAACTACAAAGTGAGATTCCTGTTTGAAGGCCTCACAGTAGTCTTACCCATGGCACGGATAACACATTTTCACCGTCATCTGTTTCCCCTGCTCAGAGCCAACCAGAATCACTATGAGGCCCACGAACCTTGAGATTATTGTTGGCGAGAGCATCGTACTGCCATGCCAGATTGCCAGCGATCCAGCTCTGGATGTCTCTTTCTCATGGGCATTTAATGGCCAGCTCATCGACTTCCAGCAAGACAGCGATCATTTTGAGAGAGTGGGCGGGGTGAGTCAGCCCAAGCATTAAACTCAGATACTGTCAGGCTACTCCGGGGTTAATTGGGACATTGAGCGGCGTGTGCAAGGGGTATGCTCAGCAGCCCCGGAGAGGCCTACTAAGACGTGAATAATACCCAAGTTACAGGACTTATTGAAATAAGTTTCCATGTGTAGTTTCCATCTTCTGTAAAAGCCTCCATAAATAGAAATAGAACAATAAGGTGTCTAAGAATTTATTGTTACGTGTGTGTTCCATTTTAGGCAGGGCATAGCCAAAATACTTTTCACACCTTGTTTTCATCTTCCAGTGTACGTACTTACGTATACTGCTCTGGCACGCACACATACAATGTGTCGGGTTCACAGTCAATCAACATTACAATGCTGCACAACACAGTTTTGTAGAATTGTCAAGATTATGTCCTTGTGAATTCCAATTAAAGTTATTGACATGGAATTTGGCATGGTGTTGTAATGAGCTATATGTCGTAGTTTCATGTTGCTCCTGTCCAGCGCAATTGCCAGGCCGCTGCTCAACAGCTTCTGGTGAATTCATTTACATCATTAAAGCAAATCTGTCTCACACGCTTCCTGCCAAGACCGAGATGCCTTGCTTGCACCCACAAGCTTTTAGGTGGGCCAGGTGGCTACTGACATCAGAGATGGGATCAGCTTAAAAAGATGAGATGAAAAAGAAGGAGCAAATAGACAAGTAGATTCAGCCCTCCGCTGTTCTCGCCGAAATGAGGTAGCGATCGATGGCTTATTTTGCCAGTTCTTCAAGAGTGAATTAATGGCAGATGGATCCCCATTTAGGGTGATGACAGCTGACACGTTCCCATACCGGGTTCAGTCCCAGGTGACTCCTTTTTTCCAGACTGATAATGCTTCTAAAATGAGAACAGAATATGTGTAAACACTTGGAAAGCAATCCAATGTAGTCATCAAGCGCATGGCTGACAGTCACCATAACATGAATTTTGGGAAGTTTTGTCAAAATCATTGCCACAAGATACTTCTGGAATGGTATAATTTTATCTGACTGTTCTCTCACTAGGAGGATGCATCCAATAGGAAAATAGTACACTGAAAAAAACATTCCATTTACTCAATTTAATTTTGTGAAGTGGTTGCACAAAATAATAACTCAGTTACATGTTTAATGTAGATCTATTGGATTTAGATAGATAGATAGATAGACAAAAATATTGCAAGACAAATGTACTCCAGTACGTGCTGAGTAATAATAACAAATATTTCCATTGATTAAATAAACACACTCGCTTGTATATTTGTGGAATCAAGGTTTCAGACTCTTCTTTTCTTTGTAGCCATAAAAGCATGCGGCTAATGTGGAATTATGCCTGCGTCTTGCACTGTACTCTTATCCTGCTTCTGCTTATGCAATTACAAGCTAATTAGGGCTAGCTTAGCAATTAACTAGACTGTGTTAGTTTTGTGCTTCCTATGAGGAGCTTGTCGCCGTTTGTGGAGATGAGAAGCTGCGTGGTGGGATGAAGCCTGAAGGCTAGCCAATAGCGTTATGTGTGCTGGCTACATCTGCCGTGTCTGCTGTTGTTGTTTGAAAAGATGAAAACATTGGTGGTCTCCAGAGACTCCGACTGTGCAAAGTGTCATAAATGTTGAAGCATTCCCTCTCCCCAAACTGAATGATGAAATAAACCCTAATCTCTTTCTGAACACTTGTTTGATATTCATCCTCCTTTCTAGAGCGTGTCAGGGGATCTGATGATTCGAAACATTCAACTGAACCATGGTGGGAAGTACGTCTGCGTTATTGACACGGAGGTTGAGAATCTGTCCACCTCTGCCATTCTGGTTGTGAAAGGTAGCAACCAGTGACTGTTTTAATTTTTTGTTTGATTTTATCGGATATCAGGATGTCCATCCATCCATTTTCCGTGGGTCGCGGGGGGTGCTGGAGCCTATCCCAGCAGTTTCGGGCAGTAGGCGGGGACACCATGAATTGGTTGCCAGCCAATGAGGGCACACAGAGAAACAACCATCCACGCTCAACTCATACCTAGAAATTTAGAGTGCCCAACGAGCCTGCCATGCTTTTTTGGAATGTGGGAGGAAACCGGAGCACCCGTAGTTCAGAAGTAAGCCGACGTGCCCGTTATCTTTTTACAGTGAAGAAATCTCAAGAACGCATGCTTCCTAGTTCAGAAGTTTGCCCGTTTCTTTTTACCTTATGTACGTGCTGCTGAAATAGAAAAAAAAAAAAAAACATGCTCGCCGGCATCTGTGACTGGAGGCTCAGCTCAGATTGCCTCATTGGTATGGGCTCTGTGTGCAGGGTTATCTCTCGTGATTTACATTGGTATTCATGCCCTTAACAAACCTTAATAGCTGTCCCAGGTGCTTTCAGGAGGTAATGTTTATCATAAAAAAATGAGCCTAATTGGTTCATTTACACATCCGTGCGGGATGATGGAAAACATTTGAATAATGGAGCGGCACATCAAACAAGAGCACTGTGACTCCACAGAACATGACGAGCACTCTCTCTCAGTCTGCTCCTTATTTTGGTCTTCACCGTTTTCCTCTTAGCTCAGCCACTTTCGAAGAAATGATCCCAAATCAATCTCTCTTTCGGTTCCCGGTGACTCCTTTTAGTGCCCGCGCATCATACATAACAAGTCCCTTCATGCGCACATCAAGCACAGAGCTCTTAATTAAATATAGCATGGTGGCCTTGATAAGTTTGATGGCAGGGCTTCTCGGAATGAGAGGGGAGCTCACTCTGCTCCTTGTCTGGTTGATTTAGGTCCACCCGGCCCTCCAGACAAAGTGACGGTGGAGGAAATCACAGACAGCACGGCACAGCTTTCCTGGACTCCTGGAAGGGACAATGGAAGCCCCATCATCGGTTACGTCATCCAGGGTCGCACGCCTTTCACTGTGGGCTGGCAGGCGGTGGAGACGGGTATCATCAAACATCACCTACTCACATGCTGTACTGATGAAGAACCTTTTTGACTCATTGATTCCACCCCAAGAAAATGTGGCGCTCGTTCGGAGCCAGGGCCACACCTGTGCTTAGTTAGTTAGTTCTTTTAAAAAACGTGTTTGGTTTTCCACCAACAAAGAGCCAAGTCGGAGCGACGTCACGACGTCATCGTAAAGCAACGTCACTGTTTATGTTGACGTTTACCAGCGTGCCTGCCTGCGTTATTAATACAGTAATAAATATGCGCTGTTAGCATATGCTAGGCAACGTAGCATAGCATCAATTCTATTTGTATGTCGTATATAACAGTCAGGGACATGAAGTCAGCAAACGCCGAGATCTTTTTTAATCATTGTAGATGATCACGAGGCTGGCTGCGAGTCGGAGATCGCATGCCATCCGGGCACATCCGCGATCACTCTTCTGATGGGAAAACAAATGTGCCGGAGTTCACCGCTCATCAGTTTGTGCAAAACTTCCGTGTGCCCAGGGAGTCTTTCCTCTACAGTCGCGATCGTCATAATCACCCCGCCCCTTAACGTAGTTGGTGCCAGAGTCTGGCCCAACAAATCATTGGGACCATCTTAAGCACCAGAGCTCCAGCTACAGACAATTTTCGGTGGTGGAAAAAGAAAGAACTGGTGCTCACCTGGGCACTGGCCCGGAACTAGCACTAGCACAAGTGAGGTGGAAAAGGGCCATGCTGTCATTTCTTCTGTCTAATCACATCATAGACAAAACTGTAAGCAGCCTTTACAAAATTAGAATGGCTGATGGGGGCTCTCTTTGTGCTATCTCGATGCCGTGGCCCACTTTGTGAAAAAAAAAAAAAAAGTTCGCTATTTCTCCCCTAGCGAGTACTGCATGGCTCTCGATCTCTGCACATTCTCAGCAATTGTCCAGAAAACATGTCTGATATATTTAGAAACAAAATCCCTGAATTGACCTTCCATGGTCTTCAACTTTTAATTCCTGTGTGTAATTTGTGAATTGCAGTGCCTGAAATGGTGAATGGTAACACACTGACTGCGACAGTGGTGGGGCTAAACGCTTGGGTGGAGTATGAGTTCCGAGTTGTGGCACGCAATAATGTGGGCCTTGGAGAGCCCAGTCCAGCCTCAGCCAAAACCCGGACAGAGGACACTAGTAAGTCAAAACACAACCGTTTGAACGCTGCCCTTCTTTGCTGGGACAAAGTTATCACTATTTTGTGTATTATTGATCCAAAATGTATTGTTTGAATAAGTATAAAAATATGAAAGATGGGCAGCGAGGGGGCTTGAATAACGTTCAGAGGTCATTCCAAAGTGAGGGAGCGGCAATGGAAAAGGCTCAAACTCCTCTGAGCCTCCGCTTAGTTCTCGGTACCTCTAATAGTGTTTGGTCCACAGACCTGAGGTACCGGGCCGATGCGAAGGAGCTCAGAGAGGTAAGGTGGGGAGAGGCCATTTCAAGATTTGAAAACAAATAATAGGATCTTCAAAGGGAATCTAAAGTGAGCCAGTGAAGGGATGCCAGAGTAGGAGTTATATGCTCCCTCTTACGAGTACCAGTCAAGAGGTGAGCAGCAGCATTCTGGACCAACTGGAGAAACTTCATGGAGGATTGGCTGTCTCCAAAGTACAGTGCATTACAGTCATCCAGCCCAGATGTGACGAAAGCACCGATGACTGTTTCAAAGCGCTCTTCAGAGAGTAACACTTGTGTATAGTGGAAGTTCAGTAATCATAATAGATTTTTTTGGAATGTTTTTTTTAATTTTTACGTCTCTTTAATGTTCAGATGGTGCGAGGGAAGTGAGAGGTCTGCAGGGCGCCTGTCATGAGCTTCTGTGTACAGTTGAGGAGTTTGTTGTGTTTTGTGAGCTGTGTTGTAATTGCTCCCGTCTGGCCTCTCTGGCTTTCAGTTCCTGATACAGCTCCCACTGATATCGGAGGTGGAGGCGGCACCAAGTCGGAATTAGTGATAAAATGGGAGGTAAGTCATCTGTCAAATTTTACCGTTCTCGCCATTGCTGAATAATAGCTTTGCTTAATTGTGCAGATTGAGCTGTCCGGTTTTATGACCCACCCGTGTGAAACACCATACAGACTTCCTTCCCACATAGCATCTGAGTGCCGTCTCTCATTGCAAATGCAGCGACAGAGAGCATTTGCTTTTTGAGGGGATAGCTAGAGAGGCAAATACAAGGGGGGTTGCTAAGTGCTCTCAGCAGTGTGTCCAAAGGACCGATTTGTGCCTTTGTTGCGCAGAGACGGGTCTGTGTGCTTCTCTGTCTGTATGCATTTTAATATCACTGCAGTTTTGTGTTTTGCTCCCAGCCTGTGTCCGAGGAATTGCAGAACGGCGAGGGGTTCGGCTATATCATCGCCCTCAGGCCCGCAGGCACGGTGACCTGGACGCGAGCCATCATCTCCACGCCCGGCGTTGCACGCTATGTCTTCCGCAATGACACCATCCCGCCATTCTCTCCTTTTGATGTGAAAGTGGGAGCTTTCAACGACCGAGGGGAGGGGCCTTTCAGCTCTATCGCTACAGTGTATTCAGCAGAGGATGGTACGGTATCCACCAACAGCCAAACACTAAAGAGTGATGCTGAAGAACTTGACCTTGAATCCTAATGTCCGGATGATGTTTACACCACTGTTTTTTTCCCTTTTAAACTGGGTTTGTCAACCTTATATCGCGGCGGTAGATTAGTGGAAATCCTAGCAGACACTTAGCACGGTGTGCTTTCAGGGAGCTACAGTGTAAATTGAATTTGCAGGCAGCAGAATTCCCTGACGTTGGTTACAGATCCCATGAAAAGAGCAGGGGAAATAGCTTTTCTGTGAAACTACAGGTCCTTCCTGCGCTCCCGACTTATTGCTGTTCGACTGTGAGGTGCTGAGCCTCACAGATTCTCACTCTGCGCTCACTTTCTCAAGTCCCCAGTGTAGCTCCGAAGAGGGTGGTACCCAGGATTGTGTCCGCAACACAAATTGAAGTGATCTGGGAAGCTGTTCCAGACATCGCTGAAAGAGTGCTTGGATATGAGGTATGCGCTCCGCCTTTTTTTTTTTTTTAACACTTTCATAACGTAATTTCAAAAACCGATACGCACAAATAAAATCCCTCAACCTTTCAAGAATGAAAATAGTGGGGGGGGTTTTGTGTTATTTTCTCTGGTCTTCTTTCAATATTTGTCACCTCTTGGCCTGGTCACAAAGTTGCCATAGCACCGTCTTGGCAGAACTGAGCTCTTTTATAGCTCCGACACATATTTCAGAATCTTCATGTGGCACCAACAGCAGGGATCCAAAGATTTGAAGCGCACATGTGTGATATTCATCGTTTAATTAGCACAGCCTTAGAATCGCAATGTAGTTTAATTACTTATTAGCGTGCCACCCACACAGTTACTATAAATTGCATCCCAGCAATGATCGCACAGCTTTAATAGATGAAATAGATGTGAGCCGAAAGCATCCCTAAGGAGGACTTCACATCTCAATGTTACTATTCATTGACTGCAACGATTACGTCGTCACTTCATACAAATTTGAATTTGTCTTAAAATCAAGCGCATTTTTGTCTTTATTGCTTTCACAAGCCTGCACTCATTCATCATTCAATGTAACTTACAACTGACAAAAAGTGAATTGCAACAACGTGAGCTAACAATAGTCCTTTTTACAATTTCATTTAGGTAGGAATTTCATTTCCTTCGGTGATATAATCATATGATGTACTAATACCCAGAGCCGTACATGACTGTCAAGGCAGGGAGGAGATGTGCATTGGCACTGAGCCCTCTCTTATTGTGTTCATCATGGCTACCTCCCTGTTTGTCTGCACTCATGGAGATTTCAAAGCGGAATATTGATTTCAGCAATTCATCAAAATCTGTCTGCCTTTAACAGGTTGTTTACTGGGAGGACGACACCAAGCCTGACACTGTAGGCAAAGTAGGCATTTCGGGAAACGACACCGTAGTTAACATCACGGGGCTGAATGCGAATACAGCGTACTATCTTGCAGTGTCCGCTTGCAATACCGCCGGCCCCGGGCCGCAGTCGGTGCCGATCAACATCACAACAAAGAAACCACGTAAGTAAAGCCCGAGGGGGAGCTGGATTAATTCCTTAATCGTTCTCATTTGAAGCAGGCTCTCCCGGCCCAACTGATGTCATGAGGCCTTTAAAATTATGAATCGACACCAAATTGTATTACGCTTTATTGAATGATGCTGGATGAGGACGGGTGACCTTAAAGGAAACGTCCTGAAATATCTTCAGGTTTCTCGAAAGGAGGGTCACTCTTTTTACGTTGCACTTGTGAATCAATTCAAGTCAAGTCACATTTATCTCTACAGCTCTGAATCACAAACAGTGTTTGTCAACTGTGGGCTTCACACGCCCACAGTTGACCAACATGAAGGACATCCTCTGACCTGACGTGGCAAGGGAAAAAAAACATCTGGGGAAAAATGGGAAACCTTGAGAAGGGTCCGCAGATGGGAGGATGATCAGGCTGCAATGGATGCCGAGTGGGCAACAATTGACACAGTATTGTACGATACAATGTTAGTTAGATGAAAACGCTGCAGGGAGACGCCTTCGGAGAAGTCGCCCCCACCCACCCCCACCCCGCGAACCTGGTCCGGTTGGTCAATGAGGAAATCTTCATTGCAGCACTTCCGACCCAGCTATTGTCTAGCTCAGTCGGTGCAAATCATGTCTAAATGTACAGCGACATCCAAATGGGTTATTATCACCTAGCCAGCCCCCTCTCCACATCAGTGCAGAGGGGGAAGGCCAAACAGAGGAAGCAGCAGTCAAACAGGCCAACATGCAATTTAACTAAATGCGAGACAATACAAATGAGTCTTAAGTTGAGACGTTTCAACTGAGGTAGCCGCTCTAATTTGCGGGGGTAGGGCATTCCACAGCACTGGACCCCGGAGAGAAAACGCTCTGCGGACTTATTTTTGGCATGTGTTGTGAACGAAGAGTTCAAGGCGGAACATACGGTGTCTCTAAGTCAACAAGATAAGGAAGGTGCTAAGCAGTGTAATAATAGCAAAACCTTGAAATTGCATCTCAAATGGCCCGGAAGCCAATGCAAGTTGGCAAGTGTCGGTAGCAGTATTGATCTCTTTGATCAATCTTCATGAGGTTCTGTCAGCATCAATTGAGCATTAAAAAATATATGACCTATTCTTTTTTGAAGTTGAGAAATGCCGAATATATAAAGAATGATATCCAACCGGCTCCTGATCTTTATCCAGCGCCTGATCGGGCACCTCTCAATGTACAATGGTCCATGATTGGCTCCACGCTCTCACTGCATTGGGATCCTGTTTTAGCCACGGAGAAAGAGGCACAAGTCACCGGCTATATGGTAGGCTTCGTTTCCCCGTAAAGTTCATCGAGCTTCAACATGAAAGGATGACCATCGTTGCCTTTGTCCTCTGTTGTAGGTGCTGCTGAAAAGACACCGTCACAACGATCTCAACTATTTTGTCACCAATAAAACCTCCGTGGAGCTCAGCCTGCCCGGCAATGACAACTATCTCATTCAGATCAAGGCCACGAGTGAGGGAGGTGAAGGTGCCGGCAGCGAGCCCATCCACATCCACAAACTAAGTGAGTTGGCCCTTGCATTTTGCTTGCGCTTTGCAATCAAGGCGAGTGAGACAAAAGTCGCTAAGCAGCCCTCCAGCATAGAGTACATGGGAGTTCTCTTCTTCCGCTGTTTCTGTGTATGGCTTTCATTTCCACACACTTGAACCAAGAGCTGAAAAAAAACTGACCATGTCAAAAGCTTCATCCTGAATTGAATACTCTCACGCTTTGTTGGCACCATCTTACCGTATGTGCTGACACGGTTCAAGGTTTGCTTAGAAAGCTTTTGCTGCAATCCACCAAACATGCAAGGCAGAAAAAGCTGAGCTGCAAACCGCACCGTACACCAACCTAAAGGGCAAATCAATGTTCCCTAGCCTTCGCAGAGTAATCCAATGTCACACAACAATGCTTGGGTCGACAGGGACACACTAACTACTGAAGCCGACCGACAAAATACCAATAATGATAATAATTGAAAAATAAATAATTATTTGTGCATTGGTGGTGTGCTAAAATGCTCTGACAGGCAGGAAGGGGAGCATTTTCTTCGCCGTAAAGTTGGAATACAGTCCTGGATATTTAGACGTTCCCTTCCAAGTCAATTATGAATGAGTGAAAGTCCCGTGTGTAGATAAATGGCTGTGCCCTCTGTGGGTGTGTCTTGAGACAGTGAATAATTGGCCACAAAGCTATTTTTCTTATGCCGTGGAGTTGAAAAATGTCAATGTCAACTATGATATGCGGGATGCATGCTCCGAACCTTGGCGAGTTAGTTTGCCAGTCGAGGAATTTCTCATTATAAATAAAGAGCTCAAACATTTCAATGTTAAAGTGGGGGCCACGCAGTAAAAAGAAATGCTGAAAGCTAATTTAATTTATTGCTTTTTGGACTGATACGTAAGTCAAGGCAAAGCAACTTGATTGATACAGTGCATTTCATCCACAAGTTAACTGAATGTGCTTTACAGCATTAAAAAGTTCAACATTGAACATTTAAAAACAAAATACACCAATAAAAGAATGTATTGCACAGTGCAAGCAAAAGATGAAAGCATTTTTTTTTAAAAAAGGCTCCAAAACAGCTGAAACGGAAGCATGAGGGCTTAACAAGCTGATGGTTTTCGTTCCAGGCATGGGAGCGCGGGGCTCAGGGGCGTGCCGTCCGAAGCCATCCAACCTCTTTGCAATGCTCCTCAGCGGGCTGCTCTACTTTGTTTGGTGATGTTTACTCACAACCTCCAGTCACTTCAGTCTGCCTGTCCGAATTTTATCCCTCCACTGGCGGGCCCGGGGTTCAGAGACAGCACTTGGGATTCCTTCAGAAGGCACAACTGCTCAAGAGCGCGTATCGGTAGAGACTATGTGACGAAGGTGTAAGAATTTGGGTGCATGATACCTGCCAGTGTTTCATTTGGAGTTGCAAGTGCCACCGCGCTGTTTCCTTTTCCAGGTTATCACATCAACATGTGTCTGTAAAGTATAAGACTGCCTTAAAATCCATTTGATACATGCACTCCATACCAAGTTGGGCAAGAGGCTGCTCGCGTGGTGAAGAAAATGGAAGATTAGTCCGTTGCCATTGTTTGCTTCTCTCAAAATGCAATTTTATGAGCCAGCGCTTTCACCAAATTCATGTCGCGCGATCAAATAAATCGACAGCATTTCGTCGGTACTGCGACACAGAAAGAAAATTATTCAATAGATTGAGGATCACCATTTTACTGAAACGTAGCAATTGTATTGCTAATTGACCGGCTCTGCCCCACAGCAAAATTTGTTTCTGCATTCTTCGCTCCAATCTGTTGTCCAGCTCCAGACTTATACGCCCCAGGCCCTCTCCACAATACCGTGAAAGATGTTGCTACATTCTCTACATCTCTACCCTTAAATAATAAATGTCCATCACGCTCAGCTAGCGAAAAGCTTGCTTTTCACCGAAGGGATGTGCTACCATGTCAGACAAATCCCATGTCTATTCTGCTTTTATTTTCAGATACCCACAGCAGTGGCCCCCAACCTTTTTTGTATCACGGACCGGTTGAGACAAGCACATGCTGTTTGCGGACCAGCAGCTTTTTTTTTCATCTCTTGTAAATTGCAATGCTACTGAAAACAAACAACGTTCATTCATTTGAAACAGTGTTATCCTACTGCACAACAAATGTAGAGTAAAATAAAATAACACAGTGAATGACTAAGAAATGGACCAATTAGGAACAATAAATACACCTTATACTGTAAACATAATCATTTTGGAAGCTACGATCCTACCTACGGTGTTAGCATCATTACAACTTGCCAAAAGATGACAAATTGATTGCTGCTTTCATCCAGTGGCTGCCGGCTCGCTGTTTGTGACAAAACTGCTCATGTCCACTGGGGCAGGCAAACTCTTCTGGCATTTTCATGCTTTCCACTTGATCACTCGGGTGCTGCTTGTTCAAATGAATCAACGGGTTTCTTGTATTGTCATGTTTTTGACAATACGGCACGCACAATAGCTTCCTCCTCCACGTTGCCAGGGGAGGAACTTGTCCAAATAGCTTCATCCTCAGAAGTCATGGCTCCCCATCAGATGTGCGTGTAAAGCTGTACGTTTGGACAATTTGTTACGATTCCTCTCTGTTTACTGCTTCTTCTCTCATTTATTGGCTGATTCTTTTGATTTCAACTCGCAAACCAATGTTGGAGACTCCGATTGACTCGAGTCGTGCACATTCCAGCCACAGCCGACGGAGTACATTTACTCACAGCTTGCACAGCTGTCTCGGTGCGGCCCGGTCCCAAATGGGCCGAGGCCCTGGAATCGGTCCGCAGACCGGTGGTTGGGGATCACTGACCTACAGTGCAAGTACCATCATCGATGGTTGCCTGGCCCAATGCATGAATGACAGTGCCTTCACCTGACCCCACACTTCTTTCAGTTACTCAGACTCGACATTGACATTGCAGGCAAGTCATAGTCCACCTTTGCTTACACATTTTGCGTCACTAACAGGACACTGTGTTGAAAAAATGGGGAGAAAGGAAATTGTATGACATACAGTATATTGAACAAATCTACTGACTTGGGTACGCCCAAAGTGGATGCTTTCTTAAAGCTATGGGCAGGTAGTGAAGCATATACAGTTTGCTTACAATCTACACACTGAGCCAAGTGTTTGTTGAGTTTACTCCATTTTATTTTTCAAGTGGCTGCACAAAATAAAATCGGCTACATCCAGATATCTTTTTTTCCACCTTTTTTTTAGTGGAGGGTCCAAAATATATTGGGCCATTATGGCAAGAGAACTGGGATTGCCCTGACTGCAAGTGCAGCAAAAAGCATGGCTGCCGTTTTACAATGAAGCTCTGACCAGAATAAATGGTGAGAACCGACAAAGGAGTTCTCTCCCCTTCATCTCAAAAGACACTAAAGGGCTGCAAGGTGATCACTGGCGTCTTCATGGTGCCCAGATGGATGTGGAACAATGCAACCGAGTGCCTTTACTGAGCATGGACTGTGCGCAATCATCAGCTTCAAGGTTATCATCATCATCTGTCGTTTTGCTCGCTGCCGCCACTCCCAAAATCACACAAAAAGCACACGCAGCTGATGCAAGGTGACTGCACGTCCCCGCTTAGCCATCTGAACAGGTGTGGGCCCATCGCAAAAGTCCAAAAAGGCTGGCATAATCAGGCCTGACCTGTCGGCTACCTGACTGGTTTCATAAGGCTCTGCGCGTGTTGGTCAATGGAATATGGATTTTTCTGTTCTATTATTATGGCTGTCGTTTTTGGAGTTACTTAGGTGATTGATAGCCTCCTTGACGTTCTCATTTTGTTCTGTTGCCGTCGATGATGTCCATTCACTAGTTCACTACCTGGCTCATACAACGTGTGTGTGTTATACAATCAATGTTTCCTTTAAACTTTTATTAAAGGAGTTTTAGTGCAGTGATTTACATTTCTTTTCCTCATTCATCGATTGTTGCAAGTAAATCTTCCAAAAAAATTATTGCTATTAGCTTACTGTGTTTCATCACAATCACGGTGACGTTATTTTTAAAACCCCTCCTACTTGGACACGCCAGTGTCCTCCAAAATCTGAATTCCATGGTGAAATTCCTGAAACTGTTCTTCACTGACTTGCATTGGAAAGAGCCCTTCCCTTGTACAATCGACACAATTGCATATGAATGAAATTGTGCACTTGCCAGATTATGCACCACTTCTCCCATAAAACTATAACAATTACAAATTATTCTGTATTCACTTTTATTTTTTTTTTCTTTGCATTGGAACTCCACCCAAAAAAAAAAGTTACCACTATCAACAAGTTCTTTCCACATATCTGCTAGAATTTTGGCCCCCTCTTATTTTGCCAGCTGCTCCAGGTCTCTCAGATTTGAAGAGTGCCTCCTCACAACTGCCCGTTTTGTGATCTCTCCACAGGTGTTCTATGGGATTTGGGTCTGGTCTCATTGTTGGCCAGTTCAGAACTTTTCAGAGCTTTGTCTTTCGCCCTTTTGGGCACCCTTTGAAGCGTGTGTTGGGCCATTGTCCCGTTGTGAGATAATAACCCGTGAGGGAGACCCAGCTTTGTGACGCCAGCCCCTACAGTGTGCCCCATAATTTTTAGTAGTCTTCAGATTTCATGATATCAGGCGCACAGTCAGGGCATCTAGTACCAGAAGTAGCAAAACACCCCCAAAATGTATCTTATTGAGACAACATATGAAACCACTTAACTGTCATTTTTTTTAGCGAGTCGTGCTACGAGCACAGTCTAGCTTGGCGCAGTTAGAAACGGGCAGTGAGCGGCGCGGTGGGCATGAACAGAGGTGACTAACTTCACAACCAATCAGAGCGGCCTCTCATTCGCTTTAAAATTGGCTCAGAAGAGGGTGACGGTCCTTGACGTAGGAAAAGCAGAAATTGATTTTACATAGTCCATGTCTTAGCCGCCCATGTATTATCGTACGTCAGAGCTTTCTGTATAGCATTGAATGATTGTAAATTCTTAGCGTTGTTCAAGCTCACAGGTTACTGTTTCTGGGTTTGAGTTTGGATGAATGTGTCAACAGGATGAGAGAGCCTATTATTAGCATCACGTGCAACTGTCTGCCATTTCCGAAGTATAACGTTAAAGTCTGTGGCACGAAAGTCACCATTTAGTTTCCCAGGATGAGACTCTGGGGCAATCGTGTTTTTCTGTCTGTTTATTTTCGGACTCGTTCTGCTGGAAAAGACATGATTTTGTTCTTTCTTTCTTTTTTGGTTTGTTGTTAGTTTGTAGTACAAAATGTCTGTAGTCGGCCTTAAATCAGAAGGTGATTTCCAAGCATCAACGGAAAGTGTCCTGATTTCAAAAAGCAGCAAATGCACTCGTCTTCAAAGGGATGACATTGTTGAAGTGCTTGTGACTCGAAAGTGTATTTCCTACAACTGTATATATTTGCATCTATTTTTCAAGTACGGCCACCCAAGACGACCTTATTACTCTTATATAGTGTGTTCTCCAGCCTAATACTGCTGTATTAATCAATGATCTCTGTGAGATACTGACATGGGGATTTGTATTTTCATATTGAAAAGTAACTGTTTTGTCTTGTATACTAAAATTGTGCATGGTGATATTTGTTTGTGAATTTGTGTTGGATTTTTCTAAATCGTAACTTAATTAAATTGTTTATTCCCGCCAGTGTTGTCTTTGCCTTCTTATGACAAACCTTTCATCTTATACCTCTCTTGCCATGTAGTAGAAGTTGCCTCACCTTAATTGTACACACACAGCACATAAGGTATGAACAACGTAATGGAATTTGGCCAAGAAAATAGCTGTATGAACAGTCTTGCAATCGTATATATGATAGCCGAGCATGCTATCAAAGTAGAAGCTAGAGCTTGTTAAAATACGGAAACCGTGTTGATCATTACGACTGTACAGAAAGCAACTTACATTGTGATCTGGCGGATCTGCAAGAGGGAGGGCCGCCCCGCCGTGGGAGTGACGACTGACTTCAATCATGGCCAATCAGAGCAGCGCTTTTGATTCCCCTTAAATGTGGCACAGAGAAATCAGATTTTTTTTTTGTCTTGGAAGGTGCAAAAAACAAAAAAACAAAAAAATCAGTCGATAGCTGTAAAAATGTCATTTGATCCAAGAAAATAAAATGATCCCCAGAGGTTGAAGTCATTAGCCATCAACAGATGAGGGATTCTGCCATCGTAACATTCCTTTCTTTTCGACGTCAACAGCAGTGCTTCACATTTTCCCTTGGCATGGAAGTGTGGTTCACTAATGAGAAGGGTGCCTCTTTTTCAAGACGACCAGGGAAGGCACACAGAAGGGAGGGATGGAAATTAATCACAGGGCTTTATTAATGAGCTCGTTTGCGCCCTTTGAGGCCCCGGGAACAATGTGAGAGAGCGATCGGCGGCAAGTGCCATCCATCACCTTGTGAACCGCGGACAACAGTGAAGGAAAGCGTTTCAGGCAAGCCAAAGCACCAAAAGAAGCTCGTATCGAAGATAGCACACCCACGTTAATGCTAACGCTTGAAGTTAGTACACAAAGCTGTTTTAAATCTCAAGCAGGCTTGAGTGCTCTCCGGATTAAATATCAACCATAAATGTCTTTACGTGCCATTTATCCACATTCTGCCAACAGGAGGATTTTCAATTTTGCACTACAATCTCATGTTAATCGTACGAGGTATATTCACGGGAGTGAGCCACTGTCATCGTTGATTTTGATTTGGTGTTCGCATGGTGGCAGAGTACTAAACCAGGGGTAGTAAGTAAATAAATAAAATGGCGATCGTGCATGCCACTTTGAGCGAGTAGGGAAAAATGTTGCGCTATGTCTCCTTCTTCTTGTCCTGTTTTTTGTTCAGCTTTTTTTTTTCTAGGTGTTTTTTTAAAGTTTTTTTTTATTTTACAATTCCTAAAGACTCGAGTGCAAAATGTACGTCGAGGAAAGGGAGGCTATAGTGGTGCAAAACTGAATTTGGCTCTTGTATTTTTTTTAAATATTATATTTTATATCTAATATAGAGGGAATTGGCTGGCAACCGGTTCTGGGTGCCCCCGCCTACTGCCCGAAGGCAGCTGGGAAAGGCTCCCGCGTCCTTTGTGAGGATGAAGCGGATCGGAAAATGGACAGATGGAGATCTAATATATAAATGTGCCAAACAAAGACATGTGCAAGCAAGCATCCAATACATAAGATGCATTTTCGCCTCTCTCAAGTTGTTTTTTTGAGAAAACATTTTTAATTCATAATTTCAGGGTCAATTTTATCACCACTTGCCTGGGAGCGTGCGATGATTGATACACTTTTTAATGGTCCATACTTGGTATCCTTTTCATGATTGCGAGATGGTTGTTGCTAATTAATACTCCACAAAATCGTTTTCAAGGTTGGAAGATCTGTACTTTCATATTTGGCAAAAAATGAATTCACTCGATGTAGATGTGCATTGACGCACACTCATTTATGCCTCGTGAGTGTTTCAGAGGGAGGAAGGCAGAAAAACATCCCAGTGAGCCTTGTGGAAGTTTGCATACGCAAGATGCCATACACCCGGTTTGCTGCTTTGTCATTTTTCTTCCGCGGCAACTTTCTCCATCATAATTGTATATAAGTAAATGAGACGAAATTGCAAAAGCGCTTTGAGTGCCTTGAAGGTAAGGAAGAAAGCATCCCATCGCCATTCATCACATCTGAAAACACCTCCACTATTGAGTCAGAGAAAAGATTAGTCATCTTCTTCGTCATCTCTGGTTGGTTTGACCGTATCACTTGATAAAATGGACATTTTGGAGAGAAAAACACAGTGATGCACATTTTAACAAACGTATGCAGATAACTTGATACCTCTTCAGTGTGTACCTCGTAAACAAAATCATATTAAGGTTTGTCAGATACTGCGTATTGCATGCAATGAAAATGTTGCTGCTGTCTTCAGTGAGGAACAAAAGTTGGAGTCATTGTATGAAGCTCATTCTTCCCACAGAGTCAAAAAATCGATGAAGCTTGTCTTGGATGTTGTGACAGGCATTTGTCATTAGCAAGTTAAACTACAAAGCGAGGACAAATGCCATTCAAATATGACACGAAATGTTTCGTTATCGCCAAGAAATCTCTGTTCGTTCATGACTGACACTCGATTGTCTTCATTTCACAGTTTGTGTCAAATGGTTGATCACAAATACATGACACTCACTTAAGTCCGAAATAAAGTTTACCAAACTGTAAAAACAAATTTCAGTTGAACAATCAACGGCTGTCGGTGTATCGAAAATGTGAGTCACTGTTATCCGGGTGGTAACAATGAACAACACTCTCCTATTAGATCCATCCATTTTCTTTAATTTGTCCTCATCAGTGTTGCGAATGAGCTGGAGCCAAAAGAAAACATTCACGCTCACATTCATCGTGGGCAAGCTGGAATCGTCACTTATCCTCACATGAGGATAACCGCCGATATTCCAGCCCAGGACTTCTCAACAGTGAGGCAGACGCGCTAGCCAAAAGTCCACCTAGCTGAGCTGTCCGCTAACGTCACCTGTTGACAAAAACGCAAGTACCGTGTGAAATCATTTGACCAGTGGCGAGCTGGTGTGATAGAGTTAAACAAATGGAATGTAATTTCTGTCCGGTCTTCAAAAGGTGTCTTAATTTTTTTGCGTTAATTTGTGGGGTGGTACATCCCGGCGAAAGGAAACATTCGAGCTATTGCTGAAATTACACTGCGATGTGATGGGGAGTCTTGCTGAGCACTTCGGAATGAATGTGGTTCTTGACGCAGTGGCTCTCCAGTTCTCTGAGCTTTCCTGATCAGACGCCAGCGTATCATGGCGAGACCTGGATTTAGTGCGGCCTGTCGGAGCACAGGAATGTGAATTACAGCTCGATGTTCCTAGACAGTGCTGAGCCGGTGGCTTCATCTGTTCTGACAGCCTCTTGACTGCGTGTTATGATGAGAGACAGGTCCGGGTTGGCGCTAGGCTCCAACTCTTCAGCTGACAATGTGAATTATGGAGGCCCGAAGAAGCATGAGCACGCATCAGCAGATCGCAAACTCCTATTAATCCCTCTCTCAAAGGTTCCACCGACCCAGCTGTGCCTCCATTCAATTTCATTGATTGGCAAAATCATGGAGGGAAAGGACCTGGTGCACCAGTGAGTTGCTCCAGAATTGCTGTTACATGAATATGCTCGACATACGAAGGTCATTTTGTTGTTTCGTTGAAGGTCAAAACAAACACAAAGCCAGAGGGTCTGGGACTCCACCTGATGAATCCATTCTCATCATGTCATAAGAGTTCTTGATCCGTTTGTGGAGCAGGTCAGAGAGAGCACGCAGCCTGGCACTCAACACAATTTGCTGCCGGAAAGACAAATGTGATCTTTTCCCCTTCTGTCTGGCCACTCACCTCAACTCAACTCAACTCAACTGTATTTCTAGAGCACTTGAAAACAATCACTGCTGTATACAAAGTGCTGTCCATGGAGCAATCATTCATCCAACATATCGAAGACAGTAGGAATCAGAAAAACAGTCAAACTAAAAATCAAGTCACATGCTGAGTCAAAAGTCAAAGAATAAAAATGAGTTTGAAGACGAGTTTTAAAGATAGACAGTGAGGGGGCTTGCCACACATTCATCGGGAGGTCTTTCCAAAAGAGAAGGACCAGCAACAGAAAGCCTCTGCTTACTTCTCGGTACCTCTAATAGGTTCTGGTCCACAGACCTGAGGCACCGGGCAGGTGCATAGGGGCAGAGGAGGTATCTGCTCTCTCTTACAAGTACCAGTCAAGAGGCGAGCAGCAGCCTTCTGGACCAACTGGAGACACTTAATGGAGGATTGGCTGACTCCAAAGTAAAGTGCATTACAGTTATGCAGCCAAGGTGCATGTAAACGCTGCCTCTGCAGCATATCAACACGTTAGCAACAACAGTTAATAGCCGTTGACCCCCCCTGCCCCCCAAATATCTTGCGATGAATTCATCAGATATAATTCAAAATTAATCATGAAGAAAAGGAACCAAAATCTGAAACAATGAACTCACATTGATTGTGATCTTTTCTCTACATTTGTTGTACTTTAGCACAGGGGTGGCCAGGTCCTGTACTCGGGGGGCCCCTATTCAGCCTGTTTTCTCCCTCCTCCAACACAACTGATAAAAATGATCAATATCGTTATCGGGCTTCTGCAAAGCTTGCTGATGAGTTGATCGTTTGAATCAAATATGTTGGAAGAGGGATACATCGAAAACAGGCTAGGTAGGGGCTCCCCAGATTCGATTTTGGGCAGCTTTTGAGGATATATCATCTGAATTGATTTAAAGATTTATTTATTTTTGCGGACATCTTCAGTAATATTTTGAAACGTCATTATTTCAATGTCACTGAATCAGAGTGGCACTCCCTCCAGGAGGAAATGTGAAAATTGAGCCATTCCAGAAAAAAGGATAAAAACTATCACTAATCCTTCTCTTGGACATACTGCAGCGGCTGAAAAGTGATGTAGAATCTCCTAAAAACAAAAGAATTGAATTGTGCTCATATCATGTCTGCCAAGTTCACATGCCCACACAGAAGCACTGCAGTGCCAACAGCGCGGCACCCCCTCCGCACTCCCCCACAAGATATCACCCCTCCACAGGCCACCCTTTGAACAACTGCTTGCCAAAAACTGTGGAACAAAATCAACATTGCACACTCAAACATTATTGAATTGTGGTCACCACGTTGAAACAAAAAGAAAAAAAAGTGTCTCATTAAAAGAGGATTAAATGAGAAAGAATTTCAAAGACGCACCACACCTGAAAGACAATTTGACCAGTAGGCAGAAGGTGTGCACCCAAGACGATGCTCTTGCACTAAAGCTCTCAGCTAATCAAATGAGACTTCCAAACATCCGTAGCCTCTGCTCATATGTTGTCTTAACAAGAACTCACACACGTGCGCGTGAGCGGTCTTGTCGCCGAATGTCTCAATTTGGCTGGTGTACTTTTAAACGTGTCGATATTCATCTTTGTTCGACTCGAATGAAAGTTATGATTGGATTTTCATTTTACAGGCACGCTTTGTTTTCCAGTCACAAGGAGCAACATGTTCCAGTGTTGCACATATTAAATGCATTTATGGCTGACTGGAATTTGTATTAAGTGTATCCTATCATGGAAAGATAATGTGATTTGTGGGCCGGATGGTCTGTGTGCATCTCTCGGTTTTCAATGCTAAATCGAATATCATGCTCGCTGCTCCGATAAGGACATATTACTAAATTGATTGTGATTTCCTGGCCAGTCTCAAGTCCTTCAAACTTACTGTTAAATTATGACTAATTCCATTCGTTGGATCAGTGGCACATGGGTTGCTCTGCGTTTCAGGCAGTGACGACCTTGACTGCAGGATTTGCGTATGGATCTGATTTCCTTTTGTTTCATGTTTGCTGAAGTTTTTTTTTTTTTCAATGTTTTTTCATGTCTGTACTAGGGTTCAATCAGGTCTCTCCACCGGACCCTGTCTTGTCCTGGTGTGCCTTGTTGATTTTCTTCTTGCACTTTTTTCTTTTTTTTTTTGATTATTGTTGTCAGTTTTCTTTCATGTCATTTTTCACCTGCTGCCTGGAGTCATTCATCTGGCCTCTGTTCTCTTTGTACGATTTTCTCAGCACCACCACGTGACACACACAGCAGCATTATCTTTCGTTCCGACGACTTCACAAGTCCACCAGAGAGAACATTTGGCTCACCGAGAAGAAGAAAAGGGCGCGCAGCCGACGTGACTACGCCTCAGGCTGCACTGGATCTCTGCGGTGGTCAGAGACCAAAAGCCCCAGTAGGCAGGCAAACATGTCAAAAGGCAGACACTATGTACAGGATATGGAATTCTTTACTGTTGTTTGACAAGAGAAGAAATACTTTCTGTGTGTGTGTGTGTTTTGAAAGTTCAATCCAGTGTTTATACCTTTTATAGATAGAGACTGGAACCCCGTTCTTCGTGCGATTCGCACATCAGCATTTGGAATGTCAGCATACTATTGGTTTGAATTTCCATTTATTTACTTGATGGAACAACCATTTAAGTAAGTGTGCTTATGCTCCTGCGTCTGTGCCCGCACGTACAGCTTGTGATTACATTTCTGCAATTTCCGTGGTGGATTTTTTTTTTTTTTACACTCGCTCCACTACATTCGCTCCCGATTGCTGTCTGCTGGCTATTATCGGGTGCAGCTGAAGCCACATGAAGGTGCTGTCTTTAATGGCCATCGGGGATGAGGATTCAGCTTTGAGCCCACTCACAAGCTCCTCTGCATTTGCAGGATTGTGAAGAGAAACAGTTTTGCTAATCATTTGATTTAAATCCACTAGAAACATTGATTAGCGGCGCATGACTATATTAACTTTAATTGCAGTAGATACAGGAAAGTATTTGAAATTACAGGTCCATTGATCGGTGTTAAATGGAAGATGATGGTTTCGTTTCTGATCACTGCACTGTACATGTTATTTGCTTGATGATGTAATATGTGTGTGCATAAGAGACCGTTACTCAAGTTGGGCAATCCCAGCAGGTTAAAGATTCCGGACCAAAGATGTTAGCATTCTAGACAAACATGTTGGGCGGCATTTATGGACAATTCATTTGAACCATTGTTGTAACTGGGGAAAAGGAAAAAGGCATTTAAAAAAAGATATTGAGTGGTGGGTGAATGCATGGTTCTGTGATTTCTTATTTGGTGGGTAGGTTGGCTCTCCAATCCAGAGACGAAGCTATTGCTAAACAATGAATTAAAAAGTAAAGCTCTCACATACATTCTCTATCAATGTTGGTTTTTGATGAACAGTTCACTTCTCATCTTTCATGATTGTGCTGAGGACTGCAGTAAACAAACAAGACCACCTCTCAGATCTGTCCAAGTGACCCTATTTGTTTTGCCCTGGCCTTTACTCTCTGCCAAACATCGCTGCCACCGTCATATAGGAACCTCAAATGCAAACAGACGTGGCCTGTCCATCAAACCTGCGCAGTCAGCACGATTCCTGCCATGCGGAGACTCCATCCGCAGTCACCAATTCTGCTCCCACCCCCGTCATTTTTCTCTAATAGCACTCCACTTCATGTGTGAGAAGCAAGCACGGCTCGAGGTAGACCACAAAGCATTAAATCGGTCTTTGCAGATAAAACACTCCACACAGTAAAGGCCATGGAGACAAAGTGGCTGTTAGTGGTCAATTTCATTACATTTGTGATGAATGTCACCTTTAGTGGAGACTCTTAGCCAAGTTTAGTTTCATGTCCTTGCCCGGTGCAAGGAGAAAATTAAAATCCAGTCTGCCACAAAAAATGAAGAGGGAGATTTGAAAAAAAAAAAAAAGCCCAGGTCTTGAAGGAACACAAGGACGACTGCAACATGTCACCGTCATGATCCTGTTTGTTTTGCATTTTGGGGCGTGGCTTCATAAAAGGCTGAATTAAAAAAGGCCAAGCCTTTTTTTGGGGGGGGTGGGGGGGGGGGGGACTTTCATGTATTGTGAGATATCTTCAAGTCATTATTTATCATCCTCCATCAGCTAAATTGCCTCCCACTATGAGAAAAGAACTACAAAAGCCAAGCACATACGCAATAACAGCACAAAAATGTTTTTCAACATAGCACCGGTCTCGGCGACGGCAGACGATGCAGAGAGGCTCTGACGCCCTCAGCACTCCCCCCAAATGGTTGCAAACCATGGTCTCGCGGCGTTTGCATATGGATAGTGCATTGCCAAGGAACAAGCCGGCTTTTATTTATTGAAACAGCCCACCTTCGCGTTCCGATCAATACTTGGATTTATGCGCAAATCTGAACCACACGAAAGACCGCAGGGCAATATAATTGGCGAAATCTAATCATTGGATGCGACATTATTCACATCTGCCATTGTTTCATTCACTTGTAATTACGGGGCTTAAATAAAAGAGACAGGGCCGTTCAATGAATGAGCACCCCTCTCTCAGATGGATAAAAATCAGCATGCCTTCATTTTCCATTGAAAGAAAAAAAAAATGTACAAAAGTACAACTACCATTCACTTGATTTAGTCTGCGGTTCTCCCTTTGCTGCTGCATATGTGAACTTTGACCGTCATCTGTGAGCACTGACAATCATCCGAACAATCAGCATGCGCGGATTTGATGAAACATGCACGTTCACTTACGCTGCAAATTTCAGTTCAATAACTTGGATCTTACCGGCAGTTTGTGGAAAGGAGTAAGTGCGGATGGAAACCTCGGTTGAGAGAGCTGTGCGCTTCTCCTTGAGCCGTTGAGCACTTCCGCTTCTTCTGAATTCTGCAACTGAATGGCTCATTTATTTTAACATGGCTCTTTTAACATAGAAATTGCATTTATTCTTGTGCTCACTCTAAAATCACAATTGTGACAGAACAACGTGACTTTTGATCAAAGTGACACGCCTTTGGTATTGTTCAAATCAGAGGACATTCCAAATATAATTTCCAAAATCCTTTCAAAATGCTCTCCTATGTCCTAAAGCAGATTAATAAAAAAATCACGCAAGTGACCTCTGATGGATGCAATCAAAAGTAAACGACTTTGAAAAAAAAAAAATGGTGTGATGAATTTCAACTGAATGAATTCAACACACCATTTTTTCCCCCCAGCGTAAGCTATTTTTTTTATACCATATGTATAAATTAACGCTAGTCCTGATGTCATTCCTATCGGTGGAATTTTGTCTCGGAGAGGCTCCTCCAGAAAAAGAGAAAAACAGATTTACATTGTGAACCATAGAATGAATTATATTAGTGAAGGCAACGTCCGCACAGTTAAATGGCATTACGTGAGACCGTGTGTTAATCCCGAGAGAAAACCAAGTCCTCAGTCCACTTTGGGAAAAGAGAAGCCACGGACAACATCCAGCTGATAAACAATGCTCGAAAAATATTTGCACAGAGAGCAAAAGCGGCAGCGGCTCTTGTCAAAGCAACGTCTGCAGATTTATATTCATGCCATTTGCAATAACAACAAAAAAATTCAGACCTGGCAGTAGACTGAGCACATTAAATGTCATTGTACTTTGGGGCGGAAATCAGACCCAAATCCGGCTTGTCCTTGATCTAATTATAGAAATAGCTTGCTTATACAAATCAGTTGTAGTCATCTGCTTTCAGAAACGCGTTGCTTGTAATGAAGAGTCAAAAATACCGTACGCCATTCATGATATGACTGAACGCGGTCACGTCCGCGTCAGCTAAATGAGCGATGCCAATCTCGAAAACAATTCAACTTGCGTTGTCATTCTCTCTCGTAAATAAGCAGGCAGCATTTGACACGACGGCGGTAAAAGAAACACGATTGGGGGGGGGGGGGGGGGGGGGGGCTATCATTGATAAGCGCCCATCAGAATAGCTCTTAGGTGACCGTGACCACGCAGTTAATGACGTTGATGCAATTGACTAGCTCCGCGTTTCATTACATTATCATCGCCGCTTCAAATAATTACCGTCCCACACACTTCATCTCCATTTGGCCCGTGTACCACTTGTGAACGATTCCAATTATGTGTGGCAGTGGCCGCGTAATCCAAATGGTTCTGGCATTAATCGCCAACGCACGCTTTGTGAGGAAATTTGGAGAACCATTATTCTCGCTGCGCAACATGAGCTGGGGTGACTTAGTTCTCTTCTTGAGGGGTACAAAGACATGTGCAAACGCCTGAACAAGTTCACAACACAATATGTACGTAGGAGGATGAAGAGAAAACTGCCCGAAGAAAGCGGGCATAGGATCCAGCACTCCTGCGACCCTAGTGGGGAGAAGGGCTACGGATGATGGATGGATGGGCTTATTTTCGTGCTGAGCGCGAAGCGCAGTCGAACTGAACGCATGAGTGGAATTTTCTTTCATTTGCTATTTTGCGAGACTTTCCACAGGCAGAATTGGGCGGAACGGGGCCTTGGCGGCGTTGTGGGATGGAAGTCGACTTGTGTCGACCAATCTTAGCGGCATACGTCCATAACATCAAAATCAGGACGATTGGAGGCACAGTACGCCCAAGTACGCCGTACTTGACATTGCGGATGATGTAGTCGGCCCTCCAATTGGAGACTGCCTTGCACTGTCGATCGTGCCTTTGAGTCTGCCCCCTTCTTCCAAATAATGGAGGTGAAATATGACATCCAGCAGACACGTCCGCAGAGCGCCAAATTCGTCAACTGCACCTCGATCAAATATGTCCAAATTTCATTACACCACGAACCTGCTTTTTGCGAGTCTAAAATAGAGTTCTTTTAACCAAATATGCGGTGCGCCGAGGGGCGATCGCCCAGTGAGGCGCAACACGGCCCCAAACACGCTAGACTAGACTTGAAGTTATGCCCGTTTTGCCGCCGTGTGCACAGGCGCCAATTTCCCAAAATTGGGCCCAAAGTGTTCTCGGCAGAGAAAGTGTCAAGGGTACAATGCTGTGTTTTATGCCTGGATACCTTATTTCCTCAATACGGTACATTCACTTGGCCTAGCGAGGCGTATATGGGGGAAATGTGTTGTTAAATTTTGCTTCAGTTGTGCCAGATGTCGCGGATCCTATCACCGAAGTGTCTGGTTTTTTGGCAAACATAAATGCTCTGAAGTCTCAGGTGAGTGAGGAAACAGACGGGATGAGGGTTCTTATCACTGTGCCGGCAGTTAATTCATGGGTGTAGCACTCCCACGTCCAGTGCGCTGCTCCTGTGTCTGTGCAACCTCTCATTTGCAGGCTCAGAGGCAGCAGGTGTTGCGGACAAAGTAAACAGAGGTGAATTGAGCGAGAGAGAGAGAGAGAGAGATGGAGTGACCATCACATGCCTACGATGACGTGGTTGCCCACGGGACTGGAAACAAAGGGTCATCTCTCTTAGTATGCAAAACCTGTTTAACCTTTGCTGTCTAAGTTCTGTGCCAAGGCCCAAGGTTGGACGACCGGGGTAGGCTTTGCAAATGTTGTTCTATCCCCGAGGCGTCGGAGAGAAACAAGAATTTTAACAGGTGCGTTATGTTCCCTGTGTGTTGTTGGTGAGGCAGCTGCCTGCCACACGGCTTCTGTCGGCAGTTCAAAGTGTTGACGTTCTACCCAAACGGCCTTGCGGATCTTCCTTTGAGAAACCAACATGCACTCCTGGTGGCTAATCAAGACCAAAACTGTTTGCTATTGCCTCTCACAAGTAGGAATTTCTTACATTCTCAGAAAAACTAAATGAGATTCTTTTTGTGTGTGTGCATGTGCATTTCTTTCTCGGTTTTTCTTGCATTGCAATTGCATATTTCCGTTATTTAAATGACGGCCCATGTGCAAGGACGAGAAAAACTAGACGATCAAGGTCTGATCGGTGACAAAGACGAAACAAGACAGCGTGTCAACCTTGATTTTAACCGTTTCAAAAATCACATTCACTGGTGCTGAAATCTACGATGCAGTGGTCCCCGACCGTTTTTTTTGTCTCATGTACCAGTTGAGACAAGTACATGCTGTTCGCGGACCAACATCGATTTTTTTTTTTAGATTCATTTCAAACAGTGTTATTCTACTGTACAACAAATGTAGAATACAATTAAAGAAAATAGTAAACTCTTAAGAAATGGACCAATCACGAATAATGAATCCTCCTTATCATGTAAGCGTAATATTTTTTAAGTTTTGATCCTACATGCAACGTTAGCATCATTGCTACTTGCAAACGCCACTGATCAAAAGTCGACGAGACTGATTGCTGTTTTCATCCGGTGACTGCCGGCTAGTTAGTGGCGACTCAGCCGCTAATGTTTACGTGGGCGGGCTGTGCAAACTCTGCCCGCATTTTTTTCATGCTTTCCACTTGGGAGCTACTTGTGCAAATGATTCAACAGGTTTCTTGTCTTTCCTTATTTTTGACGACATACAAGGCACAACAACTTCCTCCTCCGCGTCGCTGTTTACACCGCGAGGGGATGAACTTCTCTTGTCAAAGTAGCTTCATCTTCAGAAGTCAGGGCTGATCATCATCTGCGCCCATAAAGCTGTACATTTGGTCAATTGGTTGCGATTACGTTCCGGTTACTGCTTAATGGCCGATTCTGTTGATTTCAACTCGCCAACCATTGTGAGAAGGGGGACTCCGATTGGCCACAGCTAATGGAGTCAATTTGCTCACAGCTCGCAGGGCTGTCTCTGTGCGGCCCGGATCAACATGGGCCATGGCCCAGTCCGCGGACCGGTGGACCCTGCTATTGATGCATGCATACGGCTGCTATTTGCAGTTTGTCTATGCTCTTGTATCAGTCCCTGTACTGTTATCGCTACGTGTTATATACTCGGGGTATGTTAACGCAGGTCAACAGCAAGCCAAACTAATTTTTTCATGAGCCAGGAAACTGAGCGTCTTGCTCCTTTATTACTGTCTTCTTGGCGGCGTACAGTGGAAAACTGTGACATCAGCTCAATGAAATGTAGAGTAAAACTGAAATGAACAGATTGAAAAACATGCATTAACATCGTGTACATAAATACAACACAAATCGTCCGGTGGTAAACAAAAGACATAAATGCAGCTCAAAGAGTGACAAACAACGATAAACAATGCGTTTTCGAGATTCGTTCGCATGCTAACTAGCTCGCTAGAACCGACCTAGCATCGTCGCTACGTTGTTAGCATCGATATTGCATCGTCGCTATGTCGTTAGCAATACTCTGAGCTAGCGAGTTTCAATGACAACAATGAGGGAAAACGATCTTTGAAACAGATTTCTAAACTCTAAACACAAACAGACTTACAGCCATTGCTTTCGAAGGTGAAACGAAAGGAAAAAACTCAGGAGGACCAGTTGCAACGACCACTGTCGGGCTTTCTAACGGCTCGTCTGATGAAACATGGCGTCTGCTACCCACAATGCACCGCGATAACTAATGAATATTCAAAACACAATTACTATTAATGAAATGGCCCGAAACTTTTACTGTGGGCAGAACAGTCCCTATCAAGTAAACCGATTAAAAACAAATCATACTTCACTTTCACACAGCTGGGACATGCTCAGAGGGAATAGCAAAGAAAAAACACCGAGCTTTATGTTGGTTAATCAGAGCATATCAAAAGCACTCCCAGGACGGCACATTAATGTGCACGCTAGGGACACGGAGCAGTTACACGCAGCCCATCAAAGCGAGGACTCCGATTACGTTTCCGCCGATGTCAAGAGCGGAATTGCAATGCTTCCAATCCAACTTCCTTCCTTCCGCCTTCCGTAGCATGTATCACTTTTCCTCATCAGAGTTACGGGTTGGCGACGACATTGCAGCGGACTTGGGACTAGTCGCTAGCCATTTGCGGGGCACCAACAGACAGACGGCCATTCGCGCTCAAAATTCACACCTCATGTGAAAGCCGCGCGCAGGAAGGCAAATGAGAAAGAGTAAAAAAAAGTTCAACAATGTGCATTCGCCTTCTCGTCCACGGGCATGTTTGGTACATTTTCGGGATGGCAATGATGTAGTGGTGTGTTGATGTTAAAAAAATACGTTTTTGTCTTTTTAAAACAGTATATGGCCTATGATAGAAAATTGACTTTTTAATGTTCAGATACAAATGTTTGATCTTCTGGTCACACGTGAAGTGTGAAATGACACAACAAAGAACATCTTTTGTCAACCTATTGAATGTCTGAAGAGGTGAACGTGCCATTCCGTCCTTGTATGCCATCGTTTGAAAACAATTGAGATGATAAACACAACATCCACCTCTTAAAATTTATTTTCTCGCCCAATGACTTTGGATTGTCATTTTTGCCAAGAAATATCCTTTTCCCTCCTATTTGGGCGAGGTGACCTGGAGGTGCTTGGAGGTTAGCCAGATTTAGCATACGTAAATCCCGAGCAACCTTTTCAATAGTATATTGCCCGCAATTGTTTACAGCAGCGGCATTGCAAGCAACAGAACACCGATGGACACCGAGGACATAGTTGACAGACAACACAAAGGTGCTCAAATTGCACGCTCCAGACTATGAAAATAACATTTCAAGAAAACACTCATTAAAAAAAATAGTCATAAAATATCTTCCTTTTGTCACATGTAGATATTCAATGAGGTCAGGAAATTTACATTCAAGCAGGACAGGCCCGGTTCACATAAACAGTAAGAAAATCATCAACACATTTCCAGATTGCGATTGCGCGATGCTGGCAGTTCAGAAAAGTGGAGTCAAATTCATTGGAGACGGACGGTGCCATCCTTTCCCATTATTCTCACCTCTCCTTGACCCGATGATGTATTCCAATCAAGGCAAAGGAAAGGCGACATAAGGGTTAGGAGATCGGACTTTCCAAAGACACCCACAATCAGCTAGGCGGAGCAACATGCTACGCGGTGAGCACACGTCGGAACCAAATGGTCAACAGCATTTGAAACTGATGAACTCCATTTCAGCAGAAAGCAGCTCGGTCCGGTTCGGAGCGGCCCCACCTTTTGGCTGAAACGTGCCCCGTCCACCGCTGCTGCGATGGCAACAGATTTAGGCGGGAAACAAAAAAGAATTGCAACGGTAATGTGACGTGAATTCAAAAAAGTTGAAGCCGTGAAATGCGCTGAGTGTTCAAGCCTCATCTCCGGTTGCACTTTAATGAGCATGCTTTCGGATGTCATCCAGATGGCCCGCAGACTTACTGCAGTGACCTTTTACACTGCTTGGACTTTCGCCCACTGTCCAACATATTCTCCATCTATGCCCGCTACTATTCTTCAGGCACACACTGGCTGACATTTCCACGTCAAGACGGAACTCTGTTAGACCTTCATATTTTCTCATATCATTTACCATCCTTGTTATTTTTTACTCTACAACACACCCGATTTATACGTTGACTGGCTTCTGTTGTGTATACGCAGCGCTTTGTATGGTCTGCGTGTTTTGGCCAGATTGCCATTCGTAATTTGGCCCAACGCGTAGGCAACCTGCTGATGCCACCTACAATGAATTTCGGCAGCATTGGCTTGGTGAAGCATTTCGATGACTTTCATTGATCCTGTGACTTTTCCTCTGGTGCTGACATCTGGGGAGCCGAGTTTAGAAATAACAGCCTGAAACTCTGGCGGAGAAGTTAATGATTCTCCAGTGCCTGACGTGTCCTAACTGCGTCTCATATTTTTCCATGTGGCACGTTCATCAAGTCAGAGTTGTCCAAGTCACTCATCGGAGAGCAAATATCCGCAAAACAGGTGGCAGCAAAATGACATACCGAAGTCGGACATTTAACGCTCCTGTGAACAAGTTGTTGTATTTACATGCTTTTCTTTGTCATTTAAAATGCATGATTGTCATTGTCAAATTGTGTATGACCCCATGAATATTGCATTTTTTGTTTGAATGCACATATGACCATTCAAAGATTTTAGTCTTTGTCAGTATCAGGCCAGAGGTGTGGAATCATATCAGCCAATCGAGCCTCATTTTCAGAGCAAGTAGCTCCTTTTTTGTCCAGTCAACAATGGCCTCATTGCCATTTCTAGCCATTATTGCAGCAGCGAGACGGTCCAAAAAGATCTTCTGCGAGCTTTGGAAATAACAATGGCTGAATGGGAGCAAAAGCAGGAAAGTGATCATGGAGAGGAGCAGTGCAATATAGAAAATATAAGCTTTATAAATGCTTGAACAGGATGTCAAATTGATGTGATCTCGCCGTCGCCATTGATGTATGGTGGAAAATATATGGCCAGATAACCAAGGATCCTGTTATCTCTTCAGTGGCTCCGAGCAAAGAAAAATGTGAAAAAGTGTTGCTTCCCCCACCCCGCTCCCCCAAGAATAATGGCCTTCACCGTGCACTCTGATAGAGAATCCCATTTTACAGATGTCAAATGTTGCGAGGGAGAGGAGAATCCAGTGGCGTATTCCCTTCCAGACGCCTTTGCGACACAAGTGTAACAGGCGGTCAGACTGTGCCCCTTCTTCAGCGAAATTTAAATTAACCATATATCTGTGAGCAAAACAAACTGGTTTGCCTGTGAAA
Organism: Hippocampus abdominalis; assembly: GCA_018466805.1. NCBI lineage: Eukaryota > Metazoa > Chordata > Actinopteri > Syngnathiformes > Syngnathidae > Hippocampus > Hippocampus abdominalis. The sequence continues at coordinate 19,339,971 of CM031707.1, forward strand.
AACAAAAAAACAAAAAAAAAGATTTCTCTGCTTTGTGTGAATTTTCTTTGTTTGAATCCTGTGTGATGAATTCGCCAAATAATTACCCCGCTGCCTTCTGTTTCCTCTGCATGCCTTAAAAAAACAAAAACAATGAAAAAAATCAAACAGGTGCGATCTCTGATTTTGAAATAGGACCACTAAACTTTATGAGGCATAGATGCTAAACACATGGCCACCCTGCCACCCAGCTTGCAATTTCACACAGCAGTTCACAATGGAAGGTAATGACACGAAACCAAAACAGACTTGCCTCACATGCCTTCATTCAGACCACAATTCAGACAATAATCCGTAAAAGGCAAAGTATATATCATACAATACGTCTGTCCTGGTTTTGATCTGTTTCTGTTTGTTTTCGGTTTCAGATGGAATGGAGGGCGTTCCCTCCAGTGGTGCACCTGTCGCGCATTCTAATCACAATCAGTGGACTACATAAGGGCTGCCATGCCGACCACTTGCTGTCGAACTATTTGCCTTCCTCACGACTCATATCAAGTGCAATTCTCGAGACGCTTATGATCTTGTTTTGTATTTTCTCAGCATTGAATTTTCCTGTCTTTTTTGACAAGCGATTTATGTTATTTATTCCTTGCCGTTTGCAAGTGCTTTTTGTGATACACGGTTATCCTGGCTCCGAGTACCAGCGATCTCATTTGTGCTTTGTTACTCTTGCATGTTTGTGTTTTGTTCTTGTTTGTTTGGGGGGGGGTTTTGGAAAACATTTTTGTCAAAGACCCTTTATCTCAGTTTGTGGGATCTACTCCAATCCGGCTCATAACAACATCGTTATTTTTATGGCACTTTCACAACAGCCACAGCTGTCACAAAGCACTTTCCGGACATGTAACATAAAATACCAATAGAGCAGAACGCACAACATAAAAAATGGATATTAATAAAATCGTAGCAACTATTCCGACAGTGCATATGCCTTGTTGTTAGACACGGTTATAGATGAAAGAGGAGAGAATCAAAGTCTCCTTTTCACCAGTGGTGCACAGATGTCATAAAAATATCCATAGTGACATATATACATGGACATGTATCTATATCTATCTATCTATCTGTATATCTATCTATCTATCTATCTATCTATCTATCTATCTATCTATCTATCTATCTATCTATCTATCTATCTATCTGTATATATATGTGTGTGTGTGTGTGTCTCTCTCTCTCGCTCTCCCCATAGGGAGAGCGAGAGAGAGAGACACACACACACACACACACACACACACACACACACACACACACACACACACACACACACACACACACACACACACACACACACACACACACACGTTACTACGGAAGACTCAATTATGGATTGTGTGTCTGTTCTAACCGAGCAACATCTCGGACCAGAAATGCACAACTCCGGGATACTAACACCTTTTACTAACCCTAACCCTAACCCTAACACCTTGTTCGTTGCCATTGTTACTTCACTGATTACTCCTATCTGCAATATGGCTAGCAGAATGTTTTTTGGGGTGTTTTTTTTTTACCATTTAATGCTGAAATATGTCGCACGTAGCAAGTATGTCTGCAAATCTCCTTTGTTCACCGGCAAAGTGTCTCCGGTGAGATTTCAAATGTCACCACAGCTCTTTTTCTCTCCAGGCTTGATGTGAATGAAAGTCACTGAGGGCTGCTGATATTCTATCTCATTACTGGCGGCGCTGGTGCAATCGGAATATCTGAGCTCTTAATAAGCCGTTGCTTTCACTCTCTCTCTCTCTCTCTCTCTCTCTCTCTCTCTCTCTCTCTCTCTCTCTCTCTCTCTCTCTCTCTCTCCCCGGCCTGATGAGGAGCCTTGCGCACTGGAATGTCAAACACATAATGCAACGATCAGACATCATGCTTACACGGAAAACATTTCATGTTTGTCTCTATTTATTTATTTATTTATCTATCTATCTATCTATCTATGTATTGACCAGAGTCAATTGGGAAAATAGATTTTCATTCAGGCGTTTTATTGGTGGTAAAATTAGGAAGAATGTGCCAAATGGTTGCGACTTAAAAAAAAAAGAAACACTCATATTCTTATTTCACAGTTGGACGAATCTCACCAAAAGCACTAGAGACTGCAGCTCCTTTTGACAAATAATAGAATGCATTGCCAGTGTAATTGTCCAAATGCTTGAACCTCCAAGTTGAAAACAACAGATCAATAATTGGAAAAGATGCTTGAGCTGATTTTTTTTTTACAGGGAGCCAAGTGTTGGCTTGCCAATCGCAACAGTAATATGGTGAGCAAAACCAAAAAAAAAAAAAAAAAAAAGAAAGCTTGGCAGTGAAAAGTGTTTGGCTGTGAAAAATGACTCTGGCTGGAGCTCACTGCACTTTTCTGTTGTCTCGTTGTATAGGAGACGCTCGACTCACGCTGTGTGTTCATTTGATAATCGATCAATGCCAATTAAGCAAGGAGAGACCTCAAACATTTGTGTGGATCGGCGCATTCCCCTGGTTATATTATGACCAAGCTCCTCATTGGTTGCGCTTTTGCTTGTCTTGATCTTTGAACATGTCATATAGTTTCAAAAAGCACTTCTGAGAAAGCAACCCAAAGAGCAGCAGACAGCTGCTGCTCCACTCCGAAAAATAAATCAAGAGATGAATTCCAAAATGCTCAGTGACACTGTAGAATGTGATGTGCTTTTCATATTCTCAGTGCCCAATGAGCACCAGTGCACCCTTGCACCCTTAATTAACATCTGAAATGCTCTGGATTCACTTTTACTTAAACCCGGTACACACATATCGATAATCTCGATCGCCCTCCCCATCGATCCAGGTCAGCAAAGACCCAATGATCAGATCTCGCTTAAGACTTTCTTGTGGCGTGAGGTGTGTTTCAGAGTGATTTTGTGACGAGTGACAGACAATCGTGAAAGTTAAACATCTTCAACAATTACGAGTGAAAATCCGGACCAGTAATGTGAGAGCGAACAAGAGCTACTGGACTCCAAGCCCGCACCAATTCCGCATTTAGGGTACGACGGTGTGCTAATTTCCAGTCGCTAGGTTAATCTCAGTGATAATTTTACAGTTTGAGCCCTGCGAGTCCCAGGGACTCGCTGATCAGAAAAGTATGAGTCCCATTATGCATTTAGAGAGTCACAAATTTCGAATTCTGAAACGGTCTACGTATTCAATTGCATATGATAATAACACAAACAACAATATACATTGATAATCGGTTTATTTCTTAGAAACAAATGCTGCAAAAATGTAAAGAATTCAGGCATACAAGATTTGCTGAGAAATACATTCTTATTTCATCCCATGGTTCATCCATCCATCCATCCATTTTCCGAACCGCTTGATCCTCACTAGGGTCGCGGGGGGTGCTGGAGCCTATCCCAGCAGTCTTCGGGCAGTAGGCGGGGGACACCCTGAATTGGTTGCCAGCCAATCGCAGGGCACACAGAGACGAACAACCATCCACGCTCACACTCACACCTAGGGACAATTTAGAGTGCCCAACGAGCCTGCCATGCATGTTTTTGGAATGTGGGAGGAAACCGGAGCACCCGGAGAAAACCCACGCAAGCCCGGGGAGAACATGCAAACTCCACACAGGGAGGCCGGAGCTGGGATCGAACCCGGTACCTCTGCACTGTGAAGCCGACGTGCTAACCACTGGACTACCGGGCCGCTCCCATGGTTCAGTCTTTGAGTTAATAAATTCTCCTCTCTTTACTCTGCTTCCAATGATGCAAGACTTTCTCAAAGTCAACTTATTATCGCAAAAAAACTATCCAACTTTAGCTGCTTCTCTAAACTTTCGCAACACTTGTTTTAATGTTACACAACTCGGCAATCTTCAGCTTTCCACGAGGTGTCGGCCGATCTCGCCAAACTCGAGATTACTGCACGCGAGATCAAAACAACAATGGTAGTGATTGTCAAACTGCGATCCTTGCTGGAAAAAAATATTTACCGTAGTTTTTTTTTTTTTTTCTGACTGAGAATTTTCCTTGCGTCCCAAAAATGCACATTATTTGGAACTGTGCGTCTGGCGGGAAAATTATGCGTCTAGAACGCGGGACGCAGAAGTAACCAGATGGCTGTAATCTAACACATAGCGATGACAAGAACGCAACGCCATGGGTGGCCAGTGGACAAGTTGTTCTGTATGAGGCTCTTCAATGCAAATACGTTTTCTTGTTTTTGTTCCGAGTTGCAGAATAAAAGTGCAAAAAGTTAAGGACATCCGTTTAATCCAAAAGGCAATAGCGACAGAGTTTCAACACTACCACTTAACCACCTTGGAATGTTTTTTTTCTTTTTCATCAGCATACATTTGATTTTTTTTTTTCCCTTGCCATCCCAAATTGAAAGTGGTGAAATTGACGGTTTGCATGGTGTTTTGACAGGTGCTTTCTTCAATGGAAAGTCTTCTTAAATTATTGCTACAGGGGCCTGAAAGGAAGCGCATTCACTATCTTCTTGTGCACATTTAAGTCTTGAGGCCGCTGAGCCTTGGAAGAGCAAAACTGTGTTTTTGGATTCCGTGGAAGGAGCTGCCAAAATTGCTGAATTATTTCTCCCCAGTTTGTGGCTGTGAAAGCGCTACGCAGCATGTAGCTCGTAATCTTTCATGCCCTACCCTCAACGGCCTAAAGCATAACTGATGATCTCTAAAACAGAGTGCGATATGCATTTAGCCTCCTTCAAATATCATTTTCAGTGCAATAGCTGCAAATAATTGTGCTCATTTAGACGTATTACGGAAGCAGAAGGAACAGACGCACCCTGTGTCTGGGCAGCGGCTCAGTTGTGAAAGCGCCATCAAAGGCGCCTTTATTTGTCTCCCCAAATTCCAAGGTGACTGCTCTGCTATGTGACCCACATTTTAAACACCGAAGAAGACTGGCTCATGAATGGCTCATGCCCAAAAGTGTCCTCCTCCTATTTTCCCCGCGCCAGCCGCTGCATTTGCAATGAGTACATCCTACCGTGTATTTTGGACACTGCGACATATTTACTGTAGCTGGTCATGCTCTCTGCCTCAGTGAGCACCGGTAATTAGCACGGCGCGAGATTATACAGACACGTCTGCATGCCGAGTCCACTCCGGTGACAGAATAGGGGCTTAGCTTTCATGAAGGGGTTTTGGCTTGTTTACACCACACCCGTTGTTGGGTTTACAGCACAACAACTCTCGGTGCTTGGAAAGATGGCCACTGATCCGGGTGGAAACGAATAGACCGCCGGCACCCCTCATAGGCAGCCTTCATTAGGTGGTGTCTTTTAGGTGAACCCAACACCCTCATTGCCTGGCCCCCGCTGGGGGTACGAAGCCTTTTGCTTTCCCTCCACAATGGCTCCCGTTCTTTGTTGGAGGCAGAAAAGAGCACACCCCACCCTTTACTGGCCTTTCATTAAGCAAGCATTTACATTATCCCGGAGCAACACATTCAGCCTACCTTATTATACAAGCTAAATATGATTAGCACGCTAGCGCAGGAGAGAATTCTCTCCTGGTATACTCTGAAATTCAAAGGGGTCGGGCTCATTTTGGGCGATACGCTTATTACGTTGAACAAAGCATTGTGGAGGCTCTGTAGACATCCATCCCATCTTTGTTTTTCCTTGGGAACCGAATGTTGTTTGTGTTCCTGCAACACTCAAGCGCCTGAAAATTTGGCTCCATGAATTAAATATCAAATTTCATTTTTATGACTCGGCCTCAAGTTCCCACTTGCTTGTGTTGCTGACCTAATTGGAATAATTTTACGTATTTTTACTAATTACGTCGTGTCTACCAAAGGAAACAAAATAATTTGGCGGTGTTTACGCCGTCTGGCGCTCATGCAAATCTCGTTTCCGTGCAGTCGACCAACTGCTACGGCTGCTTCTGTTTAGAAACTTTCACCCAGCTTGAACCTGCTCAGGCAATAAGCACTCAAACACGAATTTTTAGGAGGGTGAGGGTAGAAAAATACATACACCCCCCCCCCCCCTCCAAAGGTTGAGTGAAAGTTGTTAAAATCTTGAGAAAAATGGGAAATGTTCACAGCTATTGGACAGAATGCTTCTGTGCAAGTGGTTCAAAAGTATGGAACCCTGCCTTTTTGCCTTTCATCTCTACTCCACAGGTTGGGGTTGATCTGCGCTTGCAGCGACAAAACACTGCCAGATGTGGACATAAGCGTCGAGTTGACTTAGGTTTGGTGTGTATGTATTTTATATATATATATATATATATATATATATATATATATATATATATATATATATATATATATATATACATACATACAGTGAAACTCCTCTACAACGAAATCATGTTTGCAGCAAGACATTTTTCACAACAGGGGGTTTTTCACTGAAGCAAATTTGATCTCAGATGTAAACACAGACACACACAAACGAATGTGTACACGCACACACAATCGTTTGTGTACTCTTTATTTTTATTCCAATAGTGCATAAGTACAGTATGAGCACACACTTTTTTGACACTTCATAGTCAGTGTAGAAAGAAAAAAAGGGAAAGAAATCGCAGAATTTACGATCAGCATTCACTTTCCCTTACATCAATTTCTTGGATAATGTCTTTTATTTTGCTTCCTCCGTCTTTCATTTTGATCACTTTTACCCTCTCTTCCAGCGTCAGAGCGCTTCTTGTCTTAGCTGCTTGACATCCAAAGGTCCGTTTTGTAGCCATTTGAGCAATGCAACGTTCATGCTGCGTCTGAATTGAACAATAACAGATACTTCCTAGAGCCTGTGGCTTTTCTATCCACTATCTCACTGTCTCTAATTCGACCTTCCCTCGATCGCCACCCAAGACAGCGTTGCTCAGCTGACGTCATGCAATGAACTTTCAAGCCAGCCACGGGACGCTTCGTCATCCTCGATGGCCATAGTTAGCGCGATGGAACTCGCCTTCTCTCTAATTAGCGCTCCAGTTAGCGTAAGCTTTTTAGCATGATAACTAGTTAAGCATTCCAGGAAACGTTCGTTTATTTGAATGTCCGTCGAGCCATAAGCAATTTACTCTGAGCAGCTAATCGGATGCATTCCACGCTATCTTCCACCGTTCAAGCTACAGTATATACACACATAGACAGTGAGGTCCCTCTTGGCCAATCGGAGGCCAGGATGATGCTCGGTAAGCCAATGGCAAGAGCAGCTATGAATATGTTGCGTTCAGAAAACTCGGAGCTATGTAAACCAGTGTGGTGGTTGCTTTTGCCGTTCCCGAACGAAGTATTAGAGGTCGCAGATGGATTAAACTTCGTTGTAGTGAATCCCTCGCGAGGCAAGAGCAGAGAAAAAGATTTCGTATAATGCAACAGGGTTTTTTTTTGTCGTATGGGGGGCAGGAGAATGGGAATAGTGTTAATGCATGAAGATTTTTTCACATTAGGGGGTATTTTCGCCCGTGTAGGTTTCGTTCTAGAGGAGTTTCACTGTATAAAATCCTCGTCTCACCCCTCGGGTGGTGTCCGTCCCCCATTCAGCTCGGGTCCTCTACCAGAGGCCAGGAAGCTTGAGGGTTCTGCGCAGTATCCTTGCTGTTCCCAGCACTGCGCTTTTCTGGACTGAGATGTCCGATGTTGTTCCCGGGATCTGTTGCAACCACTCATCTAGTTTGGGGGTCACTGCCCCGAGTGCTCCGACCACCACAGGCACGACTGTCACCTTTACCTTCCAGGCTCTCTCCAGCTCCTCTCTGAGCCCTTGGTATTCCTCGAGTTTCTCGTGTTCCTTCTTTCTGATGTTTCCATCACTTGGGACGGCTACATCCACTACAACGGCTTTCCTCTGCCCTTTATCTATGATCACGATATCTGGTTGGTTCGCCATTACCATCTTGTCAGTCTGGATCTGGAAGTCCCACAGGATCTTCGCTCGGTCATTCTCCACCACCTTCGGAGGTGTTTCCCATTTTGACCTTGGGGTTTCCAGTCCATACTCTGCACAGATGTTTCGGTCGACTATGCCAGCCACCTGGTTATGGCGTTCCATGTAGGCTTTCCCTGCCAGCATCTTACACCCTACAGTTATGTGTTGGATCGTCTCAGGTGCCTCTTTGCACAACCTACACCTTGGGTCTTGTCTGGTGTGGTATATCTGGGCCTCAATGGCTCTGGTGCTCAGGGCCTGCTCCTTACCAGCCAGGATGAGTGCCTCTGTGCTGTCCTTCAGGCCAGCCCTCTCTAGCCACTGATAGGACTTCTTGAGATCAGCCACTTCAGTTATGGTCCGGTGGTACATCCCGTGTAGGGGCTTGTCCTCCCATGATGGTCCCTCTTCCAGCACCTCATCCTCTGTTCCCCATTGTCTGAGACATTCTCTGAGTACATCATCCGTTGGAGCCTTCTCCTTGATGTATTCATGGAGCTTGGATGTTTCATCCTGGACAGTGGCTCTCACACTCACTAGTCCCCGGCCTCCTTCCTTTCGGCTTGCGTACAGTCTCAGGGTGCTGGATTTGGGATAGAACCCTCCAAGCATGGTTAGGAGCTTTTGGGTCTTAACGTATATATACGTATATATATACAGTAAATATTCTCTGGTACGGACTCGTGTTTGCGCTGTCCAATTTGTCCTGATAACAGATATTCCTCATTTGGGGAATGAGCATGGTACATGTCCTTTATGAACCTGCAAGTATGTTGACAAAATGCACATGTAACAACACAATCAATAAAATGCAAAAATATATTGTCCAAAAACTGTTTATATAACAAAAACTGCAATACAGGTGTATCCCAAAAAAATCACAACGGTACAATACGTGCAGTATTTTAATGTTTTTTTTTTCTGTCTTTGGAAAAAATGTGTCTATTTTGGATTGTGTTGTTGGATGCATTCTTTGGTTTATGACAATGTTTGCCTGCGTGTCATACAGTTTTCTTGCTAGTTGCAAGTAACTGTCCCATTGATCACCGATGTCTGGTGATTTTTGTGCATACTGAAGGATTTTTTGTTGGCATTTGCATTGACTCCTTGCTGGATGGTGGCTTGATTTGCGTCCTTCCGACTCCAAGTGTCAGCCGGATGCTTTTTACGTTGTGTCCAGTCTCGCTCAAACGGATGCATTTCACTTGCTCCGCTACAGTCATTACAGTTCTACAGTTCTACGTTTCGATGCCATGATCAACGTTTACAGTAAAACGCACGGCAATAAAAAGTCACTTACACGTCATCGTTTCGAATCTGATGAATGAAAACGGCGAAGCGAACACGTTTCTTCCGTCGTGTCGAGTGGGTGCTGCTTTTTAAGCTAGTGCTGCGATCTACGGACGTAAGTGAATAAAGTTAAAATCTTTCGCAATTACAGTAAAACGCACGCCAATCAAAACTCACTTACACGTCGTCGTTTCGAATCTGATGATCGAAAAACACGAAGTGAAAATGTGTCTCCCGTTGTCTTTCCGTCGCATCGGGTGGGCGTTTCGTGTATTTAAGCTCCCGCGGCTTTGCGCCTCCATCCGGGTTACGGCTAGTGGAATTTCCGCTTACGTAAGTTCCGGTAACATGTAATATCGTAGTCAAAATGTTAATGCATAGGTTTTTATTACGGGTGAAGGATATTCCTTTTCATAGAATTCCGGGGATGGGAACATTTACTGTATATATATATATATATATATATGTAACGGAGCTATATATTGAGTTTATTAAATTACCGTGGAAGTGACGCAACAGCGCACAGTATGGCACTCGCTTCCCCCCGTAGTTCAGGTAGAACTACCAGGGAAGTCACAGGGTAAGTTGCATTTCATTGACGGTCCGGATTCATTTCTAATTTAATTACAATATTCCACTTTGTTTTTCCTTTTTCTACGGTGCTGTGTATTTAATTAGTTCCCTGATTTTTTTTCCGAGTCCACATTGCTTTCTGTGTCGTTATTTAATTTAAGTTTTGTCGAATGAAAGTTTTTATCCATTGAGTTAATAGTGCTTTTCTGTTGCGCAGTTATTTCTGAGACTGAAAAGCCCGGTGACTTCACCGATCCCTCTTGCCATACTGTGTTGCAGGTAATGTTTGTTTCCTTTTGGTTGTACTGTATATAGTTTTTCATTTGGATGCTTGTGTGACTGCCGTGTGCCCGCAGTTCGTCGCGGCCGCCATTATTGTACATTGCGCAGCCGTTCTGCTGCATGTGATGCGTTCAGCGGCGTCACGTAAACAACGTTGTATGCGCGTTTTCTTTCCTTTTTTTTGTAAAATAATTACTATACGATCACCCATGTTTTGTATTTGGTTTTGTTGTGTATTTTCTCTTGTTATGGATGATGTTTGTTGAGGTAGAACTACCAGGGAAGTCACAGGTTATTTCTGGGACCAAAAAGCCCCGTGACTTCACCTATCCCTCTTGCCATACTGTGTTGCAGTAATAAAAATGGAGAAAAAGCCACATCCCAGTGTCTGGTGTTCTTGAGGCGGCAGCGACGTGGAGCTCGAGACCCCCGTCACACACATATATATATATATATATATATATATATATATATACAGTCAAACCTCGGTTTTCGAACGTCTCGGTTCTCGTACAATTTGGTTTTCGAACTAAAATTTCGAGTTTTTTATGCCTCGGATGACGAACAAATTTCGGTTCTCGAACTAACTGAACGCACTTGAATGCTTCACTTCACTCCTCTCGGCGAAGCCGAGAAGAGGTAGCGAAGCCGAGAGGAGTGAAGTGACGCTCCTCCTCGTGTAGCGCGCTCCCTTGTTAACCTCGGGAAGCGTCGCTTCACAGGAAGCGACCATTGTGAGCAGACGTTTTTGTATTGTTCAATAGATGTTTTTAAAAAACCAGACGTGTTTGGTGAAACGCTTCCTAGTGTAGCGTCGATTGTGAGCAGACGAGTTTGTATTGTTCAATAAAAAAAAAAAGCAGACGTGTTTGGTGAGACGCTTCTGAGGAAGATTGAAATCCCCCTCTTTTCAGAATGGTTTGCCCTAGCAGCACTGGGGAAGTGCGTGCGTTTGTTTACCCCTGCATTGCCGCTGCATTCAGCGGCACATAAGGAACACTCTGGTGTCCGGTGTCTCATTATTATGCAACAATCATACAGAAACAGCTTCCTCGTGTAGCGTCTATTGTGAGCAGACGAGTTTGTATTGTTCAATTTAGAATTTTTTTTAAAAAAGTAGACGTGTTTGGTGAGAACTACGTGATATTGGACTGTTATTTTTGCATCGTGTATCAGCCCCTAATCATGGCACCAAAGAAAGCAAGTGGAAGTGGTGATTCTGGTGAAGAAAAGAGAAAAATAGTGCGCAAAACTATAGAATTTAAGAAAGATTTAATCGCGAAATATGAGTCAGGTGTGCGTGTGTCTATGTTGTGTCTTCAATTTTTATGTTACTATGTTAATGTTAAAATTGGTGAAAATAAAGTATATTACAGTTTGTTTGTACAGTATTTTACATATTACCTGCTCTCATATTACATTTGTACAGTTTATGGTGTGAAATTGTAAAAAAAAGTGGTTTAAAAAAGTTGTGTTCTTGACTTGGAACGAATTAAAACATTTTACATTGATTCCAATGGGAAACATGGTTTCGGTTTCCGAACAATTCGGTTTTCGAACAGTCTTCTGGAACGGATTAAGTGCGAAAACCGAGGTTTGACTGTATATATATATATATATATATATATATATATACAGTATATATATACAGTATATATATATATAAAATACCTTTTACCTTTTCATTTTTTTGGTAACTCACCGACTTTTGACAATACTGTACACATATGTCTAATAGACATATGTCTTATATGTCCATTAAAAACTGTGCCATCAAGTGCCCTGGAAAGGAATGTAAATGATTGAACACACTTGCTCCTTACAGCAGGACAGTTGAGGTGTACAATTATTAAATGTACCAAAAAAAAACATGCTGTGCAATGTGCACATTTTTTATCTTGAACAGTATTGAATTGAATACAATTGAATACACTTTATTGTCATATGTGCTGTACGTGTGTGTAACATACAGCACAGATGAAATTTCTTCCCCCTCAACATAAAACAAGAGGAGCCGCTGCGGGTGTCCGCGCCGCCATCAAAAGAAACGCGACGGTATCGCCATTCCGATCTGTTCTTCCTCAGAGTCTCAACTGTCGGACTTTCCGGCTTCCCTCGGCCGGCAGCTTGCAGGCCCCAGGGACTGTCAACCTTGTCAACTCAGAAGATAGAACAGCAAACGGAGCGCTTACATAACATCAGCCGTCGTTATTTCTCACTGCTGCCTGACCTCTCCTTTGTGTTCGCCTTCACTGCTGTTTTCATCTGGTAGATCGGTGGTCATATAAACTTCGGGACCTTATCCACACACACTGCCAGTGTGTTGCACGAACAAACGTTTTACTCATGTTCAACTGATACCTTTTTAATTCAGAGGATTGTTTAACCCTCACTGTGCTCCCATGAATTAATTTCCATTTATTATGAATAAAAATTGTGGTGAATACATTTCTTGAACTATTTTATATAGTTACCCAACATCTGAGTTGTTTTTTTTTCATGGTGTACTTAAGTATTTTTCTCAAGTAATTCGAAAACTCTGTTTTACTTTTTACTTGAGTCACACAAATTACACCAAAAGTAACTGTGCTCTTACATAGGTTCAGTTTTAAAGTCACCTCTACAATATAAATGACAATATTGTGAAACATCTCTTAGCCCCTAGTCCCCCCCCCCCTTCCCACGACCCCCAAAAAAGGTACAGTGAATCTGCATGCAGGTTTAACAAACATTTACATTTTAGTGAATAATGGCATGTGTAATGCATTCTAATTTGTGTTGTCGTAACCGAATCCCAATTAAACTCATGAGAATACAAGGAGGCAATGCAGAGGCTGTGACCTTTAGGGAATTGACCTTTTCAAAAATTTTTTAACCTGCTGTAGCTTGGCAATAAATCACATTTAGAGCTTCTGCAAAAATCAGGCTTCAATAACAACTGTCCAATTTTTAATACTTTCACCTTGGCTGCAGATCAATATCTTTATGGCCATTCCTCTGGTCATACTGCACTGCGGTTGTTTCAGCATTGTATCAGGCTTAAGCTTCTGGCCAGTCATTCCAGGGGCTTTTCAACTACAGATTGCAAACGTCAACAAGATACTGGCATTGGAATTACGTAAAGTATAGGTTAATTTGTTTTGAAATTATAGAATATATATATATTTTTTAAAAAGAACATTTGCCCCATTTAAATTTCAGTTATTTTAACCTCGCCTTCCTACTTGCACATTTTGGATCAAGAGTAGACAAAGGGAGGAGGCCCAAAAAATGGTTAGGTTGACAAAAGAATTGTTGTGCTTTACTTGGAACTCCGGATTACCCTTTTCATTGTAACCATCGGGAAATTCAAATCGGGATGCTCTTCAGTCTCTCTCTCCCGCTGAGACTACAAGGAAACACTTCTGAGAGATGACCAAGCTCAGCTTCCTGATAAGGAGAGGGAAGTGGCTGGGTTTGTCTTAATCAAAAGGGGTGTTAACACGGCACACATTTGCTCCGATGCTGCACCGATGTATTTTGTTGCGATATATCTTACACCGGAGCAAATTTTGTGGAGCGTTCACACATACAAAGCCGCTGAGCCTACCCCGGTGCAGCCCAGATGCAGCCCCACTTGCGTTCACACGGCAGTTTCTGTAGCGGTGCAACACGATAGAAAATAAAGAGCTGTCGTGTTGGTTCTTTTTAAAACATGCACAACTCAAGCAACTACTGTACAGGCCCGTCCTTTTCAGTCTCCGTGCCTTCTGCTCGAGAGGAGTTCAATGACCACCCCCAAAAACAGAAATCAACGATGACTTCAATGACACTCAGAAAAGCAAACGTATAATGCGCCAAACAGAAAATCAAGAGAGGCAATCACAAAATAAATTCTATGGGGGGGATTGTGAACACACAACAGAGGAACAAACTACACAAACAACTCCGAGACAGTCTAGTCTCCTACAAAAGGAAAGATGACGGAAGTACAACAGAGCACGAACGCAATGCATTCTAATCAACTCTTCTCATGTGTAGCAAGGCTACTCCCCCCGCAAACTAGCATTTGCTCCAGAGCAAATTTTTAACCCTGTAGCGTTCACACATACCATTTTACATCGGTGCTGCCCTGCAAATGAGCATTTGCTACGGAGCAAATTTTTAAACCACCTCCCTGAGCAGGGTTAAATTTGCTCCGGTTTAAGCTGTTTTCAGGGGCTACACCGGTGTAACTTTGCACATGTGAACGCTCTACTGGGGCAGCACCGGAGCAAATGTTGCCATGTGAACACCCTAAATATGGAGCGCCAGCCAGCGTGAACGAGCGAGAGCCAGCCAGCGTGAGCGTTCGTTTGGAACTCCAGCAGTGGTCGACCCATTTGGTCCGGCACAAGCAGCTGAATCCACTATTGAAAAACAAACTAGCTGAACAGTAAACCCGGCAGCAGTGGCGGCAGAGCTCGCTCGACTGCCAGGGCAGCGTGGGGGAGCGAACGAGAGGGTTCGTTTGGAGCTCCAGCGGCGGTCGACCCATTGGGTCCGGTACAAGCCGCTGGAGTCCACCATCAAAGACCAACTAACCGAACGGTGAGCCCGGCAGCAGCGGCGGCAGTATCCACTCCACTACCGCGGCAGTTTTGCCCGGGGAAGCGACAAACCACTTGCCACGTCAGCAACATCCGGATCAGCAGCAAGCCCACTGGACACGTCACCACCTAGCATAAAACAGCTTAGCAACAAAACACGATAAGATGCCGCCGAAACATAAGCAAGATACAAAGCAGGACGAGTAATTGATGACCATCACACAAGTTAATGAGCTACTCCAGCAACAAAAAGAGCTTTTTTTGGTGGTGAAATTTGAAAAATACGAGGACAGAGCAAGGATTCTACAGAAAGCAAAATATTTAAAAGGCACCAAAATCTACATTAACGAAGACTTCACTGATGACGTGATTCAAAAAAGAAAAGAACTGCTCCCAAAATTAAAAGCTGCACGAGACAGAGGGGAAATTGCCTACTTGAGGCATGACAAACTCAGTCTATCCCCGCACCAGTACTCCAACACAACAAGTTCGAGTTCAACACACGGCATGCTGAGAACTGTTCACCACCAGACAAAAAAACTTTGACTTTACTGAAACAGGAAATACACACCAAAAACATGATAATTAGAATCAGAATCGCCTTTATTGTCATTGTATTGCATCCATCCATCCGTCTTCTACCGCTTATCCGGGGCCGGGTAAGCGGATAAGCGGTAGAAGAGGGAAGCCCAGACTTCCCTCTCCCTAGCTACTTCTTCCAGCTCTCCCCGGGGGATCCCGAGGCGTTCCCAATTTAACACAAATATAAAACTGGAAAACACATTTTCAGTGATAAGCAGTAGAAGTCTCAATAAAAACTTCACAAAAATCAAAGAATACTTGACTAGATTCAATAAATTAAAAATAATTGCCATATCAGAAACTTGGCTTGACAATGAAAAAACAAGTGATATGAAAATTGAAGGATATGAAATGTTTGCAACAAATAGGGAAAACAAAAGAGGAGGGGGGGTTGCAATATATGTAGACAACACTCTCCGGTGCAGTAAAATCGAGAGCCTGACAAACACAATAGAGAACCTAATGGAACGCCTAACTATTGAAATACATATTAAAAAGGCATCAAATGTCATCATAAGTTGCATCTACAGGACACCAGGATCATTCATTCATTCATTCATTCATTTTCCGAACCGCTTCATCCTCACTAGGGTCGCGGGGGGTGCTGGAGCCTATCCCAGCAGTCTTCGGGCAGTAGGCGGGGGACACCCTGAATTGGTTGCCAGCCAATCGCAGGGCACACAGAGACGAACAACCATTCACACTCACACTCACACCTAGGGACAATTTAGAGTGATCAATCAGCCTGTCATGCATGTTTTTGGAATGTGGGAGGAAACCGGAGCACCCGGAGAAAACCCACGCAAGCCCGGGGAGAACATGCAAACTCCACACAGGGAGGCCGGAGCTGGGATCGAACCCGGTACCTCTGCACTGTGAAGCCGACGTGCTAACCACTGGGCTACCGGGCCGCCCACCAGGATCATGTCTTGACACATTCAACAAAAAAAATGACAGATATGCTAAGTTACTCCAATGATAAGAAAACACGAATAATATGTGGAGATTTTAACATCGACACATTAAACCCAAATGGATATTTTTTTAAAACAACAGACTTCATAAATACTATGTATAGCAACAGTCTTTTCCCAGTCATTCCGAACCCCAGTAGAATAACAGTTGATACGGCCACATTGACAGATAATGTATTTATAATTAAGATTGACCATAAAATGAAAAGTGGACTTCTCATTACTGATATAAGTGACCATTTACCTGTCTTTGCAGTCTTTCATTATTATTTTGGTAGAAAAACAAAACCAACAGCTCACATATCAGAAATAACACTAAGAACCAAACACTCCATCGCAGCTTTCAAGCTCGACCTTGAAAAACAAAACTGGTCCGAGGTCTACTCAAATAAAGACCCAAATACTGCGTTTGACGCATTTCAGTCAACAATAACCTCCTTATATGATAAACATTTTCTAGTAACTAAAGACTCCAGAAAGTACAAATACCTAAGTAAGCCTTGGCTAACAAAAGGCATAGAAAACGCAATTTAAAAAATTTACAAACAATTTATAAAAATCGTTTATAAAATTGAGAACTAAAGATGCTGAAATAAAATATCAGACCTATAAAAACAAATTAGTAAATATTATAAGAACTAGTAAGAGAGATTATTATCATGCATTATTAGAGCAGAATAAAAGTAACACTCAAGAAATATGGAAAATACTAAATCATGTCTTTAGAAATAGCTCTAAAAAAGTAGATTATCCAGAGTACTTTATTAAAGACAAAATACTATTATTGAGAAAACTGCAGAAATAGCTAATGAATTTAATCAGTATTTTGTTAATATCGGCAGTAACCGAGCAAAACAAATTCCTGATCCAATAAACTCGTTTCAAATAGATAGATCCATGAAAAAAAACTCTTCCACAATGTTCCTTACTGCTGTGAATCATACTGAAGTATTAAATATTGTAAAAACATTTAAAAATAAAAAGTCAACTGATTGCTTTAATATTGATATGACAATAGTAAAACAGATTATAGAACGTGTAGTGCGACCTTTTACATATATATATATATCCATCCATCCATCCATTTTCTGAACCGCTTGATCCTCACTAGGGTCGCGGGGGGTGCTGGAGCCTATCCCAGCCGTCTTCGGGCAGTAGGCGGGGGACACCCTGAATCAGTTGCCAGCCAATCGCAGGGCACACAGACGAACAACCATCCACGCCCACACTCACACCTAGGGACAATTTGGAGTCTTCAATCAGCCTGCCATGCATGTTTTTGGAATGTGGGAGGAAACCGGAGCACCCGGAGAAAACCCACGCAGGCCCGGGGAGAACATACAAACTCCACACAGGGAGGCCGGAGCTGGAATCGAACCCGGTACCTCTGCACTGTGAAGCCGACGTGCTAACCACTAGGACTACCGGGCCGCCCTATATATATATATATATATATATATATATATATATATATATATATATATATATACAACCTGTCTTTTAAAACTGGTATAGTTCCATAAAAAATGAAGACTGCAAAAGTCATTCTGTCATGATTTGGTTTGGGACCAACAGGTGGCACTGTAGGGCTCCCCCTGCAGCTGCACACCTGTTGATCGCTATGCAATTATTAGTTGTATAAAAGGACTCCCGCCCGAAGACTCGGTGTCGGGTCATTGTGGCTGTTTGTTACTGTCATGTTTGTCATATTTAGGTCATGTTTTTGGTCATGTTTCTGTTATTGATAGTTTTGAGCTTGTCATGGTTTTTGTTTGATACTTTGGACTTTGTTTGTTTAGGATTTAGTTTTCTCTGTTTCAATACAATCTGTCAAGTAAACCCTGCTCCTCCCTCCTGCCTGCTTTTTGGGGTCCTCCACCACCTTGATACGTGACACATTCCAATTTATAAAAGTGGAGAAAGACATTTATTTACAAATTATAGACCAATATCACTGTCACCACAATTCTCAAAAATATTGGAAAACTATTCTCATACATACTTGATAATTTCATACATAAACATGTGCTATTAAGTGAAAATCAATATGGCTTCAGAGAAAAACGGACCACCTCTATGGCAGTAATGGAACTTGTGGAAGCCATAGCCACTAATATAGATAACAAAGAATTTACTGTTGGGATTTATGTAGATCTAAAAAAAGCTTTTGATACAATAGATCATAGTATATTATTGAATAAATTAGAGAGATATGGCATTATAGACGTAGCATATAAATGGATTGAAAGTTATTTAGAAAACAGATACAGTCAAACCTCGGTTTTCGTACTTAATCCGTTCCAGAAGACTGTTCGGAAACCGAATTGTTCGGAAACCGAAACCATTTTTCCCATTGAAATCAATGTAAAATGTTTTAATCCGTTTCAAGTCAAGAAAACAACTTTTTAAAACCACTTATTTTTTACAACTTCACACCATAAACTGTACAAATGTAATGGGAGATTACCAATTTTAACATTAACATAGTAACATAAAAATTGAAGGAACATCTCTCTCTCTCTATCTGTCGTGGGGCATGCGCCTCTCCCAGCTCTCAGCAGGCAGTAGGCGGGGCATTTCGGCATCCCGAATCCTTCGCTAAAAACACAGACACACGCACACCTGACTCATATTTTGCGATGAAATCTTTCTTAAATTCTATAGTTTTGCGCCCTATTTTCCTCTTTTCTTCACCAGGTTCACCACTTCCACTTGCTTTCTTTGGTGCCATGATTAGGGGCTGATACACGATGCAAAAATAACAGTCCAATATAACGTAGTTCTCACCAAACACGTCTGCTTTTTAAGAAAAAAAATCTTAATCAAACATTACAAACTCGTCTGCTCACAAGCTGTTTCTGTACGATTATTGCATAATAATGAGACACCGGACACCAGAGTGTTCATTATGTGCCGCTGCATTGAAATGTAAACAAACGCGCGCCCCCACCCCCTCCCTTGTGCTGCCAGGGCAAACCATTATGAAAAGAGGGGGATTTCACTCGCGCTAACAGAAGCGTCTCACCAAACACGTCTGCTTTTTTTTATTGAACAATACAAAAACGTCTGCTCACAATGGTCGCTTCCTGTGTAGCGACGCGACACGAGGGAGCGCGGCGACAGGAGGGAGCGTCACTTCACTCCTCTCGGCTTTGCTACCTCCTCTCGGCTTCTCTACCTCGCGAAGCTACACAAGGTAGCGTTGCTACACGAGCTAGCGAAGCCGAGAGGAGTGAAGTGACGCATTCAAGTGCGCTCAGTTAGTTCGAGAACCAAAATTAGTTTGTCATCCGAGGCATAAAAAACTCGAAATTTTAGTTCGAAAACCGAATTGTACGAGAGCCGAGACGTCCGAAAACCGAGGTTTGACTGTATCAGTATATGAAGTTCAACAATAAGAAATCTAATCAACTGGAAATCACCCATGGAGTTCCTCAAGGGTCTGTGCTGGGTCCAAAACTATTCATCTTATATAAAAATGATATCTGCAGTGTCTCAAAACAATTCAAATGTGTCCTATTTGCTGATGACACAACTTTCTACTGCTCTGGACAAAATATGAAACTACGGAGCCCCTAAAGGGACATGGAAGGAAAAATAAAAAAACTTTGCGAGGGAACGCAAATGTATTGCGTTCCCTCGTAATCTTTTTTTTTTTTAATTCCTGTTGATGTGCTTCCGGGTCATCGTACGTGTAACGGAAAACAACAATCATGGCGCGTCTTCAACCGTTCGTGAGTTTAATAGAATTTTACTTTGAAATTGGCTTGAAATACAAAGACATTAAATCTGTTCTTGATCTTAAATACGGTTTCCAAATAAGCGAAAGACATTTGAAGCGAGTGCTGAACCAAAGAGGACTATTTCGTCGGAAAACGGTCAATGACTTGGGGGTCCTGGTTGACTTCATTCGCAACCAATTGCAGCATTCCGGACTACTACACGGTTACAGGTGGATGTACAGTAAGTGCAGAGAATATGGACTTCTTGTCAGGAAAGAAGTGACAGCCAGTGCATGGAGTTCTGGTTATCCCTCTTCACAGACCTCAGAGACAATGGCTTCTTTGATGGTGGATTTCTGGACAAAAGCATCCTACAATTTTGTTGCATGGGACTTATTCAGGTGAGTTCATACATTCTGATAGACTCACTAATTAAATGTGTATTTTTGGACGTGAGAGTGAGTTGATGGGAAAGTGGACAGGGACAAGAAAGAAGGAAAGAAGATAATGGTGTGTGTGTGTGTGGGGGGGTGGGGGGGGGGTGGGGGGTGTCACAGGGTGAAGATGAAATGACCAAGGTAAAAAAAGATGAAGGAAAAGTGGGGAGTGGGGATATGTGGTACACATGAGAGGGGGGCTGATATCACTGTGCAGCTCTTTCTAAATCTGTATATTATTTTCAACAGGATGAGTTGGATGACAAGGCGCTCGTTTGGAACAGCCATCTCATCAGGCCCTCAAAGAACATGAATGTCCCCAGTGGTCGGCCCAACGTGATGTATACGTTACCTGAACTTTATGGTACAAGGGACTTCCTCTCCCCAGTTGACAATGAACAAGTTCAACTGTGCAAAAGCCAGTGTGTCTTTCGTTTGACCATGCCTTGTGATCCGGATGTATTTGCATTGTGTGCTTTCTTAATGGCCCAGTCCGATCTTATGCCACCAAAAGATCCGTATCAGGCTGTGAACTTGTATTTGCACCTCAGAGAGGCCCTCACCGCAACTCTTTAAGTTAGAAAGATTATGTTTTCAGGGTTCAGAGACATTAACTGTTGGTGAAAGTGGTGAAAAGTTTATCTGCTGTTTTTCTTACTGTATAAGGACAACATATTTGATCTACAATATAAAATGTTTGTTTGTCAAAGCATTATTGGTGTAAATAAACATTCTTTCTTGGTTGCTGACTTTATCCACAAATACTTAACCAACGTGGATGCTGAAGAGTATTCCTGCATACTTGTACATCATCCCAATTGAATTTTCACCTGCTGATGATTACGTAATTGTCACTCATCACTTTCGTCAGCAGGTGGTGTCTTTTGTTAAAAAAAACTTGGAACAAATTTTATTCACATTGAGAAATTCTTTCAAACATCAATCTCAAACATTTAAATGGAATACAAACTAGAAAAACACTTATTTTTCTTCTAACAGTGCAAATATTAGTAACCATTTATGATGTATCAACTTCAAACCTTTGGGTCAAACTGAAAACTCCCATCTTATACCTGAAACCATCATGAGAATAAGTGGTGCAGAAAATGGAAAGAATGGAGAATTATAATGGAATCAATTGCATTGTAATAATGCACAATACACAAATGGAAAATACAACTGCAGACTGCCCATCACGTGGTTAAATATGCCAGATGTTTTACATCTCAAAAGTGCAAATGAACAACAGAGCCAATGAAATGCTTCAACTCACTCTCTCTCTCTCTATATATATATAGACATCTCTCTCTCTCTATCTATATATATCCATCCATCCATCCATCCATTTTCCGAACCGCTTCATCCTCACTAGGGTCGCGGGGGGTGCTGGAGCCTATCCCAGCAGTCTTCGGGCAGTAGGCGGGGGACACCCTGAATTGGTTGCCAACCAATCGCAGGGCACACAGAGACGAACAATCATCCACGCTCACACTCATACCTAGGGACAATTTAGAGTGCCCAACGAGCCTGCCATGCATGTTTTTGGAATGTGGGAGGAAACCGGAGCACCCGGAGAAAACCCACGCAAGCCCGGGGAGAACATGCAAACTCCACACAGGGAGGCCGGAGCTGGGATCGAACCCGGTACCTCTGCACTGTGAAGCCGACGTGCTAACCACTGGACTACCGGGCCGCCGATCTATATATATATACAGTGTATAGATATATACATCTCTCTCTCTCTCTCTATATATATATATATATACAGTGTATAGATATATACATCTCTCTCTATATATAGATATATCTATATATAGATATATAGATATATCTATATATAGATATATCTATATATAGAGATATATATCTCTATATATATATAGAGAGAGAGAACACTTCTTGATCGCAAGAAGTCCCAAGTCCTCCTCCATGATTCTCTCCTCCCCCGTGTAGTGTCTCTCAAATCAGCCGCGCACGAGAATCAACATTCGCCACTCTGACCCGGAAGTAGATCAACGCGCATTTAAAATAAAAAAAAGATTACGAGGGAACGCAAAGTATTGCGTTCCCTCGCAATACTTTGCGAGATCTCGCAAAACTTTGCGAGGGAACGCAATACTTTGCGAGATCTCGCAAAGTTTTTTTTTTTTTTCCTTCCATGTCCCTTTAGGGGCTCCGTACGAAACAGCTTCTGAAAATTGTGGAAAATGAATTAAAGACATGAAAAAAATGGTTCGATAGGAATAAATTATCACTTAACTTGGAAAAATCAAAGTTAATTGTTTTTGGCACGAGACCAATCATCCACCAAGTTAAAATTAAGGCAAACTCAATTGAAATAGAACGATGTTATGAAAATAAATTTCTTGGATTAGTAATAGATGCAAAACTATGCTGGAAGCCACATATAGATAACGTTAAAAGAAAAATATCCAAAACCATAGGGATCCTCCATAAAACTAAGGATGTGCTGAATAAGAGATCCTTGAACACATTATACTCTTCATTATTACTTTCATATATGACCTATTGTGTGGAAATATGGGGAAACGCCAGTAAAACAATCGCACTCCCTGTTTTAAAACTACAAAACAAAGCAATCAGAATAACCACTTCAGTGATAATTTTACAGTTTACCACCAGCGAGTCCTAGGGACTCGCTGATCAGAAAAGTATGAGTCCCATTATGCATTTAGCGAGTCCCAAATTTTGAATTCTGAAATGGTCTACTTCAATTCAATTCAACTTCAATTGCATATGATAATAACACAAATAACAACGTATACATACAATTATAAACAAATGCTGCAAAAATTTAAATAATTCAGTTGCAGGCCTGAAGATTTCAGAAATTCATGGTAACCGTTTTTTTCAGTTCTGTCGGATTACCCAATGGTGGGAAACCACGGTAACTAATTTTGGGTTCCCTAAACGTTCATCATGGGAACCCATTTTTCTTTTTGGACTGATATTCATAATCAAGAATTCTGAAACTCAAAAGTATAATGTTTCAAGGATAAATGTTTGAAAACTATGCATTAACAATGAACATTACATTAGCAGCTATGTACTCCAGGTTTATTATTTTTTTAATCGATCAAAATAAAGTATGGTGTACTCAAATGGCATCATGAATACAGAATACCACAAAATCTGAGTATTTTTTCCAGTTTCACACTGCAAATATTAATTTACTGGTAATCATTAATACAGGTAAGTATCGATGTGGCTTGACATCCTCTTCCCAAGACGATGCATGTGTAATCGACTATCAATTTGACAAAAGAATCTAACACACGTCATCATTAGTTCCACCAACAGTTAACATTAGCATTACTACACCTTGTGACGGATGTTTTATACCTAAAGTTACCATGCTACAACCAGTAAATTATAGAATAACCAATACTGTTTCATAATATTTTTCATAGCGTTTAGCCTATAGATCTAATGACCAACTTGTCACGGAATCATTCCCCCCATCGTATCTCGCTCTCGTGTTCTGTGCATACGTCAGAGGTGAGTTTAGTGATACGCCCTTCGGGCGATTCATACGAAAAATCAGACTGGCATTCCCATTTCTTCAATTAAATGTCGTAATTAGTAGACCTTTGTGAGTTTTTTTTCCCCGCCATCTCAAACTTTCATCCGCGCGATTCCTCAGTTTGCGGACGAAAATAGAAACTCGCGTGCGCACATTACGTTATCTTAGTTATTTAAGATTTGATTGCGTATAGTCAACTTGTGTGCGGTGACTTTTAAGGTTAAACGATTTTTCGGTACCTTCAAAATGACGCAACGGAAACGACACGCTACCGGTAACGATCGTTCCTGTGAAATCCTCAGGCATGTCGTTTTTGTTTTTGTTTTTTTGTTTTGACTGAGAAATTTCCTTGCGTCCCAAAAATGCACATTATTTGAAACTGAAATTGTGCGTCTAGGACGCGGGACGCAGAGGTAACGAGATGGCTGTCACTAGCTCCAAATATACGGAACCCACGAATCCACTATTTATCAATTAAACACAATGAAATTTTATGACCTGGTTGACTTCACAATCGCCCAGTTAATGTACAAAGCATGTGTAAATCGAGGGCTTACATTCTTCCCCCTCCCACTAGAGAAATGTCCTCATTTCTTCTGTGATCACTTAACCGTCAATCCAGGTCATAACAAATAAACAACATTGCACGGAGGGTAACAACAACAAAAAAAGGCATCAGAAACACACAATCACATCAGAACAAAGTCTTTGAAACGAGAAGGAAGTTTAACTTCGCGGCGGCCTGGGCGTGAACAGGAACCGGCGTTTGAACCCAGTGCTGCAGGCAGAACGGTAGGCCTCTGGTCCACAGATGAGGGAACAGGTAAGTCTGCATCAGTAGGCTGAGGCATTTCCAATGGGGCCGGACAAGGTGTTAAAGGGCCAGGTAGGCATCTTCTCTGGGGCACTGAAGATCTGGAGGGCTGGAAAGGTAGAGCACCTGCTAACGCTGATAGGGCCAGGGGTGGATGAGGTGTGTGACCCACAGGTGCTGATGAGGTATTCAAAGGCACGCTCTTTACATCAGAGTGATAAGGACGCAATCGGTTGTAGTGGACTGTTTGGACTTTATCAGGTGGATCCAACAGATACTTGATCTTGTAGGTCACACCGGATTCCTCTTCAGTCGATCCAAGACACTTCAGAATCACAAAAGGTCCCTTCCAGTGTGGAGACAGCTTTTGATGTGACGTTGTAGGGTCACTCAACCACACATAATCCCCTGGGGTGTAAGGAGTGTGGTGGACATGTTGGTCATAGTGATGTTTCTGTCGCATGTGAGCTTGATCCCTGTTCGCAGTAGCAGACCTGAAGGCAGATTGCAGCTTCCGGGCCAATTGTACTGCATAGTCAGCTGAAGTGCCGGGTGTGGAGATTGAAGACTGCACATCAGAGGGGAACAGGGCATTAACAGGCATCCGTGCCTCTCGACCATGGGTCAGGAAAAAGGGGGTGAATCCCGTAGAGGAGTGAGGGCTGGTGTTATAGGCCAAGGCCACCTGATTGAGGCAGTCGTCCCACTCTCCAGACTGCTGGAGAAGAGTCTTAGCTAGTTGGTCGATGAGTGTCCGGTTAAATCGTTCCACCATACCGTCACATTGTGGATGATATGGGCTGGTCCTCGTCTTCTTCACTCCTAGTAGACCACAAAGATGTTTGACTAGGTCCGACTTGAACTGCCGTCCTTGGTCCGTGTGAAGACTCTCCGGGATCCCATGCTCTCTGATGAAGTTCTCAAAGATGCATTTGGCCACAGTTGTTGACCTTTGATCCGGAATGGCGTAGAGGTTGACGTATTTAGAAAAGTAATCTTGAACCACCAGCACATATCGGTTGCCATGGCTGGTGACTGGCAATTCCAAGATGTCAGCTGCCACTTTCTGGAATGGTGATGTTGCAGTCACTGTCTTCATGGGTGCTCTCTGATGTGGTACAGGGTTGCGTCGAGCATCACACGGCACACACTTCTTGCACCCCTCACGAATATCCCGGGACATGAATGGCCAGTAGCACAATACCTGAGCACGTTGCAGAACCTTCTCTGCTGACAAATGGCCTGCCACAGGATTTCCATGGAGCAGCTTGAAGACTTCTTCCTGCAAATATTGAGGTATGATAACTTGATAGACTGCTGACTTGGATGTTCGGTTATGGACTTTCCTACAGAGTAGCTCATTGTGAAAGGTGAGCCTTCTGTATTCATGCCAGAGTGACTTCTCTGCAGCGGGTCTGTTTTTCATCCTCCAAAGTGGGGGTTTGTAGCCTTTGGTCTTCCATCTGATGACCTCCGCCAGTTGCATAACAGCTGTTGCTTCTCCTGCAGGTCTAATCCACTGGTGGAAAGCTGGAAAGTCAAAGAGGTCGATCCTTCGGACTAGTTCGGAACGGCTGATGGGGGTATTGGTTCTGGTTCCGGCTGAAGATCGGCAGTGCACACATAGCTGGGTTTTGTGATGACATGAAAAGGCAGCGGGACGACAGAAGGGTTTTCAGTGGTGGCAGGTGGACTTGTTACCTCTGGGCGCCTCGACAATGAGTCTGCATTCTGATGCCGATGTCCTTCTCTGTGGATCACAGTCCACTCAAATGGATCTAATTCCAGGGCCCAACGTGCACGCCGACCAGTCCTGTCGCTGTCGATGGGGATTCTTCTCAGGCCCAAGAGGGGTTTGTGATCTGTAATGATGACAAAAGGTTGCTTGTAGAGATAATGCCGAAAATGTCTGACAGACCAGACGATCGCCCACAGCTCTCTGTCATACGTCGACCATTTTCTCTCTGCTTTGGTGAGGACATGGCTGGCATAGGCAACGACCACTTCCCTCTCATCACGCTTCTGAGCCAACACTGCCCCAATGGCAGAGCAGGAGGCATCCGTGTATAGTTGGAACGGCTGGGTGAAGTTTGGGAAGGCCATTACAGGAGGACGTGATAGAGCATGTTTCAAATAAGCGAATGCTTCATCACAAGCTGGTGTCCACAGGAATGGTGTATTCTTTTCTGTTAGTCCATGCAAGGGTACTGCATGGTGTGCAAAATTCTTAATGAACTTTCTGTAATAGGAACAAAGTCCGAGAAAGGCTCTCACTTCAGTTGGAGTGCGTGGAGTGGGCCAATCTTTCACACTTTGTACGTTCTTGGGGTCCGGCTTTACACCGTCCCTTGAGACGATGTGCCCAAGGAAGAGTACATTGTCCTTGGCAAGGTAGCACTTGGCAGGGTGTAACTTCAAACCGCTTCCAAGTGCTGGAGATGTTCTTCAAAGGACTGGCTAAAGATCATGACGTCATCCAAATAGACGAGGCATGTCTGCCATAGGAGGCCACGGAGAACCATCTCCATCAGCCTTTGAAACGTCGCTGGGGCGTTGGTCAGTCCCATTGGCATCACTTTAAAGTGATAGAGTCCGCTTCCTGTCGTGAAAGCGGTCTTCTCGCGATCTTCCTCTTTCATTTCCACCTGCCAGTATCCGTGCTGGAGGTCCATGGTGGAAAACCAAGCAGACCCTGAGAGCGCATCCAAGGCATCGTCCACTCTTGGCAGAGGATGTGAATCTTTGATGGTTACAGTTAAATTTTCTATAATCTAAACAGAAACGCCAAGATCCATTCTTCTTGCGGACTAGAACGACAGGCGCGGCCCAAGGACTGTAGCTCTCTTCGATGACGTCTGCTTTCAGAAGTTGGATTTCCTGTCGCTGGTCTGGGGTCACCCGGTACGCTCTCTGCTTGATTGGTGATGCGTCACCTGTGCGAATGCGATGCTTGATGATACCCGTTCTACCTTGGTCGTCTTGGTGTTTGCTGAACATGACAGAGTACTTAGACAGTAAGGCTTTCAGTGACTGGGTTTGTGTTAGAGTCAGACTCTCAGCAGGAGGAGCAGTCATATCAGAAACATGCGAAGCAGCACAGCGTGACTCTTCTACAGCTACAGTGTCAATAGATGAGGTGGAATGAAACTCACCAAGGTGTTGACCGACATGCAGTTCGATGTCTTCTTCGGTCGTGTTTAGAACACGAACAACAGTCATTCCGTTCTGTACTTCGCTGAGAGTATGGGCCACGACAACTTCAGATGAAGTGTTGGGCATCAGGACTCCAACATAGTCGGTTGGCACTGGAGATGCGGCCGTCGCACCAGCAACACATGCGGTGATGATGGTTTCACTCCGAGCAGGAATGCAGGCAGGTGTCATCACTGAGACGTTGCAGCAGGCAGCTACCTCGTAGTTCTTTGGTAGTAGAGGGAGATTCATGTCCCAGAGTATCAGCTGGCCTTTGCTGACATCTAGGAGGGCATGGTGCTGGTTCAGGAAGTCCCATCCTAAGATCACAGAATGATGAGCTCCTCTGATGACCTGGAAGTCATGCTGCAACAGTTCTCTTCCTAAGCGGATGCCTAATGACAAAGTCCCCAGTGTGTCCAAGCATTGACCATTGACAGAGCGAGCCAAAATGAAGGATGTCTTCATAGGGCGCTTCTTCAGTGCTGGATGTGATACTCTGAAATCCTCACTGATGATAGAAATGGTGGACCCAGTGTCGAGGAGAGCAGCTACTTCAATGCCTTCCACAATGGAAAGGATGTTGGGGGACACAGTTTCCGAGTGAATATACTTATTGTCTTGATTGTCAGGTTCCAGGTTGTCAGCAGGGGGCGCTATTTCACAAGCTGAGGTCTGCCCCTCAACATCAGCTAGTGGGCGTTTCCCTGTTGCGTTGATCGGGAAGTGCGGGAAGTGCGTTGATCGGGAAGTGCCCGAGGCGGTTGGCACTCGCCTCTCAGGAGACTGGAAGTGAACACTGCGTCTGGCCGGTAGGTCTCCATCCCTCTCCCTCCGTGACGGCGAGCTGTAGTGGTTCCTGTATGGCTGATCGGACCTGCACTGGTAGTCACCGTAGTCACCTTGCGATGTACTATCTGCAGAATGATAGTGCCGGGCATCCTCCTGAGAGTCCCAGCTTGGGGAATGCCGTCGCTGGCGTTCATGCTCAGAGGAGTCCCAGTCAGGTCTGCGCGGAGAATGGCGGCGATGCCGGACATCTTCAGGGATCCAATCATGTCTGCTGCGCCGGAACTCGGGAGAGTCTGGACGGTGCCTGCGATAGAACTCTGGACTTCGACCGTAGCATCTGTCGGGTGAGTAGTAGGTTCTGGACTGGTGTGGACCACGATGGTCGGATGGAGAACGGCGTTGCGCGCCACCAAGGGGATCACCAGATGCGGAAGATCGATTGGCCGAGTGGTCAAAGCGCTGGCTGCGGTAGGTGTCCTTCTCCTGTAGCTGGTGGACGTCACTCTGTAGGTCACTCACTTTAAGTGTCAGTTGTTGCATTGCTTCTAGAAGCTTCACAGAAGCAGTATCAGAACATGTCACTGACACCTGGTCCATAGTCTGCATAGGTGGGTATGAAGCATGAAGGTTCAGTGCCGCACGTGCCCTTTCACAGCGCCCAGCAACAACGAGGGCCTCGTCAAGGTCACCCGCTCCCATCTCGTGGATCTTCGCTTGCAAGGCAGGATCCAAACCAGCCACGAAGCGGCGAAACTTCTCCCCTTCCTGTGCTACGCGGCCGTAGTCAGGGAAGGCTTCCATAACAAGGCGGGTGACGTCAGCACTCTACACCTCTAAGCTCTCACCAGGCTTGCGGGGGCGGGCATTTATATGGGTTTGGAAAAATGGTAGGGATAGGTTAGGACCAAAAACATCCTCAGCTAACCTTGTTGGTAAAACTGAAGCCAGCACAGATGCCATTTCAGTGATTGGTCGGTGGTACATGGCTTGCATCGACACCTCAAAACGTCGAGACCAGCTAGTAAAAGACACGGTCCCATCTCCTTTAAAAGCTGGTGGTAAGTCAATGTTGAGGCGGCCTAGTTGAGTAACATTGCCAGCAGCCATAGAAGCAGCATCGGAATGAGCCATTTCAGGGGGTTGACTAACGGACGTCTCAGTATTGGACATGGCGAGCTCAAAAACGTTGAATAATGACGAAACAACGGCCAAAAAGAAGGTAGGGAAAAATTAAAACTGCAGGAAGCCTCAAAAGCTAATCCAAATTAGCGATTAGCAGCAGCCATTCAGTAGAGTGCAAAATCCATGTGGCTAGCAAGATGACAATTAGCACGAAAAATCGTTGCATAAAGAGTAAAAAAAAAACACACAAAACATACCAACACCGCTGCCACCAGTGTAAATCGAGGGGTTCGTAGGTTTTAGATGGATTGCTCTACGTTTAGAATGGGGGAAAAGGGAGGACGACTTCGTGTGAACACAGCTCTTTTTGTATTTTTTCTCAACGTCTGCCTCGTAACTCTAACGAACACACCTCCTTCCGTTAACGACCGCACTTCCTGCTTTCCTTCGACAATCAAATGTAAGCAACATAAGAATATTTCAGAAAGTATTAAACAGAATATAATTTAGGTAATTGTAACATAAAAGAATATAATGCTCAAATATAAAATTATAATAATTAACAATTTAACAAAAGGGGGCGGCCCGGTAGGCCAGTGGTTAGCACGTCGGCTTCACAGTGCAGAGGTACCGGGTTCGATTCCAGCTCCGGCCTCCCTGTGTGGAGTTTGCATGTTCTCCCCGGGCCTGTGTGGGTTTTCTCCGGGTGCTCCGGTTTCCTCCCACATTCCAAAAACATGCATGGCAGGCTGATTGGACGCTCTAAATTGTCCCTAGGTGTGAGTGTAAGCGTGGAGGGTTGTTTGTCTCTGTGTGCCCTGCGATTGGCTGGCAACTGATTCGGGGTGTCCCCCGCCTACTGCCTGAAGACAGCTGGGATAGGCTCCAGCACCCCCCGCGACCCTAGTGAGGATCAAGCGGTTCGGAAAATGGATAGATGGATGAATTTAGCATAAGCTTACACATGCAATAACCTGCTTTGCCAAAACATCCAGAAGCTTTTTGAAATTCGAGAAAGTTGTTATAATTTAAGGGGTACTAACCTATACAGAAAACCCAAAACACGAACAAACATCAAGCAAAGGAGTGTATCTGTAATAGGTGTAAATCAGTGAAATAATTGAAAATAATAACCTGAAAATGAGTAACTCTCTTGCTGAGTTCAAAAATAAATTCAAGAGAGTAGTACAAGAAAAATACACAAATCAGAATTAAGCTGATAAATTTGATACACTTATAAAATATAGTAATACATCAGAATTACATTGATGAAATTATTAAATGTATTAATTAAATGCAGCATCCATTATGAATATGAGAAAATCGACATACAGTATAAATGTGCTAGAATGAGTATGTATATACAAACCGAAAATTGTAAAAATAGATAAGTACAGCACACATAAGGGTAAAAGGATTTGGTGATATGG
Source organism: Hippocampus abdominalis (assembly GCA_018466805.1). NCBI lineage: Eukaryota > Metazoa > Chordata > Actinopteri > Syngnathiformes > Syngnathidae > Hippocampus > Hippocampus abdominalis. Next base: position 19,371,204 of record CM031707.1, read on the forward strand.
AGACTTTTTGCTTTCTTTTCTGTATTGAAAAATGAGCAATTCATATATTATATAACAAGGGATAGCACTAGATACGTTTTTTACTTCTTCCTACTCCTTTGAACATATTTGTGATGATGACTATTTTCATTTCCTTTTTTATATCTTACTTACTTTCACTTTTTGCCAATTTATTACTGTATTGTATATTTTATATGTTCAATAAACAAACAAACAAACAAACTTTATGGACACCACAAATGTATGTTAAAAATCATAAAATGTTATATATATATAATTTCTCAATTCAGAGCATCTTCAAAAACATCTCCACACAGCACTGTACATTTTTGGGGTAATTTAGTCATTTTTATAGCCCCTTCTGAGTTAAATAAAATGTATGCTGCGACATTAATTCCACTTGCAAACCTACTCTTACGTGACAGCAGTCCACAGTAGTGATTGTTTTTGTCTTGAATCATGTACATATATGTGTGCATCTCAAAGGGCTAATGACGCCGATAGCATTATTTATGCCATCGTAAAGCAGCCAAGGTTAACGTAATATGCGTACAGTATATAAAAAATGCATTTGCCCCCCCCCTGCACACACACACACACACACACACACACACACACACACACACACACACACACACATATATACAATCAGCCATTGTCACAAAAGCATGGTGCAAAACAAAAAACAAAACGTGTGGTGTCTGTTGTGACACCAAGTGAGCATGATGCATGTCGACATGCGTGCGCACTGATATTCATTGCAATGCAGGTGACTCAGGCTGAGTGGCAAGCAGAGTCTCAACATAATGAGCTTAATGACGTTCAGAGTTCATTAGAACCTCGCCTACAGCCTCTCTGGAGGGTGTCATTGCTGTCGGATAAGTGGGGCTGAGATATGGCAGGGCCGAGAGGACGCGGCCCATATGCTGTGTCTGCCTGACAACACAGCGACCCACGACAGATGTGCTGTTTTTCTCTCCCCCGGTGATACATTCAGTTCCTTTATCACACCTGTGATTTCTTAGTCGCGCAAACATTTGAATGCTGTGTCATGGCAAACAAGCGACAACAGCAACGAGCGATGCATTTTCCTTTCTGAAAAATTCACGTGTGTAGCAATTGTTGCAATAGCTGAACTCGTCATTCCAGATTTGTGTTAGCATTGCAATATCACAAGTTATGACTTTGAAATGATTGTGCAATATTGCCGTCAAAGCAAGTACACCCTTTGGGTAATTTGTTTATTTATACGTCAATCTCAATACCAGATATTCACGTCAAAGTAATTTTTTTTTTAACACATTCAATTCCAGGTGTGCAAAGCCCTTTATTATCATTTTTTTAATTAAAAAACACACAAAACTTATTCACAAGTTTTAGCACTAAATGACTGGGGTTTTGCAAACATATTTATACGATTTGGTACTAAAGGAGTTGATACGATGAAAGTTTTTGAATGCTACAGTTTTATATGTACATGCTCATGCACACACACACAAACACACGCATGCACACTAACACAGGCACACAACAAATTGCTGGTACATTAGACAGCATTTTTTGACAGCAAGTGAACACAAATTTCAGATGCGACCGAACACTGCAACATGCATGCTAGGTCTGTAGTTAGCGATTCACTTTGTAGGAAGGCGGCATGGTGGATCATGTGGCATGCAGACCCCAAGGTCATTTTGTTGCGCGTGCACAGCTCAAGTGCAAAGGTTTTATCTGAAAATGTTTCCCCAAAAGCTTAATAATGAAGCAAGAAAAATCTATCCCCCCGCCCCCGCCTTTTAAAACAGCACCAACTACAGTATATCTGAGTGCTTGCCAGAGTTTTGAATTCAGGCATTTGTTCGCGTCTCTTCAAGTAGTCTGACAGGATGATGATGATGATGATGATGATGATGATGGCGGTGGTGGTGGGGGCGTGCTCCATTCTCTGTGGGTTTCATTACATATGCTGCGAGACGTCTTGCTCGCCTTTTCTGTGATGACACTGTGTGTTTGAAACCAATCAGCCTGCCCCCTAATGTTACATGACGGATAAGTCTACTTCAACTTTTTCGCCGTCGTGACAACCGTTGAAGACGTACCACTACTAGGTTCCCAGTGGTGTGACCGGGATTAAAATTTGATGTGTAAATGTGAAATATGCTTCCTCCTCAGAATGAAAGTGTCACTCCTTTAAATGATGTCACATGATGTCAAATGATATGCGCTGCCAGTCTGAGGCAATGCTTCTCTTCCAACTTGATAGCATTTTTTCTTGTGCACTATTTGATGTGACTGCATTTTGCACAAGCTTTAATCAGTGAGGAAGATGGCAGACTCCAGCCAATGTTGCCAGATACTACTAGAGCAGGGGTGTCAAACTCATTTCACATTGTGGGCCACATACGGCCTCGGCAGATGTCAAGCGGGCCGGACCATTACAATTATACCATACTCTGCTATTAACAACCAAAGTAACATGTCTTTCCTTTGTTTTGGTCTAAAGAAGAACATATTTTCTACAAAGCATTTCATGAAGCACCTTAGATTTCCTTAGACAAATGTGCAATTTACTTTTATCATTCACATATATGCATTGGAACTGATCCCACTGATTGTACAAAGGCACAAAACTTTAACAAGTAATATGGTATTGAAAAATATAGTAATGCATTTTAAGATTAAACGAGATTCATAAAGAAAGGAATTTTTATACCATTTACGCGTGTGTAAATCTACACTTAATTCCTCCCTACACCTTAGAAACTAAGGAGAGTGCTATTACTCCAATGTGAGACTAATAAAGGATTTCTTATCTTATCTTATCTTATCTTATCTTATCTTATCTTATTGTCTTGTCTTGTCTTGTCTTGTCTTGTCTTGTCTTGTCTTATTAAATGTGAAAAGAATAAAGTATTCACATGTCCTTGATAGCATCTGCTGTGTTGGGTCTGTCTCAGTGACAAGACTGAGATTACTCTGTTGTCTTCAACTCTGATCAAAACTAGCGGATAATCCATGAATTGCACCTTATTAAAAATATTCATTCCGTGTCTTTTATGCATTTTTTCACTTTTAAATGATCCTGCGGGCCTGATTGAACCTCCTGGGGGCCGGTTCCGGCCCGCGGGCCGTATGTTTGGCATGAATGTACTAGAGTAAATCGAGGAGCATATTTTACCCCCCAGAAATAAATAGACTTCACAAAAGTGTCCCAAATAATATATACCCTACATTAGTCATGACCATGTTTAAATTGAGGCATGCATATACTATACAGTCAAACCTCGGTTTTCGTCCATAATCCGTTCCAGAAGGCTGTTCGAAAACCGAAATTGTTCGAATACCGAAACCACGCTCTTTTTAAAATAAAAATGTTTATTGAACACGTCAGGCGGCCCGGTAGTCCAGTGGTTAGCACGTCGGCTTCACAGTGCTGAGGTACCGGGTTCAAATCCAGCTCCGGCCTCCCTGTGTGGAGTTTGCATGTTCTCCCCGGGCCTGCGTGGGTTTTCTCCGGGTGCTCTGGTTTCCTCCCACGTTCCAAAAACATGCATGGCAGGCTTATTGTGCACTCTAAATTGTCCCTAGGTATGAGTGTGAGCGTGGATGGTTGTTCGTCTCTGTGTGCCCTGCGATTGGCTGGCAACCAATTCAGGGTGTCCCCCGCCTACTGCCCGAAGACGGCTGGGATAAAGACCCTAGTGAGGATAAAGCGGTTCGGAAAATGGATGGATGGATGGATTGAACACGTCTGCTGACAATGGAAAGCAACACGAGGAAGTGTCACTTCCTCGTCTACCCGAGGAAGCGTCACTTCCTCTTGTAAGGAAGGCGAGAGGAGTCAAATGGTGCATTCAAGTCATGCATCACCCCCATCCTCCAACAGCTCCACTGGCTCCCTATTAAACTTAGGATCAATTTCAAAATACTTCTATATACTTTCAAAGCCATCCATAACCTTGCCCCCCCCCTATCTATCAGATCTTCTTCAGATTTCCATTCCCTCCCGCTCACTCAGGTCCTCATCCTCCCTCCACCTCTCTGTACCCTCTGCCCGTCTCAGCACAATGGGGTGCAGAGCCTTCAACCGCTCTGCCCCAAACCTCTGGAACTCACTTCCACCCAATATCTGTAACATTGACTCGCTCCCCACATTCAAAACCCAGCTCAAAACCCACCTATTCAGACTTGCATATTCTATTTAAATCTGTCTCTTCATTTATTATAATTTTATCTGTGGTTTTATTGTTGCTCTTTGTTGTAAAGTGTCCTTGAGTGATGTGAAAGGCGCTGACAAATAAAATGTATTATTATTATTATTATTCAAGTGCACTCAGTTTGTTCGAGAACCGAAATTTGTTCGTCATCCGAGGCATAAAAAAACTCAAAATTTTTGGTCGAAAACCGAATTTGTCGAGAACCGAGGTTTGACTGTATGTATTCAAGGCAAAGTCTGGGACGGTTTCGTTGAACATAAAGCTGATACACTCGCAGGAAGTGAAGAAAGACACAAAACGATCTTAAATGATAATTTTTACACAAATCAAGTAAAACTGGATAAATTCCAGGAGCTCACTTGATGTTTTGTCACAGCAAGGTGGTTTGGAAATACTGTAGCTGAGTATTGGAACTGAACCTTCAATTTGATCTATTTTCAGGAACAGTGAGGCACTTATATTAGTGATGGATGTAGAAATTTATGAGCCAAACGGTGTCACATCTGCCATTAAATTAGCAGGAATACATTCAAAAATGGTTAAACAGGCCTGAATATAAATTAGCATTCTTTTTGCACACGTAACATTTGACCATAAAAAAATTTTTATTTCCAGCAGTTTCATGAGCTTATTCTCTCCGGCATCACTCATTAAGCCAACACGTTTCAGGTGCGTGTGTATGTGTGTGTGTGGGGGGGGGGGGGTTAATTTAAACCCTGAATGGCGAAAAATAATGAAAGTGTCATTGTTATCGCATGTATGTGCAGATTATTTACTTCAGCTAAGGGACGGAAACATTCCGACCAATGATGAGGCTGATCACAAACTCCATGGACAGTTTGAAAAATCTGAGCCGAGAAAAGAAATATCCCGATTCAAAGACGACTGGAATGAACCTTCTCGCGTCAATCTCAGTTGTCGACGCAGCTATCTGAGAAGAGTAGCTGCCGCGCGATGACAGTCCAGATGATGGGCAAGCTAAGAGTGCAGGCCTGCTGGGATGATGGAAACCTTGCTGTTCACTTGTTCCCAAATTATCCGCCACAGCTAGCACATCACAAACGCCAGTCGGTTCTAAAATAGCATCATCATCATAATCATCATCATCATCTACAAGGACACCTTACTCTCCATGTACACAGAAGGAAGCAGAAATTAAAAGAATGTCACTGCTTTACACCAAATATGACAAGTCAGCAAATTGAGACCTTCCCGTACACCATACGTACCACTGCGTACCGGTCCGCTGAAAGCACCAGCATTAAATTTGTCATGACTCTGTTCTGTTTGGTTTCAGTTTCCAGGTGGCGTGGTGGGTGGTTCCCCCATGCCCCCAGCAGCCCACCTGTTACGCTTCTACCGCGTATAAAAGGACTGCCATGCTGACAACCCGTCACCAAGTGTTGAATTTTCTAGATGTTCTCTTGTTCACGCCAACTATGTTATGGTATTCTCTTTTTAAGTAGCCTTTGGTCATTAATCCTAGTCTCGTTTTTTGTGTCATATGTATTTTGGGGTTTCTGGTCTTTTCAAGACAAACAGTTTCCATTTAGATTTATCCTTTCCCTTTTACAAGCATCTTTGCTTCGTCTCGTTTTCCTGCTTATTGGAACTGCCATCATTTGTTGTACTTTGCCTTTTTGTAAAGAAACTACAGTATTTTTTGTCAAATTTTATCCAAGTCCACATTTGGAGAATCTGATTCTGCACCGGATTATCCCGGATACCTGACAGAATTCAATGAAAAGGCCACACATCGGACCTTGACCGCGTCCTGTCTTGGTATTAAGAAATCGGTGCATTTTTTTTCTTTAATTGCAAAGACAACTCTTGACTTGACTTTAAGCGATTAGACATTCCAAAAGAGAGCCAACGGAGTCCAGGGTTTTATATGTCTTGGGACCACTGAAGATTCCGATGTGAGGGGCATCGTGGAGGAAGGGACTGGAGCCATGAGCGATTCATCCACGGCCACCCTGAAGCTTCAAAATAGCATTTTACTTGAGGAGGTGCATTAAAGCCAGAGGATCTTGCCACTTTCCTATCGATGCCTCGGCAGTGAGATTCCTTCACACCCTTCGCCCCCCAGTGATGTGACTGCAGCCTACAGCAGACCCAAGCCTCTACACGTATAAAGGAGGAATTGACATTTAAACCAAGCAAGCGGATTAGCAAGAGCACACGGCTGGTACTTAAGATGATAAGAGACACTTATATTTACCAGTCAAGAAAGTTTACTGGAGTATCCCTGCCGCACAATCATGCACCACTTGTTGTCACGTTTTGCTCAAATGCTGCACATACAAGAGAGCAGGCGAATGACAATGAGATGAATGAAATACGTGCCGCATTCATATGTGCTACATAACCCAATATTCGAGCCGTGTTAATTTGGCAATTGTCCCGGCAGTGCCTCTTTTGTTGTGTGGTGCTAGAATTGCCTGGCTCTCAGTTGAAATTACAGACAACTTTGAAACAGTCTTGCCACTTTGGGCGGCAACACCGTAAAACTCTGAAATATCTGCTTGAGTACGACAGTTCTCAAGATCAAACTATGTGTCTATGCCAAATGTGTTGCTCATTTTGACGTGCGTGCCTTGGCGACCAGTCATTATGTGTGATTTACTTGTTTGATTTACTCTTCATGAGAAAGACCATAAAAGACATACGTCTTACAAAATGATATCATAAACAAATGAGTAATTTTTACATTGCCTAGCAGATGCTAATGGCACATTATTATTATCCATCCATCCATTTTCCGAACCGCTTTATCCTCACTAGGGTCGCGGAGCCTATCCCAGCCGTCTTCGGGCAGTAGGCGGGGGACACCCTGGATTGGTTGCCAGCCAATCGCAGGGCACACAGAGACGAACAATGATCCACGCTCACACTCATACCTAGGGACAATTTAGAGTGCACAATCAGCCTGCCATGCATGTAACGTGGGAGTGCAGTGCTCAAGGCCGGAGCTGGAACCGAACCCGGTCAGCGACGTGCTAACCACTGGACTACCGGCCGCCCACATTATTACATTATTATTATTATTATTAATGCTAAGAGCAGTGACTTTTGGACGCTTTAGGATGATGTCATGACGTCACTCCGACTTGGTTCTTTGCTGGTGGAAAACCAAACACGTTCACATCAGAACTTGTTGAGCATCGACTAAGCCCAGCATCGGCTCTGGAGCCGAAGGAGCACCAAGTTGGGGGCGGGGGGGGGGTGGAAAACGAGTAACAGTGTCTCAAGGCTCATCAGACAAAGAATTCTTCTATTGTACATTTCAGTGACCTTTTGTGTGTTTTGCTCTCCGTCAATAAAAGGATAGCAACAATTAAGGCTTCAAGTGGAAGTAATCAGTTGATCACATTTAAAGGCGGAGCACCCCAGGGGTTACCCATCACTGGGAGATTTCGCTCCTCAATGTGTTGTGGTTGTTATTGCTCTTCCTCCATACACATGGATGACCCTGAGGGTGAGGTAGGAAATAAGAGAGAGGTGTGCTTGCTTAACCTTTTTTTTTGTTTTTGATTTTTTAATCAAACCGCATCATCCTCGGCTTTCAGTTCTTATATTGAATTGTTTCATGTTTAAATTAGCGTTGCAGGATCTACCGGGAGCAAGCTGTCAGTGCACCATGTGGAAACTTTGGAATAAATAGCAATTAGTTTGCTTTCTGGGGGGTGACCACGCTTACACGCTGAATTCCAAAATCAATAAACTTGTTAACGCCGTAGCAGCAGCAGCAGCAGCAGCAGCACACTGTTATTTGAGTACGCACAGTACGAACCAAAAACTAAAATACAAAGAAACATGACACTGATTTGCATTCTCACCTTGTGGTTGGAGCAGAGGCTGACACATGAAATAAATGTACCAGTTCCAAAGATTGAGGAAACAAATTGACAAAACCATCTGAAGCAGCAGAGGAGGCTCTTGTTGAATATGCTCAGTAACATGTTCAAATCCCTGCGGTCAAAAACTCTACAGCAATGGAAATGCTCAATTCTGGTCAAAGGCTGTTATTACATATCAGTCTTTGAGCTCACCTGAGCTCACCTCTCTTTTAAAACAGAAAGGGAAAAAAACAGTTTCTCTTTGTGGGTCTGTTCCTTTTTTTTTTTTTTTACCCTTTCCTGATATTAAAGTTAGCGTATCAATCAAATAGGTAGTATAATTTTTTTCTTTGACTTTTATTTTTCCTTCAGACAGACAGTGCAGTGAAATGCAATCACATGTTAGCTATCAATCAGATGTAGCAACTTGAGTCAGGAAAACATGTTTCCTGGCCATGTCGTACAATTAAAATCTTAAACATCTTAAAAAGAACCCTAAAATGAGCCAGTAGGAGTGACGCACTGCCTCTTATGAGTACCAGACAAGAGGCAAGCAGCAGAATTCTGGATCAACTGGAGATGCTTCATGGAGGATTGGCTAACTCCAGAGATGAGAGAAGCTGGATTTAACCACGGCACCAATGTATCGGTCCGATTTCAAATCGCTTGTCCAGTTTAAGACCCAAACAAGATGTATACAGCAGCTGTGTGGGTCTTACGAGATCCTACTTATTTCAAACGCATTTATATCATGATTGAATCCGTGTATTAAATAGCCCTGAAAGAAAGAGGAAGCATGTGCTGCCACAGACAGACAGGGGTAATCACATCATGTCTTGCACGGGACGGACTCCATACCGCCAGAGTGAAACCAGGTGAGATTTGTCTGAAAAAGAGCAGCAGAAAGATGAGATGATATCTCCATCAGTGGCTTTTAGCGTTGCTGACTATTCCTCGGTGGACGGACAATCCCGTCTAATTAAACTGTGATTAGGTTTCGCATCTCAAAAGCCTTCCAATATCAAGATGTTTCCGCAGACTCAATTACATTCTTCAGTATATGAATTTGATTTTCTCATTACATTTCTTTTCACTTTGCAGTTTTCAAATTGCGGGGGAAAGCCAGATGTGTCGAGCTGATCCGCAATTATGTGGAAATGGGCAAAGCCCCGTGACTCTGCAGTCGGCAATCTCCCCTATTGCCTTGAGCCGAGGCTTCATCGGGCTTATGAGCGCTGTGTCATATCCGTATCATAGAACCCCAGTCTGACTAATGAACTTGTCCACAACCTCAAACTCCACCGATGCGCTCACAGAAAAAAGAAAAAAATATATTGGTGTGATTTCCACAAGCTTGATGAGTCTTCACGGGCGGAAGGCAGTTTGAAGGCATTCAAAAGAGCATCTGCGGAAGCGCATCACGGCCGTCAGTCGTCAAAAGATAAGAGCATGTTGCGGCTCACGGGAACTGAGGAGAGACCCAAAAAGTGTTGTGGGAAGAAGGGTGGAGGCAAGCAAGGAGCCCAGCTGTCATGCGCTCGGCCTTACAGAATCACAGAAGAGGCTGTCAGCGCGCGGTGCCTTGACAAGCAGTAGGAGGTGATGCAGAGCGCCATCCCCGAGCTCAGTATTCAATGACTCTTTCTCAATTACAAGTCCAAATCGATCGGGTCTCAAGCTTGCCTGTTTTGTTTTGTTTTTTGACCTTGTCATAATTCGGTCGTTCATCCAGAAATGTGAAAGGGTACTTAGTTATTTTTTTCCTCCCCCAGCCATGGATTCTGTTTGATGTGCATGAACTCGGCTTGTTTAACGGTTTTAAGCCGTGGCCTACATTGTGCTGTGGGCCTTATCAAGCGTAAAAGCCCTGCTCTCGTTATGTGCGCATGCTAGCACGTCAATAAGGACACTTGGTCCTCAATTTCCCTGGCGTTGGACTCTGATACTGTTACTTCTGCTGGATGCATGCGACAGCAAACCTGTACCTGGATTGCAAACACTCCTCAGGAAGGTGGCAGTTTAAACGTTTGATCTAAAACGTACAACCCCATCTAGAATTCACGTGATGATGGCATCTCTAAAAAGAGACAGGAGACAGAAACACTCCATGAGACATACTTGGAATGTATTTATTTTTTTACATTGCTGTCAGTTTATATGCGTGTCAGTCGCAACTTCAAATGGAGATTAAGGACTCTTCGGAACTCAGTGAGTGAGTCAAGACAAGGCAATTCTTAAGCAAAACAGAGAGTGTTTACCCCGTTTTATTATACCGCTTCTTTTTCTCGAATTGAGAGCAATAATGTGGCAGATGCATGATAACAAAAACGAGTGCATTGGTAAACCCCTATCACCTCCCCTCACAAGGGTGAGTTTCCGTGTCATGAAGTCACAGCTTCTCGTTGACATCCAGCTGCATACTAGTGAAATTTATGCGTGCGTGAAAGTGCAAGCTACACGCAGAACGTTCTTGGTTTCTTTCTCGGCGCCGGCGTGAACGTGTTGATGGGCCCTGAACACAATTTGATGATCAAAAATAAACTGGACGGTATCTCCGGATAAAGATGCCGTCACTTGTTTTTGCCTTCGAGAAAATCAGCTCTGCTGTTTTCTTCAACTGATGCAAGCTTTCATTTTCACATTTCTTGCACCTTAGCTTTTTCGGCAAAATGGCACATATGACGCGTTTTATGAGAAATGTTACGAATGCCACGCCCCACACGTGGAGGGTCGCTGGCATCCGCAAGGTACCACAAAAAGCAATCGATGCAAATAGTGTTCCGTGGGTGAGAAGGTGAGCAAAGGTGGGCAAAGGCGGGATGACAATGGTGATGCTACCTGTCAAGTTTGTCCCATAGGCTTTGTGAGTGGCTGTCATGATTCAACAAAATGAAAGCAGGAAAATAAACTTGATATGCCGTCACCCACAGTTAAGAGTGAGATTTTTTGGGGGTGAAACTGGCGGGGTCGCTCCATCCTTGACCTGATTAGGGAACAATGTTTAGCTGAGCAGTCAAACAAAGAGCGGTGATTTGCGCAAAAAGACATCCTTTTGAAGCACCAGGCAGAAGGCTTCAGCTTTTCAAGTCAAGGTTTCCGAAAGTCTAAATCCGGGTTCCCCGCCAATGTTCTGCTTCTCAAGTCACAAAACACAGAGCCGCTAAATGCAATTTTATCTTGCAAGCCTTTAATGTTTAATACAGGGGCACAACCTTTGTCCTCTCAGAGAACAGAAAAGTCAATTTTGTGGAACGTGATCTGGCACTTAAAAGCCATCCTCATGCTCTCAACGACAGTGTTGACTTTCAGGGCGCATGCAAAACAAGGCTTTAGCCCATGTGTAGTGTGGCATTATTGGTCCTTCCGTCATATTTCTTATCCCTAATATCGAGCTTCACTATACGTGACATCAAGTTTGGCTTTCTCTTGGGAGAGCAAATGAAGAAGCACAAAAAACATTTTGCAGTTACCACGGCAACGGTTCATATAAATCGCGCAGAAGTCATCAAACAGCATTTTGGAGGGAGGTCCACATGAAAATGAGCCTCAAATAGTCAGGAAAATTTTAAACTTGACATACTCGGTGTTAATGGTTTGATAAAAACATACATTAAAAAATATGTATAAAAACACAGTTCCCGCAGACTGAAAGGAAATGCTTTTACTTTTTGTTATTGTTTCCAAATTGGAATGCTTTGGCAACTGAATTACGTATGGCAGCATCAGTATCCCTTTCAGAATCAAAAGTCAAATAATATTCAGCACAGTCTGCATGGTGACTTGCAGCAATCTCCATATCATCTCGCAGAATTATGGACGTTATCAGGGTTTTGCATCCTGGCCATAAATTACTAAAATGGCTGCGATTTATAGATGCAAATAAGTCAACTTGAGTCACTCCAACAGAAACGATTTTAAATGCCTCTGTTCTGTTTATATGACACGTTTCACTTTTGTCATTAAAAGTGATTCTTGTTCATTTACAGAGAAAAGAGGTACGGGGGCATGCAGATGGTGGGGCCAGTGGCACCGGGTACTCGCAGCACAGGCTGACATTTGATTTCGGGAATCCCGCCGGACTTCCACGGGATGGGAGCCAACTTTACCTTAAATGATTGAACTGACATGGTACAGGATCAAATGTTCATGGGAGCAGATGTTTCCAGTAAGAAAAGGAAAACCTCGGAGGAAAAATGGGCCACAAACTCTTCAATGAATGATTAAAATGCAACTTCTGTGGATTTTTTGGTTTTATTTCTTTTTTTTATGTAGCTGATCTCCAAAATGGTAGCGGTACGGGAGTGGGAGTCATTCTGAGGGTCTTTTTCAGCGGGGTGGGATGAGACTGGATTTCTTTTTTTTTTTTAACTACGGTCGGGACTTGGATGCAACGTGATTTTCAGAGCAACAGTAAGACTCATTGTGTCATCACAATTTATTGGTGAACCATAAACGATCTCATCCGGAGCAGCGACTTTACAAGCCATGAACTAAGTCGAATCAAAGAAAGCAGGTGGACCATTTCCACCCCGATCACGCAGAGAGGGAGGCACCCGGTGAGAGAGACGAGGAAGCTCCACGTTTGTGTTTGGAGAAGAATGACTCATGGCCTCACTTTCACACACCGATGATTGTTTACTGGGCGACATACTCACACTGGAGCAAGAGCAAGAAGGATCCTGCCTGCCATACCGAGAGTTCTTTCACTGCCCTCCAGTGGCTCTCTAATATTAGCACGCTTCACTCTCTCTTACTCTCTCTCTCTCACACACACACACACACACACACACACACACACACACACACGCACACAGGCACGCACGCATACGCACGCACGCACGCACGCACGCACGCACGCACGCACGCACACACACACGCACTTACACACAGGCACGTGTTGTGCTTCACAAATATCCCATGAGCTGAAATCCTCAGAGAAGAGCCTTTCAATGTTTATCTATTTCATGGTGTTATCATTTCAGTTGATCTCATTTTGTGACCTCGGGGCATTTCTAAATCATTTTCTTCCAGCGTAATTTAGTAGTAGCCAGTTACAACCCAGTTTCATTGCAGCACACAGTATAGCAGAGTGAGCCACTATTTGTCGCTTGGAACCTAATTGTTAAGACCTGGTTGAATGCAGGAAGAGATCCCAGCAGCAAAGCTAAACCAGATGTGCTTGAAAAAAATATTTTCGGACTCTCTCCCTTTCTGCATGCGAAACAGTGAGGAATGCATCACCCTGGCAAGGTTTGAGCAAGCATTTGCGTGATGTCAAGGAGAAAGTCGAGCGGTCAAATAGTTCACGGTTGTGGAATGGGCCTTCATGAAGGACCGGTCAAAGGGTCACGCACCGCATCACATGAGCCGTACTGGATATGGAAGGTGGCTTGGCGGGGGCATCTAGTCAAACAGCAGGGGGCGGTGTTGTGTTTCCAGACTTGAGGTCAAACCTGATGGCTGCCCACCATTGCCCTCTTCAGTGTCACTGACACTGTGATCACAAGGGTCTGAGTTGACTCTCCAAAGAAAAATGTCTTTGGAATAATCATTTTGCTACGGACATGAAACTGAAAATCCCCAAGGAACGGAGCGGTCCGTTTGAGTCAACCACATTCCCTACAAATAGAAAACAAATGTCGGTAGTTTGATAATCGTTTGAAGACACAGGTAGGCATAGGCAGGCAAAACTAAGTTGATGCAGAATAGAGACATTTTTAAAATCCATGATTTGTTTGGTTCTAGCCATTTATGTCCGATCCATCGAATCCATTTTCGAATTTGATTCTCCTCACGAAGGTCAGGGGCATGCCGGAGCCTGTCCCAGCGGTCTACGGGCCGCAGGCGGGGAATCCCCTCAACTGGTTGCCAGCCAATCGTAGGGCACACAAAGACGAATAACCATTCGCGCCGACAATCACACCGAGGGACAGTTTAGAGTTTTCCATCAACCTGCCATGTATGTTAATGGAATGTTCAGAGGAAACCGGAGTACCGAAACAAAACTCACACAGGCACGGGGGAACATGCAAACTCCACACAGGAAGGCCGGAGGCGGAATCAAACCCTGCGTCTCTTCACTATGGGGCAGACGTGCTAATCAGTCGAGCACCGAGCTGCCCGCCCCATTTACATCCGATTCATTCAAAATTCGACTGACCTTTGTATTTACATGTTCTTTGACACTTTCTGGAAAATGTCAAGGCTTTTCACAGATGTGGAGCATTATGTGCGAGGGCCTGTGAAACGTGAGCTGATGTTCTGTTTTGTCTTTTTTTTGGTTTTTTTTATTTGCCTACTGTCATTGCAAAAGATCTCTTTGAAACAGTTTACATCAAGATGCTGCAGTAGAATAGCTTTCAAAAGGTCAACACGGTCCTGTCTGTGTGGCAAAAGACAGGAAACTCAACTTCAAATGTGCCTTTTCCTAAACCGCAGCTGCACAACTGTTCTTCCAGTTCCCCTCACTGCTTAGAGCTCCTAAAGGAAGGAGAAAGACGAGCTATCAGTGCACCCGTCGTGATCAATGGGTCAATCTGACTCAAATAGCAGCTCTTTTTCACATTGCTGTTTTTTTCTCAGTGATGCCATCTTTTCAACAACTAAACCTATCCATGTCCCTTTCTATTGTGGCGTTTGCTCCGGCAGCAAATTCCGTTTCTTCATGCACCTGGTGTCTCTCGACCGAAGCCGCGACAAAAGATCAGTTGAGGCGTATCCTTTAAAGGGGGTCACATGTTCACATTTCCTTTCACTTTCCTCTCTTTGAACTTTGGACGGAGACACGTGAGCTTAAATGCCTCAGCCGAGAGGGTCAAGAAGGGGAAACCAGTTATGGCATCCTTCCATTCGCTGATTCAGAGGAACACCGTGTCTATATTGTGTCTCTAACAGGTGTGTCGATCCTTTGCGTATGTTCACTCTTATCATTTGTCTGACTAGTCTGCCAAAAAAAAGTAGTAAAAGCAGAAATTGTTTCATTTTATTGGTCCCTGTTCACAGCTGGTTGGACTTACTAAAGGTTTACGCACAAACAGATGTGGAAGTTGATCTACTAACAGGACTGCATATGCTAAACGGGTAAAATGGCAGCGCAAATCCTTTTTTTCTGAAAAGCCGAAGTAATGGAAGGAGCCATGGCTGTTGCTGTGGAAGATTCTGCATCCACCAACCTGGAAAGATCCTCACTTCCTGTGACGGAAGCGTTAAAAAAAAAAAGAGAAAAAAAAGCAAGAAGCAGAGTCCATACTTGCTCAGCGGCAAAACGTTTGCCATTATGAATAGCTTGTACTTTGTATTTTCTCACTCTTGAAGTTTTGCTATCATATTGTTGCCCCCACTATACATAAATAGTCCCCAATGAAATATGCACTTGAGTAGTAATCCGAAAACAATTCTTTTTTAGTCGAATTGTTGTTTTAATTCCATCTGTGGAACTCATCATGGACACCCATGTCACCATAATGTCACAGTCATGATTGGCATCAGCAGCATCAACTACGAACAACTCAGACTTCCTTCCAAGCTAGTTGCACAAATAGCTACGAGAACATCATTTAACCTGCAAACATTGTGAAGATAGAAACCAAAGATGCTCATCCGTTCAATGTGCTTCCTTTGTGAAGTTTGTATCGTGTTCAGAGCAGCCCGACAGCGAGATGAGAGGGAACGGCGAGTGTGTTGAAATCACAACCTGTAATTCCCTGAATGGCTGTTCAGACACGTCTCCACTTACTGACTGCGCACGTGTGCATGAAGGAATTCCGGCATTCCTCGTCATGCTCCCTTTCCCCTCTTCCACTTTTATATATTTGTCCGTCCTGTCTCCAAGCGCGTCAGCCCGCGCTTCTGGTCCGAGGAAATTATGTTGCATGTGTGCTGCGCATTTTCATTGTGCTGTAATTTGTTCTCGCAAACGAACCGGTCTTTACTGGGCCATAATTTGTGCTCAGTTGTCAACTCAAGTCAGTTTTACAGAGCGCCAATTCACAGCGGAAGTTACAGCAAGGCACTTTACAACTCAATTATGCCTCTCACCCATTAAGAAAACCAATCGAATTGAGCAAGAGCTGCCGGGCAGGGAAAAACGTTGTTTACGTGGCTATTCCCTGGCTTCCTCCCACGGTCACAAAAAGACGGGGCCAATCATGGTCTAGCGTGGAAACATCTCCGCGCGGAGGAGGATGCAGCGATCTGTGCGTGGCTGGTGGCAACGGACGACGTCAGACGATGTCAGTGGGTACCCTCGTTAAATACACAATTAACTGGCTGTATTGTTGAAAAACAACTCAATGTTTAGTTGGCCATCGCCAGAGAGAGAAAATAAAGGAATGAGGTCATGTCTGTGCGATACGTCATGACAAAAGTAAATGAGAAACACATCGTAGCTGTAAATCATGACTGCGCATGATGAGAGAAAATAAAAAGCGCCATTGTTGTTCATCGTCGCAGCAGACGTCAGACAAGAAAGTGACGTGAGCTCGGAACTGATCTTCAGTCATTTGCTCGTCATGACAGAAGTCAAACGAGAAGTCAATTTTGAGCTTTGCGCCTCAAAAGGGCATCTGCCTCGTGGTCTCCATCTGGACCGGATCAATGGATGTTCTGTCTCCCATTTGGGGAATCACAAGTTAAATGTAATCTTTGGTAGTGTCACGTCTCGTGGGCTAATGAGGTTACCGCAAGCCTTTGGGGTATCGTGGCACCTGACCATTCTGTGCTTCGTATGTCAGGAGAAGGATTTTGAAATTGAAGCTGAACGTTTACAGAGGAAGGCCGCGTCGTTAGGGTGCTTAGGGAAAATGTAACGTCTTCTCTGCATTCTACTCTGTACTTTGGCTATAAACGTTTTGGACAGCTGGACAGTTTTTAGCAAGTTGCTGGAGGAGCCTGCTAGGGAAGAGTTATGACAACCCAGCTCGGAGGTCACAAAAGCACGCACATACTTTTCAGCAATAGCCGGTGGCAAGAAATGACACCTTTTGATGTCGCTCAAGTGAATAAATGCTGTCCTTGACACTTGTGCGTGGGACTTGAAGGATAACGCGCCGGTTGTCATGAACTCTTGTCAAGAAATCTTAAGCGGATATGACATTGGCCACATGACCTCAAGGGTTATTTATTTATTTATTGCATTCAGTCGGAAATAGATCCCATTTAGGCTTGCTTAAAGGTTGGATGAGTTATTGGTTGAGCACTAAGTATAATATATCAAGAAAGAATGCAAACAATAAAAAGTACAGGTGCAAGCATCCATCCATCCATCCATCCATTTTCCGAACCGCTTGATCCTCACTAGGGTCGCGGGGGGTGCTGGAGCCTATCCCAGCAGTCTTCGGGCAGTAGGCGGGGGACACCCTGAATTGGTTGCCAGCCAATCGCAGGGCACACAGAGACGAACAACCATTCACACCTAGGGACAATTTAGAGTGCCCAACGAGCCTGCGCAAATGTGGGAGGAAACCGGAGCACAGTGCAAACTGGGAGGCCTGGCGAACCTGGTACCTCTGCACTGTGAAGCCGACGTGCTAACCACTGGACTACCGGGCCGCCCCCAGGTGCAAGCATGGAACATTTTTCAACCTATTTAAGGATTGTTCCTCGAACGCCAGTGATGTGGCTCGACCTCTGCCTCAATAAAAGGATGCGGGCAGTTGTGTTGAAGGCTCCACAAAGAGCGTACAAGAAAAGGATGAAGACCCGACCTTTGTCAGAGGCAACAAGGAGGTTGTTAGAAACTGTCAAAAGTGCCTTCTCAGTATGATCGCGAAGCATCCATCCTGACTGACAGTCAGCAACTAAATCATTGTTTCCAGTGAATCATATGGCTGTTGGGCAACTTCTTTCTTCAGAATCTTAAAATAAGATTATATTAGATTAGAAAACCTTTATTTGTCTCACAATGGAGAAATTCCCATTGGACAGGAAGAAAAGATTTGATGTTGGTTTGGTTTGTCGCCATCGAGACAAAGACATCGGGATCAAGGGAGGTTGAATTACAGACACTTTAAATGGCTTTTGGCATTTTCGTAGACAGTGAAGTTAGGAACGGGCGTGTTGCGCCGTTGCTGGCGTGAACACAGCTGACTAGTAAATTGGAAGCGTCCCCGCTCATTCCTTTTAAATTTAGCATGCAGGAGGCACACGGGCTCTTTGACATGGCAGAAGAATAAAGGTCCAAGGATGAAAAGTATATACATTTTTTATAAAGAACTGCAAAGCAGACCTCCAAGAGTGGATTTTGTAAAGTTGGCCAGGGCATCACAGATCACCTCAGGCAGGAGGCCAAGGAGTTCAACTCAGGCACTGCAACTGTTGCATTGGGGTAGTAGCTTGTAGCACCTGGTACTGAAAAAAATCAAATGAAATCAAGAGGGGTGAAAAAATCCTCAAGGAGGTAAGAGTGAATTCTCTTTTTGCAAAATATTTAAATGCAATTTCTTCATGCAAAATGAACTCCACTTATGAGCTACAGCGGCAGAACTGAATTGAGTTGTGACATTCACTTATGTGGTGCCTGCTGGTCTAAAAACGCAACATTTTTTCCCCCAAATGTGTAAATACTACAAATTGTCTTTCAACAGTCCACCAGATGGAATTTTCTCTGTGTAATTTAGTGGTTGTGCGGATTCCTTGTGGCTTGAGTCATGTGATGTCGTCGACGGCAGAATGAGGGCTTTGAGGTCAGTCGATGTTTGCTTTGAAAGCTTTCCGAGTCAGGAGGAAAAGCTCTTGTGCACGCTTCAATCTTATTGGTAAAAACAGAAAATACAGCAGCAAAACTGGAAACTTGCAAATGTGTTGGATCGTGCGGTCGGTGTCACACCGTCATGCCAGAATGCGTCTTGTGCTTGACTGTGAAAAGAATGACAGTACGATGCGTGCGGCGACGACAACATGACTCCTGGAGTTGAGTCTTGGCTTATGCAGCCTTAGCGTCCGAGCCAGTAGCTTGCAATATCGTAAGCCGCTTGCTCGAGTGTGCCTGAGGAGATGTCCTGTTCTCATCGTCATCATCATCAACATCATCGGAAGCCAATTTTCCCCTGGCCACACTCGCTTTCTGCTCTGCTAATGTACTCCATCTGATTCTTTGACTCCTCCTTTTCTTGCTTATCCTGAAAGGAAAGTCGACTCCATCTTTCCTCTGCATCTCCCGCACACGTGAGTAGCTCATGAGAGGAGGATAGAATTTGACGTTGGTTGACTATGCGCAAGCTTTGGTGAAGCAACCGCCATAAATCGTCTTTGTTTAAGCCTCCCTCGTTTTAGAAAAATCCCTACAAAGGCTTCTGGGGTTAACATTCTTCACAGGTCTCTTTTAGCTCATGAAGAATGTCGCCAGCCTCCTAATGCGCCTTATTTATGTTGCAACATTCTTGATGTACACAACAACGCGGCTCTCACAGGCCATTTTAGGTCAGAAAGGCAGCGAGGGCACAAGACAGGTGGCTCGCAATGTAGAAAGTCTGCTGGCATTTACGTCATGGAACAAATTTCAGTGACAAAATGAATAGATGACGGCAGCGTCTCCTACGTCAAGAGGAGGTGATCCGCAACTCTCTGTTCTTCCTCTCTTTATTCTGTTGATATTGCCTTTGACTAAATGAGTTTTGCCAACTCCTCATCAGGAAACTCACCTAAAAGTCGCTGGAGGTTGCAAAATTATTCCCTCACCCAATTTGCATCGCTTCATTGGCCATGTTCCAGCCTGGATAAGGGAGATATCAATGAGCACTCGAACACAGACCTTAGTTCCGCGAGAGGACCGGGCCACCTGTGAGTGCTCTGGGATGGGGGGACAGGCCAACGGAAGCACCCGTTGCATGTCGAGAACAATAAGGACGATGCATGCTTTCCCGTCAGTCTCCAATAACACCAGAAAACGGCCCTAGATTTGTTGCTGGTCATCTTTTTGAACATGACTCGCAAGAGTGGTCTCGAAACTCGCTAAATAAAGTGAGAAAGTCGCTAAATTGGCAACAATGGACGTAACCCGACCATGGCCTACGTGACATTTTCGGTTCCGTCTTTCAGATTAGCACAATTGTTCTTGCGGTTTTGTTGTTAGACTTCCGGTGAGACTTGCAGCGCAACAATCCATCACTATTAGTGTTTGACTCTTCAAAAGCATCCTCCCGAAAAGAAAAGAAGAGGGGTAGAAGCATAAGAATGTGCGGAATAGCCTCAGGAAAGACATAATAAGAGTGTAGGGGTTAACCAACAATTGCGATTTAATTGATGGAGGCATACCGTATGAGTACCGAGGCTAAACAGGACCAGCTGCCCCTCCAAGAGGTCGGGGAGCTAACAAGGGAAGCAGCCGCATTCTGGTTTTAATCCCGGACAGATCAGTCACATAGCCTTGCGCTGGTAAAGCTTCCTGGGCAGTATCAACAACCTCAGCATCTGGGTTGTCGTGTGTAAGAGAGTAGGTTGATAAGTCAAGATCAACGTACGTTTGTCTGTTTTTTTACTTGCTATGTACTTTGCACTGTGCAACCTGCAAAGTTGGACAATGCTGAAGGTGCACAGTTGCAATTTGGGGCAAAATTCAGGAAAACAAATTTTCTGAGGCTTCAACTTCAAAGTCTTAGAAGGTCAATGTTCGAGTCAGGCGAGGTGAGGATTAACCCTAACCCATTAGCCTTTTGTGAGCGTTTATTAATGAAAAGAAGAAACAGCCAAGTGTATCGAGAGTAACTCGTCGTGTGCCACGTGGTCACGTGGCCTGCCGGGTATCATATTTCACTCAATAAAATGCGCAACAACTTATAGCATATGACCATCATCAACAAACACTCAGAATCATTCACCACTCAATTCAGCGGGGATCAAATTATGAATTTCCCCTAATATAGAAAGAATTGTGTTGACATTGGATCAAAATAGTAATCCCCGATTTTGGAGGCGCCGTTGTATTGAAGAAAAAAAACTGAAATAAAATGCTCAAATTAGAGTGATCTAACTGTAAGTCTTTGCTAATTTTTTCGGTCTGTCCTGACTGCAAATGGCTTTTGAAATCATCTTCGAGTGTCAGACAGTAATTCGACTTTGAGACACTTTGATGGGAAGCAAAAAAGATCTTTTCCGTCACCACATTAAATAATAAAAAATGTCTTCTTTGTTATTGGACTATTTTTTTCTCTCAAACAAGTTTCATTTATGTAAACAGACAAGTCTTTCATCATCAAAATGAATCAAGCCAAAGAAAGGACTCTGTTCAGATTTATCATGCTAGTAAAAAAGAAAAAAAAAAGCCGACCCGAAAAGAAGTGACATTATCAAGTCAAGTCATTCCAGCGTTCAACTTAAGAAAAACAGATCTCAGAGAACATCTGCAAAAGATTTCTCCCTTCGGGGTGTTGCTCATGACATGACGTGTTCCTACAATCAAGATGATGATCAAAAGCAATCCCACAGGAAGTGTGTCTATATTTAACGCTGTGGATTTTCTCAGGACAAATGATGCTCGTTATTTTTATTCTGCCTTTGGCATTTTTTAGTCACTGAACTCCTGCTGTTATGGAATCCATTTTTGTTTGAAGGTGCATGTAATGCGCGAAACATATTTTCTTAAAAAATAAAAATGCAAATATTCCCGGCCAGGGGCAGAGCTATGTTGTAGCCAGTGGTGGCCAGGGTCACCTCTTGTCGCTCTCTGGACACCACCAAGCCCTGTGGAAAATGTTGATATCTGTGAATTTTCTGCCATTTCCACACGGATTGTGTATTCTCACCCCCATTGATACTCTCCAATATGTTTTTTAAAAATATTAAATGCGTATTTCAAGAAACAAATATTCAATTGACCTGAATGAAAACTCTACAACAATTTGTCTCATTTGAGAACATTTTTCTCAAGATTCAAAAGTCAATCCATATCACAACTTTCACACCATAGCAAGGAAACAACGCGGCCGAGAAGTTCATGTTGATTGCAACATACACAGTCACAATTTCACGAAATAAAAAATAAAAGTGTTAATGCAGTTGTGATGTTACTGCCATTTTTGAAACTTTACCATGAATACACTTTTGGATAAGACTGGGAGGCGACAGCAGTTTTTGCCTCAGCCTGCTCACATTCAAAATGACCTGCTGACCCTGCTGAAGCCAGGTCATTTTGCAGTTGTGTGTAAATGAGGAGCATTAAAGCTTTGGATGTGGGACTTCTCAGGAAAAAAATAAAACTTTTTTTGACTGGTTGCATTTCAAAGAAGGAAAAAAATTCTCTCTTTCTGTGCATAGAAATCAAGAGTGATTTAAAAAAAAAAAGTGAAGTGCCAAGAACTTGCACATGGAAGAAGTCACATCTTTCTCTGCAGTGCTAATTAGACCAGTGCTGCCAGAAAAAAATAAAGCATGAAAACAAATCAGTCATTCTACCTGTCATAGAGTTTTTTTTAGATGACGCGTTCTCCCCTCACCTGACAGATTGGATGGCGTGCCTCATGAAGCGATGACTTCACGCTCTGTCTTGCCACATCAAAAAAGGGCCTTCTTTCATACCTTAAAATGTTGAACGGTGTGGGATCCTTTGCAGAAGAAAGCACTGGCATGAAGAGGGACATCATATAAATGCTTTTGCGGCGTATGTGCAAGTACTCTTCCACTGGGCACTTAAGCATGTAATGTACTGAAAATGTATTTGAGCTCATTTACAAACTCTTCATCCTGAGCTTCCATCATGTGCAAAAGAGGAGCCTGACGATGTGAAGCAAACCCTTTGGAAATCCTTCAGGAGAAACGCGATAGCTTAGCATTTTTTAAAGAAGGGCGGGCACGCAAGGCGGTGATGGTGAACAAGATTCATCATTCACCTGAGTGACACATCGCCACGGCAACCGTGCCCCATGAGACAGGCCAGGCCCATGACTCCTTATTTCCGAGCGCTCTTAAATAAGATTAGCAGCGGCATTCAGGCAACCAAAAGCTGACGCGCCCTCATGGGTTGAAATGTGTCTCAATACTCTGACTCCAGTCCACTGGTGCTCCAGCTTTGCAAGGTTGAGGGGGCGAGAGACTCTGAAAACGACTTTGCAAAAAAATACATTCTCTGTTTGAACATGACTCGCTCATCATAGACAAAGCCGGCAGCCCGCTGCTCACAACGTCAGGCGGGAAAACAAGCAGAAATGCGACGCTGACACACGGTAAAAGATGCAGCAGGGGCAGCGGAATTTCGTCCCTGGAGAAGAAATCCCGTTCCCGCCTAATGTGGGCCTGTTCGGCAGGTGTCATGATGCTTTGCAGAAGACCTCCTTGGCGTCTTCTGTCGGTCATGTTTACATTCCCCTTTCAACTTATTTTCCTGCCGCTTGAGTCCCATGCGATGATGGCAACAAACCCAACACCCAACCTCGCTGTTTGTTTGCGTATTGCGCAGTTGTTCCAGATGTTTGCAACTGCTTCGAGTGTGTGTTTTCAGTGAACGGCAGTCGGTCACTTTTGTTAGTGACTTTCATTAGGTTGGACTGTTTCCACGTTTTTACGATAACCTTACGAAAAAGACTTCCGGCCACTGAAGACAAAGATGCTCAATTGTGATGGGGAAAGCTGCATCATACTGGTCAGCCATTGACGAGTCTGAGTCCAAAGTGTCCTCTGTGAATGTACCCGTCACAACAAAAGACACATAAAAAAAGATAGCCGACATCCTTGTTTGAGAATCGCAGATAGAAGCTCAAGAACGGAGCTCCATGAAGGACACGGCATCCTTTATGAGGGCTTTTCGTATTGTTTTATTGTTTTTGTTCCTGATTGTAAAGTGTCCTTGGGTGTCTTGAAAGGCGCTAATAAATAAAATTGTATTATTATTATTATTTTTCGGTGACCTGAGCGCAATTGATGAAACCAACAATTCAACTCGCTACAAATTATACACCGTGAAATGCATCACTCCAAAAGTCGACCGAGCGACAGTGACAATGATCCACTATGATATATGAGAATCCACAAGCATGAACCAAAGGCCAATTAGCATTGGCGACCGCAAAGCCTAAAATGACATAATTAAGCACTGGTAACAAGTATGGAGGGGAAATAATTGAAAAAAAAAAAAAAAGAATGATTAAAAATTAGACGGGTTCAGCAAGGAGGCAAAGAGTTGCAAATGAGAGGAATTACAGAAAAAGGCATGGTGTGTTCAGTGGAAAATGCAGAACTCTTCACGGGCACTTTGAAGAACGATGACAGACGATGATGATGATGATGGAATTTTGGGTGGCACATCGCATTGCATTTTATTCTTTTACGTTAAGACAATATTTTGATTTTATGACACAACTGTCAGTTTCCGCAGTTTATTCTTGAGCATATTATGTTGTATTTTACCATCCATCCTGTCAGACAGAGGTTCGCGTTCAAGTCAGGGCCAGGAAAAATAACAATAAAGCTTCATCATGCTCATCACGTGGAACACAAAAGTGAAATGCAAATGGAAAATGACACTGCCCCTGCAGCAAGCAAACGAAGAAGAAATGCATTGAGAAAGTTGTGAAACGGAGAAAACATATTCTCGTTAGGCGGCACGGTGGACCACTGGTTAGCACGTGCCACTCACAGTGCAGGGTTCGATTCCGGCTGTCCTGTGTGTTCTCCCCATGCCTGCGTGCGTTTTTTTGAGGGTACTTCGGTTTCCTCCCTCATTCCCAAAACATGCATGGCAAGCAAATGGAACGCTCTAAATTGTCCCTAGGTGTGCGTGAATGGATTTACAACCAGTTCAGGGTGTACCCCGCCTGCTGCCCGAAAACGGCTAGTTTGGGCTTCAAGGCGCCCGCAACCCGCCTGAGGATAAAGCGGTAATGCGGTAACGGATGGATGGATATTTTTGTTCTCCTGGCGAAATATCCTCCTGCCCATCTTTATCTCAGAACTGAATCTAGTTTCGCTTTTTCTTTCCTACGCATGCTCGTAATGTGTCTGCAGCACGCGCTGGTCAATGTGCCACGCTGGCGTAACCAACTCAGCCGCAAATCAAATAAGGAGCAGCTTCAGAAAAAAAATGATAAATAGATGGATGTGACCACAAAAAGGGACGTTAATAACAAATGCAAATAATGTAACTATCTGATGAAAGATCTTTCCTCTAGCTCATATTCGCAATAGTGCATCCATCCAAAATCAATCAGAACCAACCATGGAACAATAACGAATCAAGACGATCCAATTTGGGGGGAACGTCACTGAAGCAAGCAGACAAAGTTGATGACATTTGGTGTGAAACTATTTCCAGTCGGCTATATCCTACAGAAATGAAGGGCAACTTTTTGTTCCAGGAACGCAATGAAAGCAATCTTTGCGCATTGTTTCTTGGGCATTTAAAAGACTCTCTATCGGACTCTTGAAGACTGATAATGAAAAGCAGACCGCCGTGGCTGTGGAACACTCTTGCCGATAGATTTTATTTTTGTCTGGCTGGAATCTGCTTCAACCTCATGCATACTTGGGTTCAGAGCGCTCTTAAATAGTTGCTTCAATTCATTTGCTTGTTTGACGACAGAATTGGAAGGATTAACTTCGCAGCTCTGATGTCGTGGGTCCAAATCTTCGAGTGACTCAAAATTGCCCGTTTTTTGGGGGATGTGAGCGTGAATGGGGTATTTGTCAACACGTGGCCTGCGATTGGCCGATGACCAGTTCAGGGTGTACGCCGCCCGCTAACGAGTCAGACCGGAAAGGCTCCAGCGCAGCCCGGGTGAGGTGAAGCGGTCCAGAAAAGGACACGCGGATAGTTGTGCTCTGAAAGTTTCTCTCTGCGCAAATTCATTGAAAGGCAGCTCAGCTTTTGCGGTAGCTGGCTTCCCCCGCCAACCTTCCTCGCTGCGACAGCTTTGATGGTCAATTATATTCAATAAAAAGTTCGAGAGCCGAAATCAATCAATTTCAGGAAGGTCTAATCCTCCTTCGCAAGCAGACTGTGAAGCCACAAGTCCTGCAGAAATGTTTGAAAATGAAGTGTAATGGAAGACACATGTTAGGCTGCACAAGTCTCCATGGGAGCGCCGCCTGCTCCTTAAGCAAGAGGCGAGCACGTGACATGAAGTAGCCCCAAACATTTTTTCTCAACTATCCACAATGGGTTTTTTTTCTTTTGCAGAAGATATTTTGCGCAATATGTCACCATTTTAATTGAGTGAAAGGGACTCAACACACGACTGCTGTTGAATTTCGGCAACACGTGGTCAGGGTAATTTACGCATTCTTTCGCCTAAAAAATAAAAAATCTGAGATGGGTTAGCCCCAGAAGAGATAGACTCAAGAGCACTTGTTGAGGTGTCTCGGCATTTGGAAGTGTTTCAAGATTGTCTGGCTGCAGACCTCACCTCTCAGGCCCCTCCTCCTCCTCCTCCTTACGCCGCTGCCGACCTCAAACCGGATCGTCAGCCCGGAACGTCGTGGAATCGTTTGGAGTTAACATTGCTTTCCCCTTACGGTTTGGCGTTTTAATGAAACACATGTCATGATCAGAGTTAGCGATTGTTCCATAAAGATTAACTAGCAACAGAAATCTCATAAAGTCTGCTATACTTTGTTAGATGTCAAATTTAGCCTACATGTAAATATAGTTAATGAACAAGCAATACCGTGTGTGTGTTCTCTTTGATGTATATAAAAAAAAAAAAAAAATGATTTTTCTAAGTGATTTCTCACCTTTGGCATCCTACAATTATGAATGAGGACTGTTATTTGGATTTTGGAGGACATCATCTCAGCCCCAGCACAATTTTTTCACATCCAAATCACTGAAGAAGTTCGACTCGTATTTCAACGTCATTGTTTTATGTTATGTTGAGTTGTCACCACCGCCGAATTAAAAGTTTGTCTGCCTCGCGTCTTTTTTTGGGATAACAGCGAAAAATGTCGGTCTGGCTACAGCACTGAGAAAAATGTCATCATCGGATAACTTTAACAACAAAAATGGCACAATATGCAACATGACTAAGCTCCATCTGGTGTGAGGACTTCGTGTGCAGTCTTGATGAAATCTGGCAAGAGAAAAGCACGTTTGTGCAACCCCCCCCCCCCCCCCCAAACCCCAGCTCCCTCCCCCTAGATTGTATTCAATTCTTCAGCACATTTCTCGTTGAGTTCAATATTTTTTTTCTATTTTGTTGTATGATGTACCCACCCTGAGAAGGTCCTTACATAACATTCTTTTTGGTTCTTTTCAATCTGCCCTCCACAAGAAACAATTACAGGATTTCAAAAACAGGCCTGAGACCAGGGGTGTCAAACTCATTTTTGTTGCGGGCCACATTATAATTACCGCTTCCCCTGGAGGGCCGTGATGACTGAAACGATATAAAAAAGTCACGAATAGCGTTTTATTCAACTATTGTTGATGTGACTGGAATGAGGGGTTTTGGTTACATGAAAATGCTGACAATACGTCACTGATTTATTCATTCATTAATTTTCCGATCCGCTTCTCCTCACAAGGGTCGCCGGGGGTGCCGGAGCCTATCCCAGCTGTCTTCGGGCAGTAGGCGGGGGACACCCTGAATAGGTTGCCAGCCAATCGCAGGGCACACAGAGACGAACAACCATCCACGCCCACACTCACATCTAGGGACAATTTAGAGTATTCCATGAGCCTGCCACGTATGTTTTTGGAATGTGGGAGGAAACCGGAGTACCCGGAGAAAACCCACGCAGGCCCGGGGAGAACATGCAAACTCCACACAGGGAGGCTGGAGCTGGAATTGAACCCGGTACCTCTGCACTGTGAGATCGACACGCTAACCACTGGACTACCGGGCCGCCTCATTGACTTATTACATACGAAAATCAAAAATTTTGGTACACATTTTAGCAAGTATCATCGAAGTTGTCATCTTTGATTTACTTTCGCGGGCCACTCAAAACGATGTGGCCGTCCACATCTGGCCCCCAGGCCGTGAGTTTGACACCAGTGCCTTACACTTTTACACGGAAATGTTTTTGGTTTTGTTTGTTTGCGGGGGGAAAGATTCATGAACATATTTGGGCCGAAAACTGTTTATATTCAAAGAGAAGAGAAGAAGAAGTCGGATGGAACTTTAATTTCAAGCACTGAAGGGTGCAAAGTAGGACGTCTCCTTAAGTGTGCAATTTGTTTACAGCGTGATCATTATCTTGCTAATTGCAGCCCTGAAACTTTTAATACTTTGCCTTTCAATGCAGCCGAATGTTTTCAAGATACGCGCACACACTCACACACAAAGTGTTGATCACAGCTGTCATTCTCACGGTTTATGAACATCTGAAAGACTGCTTTTGTGAGAGCTGTTCTGCTCGAGATGAGCTCCACTTCATCCCGCCGCTGAAACAAACAATGCTGCTCTTCGTGTCTTTTGTTTTTCTTTTCTGTTCTTGTTCTGGGGGTTTTGTTTGTTTTTTGCCAATGCAATTTTAGGAAATCGTTGTCTCCCTCGGACTATGTGTCAGACAGCTTCAACACAGGAAGGCATGTCAGAATCCAGCCCCTTTTTTCCCCCAAAAAGTTGGGAGCGTGTCTGCAATCTCTTGGTATGCCCAACACGCCGGACAGAGATTTTGGACAATTCCTCTCCCAACATGACTGTGCGGCAGTGCCCAAAGCAAGGTCCATGAAGACATGAACAACAATCTGTCAATAAACTTGACTGAGCTGCACAGAGTCCAGACCTCAACCCGGCTGAACAGCTTTGGATTGCATTCGAGCGCAGACTGGGAGCCGGGTCGTCTCGTCCAACATCACGTGGCCTCACAAATGTGCTTCGAGAAGAATGCTCATAATTGCCCACAAACACGCTCCTGAACCTTGCGAAACAGCCTTCCCAGAAGAGTTGGAGCTCTTTTGGCAACCTCAAGTCAATCGTGGAGAATAAAAAAAACAACAAAAAAACATGCTGACCCCACCCAGCTCAGAATCAAACCCTGCACCTCTGCGCTGTGAGGCAGATGCGCTCAGCAGTCGACCACCATGCCGCCTGCAGTAACATAAAATGCAAATTTGATCACAACAAAGCTCTACAAAAGATTGAGACAAAAAACAAGGATTTCTTCAAGGTCAGCCTTTTTCAGTTTCTTTGTTTTTCAGTCATTGCTCATTTGTCTCCCACAAGTAGGCCAGGAAATGAAATGCTAATAAGATAGTTGTTCCGTCGGCAAATAATTAAAAGTTTTTGCGCACAATATTTTGAACCAAAGCATCAAAATGTTATTTTGCCCACACACTGCTGCTCCTTTGTGGGATTTATCTTGCATCGCAATCAGCAGAAGAACAACCTGGATCCAAAATAGCACAAATGAAAGAGGGCGGGCTTTTTTTTGTCTCCCCTTTTTGGGTGATGTTTACAGGAAACCGTGTTGTGGAAGTGTGTTTATTTTCACACTGCGCCAAAGAATATAAGCAGAAGGCCTATCTCCGTTCCCATCGGATCTGGCCAGGCAGGCCAGTCAGGCAAAGGCTATTTTGGACAAAGCCGGGTTATGGTATTTGCCTCTCAGGCATCTGAACTATTAGCCTGGGAGACGCGCATAAGCAACCTTGCTAACATCTGAGCGGTGAAAGGGTAAATCGGACCCGAACTTATTTGTATATGTACAAAGTATGATAGCCTTGTTACTATGTGTCCAAAAAGACAATTGACATCAAATCACATTTTCCTCATGTCTCCTTTTATTGTCGGATCAGCAGGTGTCTTTTCTTTCAGCTTCGCTCAAATCCACTTTTGTGTTCCCCTGAAGGGAAAAGCAACAACTATGACCTCAGTATTCTATTCTGGTAATGGCTAATTAGAAGGGACTTGGTTCTGATTAGCTAGTAATGTTACTTACACAGGCCATTGCCTTGTTTCCGTGTATATTGAGTTATCCCTCACCGAACCCAAAACGATGTTGCTCTGCTGGTACTAATCAGGCGGGTTTGTTTTTCCTTTTGATCGAGTGCAAAATAATGGCCATGGAACTACATTTTTTATTTCCCTCCATGTCACATTTAGATGACTCTCTTTTCCCAGATGACTGCCTTTAGATGAATGAGTCTGTGCAGTTGTGACTGCTTGACTGTTTTCATCTGTCTCTGTCACAGCCCTCCAAAACTACGTATTGTGGTCGAGGAAAACGTGTCAAGGTTTTATGATGAATTTGTCATTTTGACTTAAAATGCTCATTTTGACTTAAAATGCTTCGAGGGAATAGTGTAAGGCGGGGGTGACTAGACTTCTCCCGTCCCATGTGAATCTGCTTCAATTCCAAGGGCCGACTCTCAGTTCCAAATCTCTCATCATCCTGAGCGCCAGCAGCCATCCATCCAGCCGCACCAATGCAGACTCTCCCAACAGCGCCGACATCTCCGCTGAACAAAACCGGGGCTGTGAAAAATGCTGTCTGTTACAGGCGCCAAAAAAAAAAAAAAAAGCTGACTGAGCCCTGCAGGAAAAGCGCAAGGCAGTTGGAACCACTCAGCTGATGACATTTCTCCTCCTTTGTGACTTTTGTTGCTGTGTTGAGAAATCAGCCGTTGTTCAGCTATGTTCCAAAGAATAAAGGTAATCACAGTCTCATGGAGGCACTCAGCAGCCATGCGTGAGAAGTTGGTGGGAGTATGTACGAGCGCGAACTACGCTTGTTGCGCTACCTGTCAACACCGATGTCACAGC
This sequence comes from Hippocampus abdominalis, assembly GCA_018466805.1. NCBI lineage: Eukaryota > Metazoa > Chordata > Actinopteri > Syngnathiformes > Syngnathidae > Hippocampus > Hippocampus abdominalis. The sequence continues at coordinate 19,401,888 of CM031707.1, forward strand.
TTGCCAGGTTCATGGTGGCTGTTGGCATTATCAGCGAGCTTTCAACGGCGCACCTTGTTATCTGGCGCTCCAGTCCTGCTGTCACTCCGCTTCAGGTGACAGGCTTGAACAAGAAGAGCTCGGCCACCATTGGAGCACCTTTTAAATATGACAACCTGATCCACAAGAATTACGAGACTTTGTTTTTAATGCCGCCACTGAGATCCTCAGTAGGTTTCTCTTATTCGACTGGTTGGAATTTGGTCTTATGATGGATCAGGCGATGAAGGATATCAAGAAAGGAAGTGGGTATTGCCTTAGCAAGTTACATTTTCCTATTGGACAACTTGCACAGGCTCTCATGGGCGCGCCGAAGAACATTTAATGCCAAGCATGCATACGGGACGACGGTCGATCCGTGTAATTCACATTCATTTAATGTGTGCAATTACATAATCAGATGCGCTTCATATAGACATGAGAGCAAACTTTGGAATGCTCTTTTCTTTTTTTTGCATTCACTCGAATAAGCCTTGGAGATAAAGGGAGCCCGTTGCACTGCCGATGTTATTTATAGACCCAGTGGGAACAGAGCTTCCAGAAAATCAGCAGTACATCATAGGCTGCAGAAAAGAACTTATGATTGGAGATTCTCAAGTGAACCCCCCCACCCACCACCACCACCACCTCACCGCAGCAAATGGTGGGAGTGGGACACTCATCTGTTCCTAATATTACACACTTGTGCCTTTGAAACCTCTGTAACGAATGCATTACAGTGTGCTCGTCCACAGCAGAAAATGCCAGGGCTTTTTTTTTTTTTTACCTTTTTTTCAAGACAGATGAAACTTTACTGATTATGTTTACCGTTTATTTGTGAGCAACCTATATCCATGACCGTGGCCTTATTAGCAAACATAGTTAACGTTCTACACAAAATATTGACAAACACAAATCCTCAAGGATATAAAATGATGACACGAAACATAGTTTTCGCCTCTTCGCAGGGGTTGCCAGTGTAAAACTTAGTGTTTGGTTGAACACACTCTGGCCATACTTAAGATGCCAAGTTGCCTCTTTAATGAACCGCGCTAATCAGGAAACTACAATTCAAATGCAAATTTCAAAACTAACTAAAATCACTACTGTTATGACAAAAGATGACGATGGTTATTTCCAGTGCTGTCATACTTTGCGGCGTGTGCTGCAATTGCTTCCAGGGGATTGTTTGGCTTTTGTCCGTTTTATCTTCACTTTCCTTCATTTTTATGAAATCAGTGGGAAACAAGTAGCAGCAGCAGCAATAACGATAATGCAAATTCTTGCTTTGGCCAGTGAACCATTTAGACCTGGCAAGGTGCAGTGTCAGCCAAATGCCCTCCTGTCCCATGAAGATCTAATTAGCTCCAGTATGTGACTTCAGATCTAGGTCAGATTTCTTTTCTTTTTTTTTTAACACTTCAACTTACTTCCTATTAAAGTGAGTTTTCCGTACTTGTGTATTTGCTCTTGGGCCAGTCCTCGAATCACTGACCCACATCCCGTTTGTAGCCACCCAGAGACACCACATGACAGTCAGCTATGAGAAGCAAAGAAGCAAACTTTTTCTTGATCACACAGCTAATTGCTGGATTTGGTAACTAATCTGCTGGTGTGATTGTGTCATGCTACTTTTGATCCAGGAATGCAGTCATTATGTTTATGCAATTCAAAGATGCGAAAAGATGCTCTTTTCTGTTACAAAAGAAAAAAAATTAATTACAGCGCCGAGTCACAGCCGGAGTATTCAGTTCACACCATCTATCAGTGTACTTCACGAACCCATTGAAGCCTCGTTGGTTCCCATGAGACCTTTCCAAACAACCAGTTACTCATTCACTTGAGGAGCCACAAAACTCCAATTTCCACTACCACCAAAAGTAGTCTACAATGAGTGACAATTGTGATTAAAAAAACAAATTTAAAAATCACACCTTCACCAAGTTTGGCATTTACATGTATTTATTTGTTAATTGTTCAGGGTACACACACACTTGCACAATTTCAGAGAGAGCTCTCGACATTTTGCCATTTTGAACAGGTATGAGGAATTTTAAACATCCCCTTTGCATACCCAAATTTGAGCCAGCTCACGACTGCCCAGACAAGCCCAAAATGAATCATCCGGAGTCACTGTTGAGGGACACGTAAATAACTAATTGATATTTAAAATGTATTTAGATTTTTTTCTTCATCCATATGACGATGAGGGTGCATCAAACCCTCAGAACTCTTGCAGAAATCAATGAATTCACCCTGTCATTATTACCATCGTCTTTATGATCTGTTTTCCGTTCTTTTTTTTCAATATATGTTTTCAATCACTTGTGGAGGCCTACTTGCAGTTCCTGAGAAACTATCCTTTGCTCACCTCGTCCTGCCGCAGGACACGAGCAAATCAATTTATTCTTCATCCACGTCAAGGACCATCAGCACACCTCTCCATGCCACATTTAAAGTGAGGGAGTCGATGAGCAGCCAATGTGTTCACTTGTGGCTTGTGTTCACACCCACAACGGTGCAAAATGCCATTTTTTATAATGTGTCACACTGCATCTGCTGGCAATAACATCTTCTAGTCCGAGTCTGCGCAGGTTGAGACAGTGCCTCGTGCCAGACTTGTACAGGGTAGAAAAAAAAGAGCCCTAAGGCCTGATGAATGAAACACAAACCTGATTTACTCACGGGAAGACTTACTTCGTTGAATCATTGAGAATAGGTGGATACACAGATTTGTCGTACCTTCTTCTGCCGTTGGACGCAAGAAGAATGAATTGTTCTACCTCAGCATTAGTGAAGTCAAACATGCTCTCTTTATATTAGAAGTCATTTTCATACACACACATTGGTGTGCTACCCTATTCACAGCAAACATTATAGTCCAGGTAAGCAATAAAAATCAGCTTTTACCTGCATTTCTCCTCAAGCACAGTGTGTTGAAACTTGAAAGTCCTGTTTGTGATGGCTCTCACAAGTAGCTCATGTTCACATAAAAAAGCATGCTGTGCATGTCTGAACATTCACCACGTAAAACTGGTCATGTCATTTTGTCAAACCTTTAATCAGTGACAAATGGCTGTTTGTGAAGGTCAGTATTGCTGAATGTGTGGTCATTATGCATCGAAGCGGCAGCCTTGCACACCTCTTGCATTGCATGTATTATTTCAGCAAAACACTAAAATAACTTTTTTTTGTATGCATGGCTCACAAGTTGCACACAAATATAAGCAGAGAAGCATGTACAACGTACAATCGTAGTGACCGAATGAGAGCTAAAAAGAAATGGTCGTTTCTGTCTGCTTTCTATTTTTCTAAGGAATTCAATTAGTACGTCTACTTTCCGCATTCATTTCGTACTCAATCATCTGTACTTCTACACGAGTAGCCAAACTTTAGCCTCTGATTCTTTGTACACGTGTGTGTCGGTGATATGAGTAGCACCGATTTCAGTTGAAAGGGAACGTTCATTGATATTTTAAAACAATAACTACAAATTTGAATCATTTGTAAGGACAACCTACGATTACATTTCTGGCAAATTTTCTGTTCATTCTCCACGGTATTCCTGTTTCTCTCTTCTTAGCGGTTATGTGTTACAGTTCTGAAGGTAAACTTCGGGCGAAAACAAAGGCTCTTTGACCGACACGGGAACGTCCGAGCTGCACCCGAACGCACCAAAGAGCCTGTCAATTACAGGAGTTGAGTTAAAGACTGCGAAGACCCTAGAAGCACCAGTTGGTGTGTGAGCGCTCCTCCAATGACCAGCTAAGAACGCCCCGCTTCTCCGTCTCACGCTGCGGGGGTGGGGTGGCCAGAAGTTTGGATTCGACCTCGCTCAAACATGGGATTCGAGCTGGACCGCTTCAGTGGAACAGTCGACCCGGATTTGAAATGCAACCTGTGCAATAAAGTTCTGGAAGACCCTCTGACTACCCCGTGCGGCCACGTCTTCTGTTCCGGCTGCGTTCTGCCTTGGGTCGTCCAGCAGAGCAGCTGCCCCGTCAAATGCCAGCGGATCTCCTCCAAAGAGCTCAACCACGTCCTACCTTTAAAAAACCTCATCCTGAAGCTGGAGATTAAATGCGACAATCATGTGCGGGGCTGCGCCGCGGTGGTGAAGCTGCAGCACCTGGACGAGCACGCCGGCATGTGTGACTACTCTCCGGCCAAGTGCGGGAATAAGGGATGCGACGAGGTGCTCAGCCTGCGGGACGTGGATGCGCACATGCGGGAGACGTGCGACTTTCGCGCCGCGGGCATCTGCGAGCGCGGTTGCGGCTTGACGCTCACGCTGAAAGAGCGGCAACTCGACGACCACTGCTGCGTGAGAGCCCTGAAGGCGCACAACGACGTGCTGCAATACCAAATGATGTGCGTGGATAGCGAGTTCAAGAAGCAGACCATCGAAGCCAACAAGAGGGAGAAAGCCCTTCTGTCGCAACTGTCCGCCGCTCACGCCGAGCTGCAGATGACGGCGGTGAAATACCAGAAGAAATTTGCAGAATACAGCGAGAGGATCGACTCTCTCACCAGAACGGTGACTTTCTCCTGCAAGGTAAACGGGGAGCATCGATCACTCCTCACCCAAACTTGTGTGCAGGCTTCACTTGCTACTTTTCAAGTCTCCGAAACAAACGTGCTTTGCGGTTGCCACTGTATTTGAATAGAACCTTGGAGTCACTCTTGTGTTGCTTGTTGCTTGTTAGAGGTCACCGATTGCAATGCTCCGAGCTGTCTTCTTTGAGACATGGATGTCAGCTGTGCCTCCGGCCAGCTGGTAGTCAGGAATGGGGGCGGCAAATATTTACTGCAGGTCTGTGCACAACAAGAGCCAGGTTCCTCTTTGGTCAAATCTTGGCAGCATGCTTGTTTGGGGTCATGCCAGCTCAGGGTCACCTTTCAGTGCCACACTCACAAGCTGCATATTTTAACGTCGAAAAAGTGTATCCAGTTTATTGACGTTGTGATCTCACTCGACTCACAAATAGCTCTTTCTCATGTGAAATCAGGACCTGTTGAATAAAAAAGCTAATTTTACACAGTTCCGAGCAGCTGCATCAGATCCGCATATATTTGGCATTTTTAGGCAAAAATCGGCCGATCGGTTGTCATGTCATCATTTGAGGTCATGTACCGGACCCGAAAAATGTGATTCTGGGACTTTTTGTGTTGCCATTGTTAACGATCCAATGTTTCAAGGGCCTACGCGGCCGGATTTATTTTAAGTATTTTAAAATTCATTTTTATTTTATTGGAGGCACGTGTCAGGCCACCAGTCCCTGCCATTTTCCATGTATTTCATGTTCATCAGCGTTTTTGCTATAATTGTTTGGGTTTAATTGTTATTATTTTTTTCCCAATGCATTCCAGTGGGCCCAAATTACAGGCCAATTTTTGTGATTCATCGTCCGCTCCGGTCTCGATGCCTCACGAATAGCAAAAGTCAACTGCACAGTAAATAAATCCACGTGTTTAAATAGATCGATCAGATTTGTCCATCTTCCGATGGGATTGTGAGAGCTTCTCATTTTGGGTTAAAACTCGTTGATGGGCTCCAAAATACTGACCGTGCATAGCCCCAAAAAAGTTATTCCATTGCATAAAGTGCAAGTTAGTTAGTTGTTGTTAGTTGTGTCGGTCATTAAGTGGAGGAGCATGCACATCATTGTGCCTATCTCTATATGTCGGTGGCAGACATAGTGAAACAAAGCTCCATTATTTGTGATTTCGATGCCCACGAACGGGACACTCCATAGTTTTTTCTTTTTTGCTGCTGGCATTCAAGGAGAGACAGACTCCATATTGGCTTGCATGTTCCGTTTCAAACCCTTCAAAAGAAGTTGTCCATTTGCAACCTCCCATTTGTATCCTCTTTTGAAGTCCAATTTTTATGTCTGCACCGTGGGTGTACTTGCCTGCGATGTGTCCTCGTTATAGTGGTAAATGGCGCATCGGACGCACTGATGTCAGGCATGGATGGACTCGCTCACGGTGGTGTAAGACAACTTGACTGAGCACAGCTGCTTGTTATCCTTCCTTTGACAGCATGTCATCGTCCCACTGAGATATGCATTCATCACATCATTCCGAGTGTAGTCCCCTGTTTTGACAGGCTTTGAACAAACGGAAAATAAATGACAAGGCTTCTGGAGGTGAGCCACAAAAGCGGCAGACAATTGTTTTTCTTTTCTTTCTTTCCTTCTTTCTTTCTTTCTTTCTTTCTTTCATTCTTTCTTTATGGGGGGCAGTAAAGCACAGAACGGTCTCAGAAGATAACTTCATCTTTGTGATGTTGCTCATCACATTTAAAAATGTATCAAGTGAGGTTTTAGTGAACCAATGCGACTCGTAGAATTTGACCTGAGGTTTTAGGAGCATTATTTATAGTGCTAGCATCTTGATTTAAAAAAAAAAAGCCCCATGCTTATGTACCGTCTATTATTATGCTTATGTACCGTCTATTATTATAAAGCTGCTTCTTCTATTTTATCCAAAAGGAATGAGCAACTCAAGACCTATAACCCCCCATGCCCCCAATAAATACGTATATACACGCACACACACACACACACACACACACACACACACACACACACACACACACACACACACACACACAAAAGAAGTGACTGCACACCTACTGTAAACTCAGGCCAGCGGTGAGGGGTGGGTGTGATGGGTGTTGAAAGGGGGGAGGGGCAATATCGGGCAAAATCTGCCACGGTCACCCAGCTGCTCTGAACAGGAGTGTTTGCGCAACATGATTCAGTCTCTTTTTTTTTTTCATGGATGAAGCCTTTTCCAGTTGACCTATTACATTGCAACAGCCCCCCCCCCTCCACACACACACGCACGCACACACAAAGCAAACCGCATTACAGAGCAGTACATTTAGTACATTTGACGTGCCCCCACACACCTCCTTTACAGATTAAAATCAGACTACAGTATTCATTTTGAAAATGTGGTAATGTGGTACGTACGCTCTTCCTTCTCTACTGGCTTCATGTATTCAATTACTTAGTCAAAGGTTGGGGGATGGAACTATGAAGTGTGTGCAGATCTTCTTAGCCTGGTCCAAATTAGCAACGTGTTAGTCAGAGTAAAGGACATATTTATCTGTTGACTGTCTGTACATTACATTAAGCACAAGGTCTTTGTCGGACCGAGGTAGGAATTACATTTTAACGTCACGTAAAAATGTCATGGTCGGCCACTGACTAAAGGTGCAGGCCTACCGCGACAGTTGTTCTGTCGTGTGTTTCGACTTAGTTACCTTGACCTCCCCGATCGCCTTCTGGCCTGCATTCAGACCAGAAAATTACCATTTACGGCCACTTAGCCACTTTGTGGCGGATACGAGTTTGCAATCGAGCTGGTGCTTCTGAAAAACTGTACGAGGCCAAACTCTGCATGCTTTCAACCACGCTTGGGGTCAGGGGATCCCGCACAAACCGGATTTGAGGGGGGTCACCCTCTGCTAAGCACACTATTCATTGCCTTGTATGAGTTTGCCCTTTACTGTATCTCGTGAGTCCTCATCAGGTCTGGCTTTATAGCGCAAACGAATGAATCACACCAGTATTAGTTTCCCTTACATACGACACCAACCCCATTGACTCAATCTATTTTCTTTCACATTGAAGTGTACAGTACAGTACTTCCACGTGTGGCTGTTGCTCTCGGTTGTTTTGCCAAGTCACCAGTGAAAAAGGTTTGCACTGAAAGTTCCCTTTTACTTTTAGCACCTGGACATACCTGATGCTTGAGGAAATGCACAACCTCCCGAAGAGATTCTCCTAATTTAGCTTTACGAGAGTGTTTGCAGATGTCTAAGAAAGTCCCCCTTAATTACTCTGAGTACGTTCTAATATCTCGCCGACTAAACGTTAGAGCACCTTCAAAATCCCTCCAATTTGTTTCAGGGCTTTTGGCGGTATCTTGTAGCTCAGCTGCACAGAAGAGCTTGATTTGATTCTGAAAATTGTTTTCCTGGCTTCTTGACTTTTTGGTGAGGCGTCCGCCTCGCTGCTGTGACAGCATGCGTTGCTAATGGTGGCATGACACAATGCAGGGCTGTGCATTCCTCAATGGCCTGACAGCACATTACGGCGTTTTTTTTTTTTTAAGTCCATGGCAGTTGGGGGCACTATATGTGCTGATAACATCGTTGCTTTATATTTAGTCACATATACAGAGTGTTAGCTTGGAAGGAACCCAGTTCCTTCATCACGCTTAGTACATACCTGTCCAATATTGTCTGGTTATATCAAATATTGAGTCGTCATTCAGATGTTAAAATCAAGGCAGAATTCGCGCTCAGTATTTGTCAGATTGGAAAGGAACAAATCGATCATTTCCACTCGCATGTTTTGTGTTGTCTGTATTTTCCGGCTACTTTTTAAGGGACATATCAGAGCACCAACCAGCAGGAGGAGATATCGATCATAAAACATGGCCGTCAGAATATTTAATTTCTTTCTACTTTATTTCAGTGTCTGTAGAGCCTTCAAGTGTTTTTAAAGCTGTCACAAAGATTTGCATGAAGAAGTCTGTCTGCCCACGTTTGCGTAGAGTACATGAGAATAGAACAAATTGTGACTTGACTCTCGACCACGAGTCCCCTGCCTGGAATAAATGCTGTTGTCATTTTTCTATAGGCAGCTGTCTTCAAAGTGATCTTTACTATTTACCTTTTTAAATTTTAACCTGCGAGGGTTTGATTTGAAATGAAAGCAACATGAGAGGCATTTTTACCGTAGCCTCTTGGCTACTGTATTAGCATGGCTCTTCAACAAAGTAAAAACAGGATCATGTTTTCTAAAAGGGACACTGAACAGAGTTATTGACTCACATTCACTGATGGGATATACGTTGTATCGACAAAATAGGAAACTGACGATCTTGGAATGTCACAAAAGTGACCCCCCTCCCCCCCAAAAAATACAATAGAACGACAAAAATCCAGTGGACATAGCGTGATTGCGGAAGGTACCGGAGGCGAGAGATTTTGCTGAATGTCAAATGACTTCAGCTCAGTTAGCATCTAAAAGACAAAGAAATCCACCAAAGATTTTTGCTTTTTGTTTGACTTGTTTGTGTTTTGCCACTCCAGGAAGCAAATGGATAACATAAACATTTCTGAAATGGAAAGCGATTTCCTCATCTGTGTTCTGGTACAAGATGGTAAAAAACATTAAGTTGACTATAAAAACCAAAAACGAAGAACAGGCTGTATCGGGAACTCTGAATGTGAGTCAATGTTGGAGTGTTCCAAGTAACCTGCTGCATTTCTCCACGTGTCTCTCCTCTGTGTGTCCATAGGAAAGCGCCACTAAAAGTTTGGCAGTTGTCCTTCTCCGTGAGGGTGGCTCTCTGGGCTTTAACATCATGGGAGGAAAGCCATGTGCGGTAGGTTAAAAGCAGAGCATCTTGGAGGTTTCATCTCCCCCCCCACCTAGTGATCAGACAAGTATCATATGTCAAGCCAGGAATGTAAAGCACACACTTCAAGCACCGCAATCCTCCCCTGCAAGACTAAGTGGAGATGCCCCAGCGTGTGTTCTGTCCATGAATGAACGGGACTGCATTATCACATTTCATTGTGCTTGTATGCACTTCGGCTGTGGTTTAGGCACGTTACGGATAAAAAAAACTATAATTACGTTTATGATCGTTAAATATGGGGTCAGGTCTGTGACCTGCCTTGTGTCTCTCTCTAATTGAGGACATTTTGGTGGTGAGGTAAAAACCAAAGGTTGCTTTGTCTGGCCTGTAATTTCCCGAGCCGTTATGTGTGTTCCAATTCAAGTCACATTTGAATCTGACGCCACACACTTGTTGGAATAAAACCTGTCGAGGGAGGCAAATGTTCTTGTCGCCATGGAAGCAAAACGGCGCGATCGGTATCGTGTTCACTCAGACGCCACTCAAGTCTTACCAAGTTTTCCGCCGCCACAGAGACGCCATTTTCTGTCGTGACATCGATTGGGACATTGAAACTTTTTTTTTGTGCAAACTATAAAGAGATTGAAGCAACAAAGTCAATCTCAGTTTTGCCAATGCTACTTGCTGTCATCAAAGGCCTACGCATCGAAAGAGCTGACATAATACTTGGCTTTTGCTTTTCTGCCAACCTCAAAAACCAACAGTCTGTGGAAGAGGCTACTCATTAGGACAGGGAGAGCTCACGTCCTTATAGCTTCTGACATACGCTTTTCATGTGGCCGGCCGTCATTTAGCAAAGGCTGCTACCAGCGATCGGCTGCCAGATTTTGCGGTCTCCGCCAGACCTTGTTTGTCTGCAAATGTCACGGGTTAGTCGTAGGGCAACGAGCAGGGAGCGTGGAGAATAATTTGCAGTGAAGCGGTGTCGACTTTGCAACTGCACGCTCCCTTTGAAAAAGGAAGGAAGCAGGTCCAGAGTAGTTAGTTATAATTCGGCAGATTATGACTTCAATTAAAATGTACGGTGGTGCACGCAGCATGTGTGCTTCATCAGTTTGAAAGAGAATTTGAAAAGTAGGCCGAGGACCACCGTTTAATTTCTTTCAAGTCAGTCGGTCTTCAACAGAGGCTTCAATGCAGACTGGCTGATCTCCAGGCAGAGTCAAATCTTTTGGCCAGGGAAGCATCATGGCCGCAGGCTTCACGCTAGTTCATCAACATGTATTAAATACCTACGTGTATTCATTTAGTTGAGGAATGGGCAATTGATTCTGCTAAGGGGCCACACGAGAAACTGGAACGCTTGCCGAGGGCCAAGCTAACATGCTTACCTCAACTTTTGTCGATGTTATAAAAAAACGTATTGTCCCGTTTCAGTAAATTGCGACACGAGTAGATGTGGTATGTATTGCTACAATTAGAAAATTGTAAGTGGTCAGGGTGGCACGGTGATCGACCTGTTCGCATGCCGGCCTCACAGTGCAGAATTCCAGAGTTCCATACAGGCCGTAAGCCTGTATGGAGTTTGCATGTTTTCCCCGTGCTTTCTGAAATCTAGCGCCGCATATTTCATATTTTACTTTGACTTCATGGCCACTGTGAGGGCCATACAGAGACTGTGGCTGCGCTTTGCCCGGGTCTGATTTAGCCCCAACCTCAATCTCTCATTGGCCACCCAGTGAAAGTGCCGCTTGGATGGCTGAGGTTGTTTGTAGCTTTGATCTCGAAAAGATGACGTTCCTTCATGCGCTGTCATAGTTTTGCAGATAATCATGCCACAGCGTGGATGTGTCATTTCGGAAACTTAAATGCATGGCTATTGAAAGGCTTTCACAATAAATATGCTTCCACTCATTGTATTTTTGAACTAGTCATTTGCAACTAGTGACCTTAAAAAATGAGATTGTTTGATGTGGGCCCATTTTAATGTCTGCCCAGTTGGAGTTTGATTGCATGTTCCTCACCCCAAAAAATCTTTTTGTTTTGTTTTTTTCTTGAATCAAACATAGCCTGCAAGCGGTAAATTTCACAGTTTGCACATGTCAAGATGACTTCTGAGTGTGATGGCTTTAAATTCCTCCATAGGATATTCATGACGGCGTTTCAAACGAGGGGATCTTTGTGTCCAGAATTATTGAGAGTGGACCAGCGGACAAGGAAGACGGCCTTCAAATCCACGACCGGATTACTGAGGTATGTAACTCCAGTCTTGCAAAAGGGAAAATTGGATACGATAATGCAGATGCGAAATTGAATGATGTATCATGCCTCTCAACACTCACTGAATATTTATGCCTCAGTGACCGCACAAATCATCTCAAGATGACAACATGACACCTCGCATCAGCATTTTGGGATTTTATTGTCGCCAAGAATACGAGTCGGGTGTGCAATGGCAAAACGTTCTCACATTGAGTTCTTTGGGACAACACTGGAGCCATTATTAAGTGGGACTTCATTGCAGCCAGACCGAGATTACATTTTACTTGCTTACTTGACTTTTACTTGAGTATTTTTGTGAAACAGAAAAAGATCATTTCACTCCGTTACTTTTGACTCCATCTCACTGATCACCGAGAGTCAGGCAGTCATATGACTGCGCACAAAGTCTCTGCATCCCCACGCGGAAGAAAGTTTTCAAATTGACCCATTGGTGTCTGGCGGCAGAAACAGAGACAGACGAGGCTGAACGCCACTGGCCTCGCATTCCATCTGTGATTACCTTATACACTCGAAAAAAGAAAAGGGAAGTCATGCGCTGAGTTGCTTGTCTAATCGCTGCCAAGTGAGTCTATTGTGTTGCTTCGAGAGTGTAAACATCCAAAGTTAATTTAGGGCTATGTCGTGGGGCTCAGCATGCATTCATTTGTGCTATTTTATTTAGATTTCATTTATTATGTCACCGATTACTATTAGCACTATTATTATTAATATTATTGTCATTATTATTATTACTAATTATTATAGCATTTCGAAACAGTCATTCCTGGCCCCGTCACACCTCAGCTGGATGACTGGAATGCCCTTTACTTTGGAGTCAGCCAATCCTCCATGAAGTGTCTCAAGTTGGTCCAGAATGCTGCTGCTCACCTCTTGACTGGTACTCGTAAGAGGGAGCACACCACTCCTACTCTGGCAATCTTTTACTGGCTCGTTTTAGAGTTCTTTTGAAGATCCTTTTATTTGTTCTCAAATCTTGAAACAGCCACCTTACCTCTCGGAGCTCCTTCGCATCTGCCTGGCAGCTCAGGGTCTACGGACCAGACACTATTAGAAGTACCGAGGACTAGGTGGAGGCTGAGAGGGGATCCAGCTTTTTCCGTTGCCCCTCCTTCTCTTTGGAATGACCTCCCGCTGAATATTTGGCGAGCCCCCTCGGTGCCCATCTTTAAAACTCGTCTTTAAACTCATTTTTATTGTCTGGCTTTTGACGCTATGCACCGTTGGCCAAGGCTCGTTGACTCATCTCAGTGAGAAAGAGTCCAATGTCGTCTCTGCGTCGACAATGATGCTCATGAAAAAGTGACAGAGCAGGATCCTCCTCGCTTCTTGGCAAAATCTTGTGTGGAAAAAAGGCCCGCAAAACCAAAGGTCAACTCGTGGGATGTGTTGAAAAACTCATCAACACAAAGGTTGCTTTGATAGAAGCGTTGTCAGCCCGAACCTTACACAATGGCTTCAGTGAACAAAGAGGTTTCTGTGGATTACCGCACGCCACGAGATGACAAATATGGTTTGTTGTCAAACCTCGATGAAATTGCCCCAGGCTTTTTTTGACCAATGCTCTGCTGATGAAGATGTTTGTGGGAAACGCCTTGAAGAAAAAAATTGCGCTCTCTGTCATCCCTTTGCTTGAAAACTACGTGCTCCCATAGCGGTCGCAGCAATTTTTTCAAGGCCTCAACGACGTTTGTGCTCACTTTTCAGCTGTGCGATTGAAATGATTTTGGCAGAAGTACAACGGTCATCATTTATCTGCCGCATGGAACATAGGCTTCGGGGACCTGTGCCCTCTGACCAGTCAATTCTTTTAGGTGCTAAGGCCAAAGTCGTTGTCTCCTCCCATTGGGGGGGCACCCACAGCGAATCCCTTGCATGATCCATTTGGCACACTTTTTAGGCCGGATACCCTTCCCGAGCGAGTGCCGTTTTCCCAGCAAGCGAGCGTAACGAATCATTCTGCTATCACAACGCCAAAGTTTAAAACACTTCAGAATGGTTGTTCCACGCTCTCGCTTTTTTTCCAGTGGTAACCTGATCGTAGCGGCGCGGTCATATTTCGAGTGCTCTCTCTTTGTCGGCCCGACTTGAGTCAAGACTTCCGTGTCATGTACTTTTAGATTTCACTTCAACCACATCTGTCATCATGACAAGCCTGCTATTGTTTTGGTTGCACGCGTGACGTAAATTGACCTCTGGTTTGCTACGTTGGTTTTTTGAAGAAACAGAATCCATATTGCCCAAAGCAATTGCCGTGTTAGTATTTTGAAAACGACTCCTTGTGGCTCCGTCCTCGTTTGTATATTGTGTGCGTTTATTTGAACGGTATCGGCTTTCCTTTCTGTTTTCTCTTCACAGTAATAAACGTGACCTACAATGTGCGTCTCAACGATTAAGTGTAGCAGTTATACATACAAGGCACAAAGCAAGCCTTTCACTGGCACGTCAAACGACAAAAAGCGGCCTACCGCACGTAAGGCCCGAGGAGGCAGAAACTGCAGCGCCGTTGTCGAGGTGTTCATAATTCCACTAAGTCTATATGGATGTAGCACGTACATGAAGAGCCACGGCTCGTACTTCTACAACAAGCTCTTAGCGAGGGGGTGTGATAACAGATGGCTTTCCTCGAAGTGAGCTTTTAGGAACCAGCACATGAATGCGCCCTTGTTCAGTCAGAAAAGCTTGCGCTATGCTCGCATTTCCCGTAGACCCTCACAAGATGAAAATATCCCCAATCAGGTTTAGTTTGCGGCCACTTATTGTGGTTGTTGTTATTTGTTTTAACCTCCTCTAAGTGTTTGTCCTTGATGTGCAAGGTGAAATGTTTCCCCAAAGGCTTTTAATAGAAAAAGAATTGCAAGAAATGAACGTGGCACACTGCCTTTTTCAAAGGCTAATTACTAATTTAGCCATCCAATTGTGACATGCATACTGTACATCACTTCGACAATCCAAATTAACCAGACAAATTAAACCTTGATTGCCAATCACCGACTTCAATACATAATTTTTTTTCTTAAGTTTGTTATTCAAATTTGTTTATATGTTAGGATCCCCATGAGCTGTGCCTTTAGGCAGTGCCAGTCTTCCTAGGATCCTCTTAAAAAAACAACATACATTTAAAAAACATTCATTTTGAAAGAAAATACAAAACAGCCATTTTTAGTGACTGTTTAGAGTCGGTGGAGCAGAATACATCAATTCACACAAGTCAAACTTGAAAGTGGACATACACAGGAGCTTTTCATCAGAAAGCAATATATTCAATTCCAAGTCAGACTTTTGTCATTAAAATGACCTTGAAAATCGGAAGACAATGATGACGTCTGGAAAGGCGTTGTCAGTGTCACCTTTTAAATTGTCAGCAAACATTCTCGGGTCGGGGGCACAGGGAAACGCCACTTCTCATACAGTGGGTAGTACTTTATATGTGGGTATGTTTTTTAGAGGAGAAGGAGGGGGCTAGCCAGCAGGAATGTGCTCCAGCTAAGATAATATTTATATAAATGTATACACTTCTCGACTGCTGAGTGCAGAACGGAGGGGCAAAATTCCACAAAAGAACCTTTTCATTCAGTCTCAACGAGGCCAATCATCCCAAAAGCACTGTCCAAAAGTCGCAGACATGCCCGTGTTCTGCAAAGCTACGCTTTGTTACTTTTAGCCACCACTATAGTTAACCGGTTTGGGATGATTTTCGCCCCGACATCTTGGAAGACGTTTCATTTTCAAGGTTGTCGGCCCGAGTTGTTTTGGAGCCAATTATCGGGACAAATCCACTCTTTAAAGAGTCCCGACATAAGAATAAGCTTGTAGGAAAATCTTCTGAGTTATGGATAAGATAGTTGAGCATTTATCGTCCTCGGTCAGGAAGGGGCAAATCGGAACAAAACATCCCGACTTTGTTTTACCCGTCGGCTTGACCTCATGAGTGCTGTGAAAAAAAGAGTGCCTCTGAAGTTAGTTGCCTGAGGTCTCTACTATGGACTCCAATTTTTAACCAGCACACAGCTGCAGTTTCTTACTTGTCACTTGCGTTCCGGGTTTCCTCAGTGAGCCATTAAACACCCCGAACCCCCCTGCAGTTGCTTAAGTATCAAGTCACCATACAGGAGACAGCTTTTAAAGTACGCCAGCCAGCACTTCGAAGGTACTGACAGAAATGTAAATTGAGATTTGTCTCGGGGATGCATGTGCGGCTTTATTTTTCATTCGTTTTTGCTGTGCAAGGGTTAAGTTATGGGTGGCGCAGGCAGCAGCTTTGGCAAGGAAGCACATATTTCCTCTCCCAAGCCACACTTTCCAACTCTTCCAGAGGGATCCCAAGGCGTTCCCAGGCCAGCCGAGAGACTTGGTCTCTCCGGTGTGTCCTGGGTCATCTCCGGGGCCTACTGCCGGGAGGCATGCCTGAGCCACCTCATCTGGCTCCTCTCAATGTAGAGAAGTAACGGCTCGACTCCGAGCTTCTCACCCTATTTCTAAGGGAGTGCCCGGACACCCTGTGGAGGAAACCCATTTTGGCCGCTGGTATCCGGGATCTTGTTCTTTTGCTCACATAACTCCTGAGGTTCTATTTTTAAATTTTGGACCGTTCTATACCTCAAACTGAGCCCCCCCTCCCCCCTACCCTTGTTGATGTTCAAGCATTCCTGTTGACTTGTGTAGGGTTTATGTTGAGTCATTTTATCTTAGGTATTTCCTTATCAAGTGTTGGGAGGATCGATTACATGACACATGTCGGTGTAAAAATGCCAGTTCGAGTGCAGCGTTTTGCAGTTCATCTAGAGTCGATTTAGCATTCCTTTGGCATAAGAATGTGACATAATTTGACACAGCACATGGCATGCTCAGCAGGACGTTCCTCCATTACTTTGGACCTGTGGGGCTGAGCGGAACAGACAAGCAAGTTATTTCCCTAAGGAGGATCACATGTTGTTTGGTATTTGGAGGCAAGAGGCAGTTCTTTGTCAAACCCTTTATTGGATTTTAGGCTCCCAGCACGCTATGCGCTTACTCCCCTAATGGACAACCTGAATGCAGCCACTCTGGACCCAGACATGTCGAATGAATCCATCGCAGACGAACCATTTCAAGCCTTGTCGGTCGCCACATCACATTCCAGTGCCCCGTGGTCCACCTGAGGCAGGAACAGGACATTAAATCAAATCGAACTTTTAGGAGGGTGTAGTCGGATTCTGGTCTTAGTGGTGGCTCTACGCAGAGCTGCTTTTAGGGAGAGAGGACAGGCACATCTTTGTTTTCTCGTGCTTCTTATGTGGGAGAGGGCGGGATTAATCAGATGTGTAGTCGTTTCAGTGTAGAGATGGTGTGAGGTGAGCTGACGCCTCACTCCAGCCAGACTGCTGTTTTTGTCTGCGTCCCCCAGCGCGCGCGCGCATGCGCACACAATGTGGTATTTTCCACTCACTTTAAACCGGCCGGGTCCTCAAAGGCAAGCTGGCGTTTGATTTCTGTGGAGACGTACAGTCCGCCTTGACCGGCTTCTGAAGGTAGCGGGGTCATTTATGACACCCAAACTGCTTCAAGGTAGCCGAAATAGACAAGCATAATGACTATCATTTTCCTGCCATTCAGCCACCGGCTTTGCGCAAAAGGATCGGCAACAATCGGCTCAGGTTTCTTAGCCAGCTGCTTCTCATGTCAGCCTCTGGCCCCCGAGCGCAGACTGCCCACTGACTCCTAATTAACTCCCCTCAATTAAACCCTAATAGGCTGATTAACAGACTGGCTGTAATGGCTGTTTCCTTCCCTCGCGGTGCTCGACTGAAACCACCACCCTGCTTGATCGCTCTTTCCCTATCTCTGGCTCTATCTGGGTCAAGATGGGTTTAGCGAGGAGAGCGAGTATTTGAGTGGGAAGTCCTGTGGGCTCAAAGGCATTTTAGGATGCAGATAGTTTGGACTTCAGTGAGGAAAAAAAGAATGTATCCAGTACATTCCTAAAATTTGAAGTAAATCACACTTCATTTAGTACAATCTGGAGGATAATTTACAACGGCATCGAGTTACTCGTGTACTGTGACTACATAAGTTCTCATCTTTCCTGAAACTCTAGTAAAATGGTGGCTTTACAATCAGTTTTTGCCCAACAAATCAGAGCTCTCTTCTGAAATGGAGTTTGTTTGATAAGCTTCCTTGCTACAGAATGCTAGCATTGTTTTACCCCACACCTAAGGACAATTTTGAGTGTTCCATTAACCTGCCGTGCAGGTTTTTGGGAATGTGGGAGGAAAGCGGAGGACCCGGAGAAAACCCACGCAGGCACCGGGAGAGGCCGAAGCCGGAATTGAAGCCTGCACCTCTGCGCCCTGAGGCTGACGTGCCGCCTGTATGAATCCACTTTGAACTAATTCATACCAAGCACAGAAAACAAACGTCGATTAGCAGTGGGCGGCCTGCACCGTAGAAGTCTACCGGTATCTATTAAATGAAGAAGTAGTTAAGAATAAATCAAAGTAGTCTAAACAAGGCCAAAGCTGCATATTTCCCGTCAAAACCGATCCCGTGTCCGTTCCAACATCTTAAAAGCCCACTTCAGATGGGTGTATCCCCTTTACAGATAAGATCTCGAACACTCCAATGAATGTAATGATCTTACTCATATGATTCGGGGTGACAGTGAATTCAACATGTTTTCGTTCAAGTGTTGGGCTTTCACCACACACTCATTTCCACATCAGTCAGGACTTTATGGAGGAACTGTCTCCATGCTTTCATGGAGTTATTGCTTGAAATTGCTTCATCTTTTTGTTCCCACAGCAGTGCGCGTGTGTGTGTGTGTGTGTGTGTGTGTGTGTGACTTTCATCTCTACTCGTCCTTCATCTGTCAGTTCAACCATTTTCATTTTGGAAAATAGCTTGGCTTGTGTACCGGAAAATTTCACAAGAAATACATCTTTTTTTGACAACCTGCTTACTTTCTACCGAGTTCGAGATTAAAGCTTGGTGTACTGCCGCATGCTTACTGCTGCACTTAACACCTAAACATGCGCCCACATTTTCAAAATTCAAAAAATAAAATGCGCTTGACATGTTCCATCCGTAAAAATAGATGTGGAATTTTGATGCCTTGAACTGTTTCCTGACTTCAGACCTGCTCTACTGGGGCAATGGCCAACACCGCCACTAACAGATGTTGGGTTTCATTTTGTAAGACTCCACTAGGACTTCACAGATGTAAAGAATCACTGAACATAATTGGCCCTCCTGTACAAGACAGATGTTGAGCAATATCTCTGCTAATTGGACTACATCAAGTCCTTTTCCAGTGATAAATGCGTTAAAGCTGCCCGTCTGAAGCCTCCGCCACTCAAATCTTCTAGGACTCCCTCGAGAAGGTGGAGAGGTCACTTTTATTTGGGTGTGTGTCGCGCTATGCCACCTTTTCTCATGGAAATGTGTGCAAATAGATAGAGAGCGCCGGCTGTCAGCGTGGCTCTACGCCTCTGCCTCGCCGCTTTGTGTGGGTCTCTTGTCTTGCCTTGAGAGAGATATTCCTTTTTCACTTTTGCCTCATTCGAGACTTCCTCTTTCCTTTTTGACTAACAGCCAGGAGCTAGCGAGTGGCTTGTTGTATACCCCCCCCCCCCCCAGCTGGAAAAGTACCTCTACAGTGGGCTCTTTCTCAAAGCACACCCCTAAAATACACACGTCCTGCCACAAGACATACTTTACTGTCCTAAGAGTCCTCTTCTATGTTCTCAATGGAGAGCCCACTGCATTGGGACAAAACAGGTTTAGCGCTGTTTTGATTGGTCAAATGTATCAAATACTCAAACCCATTTATTCACGGGGATACTTTATTTCATTTTTTTAATTTGCTTTGTTTTGTTGTCGTGTTCTTACATCAGTGAATCTCGCACCTGAGGCTGAAAAGTCTGCGGCCACAAATTGCTTTCGATGGTGTCATACGATAGTGCTTGAGCAGAGAAAATAACTGTCTGGTTTTTTGGAGAGACGCTCAGGACCACCAAGTGAACCTGCGAAGGCCCGTGCCAAGATCAACGCAAAGGTGTCACAAATTATATCTTCATCGCCCGCTCACACGCAGAATATACATAATAGTGTATGTTATGTTGAGCAGTACAACTAGACGGCCCGACGTGCTGAGGCAGCCATTGGTCTCCATCTTGGAGCGCGATCCAAGTGAATATTTCCCCATTTCCCCCTTGCATATTGCAAAGGCCAAACGGTTGATTGATATGTGCAGGTGGCAAAAGTATCCTTCTGAGGAAGTGTTTCCAGCTCAGTTGAAACGGAATATTTTTCTCTCGTTGCCGTCTTTTGAAAACAGTAGCCTCAAAGCACAAAGCAGAAGCAGGCCATGAAAAGAACAAGGAGTGTAATATAGCATCTAATGTCTCGAACGTCACGCCTATCCCGGCCGGACAAAAGGCTTTTTAGTGCCGTGCCGTCCGCCCAGCCGCCTCAGGCAGACTTTTAAACTGCAGAAAATCCAACCTTTTGTCACTGTAGTTTTCACACACCCTCCTCTATGTCGATGTGGTGGTGGAAAATTGTCAAGGGAGGCCAAATCTTCCTTTTGTGCATGTTACGTTCTTAGTTGACTGACTTTGGCCACCGACGGCATGCGCATTCAACATGACGTGGCTGGCAGAGATTTAAGACAGATATCCGTTTCCCTTTTGATTTCGTACTGCGTGGCATCCTCTAGCCTTATCCTACCGGGACAGACTTTTGGGTGATAAGTGCATACAAAACATGGAAAATATGGGAGCTCAGGAATCCATCCCAAAGCAGCGCAGATGATAAAGATAAAGCCACAAGCGTAGCCTCGATAGTCTGTAGGATATATGACAATGCGTTTGAATTTCAATTACCGAAGCTGCGATTTATTTTCCCAAGTGAAAATCTGAATTTTATTGTCCATACCACTCCGCGGTCCTTTCTGGAAAGGGAGTCTGTGCGCAAAAACGCGCTGTTTCTGTGCACGGCAGCAACGGCTATATCGGGCCAACAGCTGCTACCTCTGAGCAAAGGCACGCCGCCTTCCACACTCACTTGATCTAACACATGGCCCTTTATTTTGGGAATTACGATTTGCAAAATAAAGAAATACACCCCTTTATTTTATCCGCAATCCGTAGACACCACGTACAACTGTCTCTTGTCCTCTCTTGTGTCATTTGTTGGGGCTTGTGGTGCTGCACAGCTGTCTTACCAAGCAACTCTTTTTGTTTTTGTTCTTTTTTTGTTATCTGGGCTGACATTCCTTGCACTGAAAGCAAGCAAGAGAGCAGATCAAAACAAGGCCTTGATAAGATCTAACCGATTGTGGGTTTGGTTCTGTTCTGGTCGTGCGACTGCACCTCCGTCAGCGTGCTCCAAGCCAAATATCTGTCATACCATCTACGACCTGGTTTTGGTTAGGCCTGTCAACGTTTGGTGCCCCCCGTGTTTTCTTTTTGTTGCTGTGCTGTGATATGCCTGCGCGTCTTTGCAGCTCACATATTTGTTTGTTGCAAGAAAGTTTTCAGTGCTTTTCACCACATTTGCTACTCACAGCTTTTAAGTAGCAAATGCTTTTGCATGGAGAGGTTAGGCAAAATGAAAGCCTCTCTGTCTCATCTGGACCTCCTCCCAGTTCCTTACCTCCAAGAGACCGACCCGCTTCTGCGCACAAACCACCAATGTGGCTCACAATCCTGACACACTATCCTGCCCTCAGAAACAAAAAGCATTTCACATCCCAAATGCCAAATTTCCATTTCCAGAAGTTGCAAAGCTCGCACGATCGGAAATGCCCTTGAGTTCGCTTTTCAATTAGCCAGGAAACAGAGGTTGTTCAGGACTGGTAAAATTGGTCCCATCGCAGTCAGAGCCTTGTGATTATTTGGCTGTCGGAGGTCCAAATAAACCCAGCGTGCAGCGTGACCTTCCTAATTTGAACCAAATGCGCTGGACATTGCGTCCTTTATGCGACAGCCTACCGTGCGCAAATTTGGGGCGATGGTTGCTATGTTTTGACACTCCTCCACAAGGTTACATCAGAAAGAAACAGCCATGATTATTCGGCAGAGGAGTTTATTTATCGGTTCTCATTTGTCAAGGATGCTGGAGACAGTTTCTCTGAGAGACATGCCAAATCTTTTGGCAGCATCCTCTTTTTCTCTCGCTGTCCATTTGCAATTTAGTTGCATTGCAAAGCCACTGCAGATTTCTGACTATTTGTCTGTCTCTTTGCCTGCCCGTCTAGCCATCCGTCGCTAATATTCAGTGAGTCTGCTCATGGTGATTTCAATTCTAGAATACGAAATTGTAGGTTTGAACGGTGGTAGCACGTCTGCCTCACTGTGCAGAGGTCGTGAGTTTGATCCGGGCTCTGGCCTTCCTGCGTGGTCCTTGCATGTTCTCCCCGTGCCTGTGTGGGTTTTCTCCAGGTACTCCGGTTTGCGCTCACATTCCAAAAATATGTGTGGCAGGTCAATGGAACACTTTCAAATAGTCCCTAGGTGTGATTGGGAGCGTGATTGGTCATTCGTCTGTGTGTGCCATGTGATTGGCCAGCCACCAATTGAGGGTGTCCCCCGCCTACTGCCCGAGGACAGCTGGGATAGGTTCCCGCAACCCCCACGACCCTTGTGAGGAGAAGCGGATCGGAAAATGGATGGATGAATACAAAATTGTTTCACTATTTTCTTTTCCTCACCTCACATTTCAAGACGGCAAACATCAGTATGGTCCTCCGCCATTCTTGTTTCGACATGGCTTACCTTGGCAGAATTTGCGCAAGAAAATAATTCATCAAGTGGCGAAGGTCAAAGGAGGACATCAAGTGCGCTTCAACTGCTCGGTCTTGACTGCTTTTCCTAGCAAATAAGCATTTCCACAGCACTCTGAATGTGGTCAATATTTACTGGGATGGAGGTGTTTACATTAGGGACAAGCCAGCCACTCTCTTTCCACGTATGACCTTTCTCCGACTTGACTCTCGCAGAAGCCCAAACTTTGGAGGGGGTGGGGTTGCCTACCACCTCAGACCGGGTCTTGCAGTGAGGTCAGTGAGTCTGTGGCCCGATGTTTCGGTCCGCCCAAGACTTTCCGCTTTACTCTGACACCTCACAATGACACAATTTGAATTCCTCTCCAAGTGCAGGAATGAAGAACACGCATGTGATGGACCAGGTGACATCAATTCACAAAACATGTTTTCTTTGTTGTGTGCTTTTTTTTTTTGATAAGACTGTGAAGAATTTACAAATCAATTTGTCAATGGATTTTTTTTTTCATGCATGCATAGTATGAATGTCAGCAGTTTGTGCTTCTCGAACCGAAACAATCCATCTTTTGCAAGGATGAAGTCTTGTAAAGAAGCTTGCAAAGACTTGGGCCTTTGACGTTTAAAAAAAACAACAGATCAACAAAAACTCAATTCATCTCTGTGCCAAAACGAGCATATGAACACAACCGTACGAGGTGGCTATTAAACCGCCACCGCTGGCACCGGTGTGTATTTTCTTTGTGCACTGCAGAAAAAAAAACAGATTAACTCAAGCGTTTGAGCTAGTCGGAATGCTTTTTTTTCAAAGGTTTTGCACTGGTTTGTTGGGCCAGTAAAAAGACTGCTGCTGCGGTGATATTTCTTCATTCGGTTTCAGCCACACTTGGCTATGTTTGGCCACCCGTGAATTATGTTGCGCAATGCAGAAATTCTGACAGGGGGGGCAGACGAAAGACTCCACTGTCGCGGCATACTGACAGAACTCTGCAGCCCTTGCCTTTCCCGGGAAGATTGCTGAAATTACAAGTCGTCGCTCAAGACATTGAAAGAATGACTCGCTCTCATTTCTCACTGTCTCTCTTCTCATCTCGATCCCACATTCATGCACTTCTCGCTCTCCAAGTTCTGATTAATCAAGTATGACTCTCCAAGGAAAAAATGTAGCTTTGTGGTTGTGATGCCTCGTCGCTTGTTTCGATGACCAAATATGGCATGTTTGGAGGTAAGACGTAAACTTTTACACGCCCGTTCTAATCGTTGGCTCAACCCTGACATGGCGTCCAAAGAACGCAGTCGACTTGATTGGATGGTGAAGTGGAGCATGTGTTTGTGGCTAAAGGAGGGTGGAACACCACTTGAGAGGATCTCATTGACTCGACTTCCAGGGATGAAGGACGTCTCGAGTCACCTCGTTGCGGTGTCTCCCGGAACCTCCCGAGCAACCATCACACACAGGCTTGACTCTGACTAAGCTGTTTGTCCAGCTCCTATTCAGAGAGCAAAAGTTAACATGGAGAGTAAAATGTGCCCCCCCCCCAGCCCCATCACAAGAACAGGAGTCATTCAGTCGAGACTCGCTCCCATAAAACCATGATTTATTTCGGTCAAGCACACAATCACCTTTCCAAGGGATCTCGTCTTCATTGGAAAATGACATCCGTAAATTGTAAGCGAGTGATGGAGAAAGACAAACTTAATATTATCATGTTTTAAAGTATATCCTTGAGTATATGATATATTGATTGACCTCGAACGGTATGTTCTCACAACTTGTACACAATGGAGCACACAGAAAAAAAGGCCAACTTGAGCTGAATAAAGCCAAGTCCTCATTAACTGACAATGTCGGCAGGAAGGTTCAACTTCTGGAGGGCAGCATGATAAGCCATTGTTTGTAGCGAGAGATGTTTTGGCCTCTGAGGGGTGTATCGTTGGGCTGGGTTGAGATGTGTGACATGTGAAGAAGCGAGTGTTTTTCTGATATGTCACTTGTAATTTGCATACACAACCAATAAAAAGGCCGGCAGAGGTTGCAGGGGTCAGGTGTCAGTGGGAAGCGCACACGGAGTGGCTTCGTAGAAAACTGCGCCTCCTGCCGGCAGAAAAGACAATCTCTTTTTGTTCAACTGTCCGAGTGAACAACTCTGACAGCGAGCTCGTTTGAAAAGATACACGAGGTGATGCACATGCCAAATAGACGTGACCTTTCAGCATTGCGGTTCATTTCGTGAGCACGCATGTACAGGTCAGATCGGCAAACGCTGGTCAAGGCAGACGACGGTTGCTCATTCCCTTATGAAAATCAAAGGATGTAAAAGTAATTTGCCCCTTAATTAAACAGAGAAAATAAACAGTGCAAGTGTGCCGACATGAAGGGTAAACAAGCGCAGCTTTATTGCCTTCCCCCATCGTAATCCGCAGTATTGATTGAAGGGTCGCCTTTTGTTCTCTTGCCATTTCACCCTAACATTGTCCACACAAGGATGTTGTGTTTGCGTCCGCTCCTGCAACTGGTTGTTCAGTGTGCTTTCCAACGGCAAACTCGCACTGATCGCGGTGATGCTCACATGACTCCATGCCAGTTGCATCCAATGTTTTATTTTATAGTTTTTTTGTGCCGAAACAAGCGTGCCATTCCACACATTCCCGAGTGGCATCTCTGTTCTTTCAGCATGACCTTCCGCTTATCTCTCCATCAGAGCTTGCCTGTTGGGGAGAGAAAAGAAGGTGCGAGTGGGAGAAAATTCCACTTCTTCAGTCCAATGTCACCATGGCACCACCCTCATGCAAGGTCCATGCCCTGAATTTGGGTACTGGAGTGTGAATGGAAAAAAAAAATTCGACTGTGTTCTTTGGAAGCCATGTCAGGTTTGATTAGAATTAGAATGGCCGCGTAAAAGTTGATGTCGTACCTCCAAACATGCCATATTTGGTCATCGAAACAAGCGACGAGGCATCAGAACCACAATGCTACATTTTTCCCTTGGAGAGTCATACTTGATTAATGTGTGTGTGTGTGTGTGTGTGTGTGTGTGTGTGTGTGTGTGTGTGTGTGTGTGTGTGTATGTGCGTGCGTGCGTGTGTGTGTGTGTGTGTATGTGCGTGCGTGCGTGTGTGTGTTTATATATATATATATATGTATGTGTGTATGTGTGTATGTGTGTGTGTGTGCCCATGATTTGCCGACAGCCAGTTTGAGCTGCAGACTTTGAGAGTGGGAAAGTTTGCTCTGTATGGACTGTAGTGACTGGCTACCTTTTTTTGACTATTAAATCAGATTAAGTAAACCTGAACGGCAACCCAGATTGTGAGAAGAAAAAAAAAAACGTATGACGATGTGGATGACATCACGGCTCTATTTAAGTGTCCTAATGATGAGGAGGGTGACATCTCGAGCAACGTGTGGTGGTTTTAGTGGCCCCGTCAATTTGGAATCCCATCAGGCTGGAACAGAAACTTGGCTGCTTTCAACGTTAGCTTTGCACTTTTCTTATTTTTCAAACGTCAGATTGTTAGAATGAACAATTAATTCTAAATTGCCGTCGTCCAACAGGCCAGCCACAGAAATGTTACTGTCGCAAGTCATTTGGAATGCAGATGTAGGTTGTGAGACAGCTACTGGCTTTGAATTGGTGTTTTAAATCCTGAGTGTGATACTTTTTTTTTACTCTTTTGCGCTACTGCACAATCTGTTAGCCTGAGCAGCCGCGGCAAAAGTAATAACTCTGTATCGGTGTGTGTTGGAGATTCTGAAAGCATTGGGCAGACTACATTTACGTGGCAACGTGTAGAAGCTGAAATTTGAAAAAAATCAAATAAAAAATAGCCGCAAATGACTGAAGCTGGGCAGCGCAGTAGTCAACTGGCGAGCATGTGGGCCTCACAGTGCAGAGGTGCAGGGTTCCATTCCGGCCTTCGGCCTTCCTGTGTGGACTTTGCATGTTCACCCCGTGCCTGTGTGGGTTTTCTCCAGATAACCGGAGAGATACTTCAAATGCTCTTATGGCGATGAAAAAAAATCATGAAGTGAACTGGGCACTGCCAAGACAGTCAAAAGAATTTAGTTTTGAGTTATTAACTTTCATCAACACAATGCAACGGAGGCAATCGATCATGCAAGCATCCGCGTTGTTTTTGTCTGCTTCTCTGGTGGCAATTTGGCTGTTGTAATTTCTTATTTGATGTCAACGGGGTAAGTCGCGACGGTTTTCGTGCCTCTTTAGGGAAACAGCACAATATGCCGAGCGCATCATGAGCCGGCTCCGTGGACGTGTTCAAGTATCGGAGTCGATCCTTTGTCCATAACTGGTGGGCTGATTCTCCAAAATGTATGCTTGCATATAGCTGAGGTCTCATCCGTCAAATACTTGACATCATTCAAATTACCAACACATGTTGTCTATTTAGCTCAGTTGGATGAATATCAGGTGCTGGCATGCAGTCAATATTGGTTATTTGTGCTTTATTGCTCAAAGTGTTCAAGATTGTCATTCATTTGTTGTGCTGCCAGTGTCGTAAATCAGCCTGAAGGGTCATTGATTACCTCAGAGAATTAGCGGTTTTCAAAGTCATTTTGCAAGATCTGCCACGGTGACGACCGCAAAAGATTTTATGCCGAGATGTGCTCTGCTACGCTGTTCCGAATTATAAGGTAGATGCTTTTTATTTTCATTTTCCTAGTCTATGCAGAATACTGATTTATTGAACAAAGCCACCACGATTACATATTTGGGGGACAAAAGTACTCAAAATTGACAATATTGACTGTCATTTCATGCATCAAATGCTCTTTCTGCCTCTGTTATGGGTTTTTGTTGATTTTGTTTTGTCACGTTTTCCATGTGCTCCTCATGACGTGTTTGTGCTCGTCAAGCCGGCCCCTTGCGTCTGCCAATCAGCTCCCTCAGCCACTCGTGTCTTGTCCAAGTGTGTCCCATCATCTCGTCGGCTGTGTGCATTTCCAAGTTTCCTGCATTCTTTCTGTCTTTGTCAATTCATTGTTTGTCTTTTGAGGTTTCTATCTTAGTTGTGTCTAGTTGTGTCTCTTTATTTATTTATTTTTCTTGGAGCGGATGGGGGGGATTTGGACCCTTGTTATTTTTTGTACTTTTGTGTTTTTGGTCATCCAACTACCTTGTTTGTTGTGCTCTTTTGGAAAATCCGGTAAATAATAGAAGAAATTCCACAAAAAAATATTTTTTGAGTGAAGGTTGAACTTTTCATAAAAGTTAAAAGAAAAAACTAAACAACAACACAACAACAATGTTAGTCCATACGGGGAGCAGTTTGCAAGCGACTAGTGCAAAGAGGATATTGGGCAGGAGATGTTATTGATGGTTCCATAGTGACTCATATGGTTAAAAAAAAGTGTTCTGAGTTCGCCAGACCCCTCCCCCCCCCCCACACTCACCACAGATGCACACAAAATACTATTAGCATATTGTTTGCTCACACAAAAGACCGCCAGACCTATTGCTAGATTGCACTTTCTTTGCTTTTTCTTATCTCGTCGGCTGATTTTTATTGGATTTTTTTGTTTTTTTTGTTTTTGTTTTACCCAACCTAGAAGCTCCATTTCATCATTTTGCACCTATTCAGAAAGTGTCACCCTTATTCTCTGCATGGCACGCCATCACAATTTGTCTTGAAAGAGAGCACTTGATCCGTGTCTTGGCGTGTTGTCGTCCTCTGATGGTGATATCGCAGCCGGCTCATATCTTTCTCTGCATCGCGATATTTACCTGGAATAGAAACAGGAGCTGAGCATCGGCATTTTGACCGGCACCTGTATAATGGAACTTTGTTGGTGCAGAAACAACACAATGTGCCATTGCTGGCGAGGTAGGGTGAAACAAATAGCGCTGCCGAGCGCCCAACTATGAGACCTCATCTCTTGCCATGTTCACGTCACATGAAAACGTACTGTGCTGACACCTGCGTAAACTCATGCCGAGTGTGTTAACAAAATCAAAGCAGCGGGGTGAAGACTCATAAACAGTCTTTATTAAGAACACAAGACTTAGAAGTCCCGTTTGCGCATTGAGGAACCAGCGGGTTGTCTTCATAACACTGCTCTGCTGTTCGCTCCATGCTAGCTCTCTCTCTCTCTCCCCCACTGGCCAACTATGTTTATTCTGCATTTGGTCATTTGTGTCCTAAAAGGCTTGGAGGCCCGCTTTTAACAGCCATCTGAAAGTGTAAGAGGGCTCTGTGTAAATGGCAGTGGTATTTTGTGTCCTGTACAGTGGGAGACATGTTGTTTGCTTATTCTTGAAGGTCCACATTCATCCAGTGAGGCCCAGTGTGAGCAGCTTGCCCAGCTTACAACAGCACGTCTGTTGTGTAGACAGGATTTAAGGTGTAGCAGCTCTGTGAAAGAAAAAAAACATTCCAAAATCAGAAATAAATACGACACTGGTCATTCATTTGATTTGTGTATGCAAGTATCAGTCCTCCCGGAGTCTGGATTCTTGTCATAACGGGTGACCAATGTTGAATTTCCTTTCCGATTGTCCAGACCAGCTTGTTGTCTTGGTCACAAAGGTCGACGCCGCTTGAGAAGAACTGCACTGCCTTAAAAATAAGAGAGCATTGTTAAAATTCTACCCACATCCTGAAACAAAAAGCCTGACACCAATTTTCGAAAAGGGCCCCCTTTAAAGCAATCTCAACTAATCTCATTTGCACACACAAAAGCACACAAGTCTCAAAAGTCTTGCCAGTTTGTGATGAAAATCCATCAGGCCATCCTCAGAACACGCACTTCATTTTTACAGAGAACACAGAGAGTCGATTTGGACTTAAGGGAGTGCTCAATCGAATCACTCATTAGATCCATTTTCCAGTTTTTTCTTTTTTTTTTTCAAAATTCTAATCTATCGTGCTTTGCTCATCCAATTCCCATAAATAACAAATCACCATCACTAGCAGGAACAATTCCCAGAACACCCCAACTTATGAACGCCACCCAAATCACCATAAAAAATAGGAGCACTTTCAAAGAGGCTCTACTGTATGAAAACATTCAAATCCACATAAAGAGATGATTTATGAACAACGCAGCACACGCCTCTGTGCCACTCTGCTGCATCTCTATATGGTCATTTTGTTCCAAAGATGACCGAACCACGAGGCGGGGAGAACAAAGCAGGAGGTGGAGGGGAATTTTAGAATCCTTCCTCTTAAGAACTGCAAGACTGCTGGTTTCCATCTTTAAAAGGCAGATTTTTTTTTTTGATCGAGTTGATTTACTGGATGCATGTTTAAAGCATCAATTATGAAGACACATATATTGGACAAGTGGGTACTGTGAAGTGGTCATCTTGACAATTTTTTCTGTTTTGACGAGATCGTTTTTTATAGTCTTCCTTGGGCCTCTTGGTTTGATTTGGATTATTATACAGTATTGCCAAATCGTACTGCTCGATGGCTGGATCGTATGCTGAAGCCGCCGTCCGAAAGGGATACCTTCCTAATGTGTTACACAGACCCTGTGCTGGCGTGAGAAAGAGCAAAGAAGAAGAAAAAGAAGGAAAAAAGAAAGGAAAACATGATTTTTCATGGCAGCCTGAGAAATAATCCAAGCTTGTGATGTTGTTTGGGGAGAGTGTGTCTCCGTGATGATGCCGCTTTGATCCCATTCGATTATCTCAGGAGAATGGAGCTGGATCTTCTCCTCCCTCTTGGTCTCATCCGTTGTTTTCCTTCGGCGCTATCTGTCTCTGGCTCTCTGCCGTGACAACAGCGCACAGCTGCACCCACAGCTGTGCGTCAGGCCACGGCAGACTTGAGCTCTTTATCAGCTTGATTAGTCACATGTGCCGCTGCGCTACCTTGGTGGGGGGTTGAGGTTGGAGGCTCAAGGTATTGGTTGTTGGTGGGAGTTGGACTTGCGCCGGAGAGCCTGGGTATGAAGCGGTGGATGAAAACAGCAAAGCTTTTTTGTGCCTTTGGCCTTTTGGATCTTTCGGCACAACGGAAATGATGATGCAGTTGATTTGTCTTGGATTCAATGCACAGATTTGACATGTTAAGCAATTCAAAGCCACTGAAGCCAGGATATATGTATAGAGTTGTGGCAGACAATGCATTTGCTTCATGGGCCTCCAGCCTTCATACTAGAGAGAGAGAGAGAGATAGATTTATCTGTAGATATCGATCTATCCCCCTCAGCTAAATGTAATGGTGGGTTCTTCTTTGACTTTCATGCAAATCGGTTTTCTATCTTGGTCATCCTGCTCCTGGTGTGTGTCCTATCAGAAGCTTCAGACGTGCTGTCATCTTTGTCTTGCATCGCTTTCCTACTTAAAATACATAACTCGGTCTTGATGTGAGGAAGGGCTTTTCTGGGAGCTAAACTATTCCTCCTTTTTTTTCATAGTTCTGCCCTATAGGAGCAATTATAGTCGACTCACGTTGTGATGCTCCCTGTGGTGCATGGCTTCTTTCTTTCTCAAATGTCCCGGAGCCGCTCAAACTAGGACAAACTAGGATAAGACTGCTTGTTGTACGCGGCGGTCGTAGTAAGACTGTGTGAAATGGACGGGCTCAAATGTTTTGAAGAGTTTGTGTACAATGTAGTCCAAGCTAATGCCTTACACATGTCGGGAGTGGTGTCCCTCTGGTCCTCTAGCAGGAAAACCAGTGGTCCAAATGTCAGTACAAGGCTCAAAACCTTTGTGTTCTGCACAAGCTCTGCCCAGCTCTGTGTTGACTGCGGTTTTTAAGTGTGACTGACAGCCACTGCGCGGATGACGTCTCGCGTACAGCTTACAGTCCACCATCAGAAAATGCTTGTTCTGTCTTGAGATCTCTTTTTCCCCTCTCTGGCAAGACATGAAAATATCACCCCACCCCACCCCCAGAGAGCCCGTTTCCTGCCGTGCCTCCATGTTGAAATCAGATCCCAACCATTGAAAGGCCTTGTTTTTCTTGGCAAGGACCGCACACAGACACTCGCATGGAGCTGAAGGCTCCTGACCATTTCCACCCACCATCATGACCTCGCGCCCCCCACCCCCATCCCAAACTCCCTCTTCTCCAACTATTCTTTTTTCTTTATCAATTCCCAAGAAAAAGAAAAAGTCAAATCTGATGTCAAGTTCAACCTGTTTTCTCGCTAGCATCAAATTCGTTGAATGTGCTTGTGAAGGATATATGAGATGTTAGACTGTTTCTCTCTCCATTTTGAGGCTTGTATCTTGAGCCAGCACATAATTTAATGACGTATAAATATATCCAGATGTAATGTTAAATAGTTCCAAATAAATGGCTCGTCTGGCTTTTAAGATTACATTTGTTTTTAATCTCGAAAATACTAATGCATCAGTTTGGGATGACACCAAAGGCCACTCATTGGTGAGAACAGTAACATTCCATTAAGTTTTTTGTTTTTTTTTTGGAAAGTGTAGCCTGCTGTCCTCCTAGTTTGGCCGAAGTGCAGACAAACTGAGCAGAAACAGAGGCAACCCCCCCCCCCCCCCATGCCCCCTCCCCAAAAAACAAACGCAAATTGTTTTCCAGTGCGGCTGTGCGTCTTGTGGGAACAGGCTTAGTTAAGATGGCCTCAACAACAGAAGCGCGCACTCTGGTGTGTCTGCTCATTGTCGTACGCTGTTTGCATGCCTTTGGCCGTTGCCCCACTGCCATCGCCTGAGGCAGTTTAACGACAGAGCCGTTCTTTAGTGCTGTGCGCTGAAAAGGTTCTCTGTGTGGGCTCCCTGTGGCATTGCAAGAGCTCTGAGACTGTGCCGGTCAGGGCTGGACACACGAGGCAGAACTTGCGTTCCCTCTGTCTTTCTGATTGTGATTGCTTGGCTTTGTGTGTGCATGTATATCTTGGCTGCACTACTGAAAATTGAGCTCAGCAGCAGCACTAATCAGTCCCACATTTCAGGTTTCAATGTCTTTGTTCTCCATGAGTCTATATACTGTAAGTCAGGTGTCCTCAACCACCGGTCCGCGGACTGGTACCGGGCCACGGCCCATTTGGTACTTGGCTATACATGGCCGTTTTTAACCATGCTCGTGCTAGTGCTAGTTCCGGGCCAGTGCCCATGTTAGCACCAGTCCTTTCTTTTTCCTCCACTGAAATTGGCTGTAGCGCTAACAGTTGAAACTGGTGCTTAAGATGGCCCCAATGATTTGTGGGGCCAGATTGGCACCAACTATGTCAGTGGGTACTGGGCAGGGTTATCATGACGAACGCAGATGTAGCGGAATGACTCCCTGGACACACGTAACTTTTGAGCGGGGACCTCCAGCAAAATTGCGTCCCGCCAGAAGAGCGATGGCGGATATGCCCGGATAGCATCTGATCTCCGACTCGCGGCCATCATCATGACTAAGAGAGATAGAAGCGTTTGCTGATTGCATAACCCTGACTGTTATACTCTACATCAGGGGTCGGGATCCTATGGCTCGCGAGCCATATATGGCTCTTTTGATGATTGCGTCTGGCTCGCAGAAAAAAAATATTCTCGCTTGTTTATTAATGCATCCATCGATCGATTTTTTACTGCTCATTTCCTCATTCGGGCTGCAGTTGGCTCCAGAAGCCATTTTGATTGGATGATACTGGCCAACGTTGCCATTGCTGTGGAAACAGGTATACGCCCCCTTTTGAATCAAACCGCTCGGCCATTAGCTCAAAGCTAATCCTAAGCGAATAAGATGGTGAGAAGAAAAAAAGATGACGAGTTTGGTAGACTTCGGGACGAATGGACCGAAGGATTCGCCTTTGTGGAGAGAACAGGTTCTGCGGTGTGTCTGATTTGCAATGACTAAATACCATTGATGAAACGGTTGAATGCAGAGCGGCACTTTGACACGCCCCATGCTACGTTCGCGCAAGCTAGCCAGCAGTAACTTGGCATATGGACCCGGCAAGATGACTTTCATTCCGATAGTTTTGCTTGATTTTTAGCAATCGTGAGGAACGGAAACCCATTCACATTAATGGTGAGTATTATCACAAAATTATTTTAAATAATACATTCAGAGGGTTATTATATTGACATTTTGTTGAAATCAATTTTAAAATACATACAAATAAATATTTTGCTTTTATGGCTCTCTTAGTCAAAAAGGTTCCCGACCCCTGCTCTACATCCAAGTATAATCGATACTATGCTAAGTTGCCTAGCAGATGCTAACAGCGCATTATCATTACTATTAATAGCGCAGGCACTCTTGGGTAAACGCCGACGTAAGCGGTGGCATTTGGACGCTTTACGATGACATCATAACATCGCTCCTCCTTGGCTCTTGGTGGGAAAACAAGCACATTCTTCGTAAGGACTTGTGAATGCACCAACTAAGGACAGAGGTAGACCTGCGAGCTGTGAGAAAATTGACTCCATCAGACTCGTGTGTGGTATGTCCTCAAAAACAAGGAAAGGCAAGGGACCTGTTGAATCATTTGGAAAAAGTAGCACACCCACGCGATCAAGTGGAAAGCATGAAAATGCGAGCAGAGTTAACACAGCTTGCCCACGTGAGCATTCGCATTTAGTCGCTAATAAGTGGGCCGGAAGCCACTGGATAAAAGCAGCAATCAATCGCGTCATCTTTTGGCAGGTTGTAATGATGCTCGCGCCATATGTAGGATCATACCTTATTATGTTTACATTATAGGGTGTATTTCTCATTTCTGATTGGTCCATTTCTTAGTAGTTCATAGTGTTATTTTTTTTATTCTACATCAGTTGAACAGTTGACAACACTGTTTGAAATGAATGAAAAAAAAATATGTTCATAAAAGGTTCAATTATTCTAGAATGATCTTTGTTGTCAGTAGCAGCGCTTCAAAACTGGCAATTTAAAATAAATGAAAAAAAATGGCTGCCGGTCCGCAAACAGCGGGTACTTGTCTCAACTGGTCCGTGACACAAAAAAGGTTGGGGACCGCTGTTGTAAGTCATTTGAGTAGTTGAAGGCAGCTCCTTCTGACTTTGTTTCTTTCTCCCTGACACAGCAGTTTTAGAGCACAATAATGACCGAATCGTCTCTTCTTGAGGTCTGACGTACAACAGTCAAGAAGGGTTGAGAACAAAAATATGACTTCTCATTTTCCACTCCTGCCCTGCGATTGGCTGGCAACGCTACTGCCCGAGATTAGTGAGGATAAGCAAAATGGATGGATGGATGGATTTTCCACTCCCACCCGCTGGAGATCACTCAGCACAGCTGTTCAAATATATATGAGGCCCCCGTGTGAAGCACTGACGACGGCCTCCTCCCCACCTTCCAATCACGCGGCCGTCACTGTCCACCTCGCTGCTCGTTTCGCAAGAATACAGCGCGTCCTTTGTCTGCACTCCCCGATTTGATGACGTCAGCCTCGGCGGATGTTGGCCTTTGCTTGTTGTTCTTGTGAAATCTTGTTGTGTTCCCAGCTTTCCCAGGGCTACCAATTAGTTGTGTGATGCGTGGGCCAAAGGGGGCTGGCGGGCGCCGCCTTTTTACCCCACCTCAAGTGTGTATCTTTCCAGCCAAGGCCAAATTAAAAGCCTTTGCAAGTCGCGTTCACAGCGAGTTGAAAGGTCCCCTCGGCGGCCGTGGAGAAACAGCTGCGCAGACTCCATGCTGTCTGTTCTCACTTGTTGTCAGCGTTGTGCCTCAGAGAGAAGAGCTGGGCTCATGTCAGACTTTTACAACCCCCCTCCCCCCCCTCCCCACACACACACACACACACATCCTGATGTGCACACCGCACGCACACGCCCTTATATAGATAGATAGATAGATAGAGCGACACACACACACACACATTTTGGAGCTGCAAAGACAGCCCGAAAGCCCCCATCTGTTTGTTTGGGAGGTGGTATCCCTGTTTCCTCGTGGCCTTATCACGCCAGCGTAATGCGGCGCATTTTCAGAAAAGATAAAGACAATAAGTCAACGAGAGATGGAAGTAAATCTTCACGTGTTAAAAGATATTTGCCAGTCTGTATTCTTTGATGGTGAAAATATGTTTGTGTGACTCTTAGCTTTTCTCAAACATTCTTCCTTCATTGTATCAGGTTATTTCCATCAATTTTTGCTTACACTCTTGTTTAAACACGATAAGGGTTCCACATGCGTGACGACGATAAAGAGTCCAAAAATATACAAAACATATCAACACACGTCAGCTGGGTCACTTGTTGTAGTGGCACAGTACGGTTCCTTTGCGTACGCCGCAGATCGAAATTCAACTGTATTTTGATTGATGAAAAAGTGGCCAATGGGGTAGTGCAGGAGTGGCCAACCCGCGGCTCGCGAGCCACATGCGGCTCTTTGGCTGGTTCAATGCGGCTCCCGGGCTTTCACACAACATGCGTCGAAAACGCCTTGGCAGTGGCGATGCCATTCAAACAAGGCGCTAACTACACAGAACGTACTACGTCAGCTATCATCAATCACCTGTACAATCAGTACTTGATTGACATAGAGGGCAACCAATCAGATGACTGCATCACCGGTCATGCGCAGACAACGGCGCTAAGCCAGTCAGCGAATTACCTCTGATTTTAAGGCAGGGGTGCCCAATACGTCGATCAGAACCGACCGGGAGCCAGCGAATCGGTCCCAAGTGTGTGTGCGTGCGTGCGTGCGTGTGTGTATGTGTGTGTGTGTGTGTGTGTGTGTGTGTGTGTGTGGTGTATGCTTGCACGTGCGTGATCGGGTCGTTCATGAGTTGATCTTTGGCCAAAAAAGTGTGTGTGTGTCTGTGTGTCTGTGTGTGTGTGTGCGTGCGTGCATGCGTGCGTGCGTGCACGCGAGGAAGGGTATGTGTGGCTCTTTGCAGTAACACAGTAAAAAAATGGGCTTTTCTTCTATGACTGGTTAGCCACCCCTGGGGTAGTGGGACACTCGCCTGACGGGGTGGGAGCGGCTGTGAATGGTTGTCCGTCTCTATGTGTGCCTTGCCACTGACTGGCGACCAGTCCAAGGTGACGTGCGCAACCCAATTCAGGATAAGCGGTGATGAAAATAATGTATGTTGACAGCTGGATGAAAAAATTGGCACTTCTTCATTTCAGGAGAAGGAAAACCAAAAGTCAACTTTTTGTTAACAACATTGGAGAGAGGAATTTACGCTGTTGTTTTGCTCAATTGTTTTGGTGTTTTAATTCATCTGCACGTTATGTACTGGCTGCAAGCTTGTCACGCTATTTCCATAGCAGTCAGAGCTATCGCTGTTCTGCTTGGTGCAAACGCAAGCCCGATCATGCCTGAGCTCGGAAATGAACTGGTCCGTGTGATGGAAACGAGGATACTCAACTCAACTCGGAAAATAAATATGTCTTTTGAATTCAGCACACCTCAGAGAAGAGTGTTGTTCACAACTTCACAACATTTGACCGTTTAAAAAATTTGCCAAGTGTATGAAATGAGGCTTCACAATCGTCAAAAGACAAGCCATTCTGAGGGCTTGTCCACTGAATGTGCTGAAATCACACCCTGCTCATCTGTCAACTTTTACTGTGATTTCTCGAGAATGACACCCTTGTTTTTGCTTTGAAAAAAATCACATTTGTGGGCAAGCATGACACACAAGTACTTGTGCCGTAAAATTCGTCACATTATATCGATATACAACTGATGCACATGTTCAAATGAAGTCAATCCAAAGGCCTTTTTTCTCGCCACTGCTGTTCTCAATATCACAAACAAGTTTCCCAACGATAACAATAACAATCGTCATCATGGTCTTTCGACCACGATGTTCTGTAATGTGATTGCTTGCCGACACTCTTTTTATGCTGTGCGCCACAGTTGAAATTAACATTGGGTGACCTGTTATCCTCATGATGTTTTGTGACGTGGTCACCACAAGTCACCAACCAACTGCCTGAGTTCCAAAGAGATCTGTTCCAGCTTAAATTTAAACCTGCAGACAGACAAGCCTCGCCAGTGGCCAACCTCATTCCAGCCTCTGGGGAGAGAGAGAGACAGAGAGAGAGACCGAGGCAAAGAGAGAGAGAGTGAGAGAAATCGAGCCCCCCCAGGCTTTTGAAGCTTCCTCCTCACACTGCCGCCTCTGCTTTTTCATTGCCCTTGCGTGTTCTCTAAACGGCCATTATGAAATGATAAATAATCGACAAAGGGTTGTGGCGGATTTACGAGTCTCCCGACTTGGGAGAAAAGTGCTAAATATGTTTTCACAATGTATCATTGTGATTCACAATGAGCGCCCTCTCCGATGTTTCTATTTGCTTTGGGTTGTCATCATTTTGACTCCGTTTCCCTACAAATTCTGTATGGTCCGACCTCTTTCCCTGCACGTGGCTGCAACGCCGCAATGACTCAATTAGCACAACAGCTGTTTTCATTTGGCGCTATGGGCATCCGGGAGGATGTTTTCCATAAAGAAACTCATAGCGGGCCTGTTTTTCATTGGTTTGTTTAGGGAGGCAGTAAAACAAATATGAAGCTAAAACAATGCTTGGTGTCACCTGGCTGACCCGAGCTGGAGCTCATAAAAACGCAGACGTGATAGGATTCCGAAAATATGTATTGAGTGAATTAATTAAATCTGTTGCTCGTGAGTAAGTCGATGATTCAGCTCAGGCTGACCTGCGGGCCGGGCCGGGTCGTCTCGTTTTGGGGTTAGAATAATAGTGGCCGTTGTTCTGGAAAATGTTGACTCAACCTCCCGGCTTCCAGTATCTATCCGCTAAATAATTTCTTTCCTCAAATCACCTAACGAATGAGGGACTCGGAACACGTCGCTTTGGGCAAACGGGATCGTTGCACTGTACGCGAACGTTCCCTTTCTACGGCTGCACTGAAAACGAGTCCGCCGCCATTTGGAAAAAGATTCTGACGTGCGGCTTTCCTTAATTGCAGCAAATTTGAACCCTACGTACTTGGACTCTTCTTACCGAGCAGACCTCGCAAGCCAGACTGCTCTGAGACAGACAAGATGTTTCCATTGTGGCCCCATCCGCCTCCCCCCAACCCCTCCTCGTATCATTCCTTCCTTCCAAAACTCTGTCTTCCGAGACTGTTCTCTGTTCTCTCTCTCTCTCTTCGTTCTTCTGCTGTGTGTAATCAGGACTCTTTGAAACGAGCGGATTTAGACCTGTAGGGTCTTTGACCTGGGGTGAGCCGCAGGACAAGTAATTAGACACGGAATGAAGAGGAGTCAAAAGTTCCTCTCACTCCCTCTTGTATGCTATGTTGTCTTTTTCGCTTTACGATCAAACAGCAACTCATGGCAAATAAGGTGAATACAACAAAACTAACAATGTTTTGTACACTCGGATTCCATAGCACGGGTTCTTCCGCCATCCAGTAAATTAAAAATTAAATTAAAACGTGCGAATTGACGTTGGAAAAAATAGCTGTGTTGCTTTTTATTGTCCGGCCAAGAAACAATGTCATCTGTGTTGGTGTGTTGCAACAATGCGACTGCTGAGCTCAACTCGCAGGTGGTGGTCAGATGATTGGGCGACAAGCTACAGTTGTTTACATCTATGGAACATTGCCTTCTCATGTTTTGATCCGACCCACCTATTTTCTGGGAAGCGTTGATGCTCTCATCGAACCGTGGCGCGTGACACTGACGACAACCCATGCTACCCTGATAGCATGCGGGACAGTTAACATTGTACAAGATTACGGTGGGAGTGGGGCGGGGCAACTGGCCATATGCCGCAAACAAACCCCAAAAAAGATGCAAACAAATGAAGACAAATGCACACATGCAAAAAACATAAGACAAGTGCAACACAAAAACGCTGCAAATATGAAACGCTGCTAACGACCAAAGAAAACAGAAACACATTCCAGTCCTGCAAACAGCAGTTTAAATTGAAGAGCAATAAATGAGCTTTGTTAAGGGCAGAATGTTTGATCCGGCTTTCGATACAAAGTCAACCCAAGCGTCTGCGAAATGTCAACGCTCAAGACCTAAATAACATTTTTCGTGATGAAGGGGAGAGCGGTGCTCACTTGAGGAAGAGGTCTTCTTCTCATTGTCCTCATCAGAGGAGGCTTGTCACTGCTGTTTTAAAACAGAAACCATCTTGAGGAGCGTCCTCGTGGCTAAATATGGTAATGACTCCTTCAGTCTCTCTGAGGCAAAGAGGTGGCAAGTCACAGGAAGACCCATTGGTGGAAAACAAAAAGTTAACCCGTCATGTCCTTATTTTTTTTCCCTGCGGGTAAGAGACATTTCCAGTATGCATCTATGACCTGTGATCAAAGTTAAGTCCAGTACTTTGCTCCTCCCCATCTTCCATTCTTGGACTTTATGTGTGTGTGTGTGTGTGTGTGTGTTAGCCCCAGGGTAGCCATTGTTATGACAGGTGCTTCACTTGAGCGGCATGAGAAGATGTGGTGATCTAGCAGCTCCCATTCCGTAGCCTCTGTCATGCGAAGAATGCCGCTTCTCAATCAAGCATTGACAGAGATGAGAGACACGCGTCCATGCTGTCTCTCCTCCTTCTCCCATTGTCCACATACAACAAAGGGAACCACTTACCAGAGACAATTGGTGTGCCAGGATAGGAATAGCGGCTGCGTTAATAGACTTAACCCGAATTGACTCTGCCTTTTGCATAATCCTTAAATTCGCGCTTCAGAGTAATTTGCAGGCCGGAGCGTGTCATTATTACAAGTTAAGAATACGGAGGTAAACAGGTGAGTGACAGAGGTTGTAATCGTTTTGGAGACGCCGTGGGGCAAAGCGCCGAGTCAGTCCAGAGGAAGAATGATGACATTAAACAGGAGCACCTTGAAAAGGCTTTCCATTTTTTGGGGGGGCACACCAAAATGGAACTTGCGAGTCTTTCTCCCAAAAGTCCGAGTGGCCAGTTAAATGCTCCTCTTGTGTTTACACTTCCAGCCGTCCCTTCTACCACTTTTCCTCACTCGGGTTAGTGGTTGTGCTGGAGCGTTTTCCATCTGCCTTTGGGCGTGGGTGGAGTCCACAACCAAGCCTGGTCACCAGCCAATCGCAGGGCAGACTGGAAACTTATATGATTTCATTTGGTTTCAATTCAGTAAGTTTGTTTAACTGAACACTTGATATTGAGATTTATTTGGGGTGGGACATCCAGAGGAAACGTGGATCCCCGCTCATGGAAACGAGTTGGTTTTGGAAGGACCGCTGAGAACTCGCCCACCTCACCACCTTCTCACACAGACGCATTTGACAGACTTGCTGCAAAGCCACCAAGTGTTGCTTACATTACCGTCGGCACCGAAGCTTTTCTTGGGATCGCTATTATTCAACAAACGGGGAAATTGAGGTTGACTGAATGACAAAGGACTCTCAAGGATGAAAAGTGAAGTCAAACACGGCAAGGCGCATGTATTTTATGACTCCCGCCTGTTTGCAGTTCACTCGTAACAAATTTATCCACTCTTGTGGCTAACTGGAAAGTAGTAATTGGTGTCAAGGAGCTTTTGCTGAAGTGATACATCTGGACTGAGTCTGGGAGGAGCTAGTCTGTTAGTGGAGAGTCTTTGCTGCAACCACTTTGCATGTACATGCACACTTTCACTCTATTAAGACATCGTGAAAGCACCACTAAGCCCTCCGTTTTGAATGGTAACGTTGCAAGATGAGTTTGAAATGATACAGTGGGCTTTTGGGATCAGTGCTTAGAAAGGCGGCCACAAATAAAATGTATTATTATTATTATTGGTGGTGGTATGTTCACAAGTGAAATAATTGAAAGGTAACTACAAAAAAAATATGGTACAGCGTCAACTCCTTGCAGATTATGGATTGATTAAAAACATGGGAAAATAAGGAAAGCCCCTGTTTAAAAAAAAAAAAAAAAAAAACTACGCGAAAAGTAAATGATCGTCTCGAGTCGATGATATATTCTTTCTGTGCTCCATCAAACAAAATGACTCAGCGGTGTGCCACATGTAATAAAGTGTCAAGACGTTTTCTTGCCATCGACATGGAACCGCAAGCGCATACGCTAAATTTACAGTTTACCACCGCATGATTTTTTTTTTTCTCCCAAGGCCGACGTGCCTATTAGAGAACTCTGAGTTTAATAGTCAATCAATTTGACCATGAGTCTTACCACATTGAAGGGCCAGAGGCATTCTGGCGTGTAAATCCTACCCCGGTTGACATCATCGCCTGTAGTTTTGCCTCTCAGCTACTTCGCTCAAGGATCATGCCCAGGGTGTATTTAAGGTCCGAACTTAAATACACACACACACACGTTTCAACTGGCGACTTGATTCGGCTTGGCAGTCCAACTGTCAGTTTTGGGGAACGGAGCATCTTGTACGCTCTCATGTTCGGCCTCATTTTCTTTCCAAACCGTCATCCACTTTGCCTCAACCACACATCCTTTAGCTGTCAATAGTTTTGCTGGCCTACTCTTGCACAACCATTCAGTTGCGACCTCAGATTGGGCTCCCGTTCAGCCCCGCTTCACTGCTAACTACCCTCAATTACATTTCGGGTTACAGCTCTGCAGTGTTTGAGGTATTTATAAACAGTGATGACCACATTTGCTCAGTGATAGAAAGACAGCAATCCCTCGTTTATCGCGGGGGTTACGTTCCAAAAAGAATGTGCGATAAATGAAATTGATGAAGTGGTCATCTTTATTTTTGACTCGGGTTCTTTTTGGACTGTAACCCCCGCGATCCACCAGGGTGAACCAAAATTAGGGCTAAAATATTGAACCTGTCCGACTTCTCTGCTATGATTCAAAACGATGAACAGGATTTAATCAAGCGTGTAATGTTGAGACGCAAGCGAGGATCATGCACGAAAATGACCGGAGGGAAATTGTTCTCACATTTCTTATTCATAAAGGTAGAGGCCGAGGGTCTTCAATCTCTCTGGAGAGAAAATGGGGTTTAGTCTCAATTCTGGCCATGGTATCTGAAACAATTCTGAGGAGACAGCAATGCATCTCGTCTATTTTCCCCGAGTGGCTAAGTGTTTGTTTTTCGCCGATAACGGCAGCAGTCTAATGTTTGCCTGCGCTTCAAAGCCCTGCTTTCTGCGGGCTCCTTGTTATGGTAGTTGAGTGTGAGAGGCGCTTGAGTGACATCTGTTCGTTGTCAGCCTCAGTTTCGGCCTCCCGTGCTCAGACTTCCTGTCTTCATTGTTATTAAAAAAAGATTGTATCCCTCTTTCTTTTCTTCTGCCAACTTTGCTGAGCTAAGCTATTTCCCAACACACAGTGTGGCATTCGTTTATTTCTCAGCCCGGCTTGTGTGTATGATTACGAAATCACACACACAAGCCAGGCTTGCGTAATTTCCAACTTTTTAATTTCCTCCACAATGTGAAAACAATTATCAGGTCGAGTGACAGAGGAACCGAGGGAGGCTCAAGAGGTCCTCAATCTTTTCCCCCCTGATCAATCGCCGCCCCGTGTTTAAGATACTGATTGAATTTTGGGTGGGTTGAAGTTGGCCTCTGAATTTTCCTGCTGGCCGAGGGTGTGAAGTTCGACACCTGAAACCGGCTGTCCGTGCCTGTTTCTGTCGAAAGTAGCAATGAGCGTCATACTGGCACCGCCACACGGCTCATCATCTCTTTTGTTTTGTTTTGTTTTGTTTTTGTGCAAAGGAGAT
This sequence comes from Hippocampus abdominalis, assembly GCA_018466805.1. Lineage (NCBI taxonomy): Eukaryota > Metazoa > Chordata > Actinopteri > Syngnathiformes > Syngnathidae > Hippocampus > Hippocampus abdominalis. Next base: position 19,444,888 of record CM031707.1, read on the forward strand.
CATCCTTGACTCTCATGGTTCCGGTCGTGCCGAAAGGCTTTTGGAGTGTTTTGACACAATACCTTTGCTCATTTTTCCTGCAGCACTCCACGAAATGTGATTGCATGCTGAAGTCGAGAGTGATGTTGAATGGAACGAATCGAATATTTTGATGGTTTGATTTGACTCTATTTGAAAACTGACAGTGCGAGCGATCGTCACCCAGGACACGTTGGCGAAAATTTCGGCCACATTTTCCTTTAGTGCGTGCATTTCAAAACGTTGACTTGATTCATGATGTAGCATGAATACACTCGATTTCCTTGTCTGGCCAAAGTCGGCCCTCCCTCCGATGATATCTTCTTCCTCTCTCATGGATTAAGTATCTTTATCATGGACAGATATGGAGACTTGGGGCATGAGTAGGAAAACAATGTTGAAATTGAAGGAAGAATTGGATTTCCCAGGAGAATTATTACAGAGAATGCTTTTGGATAAGGGATGTCGATGATGCAAGGAAACAGTGTTTTCTCCTTCTTGCAGCTCCGTCTGGATAAGGATCATTTTTAAGTTGCTGTCCTGGAACATTGCAGCCTTTTCGTGTCATCGCACCCTCAGAAATATCAAGAATTTTAAAAAACTGCTCATTTGTAAGGGCGGCACGGTCGAGGACCGGTTTGCACCTCCTGCCTTGCAGTGCAGAGGTGCAGGGTTCAATTCTGGGCTGTGGTCTTCCTGTGTGGAGTTTGAATCTTCTCCCCATGCCAGCGTAGGTTTTCTACGGGCACGCCGCTTTCCTCTCACATTCCAAAAACATGCACGGCAGGTTAATTGGACACTCCAGATTGTCCCGAGGTGTGACTGTGAGTGTGAGGTGTGAATGGTTGTTTGTCTGTCTGTGTGCGCTGCGATTGGCTGGCAACCAGTGAAGGGTGTACCCCGCCCGCTGCCCGTAGACAGCCGGGATCGGCTCTGGCACGCCCACGACACTCGGGAGGATAAAGTGCGTCAGACAATGGATTGAATGGATGGTAAATTGACAGGGGAAAAGGGCTACAGTATTACAAAGACTGCGTCACCTGAGACGACAAGCAGTTGGAGCTCATGCCCTTATTTTCTCTTTCAAGGATGACACCACAACTCAAAACTGGATGCAAAACTCCAAAAGAGCAAAGGAAATAGTCTGTGAACAATGGATGTGAGGGTTGGAGCCATGCAAAAGTCCACCAACTTTCTGCTCCATCGCTCATTCCTTCCATTTTGCTTCCTCCTCTAAATCTCTCGTCATCCCCTCGTGGCCAATGCTAATTACAGCAGCTCCTCAGCTCCGCCACCAGAATGAGAAGTTTGCATTGGGCCACTCGCCTCAGGCTGCTGCAGCTAGACTTTCGTCCCTCACTGAGCCGTGCAAAGAAGCAGCCCCAAAGTCACCGAGAATGCAACACCTGCTCAGCCAATGCCCTCGAGACCCAGCTGACCCGAACTCCCACCCAGCAGAGTCCGCCCAAACCCTCACCAAGCTTTGCCAGCCTTCTTTGGATAGTGGACATGCACGTGCACTGCAGCCAAAGGGAGCACCAGTCAAAAGTTTAATGAGCTGCGGCACTACTGAGTACGAGCTCCTTTTCCAGAGAATATTTCTCAGAGTTTAAATTTGGGTCCACACGGGCAGTCAGCAGGTAGCATTTGGAGTTGCGGGGTCTGCATTGGTTCCCTCTATAGGTGAGCTGATGATCTGTTTAGTTTGGAGTTGCAGGGGAAGGGGGGGGGGGGCAGGTGCTTCCTGTCGCCACATAATGGATGCACTTGCACTTTTTCCTTCAGGCAGAGTTAAACATGAACCTTGGCCCATTGTTGCGACTGCAGGAGTAGCACTGGACCTTTTAACATCCTTGTATTAACCTTCTGTGTAGTTTTTCACCACCCGCTCATTTCGCTCTGACTCTGATCCTTTTTTTTTTTTTTTTCAAACAGAAGAGAGAGCAGAGTTCATTGTAACCTCTGAATCTATCTCTTCGCAGGTGTGCCCATGTGCTCTGGGAAACATGCAGGTTTCTTTTAAATGCTCGTTTCCCTTGCCAATAAGAGATCACTGTGTTGTTTTTTTTCCCACACTTGGATATGTTATCCTTCAAATTGCAATCCAGATAAATACGATAATAAAAATAATCTGGCAACTACTCGGGGGTTGGGGGGAAGATTTACTGGTTTGGAGCCAGCTGTAAAGTATTTCTATGCCTCCTGAACTCTCCATATTATATAGGGCTGAAGAGTTGACTTGTAAAATTGCATGAGTCCGTGTTGAAGAGCTGCCCTGGGTTTTCTCTCTGCTCTGAGTCTCATTTTTTAGCTCAACCTCTTGTCTCCTCTCCAGCTAGTCCCACCCACCTCATCACCACCCCGAAAATGCGAGACAGGAGGGATGGGGCAACCCCTGGTGGCCCAAGCATGCACCGACACGACCAGTCAAAGCAGTTTGAAAAATAATGAGCTCAGCCGGTGGTTGTTGGGAATCTTGAGTGTAGAGATTGATTGCTTTAATTTTACTAGCTGACTTGCTTGTGTTCCCCATCCAAAGGCTTTCCTTTCACATAGCTCACATTACTAGTTCCCATCTCCTGCTTATATCCCGACGCATCATCAGAGTCTGTCTGATTCAAGGATTGTTGGAATATAATGAAGTGACCTGACGCAGACACGCGAGTGCATAATTGCATAAACACTGGCTTGGCAGGGTGCTCCTCTATTGTCATGCATGTGATTGCCCCGGCACCAACTGCCTTCCCCACCCGTCCTGCCGTTTCCATGACAATAGTCGAAGTTGATGTGGTGTTTACCTACAGGTACAGCAGTCAGCCCAGTCTGACGCCAAGATTGTGTGTCTGCTGATAAGACCGAAACTGAGTGTGAGGAGACAGGGATTCAAGGTTAATAGTCTGCGGTGTTTTTTCTTTTGTTTTTGCTTATGCTTAAACGTCAATACATTTGCAAGCACAATCAATGAAATCTTTTTTTTTTAAATGACTCCCTGAATTTTAACAGGTTACACCGGTTATTATGGTGGTTGCAAATTCCAGTACCTTGAGCTCCCGCCTTTCCCTTCCATGAATAGTGAAAATCTGTGAATAGAGTCCTCAAAAAGGAAAAGCATCTTCACCACGCGTCGAGTCTAGACATAACAATGAACCCCAAATAATTGACTGTGTTGAACAGTTCCATTATTCAAAACAAACACACCACCTTCACATGAGGCTCATCATTAGTCCTAGCTAGCCTAGTAGCCTAAGTAACATGCTAGCATCAACTGATGTGACGATTCATGTGGCCAAACAAATGTGCGCACCAGCATTTTAAATAATTAAACTCACCTCCTGTCATTTACACACAATAATAAATGTTTGGGAATACACATGAGAGGAGAAACATACAAACGCAGATGGAAATGCGCTAGCAATGAGTTCAACCAAAAAATAACAGCAGGATTCCACCTAATGGCGCTTTTATTGCTTTGGCCCGCGTACAAGAATACCAAATAGACAAAGATCTGCAAATATGCAAATTCACAAATGACAAAACGTAAACACTTGCAGGTGTTGACTGAACTGCAGTGCAACAAATTCTCAAACATTTTGCTCTGTTTATTTTGCTAGACAGGAGTGTCAAAATATTCAAAACACCTCACACGATGCTGTAGTGCAGTTTTTCTCCACAGTAAATTATGCTCACATTTTGTGAAATAAATACAGCTTTTTTTATAGTGTCAATGAAAACTGACAGTCATTGTAGAGGCATTTTATATACATTTAAATTGGCATTGAGCAAGTGTGTCTGCTATCAAGTTGTCCCAAGTGTACCAGGGACTTTAGCATTTCATGGACTGCAAAGGTTCAGCCAGTTCAGTTCACTCAATAGAACCTTCTGTGGAAAGAAGCTGTGAATGATTAGGTCTGGATTGGGTCCGGTAACTGTAACTCATTTTCAAGTTGGCCTGCATTCCATAACGTTTATGTACTTGTTTGTGACACACTACAGAACAGGTCACCATATAGTAACACATATTTTCTTCAGCTTGTTCCTTTGGTTCTGTTAAATGTCTAAATGTATAACTCGGCCAAAAAAAAGAAAGAAAAAAAAGAGGTCCTTGTCGAAACTGTGCAAAACAGAAGAGAGTATCTTCGAGGTATCGGAAAGGGGTTAAGTGTGCAGAATCTGCGTTTTCATTTTATTGGGAAAGCTCAGACTTTTTGAACAGGTGGGCCATCCAATCCTCCCCCACCAACGTTGCTGCAAACGTGTCGGCCTTTTTCATGCGGCCCAGTCGGCTCTTGGTCGTGCTCCGGTCCACGGTGCAGCCAGGACGATGTGCAGTATGATGACTGTGCATTGAAGCTTGTGCACAAGAATAGCAGCAACCCAAATGGACTCTACACTAATGCTTTTTCAGTCTTGCTCGCGTATCGTCCCTGTTTTTATTGTTCTGAGTAGACGGGCCAAGAGACACTGAGATGCTTGTTAAAGGGGGAAAGTAAGGATCTGAATGTGCTGATTACAGAGGCTTGAGTCAGGGGAGCAGCATTTTCTCCCCAAGTTTTCCCCAGGGGCATGGACACTCTTAAACTGAGTCATGCTAGACTGGAGCCGTGGCTCCAACTCCTTAAGCTCCTTTCCCTATTTTTTTTCTTTCCTCTCCTTCCACTACAGACTGAATCAGCTGGACTCCTGAAATGGAGCACAGACATGCATGCACACCGGAAGGATAGGAGGAATGATGATTAAATACCAGAAGATGTAGTAATGGGGTGGGGGGGTTCAAGCCCACGGTGAGATTGATGTACGGCTGTAGAATCTAGCATGTAAACACCATTGTGGTCCTTCCTCCCCCAAAGGACGCTACAGTGGGATTTGTCCACACTGTGAATATCTCCCATTCCATCGCGCGAACCTTTTTTGTTATTCAGCACCTTTTTCACTCACTGCGTCGTTTTACTTGCTTGTTTTACTTAAAATTAATTTGGAACCTTTTTACAGCTCTTTTTACAGCTCTGCATGACTTTCCAACAGACCTTTTAACATTACCAGAAGGGGGCGACACGACACAACACAAGTGCACAAAGCACTCTTGAATAATTAATGACATTAGTTTCCCTTATGGACGAACGTGTGCCCCAATTCTGTTAGCAAAACCGATGTCCGAAAAAAATAAACGAATTAACATCCAGTATGCTTGCAAAAAAAACGTTTTGCTTATGACTAAAGTTTAGTCAAAAACACGACGACATTTAAAATGACGTTTTCCTATCTTTTTTGAACAGAGGAGTTCATCGTTGGTCCTCGCTGAAATGATGACCTCATTGTCAGCGACTAACCTGTCAGTGTGCGGTTCGTAGTAGTGATGGGATTTTCGGCTCTTTTTGGTGAGCCGGTTCATTTGGATCGGCTCAGTGAAAAGAGCTCTCAAACGGCTCTTTTAACTTTTAACTTTTTTTTCCTTTTAAATATTTATGACAAATTTAGCATTCATTTTGATCAATGACTTGGTGAACTAAATATTGCACTCTACTGACTGCAAATAGCAACAATTATCAAGCAAAGAAAAGGGTTTTTACTTATTTTATTGAACATTAAAAAGGCTCCAAACAATAAACAAGCAACAAAATTAAACTTCAACCAACAACAATCAAACATGCTGCATCATAACAAAAATAATGAGTAGTAACTGCAACAGCAGCAGCGGACAAAACAAACATAAGATACTCCTTGCTTTATTTTAACAAACATAAGCCACGCCTTGCTTTATTTTAAATTTGCTTTCAACAAAACTAAATACTTCAACTTGGACGGGCTCCTTCTCTCAGTAATTATTTGTACAGGTACCTACCAAGCCCCTCGCCCCTCCCCTTTTTCTTCCCGTCTCCCTCTCTGAGCACGGCAGCTGAGCCACTGCCAAACCTTGCTTCAGACACGTGAAAAAGAGAGCGACATAGAGAGGGAAAAAGAGAGAGCGAGTGCGCCAGCGCACGAGAGCGACAGAGCGCGCGCGAGAGAGAGAGAGAGAGAGAGTGCGAGAGAGAGAGAGAGAGAGAGAGAGAGAGAGAGAGAGAGAGAGAGAGAGAGAGCCGGCTCCCGAGGGAGGGTGCCGGCTCTCATCGTTCACTTCAAAGAGCTGGCTCTTTGTACCGGCTCGTTCGCGACCGACACATCACTAGTTCGTAGTCATGTCACCTCTATGCAAGTAAACACTCGTGTCTTTGAGCAACTGTTTCCTCGCTTTGTTTCCCCACCGGTTGCCGAATGTGAGTGAGCGAGCGCGCATACCAGAGTTCGATTGTGTGTTTTGTTTGAAAGCCATCAAAGGCAGAGTCAACAATAGAATTCTCAGTGCGGCGTGTATTGTCAGAATTGGGAAGATTTGTGATGTAATCGGGGGTTAATCTCTTCTCTGGTGCTTGCTAAGCAGACGCTGGGGGCAGCCCGTGTGTACATGAAAACCACTCTCATTTTCACACACAATACATACACACGCAAAATCCTCATATTAGTCGAACTGCCCCCGGTGCGCATTTCAGTCATAATCTTGTTACCGAAGTGAGTTCGGTGAAAAGGAAATAATCGCATAAAGAGCAGTATTAGAACACACACACGAGTGTTTACTTGCAGAGAGGTGACCAGATGGAGTAATAACATTCCCGGCTCGGCTCAGGTTGCGTAACAGGACTGGATGAAGTTGAGCTGCTGAGCTCAACTTTATAATACATTTATTTTATTTTAACTTTGGAGCAGCGCGCCAATTCGGTTTGGACTCAGCAACCGGCGATCATCAAACTTTGCACCATCAAACTTGGGAAGGAAGACCAAACAAAAAAAAAAAGTGGGATTTCAACATCTGATTTTTTTTGGTGAGGCTTGTTTCCGGCCATTGATTTGTTCCTTCTTCTATTTGCAAGATCTTGTTTGCTGCATGCAGTCTAAGAGAGAACATTGAACATGAACATAATAACAGCACATTACCTCGAGAACAGAGACCCCCCCCCACACACACACACACTTTTATGTTGCCATAGCAATGGTCAGGAATAGGTTGCGTTCCCATGATGGCTGGGCTTCTGTCCACTACTCTCTACGCTTGAGCATGGCTGCTCTCTTCTTGAATGCTGTCTTACTGACAGTCATTCCACCCCAACCAAAACACACACACACACACACACACAAACACACACACACACACTAGGTTCATCCCATGTTTTTATGACAAGCTCGTATTGATCGTATACTGTCTTCTGCTGAATTAAGGTATCCGGCCTGATTTTCTATTAAGTTTCCTCAAACGTGTTTTTTTCGACAGCTCCACGTCGTGGCCTGACGGTCTTGCAAGACCCATCGTGTAGAACGATTCATCTCGGGTCACGGCAGCCAGCTGTTGGGCCCCTCATACGGTGTGAGATTGTTCGGGCCTTGAGCGCCCTATGCTCAAGGACCTCTCACCTCATTTGCTTATTGAGGCGTCCCAGCAGCACTCGGACAGCCTGCCATATGACACACACAGCTTGATTGACAGCTACAAAGTGGCGCCCCGATGTGTTTTGGGGTTCCAAACTCCCCTGTGTCACTCAGCCGTCTCTGAACAATGCTGGATTGTTGCTGCCAGTGGATCAGAGTGTCTTGTCTTTATTAAAGTGCAACACATGTCGGGTGGGCGCGCTCGCTTGAGTAATTGAAAACGTGGGATTAAAGAGGCAGGAATGTGCACCAGTGAGCATGACTCCGTCTGATAGGAGCAGCGGTCGGGGGGATCCCGTGAAAGATGATATTGTCCTGTGGCAGCATCAATTAAACATTCCTACATCGGTGCCCAGCGCACTGATTTCAGTTGTTCGCGGTCAGCAGTCTTCAATTGCAGCTTGCCATCCGAGGCTGTTGCGATATATCTTTTGTTATTTTTATTATTCGCGTTCAAAGTTTGTTTCATGTGCAATTCACCGACGGCACTGGCAAATAATCGCAATCTGCAGCGCCAGGAGAATTTTAAAACGGTACACATTTATTTTCTGCACTTAATATTTAAGTTGCACTTAATACACTTCAAACGTGCATCCCAAGCCTACGGGTCAGCTCTCCCAATAAAGTAGCGGTGATTTCATTTTCACTAACTTCAACTTTATTTTTCTGTTGCGTTCATGTCAGGGTCGATCTGTGGTCAAAAAAGGTTGGGCATCCAAGCTAAGTGACGTGCTAGCATTCTGCACTCACTTCTCTGTGTATATGTTCGTGGACCGCATTGGTCTGGCCATTCTGATCGAAGCTTTTGGTCCTTTTAATCTGATTCAACGTACAAAATGTTGGCAGACTGTTTCCACTGAGAGGCCTGTTTTCTCCTTTAATCTTGTGATTTTCCCCTGATTGAATTATTTCCTTGTGACCTTGTGCTTCTCACGTGCACACTCCAAGTCAGCACACAAGCTAATTTGATTTGGGCAAACCTGGTGGAGAGATTAAAAAAAAAGCATAAGACATTGTGTGTAGAAACATAAAAATGATTCTGCATTTGGAGCGGCATGGTGGGTAACCGGTTAGCACGTCCACCTCACAGTATTGAGGTGCAGGGTTTGATTCTGGCTCCGGCCTTCCTGTGTGGAGGCATGTGCTTTTCTCCGGGTGCTTCGGTTTCCTCCAACATCCCAAAAACATACATGGCAAGCTAATGGAACACTCTATATTGTGTGGGTGTGAGCGTGGATGGTTGTTTGTCTCTGCGATTGGCTGACAACTGGTTCAGGGTGTCCCCCCCCTACTGCCCGAAGACGGTTGGAATAGGCCCCAGCACGCTCCGTGACCCTTGTGAGGATAAAGCGGATCGGAAAATGGACGGATGGGTGGATTCTACATTTGAGATGGTGACACGACGCTGTTGTCATCTGGTATTAAGTCATTTTGGTTTGCCAAATCATTGCTGGGTAATTCAGTGTTTCCATTCAATTTCTGCTCACTGATCATACTTTGAAATCTCAAATTCACATCCCGAAAGCTCAAACCTTGAATAAAAATGTTTGTTTTGTCACCCCAAAGATGCGTGTCTTTATGAAGCGGAAATCAAATTCATTGTGAATGGGAGTCATCCTGGGGCATTCCTGTCCACATCTTTCCTGGTCGAATCTGACTACCGTCTGTCCTACTGAAGTCCAAGACCACCGATAAACTTATGTTTAGGTACAGGCACATTCTTAAAAAATAGGCAGCTAACAATAGTAATTGTTTCATTCCGAGAGCGTCTGGCTTCATGAAAGTTTGCTCCGTGCTCATTACTTTCCCTGATGATCTTAATCTCCCGTCTGAACTCAGGCCTGTCACATGCACCAAAGGATCCGAGAGGGCAGAGATCAAACCGCTCCCCTGCTCACCCTGAAATTTATCGTCTACTCATTAAACTCGTCCACTTGACATCCTTTGCATCCGTTCTCCTTTTTTTCTTGGATTTCTAATTTCCAAATAACCCACCACCCCTCCATCGACGCGCTCACACCCAAGCTCCTCCTGACGAGAGACACGGCATTTTTCTCCATAAAGGGCCCAAACTTTGATTTTCAAAAGACAGGCTGTACTGTATTTTGTTGAAAGCAGTAGCATCTCTCTTTCAAACTGCTCACTGGCTCAGCCAAAAAAAAAAACAACCAAAAATAAACATTCGGCTCCTGAGGCCTTGGCCCATCGTCTCAATAGTAAGGAGATTTCCTGACTCGTTAAAACATCTGGTCGCATTTCTAGCACTTGAATTAAATTCTGGTGGCAGTCGACAGACGGGCTTTTTGGTCGAAGCAGTCCATTGTCATGAGAAGGGCAAAACACTTTCGGCCAGTCCTTTCGTTCAAACAAGTTCATTCAGAAAAAGAATGTCAGGCAGCATAGCCGGATTTGCACAGCTTTTAACTTTTGTTCCTATTTAGGAGGAAGGTGTCATGAATTGAGGTGCTCATTGAGTGGTGGGCAATGCCATGTTTGTCATGATTCTGTTCTGTTTGTGAGCAACGGATGGCATTGGAGGGCTCCTCCTCCAGCGTCACACCTGTTGGTCTTAGTGTCAATCGCTCTCTTTTGTTAAGAGGACTTTCCAGGGGACCCATGCAAGTGTTTTTCTTCATTTACTTGATTCAGTAGACTTCTCCTGCCTCTTTGCTTTTTTGGTCCTCTACCCTGACCCTCCGGTTCCAAAGCACGACTTGATGGACCTTTGGAAGATATTCCTATCTGTACGCATATTATGGACTACTTTTGTCCCTAACATCTCTCCCCCTCCAGTTTTAACGTCCTGCTTGATTATTTTGTTGACAACACAACACAAATTACCTTTTGCAGGAATGTCACGGCATTTGGATAATAGGCTGTAAATATCGTTTTATATGGCTTGCTCATCAATCAGATTTGACTTGTTGTTTTATGGTCAAAAAGGTTAGCTGGATATTTTACTAGCCCCATCAGTGTATTCAGCCCTATGATCATGAATATTATTGTTGTTATTATTATTATTATTATTATTATTATTAGCTGTGAATACCAAACTGAATGCCAACATCGAGACGTTGAAAGGTTTAAATTCTCTTTTCCTCTCATGTCCTCCACTGATGAGAGATGGCAAATGGGCTTAGCCCCCTGCCAAATAGAAGGGAACTAAAATATGACCAGAATCCACTTGGAGGAAGTCTTTGAAAGTTGCCTTTTAAGGCACTGCTTACTTCTCTTTTCACCGCTCAAACCGGTTGGCTTCCAATTAGGCTCGGCCCGGTATCAGATTCTGATGGTATGATGATAACCGTGAGCATGTATCAGTTCACGGCTGTCACGGTATTGCAATTATAGCGCAAAAACATGTCGCTTTGACCGATTCACGTCACTTTGCCTGAAGTGACGACTCCGTGCTGCTGGAACATTTCAGCAGTTTTGGAATTGTGACAGTCTACCTTGAAACCAGTAACTTTAGAACTCCTCTTGTTAGCAAATTGTGCTCATGATGGTCTGTGGTTTCTATTTTGCAAACAACCTTTTGGGATTTATCGGTAGGCTCATAAGCTGTGTCTTGGAAATGACAGTCGAGGAATTTTGTTGTTCGGCTACTTTTAAAATAATACAAACAAGATAAGAAGAAGTATTTACGGGTCCATGGATTGTGCCTGAAGGATTATGTACTACACGTCATTGGCAAAGGGCAGACTCTTTGCATCTCCAAAAGAAGACAAAACAACAACACGTTAAAAGGAGGCTTGCAACTGCACACACATCAAGATAGGCCAGATTTGACGCCCAAGCACGCATGTGCTCTCGACGAAAATAGAGCACAGAGTCTTGATGGATTTTCAATATGGAGCTAGTATGAGTTTTCCTTTTTCTTTCACTTTATCATTGTCCAATCATCTTGCCTTCCTTTTGCTCCTTTCCCTCATCCTGCTGTCTGGACAGCGTATTAAATGCTGGGTGGCTCTAAACGAACCTTTTTTTTTATCAGTTTCAGCCATCAGTGTCCTATATCTACCACCTCATCCCCGTCTGCGAACATTCTCGCCACATCCTGTACAGTCCACAAAAAAAAAAAAAAAATCTTATGCTTGCCCTGATCCCTCATGTCTAAGTTTAACAATGTGGAGCGAATGGATTTTCCACAAGGCCAACTGAATTATTGAGGTCAGACTATGCAAATTGCGCAGATGTGCAGTCATTAATCTTCTGGTTTGTGGACAAAGGTGATCATTTATTTGTGACCCACGTTTGGTAAAATGTGAAGCCAAGTAGTGCACGACACACTAGTTTTCCCCCATCGTTCTTTGAATTTGGTTGAAGTGATTTCTTTGTGGATGGAATATTTGTTGGTTTTGTGCTCTGACCAAACCAAATGTATCAGTTCTTGCAAGCCAAATAAAAGGTGCCTTCAATTGTTTTCGAGAGTAAAGCATGAGATCATGTTGCTTGACTGTTTTTGACATTTTCTTCTTTTAATGCAAGAGCAGCAATTGCGCATGGCCCCCACTACGTGGGCTGAAACAGGAAAGAATACGGAGGAGTGAGATCCAATGTGTATTCATTTAAAAAGTAACCACAAATTACATCCTTGTACATCATAGCTATATAAAGAGTGTCAGTGGGTCTTAAACCAGGCCCCGTGGGACACTCACCCAACAGCCTCCACGAATATGAACGTTCCAGATCAAATGCACGGAAGAACGCCAGCCTTGATGAAGAAGAGTTTCAGTGAAATCAAGCGTGAAGTGTTAATTGTTTCTGATAACGAACCGCGCTACGTTCCTTTATTATTGTTTGGTCTCTCCCGCCGAGATAAAATCCTCTCTGATCCTGAATCTGTGTCTCGACCAGTAATGGATATAACCGTCAGCGAATGAGAAGCATGCGTGGGTGTGTTTGTTTAACCTCCAGATCAATCCACACAGCATGGACCAAAAAGAAAGACCAAAAAAAAGTCAAAATAAGCCGTGTTCAAATGAAACATCTGAACACAATGATGGACAGTCTGCGGTTCATTCGATTGCTGTGCGTACTTGAAAAGGCTCTGACTTGACTTTCTTTGTCCATCCCGTGTTGCCGCAGATTATTCTATAATATGCATATTTTTGTGTAGCGCTGTAGCTTAGCGCACTTGCTCATATCAGAGCATTGTCTCCGTTCCAAATAGGATAATCTCAGCGTGAAAGAAAGATTAGCGCCAGCTACAACTCTGCACTGATCCCAGCCCCCGGCGCTGCAGTACGACTACTGCGAGGATAAGAATTGCTTCTCATGGTGCACTGGATGAAAGTTTCAGCCCTGCACCCAGACAACAGAGTCGTGCACTCATTAAGAATAATTGCTAAATTCACAGAGATACCTTTTCGTTTGCCCCAGGCAACTTTTTGTCAGCATGATCTGTGCCTTAAGTGTATTATTGGGAGATTTCTGTTGGCATTGTTGTCCACTGATCTGCTGGCTGCGGGAAGAGGTGATGTAGTCAAAGGCAGCTTTTTGCGACGTGGGATAGAAAGCCAACCAAAGAAAAATAGGAATTGAGAGGAAGACATATTTGGCCAAAGGCTAAAGAGAGAGACAGCTTGAATGAACTTGAGGTTTCAGGTTTCTTTTTTTATCCAGACAATGCTCTGTTTTTGGTGAAAGAAAAACTCTTACCTAGCTGACCATTCCTGCTGTCACTTCAGCCTTCATTGGAGCTGTGACGGCTTCCTTGTGACGTGTCTTCGAAACAGTCGATCGGCTCGGGAAACCTTCAAGTCCTCCGAGTGTTTGAGCGCAGCCTTGATCGGGTCAGGGAGCCTTATTTTGAACACAAGAAGAAGTGACAGCTCAGACGAAGGCTGGAGTGACAGCCAAATCTTTCAGCGAGGTAAGAGTTCTTGTCACCCCCCTCCTCCAAAAAAAAGACCTTTGTCTGGGAAAAAAGAAACCTTAAACCTAATATAAACAACGAGTATAAAAGATCAACATCACAGCGCTCGTGAATGAACTTTGTTGTTATCTCAATTATCATTATTAATTATCCATTCAAACACAGGGAGTGATTGGAACCCACAAGTTTGTTATTGCAATTGTCTTGAAGCTGAATGTGTTCTGATCCTGGAGATGGTGATCAATGGGGATGCCTGGCTGGATGATGGGCCACGATAACCAGAAATCAGGCCTAGCCCATTGGTCCACAATAAATGAAAACAATCCTTCCCGGCTGGGGAAAAATCAAATTGCAGGAATGGTACCATTCTTTAACCTTGTCGAAATATTCACAAAGTTTCACATGCCCAATTCCGATGAATTCAAAGAGGAATAGGAATGGTTGTGGCTGTCTCGAGTGCACGTTTATCTTTGCTTGGCAAAATGGGGAAACTGCAGGGCCGATGCCAGGTCTGGCTTATGCAGCCAGACGAGTTGTCCACACGTGCACACATGTACACATGCACACACACACACACACACACACACACACACACACACACGCACGCATGGCATCGGACAGCGTGCAGAACAGCGTGTCACAACGCATTGGATGCTCCACTGGGTAAAGTTTGTCTGGCTAAGCTGGAGCCATATTTTTCCAATTTATTTGCTTCCCCTGGTTTTTGAATTAATGTTTGTAAAAATGCACAGTGAATGAATTGCTTGCGTTTGATGGATTAGTATATACTTGAACCCACAGTGCATCAAACCACTGCGTAATGCTATTTGACTTTGCAAGATGCACCAAAGGCAAAGAAGTCCGTGAATGTTTTCCAACGCATCGGCAGCGTTATGAAATGTAAGCAAAGAACCCCCAATGGTATCAGAATTCAACTCTACGATTATAACAAGGTCGAATTTTGCCTAATAATGAAACCTGACTTCCAACGTTGTTGGAGAAACTCTTTCAAATTGTTCTCTGATCTTCTGTAATGAAAGGGTCCAAATTAAAAAATTTAAATTAAATACCCCTCCCAGGAAGCTTGTTTTATGAGGAATACGTCTCAGTAGGATTCAGTGCAGTTGCGCAACTCCAATCAAATGTAGCTTTGTACTGGTCTGACAGTGTCAATGAAATTTGATTCTTCTTCTTTTGTAAGGGCAAAATTCATCTCTTGTACTGTGGTGCGTGTACCGTGTCTACATAAACTCCCCTTCACTCGCCTGTTTCATGTTGTGCATTAATTAGGCAGCCGCCCGCTTGAACGAGGGGATATTAGCCTCACGGTGAAATCATGAGTGTGCCTTTGTCATGAATATGCAATGAGCGTCTCTTTCATAAACATGAGGGGCTGTATATAGCCCAACTCCGGCTCTGGCCACCAGTAATTCAGCAGAGGCTTTGCCGGGAGGTGGGCAGGGAGGGAGCATGTGAGGCGAGGTGAGGAGGGGACGGGCTGGGAGACGCGGCCGCAAGCAGGGAGAGTACAGTCCCGTCAGTCCGAGACACAGCAAACGGAGACGGAATCATTCCGGAGGGAGACGGAAGATATCTGCTTCGGGTCTCTTGCCGCCCAAGCGGCCGCTGGGGGGAGCCTGCATGGTGTGACCTCCTCCACCATGGGATGCAGCCTCTGTCGCCTGCAGAAGCCTCGGGAACAGTATCAACTTCTCTATGAAGTCTGCCAGGTACTGTCACCCAGCGTGTTCGGTCAAGGCTTGAAAGGTTTTGTTTTGGCACCAGCCCGCAGCGGTAACTTGGGTTCTCGTTGAGTTGTTGCCGAGCGGACAGCTGAGCAGGCTGAACTCTGGCCGCAGGGGTCATTGTGAGGTGGCGCGCTTTTGCTTAAAGGGAGACGATGATGAAGAGGTGACAGCTCTCTCAATGTGTCTGCTAGTGTGCGCCGACCTGCGTCCACCTCCTCATTGTCACTCGAATGCTGATTCCGTGTGCTCAGCCTTTAACCCCGGTGTGAATTTATACAAAAGTTTATATTTAACAACGGGGGCTTGTTTTGCACTTTTTTTTTTTTGTCGACAACTAAAATTAAGCATCTTTGACATAAGCTATCTTAACACATTGTTTCCAGTGTCATTTATTTGTAGCGCTGAGACAACTCCTAATATGGGGCTTTATTTTATTTTCAATAAAGACATCCATGGGAGAATTTCATGAATTAACAGTCCGACTGACCTGTAGAATATACTTGTCAAGCTTTCTATATTTGTCTTAAAGGAATCACAGAACCAACTATCCAAAATAAAATCAATCCCCACTGTATGCAAGAGCGTAAATAGTCATTTCAATATCGTTACAAGCTTTCCCGTTCGATTTCATTTCATCGCTGAGCATGCAATTTATTATCAAGTGGATCGAATCGTCAAGTCTCAGTGAGCTACAAATTTCCTACCTTCCTTTTCATTTGAATTTTGGACATGACAATAATTTACGATCAGCTGTGCCATTTTGCCTAATAGTCACGGGTGCGCGAATGCTAATCGATTCATAATATCATCTTTCGTCTTAGTGTATTACGTTCCAGAGGTCGGCGAGCGCATGACTTTGTGTGGCAGTGATATGTTCATGGTAGAAAACGTTTTTTGTGTGTGTACAAAGGAGACGAACAAGTTGGGGCGTTCCTGCGATTGGCAAAAAAGAGATGCAGTTTGTTTATTGCTGCGTTTTCTTTTGTGGTTAGGCAATTCACAGAAAAAGCATCCCGGTCTGGCTGTCAGGACGCATTTTATTTTGTTAGCACTGCAAAAAATGCCAGCGGTCTTCAAGTTCAAGTATGATGTGGGCCCAGATCAACTTTGAATATGCTGCTTCTAACCGAGAAGAGGGTCTGGGTTGAGACACTGACTGCTGCTTTTTTAAACATTGCGGTCAGACTTTGATTTAGGTGTCAGTCCCTATTCCTAAATCCTTACTTTATATGATTGGCAGCCAACAACGTAGAATTTTCTGGGTTCTGTGCAGTGCTCTGTGACAACAGGTTCAGCCTAGCCAATCAGGATGCAGAACAGAATGCGCTGTAAGAAAAAAGATCATCACAAAAAGAAATCTATGAAACAGCGAAGCCGTGAAAGATGAACGTTTTTATGGCGAGGGATTACTGTAAAGGAATATTCTGATCAAGCTCTTGCGCCAATATTCCACCTGGAAATGATAACATCGAATCAATCCTGTGTTCTTCTATCACGGTTTGGTTTGGGGCCGCCACAAAAATGGACAAAATCCGACTTCAACGGACAGTTAGGGCGGCGGAAAAAATAATTGGCACCGCCCTACCCACACTTGAGGACTTGCACACTGCAAGAATCAAAACAAGGGCACGGAAAATCCTACTGGATCCACCGCACCCCGCCCACCACCTTTTCCAGCTACTCCCCTCAGGCAGGCGCTACCGATCCATGCGCACCAAATCCAGCAGACACTTACACAGCTTCTTCCCTCTAGCCATTAACTCCCTAAACAGTCACTGATTTATACTCCACCGCACCAGACACTTTAAAGCGCTCAAGGACATCTGCATAATTGCACACTTCTTGTAAACAAATACTGCTACTGGTCACTTTAAAATGGTTCAATGATTTTCTGCACCAACTGTTATAGTATTGTATCCTACCACTGATCATTTTAGCTCTCCTTAATACTTTGCACTTTGTCTCACAGTTGTCACTGTACTACCGCACTACGGTTCACTACATTACGAAATGTCCTTTCATACTATTGTCATGTCCTTGTTTATGATGATACTAATGCAGCGTGTTATACCGGAGTCAAATTCCTTGTGTGTTCTACATACTTGGCCAATAAGGATGATTCTGATTCTGATTCTGATAACGGGAGTCCTGCCCCACGTCGGCAAATAGTTCCGCTTTCGTCTGCTGCTGGGGAAAGGAGGCTTACATTTTCAAACACTCTCAAAGAATGGAAGGGCTTCTATAGGACCACGACGACTGCTAAATCCCGCAGAGGTGTGGACCAGGACTGCAACTTACTGAGCTGTGCCTCATCTTGGGTTGGCTCGATTTCGTCTTTCTTGCCAATAGGACGAAGTTTTACATTCATTAATCAAGCCTGGTTAAATATTCGTTCTGACATCGGAAATAGTTAGTAATTTTGGTCTGCTCTACTGTGTTGTTTTAGATCAGAGGTCGGCAACCCAAAATGTTGAAAGAGCCATATTGGACCAAAAATCTGGAGCCGCAAAAAACAAAACAAAAAAAAAGCCCTATAATGAAGGCAACACATGCTGTATGTATCTATACGAGCTATATTAGCCTGCTATCAACATGACTAAGTTGGCTACAAATACATAACAAGCATTCATGATGAAAAGTTTTTTCCCCCTGCAGATCATCCTGTAGAGGAGGGGTGCCCAAACCTTTTTGACGGAAGGTCTACTTTTCGAACAACCAACCTCCCGCAATCGACCCGTTCCCGCATACGCACACACTTACACACGCATGCCGTAATGAGCAACAGCCAGAACGGCCGCTAAAATGAACGAGGCACGGGATGCACTTTCGCAGCGTGCTAACTATCATAGCTCACGTGTACCGTTTAAAACTGCTTCTCTTGGCCGCCCAGATTCCCATTTTTAGTAAGTCCCCTCGGTGAATTGTACTTGAAAGGAGCTGGGGGGGTGTTTTTGTTTTTTTTAAAGAACAGCCCTTTGACTGACATTCTGCCCTGCTAATAGAAACGTGTGTCGCAGGCTATGACGCAAATATTTGTTGACGATATGTCAACATTTAATATTTATTCCGACACATTTTTACAGCATCGGAAAATGTTAATAATGTTTGTGTCATATTTGTCCTCTGACAGAAACCATTGCGTAATATCTATTTCTTGTTATTTATGTATTTGAGGGCTGGGTTAGTTGAGGAGGGGGTGACGTCATAGAGAGGGGACGACCCAGGTTGAGGAGTCAGTCTGAGTGTAGAGCACATGGGCGTGAGTTGTGGCCAGCAGCAGCTCCTGTGAATGTGTTATAATTGCTGCCTCTTTTTGTTTATTAAAAAGCGAATAGACTGCATCAGCGACTGCGTGCATCCTTGACCACACTGAAGGGCATTACAATATTAAAACAACAAAATATATTTTTCCATTTTCAAACATTTTTGAAAAAGCTCTAGGGAGCCACGAGGTGGCGCTAAAGAGCCGCATGCGGCTCGCGAGCCGCGTGTTGCCGACCCCCGTTTTAGATGTACAGTATTTTATATGTGATGAGTTAAGGGCAACAAAGTTGAAGTAAATGACCATGCGAGCAACTGTAAGGTTTGACTTGCATCTCGCTAAACAAGACACGATTGTTTTTCTTGTATGCCACCGTTTTGTGCCAACTGAAGTTTGATTTTAAATGATTAACAGAAACACACGCTTATTTGAATGCTAAACAGAGCATGCAAATGCCTGTGTGTCAAATTAGTTCATGACGGGAAGAACACAGGGCATGAGCCATTCAAGAAATTGAGCTTTTTCCAGAGATGTCAACATTTACTGCATCCAGCAGAGACACTTGTGCCATCAGAAAAATTGTCAACACAAACATAACCGGTTGGCGTATCAAAGACATTAGACCCCAGAAATGATTCTCTATGAAGTCAGTTTGATATACCCTGAACAACTCTTCGCAACTCTCTTCGCCTCTTTGATAGCTACCAACAAGAGAACATTTTATTTATTCAAGGCAAAAATTTAAAAAAGAGCTGATTGTGCTTTTGCTCATAGGACTGACTGGACTTAAAACGGGAACACCACTTGTGCTTATTTTTGTGCACAGACAGTCGACAGTCCAAATATTATCAAGCACTATTAAACAGCGCTCAGTGTTCAAAAGAATTGTTTTCCCTTTTCGTAATGAGCAGGGGGAAAAAAAGCCTGACCTTGATCACGCCGCAGGGTTCCTTTTTAAACTTGACCCTTCTGGTCGCCGAGAAGCCCTGTGTCCTCTCTTCAAAGCACAAGGTAAGTGCCATGTGGAGATGTAAGTTTCGCTGCTTTGTCAGGGGCTTTGCGGTACGGGTCTTGGAAAGTCAGTCCGAGCGCCCAAGTGCGCTTAATTTTTCCATAATCACCACGTAATGGCTGCGGCGCCATGCTGAGGACCCGGAGCTTAATTAGAGCCCTCGGTACAAGTTGGCTCTTGAGGTTCTGATCCACACTGAACTGTGTCAGGTGATTGTTTGTCTGCGAGATCCTTTGCTTTCTTCCCAAATCCTCCTCAGCCAAGGAATGTCGTTTTACCTAGAAACCATAGATTCGTCTCAGAGAAGCTTCCTCTTCGAGGCTTCCCAGGTGCCAGTGCCTAATTATCCATATTTCTGAGTGAAGTTGTTTTACTCCGCTCAAGAAGCCAAGCAGTCACTCTGCCAGATGATCTCACTGTGACTTCTGGTGAACAGCGAGATTGGCAAACAGCGATGAAGACATTCGTATAAGGCAGAGTCAGCTCTCTGCCTCCCTGCCATGCCGTCAGAAACCACTGCCATCACACCGCTCTCTAATGAGAATCGACACCTACGGTGTCAAGTGACAAAGAAAGGGATCACAAGCCCTCTTGACGCCTGACACGGTGTGTTCTTAATAACAGTTTGGATCAATCCCGTTGTGCCATCACATCTGCGAGACACCGGAGCTGATGGCTGTTGCCACCGGGGAGTGCTCGTGGAAGCGCATATACTTTATCGACCCGACGCAAACGGCGTCAAGAACTACGGTCACAGATTTTGTTGTTTTAATATTACATCTCCACATGGCACTTACCTTGTGCTTTGAAGAGAGGACACAGGGCTTCTCGGCGACCAGAAGGGTCAAGTTTAAAAACGACCTCTTAAATCAGAAGAATCCAACAAATCAACTGTAAATAAACCATTTTCACCCTGTAGATATGAAGTCAGAGTTTGAGGAGTGAGGTGAAGAGAATGTCCCCCCTGCCTCCCTTTAGCGCCTCTCAGGTAGTTTAGTCTTTCGAGTGAATCGTCATGAGACACAAACCTCAACTAAATAAGAACTACAATACAGTGATCCCTCGCTATTTCGCGGTTTGTTTGTCAGTGCATCGCAGATTTTTTCAAACATATTCATAAAAAATATATATATATATTTTTTCATATACATGTAGTACAGTACTGTATATGTTGCTCTATGTAACTCGCTGTTGTTTTGCTGACTTTCGCAGCTTCTCGCGGAGCGTTTGCGGACTTACAAAAATGTTTTTACTTTTTTTAATATGTTTACTGTATTTTGTTATTCATAAACTAACCTAACTTATATATGTTTAAATCTATTAGTAGACAGCATTAAGTCATGTTAATTACTTCAAAATTTACTTCTACATGCATGTATACCATTAAATTTGGCCTTATAAATATTATGTACCTGTACCTATATGAAGGGGGAGGGGGGTCGCTACTTCGCGGATTTTCGTTTATCGCGGGTGGTTTTGGTCCCCATTAACCGCGATAAACGAGGGATAACTGTATATATCTCCGTTTTGGTCCATATGCGGCTTGTGGCTTTGATGAAGGGGACCGCCTCACATATCAGCGTCGTCCCATCGCAGTGCAAGCGCCTCAACGTTCCGGTGCCAAAAATACTGCAAACAGCAACATTGTGGATTACTCAAGGTATTTTTAGATGGCTACAAATGAGGTGTGGCTGTCTGGTGAAAAGGGTTTGACTTCTGTTCCACGGTGCCTTGGGCAGTGAATTCCAAAGGCCACAGCTGCGCGAATTCCTCACCGACCCCGAACAAAACAGACGTGATTTCGAACAAATTAGTACTGCTTTAAGTGCGGCTTTTCTCTTATCATTAAATGGATTTAACAGAGACCTCTCTCAGAGGACGCGCCAGGGGTTGCCCGAGTCGCTTCTGCATGACAGTCACGGTTAGTTATGTCAACACAGACTATGGCTCAAGTTCATCCGTGAAGGCAAATCTGACCTGAGATGAACAGAAGCCGGCCAGTGAAACAAAACTTTGCGTCATTGCAACAAGTTGGATGTATCTTTTCAAACTATTCCGACTTGCACTTTGTCAGATTACAGGTTTATTCTTTATAGTCTGAGATCTCCCAAGTGATGAAGCAACATATATTGTGTCAGAAGAGTGTTGTGTGTTTTTTCCCAGTGTGCCACAAAGGGCCAAAGGTGAAATTTGTGAATAGAGGCGTTGGGCCCCCCTCCACAGCTGGGAGGAGACTCCCCCAATTGAGAGCACTGGAGCAGAATGCTCGCGGCTCAACAGAAGAAGGGGGACCGGGGGGTCTAAAGGCTTTGTCTCTGGTTCACTGCTTTCAAGTAGCCCCAGGATTCCTGGCAACCAGGTTGACTGCGGGAGACGACATGCGGCATGAAGAGCACACAAAGGAGCCTGTATTTCTCAGATGATGTGCAACATCGGAGCTCTCTGTGGGCCACAAGCGACGATTCGAAGTCGTGTCTAATGTTGGGATGCGTTATTGCCGATTTACTGCAAAACAGCGCTTTAGTTTTCTTGACATCGATATCAATCTAGTGTTTTTGTTTCCTGAGTGATCTTTTTGTTGTTGTTGTTGTTGTTGTTGTTACATTTGTCTGATTACGAGCAAAATGTTGGCAATGTTTAATGTGGAATTAGAAGTTTAATTCTGCTGAGATGATCCAATTATCCTTGAAACTCAGGATTAACATTAATCCGTGCTGCTTGTTAGTTGGCACATATCCTCTTCCTGATTGCTGCTTGAAATTGCATATTTTTCCCGTTATAGTCGCCATTCTTCTTCACGCTTAGACATCCACAAAAGCGCAGTTTTTGCATTGGCCCTGCTTCACAGAAAATAATGTGTGTGTGTGTGTGTGTGTGTGTGTGTGTGTGTGTGTGTGTGTGTGTGTATATATATATATATATAGATATAGATATAGATACACACTGTATAATATACACACACATACACACACACCCATATCCTTTTATTGTTCCAGAAACATTTTGTCCGAAAAAAATGACTTTTCAGGGATTGAAGATTTAAGATTCATGGCATACCAAATGACCCGCAGCACCACATGTTTTTGCTCTCAGGTAATTGCAAGAATTTTTTTGGAGTGTTTTCAGTGGCATGGCTGGGGAGGGACAGTCACTCGTAAACTCGCTTAGAACAAAAAGAAACATTGTGCGGAATCAGAGCTGTATTGTGAGAGCTACTCCTCCCTGGCTACCACTTTGTCTGGACAGAAATGTTCCAACGAATTTGAGTTTTTCTGACGATATGAGCATCATTTGTTCGATATACAAGTACGCAATCCATTGCCATCAGATCTGGAGGGTATGTGCTCACCACTCATTCATAGCTGCGTTCAAAGGCCATAATTATTGACTCTGCCTCTTTCCCAAAGTCAACTCAGATTGGCTTCAGCGTCCCTGCACAAGATATGTATTAGATGACGGATAGATGGATGATGGATGATTTCATGTCGGGGCGATTCAAATCTCATTCATCAGTAATTGTTTTCGTCCTGCCCTCTCGCTCTCTTCAGGTTAATGGCAAAGACCTTTCAAAGGCGACCCATGACCAAGCAGTGGAGGCCTTCCGTACTGCCAAGGATCCCATTATGGTTCAAGTTTTGCGGCGGGCCCCTCCGCCCAAACTGGTTTCCCCCACCGCTGACACCCAACTGTCAGACACCAGCACACAGACTGATATCACCCTCCAACACATTATGCCCCTCGCCACATTGCCACCGCCAGCACCGCCTGTGACCGTGCTCCAGGACTACCTGATTCCAGAGGGGTAAGCACAACAACAATATTCTGGTTGGTGTGCAGTATGTGTGGAACCCAAGGCAACATGATGTGTAGCTTGTCCATTTATTGAATGACTTACTATTCTAAATCTGAATTGGTCTCACGTTACAGTTTATTTAGATCCAGCAATTGATGGTTGATACATTTTAAGAGAACTCTCACTGTACCCTATTTAGAAACGGCTTGCAAGTCCCAATGACGGAAAAAAAAAATCACTCAAACACAGATCGAGCTTTCACGCCGACAGTTAATTGGGATCATGACACCTTATCGCCAAGCTGTGATCGCGCAGGATGTGTTTGAGCGCGGATGGGAGCGCGTACCTGTCGCAGGAGCCGACAAATCCCACGGCGCACATGAGGCAAATTAAATCAGGAATCGTGTTAAGGGATATTTGCATATTCCCTTTGTTTCTTTCAGTGTCAGGCCTTTTAGATAGAAAAGTGTGAATGTGTTTTGCATCTTCCTCTTTGATTGATATCCTCTTCAAATTAATCACAGAGCATCTTGATTTGTGACGGGCCTCTGGGTTGCACTGCAGTTCAAAATGGTAGTGGGATATCACGATAAAGATTATTTTGCTTCCAAAGTATTCCCTGTTTTAGTTTGTCCTTCAGTCTGTCTTTTTTTGGGGTGGGGTGTTTCAGGCATCCTCCTGGGCATGAATACTTTGACCCCAATGATTTCCTGGATGGTATTAATCAGGACATCGAACGTGAAGAGCTGGAATATGAAGTAAGCATTGTTTCTCTTCTGTTTTGAATGAATGAAGTCCAAAAATGACAATTTGTTGACACAATGTTTAATTTTTGCCTGGGATTTGGTGAACCCAAGTGTTCTGTCATATGAAATAACACAACAAATGGATTCATTCATCCATTTTTATTGAGGAAGAAACATGTTTTGAAGTGTCTTTGCTCCCAGGCAAATCCAACAGGCACAGGTACAGCACACTTCAATCTTCATCCAACAAACTCGCAACATGTCAGTGTGGTTTAAACCGACTTGGCCTCCCCTTTGTGTCCCCAGGCACTGCCATTTCAAGTGACCACGTTTTATCCCAGTCGACATTGATTACCCCCCTCCTCCCCACATACAGACGCTGATATGTCGGTCAGACAGGAGTCATTACTTACTTGTGATAAGGCGTAATACGTCTTCCCTGAGCCCTGTGCCGTAGAGATGAGTAGGTGTCAGGTCATTAGATTGAGCGGCTAACGTATCAGTCGTGATGGATTTGTTGATGTTCGTTTAACAATGCCGGGATGAGGCCATCATGTAGGTGTGGGTTCAGAGTCTCCAGAGACGTCTTTGTGATTCGGCTGTGACCTCTATACACCGTGTTCCCTAGTTGTTCAAAGAAATGAATCATATTCAAGTAGAGGCAATGCGGGGAAGAGCTGGAAGGTGAGGCGGGGGTCGGCCAAAAGCAGATGTGATGCAGCTCGCCGCTTGTCCACCCCGTAGCATCTTTTATTTTGAAAAAAAAAGGCCACCAACTACAATGGAGTGCTACTTTAGTTTCATAAAGGATCAGACCCATCATTTTAAGATGGTTCGAATTTCTCGACCAATAAGCTACTAAGTGTACCTCAAACTATGAGATGACATTTGTTACAAGTGGAAGCGGGCAGCGTCTGCCTGCTGTTCACTTTAGCGTTCTGTCGGAGAGCTTTCGAAAGCAAATAGCTGCCCCGCATCTGGCTGCAAAATTCATTCATGATTGACAAGTCGCGCTTACCTCAGTGATCGAATTTCAGATTCAACCACTATTCCCAACGTGCGTCAAAACAAATTATTCTGTCTTCACAAGAAATAGATACAGTATTTGCCTTGATCCAAATTTTTTACGCACTTGTACCAATGTATGTCAACAGGAAGTAGATCTGTACAGAGCCAACATCCAAGACAAGCTTGGCCTGACGATCTGTTACAGGACTGACGATGAGGATGAAGCTGGGATCTATATTAGTGAGGTATGCTTGGAATATTGACTTCAATTTTGTTGTTGTTGCTGAATTACTCACCAGTTAAATCCATTCTCAAATCTCATCGTATCATGGTCAGCAGTGGCGCCGTGGTCATCACGGTGGCTTACAGTCTCTCCAATGTGGTGTTTGCGTGCTGTCCCAATACCTATGTGGATTGGGTCTCTCTTTCTCTTGCGTTGGTTTCTTCCTAACCCCCTCCCCCCCCCAAAACAAAACAAAACATGAATGCTCGGTTATTTGAAGACTCTAAATTGTCCGTGGATGTGAGCAAGAGTGGGAATGGTTGTTTGTCAATATATGCCCGGCGATTGACTGGAAACCAGTCCATCATTTGACGCAATCAAAGTCAGCGAGGCAAACTAAATGCCATCGGAATTTAAGGATTGCCAGTTTTGGAGGGAAAAAAAGAAGTTGCGAGCGTACGACAGGAAATTCACATCTTCTTCATGTGTCCTTTAGATTGATCCAAACAGCATTGCCGCCAAAGATGGCCGAATTAGAGAAGGTGACAAAATCGTCCAGGTGAGAGCTCATATTCGAGGCTGATCCATGTCTGTTTGGTATCGTTAACCTGGCAGATACTTTCAAATGAATATTTTCTTCATGTCCCCTGAAGATCAATGGCATTGAGATCCAAAACCGTGAAGATGCAGTTGTGCTGCTGACCAGTGAAGGGAACCAGAATATCTCTCTACTGGTTGCCAGGCCACAAATGCAGGTGAGAAGGATCATTGCGGAAGCCCACTCCGTCAAGGATAAAGTAGATTTTTCCGCATGACGACAATTTTTGAAAGCAAATCACAAATACTTGCAGCTCGTAAAGTAAACCTTCTCTCTCCTGTTACTCAGCTGGACGAGGGCTGGATGGATGACGACAGGAACGACTTCCTCGATGACCTTCACATGGACATGCTGGAGCAGCAGCACCGTCAGGCGATGCAGTTCACTGCCAGCATGCTGCAGCAGGTGCTTCTCCCGCACACGCATTACAGACACGTGCACAGAGTTAGTGTGAAGATGCAAAGAAGATCTATGAATCAGCAATAGCACGTGCGTTATGAGCAGCTGTACAATACTTGACTTTTACCAGAGCCATCAACAGTGCAGGTGTTCAATTGTCAACTGACATTCTATTAAGCAGACAATGTGCGATGGTTTTATTGATTTTTCGAACTGTATAACCATTTGAGTTTTTTCCTTACATTGCTGTCCCAACATGTGCCAAGAACACGATTCGATGCTGACAAATAATGATCTTTTCGTTGCGGGGTCAATCCATGATTGAAAAAGGGAAATTGAGCACATGGAGCTTGTCTTGAAAATGTTTTCTTGTCATCATCAACATTCAAAAAGCGTTGAGTTCCGACATCCAGCATGCAACAAGTTGTTTCAGTTCTACACTTCATGCCAAAGTATTCATGTTTTATCTTGTTTTTTTCCAGAAGAAGCATGAGGAAGATGGAGTGACCACTGACACGGCGACGCTACTCTCCAATCACCACGAAAAGGACAGCGGGGTCGGCCGCACTGACGAGAGCACACGGAACGATGAGAGTTCAGAACAGGAGAACATCGCAGATGACCATACGACAGCATCGAACACGCTGAGCAGCTGCAGAAAACTGACCTACAGCCAAGACACCCTGGGTAGTACTGACCTGCCTTTCAGCAGCGAATCCTTCATCTCTGCGGACTATGCAGACGCCGACTTTCTCGGTATCCCCGCAGACGAATGCGAGCGCTTCCGAGAACTCCTGGAGCTCAAGTGCCAAATGAGGAATGGGGGAATGCAGGGCTTGTGTAGCCAAGGTGGCGGGGCCAAAGGCCAAGACCAGGAGGTCGTGGACAAAGAGCTGGAGCTGCTCAATGAGGAGCTGCGCAACATCGAGCTAGAGTGCCTGAATATCGTGCGTGCCCACAAAATGCAGCAGCTTCGGGAGCAGTGTCGCGAATCCTGGATGCTCCACAACAGTGGCTTCCGCAACTACAACACGAGCATCGACGCACGTCGCCACGAGCTGTCAGACATTACAGAGATACCGGAGAAATCTGACAAGGACAGCTCCAGCGCCTACAATACCGGCGAGAGCTGCCGCAGCACCCCTCTTACGTTGGAGCTGTCCCCGGACAACTCTCTCCGACGTGGGCCGGAGCACCAAGCCGGGCCCTCGGGCTCCAGCGGAGGGCTGCCGAAATCTCTCCTGTCCCCTGTCCAAGAGGTTTGCGGCCCCAGTCGAAGCAAAGCGCTTTCAAAGGAGTCGGATTGCCTGCAGGCGGAAAGCAAGGAGAGGAAACCGGGAGAGTCCGGCAAACCCGCGAGGGGCTTTGCTCAGCCACGCTCGCCGTACAAGCACGCGCACATCCCTGCCCACGCCCAGCACTACCAGAGCTACATGCAGCTGATCCAGCAGAAATCCGCTGTGGAGTATGCCCAAAGTCAGATGAGCCTGGTCAGTATGTGTCGGGACTCGAGTGAGCTGGCCAAAAGATGGAGTGGAAGGTCAAGGTACGCAGCGACGGCACCCGCTACATTACCAAGCGGCCCATTCGGGACAAGCTGCTACGGGAGCGCGCCCTGCGCATCCACGAGGAGCGCTGCGGTATGACCACTGACGACGACGCCATCAGCGAGCTGAAGATGGGCCGCTACTGGAGCAAGGAAGAGAGGAAGCAGCACGCCGTCCGTTCCAAGGAGCAGAGGCAACGGCGCGAGTTCATGAAGCAGAGCCGGGCCGATTGCCTGAAGGAGCAGCTCAGCCCGGAGGACAAAAAGGAGCCCAACATCATTGAACTCAGCAACAAAAAGATGATGAAAAAGAGAAATAAGAAAATATTTGACAACTGGATGACCATCCAGGAACTGCTGACCCATGGGACCAAGTCACCGGATGGCACCAAAGTTTACACCTCACTCTTGTCTGTGACCACGGTCTAAGTATTGCTCTCGCTTCTGCCAAGGAGGAGCGATGGGAGGACGGTGACCTGTAAATAGGACTCAGGCAGTTGGGGGTCGACATTTCTGCTTCGTTCAATGTGGTAAATTGTTGTAAATAGGAGAAAAGACTTTCATGGAGAGTTTCCACGGGACTGCTTCGATGACTGCTCGATTGAACTGGATTTGTCTGTGGGTGTGGACTGTACGAAACTCGAACCAAATTAATACAGTGACTTTTTTTTTTTTTGCCTTTGTGCCTGCTCTTTTGAATAATCTTGGAAGCATACTTGTTTATTTGGAGGTATGAAATGTGCCATGCGTAAGCAGCCAGCCTTTACACAACATATTTTACGATATTTTGTTCTGAACTTCATATCTTTTATCAGTATTCTTCTGCTTTGCATACTCTTCTTTTACGGAAACACATTTTGTTTGTTTTTCCTGCAAAGTATAAAACGTCATCCTTTTCAAAAGGTCTTTTGTAAATAAATGTTTGCGGAAAATGTTTTAAATGTAATTTCCTTATAATGGTGCTGATTACTCAAAGTTATTACCATCAGCGACATCTGTTAGATCGTGTCGAGATCAACATACCGTTTAAGTGCCTGTGTTGAGAAAAAGGCATTTCATATATTATTGTATTTTGCTGTTTTATAGTCACTTTTGCTTTCTTAGACCTTCATGTACTAAAGTCAATAACAGCTTCCTTCGTAAATCCTGAGTTAGTCACAACATTTGACATCCTGTAAAATGACAGAAATAAATTATTGTTTTATATATGACGAGCAAACTTTGTTGGGATTGTTTGTTAGAATTGTTTAGTGTACTTGGTCAGAACTAGAATAGAACACACCACGTCAAGACGTCATCATAAAGCATCCAAACGGCGTTTACCCATGAGCACCTGCGATTATTATTATTATTAATAATAATAATAATAATTCACTGTTAGCATCTGCTAGGCAACTTAGCATAGCATTGATAATACTTGTATGCAGTCAGCGACATGCAATCAGCAAACGCCTCTATCTTTCTTGATCATTGGAGACGATCACGAGGCTGGCTGTGAGTCGGCGATCGCATTCTATCTGGGCAGGGAGTCCTTTCGCTACATCTGCGATCGTTATGATAACCCTGCCCACTGGCCCCTGACGCAGTTGGTACCAGAGGCTGGCCCAACAAATAATTGGGGCCAGCTTAAGCACCAGTTTCATGCACCAGAGCTAGAATAGAGCTGGAGCCAATTTTGGTGGTGGAAAAAGAA
This sequence comes from Hippocampus abdominalis, assembly GCA_018466805.1. Taxonomy (NCBI): domain Eukaryota; kingdom Metazoa; phylum Chordata; class Actinopteri; order Syngnathiformes; family Syngnathidae; genus Hippocampus; species Hippocampus abdominalis. The sequence continues at coordinate 19,474,270 of CM031707.1, forward strand.
AGATCTGATGCTAACCTGGGCACTGGCCCGGAACTAGCACCAGCACAAGCACGGTGGAACAGGTCCATCACTTTCCCTCACCCAGTGGCAAGGTGGCTAATAGCTAATAGCTTCTTTATCTGAATCCCATCAGTATGAGGGACCTTGGACCCTCTATCCCATCTGAGTCATTAATTAGCAGCTCTGCGCCTCATTACTGACGACGTTGTCATTGGTTCCTTCAACACCCTCCAAACAACCAAATGAATGAGTCTTCAAAGCTTTTGTAATTTATTTAGGCTGCAATCTTGAGTCCATCCTCATTAATATTTCTAAATTGCAGGCTGTAACATCATATCTGTTTCATTCATACAACTTAAAGTGAGATGCCACCAATTATACATTCCTCGTGACTCTCAATGAATTATTTAAAACAAGCACATCCAGAATTTTCTATGACTAGAACAGCACTGCCTGCCGTTGTGTATAATTTGTCAAACCTGTGCATCACTTAAAAAGCTTATTCAGTGTAATCAAAAAGCACTCTTTTGATCGGATCTCAACCCTTCAGATTTTGGCCCTAATGTTTGTCTACGAGCTACAGTTAGAGGTCATTCTGATGATGATTGCGAGTCATTCTGAACATCATCGCACAATTCTGGAAAAATAAGTCAATTGCTCGAGTAAGAATGTGATTTGGAAAAGGATGCCGCGCAGTGGCGATCCCTTGGCAGGACAAGCCAAAAGTAATGAACCGTTCAACTGCACATGACCTGCATTATTTGGAGGAATTGGAGCATTTATAGCAACTTTAAAAGTCAGCATAAGAATGGGCTGCAGCGCAGCCGCCTCATCCATTAACAGATAAGAAGGTGGATAATCCGCCAGCGCTGACTGGGACGCCATTTCACCAAGGAGATTGAAGCCACCTCATCAATCCAGAACATTTTTTACAAGGCTACAGCCTTGGCACACTGCTTTTTATGATTAATGAACACAAACTACTTGATAAACATTTTTGCAGATCGGTCCAAGGGGAGGCTAAGCGGCATACTGTGACTAAGGAAAATGTTTGCATTCATTTAATAAATTTTCATGCGATAGGCGGCGCCGTGTAGTTTCCCAGCCAGACCAAGAAGCACCACGTGTAATCAGAATGCAAACAGTGCTCGCTCTGCTGGGGAATGTTGAGACATTCACTGGGTTTCCAAATGAGCTTCCTTGAAAAAGCTGAAAAAGCACAAACAAGACATCAGGCTCTCTTTCAGTTCCATCCGATTCTGTCCGCAGGATGAACCTGGGCTCTCCTCCGCCTGTGGCACCAAAGCATGTGGCCTGTGAATGAAAGTGAAGTTGACAAACATTTTCTTCACTGTCCAAATCCCATTCAGCTGTTGGGTCGAGGTTGCAAACGCGTTCATTTTCTTAAAAAACACAGACATCAGTTCTACTCCCACACATGTGAACAAACTCATTGTTAGTACACCTCTAGTGAAAGAAAGAAAAACACACCAATTCCACTGAAATAATTTGAACGTGACAATGGTAGCAATAAATTACCGAAAATGAACGAGGGACTGCTTTGTCTTTGTGACTTCCTTTTTAACCAAAAGAAATTGCCCTTGATAAAAAAGATCAAAAAGCAATAACAAAAAATAAAACTACTTGAACAATGGACTACAAAGAGTATTGACCGAGGTCTCGAGAACAACACTTGAACATGACCGCAACCGAGGTCCAACAAGAGAGTTGGCAGCTTGGCAGTCCTTAAATACATGGCAGGCTTGATTGGTAAATGCAGAACAGGTGCGCCTGCTGGAGGGCACCGCCCTTCACTCCAGCTGGGGCTGAAAACAAAACAGACAGACAGACATGACACTGTTTGGCTGAAAATGTTGTACTCGTGCCAGATACAGATTCGTCATACACTGGAGATATGAAATTATTTAAATGAAATATCGCCAATGGTGAGGTTTTGTTTTTTTTCTGACAGGTTTACCCCACACGAATGAAGTACAATTATTCATTTTACACAACATGGAGCCCCAACGCACGGGCCCCTCCCCCCACAAGCACTCCGTGTAATGGCACTGAAGGGCCATGTTTATAACAGCCTGATGCTTTTAGTGGCCATTAGTAGAGATGCAATCTGGTCTTTGCGCCGGGTTGTAAAAAGTCTGAACGTGAGACTAATAAAGGTGCAATTACCCCAACTGAGCATACGTGTGCTGACATTTTGGAGATGTGTTATACGTGCATCCTGCAACTGAGGAGGTGGGCATCTTAATAATAATAATAATAATAATAATAATAATACTTTTAATTTATAAGCGCCTTTCAAGACACCCAAGGACACTTTACAATCAGGAACAAAAACAACAAAACACCAAACGGGTTGAGCAGCAGCAGCCAACCACTTCACTTAGCCCGGAAGTCGGAAGAAACCACAAGGGAGGGAGAGGGGGAGAAAAAAACCACGCTCGAACTATCCTCATTATGAGGATAGTTTGAGTTAGGCAAAAAAAACTCCAGCACAAGCATATGACAATTACAACAGGTCACAAGACATAAACAATGAAGGCGGTGGTACAAGGGAGAGTATGCGCATGTGATAGTCTGGTTGTGTGGGCGTGTCAGACCACAGCTGCTACGTCAAGGTCACCTCATGGAGACAGCCCTGGCTTATCAGTCTATGGCCGAGAAGGAGGGGGTGATGGTAGGGCACTAGCTTCCATGCGTACTTTCATCAGGGGAAGGTCGAGATAGCAGATGTTTTGGTGGCAGGCTGCCCATCAATTAGGCAAAAAAAACTCCAGCACAAGCATATGACAATTACAACAGGTCACAAGACATAAACAATGAAGGCGGTGGTACAAGGGAGTGTATGCGCATGTGATAGTCTGGTTGTGTGGGCGTGTCAGACCACAGCTGCTACGTCAAGGTCACCTCATGGAGACAGCCCTGGCTTATCAGTCTATGGCCGAGAAGGAGGGGGTGATGGTAGGGCACTAGCTTCCATGCGTACTTTCATCAGGGGAAGGTCGAGATAGCAGATGTTTTGGTGGCAGGCTGCCCATCAATTCCAGACAGCCTTGAACGTCTGTGGCTTGTGTCTCCAAATGGCGTCGATCAGCCAAATCCACGATTTCTTTCAATATTTGAGCACGAATTCCAGTTTCACCAAGTTGTTGCCCATCTTGCAGCGCCGCTCGAAAGCCGCTTCAGTTTGCGGTTGAGCACAGTCTGAGTCTGAGTGTTGGACATCTGCACTTTGCCATCCTTAGACCGGCAGCCTCTTCCAATAGAGCCGCTCCCGTCGGTTGAATTTTTTGATAGATCAGGAAACTGCTAACGCCAAACAGCAGCATACCTGTTATCAGAAGGCCGATAATGGATAAAGGAGCAGAAAGCAGAAAGCAGAAAGCAAAAAGTGTCCGCCTTCGTTGAGAGCCAAGCAAGAAGTGTCTTAGAAGAATCTTAGATGTTTTAGGATGATCGTGATGGATTGGTCACACCGGAGAGCACCACAAAGAGCTTGGCCAATTTTCATTTTCTTGGCTGTTTTTATTTCACAGCAAAAAGTCGTGTATGGATCAAAAATATACGTAGCACTAACATGCCTCAATCGGCCAGAGCGCTTGATATTATTATAGGTGGCATTAAACACAAAGAACAGTTGTGAGCCACTCTGCACTTCAATGAAATGGAAACACCTGGGTTATGGTGACCGGTATTTTGGTTATGTCGCTGTAACCCAGCGTTTACGTGTATGTGCCAAAACAATCAACAATGATTTGTGATGTTCAGAGGGGACCTTGGTTCCATTTTTAAGTTGGCTTAATGAGAAAAACAGCAGATCGGTGGTAGGCCTCATGAAAGACGGTCCACTGGAGATGTTGTAAGAAGGGTTTAACTGTCAAATTAAAGTTCAGTCCAAAAGTATTTGGTGTCAAGCTGGTTTTAAAATACCCCTGGGCCGGGACTTCTATCTGTATCCCCGGAGACAAGAGCCCTATGTTCTGACAGTTGCTTTTGATTTCCGCCGAGGGCAAAGAAAATGATTATTTGCTTGGACAAAGGGCCATTCTGTTGTCAATTTGAATTCTCACCAGTCAGATGGTCCTACGGGTTTCAAATAGATTACTTTGCTAAACAAACCTCCCATCTCTCTGAAATGATGTGAGATAAGAACTGAGCAGCGGTCCTAGTGCAGCCAGAAAGGCAAAACATCACAAGCTACATCCTTTGATGTTTTGAGATACGAATGACCTTATGTCTCTTATGTCTCGAAGTGCTCGACGCAATGCCATCAGTATCATGCTCATCATCACTTGGTTCTGGTGTTTTCTAAGGGAAGGATGGACCAGATTAGTGGCAATGAAATTCATTTAAATAGAAAAAGATCATTTGTGTGGTTCGAGAATTATGAGCATGGCCACAGAATGACTTCAATTCATGTCCCAAGGTACCACTGTACTGTAAGTGATGCCCATTATTAGGTGGTCATTCCTCATTACTTGTGCATTTAGCGAAAGCGTCACGATTAAAATATCTTTTGACACTAATCCTGGAACTCTCTGGGGATAGAAATCTAAAAGTGAAAGTCATGACTGGTTGCAGTGTTTATCAGTGAAAATACCATACGTGAGTAAATTTGTGGATACATATTCACTTCATCAAGCAATACTGTCCAATAAAGATAAATTGGACCAATACATAAAAATGTTGACATTTATTGCTGTTTCTGAATACCCCATTTGAAATCAAAAGCATCCAGAGTATACACCGAAATTATACAATTATATATGGTTTCACAAAGGCAGTGAACACATACTGTATTACAATCTACAAAAATCTACTTTACAGAAATTTAAAATCCTAAATATCAAAAAGTACAGCTGCAGAAAAAGATGGAGAACTGCAACCTGTGACTGCTCTGAAATCAGTCTGTGAAACGAATGTGACATCACAATACAAAGAAAAAGGACGTCATCTTTGTACTTACAGCTGGTTTTGGAAACTACAACCGGCAGACATAACAAACACAAATTCCAAAAATAACTAATAGGATTGAAATGATCATATAAATAATGGTGACTTTATATACCCACGTGCCATTTCCCAGAGGATGCCCCTCCGCAACGTAACATCGTGATCGTATCATCCTGTGAGATTGGTAGTGTATCGAGCAAAAATTAAGTTTCAATCATGGCACACACTGTGAAGAGATCCCCTTTCACAAGGATGGAGAAGTGAATTAAAAAACAAACAAACAAAAAAACACATTCCCTCCAGCCTGGTGGCCATACAGGACAGAAGTGATGGGGGATTGGGATCAGGTCAATACACAACTCTAGCGCCGTCAACTGACTACTCTTGTAGTCTGATGCTTGTGGCTTCAAAGAGACGCAGCATACTTATCCGTTCTTAACATGGAATGAGTGGCATCAAAAAGAGAATGACCATCACAGCCCACCAAACAGTTCCAACGAAACACAGAAAAAAGAAGGCCGCCAAAACCAACTCTTTAGCAAAAAAAATTATAATAAGATCAATAACATATTCCAGTTCCAAAAAAAAAAAGTTCATATTAATTAATAGTTTGATCACATCAATGCCAGGTAGCCATTTTGGAGGAGCATCCAAAAGCGGACGAGGTGTTTGTGTATGAGGTGAAGTTATCCTCATTCCCAGCCGTGACAGTCAAGCTGGATTCAAGGACAAGCTGGTTTGTGGTGTCACATGACTGCGGGGTGAGGGGCTTTCAGTCTAGTCCTGCTCCATGGGCTCGTCCGTGGTTCCCATGTCCACGCTGGCGCTTTCCATGGCGCCCTCTGTCGGTGGCTCATTTGTACTACTGGATGGAGTGGGCGAGACGTCTTCACGGTCCCCTTCTACACTCTCGTCAATGCTACAACTGCTACTATTGCTGCTGCTGCTGCTGCTGCTACTACAGCTGCTGCTGACTGGGTCACTGTGACTCTCCTCACTCTCTGCACTGGTCTCCGGGCTTGTGACAACACAAGCAGATGCCGGCTGCTCTGTTTGATCCATGTCGCTGAAGTTATGCTGCGATAGGCATGGCGCCACCCTTTCGGCCAACTCTTCATCCGGGCCCGAGTCCGGACATGCTTCAGCATGAGTGCTGCTTGTCGGCTCTGACATGACACAAAGTGGGACAATGCGAAGTCAGGTACAGTAATCCCTCGTTTATTGCGGATAATGGGGACCAAAACCACCTTCGATAAACGAAAATCCGCTAATTAGCGACCAATTAACATATATTTTTAAAAAATGGCCCCACGTGGGCCTTTGCGCTTGAGCAGAGCCACTAACACACACACACACACACACACACACACACACACACACACACACACACACACACACACACACACACACACACACACACACACACACACACACACACACACACACACACACGCCAGGATCCTGCAGCTTGCAGCAGTGTTTATGATTAGTCAATTAAGGTTGTTACGACAGTTAAGGATAGCCGAGACCTGCTTTTGTTCTTATAAGTGACAGTTAAGGATAGACGACGTGCTTTTGTTCTTATAAGTCTCTCTCTCTCACACACACACACACACACACACACACACACGCACACACTGCACACACTGCACACACTAGCAGCATCGTAAACAACACTTAGACACTGAGATTAAAGAGTAACCCGAGTGATAAAACAGAAAGAAGATGCACAGCCAATCAACATGGCTTTACATCTTCTAGCGAGGGATCACTGTACTTGTCAATCCTGAACTCACTTGGTCGACCATTGGAGTTTTTGTGCAATTTTGAAATAATAAAACACAAACCTTGGTCTTCCCCAACCGTCGCTTTGCAAGAGGCTTCCTTGAAATTGACTTTCTCGTCTTCCTCTTGGACCATGGCTTCTGCTTCTTTCGAAAGGCAAGGGGCATTCAAAGGCTTTGACGTTTCCACTTGCTGCTCTTCGTCTTCGTCCTCTTCCTCCTCCTCATCCTCTTCCTCCTCATCCTCTTCATCCTTGCCAAACTTAAGTCTCTTCACCTCCTGCTGCTCAGATTCCATGTCCTCTTCGGTGTCTGAGTGTTTGTTCTTGACCGAATTCCCCAGGGTATCTCCCGAAGCCGAAACCTCGCTAAAACAAAAAGGTGAGACAGGATTGTGGGTTGATGCCATCCCACCGAGGACTGAGACGTTTGTATCGCAGACATTCTGACATACCTTCCCGATATATCTTGAACACTTTCTGGGTCTGTTTTGAGGTGTTTGTTTTCTGTGCTGTCAGGCAGGCCATTCGCTGCAAGGGAATTGACTAGAGATAACTTTGGTCGGTGGAGTGGCCGTGGGGTTCCCGGACCGTTCACTTTTCTAAAAATACCAAAAGGACAGAATTACAATGCCACTGACAAAGTGATGATGAGACGCTAAAACAGCAGTAAGCACACTAGGACATAAACCCAACCTCTCTGTGAAGGACGAAGTGTTCCCAGGAAGCATGACTCCATTCATTCTACTGACAGCGCTGCATCCGTTTTTTCTGCAAGCAAGCAGGCACCACTAAAGTAACAACAAAGTTAGGTTTCACAACATTTGTATATGCCGTTTTGAGGATCATTCTTACTCTGAAATTGGATGAACACAGCTCACAACCATGACGTTCTAGACGAAAATAAAATCAATTAGTTGAGATGCAAAAACAATTCACGCTTTTTTGAGTCATTTAGCACTGACCTTCTCCACACCTCGAAGAAATTTATCCGTTCCTGTGTAGTTCTTCTTGGGTTCTGTGAGTAACTCACACAAGCGTTGTATAGTGAAGGGAATTCTGAAATAAGGAAAACAGCAGATATGGAACAGTGCGAAGTCAACTTTCCAATGCACTCCTTGGGTCACAAAAGCCACCTGTACAATAGCACAGCATTTGTGGCGTACTTTATGCCACCTTTGAATTGACGGATTTTCATGGTTCGACACCACAAATGGTGCACCACAAGCTACCGCAGCAAAATACCTCATCACGGCACACGTGGTGCTCTTTTTGTTGTATTTGTGTCTGATTCATCGTTAAAACACCAATGCATGTTGAGAAAACCGATGTACTACGTACAGTGGGCAGGCTCTTCTGAGTTTAGGATTACGCTGCCAAAAACAACTACAGTAAACATTCCCATCCCCGTAATTCTATGAAAAGGAATATCCTTCACCCGTAATAAAAACCTATGCATTAACATTTTGACTACGATATTACATGTTACCGGAACTACGTAAGCGGAAACTCCACTAGCCGTAACCCGGATGGAGACGTCATGCAGCGGGAGCTTAAATACACGCATCGCCCACCCGATGCGGCGGAAAATCATCACGGGAGACACCTTTTCACTTCGCATTTTTTGATAATCAGATTCGAAACGACGACGTGTAAGTGATTTTTTTATTGGCGTGCGTTTTACTGTAATTGCGAACGATTTTAACTTTATTCACTTACGTCCTGTTGATTGCGGCACTAACTTAAAAAGCAACGCCCACTCAACACAACTGGAGACACTATGTAAGAAACGTGTTCGCTTCGCCGTTTATGTCATCGGATTCGAAACGACTAAGTGTAAGTGACTTTTTATTGGCGTGCCTTTTACTGTAATTGCGAACGATTTTAACTTTATTTACTTTCGTCATGTAGATCATGGCATCGAAAACGAAGAAGAACCCAACAAAACAAAACAGCCCAAAATAGACTAATTTTTTCCCAAGACTGAAAAAAATCAACATTAAAATACTGTACATACATGTGTTGTGGTTTTTTTAAATCTACACCTGTACTGTATACTGTACTGCTGTTTTTGTTACATAAACAGTTTTTGGACTTGCATTTTATTGCTTGTGTTGTTACACATGCAGTTTTCAACATACTTGCAGGTTCATAAAGGACATGTGCCATGCTCATTTCCCAAAAGAGGAATTTCTGTTATAAGAACAGATTTCTTTTGATGGCGGCGCGGACACCCGCAGCGGCTCCTCTTGTTTTATGTTGAGGGGGAAGAAATTTCATCTGTGCTGTATGTTACACGTACGTACAGCACATTTGACAATAAAGTTGTATTCAATTCAATCCAATTCAAGATTGGACAGCGCAAACATGAGTCCGTACTAGAGAATGTTTACTGTATTCCGAGAAGTGAACCAAAGCTGCATTGGCGGATTACGAGCAGTGCGATCACTGCCAAGCAAATTTTAGACCGGGCAACTCCATTAAAGCTATTGTTTATAATTATACCGTTTTACATTTGCGTGAATTAGCTTTGTGTGACACAAAGATATAGAGTTAAGTCGTAAGTCCCACATGGCTCCATCTTGTGATCGGATCCGTTTATTTGAACTCGCTGATCAGCCCCAAACATAAGAACTGTGTAAAACCTAAGTAAAAGGCTACCTACCCATTATATCCTTCAACAATCTTCAAGATTCGTTCTTTCATATCTTCAAATGGAATTGACTCCACATTGGGATTGGCGGCGCCTCTTTGCTCAGGAGCTGAGGCTCTGAAATCATCCATGACCCTTTCTAATTTAAAAAGAAAGTAGTTCTTAAACTGAGACCATTGGACCCTATAGGAAACATGAAAAAAATGCCTTTAGACCCTGGTGACAAAGTACATTAAGCACGTTGTATTGCAGGGATGATAGTAATGTTTTTACATGGTTTCTCCAGTCTTGGCGATATGACATAAAAACTGCTCCAATAGAGGACATGGCTCCCTTTTCGTTTTCTTCTCAAAGTCTGGAGGATGAAATGGGACAATTGAGTCTATTATTGTACAAATGCGTCACAAAACGGCCCGAGGATAATGAGCTTCAATAGCCGGTGATAGTTAACTAATTAGTAATCATCCATACGTAATACCACGGTAGTTTCCTGTTTAAACAACGTAACCATAACTGCTTGTGTGTCCACCTACAATTGTTTCCTTCAATGGTGGTTATGTACTGTAGTAAGTCAATGAATCATAAAACTGAAGCTAGCTCACTAGCTTAAGTTAAATGGTGGACCGTAACCGGCGAACTAGTAGTAGCCAGTCTCACAGAAGCCGTCAACACTATTGAATAACTTCATCTCGGCTTCTTCCTTTTTATTTCAGTGAACACGTTTTAAACTGTCGCGAAAAAAACATTGGGCCTGACGGATGAATCAAAAGAATAACATGACAGTGAGCTTTCTCGAGTAGTCGCCAGAGAGCGAACCATTTCCGTGGAACAGCTTCAAAAAAATGTTAGCTAGTGACGAGCAGCAGCTAGCCAACGACATTAGCCTGTGCGGTCCAATCACTTGGTGGTCGTTCAGCGCTTTGAACATCATGCGAGCACACGGAGAGCAAAACACGGGGATGCCCTCAATCAATTGAACAAACCTCTGAGCGCCTCTTGGAGCGAGTCAATTTCCATCACGCCGTTGCCGTCTGTCAGTCCGGTTGATGTGAGAAGCAGACTGGCAGCGAGCTACTAGTGCTAACCGCTAAGCTAACATCGAGCAGGCGAAGGAGGAGGGAGCACATTAATATGGCGCCGTGAGGTCACTCTGCCTGGAAACCACACAGTGAATTACAGCAACAGCACGAAAATAAAATCCAAGGAACAAGAACGCAGCTATGCTCGTATACACGAAGTAACCAACGACGCATCGATAAAATACATAACTGAGGCTCGTTCATCAAATTAACTACTGCAGTCATATTTAAATTTGCTGTATTCGATGAACTAACTTTATTTGTGTTTTAGTGTCCCATCTTAACACAGCCATTCATCCGTCTATCCATCCATTTTCTGCACCATACAGCCTATCTCAGCTGATTTCTGCAGTGTCATCAGTCTGAATTACATAAATGTTTGGGGGGCCTCCGTTGCTGTGTGAATGTAAAACAACTATGGAGTGTGTCCTAGGGACTAGTGTAGAAGTGACTCTTGTGTTTCCCTGTCAGGGGTAGCCAAAGACAGACCGTCACACATTTGGTACAGTTCATACACTGTACACCCTTGCTGATGCAACCCACGCTTCCTTAACAGGGCTTGCTTGTGTATTGTTGGGGGACGAGCGGCCTACTCTCCCCCGCGTGTTCGTTGTCTTTCGGACGAGGAGAATGTTGGTTCTTCAAATACAGGCTGGAGGCAATGAACAGTCATCTTCGAAGCTTTTAATTTAGTTTACTGCAGTTTACGAATCGATTCGGGCTCCTGAGGGTTCCAGATTTGAATCAGGAAGCCCAGAAAAAATACAGTCACACGTCTATATAGGCATAGTATGTAAATGAGGGGCAGGCAGTCCTTCCCCTTACGTAAAAATCAGAGACAAAGAAAGGTCAATGCAGTTCAATCTTGACATGGTGACGAAGTACAGACCACCTCTGCTGTGCACAAATTATGAGATTGGAGCTCCTTTCCCAGGCAACTTGACAGCCTTCAAAAACGTGAAAGGATGGGAGTACTGGGAGGAAGATCTTTGGGGCTGTTAAGTTGCCCAAGGACAAGAGGGGAGTCAAGCAAAATACTACCTGTTTGTTTTAAGTGCTTCAGCAGATGTTCATTATAGAGATTAGTATCAATAGTTCTCATGGTAAGGCGAAATTCCTCAACACAAGGCATAGTCCCTTAATAGTTGCAACACGGATACTTGAGACAACAGTTGTTCTTTTGGTGTTAAACAAGTCCTATGGAGGGGGGCCCTAAAAGTGGTGGGGGTGAGGGACACTAAAGGTGATTGTAAACACAGTGAGCAGGAAATACCTCCAACAGAATTCTATATTCTTTGTTTCTTTCAAATCCAACTAACAGATAGGAATCACATGTCAACAGTAGCTACCATTGGTACACCATTATATTTCTTAAACATTTCTATTGCTGTTGATCGACTGCATGTGTCACCTAATGGCATCGTTCTTTCATTTGCATTCCAATTAATCACATAACTCAGGCTCATTCCGTTGCATTGTTTTATTCAAAATATTTGTGCTGTCCAACCATGATCAGGTTCCAGTTGAAATGATTGAATATACTGTACAGCCTATCATCACACCACAGCGACAAGTAGAGCACAGCAAATAAAACAAAGATAAACCTTTCAAAGACACATATCTGAGGAGTTCATTTTGTTGACAGTAAACATGACAGACAACATTCATAGGACGTAACCTCTGCTGCAGTTCTTTCAAACACTTACACTTTTGGTTTTGATCCGTTGGCATCATGGCATGGCATCATGGCATCTCGCCGTGGCACTCTGCCATTTCCACACCGCTTATCCTGTTCAGCATCAGCGTTGCGGGGAGAAGAAGCCTATCCCAGCTGATTTCAGACAGGACCTATTGTTCATCCTTAGCTGAAATATAATCATGAAAGTGCATTCCAATATCCTATATGAAACCTCAAACTCTATGTCTCCATTTGTGCTAAAGTTTAATAATACTTTGGGTTCAGGGTAGGGTCACCACAGGGGTGAAGCCCATTGCCAGGCTTTGGATCATTTTGAACCAGGCAGCACAGATACTACACTGTACATTTTCAAAAAGTGCTGTTTTATATATATATATATATATATATATATATATATATATATATACTGCTTTCATCCTCGGCCCTTTCTTCATTGATTTGTCGCAGTTTTTTTATGCCTTTTGTCTGTGCTAGATTGAAATTGTTGGTTGTCCTTAAAAATCACTTTGAGACAACTTCAAATTTCCCTATAAATTTGGATGAAAATCAAGGCAAGAATGTCCTGAAATGGCCATTTATGCACCAAAAAAAACACTGCTTACATTTCCAGCATCCAAACTTTGGAAAGTAGTGCGAACCAAAATATTTGAAAAATTAAGGGGTGTAATTTACACAAAGAACAAACTGTCAGTATTGTCTTTTCCAGTCACCTTCACATGGGGCCACCTGATTGTGGGGAAACCAGTTCAGGGCACCCTACAGGGATTCTACAGGGAAACCATTTTTATTTTGCTGTTGAATTGACTAAATTTTAATTTGTCAAGTGGTTGAAGCATCACACAGGCTTTTAAATTATTTGTTTTAGTACACCATTCACAGTATAATCCAGGGTTCACCACAGAGCAGGAAAACTTTCCAATTTCAAAAGTGGCCTTTTTTTTTTTTATGAGCAGAAAAACAACGTTGTACCCAACAGTCAGGTGTAACCACCAAGATTAATTATTGAAAAATATATTTTTTTTGCAACATGTAAACAAACAGTTGTCCATGATAATGGTATACAGTGATCCCTCGCTATTTCGCGGTTCGTTTATCGCGGCTTCGGTGCATCTCAGATTTTTTCAAACATATTATCCATCCATCCATTTTCCGAACCGCTTCATCCTCACTAGGGTCGCGGGGGGTGCTGGAGCCTATCCCAGCAGTCTTCGGGCAGTAGGCGGGGGACACCCTGAATTGTTTGCCAGCCAATCGCAGGGCACACAGAGACGAACAACCATCCACGCTCACACTCATACCTAGGGACAATTTAGAGTGCCCAACGAGCCTGCCACGCATGTTTTTGGAATGTGGGAGGAAACCGGAGTACCCGGAGAAAACCCACGCAAGCCCAGGGAGAACATGCAAACTCCACACAGGGAGGCCGGAGCTGGGATCGAACCCGGTACCTCTGCACTGTGAAGCCGACGTGCTAACCACTGGACTACCGGGCCGCCCTCAAACATATTAATTAAATTTTATTTATTTTATTTTATTTTTTTAAAGTCCGTAAATGTTCCGCGAGAAGCTCACAGTTGTTTTGCAGCTTCTCGCGGACCGTTTGCGGACATTTTGCGGACTTAAAAGAAAAATATATATATATATACAGTATATATTTTTTTTTTACCTGTATATGTTAATTGGTCGCTACTTCGCGGATTTTCGTTTATCGCGGGTGGTTTGGGTCCCCATTAACCGCGATAAACGAGGGATTACTGTAATCATTCGCCAGAAGCGATTCGACCACATCACTGACAAGCGGCCCCAACATGACAATATTACAATGGTGCTTTCGACCATTACCGTTCATAGAAACAGTTGAGGAAATATCATTGCTTTCGTACGTGCCGCAAGTTCACTCAAAGGGAGACTGGCCCGACACACGGTCTGTTGCTAGAGTGGTCCGCAGTCCTCCAGTCACATTCACAGGAAGTCCATTGCACTGACAGTCAGTTGTGTGGCCTGATATGTCGGATGACATTCTCCTCAAAGACCTTCCTCATGGTCTTTTCTATCTGCTTGAGGAAGACTTGTGGGATCCGACCACACAGGGTGTTGACCGTGTCCAGGAATTTGGCTTGGATGGGATAGAACAGCGACTGGAACATGTTGTCATCAAAGGGGAACTGCAACAACATCACACTGTGTTACTTTTCATCAGCAAAGCTGTTTTTTTTAAATTAATACCACACACAAATATGTTACTTACAGATTCCATCAGCATGACTGGATTGCTACTTGGCACTAATTATGTGCTTGCCAGACTTGAAGTGTCTTATCTCAGCAGGGTAGAATGAAATAACACTCCAGTCACAGAAACAGATTTCCTTTGTTTTTTTTTAATGTGAGCGGAAGAAAGTTGCATCACGCTATATTGTATATGTTTAGCAGCGCAGATCAAAGAAATGTAATCCTCATTACACACGAGAATGTGTTGGACTCTACACTGCTGGAGTAAAAACAGACCTTGAGTAACAAATGATAGTACCATAGATACAGAAAGTGATATGTATTTTTTAATGTTTTAATTTTTAATTTAATGGGAGTGGGTCTTGGGTAGGGTGTGGTGTGACTGCCATAAAACTAAGCAGACGAAGACTTCCCACTAAAAGGTTGAATAGCATCAACTACAAACCAATTTCAATAAAACAAATCACCCTTAAAAAGGGAGTGTTACTGGACTGAATATTAAGATTCAGCGCCAGTCATGTCTGACTGTATGACTGATTCTGTTTCGGTCCTTCAGTCATGGTGATACGCTTTTGGGTGCATTTGGGGTCCCAACAGTAAAACGGCGATCCTCAAAGATACTTACATCACGAATGCCATCATAAACTACTTTGAAGGCTGGCTGCTTGTCATCATGATAGACTCCACGGTTGCCGTGGAGGATGGACACACCGTCCTCTTCGGCTCCTTTGCAGTTACTCCCATACATACAGTGATCAGGCCTGTAGTTCCACTGGCAAGGGAAGATCAATAGACTCTCTGGAAAGACAAAACAAAATGAAAATCATTATACTCTACAGGAGTTGTCAGAAACCTTCCTGACACAGTGGATAACCAGAAGCATATTGAGTCGGGGAGGGTTGGTAATATTCTTTTTTTAAATTTTATATATGTATGTGTGATGTATATTTGTACATTAAACCATGTACAAAAAATACAGAACGTTTCAATAAAATGCATTGCATAGGAAAATGTAAAAAGTCCCATCACCTGGTTAAATATGTACATGCATTCTAAACTAAAAACTCTGGTGACCAAATTTTTTATCTTGATGTGCAACAAAAAAAGTACTGACCTTTTTTATTTATTTTTTAAAATATCAGCATCAGAAATATGTTCAGGGACACATGAAGGCTATCTCTGAATATAATTTGCTGTTGACCCGTGTGACCAGCTAAGTTTAATTATTTGAAGTACTGTATAATTAGTTTATGCTGTGAATGTGTGACTCTACCTGGATTGTAGTGAAAGATAATGTTGAGGAGGTCCTGATCTCCCCATGTGATGTGGTTCTTGTACTTTTGATAAAGTGGGTGCAAAAGGTCCTCCCAGGAAAGGCCACTGGCAATCATGCTGTTCTGAAATGTCAACAGAATCCACTCACACACTTTGTTTTTTGCCACAAAGTAAATCATCAAAGGAGGAGGAACATTTGCATTCCGGCTTCCAGCAGCAAATTGATGTGTTGTTAAACTGAGAGAAAACACATCCGTGATGCTCACATAATCACAACGCTTCAGCCGGATGCACTCAAACGGCTCTGAGCCTACAACTCAAAATCAACAAAATGACATTAAGACTGCCAAAAAGCTTTCAGTGTTGAGAGCAAAGAAATGATCATATTTGAGCCTAACCTTGAACAATGTGCTGCGAATCCTTGTGAGATTCATCAGCATGACACCCGAATTGACCCCCGAGATGCCGTAGAAAGGATGACGCGCAAAGCGGCTGTACCAGCCGATCTTGGGGACCTCGTGCTCCGGAGCCATCGCTGCCAGTTGCGTGCTGTTGAAGGACTTCAGCATTCTCCAGATATCGTCCATGGGTCGCAGGAACAGCACATCAGTGTCCACGTACAGCAATGAGTCGACGTCCTTGAGGATGACCTGCCGCATACTTACACTGAGTAAAAATTCACGATCGGGAACCACCAACATGAAAGCATCACATGGGGCGAAATGAGCCATTCCTGGGAGCCTAAGTGTGTAAGATGTTGCTGAGCCATATTTATCTGCACCGAAGGGATGAAGCAACTCATTTGATGATAAATGGACATTCACTGCGGCTTTCGAGGGGCATCTCCGTGAAAATGATAAATGAGCCAATGTTTTGCACTTCTTATTGAGCAAACCAAAATATGTATTACAAACAGCTCTCAGCACAATGCAGTGCGGCTGTGAGCGCCTATATTATTAGATTGTGCTCGCGGAAGAGTCCTTGTCTGACAAGCGTGAATTAAGGTCAAGAGGAAGTCATCGGTCTTCGTCTGATTTATGATCCACCGTGTCGAGCAGGGATAGGCCACGGTGAATTTTGGAAACGCAAAACGTTGACCGGTACTGCAGCTGAGAGGCTTTATCTTGTAATAACAGTGCTCACTATTCGGTGGTGGACATCGCTCAAGAGCGCCGCATCAGAGAAACGAACAAACGCAGACAGTGGCTGAATTGGACAAGCAGCTCAACTTAGAAGCAAGGCAGCGGGGACGGACTTTACCACCCTCAACAAAATGATTCAGACCGAAAATATACTCCTAAAAAAATCTTGCACTTAATGTTGGTTTGCTGCTCAACAGTTTTGTGCCATATTTCAATGGGATTTGGGGGGGGGGGGGGGGGGGGGGGGGCAAGCGAGCCATTGGCAAAGGGGGATTACAGTTTGTGTGTGTGTGGGGGGTGGGGGGGGTTGCCTCAAAGTCTTTGTATTTGAGGAGTGGATTGTTTGTAAAAGCATCAAGTATTAAAATGTATAAAGATATTGTACATTAGCTCATTAAACAAAAACATAACACATTTTGTTCTTATCATATATCATTTGGAAGTGTGTAGTCCTATGTTATTAAAAATGAGCAAGATGGAAAATAAATTGAATGTTTGAGCAAAACACAAAGCCCTTCTCATTTACACTCAGCAACTGTAGTGCTCAGCTAACCTCGTATCCTGTGCTATTGATGAGTTATAGTTGTCGTGCAACGTGAGCATAATTTGTTGCCTACATGATGATAAGGAACTTGTCAGCAGTTAAAAATATATATATATAATATATAATTTAAAAAAAAACCTCAGCAAACCTTATCCATATGGTCCTATTCTGGTTCAGTTGGCTTTCAAAGGGCTGAGAATGTGATTAGTATGTATTTGTTTGGCATAAATCCTTCAAAAATCTATAGCATTCATGATTAGGCTTTCCTGATTAAGTGTATAAATGGCCATACAGTCTATCGACTCGTTTGCAGGAAGAGAAAACCACTTATGGATTTGTCTGCAATATATTCATTATGCCATGGCGTTGTAATTTCAATGAACACCAGCTGAAAGGGAAAATCAATACACTGCACAGTTTCCCACTTGATGGAATGACTGAATCCAGACCCATGAGACAGTTCGTTTAAATTGAAAAAAAAAAAAAATCTGCAGACAAGGTGCAATCTTATCAATGAGCACACAATAAATTATTAGAGTGATGAGCTTGGGAGGGTTGGGGGGGCATCAAAAGACCATTTAGCGAGAATGATTTAAATCACGCCAGAGGAATAAAAAGCAGGAATATGTGTTGTAGCCTTACAGGAAGAAAGAGTCTCTGAGCGGCACAGGGCTTGAAGAGCTTCTTCCATTCGTCTGCGTTCCCCACTGAGAAGGTGATCGGGTACAGCTGGTACTTGAACTTGAGTGAGATAAATCCAGGCCACTGGCGAAACTGGAAGAGACAAAACTGCTTTTTGAATTGTCTGTCTGTGTGTGTGTGTGTGTGTGTGTGTGTGTGTGTGTGTGTGTGTGTGTGTGTGTGTGTGTGTGAGTAAATTCTTCAATAAGTGGGGACATGCTGCCAATAAGCTTTTGCCATGAAAAATTTAATTGAATTGAATACAACTTTATTGTCAAATGAGCTGTATGTATGTGTAACACACAGCACGAATGAAATGCCTTCTTTCTCAACATAAAACATGGGGTTACAAAATATATACATTTACAAATAATATTGATGTGCAGGGGTCCACCGTATTTGTGCATCCCTAGAATTGTTGATACATTGTCTCTCGGCAACGCTGCCTCTGAATAAGCGATAACGGCTGCCACTCTCATGGGATAACTTTCTACTTTGTACATGATTGTAGTCTGTCTGCAGTAATGTTGATCCATTCATCACCCCGCCCCCAAATAAATAAATAAATACAGTGGGCGGCCCGGTAGTCCAGTGGTTAGCACGCCGACTTCACAGTGCAGAGGTACCGGGTTCAATTCCAGCTCTGTCCTCCCTGTGTGGAGTTTGCATGTTTTCCCCGGGCCTGCGTGGGTTTTCTCCAGGTACTCCGGTTTCCTCCCACATTCCAATAACATGCGTGGCAGGCTGAATGAACACTCTAAATTGTCCCTAGGTGTGAGAGTGGGCGTGGTTGGTTGTTCGTCTCTGATTGGCTGGCAACCTATTCAGGGTGTCCCCCGCATACTGCCCAAAGACAGCTGGGATAGGCTCTTGCACCCCCCACGACCCTAGTTAGGATAAAGCGGTTCGGAAGATGAATGAATGAATGAATGAAATTAATAAATAAATATTCATGAGGTCGGATGTCAGTGATGTTGGATGAAATCATTGCTCTCAAGTTTGTCCACACCAACACATTTCAAGCCGTGCATAGTTTTCGACCTAAAATCGGACTGGTCCTACAAAGCCAAAAGCACAGAATTGTCCACAACATCTGAAGCTCATTAACTGTTTTGAGGGTAAGGAGGGGAAACTGGGTCAGACCAGCCATTGATTCCATTTTAGAGAGGCATGTCCCAAAACCTTTGTCCCTATTAAGCATAGAATCCTTTCTGGCTTCTCCCGCAAGGTGACTTTGAAATGATGCACAGTGTTGGAGCACAGCAGGGTGTCAGTGATAGATTGCACCCAAGTGCAGAGATAAAAGGGGTGTGTGTCATTATTGGAACCTCTGAAATCATTGTTAAAAATGCTCTGAACTTGATGTCATATATTACCGAGCGGGGTGAATGTTCGCTACACTACCCGCAAGGCTTGTAGACCGAAGAAAAAAAAAGTTCTTCCTATTTTTGTCTATGCTTCTCTGCAAAGCCATATCCAAGTGTGGTGTGTGTGTGTGTGTGTGTGTGTGTGTGTGTATGTGTGCGTGTGTGTGTGTGTATACAGTAGGCGGGGTACACCTTGAAAAAAATATCTATCTATCTAGCTATCTATCTATCTATCTATGCAGTATATATATGTATATATATATATACATATATATATATATATATATATATATATATATAGGGAGAGAGAGAGAGAGAGAGAGAGAGAGAGAGAGAGAGAGAGAGAGAGAGAGAGAGAGTGAGAGAGAGAGAGAGAGAGAGAGAGAGAGAGAGAGAGAGAGAGAGAGAGAGAGAGAGATTTCGGTGAACAGGTGCCTGAGTCATCATACCTTTTCTTGAAACTGCGGGATCAAGAGGTCCTCAGCAAAAATGTGAACCTTGATCTTCTTCTGGCTGAACAGGACAGCTGATTTGACGAGCGTTAATGTCTCCTCCAGGCGACTCCCGCACGCCACCATAGCCAAGTGCATGAATTCCTCGACGCGGGTGCGCCTGCCTACAGCCCGTCCTGTTTTGCTAAAAATACACAAATAAATAAGAAGGATGTGACCCTGTAATATTTTGTGGACTGTCCTCTTTTTGGTGCTCAGGTGTTTAGGGTGTACTACCTCACTAGTCCACATAACGTAGATGGAACCCGATCGACAGCTGTGTAACCATTTTGTCGTCGCATATTATTTTATACTGCTATCGTTTGTGGTTTCGCACGTCATTTTTTGCATTTTTTGTTTTCATCTTTCTTTTCCCTCTGTCACCTCTCATTGCATGTTCCAACAAATCTCCATCAAAATATAAATACCCACAGAGGGACTATATCAAACTCGCCTGTCGCACAGAAAAAGAAAACATTTGTGTCATAAAAAGGTATCTATCTCAATCCTGCGTCGTGCAGGACCAAGCACCCTACAGAGTGAGAGATCTAACATGCATTGTACAGTGAAGGGCATGCTCATTGCTAAATGAATGAAATGTGACTATTTTGCTTTTTTAAGTGGGTATTTTCACTGAAATTGCAATGATGAGACTATTGAAGAGCAGTAAAAAAAAAGAAAAACACAGTTTCCGTTGCGTCAATTATTAAATGCTCCATGTCCCTGATTGCGTATTCATTGTACCACAACAGAGGTCGCCGACCTCAATTCCATCAAAACAATGTCAGAAACATAAAACATCAGGCTCGACAACACAAACTTGTTTACATGCTGGGGCTTTGATGCCTTCATCATTTACTTTTTTGTTGTCCATCTTTTTTAGCATGTTTTCAAGTCATTTTTACCTCTAAAGCAACCATCGGGCTGAAATGAGATGATAAGAGAAAAGGTTGCAGCCTCTGAGCGTTGAGACCATTCTGTGTGCCTGAGGCACAATGATGAAGTGCAGTTGAGGCTTAACGTGAAGGAGTTGGGAAATCTGTCTTCCGTACCTTTCAAGGCCGATCCCTTGACAAGCGTGAACAAAACATACTCCTATTCTCTACCAAGATGATTGAAGTCCCGTCTTCTGTCAACAACTATAAAAAGATGTTGCACTGGGTCAAGCAAAAAAAAATTGCATGTCCATGCTTTAAAACCGCTTACTGTACTCAATCAAATAGACACAGAGACACTCTCACAATCTCTGGCTATTTTCTTTTAAGAGTTTCATTAACAAAGTACACATGACAGTTTGTTTCACGGCGGCGTTGCTCACATCTGGAAGCTGTCAAAAAGCTCAGCAGAGGAACCAAAGGAATGAATTCAATGCCTGCTGCGGAGCAAGCCTAAAACTGGGCTCTGCCTCAAGTCAGCACAGACAATGTTTCGCACCAGGCATAGTGGAAAAGAATGTAAAGCTTGAAAAGACAGCTTTCACAGTTAATCCATGATAACATATCAAAAAAACAAACAAACACCATGAAGCCAAAAAGAACACCATTCATCCATTATCTGAACAACTTATCTTTTAATGTAACTCAGTTCAGAGGACATAGCCAGGCCATGAGGCCCATTTCAGCTTCTTCCAGCCACATTGAGTTCACGCAGTGTTTATCAAAGCCATTCCACAGTTTCCACAATTCCACAATCTTAGCGAAACACGATAGAAAACTGAACCCAGAACACGGTGGCTGTTCAACTATGCGCTAAAATAAAAGATCTACTTTTCAAGCGACCAACCTCCCACGATAGACCCGTTGCCGCATGGGCACACATGCACACACGCATGCCATGATGAGCAACAGCCACAATGCCCCCTGCCATGAGCGAAACAGAAAAATATAGTGGATACAAGAGTTTGTGTTTTTGTGAAAAGGAAATCCCCGACTACCTTAGTAGAGACCTGACGCGGAGAAATGAGACGCAATTTTCCAGTGTATTAAGTGCAGAAACGAGTGGACGCACGTCTACCATTTTAAAATGCTTCTCCTGGTGCTTCAGATTGCCATTCTTTGCCAGTGCCACCGGTCAATTGAATATGAAACAAACCTTGAACGACAATAATAAAATAAAAGATATAAAGCAACAGCTCTGATCACAAGCTGTAATCGCAGGCTGCTGACCGCGAACAACTTCCGGTGATGCAGATCGTGGGCCATCGTAGGTTCAAGGTGAACTGCTTTGTTTTGGTTTGTCCAATACTTTTTTTTTTGCGAAAGTGAAACTGACCAGATACTTAGGGTGCAGTGTACACAAACACAAAAATATATCAAGTTAATAACACGTATGCAGACACACATTTTTTATCGTCATTTCTCCTACACCCTTCACAATCGTCTTGGGACCGGTCCGCGGGCTACCGGTCAAACGCGAGCGACTGGTTGGGCACCCCTGGGTCAGACTATACAAAGGTAAATGATTTTGGCCAGTGTTTGAAGCGTCATGATTGGCCAATTTAATTGGCCGGCCTACTTTCTGCACCAAAACAATACCTGCTTGATTTGTGTGACCAGCTCCCTAAAAATCGACGGACTCCATTCACAGAGCGAGCATTTGCATTGGCAAAATAATGCGCAGGGATTTATCAAGCTCTTCTTCTACCATTCCATAAACTGAGTGATTGTGTGATTGATGAGTAGAGACGTGTAATATATTGAGCGTGGCTGGAAAGCTGGCGATAAACTGTATTTTTAGCAGGGGAAGCACTGGCATGGGTCAAGAGGAAATGATCAGACTTGCGAAAACAGGAATGTTTGTCGATTGAGCATATTGCAAGGAAACGGGGCCTGCTCACTGAAAGATCAAAACATAAATCCATGTGAGAAACACGTGCGAGCAAGACTGAAAATAGAATCTTCAACACCTTATGTATCCATGAATGCCTGCTGAGCTAAAATGATCCACTTCAGGAAATCTTCTCCCAAAAATAATTGTCTTAAAAGTGTACGTTTTATTCAGCCAGACAATAAAGATTTCGAATGCTTTGACTGTGTGCTCTGTGTGTGTCCCTCAACCACAGAAGTCATTCTTTTGTGTTTTCGAAACCTGTTTTTTTTTTCACGGCACCAACTGACACCTCCTCCGCCCCATTTCCCTTATCAGTGGTGAGCACACACGGAGGAGTGTGGCTTCTGGGTGGAATCAAAGGTCCTTTCTCCGTGAAATGCCTTGATGGCTTTTATCTCAGCAGCAGCGTCTCCAACCTAGTCTCTGCTTTCGGAGGAGAATACATATTGCCCAACGGCAAAGAAAGAGTCTGTGTGCTTTTAAGAAGCCTATAGCTGATACAGTACAGTAAGAAGGCGGGGATGGTGAGCTATGAGAGGTATAATTCAATGACGCCACCCTTGAACTTCTCAAATGGACAAATTGTAAGCGGATGCAGTGCGATTTCCTGTAACCAAACGTAGCTGACAAAACAGCAGGGTAGTATTCCTCAATCGGCACAATCTGTTGACATGGACACCTTGAAAAAGATCATTTAAAA
Organism: Hippocampus abdominalis; assembly: GCA_018466805.1. Classification (NCBI taxonomy): domain Eukaryota; kingdom Metazoa; phylum Chordata; class Actinopteri; order Syngnathiformes; family Syngnathidae; genus Hippocampus; species Hippocampus abdominalis. The sequence goes on from CM031707.1 coordinate 19,497,713, forward strand.
GCTGTCGAACAGGTACCAATTTAACAACATGTTTAATAGTGTAATAATTACAAATTATGCTTGTTTTTTTTCCTTTTTTGTACTTGATATTAGTGCAGGTCTGCCTGCAACATCGCATACCCTACTGTGCATTAACCAAGAGAGTAACACCCAATTTTGATTGGTGCAGTCTGAAGCAAATCACTTCAACAATGCTCTTATTTTTACGGTTGTAGTTAGTTGTCTAATGAATACAGCATATTGTGGTGTTTCTACAATTTAACTTCATGCGAGAGGCAAAATATAAGAGTGTCAGTTCACAATACTGATCAGCCATCTCGTTATCTCTGCGTCCCGCGCCGTAGACGCATAATTTTCCCGCGGGACGCACATTTCCAAATAATGTGCATTTTTGGGACGCAAGGAAATTTCTCAGTCAAAACAACAACAAAAAACTACGGCAGGCATGAGGATTTCACGGTAACTGTCTTTACTGGTAGCGTGTCGTTTCCGTGGCGTCATTTTGACGGTACCGAAAAATTGTTTAACCATAAAAGTCACCGCACACGAGTTGACTGTACGCGATCGAATCTCTCCTGTGTGATCAACGCGATTTCACTTTGCCTGTATGTGTGTTTGTGGTGTGGTGTGTGAGTGTGTTTCTTGTAATTTACTTTCGTTTTGTTTTGTTTTCAGTGTTGAAGGGGGGGGGGGGTGGTGGAACAGATAACGTTATGTGCGCATACGGGTTGCTATTTTGGTCCGCAAACTGAGGAATCGCACAGATGAAAGTTTGAGATGGCGGCGAAAAAAACTCACAAAGGTCTACTAATTATGACATTTAAGAAATGGGAATGCCAGTCTGATTTTTCATATGAATCGTCCAAAGGGCTTATCACTAAACTCACCTGTGATGTATGCACGAGAGCGAGATACAACGTGAGGCCCAATTACGAGGCAAGTTGGTCATTAGGTCTATAGGCTAATCGCAATGAAAAATATGATGAAACAGTATTGGTTATTCTATAATTTACTGGTTGTAGCATGGTAACTTTAGGAATAAAACATTCGTCACAAGGTGTAGTAATGTTAATGTTAACTGTTGGTAGAACTAATGATGACGTGTGTTAGATTCTTTAGATTCTTTCGTCAAATTGATAGTAGATTACACATGCATCGTCTTGGGAAGAGGATGTCAAGCCACATCAATACTTACCTGTATTAATGATTACCAGTAAATTAATCTTTGCAGTGTGAGATTGGAAAAAAATACTCCGATTTTGTGGTATGCTGTATTCATGATGCCATATGAGAACATCATATTTTGATCCATTTATTTATTTTTTTAATAAACCTGGAGTACACAGCTGCTGATGTAATGTTCATTGTTAATGGATAGTTTTCAAACATTTACCCTTGAAACATTATACTTTTGAGTTTCAGATTTCTTGATTATGAATCTCAGTCAAAACGGAAAAATGGGTTCCCATGATGAACGTTTACGGAACCCAAAATTAGTTACCGTGGTTTCCCTTTGGGTAATCAGACGGAACCGAAAAACGGTTACCGTGAATTTCCGAAATCCTCAGGCCTGCTACTGAATTATTTAAATTTGTGCAGCATTTGTTTATAATTGTATGTATATGTTGTTGTTTGTGTTATTATCATATGCAATTGAATAAGTAGACCATTTCAGAATTCGAAATTTGGGACTCTCTAAATCCATAATGGTACTCATACTTTTCTGATCAGCGAGTCCCTTGGACTCGCTGCCGGTAAACTGTAAAATTATCACTGACTGATACAGTGCAGTTTTACCACGTTGGCAACTACAACTACAATGGTAAGCATGTGTAAAATTAATCTTCGGACATGTCATGCACAGTGGGACACACACACACACACACACACACAAGCACACACACACATCTCGCCACCCCCTCAGGTGGATGCGCAGGGTCCCTGCCTCATCTGCCAACATTTGCTCACCGGTGGTCATTCTTTCTGCAGACCAGAGGTGGGCAAATTACGGCCCGAGGGCCGGATCCGGCCCGTTGGTCTTTTTAATCCGGCCCGTCGAAGGTTGGTACAGTACACAATTAAGGTTCGATGTAAATGATTGTATTAATTTCATTTGGACTTGTAATGACAGGCATTTCAACGCCAGGTGGCGCAATTACTAGAAGTTGCAGAGCACAGGGAGGGAGGGAAAGACGATACGGAAGGTCGCAGTGAGCACTAACTCAAGTAACTCCCGTTCAATACGACGGAATAGGTGTGTCCGTGCCGCTATTTTCTATTATTGGATCCAAAACGGCGACATGCAAATGGCTCTTTATTGCAGTGAGTTTTACTGGAATTGCGAAGATTTTTACGTCCTGTTGATCATGGCATCCAAACGAAGAGGAACAGTAATGGCCGTGGAAGAGAAAGTGAAGTGTATTTGATTAAACGAAGCGGGTTACAAAGTACAAAACATTCAGGAGACGCTTGGAGTCTGAAAGACTCAAATCTACGAGACTTTGAAAAATGAGGAAGCGATTCTTGCTCAGTATTTCACTGCGCTGTTTCCATGCGCAGTGAATTGCTTGCGGCTCGACGGACAGTCGAGTAAATAAACGTTTCCTGGAATGGTTTGACTGTTATCGTGCTAAATACTTTCCGGAAACTGGACCGCTAATAAGAGAGTGATCGAGAGTGATGAGTCCCCCGAGCCAAAAAGTTTGCCCACCTCTGCTCTAGACAGTGGTGGGTTTTTGTTTTCTGTCGGGATGTTCAATACCACTTTTTTTCAGACCGATAACTCTTTTAAAACATTAAACTCCATTCAACACAATGACAAAAAAAAATTGCAAACAAAAATCTTTCTTTCTGACGCCGGTGATGATTCGTTGATGTCAAACTGCCGCAGCATAGCACTAACTACTACTGAGGAGGACCTACTCAGATTTTACCAGCTACTGATACTCAAGTGGCTGGTATCAGCAGCCTCTACGAGGACCCTATACCTAAAAATACTGAATAATACCGTGCTCGTCCATCCTAAATTCAGCTTTCATAGATTTACAAGATTGTGCAGGTGTAATCAAAGAATGCTTTCGAGAGAAATGGACAAACAGGCTCTTGACAATGCCAACAACACATGGCAAAGCATGTAAGAATATTAAAATATATGAATGATAGTCAATTATATATAATACTCTCATCTAGTAATCCGTCAGTCAGCCATCCATTTTCCGATCCGCTTTATTCTCACAAGGGGCACCAGCTGTCTTCGGGCAGTAGGTGGGGGACACTAATCTCATAATATCAATATTATTAGATGTTGTCAAGAGGTTGACAATACGGCAAGTAACGTGTCATGAAAGGCAAAAGGTGATTTGAGCAAGGCCTCGAGGTCATAGCCAACGCATCACCGTGCCCTCTTTCAACATACAGCCCCTCCGCTCATTAATTATAATACGTTCTCGTCGGATATGAAATTCCAACAGTGGGATTATTAGCGACAGTGAAGCAATCAGGCATTGTTTGCGGTGTGGACTGCGTGTGTCCTCGCGGAACATGCCAAAACCTTTCCATTTGAAATTGGTCAATGATATTCCGTGCGCTCGCATGTAAACGTGGAAGGGAGGATCGCCCAGAGAAAGAAAATCTGCGTTCACCTCTTTGCATTGACGTTGCCCACTCGCTTGGTCACTTTCGCGTGTTTTCGTCCCGTGGGGAGATCTTCCTCACGTATCCTGACCGCTGTGGGAGATTTCCTCGCCAACTTTGAGCCAACATCGCGATCGCGCTTGACCGACGACGTGGACGAGTTCCTGCCCTCCTCCGCCGCAACTTGTTTCAGCAGCCGACCGTCCGCGACATTGCCTCCCCAAAAGTAGAAAAGTAGGAAAACTCCGAAACACAGGGCGATCACAACTACTTTGCAGTGGATCCGCATAGCGAGAGCGACGTGATCTGGGGGGAAGGAGCACATCGGACTCTTTTCATGTTGTCTGCGGCTAAGGGAGAGTAACCAGAGTTGACCTTTTGTTGCGTATCTCCTCTTGGAATTCGCTGCTGCTCATGATGATGATGGAGAGCGGAGAGGACACTTTCGCACAGCCCACAGAGGGTAAGACCGCGGGGGCGTGGTCTCTCCAGCTTTGCCGTAAGTAATGGAATATTACCGCACCAAGTGTTAATGTCAATTCAAATTATGGGCCATTTTACACACTTGAAATTACGTAAAATAGCCAAAACAATCAAGAGATAAATACTCTACATTTATTTCAAAGCAGCAACAATGAGATTTTCTATAACTTTTGTCTGGGGATTTATCATTAACGAGTTGTAAATCCTGAAATGTTATGTGGGGCATCTAAAAGTCAATATATTTGAGCATTAAGAGTGTGAAAAATATGAATTTAGAAAAAAATATTGGAAACACATTACCAATTGAATGATAAAACTCTCAATAATTCAAATGTGTACTCATACTGTATCAGTAAAATTCGCTGATTTTCCGAAAGGAATTCAGTAGGGTATGTCCTCAATCTTATTGGTCAAATCGTATGAAAATGGGATACAATTCATTATGGATCGGCCGAGTTGTTTTCTGTTTATTATCGACTCGTGGACTGGCCGAGTGCACACGTATTATTGTTCATGCATGTATTGTACTGCCCTTCAATAGCGGCAAGAAGGATGCACGCAGTCGCGGATGCAAACTGTCCTTTTAATATACAAAATACGCAATAAACACACACATCCATAGGAGTTGCTGTTAGCCACAATCACGCTCATACGCTCCACCCTCAGACTAACTACCGAAGCCAATACTTCCCCAACCTGGCTCCTCCCCCCTCTATGACGTCACACAAATACAAGACATAGATATTACAGTATATTTCTAAACTCTTCATATCAACAGCTATAAAGGCTGTTGAACACATCAACTGGAACCTATCCCGGGCAAATAAAAGTACTGTATGTCAAAAATTAATTACACAGTCAAAATAAGACGACGGGTGACTATGATATCTTATTCACCGTGTACACGGTTCATTACGGTAAAACATGGCCGCTTGATCGGGGTCTGTGCAAGTGAGGTTTGTTTCTGGTGAGTGCATACAGTCACGTTTTTACTCTTTAACCGTATTGTATGTTAACGGCAGTTCAATAAAACGGGTAACTGCGGTTGTGCGGAATGAAAATGGAACAATGCTCACAAATTTGTGTTGTAACTGTGGTGATTTCGGCCACATCCCTTGCACTCGCATCGACGTGATCCGGGTAAACAAAACTCCCATTGAAAAACTACGACGTCTAGTTTGCCAAGCAGAAAGATAAAACTACCTTAACTTATGGACACAGCACATATTTCCTTCTCCTTTCTTTGGCATTTCCTACGATTTGGTGTAATGTACACATAAACTATTGACATGTGCTCAATATTCAGAATTATATTGGTGTTACGGGCGGAATGTGCTCAACCCTTACTTACGAATTAGCGTGACAAAAGTCATGAATGCCAGTGAATACGTCATCGGATTCTATCGTAAATACAGCCAAACAACCAAATACAATTCCAATCGTAATGGTATTCGTTGGCCACAGGTTTAGGAGACATGTAACAAGCACAACGTTTTAATAGAGGGAACCACACAGGGGCGCACTACAGTCAGCAGGTCTCCAGCCAGCGTTGAAAGCGTCCTTGTCCTTGCTCGCTCTGCAGGTCCTTCCTTTTCACCAAAATATTCACAATGATAACGCCTGCGTTTGACCTGAGCCAGGATCCAGAGTACCTTATCCTCTCGGTCCGTGTCCCGTACACCAGAACGTCAGAGTTCGACCTCTACATTGATGGAGCAGATGTGAAATTCTATGCCAAACCCTACTTTCTGAGGTGAGTTTATCAGCCTCCTCCAACATATAACAGCTGCTTTGGAGTGCAGAGGTGTAATGCAATTTCAATGTAATCACGATTTCATTACCTTTAGGTTCAGTAGAAAAAGAAGAATTACAGGTCAACCATCTGTGTCATTTTTATTTTTAGGTTAACGCTTCCAGGAAGGGTAGTGGAAGATGGAAGAGAAAAAGCCACATTTGACATTGACAAAGGTATGTAATAACACAACTGGAGGGAAGGGGGGGGGGGGGTTCGTTTTAGTAAGTAATACTAGCCTGTTTCATTGGCGACATGCTGTGTCAAAATAATCCTGCATCATCTGCTCAAAAATCTCCTGGAATGAATGTTGTTGTGTAGCCTTGTAACGAGCAACTTTGATCTTTTTCTAACAATGAGACCTAAGTCCTTTTCCTTTTTTTGTATGGACTGGCTTACTTTTTGACAATTCGCTACATCTGTAAAGATTGATTCAGATTCACTGTGTTGATACTCAACTCAACTCAGCTGTATTTATAGAGCACTTTCAAACAGCCATCGCTGCATACAAAGTGCTGTACATGGAGCAACTAACATATACAACAATAAAGCAACAAATCGGTAACAAAGACGGTAGAAAGCACCCACAAATAAAGGTCTTGTCTATCTGCAGGACTCTTCACTGTGCACATCCCTAAAGAAACATCTGGAGTGCACTTTGAAGGCCTCCAGATGCTGACAAGTCTTCTCGCCCCCAGAGGGTCCCGCTCAGCAAAGCCTCTGTTAGAGGACATCAGCCCAGGTAAGTCATGACAGTGCGTCATCGGCAGTTGGCGCTCATTTGCACATGTTCGTGCATAGATAGCTGAGACTTGTGTTGCCATCGGTGTTTGGATTTTGAAAAGATTGCCGTGAAAGTGGGGCCAACGATGATGCGGAAGATGAGGAGGAGTTTGACTGGCAGGTGGAGCAAGAAGTGTACGTGGAGAGATCGGAGGAGGAGCTAAGTGGCCTGCAGAAATATGGCTTTGGCAATAAGAGATCCGGAGTGTTTGGCAGATTACAGGTAAGACAGGCGAAGAACGCCCTCGCACAGATCAAAGCCGATTCCTGATATTAAGCTTTCATTCCTCATGCCATTCAATTGTTGCTGTTGTTGTTTTTTCTTTGCTGGTCTTTATGTTCTGACAGGAAGAACTCAGTGATGTTGTAGATGTCAAAAATCCAGACAGCACAACCACAGCGGAGAGGAGACAAGCACGGCTGGAGGCAGAGGCAGAGGCCTTTTCCCCTGATCATTACCTGTAAGTTTAGCGCAAACAAAAACGGAAACGTCTCTTCTTTGCAGCATGTCGTGTCTTTCCGTTGACCTATTTGGTATCGTTGTAGAGCTGATTTGTTTGAGGATGATGAATCAGGAGACTGCTGCAATTCAGATCTTGGTGGACAAAACTTGGTCCTTCACCTGAGCAAGAAGAAGAGCCTGGTATGTTTGTCTTGACCTGTTTATGCCAATGTACTGTAATCTTTAAAAATAAGACTTGTACATACAAATATGTCGCAAGTAATGCCTCAGCTCAGTATGCCGTTTGCATTTTGGTTAGCAGCAAGTTCGTTTGTGATGAGTTGGTTGTGTGGGAAGTGAGGAGTCTCCTATAATCTCTTGTGTAATGCCGTTGTAGTTTTTTGGGGTTTTTCTAAGTACCGCACTTGAGAAAGTACTGATGGTCAAACTTAGGACGTCAACAAATAGTGAAATGAGATGAGCCCAAACACGAGGTACCGCATTTACTTCCCTAAACACTGCACAACCTGACGTCGTGTTTTGTCTGCATGCGTGTAGTTATTTATATTAAAATCCTGCAATACACATTGTTTGGTGGGGGAGGGGGGGTGCTGCATATCAAATAACAACATGGAGTCCAAAATCATATTTGGATCGTCTTTGCACAACATATTAGTCTGACCTCACACAGCCGAAAGCAAGTTGTCTCTATCTGAAGGCTTCTGGAAGGTGGCAGAAAGTAGCAGATGAATAAGAAGGCATGGCTGCAATGTTGTCGAATCTCTTTCAGCCCAGTTAATGACCTCTGACATGGTCCTTTTTTTGTAGTACACTCCAATGGATTCACTGGTGGGGGTTTCTCTTCAACACAGTGCTAACATTGTTCCCATGCAATACATGAATACCCAAAGGACACATCAGTCAGTCTTCTTACGGTCCACCTCAAGAAGAAGGTCAAGGCTTGGCTTGCCGGATAGGAAGCTGCATTGCCTAAAATGCCCCAAGGCACCTCAGGAGCAATGGCACTTGCCTTTTACGAGAGCTCGAACTTGGACCTCACTCAGTCACTGGTTCACAGTGATGCCTTCTGGCATCGTTCAAGAAATGCTTCTGTGACAACCCAAAAAGGGATTACAGATTCTCAGTATCCTGCTTTCTTCCACAGTTCAAAGTGGCTTTTATTATCCCTTTGCCATCCATCGAGAAAGAAAATCAATTGCTCATGAGCTAAGACGGAGATGAGCTCTTTGATAGCTGGAGCGTCCCAACTTCATTTCTTTTTACACAGGCACGATGGCTGGCGAAGGCCTCCGCAAGCTATCCAGCTCGTCTCCACATCTGCTAATACCGGCACGATTTAAGGTGGCGCATGGCCCGCAGTTACAGCTGAGATGGAGTGCGCGGCCGCTAGCAGACTCGAGCGAGGATTTAGATTAAACATAACATTCTCACCGGAGGTAGCGCTTTTAGCGGTGATACAGGACCCTTCTCTCCACTTGCATTTGTTACGATATTTTGAATGCCTTCACACTCCAGTGCGATTGCTCGTGGTGTCTGTTTGGTCAAGTGTGAACACTATCGCGCAAAGCCCGGTGCGCGCCAAATCCTGCCGTGGTTAAACATCTGATAGCAGCATGCGTTCCTTTCACTGTGGGAATGCGCCAAAGGTGTGCTTTTTGAAGTGCCAGTTTCTGTTTTGGCAAATGACAGGTGGAAATGCACCGTAAAGCCAAAATGTGTAACAATAAACATCATTCTATGTATCTATGCTACTTATTTTTACCTCTGCACGAGGGTGAGTGTTGCCCGCGTTGGCGACCAGTTTACTTATTTATTCCTGGCCTCACAGCTGATCTAAATTAAGCAATTGTCATCCATCCAGCAATGTTGAATGGCTGTTCTCTTTGAAATAGTTGCACTTCACCACGCAAAATGCCATATCAGTTGTCCGATATTGGACAGTTGTCAATGTATGCATACCTTTCTTACGACTCGGCGTTTGTATAGAGACAGCAATTCACTTTTTTAGGTCCACTTCAGCCCTCTTTTCACTGCTATGCATGTCACCTGACAGATGGGTGCGGACCCGAGTATTAACCTTCTCAGGGCTGGTGTTGCAGATTTGCAACAACCAAGTACCTAGACCAGGGGTCCCCAACCTTTTTTGCCCCACGGACCGGTTTATGTCAGACAATATTTTCAGGGACCGGCATTTAAGGTGTAGCGGAAATAATACAACAAAATAATATGGTATGAGCTGCATGAAAACTGTGGTGTTTTCGAGAGATAATAATAAACACGAGGAGCGTCTAATCTGGCCGCAACACTCTGATCGCTATGGTAATGTTTAATGCCTTCAAAATACGATACAACGCAAATTCAAAGTGCATGAAAATGACGACTCAGCACAGCCCCGAGCTTGATTTTCTGCAACCAGACGGTCCCATCTCGGGGTAATAGGAGACAATGACACCTCAAGTGTGTGGTTTATGTCCAGTCTACTTCGTAATTTTGTTTTAGTCGCCGTTGCTGCACAAAACCCCCGCCTCACATAGGTAGGACGTCGGAAATAGCAACAGTGCTATTGTGGCGATCTCACTCAAGCCTTGCCGTGTATTTAACCCTTGTGACCTGCAGGTACATTTATTGTACTTTTTCCCTGTGTTGTGTCTGTTCAATCAAAGAGAAAGCATTGAAAAGTAAACACTTGGGAGCTCAAATTTCCCACAGAAGTAAAAGTACATTCATAAATGACTGAGTTATCACACTTCAAGTTCACGTACACATCAGAGAGTATTCAGCCATAACTTTAATCCAGTTGTCTCAAACGTACTTTTAAGGCCATCATTATTTGCGATCTCCAGCAGTTTTTTTTACTCATTTTGCAAGCTCAGGCGTTTTGTTTAAGCGTAATCGGTCACGTGACGGAGAAGCGCGGCTTGACGTGTGTCAAGCGTGACACAGACGGATGTAACGGAGCATCCGGTATTTTTTCAAAATAAAACAGCGTTCGTATTCCAAAATAAATAAAACGGAATTAAGGCAAGTTCTTTCTATGCGGCCCGGCACCAAATGCCCTGCGGACCGGTACCGGTCCGCGGACCAGCGGTTGGGGACCCCTGACCTCGACCATAGGTGTCAAACTCAGGTCCTGGTGGGCCGCTGTCCTGCATGTTTTCCAAGTCTCCCTGTTGCAACACACCTGATTCAAATGAGCAGGTTCAATGTCAGGCTTCCGCAGAGCTTGCTGATGATCTGATCATTTGAATCAGGTGTGTTGCAACAGGGAGACTTGGAAAACATGCAGGACAGCAGCCCTCCAGGACCGGAGTTGACCTAGACATTACCTGTTACGAGAACTTAATTTGAGCCTGAGAGGGTTAATGAAGTCGAAAGCAGAGCTTTTGTCTTCTCTGGTGTCAGGGCCATCACACTGACAGGGCCCAGCTATCCACTGCAGGCCCGCGTTCAGACGCGGTCGCCAACTAAATGGACCTGACAGCTTGGCCTTTCACGACCTACAGAAGCTTGTTATGGCTAGATTTAGATGTCACTGGCAAAACTGTGACCTTTGACCACATTTAGGGTAACCGCGGCACAATCTAATGTTAAGATTTCAAGTATGTATCTCAGCTATATTTCTAGAGCCGTTGAAAACAACCACCACTGTTTACAAAGTGCTGTACATGGATGATAGAGTATCGACAAACTCAAAATTATCATGTTTAAAAGTTTCATTTTGTTGTATGCTTGATTGACTTCAAACGCATGTGTTTAGAGCAGAAAGAAAAAAGGGCGAACATGAGCTGAATGAAACTGAGGCCTTGTTAACTGATAGTACAAACAGGAAGGTTCACCTTTGGGTGGGCAGCACGATAAGATGTCCTTGAGTTTGTGCAGTGTTCATTCATGCGAAATATACCCATTGAATTAACAAGGTATCCATTGTTTGTACCGAGAGATGTTTTGGCCTCTGAGGGTTAGGTATCCGTGGGCTGGGCTGAGAGGCGTCACATGTACATGAAGAAGGGAGTGTTTTTCTGATACATCATTTGTAATTTGCATACACGATCAATAAAAAGCTTACAGAGGCTGCAGAGGTCAGGTGTCAGTTGAGAAGCGCGCACAGAGTGCCTTCGTAGAAAACTGCGCCTCCTGCCGGCAGAAAAGACAATCTCTTCTTGTTCAACTGTCCGAGCGAACATCTCTGACAATGGAACAAAAATAACTCATACTATGAACAATAAAACAATCACAAATAACAAAGACACTCGAAAGCACAAAAACAGTCAAACTACAAATCAAGTCTCATGCTGAGTCAAAACCCAGAGAATAAAAATTAGTTTGAAGACAAGCTTTAAAGATGGGCAGCGATGGGGCTTCATTCCAGAGAGAGGGTCTGACAACGGTACCTCAAATAGTGTCTGGCCCCATGCAGACCTGAAGCACGGGGCAGGTGAGTAGGGGCGGAGGAGCTCAAAGAACTAAGGTGGGGCCATTTGTTGTTGTTGTTGTTGAAAACAACGAATAGGATTTTCAAAAGAACTCTAAAATGAGCCAGTGAAGGGATGCCAGAGTAGGAGTTGTGTGCTCCCTCTTAAGAGGACCAGTCAAGAGGCGAGCGGCAGCATTCTGGACCAACTGGAGACGCTTCATGGAGGATTAGTTGACCCCAGAACAGAAAAGTGCCTTACAGTCATCCAGCCGGGATGTGCCGAAGGCATGAATGACTGTTTCAAAGTGCTCCTGAGAAAAGAGAGGCTTGACTTCAGCCAGCTGCCAAAGATGAGCTCCATTTAACAACGGCACCAATTTGCCATCTTTATTTTATCTTTATCATCATTCTATCTGCTATGCAGATGACTGTCAGATCTATGTCCCACTGAACAAAAAAGGCACTTTCTCATTAAGGCCGCTTTTATCCTGCCTGGAAGAAATAAAAACCTGGATGTCCCCAAATTTCTTGAATTTCAATGAAAAGAAGACAGAGGTGATACTGTTTGGTCCCAGTAACCTGTACATCTCATCCTGTAGACTTGGGCCCCGTGTCTCCTTATCTGAAGGCAACAGTCTTAAACTTGGGTCTTAAACTGGGCAGTGATTTTAAACTTGACCGGCAAATTGGTGCCGTTGTTAAATCCAGCTTCTTTCATCTTAGACAGCTGGCCAAAGTAAAACCTCTCCTCTCTCAAGAAAACTTTGAGACAGTAATTCATGCCTTCGTCACATCCCGGCTCGATGACTGCAATGCCCTTTACTTTGGAGTCAGCAAATCTTCCATTAAGCGCCTCCAGATGGTCCTGCTGCACGCCTCTTGACTGGTACTCGAAAGAGGGAGCACATAACTCCTGCCCTTCACTCACTCCCTAGACAATTTAGTTATTTTCAAGATCCTATTATTTGTTTTCAAATATCTAAATGACCTCGCGCCACCTTACCTCTCTGAGCTCATCCGCCCCTAAACACCTGCCCGGCGCCTCAGGTCTGCGGACCAAACGTTATTAGAAGTACCAAGAACTAAACTGAGGCTCAGAGGGGATCGAGCCTTTTCCGTTGCCGGTCCCTCTCTCTGGAATGACCTCCCACTGAACATTCGGCAAGCCTCCTCGCTGCCCATCTTTAAAACCCACCTCCAAACTCACTTGTATTCTTTGGCATTTGACTCAGCATGACCCAAATTATGATTTTAGTTATACTGTTTGGTGCTCTCTACCGTCTTTGTTACTGATTTGTTGCTTTGCTGTACTGTTCTATATGTTAGTTGCTCCATGTACAGCACTTTATGTGCAGCGATGGCTGTTTGAAAGTGCTCTATAAATACATTTGAGTTGAGTTATTGTATGAAATCGCTGTCCAGTTTAAGACCCAAATCCGAGACCGTTGGTTTAAGATAAGGAGCCAGGGGGCTCCAAATCTGCAGAATGGGATGTACAAGGGCCACTGGGGTCGCAGTGTTTGCATTGACATTAGCCATATTTTGACCCTAATTTAACAAAACAGGAATGGTTTGAAAGCCTCCAAAGTATTTATGGTAAAGCATATTTTCAAGAGATGCAGCAAAATGAAAATTCATGGCTGAAATGTGAAACCGAAAATGAGGAAACCAATGTTTGTAGCAATTAGGAGGCTCTATTTTCAAATGCAAACAAAACATTTTGACCTTTCTACACGGCCTTTGCGTTCAAATAAGCAACATGTGAGCACTTGATGCATATTTCCGAGTCACACCAAATGTGACTGTGGGCGAGGGGCTCATACGGCCGGGATGAGACGAGCTTGGGATGGACCACGCATGATTAAGTTTGTGTCTGCAAAGTTATCAAGAGTAACACTCGTTCATATTTCAGTACTCTAGATTGACTTTTTTTATGGTTGTTTCAGCACAAAAGTGAGGTGCGCCTGCTATCTGTCAAGTGGGGAGAATAATTATTTGATCCCTTGATGAAGTCGTAGGTTTACTTACACACAAAGAAGAGTTTTCCATTTATTTTTGTGCCTGCGCCGTTTTCACACCAAAAAGAACACCGTAACCACAGACTGGTTCAGCAGAATGCTCATTTTACTTTGATGGCTTTGTGACAACAACGACGTGGAAGACCTGCTGGCGATGTGTGACTTTACTCCCCGAAGTTAGTGCCTAAGGAAGAGTGCAAACAGATGTGGTCGCTCGCGAAGTAGTGTAGCTCTTTGTTGCCCGTGCCAGATGCACTGAGGATGGAGTCAGGTAGCATCTGCGGGGAGCTCACGTAATGCGGCAGGAATCTCCAGAGCTCCCACTGCAGCCAGAGAGGAAGTGCAATGCGTGCATGTCATACAGACGCAAGGGGAATGCATTTTTTTTCCCGCTGTTTTTTGTGTTTGAGTCGATGACTGCATCATCTTGCTCATACACACAAACCTCCTTCAGTCGTGTAGATAAATAGGCTGTGCTATTTGGACAAATGCATTTCTAAATAACAACCTGTCATGTTGAGAAAAAAAAAATAAACGCTGAAGCTATTCTTCTTTCACGTTTGTATTATCTGCATGACAAAGAAGTAATGTGATTATATCTACTGTGTACAGCGCCATATTAGGGATGACTGGTGCAGTTTCAGAAAGCTGTTGTATCGATATTTTTCCCCTGCAGGCTTGCAGTAGAAGGTTTTGAAGCAGAGGGCATTTAGTTGGTCCGAGTAGCGCTGGAACCATTTTGCTGTATAAACGGTGAATTGTGATTCATGAAATCTGTACGGACATCAACATCTGTTCACTGGCATTATTTTTGGCAGAATTTTAAATCAGGCAGAAATATTAATATTTAAGATTGTCGTCTCGACGCGGGAGTCTGACGTCTTTGGGAAAAAATTGGCAAAACCGTGACAAAAGCAGGAGCCGTGACAGTTTCTATTCCTCAATATTTTTTGTGGTTGTTGTTTTTCCCACTCTTCAAATTGCATAAAGACCATTCCCAAAAGAACGTGTTGGTTTACCATTCTGTGCATATTTTATTTGATCGCGATTTTAATGCCGGCTCCGTATCATTGTCATGCAGTTATTCAGTTCAGCAGCGAGGAGAAAGAGCAGTTGAGAAAATTCAACAACCAGTCGTACCTCCTCGACAAGACTTTGCGGCACCAGGTGTGGCTCAGCCTCGTGGACATTATCCTGGCTTACTGCTATGAAGTGCGCTCGACAGAGGGAGAGCACAACGTAAGTGGCCGCGTTTTATGTGTGAAGAGGCGATTCCTCCCGAGAAGCACTTGTAGCCCTGGATGACAAAGTCAAATCTTTCAGACCCCTTTTCCATTTCATTCATGGCCTTAAGAGATTAATGAGCGCTCGGTCAAGACCTCTTTTGGCCCCCCCTTTGAGATGAGTGCACAGAGGCAAGATGAGCAAGGCGTTTGCCTTTGTAGAAGACAAGTGGCGGACTAGAAATAAGACTCAACCCCCAAAATATACGCATGAAAAAACGCTGAACCCAAACAGAGCCTGGTTGAACGTTTCTCACCAACATCTACCAAAGTTGGAGGTGTACGTGACAGCCAAAGACGTACAAAAAAGTCTCTGGAAACCTCGTCTGAACTCAACAGGAAGTCAAATTTTGCTTGATTTTTGGCCTTTCATCGAGGTTCATACATGATCAAACTAGTTTTTAATTCTGATGTCCCTCCAATATTTTTACCTAAAAAAAATTCCAATTCCACTGAGCCAGTATCTGCGAGGGCCCTTTTATAGCTGCTTGCAGCTATCTCGTTTTTATCTTATTTTGTGATTATTTCCTGTCCTATGATGCAGGTGGAAACGCCGTGGACAATCAGAAAACTCAGTGGGACGCTGTGTTGGCTGGAGGTACGTTTTGCCCCAAAATAACAACGAATGCAATTCTTGTGGTTTTTGTATGATTGCCAAGACATTCGTAGTCATCTCATTCTTTAACCAAAAAAAAAAAACAACAACAAAAAAAAACAGGCGTGATGATGTTTCACTTCCTCAATGGATTTGAACTCTTACTTTTCCAATATTCCAAATAGATTGTTTGGATTTTGTCCTTGTAATTATAATTCTCAATTGATGGTTTGGGGCTTTTGGCTGAGCAATGCCGTTTGTCAGTGTTTACGTACAGTTGTCCTTCCTCGTGAGGAAATGCGGATTAGGAAATGGATCTAGTTTTCATTCACTGACCACAGCGAGGGGCAGTAGTTCTTCCTTTGTGGTCGCACCAGAGTAAACAACAGCTTCCCACTGGCTCATCAGTCAGTCCACATTCTCCTGTGCCAAGCTCCACCTCTGTGCTGTTCATGCACTTGTGTTCCTTCCACCCTACACCAGGGCCACATTCTCCCCTTTCTTTACCTGGTCTAGAGATCATTAAAGGAAGAGCCTATCTTTACCCCTTATCTTGCAGGCCTCCCTCCCCGCATCTACAGCGTGAAACTTGTCCTCAGTAGACTGCTGGTGTGACTGAGTTGGATGCCTGCAGCAGCAGAGCTTATTTACACTCGCGCTAAACAAGCCGGAGGGAGAGACTGATCTCTGATGACACTCGTGTCCCAGCTCACAGTGCACCCTTAATAGGCCTCAATGAAGGAGAAGAACACGAGATAAAATCTCCCGGCGCCGCTACCATTACCGGAGCGATCTGAGTGCGGATGCCGTGTTTAAGGACAAGCAGCAATTAAGAGGCGAGTGGAGCAGCGGTGGGAGTTTGAAGCGCCTATTTTGTCTGCTCAATAAATGGAGGGGATTGTTCAAAGTAATTAGCAAGCCGCAGACTGCGATGAACAGCAATAGGAGCCTGTGTTAAAGTGAGAAAAGCCCCCGCGGCCAAAATGTCTGGCTGCACCCGCGTGGACTGCCATCGCCATCGGGAGCTGATTTAGTGCTGGGTATCTTTTGTGAGCGTCCTCTCCTCTGCCCCTTAGACATACAGCTCCTTGCAGGAGGTCCTGGTGTCATTCGGAAGAAGGGTTTTATGCTATCCACTCTACCGACACTTCTCCATGGTGTCCGCTGCCGTTTCTGACACAGCTGCAGTCTTCGGCTCAGGTGAGTTCTTCTTACCAACATTGTACCGGGCCTTTGCCGACTTGTGTGGGTTTATTTCACATTGCTATGAAAACCAAAGTGTTGGCAGTTGGTGTTCATTAATTGGCTACCATTTGGGGGAGGGGGGTTGAAGAACGGAAAAGATGTAAGAAAGTTATGGCTCAGATAAACTGCTCTGTGACAGAGCAATGATTTTAAAGCTCATGCATGACAACAAATTCAAGGCCTTTTTACCTCGGATGAACATTTTTGCGCCTCATCCTGTCAGAATGCAAATTGATCAGGGGAGCCGGAGAAACAGCGGCTGGTCTTGCTTTTCCCCTCGCCTTACCGTGTTATCACCCTCAAAGCATGTTGCGCGCACTCAATATGGAAATTGCTGCTCTATCCGAAACCTCAGTGGTGGCGGGGGGCTACGTCCTCAGGGACTCGGCTGTGGGACAAGCGGGCTTCACTTGGGATCTCACTGCGGGTGGAAACCACCCAAATTGTGGCCGTTTGCCCACGAGGGTGAAAGACGAGCACCGTAACCACTCCGGTCCCGTGTTTTCATGTGTTGGTTGTGATTCCTTGAGGTTCTAACATGACATCATACATATGAGTGGACAACTCAGCCAAAATATCTCTGGTGAGTATCATGTCTAATCTTCCCTACTTTGCAGATGCGTCCATATTGGACGCGCCATTCACCTGCTCCTTGGAGCAATTACTCCTCTGAATGTCAATAAATAAGTTTCCATATGAAAAAAGGAAAGGGAATCTTGGAGGCAAGTGGGTGTTTTGGCTTCACGCGATCCAAGTCGTGACTTATTGGGGGCAGAGTTCCCCGTGCATGATCCCATGCTTAAACGAGAACCAAATGTTTGCGTAAGGTTTTCCGCACTGCGAGTGTACTGTTTATTTTGACTGGCTTGGAATGTCTTGGACAATGCCGCCTGGTTTTGCAGAGGTGGAGAATGGCATTTTCGCTTTCCCTCAGGAGATTGTTAGTTCTATCAAAAGGCTGTTTATGTGCATGATTGAAGGGGAAGGAGAGCTTTGGCAGTTTAACTTCTGAACCGAAGCAAAGAATATGTTAGAATCATAAATACTGCAGCAGCCAGAGTATCGTTCCATATGTAACATTTTAGAGTGGAGGGGGGGTTTAAAAAAATCTGTTTGTTGAATTTGAAACCCCCCAAAAAATGTTGGTTTGGAGACAAATCGATCTATGACGTCGGTCCTGAACTATGGCAAACCTCCAGGAAAAATGGTCATGAAAAAGAAAAATGACGAGAAAATCGGCATGCTTGCATCCTTCTGCACTTCAATCTTTCTGGAGAAGTGGCTCACTTCTGGGGAAAACAGTTGCAAAAATGGATGCAAATGCTAATTAGCAGTAATTGAGTTGGTTGAGACGTTTGCAAAATGTAATACAGAACAAAAGGCCCTCCTTGCTTCCCGATATCTGAGCTCCGACGACTGCTGCTATTTTTGTTATTTGAAAATCAAACACGTTTTTGACAGCAACGCAGGCTCCAATTAGGCTCACAGATTGACTACCAAAAATAGAACGGTCCTGCTTTTTTTGACACTCCCTGGATTCTCCCCCCCTGCAAAATCAAATTCTTGACCAGAAAGCCTTCTCAAACTGTCTGGATTAAATTACTCACGTGCTTTAATGGGATTTTGCTCTGATGTTGTACCCTTGTCTTTGATGTAGACAACACAGGCTACAAGCCTGGAGATGTGTCTGGTGTCTGTCAGCAGCTGGGCTGCCTTGTAACGAATACAAATGTTTTCATTTGCATGCTGTGTTATGTTCCCGTGTCTAGGGAGAGCCTGCATCCTCAAATGCCTGCTTGATATTCACCAAGTCTTCAGACAGAATGACCCGGCCTACATACTCAACGATCTGTACGTCACCGACTACTGTATCTGGATCCAGAAGATCAAGTAAGTTCACACAGGATCGATCTCGCAACATAGACACAG
This sequence comes from Hippocampus abdominalis, assembly GCA_018466805.1. Lineage (NCBI taxonomy): Eukaryota > Metazoa > Chordata > Actinopteri > Syngnathiformes > Syngnathidae > Hippocampus > Hippocampus abdominalis. The sequence goes on from CM031707.1 coordinate 19,516,351, forward strand.
AATGCACGCCTTTGCAACGAGTCCACCCTCTTGGAATAATTGCCTTCATAGCCATAGGAAGTGCCACTCGGTCCGTGTGAAGCATTAACGCTCTTGAGTAGAGGATTAGCGGTGTCATTTGTCAGAGCGCCGCCAATTGAATTACCGCGCCAGCCTGAGATGCGGTTTTGGCCGTCCCTCGTGTCAAAAGTGCCACCAGTGTGAGTTTGGCGCGACGCGGCAGAAAATGACACTGCTGCGTCAAAAGGAGAGTCGGTGACTCCTCGCCACACATCAGGTGATTGATTGACCCTTGCACATAAGCCAATTTGCTGCCATGGAAAAAAAATATGATCCCCGCCATTCTTATGAGCAAGCGTGGGAATGATTTAAGGCTCAACGTACAAATCAGGGTTTTTTTTGGTTGTTTTTAACATTGAACCACAAACAACATGGGAGGATTGTCAAGGAAGACGCAGTTTGCCCCTGCCGCTGTAGCTATCATATTACAAAGGCAGGAAATAGGAGAGGAATAAAAGGAGAGAGTGCGGCTATTTCAGAGGCTATCGACTCCATTCAACGTCTCCTCTTGTGCATTTTGCCAACAGTGACCCTCCAATGCTTCACTTTTTTTTTTTAATCCACGGGTACGTATGAAATGATAAATACAGTTAAGCATCATAGAAAAATACAATACGCAGTATATATGTCGTTGTTAGGGCTGGGCATGCCTTGTTGAGAACCTCACAACTTAAGGCAAAAGTAGATTTTTATTTATTTATTTTTTTTACATTGGGATTTTCATTATTCAGGTTGTGCGTTGATTTGACATCGATTTAACCACTCCAATATCAAGAATGGAAAAACACGAGTCCATTTTGGCAATTTTGCACTGTTCCAACCTGCTCTATGTAAACATATGTGGCATGTCACATATGAGCCCAGGCCAGCGCGGGAATTCATGAAAATCTGTGTGGAATTGACATCCACTGAAATGCAATCACTTTGGATTGTGTCGTTGTGTTGAAGGGTCTCACGTCCCTTCCCTGGAACCAATCGGCAAAAATCCATGGGAATTCTATCCCGCTCCTTGCTGCCTGATGCACATTTCCCCAATTTTCTACACATTGCATTGATCAGTGTTTTTCATTCTTTTTTGAGTCAAGGCACATTTCTTTCATTGAAAAAATCCCGAGGGACACCACTTGCTGAAAATGTGAAAAAAAGCTTATTTTAACAATTAAGTGTTATATTGTTCTTAAGCGTTTTTTAACATTGAAAAATAACGCTATATTATAACATGTTGAATAGGAATCAAATCAACATCAATCCAATATTTTATAATCTTTGATATTTATTCTCACTCAGTGTGATAAATGGTTTGGATGAACACAGATCTGATCTCCTGGCAGCAATCGATAAAAGACACAAAGCTCTTCTTCCACAGCTCTCATTCTTTCAATGTTTTTAGTTTTTACAGCAGTCAGGCTATTTATTTAGCCGCTTTGGGTCCGAACATCTCATTTGCAATGGCTTTGCATGTGGCAAGTATAAACTGCTCTGCCATTTTTTTGATTTAGCCACATGTTCAGCGACATGGTAACTTGCTTTCAAGGCTCTCTCTTTGCGGATTTAGCCATGCACGTTGCTTGTTTCTCCGTGTGTTCACGCAGGCGAACAAAATACTCCACATTGGCATTTCGAAATGAAGGGTGTTTTGTTTGGAGATGGAGTTTAAGCTTACTTGGAACCATAGCTCTGTTTCACCACATACCAAGCACAACGGAGTTGGTGCCGTTGCATCTCCAGTAAAAGTAAATCCAAATGAAAGATCGCTTTTGTTGTATTAGCTGGCGCCGGAAATTGCGCTTGTCTCGAAGCACAAGGCAATTCGTTAGCTGCTGCTGCTCCCTACCGGTATGGAAGAGTACTACACAATTAGTCTACCGGGCGATAGACCGCACAGGCATACATATTGGAAAATTTCCCACCGCACACCTGACAGTATCTCGCGGCACACCAGGCACAGGGTTTGAAAAACACTGGCATAGATGAATCTTTGAGCGCACGACTCTGTCGTGATCTCTGATTTACTTTTGGCCTGAGTTCAGCAAAAAGCCCAGCTGAAAAATGAGTGCCTGTTTTGTTTTGGGGGTTTTTAGGCTCAATGCCCAGATGCAGGCACTATGAAAGGTCTGTCAAGATTGAGTGCACCCCCCTCTCCATCCTTCACATTTCCACTTGACATTTTCCAAGGAGAAATCTTGAGTTCTACTTTTAAATAGCGGAGATAAATGATACTAGCCTCAGTTCATCGGTGGTGGCATCGCTTTCTTCCCAACATCAAAGCGCAAAGAAGTGATAGAGCTCAATATTTGTCTTACACTGGCAGCTCACTTTAAAAAAAAAGAAAAAGTGATGTGTCGCTGAGCTTTGGGGGCACCGGAGAAACAGTTCACCTCCCTGTCTTCTATTTTAATTATCAAAAAATAATAGTAATGTCAGTTTGACCTTCCATGTTGAGTCTTACTCCAGCCAGCATTGCTCATCAGACACATAAGCACATTGTATGGAAATGTGAATACCATTCAGAATATCCTGTCATGTGCTAAAAATTTCTTGTAGGTGCCTCCTAATTGTCCGGAGCCTCTGCCTGTAGTACACAGAATGAGAGAGTCGGGCTTTGCTTCCTTGTTTATTTACTTAGTTTTAAAAATGATATTACAAAGATATTGAATACACGTTCTATTGGTGTTGATTGGTGTTGGTGTCTATTGAAATGAAATTGTTGCGTCGCTCGGGCCTTCAAGAAAAACAATGCATGAAGATAAGCTCTGTCCACGTCAGCCTGGACGATATCAACGCAGCATGATCTACTCCATATGACACTGATATCAAAAGAGGAGTGCAGAACACTCAGAGATACAGTAATCTCTCGCTCTAACGCGGTTCACCTTCCGCGGCTTTGCTGTTTCCCGGATTTTTTTAGTGCAGTTTTTTAATGCATTTTTTTAATGCTTTTTTTTAAACAGTGTGTTTTGCATCCTGATTGGCTAAGGCACTGACCAACGTGAACAGTCTCCGCACCTCGTCTCTGTACAGCTTGCCAAATTTACCTTTGCAAAGTTTTGGTCTTTGTTTTCATTGTATCAGTGGCGGATGCTGGTCTGTCAAGGAGGGGAAGCTCAATTTCGGCCTACATCATAAAATGTGTCTGTTTATTTATACGGGAATTCTACTCTCCGTTCCTTTTCAAAAAAATCACAAGGATGCCTTCACCATAAGACCAGTGATTTGTTAATTTCGTTGTCAATCAAAAAGAGATTCAGCCTCAGACAGATCATCCAATCATCATGCAGAAAAGCTGATCTTCCGGGACAGCCTATAAACGCCCACTCTCCATAGACTCCCAGAGATGCTGAGCGTCCAATGGGCGGGACAAAACCAGCATTTATCCAATGACTCGTTTCAATGCATTGGGACAACCTACACTGAACTCTCTAGACCAGGGGTGTCAAACTCAGGTCCTGCAGGGCCACTGTCCTGCATGATTTCCAAGTCTCCCTGTTGCAACACATCTGATTCAAATGAACAGGTTCAATGTCAGGCTTCCACAGAGCTTCCTGATGATCTGATCATTTCAATCAGGTGTGTTGCAACAGGGAGACTTGGAAAACATGCAGAACAGCGGCCTTCCAGGACCGGAGTTTGACACCCCTGCTCTAGACGCCCAGCTTCCGCGCTGTAGACGCTCAGCGTCCACACAGTTTAAAGCACAGTGAAGCTGCGTGAATGAATGAGAAGAGAGTCACATCGTAACCAGTAATAAGAAGCTGATTCGGAACAAAAGTTGAGCGCGTTGTTGCGCATATTTTGTCAATGACATGTCCACACAATTGTACGTACACACATATATTTGATCACTTACTTTTTGACATTTTAGGAGAAGCTAAGCTTCCCTTGCAGTCTTAGAGCAATCGCCTCTGCATTGCATACATAGTTCAGTATTGTATAATAACTGTAAAAAATAAAGCTGACTATCAAGTACCAAGTACAACTTTATTGAATTTTCGTCCCTCTCACATTTTTTTTGCTTTTTTAAAAATAAATCCTACTTCATGGATTTCACTTATCACTGGTTCTTTTTGCAACGTAACCCCCGCGATAAACAAGGGATTACTGTATTCTTTGAACCCACTGAAACCTTGTAAATACCAGTTGTCCAATTGCTTTGTGCAGATTTCCCAATGTACACAGACTGACTTGTAAATCAGACTTGTAAAAAAGTCGAGTGTTTCAAGTTTTCGCCAGTCATCAAATCAGCGACTTGACTTGACTCGTGTCCAAGGACTTTCTCGCCGCTCATCCAGTGTGCCATCACAATTTCTCTTTGTCACCAGAATAACATCTGGGGTCCAAATGCAAAGCGGCGCATTTAAGCGTGGCCTGTGTCTGCTGGGAGCTACGCAGACACTTAGCGCAGACGCTCCAGCCCAGCCTTGGCTCGGATATGCCATTTTGTTGCCGCAACCCTTTTGCGTCATTTGACAGCATTGTTTTCTTGCTTCTCCGCGAGATATCCCTCCCCACCAACCCCCGCGCAGGATTTCTCATGTACGCAAATCATCTCTGGGGGCTGAGCGGAGTGACGAGACGTAATCTTCTAGCCTCGGTACTGTTCCCTGTGTCTTGTCAGATGAGCCAAGACGCCATCAGTCTCAAATGAGGGGATACGGCGATTAATGGTTGTTTGTAGGCCTAGGGGGCTTGATTTATTTAATCTTCTTGTCGTCCCACATGCATTTCTTCTCATAAAGTCCCCCGACTGCACAGACATCAGCCTCAGATTTACAACCCTCATAAAGGCGTCACTGTGATTTAAGCCAAAGGGCAGGCGCTCCCTTTTACTCTCACCCACTCGCGAGCACGCAGTCAAAACAAAGCGGCAGCCTTGCGCGCTGACTCAAAAGCGCCCTCTTCAACAAATGACTGCTCAGATTATCGAAACCTTGTGAAAGTTGCGCAAAGATTTGAATACAGCAGCAGGTTGCCGACAAGTGGCCTGGCTTTGCTCCTCGCCTCTCATCGTTTTTTCAAGGATGCTCCCCACACATGCTTCCTTATTGACCCCGTTACAATTTTTGTAGACAAATGGGTCAGTCGGACGACGGCTACGGGTTCAATTGAAAGTTTCCCCAATGGTGGCTTTTTGGAAAGGCCAAAACATGTTCTGTTTTTCTTGTCTTTTTTGTTTGGGCTGGGAGTGAGATGTATCGGCACTGAAATTGATTTTTTTTTTTCCCTGCCTTGGGTTCCTCATCTTTGGTCTGGTCTCATTTCGCCGCATGTCTGATTGATACATCTGAAGACACACTTGATCTGCAGAGGACAGGCAGACCTGCTGAATCAGGTTCTCTCTCACACCAAGCGTCACAATGTAATTGAACTCGAATGCACAGACGCTGAACTTTCTCGCTCTCTTCCCATTTTCATTGAAAGACTTTGGCAGATGGAGGCGTCTTTGTCTTTGCAAAAGTTTTCCACCCTGGAAAGAGCCAGCCCTCCTAAGTTTAATGAAGGCGAGCCACAACAGCAGTGTAGTCATGACCGGTTTGTGTACGAGGTTCACCCTCCCCCCTCCTGGCCGAAGCCTTTGTATTCACCACAGGCCAAGCTTCTCCCACAACAGAGTGAGGGAGGGGAGGGAAAACAAGCTTGCCTCTCCAATGCTAACTCAATAATGACTTCCCACGGGGGGAAGAGAATACAGGGCGGTCTTTGAAGTGGCTGGTCCGCAGGAGCCTCTCCTGCCTCAGTCGCGCTGTCGGACACGCCAGACGAGCCCCATTCAAATTTTCCAGCACAAATCATCAGCGACGAATCGACATCCTCCTCATCGCGTGTGCTTATTCTTCAGCCCGTTGTCTGGACACGTAATTAAGTTCCTTTTTGTAACGATGGCCTATCATGTCCCAGCTGTCCTGTCAAGACAAAGGTCTGAAAATCTCTCCTGCCGCTCACGTTTTAGCAGGATTCTTTCAAAGGCTGATGGTGAAAGTGAGACTTTTTATTTTTGGAATGTCCTGATTCTGAACTCCGGTGCAAACTTAGACACAAATGAACAATTGGTCATGCCTAGGTGGAGTGATGCCTAATCTAATTGTCGTTGAGGGGCAGAGTCAGTTTTGGCCACGCCAAACAGTTTGTATACTTGTGTGGCCTACAGTACACTTTGAGCACGTCCGCGTGCAAATTGTTTCTGGTGCTCTAAGCACAGTGATACCAGATACAGGTCTCTTGAAAACAGATGGAAATGGATTGGATGAAGCCACTAAATGGACCTGCGGTGCATATCCGGGCCAAGGGACAGGTGTCTTCTCCCGCAGCTCTGAGAGTCAACCACAAATAGGTTTGGAGGCCTCTCTCCCCATGACCCCGACAAGTGTCAATCATGGGCAGAGGAACTGTGGAAACAGAATGCGGATTTTCCAATTTGCTGGCTGCAAGCTCCACTAAATCAATCTCAAATTGATTGCTCAACAATAACAAATTCAATTTGAGGTCATGCGTCTGTGAACGCTCTTCCACACGAGATTCATTCCAGTATGCCTTGATGCGCTTTGCTGGAAAAGAAGAGGGTCTTCCCCAAACAGTTACCACAAAGCGGATGATGTCAGGGCGCGAGTTCCCCGCACCTTTGTTGTCTGAGTTGGTTTCGTGTTGTTTCAGGTTGGATCAACTGGGTGCAACCCGCCAGTCAGTTGAACGAATCAAAAGACGACGCAGTAAACGCGGGGCAGCAATCAAAGACATCCAGTGTGTGTTTGTCTTCTTGGCCTGGAGCTGGTTGTTGCAAGACAACCTTTGTTCTCGAAAAGGCCCAATTTTATTCCCATTCCATTCCCATTCATAACAAAAATGATTCACGTCAACCCCTCAGCAGACTGCGGTGTCTCGCTTTAGCCTTGAGGTGCCTTCCCGCTGAGGTTGGCACCATAGCGGCAGGGTGTCAAAACGTGATGGCGCAGATAAGAAACACAAACATGACAGAGGATCAAAACTGAGCCAAACATTGCTGTTTGGTGCAAAGAAAACCTTTGGAAAGAGAATGTAGACAACAGCGTCATAGCATCAATATTTCACTGCAATGTGCTAAAATCAGGGAACGAGTTTGTGTTCAGGGTTGGGTTTTTTTTTCCTTGTCTGCCTGTACTGAATATGAATCAGCTCACCTATGAGCGAGGTATTAATGAACACGCAGCCTAAATTTCCTAACAAAAAAAATCACTCCTCAGAGGGGAAAAAAAGGAGCCTGTAGTGACTTCGCAATTCATAATTCACCACGAGCTGCAAATACTTAAAGTAATTGCGGTCCCTTTAAGGACCGCCATGTTTAGTTTTGTTTGTTGCTAGGGAAACGGATTTTCAGCCGTTACCTGTTTGGCTCGAGAGTTTTATGTGATGTAAAAAATAAAACGACACACTTGCTGTGTGTGAACGTGAGAAATTGTCGCCTTCTTTCACAATTTCCACAAGCCTATTAGGAATGGACAGCAAAGAGTAACAGTTGTGGGACGCAGCAGTTGGTCAATTGGACGAGAGTGGGGAACGGGAGCTGAGAGGGGAAATGTGAATGACAGCAAAGGAGTTCCTCCCAAACCACACACACTTGTACTCACACACAGACACGCACACACACTGAGCACAAATTCGCCTCCCCAACCTGAACGGACACAGTCTGAATCTCGGTGACCCACAGAGGGCAGCTCATAATCACCATGGCGAAATGGGCGGCACGCATCACGCAGAATGCAGTGCTCAAAAGGTTTCGTTTTTTTGAGGGGGGGGGGGGGGGGTTAACTGAGACGGCACGGCAGGCATTAAGAGTGTGGCAGAAGCATCGATATGCACAATAGGAGCCTGCTTGGACTTGGACCCAGCAATAAAACACTTTGGCTCACACTCGACTGGAGTCTGTGTGTTAAAACTATACAACTGCAGCTGCAGGATGAGGGCAATGCTATTGTTGATCCACTATTATGTTAAAAAAAAAAACAGCTCTGGTTGAGGCCACAAATGTCTGCTTCTGGCGTTTCATTTGCCACTGAAGCTGCAGTCAAGATCAGGCGCAGTGAGGTCTCCCAACCCCATTAATGCAGAACAGCCAAATCATGCAAAATTTGGTCTCCAAATTGTGAATGACTGAATAAAAGGCCCTCAACTGCAGTGGGTGCATTGAACAATGAAAAGAGAGTAGCAGTGTCGACTTTGCCAATGACACGGCGATATTTGTCGAGTCGCCATCCAGTTTTTTTGCTCGTTGTTGCACGGAAGGACCCGTCTCAGGAATTGGGCACCCTGAACTGAGTTGTTATGTCTCTTTATCCAATCTCATAGGTCAAAGAAGTTGTCAGCATTGGCCGCTGCACTCCAAAAAGTCTCCTTCCAAAAAAAGGACTTCGATTTAGACATTGAGGAACTAGAAGAGGCAGCCACGATGGTTCTTGAGGAGGAAGACGGTGCTTCCAAGAGCGCTTCGGTGCATCATAGCAGCAACCGTTTCAGTGACAGCAGCGCTTCGGGGGAAGACGACGAGGCTGAAGCCGAAGGGCAAGCCGGCGCTGAATCCCGTTGCAAAGAGGGAGGGGAGTCATCTAAGGACAGCCCTCTTAAGCCGCCACACACCTCCGCCGTCTGTGCTGCCATTCCACTGGAGCGAGCAGCCACGCAGCTGTCGGAGGAGAACAAGGTCCACATCCTCCCCCAAGCCCCGCTCATCCAGGAGCTCGGGGAGCTCAAAATCTCGGAAGAATTCCGCGGTGGTCCTGAAGCGGAAAGAGAGCCATCGCAGCGGAGCGGAGCGTCGTCCGGAGGGAACGGCGGTGAGACTTTGTTCGAGTCGAGCCCACGCACAAACCCCCTGCTCATCATTCCAAAAGGGGATGGTCCTCACACGCCGGACTTGATCTTGTGAAGCGCTCATTGGAGACTATTTTGAAATGTAACTTCACTGTGTAAGTCATTTCATGAATTGGGAACGCCATTCATTTGTGTTCATTACTGTACTGATTTAATGTGTGCTTTCACACTCATTACCATTTCTTAATTTGTGAGACTTTTCTTTGAATTAGCGTTGATAGTTTTTTTTTTTTTTTCATCAAACAGCAGTAGCCATGTGTTATTTTCTTATTGCTGCCCGTCCTTGACTTACAATAAATGTTTATTGAAATAACTAAAATGTTTTTGCGCCTTTTGTTTTTTGGTGAGAGTAGCCATTCGGAATTTTTCGTGACTGTTTCGACAATATTTCACTTCTGTTTAGTGACTGCAGGTTGCTGAAGGAAACTCCACATTGTAGAGTGCACGTTGTCAAGAGGGTATTTCGTGTTACACAACAGTCACGTTTGGTTGATGAAAAGCCACTCTCAGTTTGTACTCCCTTCCGTTTCGGCTGCTGAGCCCCAAATTCTTTACACGCTGGCGTAATTTTGGGTGAATTTTAATTTGTAGTTGTAGCTAAAGAATTCTCGTGCGAGCAAAGCTCGCTCCACTTCCTAAAGAGAGACCGGAGCGGAGAAGGGGCGTCGGCAACTGAGCATGCACGAGTGATTGATTCATCCGGCGTGAATGGCGGAGCTCTGTCGACACGGCTCAATATCATCGGCCTCGTACCGGGCGAGAGAAAACAAACATGGAAGCACATGTCAGCGAGATAGATTGCGTCCGCTGAATGGGGGCTGTTGGTTTGAGAGATAAGAGCACCCCAAGGCCCGCGGTAGCTGCGAGATAGAGCTGCAAAGACAAACTGACACGAGCGCTTGTGCAGCGACCGCAGGCATTATACATTTCCTTCATCTGACTGGACTGCCTGAAAATACAAGAAACGCGGTTAGAGGGCCATCCAAATATGAGCTGCTTTGGATGGGGGGGGGGGGGAATGGAGACTTTGATCCCTTGTGAAGGAGTGCAACCACCAGTGACGATTTGTTGTTGAATTATTTTACGTGAAGCACCGCGTTTCCCAGATGGATGTTGTTTTTGTCCGGGACCTCCCAAGTCAGAGCATCCGCCGAGCGGCACCTGTTGCGACTCCAACCAGTTCGGGAGTCAGGTGTGTGTGTGTTTATTCTCTCCCTTTTCATTGTCAATTTCATTGTCCTCTGGGATGATGTCACACCATCCACGTAGCTGCCACCCACCGCCCTGCTCGCACTGTGATGAATACACAAGCTGGATCAGGAATTACTGATCCCAACCAGGCAAGGACGAGCGAACCGTCAGGTAAGAAATAAATGAACCAGCCGATTGAAGTACCTTTTTATATTTGCATCATGTGACCCTGACCTGTTGTGTAAATAGACCCCTTTTGTTTGGTGCTCTCCAGAAATATTCCCTTTTCTGTTTTGTGAGAAAGGCAGAAAAACAAGGACTGCCGGTGGTTACACTTGCTACAAGTTGATGGTCATCGCAATCTGCTCTCGTGGTTCCTGAGCGGCAAATTGAACGTGGGGCTTGAAAAGATGAATAACCCTCGAGAAGAAATGATTCGGGTGCTCTTCAGGGCCTGACTCGTTGGATGAGCATGCACAGAGAAGTGATTTTTGCGCACGCCGGTCGCTGCTTTTGTGACAGCGCGACGGTGTCTTGTCGCTCCAAGCTTGGGCAGTCGAGAGGCAGGCTGGGGGAACACATTGAAAAGGGAAGCGGTCTCCTCTCCTTTTGCCTCTTGTCCGACTTTAAAGTGTTATCAGACAGCTTGATGCTGCGAATCACCTCTGCCTATGTGTTTCGTTCACCTTGCGAAGTGTGCTGGGCTCGCAAAGATGCCGTTAAATTGGAGGAGAATTATCTTGTGGGAGGCCGGAAAGCCTTGACCTGCTGACATCACGGCCCGTGTATTGCATTTAAAATTCTATTAACATAATATGAGCAGGTGCGTGGGGGCATATCATGCTGAGACAGCGTGGCATCGGGTGGGAAAAACAAGGGCGAATTTGGAATGAGGCTGACTTTTTTTGTCTCGTCACAGTTTCATGGAAATGTGGCTTTTGATATTGCTTTGGTGTGTCGTTTTGTTGTCTTGTACTTGAGTGGGACTCCTTGGCATTTGACTTTTCTTGGACGAAGCCGTTGGACTTGCAAGATACAGTCAAACCTCGGTTTTCGAACATCTCGGTCCAATTCGGTTTTCGACCAAAAATGTCAAATTTTTTATGCCTCGGGTGACGAACAAATTTCGGTTCTCAAACAAACTGAGCGCACTTGAATGCAGCATTTGACTCCTCTCGCCTTCCTTACCCGAGGAAGTGACGCTTTCCATACAGCAAACATTTTTACTTTAAAAAGAGCGTGGTTTCGGTTTTCGAACAATTTCGGTTTTCGAACAGCCTTCTGGAACGGATTATGGATGAAAACCGAGGTTTGACTGTATTTGTAGTCACTGGACCAACGTTTTATATTCCTGAAAATGAAAATCCTCCTTCAAAAGTAAACTTGAAATAAAGGTTTTCCGATGGCCGAAATAACCACATGGTTGGTTCACCTGACAATGAGCAGCAAAAGAACACACAGCCTTTTTTCTTTCAGTCATGTCAGACAACAGCAGGGTTTTAAAATTTGGTTTTACCAACGTCCTAAGAAAAAAAACCCCAAAAAAAACAAGCAACCTGGAGATTCTGTCGGACGATAATTTCGGACACCTACGACACCACGTCAAAGTTTCTTACGACGCTTGCGGAGGTGCAACAAAAAGAGGTCATTGTTTTCGTTGTTAATCTGCACACATGGTTCAGAAAGGAAAAAAAGTTCCATGCCATCAAAGAAAAGTTTTGAACAGAAGGACATTGCTCTGATTGTATTTTTCTGTTTCAAGGTTTACTCTTGATTTCGTCCGGACTTGATCTTGGACCAGATCAAGGTGGACTTGACGACAACCCTGCAGGCCGCTGCAACGATGCTCATTTGATGTGAAGCATGTCAAACATTTTTGTATTTTTCAGGAAATTCTCATGAGAATTTTGTGCACAGATATTTTTGTTCAAGCTCAGTTAGTGCGTAATTCTCTTTCAGTCAGGTGAGCAGATCTGTGAAAGTCACGAGAGGAAAGAAGGAGCTTCTTGTCCACCAGGCCTCCAAGGCTATGACTTTGTTTGCTCAGGTCCTCAGTATGGCGCCTTTTAGTGTGTGTGTGTGTGTGTGTGTGTGTGTGTGTGTGTGTGTGTGTGTGTGTGTGTGTGTGTGTGTGTGTGTGTGTGTGTGCGTGTGTGTCTGTGTGCGCGCACGCCCCAGTGGCTCAGCGCAGGCTCATTCTCCTACTAATGATGCCTCACGGATGTCGGCATGTTGCTAGCAGACGTGGAACAAAAGGTTTCTAGTTCTTGTACTCCCCCAACCCTCACTAGACAAGCTCCCCCGACACGTTCAACACAGGAGCTTGACGCAGATAAAAGCCTCAATGTTCAGGCAAACACAAGAAACACTCTCCACACTGTCAGTCCCGATGCATCTGTTGACACGTTCTAAGCAAACAAACAGATTTTCCACTGCGCTAGCAGCTTTCAGAGCAAAGCACACCTTCTTCCTGCCATGTTTCTTCCATGCTTCTGTCACTGTTGATCCGCAAACGTCAAAGACACTCCTCCCCCAAAAAATTATTGAAAGCATTTGGCTTTCAGGTGAAATTTCAGGACGAGCCGAAAATGCCTTCCAACCTTTTACAGGTGAACTTGATGTGACCTTCTCTACTCCTTTGGAATGCGCGTGTCCAACTGTTGTCCAAATGTTTCAGTGCTTTTTGCTCGTTCTCGGACGAGGAGCTTAACGGCAAAACTCACAAGCGTTTGATCCTTGATCCATTTTATAACGTTGAATCTCAACTTTTGAACATGTGTATGTGAATCTCGTGATGCTTCAAACAGGACCTTCTCAGACAGAAGTGGCCACTGAGTTTAGAGTGTCACAGTGTCATCAGCAGGTTGCAACAGTAATACAGAGAGACTGGAAGAGTCACAGAAAGATGTCGAAGTGGACGTCCTCTGGCCACATCCCATGCTGATGACCGCTGCATTGCAAACAGTGCCCTCAGAAATCGGATGATGAATGCCACTCAACTCCAGGTACAGTAAATATTCTCTGGTACGGACTCGTGTTTGCGCTGTCCAATTTGTCCTGATAACAGATATTCCTCATTTGGGAAATGAGCATGGTACATGTCCTTTATGAACCTGCAAGTATGTTGACAAAATGCACATGTAACAACACAATCAATAAAATGCAAAAATATATTGTCCAAAAACTGTTTATATAACAAAAACTGCAATACAGGTGTATCCAAAAAAATCACAACTGTACAATATGTACAGTATTTTAATGTTTCTTTTTTTTTTCTGTCTTTGGAAAAATGTGTCTACTTTGGATTGTGTTGTTGGATGCATTCTTTGGCTTATGACAATGTTTGCCTGCAGTTTTCTTGCTAGTTGCAAGTAACTGTCCCATTGATCACCGATGTCTGGTGATTCGTGTGGATTTTTGGATTTTTGTTGGCATTTGCATTGGCTCCTTGCTGGATGGCGGCTTGTCATCAGGAGTTGAATCGATGCCTTGTTTTTTAAAGTTTCGTAGATTTGCATCCTTCCGACTCCAAGTGTCTGCCGGATGCTTTTTACTTTGTGTCCAATCTCGCTAATACGGATGCATTTCACTCGCTCCGCTACAGTCATTACAGTTCTTCTACGTTTCGATGCCATGATCGACAATTACAGTAAAACGCACGCCAATAAAAAGTCACTTACACGTCGTCGTTTCGAATCTGATGAATGAAAACGGCGAAGCGAACACGTTTCTTCTGTCGTGTTGAGTGGGTGCTATTTTTTAAGCTAGTGCCGCGATCTACGGGGCGTAAGTGAATAAAGTTAAAATCTTTTGCAATTACAGTCAAACGCACGCCAATAAAAACTCACTTACACGTCGGCGTTTCGAATCTGATGATCGAAAAACGCGAAGTGAAAATGTGTTTCCCGTCGTCTTTCCGTCGCATCGGGTGGGCGTTTCGTATATTTAAGCTCCCGCGGCTTTACGCCTCCATCCGGGTTACGGCTAGTGGAATTTCCGCTTACGTAAGTTCCGGTAACATGTAATATCGTAGTCAAAATGTTAATGCATAGGTTTTTATTACGGGTGAAGAATATTCCTTTTCATAGAATTCCGGGGATGGGAACATTTACTGTACATGCAAGGGGGGTGAGAGGCACCCATGTGTCACGTCAGACCATCCGAAACCGTTGACATCAACGCAGTCTGCGTGCTAGACAAGCTGCAAGGGAACCCGACCGCAGCACCGGGCACAGGTGTCATCGTCTTGGATAGGCCAGGGAGCGTTTACGATGACTAGGGACTGGTGGGCCTCGGTGCTGTTTTCCGATGAAAGTTGATTCATCTTGAGCAGAAATGATGTTGGAGATGTCAAGGAGAGCGCAATACATCAGCCACTCTTGTCACCAGATGAGCTTTTGGTGGTGACAGTGTTCCAGTGTGGGCAGGTGTGGCCAGTCGGCACAAACTGCCCTACACTTTGAGACAAGTCCAGACTACCTGAATAACATGAAGCCAGTGATTGCGTCCCTCCATGAACATCATGGGCCTAATTTCCTCTTCATGGACGACAACGCTCCAGTTCAGCGAGGTCGCCTCATCAGGGAACGGCTGCTGGAGCGCACTTTCTCCCGACAAGAATACTATTGAAGAGCTGTGGGATCAGCTGAGTCGCCGTGTAGAGGCTCGAAACTCTGCACCCCAGAACCTCAATGACCTGGGGGCTGCCCTTGAAGAAGGGTGGGATGCCATGCCTCAGCAGACAATAAATCCACTTGTGAACATTATGAGATGTCGTCGCCAAGCTGTCACTTGTTGCTCAAGGGCACGTGGCAAGTTATTGACTGGTTGACATTTTTTGTTGCAGTGGACCCACTGTTGTTGTTCACTTTTGTCTCAATCATTTATAATAATAATAATAATACATTTCATTTACAAGCGCCTTTCAAAACACCCAAGGACACTTTACAATCAAAACAAGAACAATAAAACCACAGTAAAACTATAAATAATAAAATGAGAAATTTAAACGAATATGCGGTTTTAAATAGTTGACGCCGGCAACATCGGCGTCGCGAGGAGCACTAGCCGACCCAGCCAGGCCGGCCAACACGCCGTGGTCCGCGGATCGGCAGCCGCCTCTTGTCTCTGCGTGGCCGGCGGGAGGACGACCAAAAGGAGGTGATGCCCCTGGAGCATGTGGAAGCCTACGAGATCCGTGGCGGATGCACCTCCAGGAAGGACGAGGAGCGACGCCCGGGAAGCGGTGCAGCGCATAGCGTGACGGGCAAACGGCGGAGCGACAAGACGGTCCACAGCAGCATATCCCAGGCAGGACGCCGCGACAGCGCGACCGAGGCCAACCGTTGACAGTCCAAAGCCACAACGAAGGAGTGTTCCCCATGACGAGAGTAAACCGTTAAAAAACGCTAAAAAAAAAAAAGAATACCGGTAATTGCGGGTGAGCAGCGGCAGCCAGAATGCGCCAGCGTTCACTCAGCCCATTTGTTTGAGATCAGTAAATCGCCTTCTAATCCTTCTAGTCACATGTCCTACTTTCATATCACCATAGCGTGTACTTTTGACATTTTCCATACATTTCACTCCAAACTCAAATATCCCTCACTTTTTGTGAGCACCTTAGTTCAGAAACAGGCGGCCAAAGTGGTGTTAAAATGTCCCCATCATCCCTGTGTTGCTCTCTTGAATTGAAGCACCCTCTGGCCAATCGTTTTCGATTCCGCTTGTCCTAAGCGTGAGGCAAGATGCAGATGAAACTCTGGACTGCTCGCCCGTTGTGACACGAGCTGACCCGAACTGTCCAACGTTCCTTATTTCATGCTCTGGCCTCCTTTCTTATCTCCAGCCGGCTCTCATCCTTTTCAGATCTCTCAGTTGAGCAGTCTACACAGCGCCTCTACTTTTCTCTCCTCACATCACAAAAATGGACCCCCGCACCCCACCACCACCGCCATTTTACTCCCTCTCGCTCTCCCGCTAGATGCGTTACTTGAAAGCAGATACGTGCACATGTCGCGTTGCCAGTCGTGTCGGCGTGTCTCCAACCCAGCTGGCTTCCTGCTGAGATTTAATCGCTGTTGGACAGATTGAAAGGTGTAGATTACAACCGCGTTCTGATGCATCGTGCCTCCCGGGAGACATGCAGCACCACCACAGATTAAGACCGGTGTGTGTGTGGGGGGGGGGGGGGGGGGGGTTAGCGGTAATAGGAGAGAGGAGAACAAAGTACATGAGAAGAAGGAGGAGGAAGGGAAAAGTGCTTTCAACACACAAGCCCAAAGCTTCGAGCGCAACGCTTCTCACACAAACGCAAGCTGTCTGACGGTTTTGCTGCCACCGTCTCTGCGGCTCATCGTCACATCGCTGCACTTCCAGCCAATAAATCATGTCACGACCGGGAAAAAAATACGGCTGGGAAATTGACCGGCGCGCCGTGGACTTACTGTAAGTTGGCCGATAGAACGTCGTCGACATTTGCCGCGACGTGAGTGGCAGCTCGCTGATTTATCCTGACACCGGAGTGATGGAATATCCTGCAGGAGTGCGTTGTTAGTTGACGATGCGCGTGGCCTGTTATGTCGAGCTGCGGCAACGGTGTCAGCTCCGATGTAATGCTTGCGGGGAATAGAGTGAGCTGCAGGCCGCTGGGGGCCGCGTGACTGCGCGGCGCCGTGCTCGATAGAAAGGAACTCACCGATAAGCTTATTTGGACGCAGAGAAGGGGGAGCTCTGACCCTCGGCCGCTTGAACTGACCTGCTCTCGGTCCGAACGTCAGGAAATGATGATGGAATACCATCAAGCTGAAGGCCAACATTTTCATTGTGGGGTGTTGGTCCATCTCTGCTTTGCTAGAATTCCCCCATTAACTCGACAGGAAATGTTTCCCAGTCACCCCTGATCATGAATTCGCAATGAAAAAACTCGACGATTCACTGATTTCACGACTTGTCAGCCTGTCAGTGGGATTTTACATCCACTGCGAGTGTTACCAATGGCGATGTTTTTAAAACAAAGTATGTCTTGTATTATAATAATAATAATACATTTTATTTATAAGCGCCTTTCAAGACACCCAAGGACACTTTACAATCAGGAACAAAAACAATAATGAACAACAAATGGTGTGTCATTGTTGATGTCGAGTATTTTACAGGAAACTCTGACACAGTTCCAACATCGTAACCGTCCCCACACCTCAGAACGTCTCCAATGACTTGGCAGCGCGGATTGCCCAAGTTCCAGAGCCTTTTACGAAGCCTGGCCGCAGTCTGATCACAGGACTAAATTAGGCAATGGTTGCTTCACACAGTGCTATTCATTGTCATTGTACATTAACACAAATAGTTAAGCAGAGCTGCATTGTGCTTTGTTGGATGCACGGGTTTGCATGAAGTTCTACTAAGCGGCATTAACTGCTCATTAGGTTGTCAATGAAAAAAAATAAATAACACAACCTCCCATCTGAAACCACTTGATACAAACCGCGACCAAAGGTGTAGCTCTTTTATCCTTCAAGAGATGTCACCCTGCCTATACCAGCGCGAAAAAAAGCATTCTTGTATTGAGAAAGTGTGGCGAAACCCAAGCGCAGAATTCACCACATTTCCCTTGACTGTGGGGTAACCTGCGTGTTTTTATCTCCATGAGACAGTGTGAGCTAGTTCAAGTGAGCAGCGCTATGAGACGTCAAAATAACTTTTCTTTGATTAAAAGATGCGTTTCACTGAAAGAGTCACTTTCTGGTAACTAGGGAGGACAGGGCCAATGCTTCAGGGAACTGACATCATGAGTCCAGATGATGATGATGGTAATGATGATGATCAGTTTAGACAATGATTCTTAAGACAGACAATAAAGTCTATACTGGATATATAGACAATGTTTGCAATGACGTTGCTTGTCGTGAATGGTAAACATTCATGGCCAGTGTGTTTTGCATCATTTGTGTTGATGTTCAGTTCGATGCGTGTGTGAAATTTGGATGTCATCCATCAGTCTATTTTGAGATGCCAAGCTTGCATGGACAAGGTCCACCTGATCTCTTGTGTGTATGCGTGATATGAGAATCAAGACTTGATTTCTGCACATTCTTACATCAATCTCACAGTGCCTTGCGAGCGAAATACAAAATGTTGACTGATTAGACTGTTGAGTAAATTTACGATTGGTGGCCTAGTTTCTGTTGTTGGATTAAATTAAGAGGATGACAAATAGAATTCATCCTCCTGCACAAAAAGAAAATGACGCTAGTCAGAGAGAGCGCAGATCGTGTTTCATGAGGACTGGGGCAAGACTAACAAGTATAAAAGTGACGCTCGGAAATTCTTTGAACGGCCACCACGTGTGCTGCTTTTTCTGCTCCTTCTGACAAGAATATGAGATCCTCTTGCATCTGATCCAGTTTTTCCATCCATCCGTTTTCTATACGGCTTCTCCTCATGAGGGCCTGTCACAGCTGGTTTGGAGCGAGAGCCGGGGTACAACCTGGACCGGTGACTAGTCACTTGCTGGGCGCGTGTCGACAAACAACCGTTCACGTTGGCAAGACGTCAATTACTCTTCCTTGCCGTGCGTGTTTTGGAATTGTAGGAGGGAAGGTGACATCACAACCGCGTGATACACCTTTGAAAATACGGGCCGGCAAGGCTTGAAACTGTGAAACTGCATTGCTTTTGATTATGTTCCACTTTCATGGATGAGCGCGAAACACAAAACCAGCCGCAGGCTGCGTTTTCCTCCGAGCAAGTACTCGCTCCGGTGCACAAGGACAAGCTGCAACCTTCGCCGACACAAGTCTGATCAGACACAGCTGTTTGGCTCTTTAATGGGGTGTGTCTCTTCACATGACAGCCTCTCTTACAGTATAATGACCATCCATTAGGGGGGGGGATTCACATCTATGATTTACTGGCTCTGAAGTCCGCGCCATTCAAATGCAGATGCAGAAACATGCACGCCACCCCTCTGTGGACAAATGTGTAAATAAACTCCTGCTTCAGCTTGAGAAATTGTTGAGTCATGTAACGCACGGTCAAATTTGTTAGCCTCATTGGATCGGTTAATGAATTGTTCCCAATCAGTGTCGATTAGGTTTTTCAACACCAACGCTATTCATGGGTTGATCCGACGATTTGAAAATGAAACAAATGGGGTTGGGGGAGGGGGGGGGGGCGGGCAATCACAGCGTGGCTCCGGGGAACTGAAAAAAATCATTAACACGGACGTTCTTGTTGTAACAAAGCAGTTTTTGTTCATATAATTGCACTTAAGACCAGAATGTATTGACTGCCCTGCATTGGTTTTTACGTTGCGATTGTGACTAGCCATCGCGCAGTATTGAATGACGGATGGTATGCAGTCCAACAACGGGATCAGCTTCATTATTCAATGTAAGTTATATTTGGAAGTGTTCAGCGCAAATGAAAACATGTAAATGACGTTAGTGTATTGTAACTGCGGCCCTGGAGGCACCGTCAGGGGGAGGAAAATAAGTGTCATGTCCTCTGACTAACAGTGTCATGTCCTCTGATTGGCGGGGCCCCTTGAAATAGTCTTTTCAATTTGCACATTGAAGAGGTGAGAAGCAAAGTGATCCATTTTCAGATGGCCCCAAATCCATGGCGCCATCCCTGGCTGCAACACCCTTAAAAACCGCTTCCCATTCGACTGCGCTTGCAGCGACTGATCGGAAGCACCCGGCGTGAGTGAGTGGCACTCGCCGACATGAAATCCGGATTGAAGACAATGCTGTGATGGGACAGGAAATGGGCGAGTCGAATCATGAGGGCTCTCCATCTTCCCCCAGCTTTGCTCTGGCCCCCACCAACTCCTCTGGGCCATTTCTGGATTGTCACCCCCCACCCTCCTGATATTTAGCGGTAAAACTGCACTGCGCCATGATGGCTTTGGGCTCAAGGAGAGACGACCGTGATGCAGTTCAACAGGTATATGAATGGGAACAATTGTTAAAATGAATGTCTGTCTGTCGAGAGAAGCAGCATTGTTCTCTCTGTGAAGGCCGATTTTTGGATTCAGCGCCTGCATCATCTCAATCAGCCCGAATATTGATTGGCGCCACTGTTAGGACTGGAGGATTTTATTTGCATGCATGTTTGAGTCGAGGGGAAAGTGCAATCTGCCATCTCTTAATGAAATCAAACGTGCACATGGCACGCTCTAGTCAAGCCGCCCTCCCAGAAGACAGCAAAGGGTAATTTGTGCATCCTGATAATGAAATCAGATGTATTAACATCTTGCTGAGAAATACACGTAAGCACGTTTGTTAATCATGCAAGTGACTCCAGCTAATCAGTGTCTGTTTCCGCCATGTCAAGGACTGCACGCTTATTGCATGCCGAGTTTTCGAGAGAGAGGACTCACTACCATCGGGAATGAATCAAGCAAGCTGTGTTCACGCCCACAACGGCGCAAAGTGCCTGATTATACCCACCCCAAGCTGTGTGCGCACAACACTTGCTGTTGGCTGTCCATGCGCACAGTAGCATGAATATGGAGGCACCCACCAAAAGTCGGTGAATGAAGGAAGATCTGTTCCAAATCATTTCACATCAGTGTTAGCTTTTGATTTGGTGGAGTTAGTTTGTATTTGCTTCGTACCGTAAAGGCGATGTTGGCTCTGCAAACGTTTCCATTTGTGAGCTCATCTGTGCACGAGGATGTTGGCAGGAGTTACCTCCTCATAAAGCTGGCCTTCCAAGCAAGTCGCAGAGCTTCGGGCTTTCATATTCACAGACGCTTAAACTCACTGATGCGCCGCCGCCACCGCCATGATAGATGTCTCTTTTTTCTCTCTGGAAATTACAGATATTGTCTCCGCCATTCCAGGCGCACTGTTGGGAGTTTGCGCTCGAGCTCTTTCTCACCGAGGGGTTAGCGAGTCCTTGAAAAGCAATTTGTCTTCTTCTTTCCTCACCTTCGATGCTTGCTCCTCTCGCTATTTTCAACCGTCTTCCCTTCCCCTCTCGCGGCAACGTTGCACTCCATCTTAATTTTCCACTCGGCTTTCATCACCTGACGACTCACCCTTTCCATCGCAGCACCTTTTCTCTGTACTCCCAGATTCCTCTCTTTTTCCACTGCGCCGAAAAATGGACAGAAATAAATAAATAAACGACATCCAACCCAGCGGCTGCACTCCTGCGTAAATCTCCTCATAATCGAGCCCAAGGGTGTCGAAATTGAGTGAGAAGACTGTACGAAGGTCATTTAAGCAACCCCTCGGGACCATGATGGATGTCTTGTCTGATAGCTCGATTTGCTGAGTCCCAGTTGACTTTCTGGGAACGGGGAAAGTGTTGTCTTTATGTGGCTGAGCGGTGTGGAGTGACACTGTATGTGGAAGTGTCTTAGACCCTGACCGACCCTTACTCCTTCCTTGAATATGAATCCTTTACCTCAGTGGTACCTGCTTGGTGCAAGTCCTGTTTTTGTTTTATTTTTCGGGTTTCACCTGTCCGAGTATTGAGGCATTTTAACCAAATCTGGTAAAGCCGAAATAAGCCAAACCAAACAAAGCCCAGAGCTTGGACATTTGTAGCACTCTCAACATGTACATCCGAACATAATGGAATCAACTGTCTGAGAAGGCAAAGAAAGAAAATGATGAAAAATATATAATAACGTGGTCCAAAACCTTTGGGCTATGAGACTTCAAGTCAACTGCCAAAGGTTCTCACAGAGTGCGTCTCCAAAATCTGGAGCCTACCAATTTTCTCAAGTAAACTTCCAAAAGCGTTCAAATAAAACGTGCTGATTGGTGGATAGATTACCTACAACCGGTCTGTTTAAATGACTTTGTCTGCATTTGGCAGCTGGATTGGTTCACAGAAAACCATCAATGGCAGGCTTAGTCAGTGGAAACACTTTCCCAAGTGCCTGCGATTTATCGTGTGCGCGCGAGTGTGAACGCACAAGCACTTGTGGAAATGCTCAAGGCTTGATTGGAAAGGCAACTCGCACACAAAGAAAATGAAAGTCAATTTGAGAGCAAAACGTGGCTGCCCCTTTCTCGAAGTAGCTTGTAGGATCAAGATCGGTGACCGAGAGTGCCCCATTTGCCCAATGCAGTCACTTTATGAAAGATGAATACGATGATTTTATATCAAAGTCAACGGCGTATACTCTCCGAAAAGAGCCTCGATCAGATAAGCATCATCAAAAGCCACGGGCACTTTATCTTCAGTGGAGCCCATTTGAACGCTTCATCCCGAGGTGTCGATCCGTCCGAGCGATTGTCAACGTGTCGCTCGTTGACGTTGCGTGATGCTTTCAGTTGGATTCAGTTTGCGCGTCGACGATGCGCATTCTGTTTGCGGGCCCTTTGTGGAGACGGCTGCGGATTCACTGAAACTCTCCACTGCCGAGTGAGCCGGAGGAGCTGCTTTTCGTCACGCAGCCGCAGAACGCGGGCACGGCAGCACGCCACAAAGTCTGAGGCTCCGCCAGCATTTCGTGAGATAATCTACCTTCCTGGAGATTCGCCGCTGCACCCGCCCTTTTCCCTCTCTCTCCCACTGGCAACAACCGCTTCTTCTCTCGCCCGCCTCTTTCTTATCTGCCCAGTGGAAGCAGGACGGGGTTTCCTGCCAAATTTTGGAAGCGGCAAGCAGCCTTCCCAAACAACAACATGCATGAAGACATTCCACCACTGAGGGGGGAAAAAAAGGTGTCCTCAACTGCCCCCCAGCCCCACCCCGCATCTTTTCTTATCCTTAGACCCTCAAACATGCGCAAGCACAGACTGCAGCCATTGAGCGCAGCTATGGACATGGAAATGAGGATGGCCGTGTATGTGCGAGGGACAGAGAAATACTTCAAGTGTGCATGACTATGGATGAGAGAAGGCTCTGAGGATGTTTGTGTGCGTGTGTGTGTGCATGTTTGTGTGTGTGCGCGCAAATGAGCATGATAGGGCGTTTAGCTAAATCACCCTCCCCCGCCCGCCGAAAAGGGATTTTAAATATTAAATCTGATCCCCCCCGCCTTATATGAACAAAAATCATCCCGCTGGATTTCTTTGATATTTGTGGCGAGAATCCCACTCAGTAACGAAAGCCTCCTATTAGGAATGCCACCCTTTTGCACAATTAAGTATTCACGAAAGCTTAACTAAAACAACACTCTGAAGCCCCGACAGCAGCTCAAGGGATGATAACACTTGGCAACTCACATCTGGATGCATCTGCGATAAAGAAAAACACGACGCTCTGAGACGCAGACTCACTGGGGCAGTATTCGGTGAAAGGTCAAGTAGGTCTAATTTAGAACTAACAGCCGCTTGGGTGTTCCCCTAATGACAAAGGCAGTTCAACTGTGACGGGGGAGAAAAAAAATTGTATAATGAGTCGGAAAATGAAAACCCCACCGCAGGAGAAGATTTCTTGAGCAGAAGCAAACATTTAGAGGGATAAGTGATCACTTGAGTAGGGCTTAAATAATTTAGACTGTTATTTCAAGTCTCTGAGATTTCTCCACTCCAGTGAGCGGTCCATCAATAGTGGCATGTTATGAGGAAAGTCTGCGTGAGATGATTAATCATGTTGCTCCGCGGCGCGTATGGATCGATGCCAGAGACGGAGGATGCTTCCTTCTCCTCTGCTCTCCCGCTGCCTTTTTAGAAAGATGCAAATGTTGTCAGGTGGCTGGCCATGTTTACTTTCGGAGTCGAGGATGTGCTCCGTAACATTCGCCCACATGCATGATTCAGTGGCAGAAAATAGTCAGCGGCGACCCTCGGGGAAAAGGGCACGAGTGTGTCGGCCATTTGCATGGCGATGTAGCCCTCGAAACAAAAGAGCACTTGAGATCAAGCAGGATTCCGATTTTTTTTTTTTTGTAATTGCCACGTTTCCCGGTGAAGATTCTACTTGTGTTTTGACTGCGAAAGCTCTGAAGGCAGACTTGGTGTTGAAGCCAATAAAATCTGTTCAAGAGTCATGAACTGACCGCATCATACTTCTGCTGGACTATCCGGTTCGGTACGCGACACGCATGTCGTTTGGAGTAACATTGCACTGAGGCTAAAGAAAAAAAAAGTATGATCTTCTCCTTAAATCGAATGCTGCCTCGGGATTGCTCTCAAATGTTATGTCCATTGAGATCGCAGGTACCGTGACCTGCGATATCACAAACCTTGCCAGAGGACCTCAGCTTTAATATTTCAGAAACGCCCCCTGCAGCACAATGTGAAACCAGCCGCGTGGTTGCAAACTCTTTTGCACGTTTTTTCACAAGAACCCTAAAAAGCCAGTTCAAAAATGCCGCGACTTTGCCTCCACATAAAGTCTGAGTCTTCATTTGAATAATAATGTTAATAATACTGAAGTTATGAGCCGACATGCACCGTTAGCATAATTGCTATGTGCAAAGCTGACTGATCAAAAGACGACGCGATCGATTGCTGCTTTCATGCTGCTGGATAGTTAGTAGCGACTAAGCCGCTAATGTTTCCGCGGGCGGGCTGCGCAAACACCGCTCGCATTTTTTCGTGCCTTCCACTTGACCCCTCGGGTTTGCTTGTTCAAATGATTCAACGGGTTTCCTGTCTTGCCTGTTTTTTGACGACATACGAGGCACAGCTTCCTCCTCCGCATCTCTAGAGGGGATACTTCTCATCTTCGGAAGTCATGGCTGCCCATCAGCTGCGCGTTTCACTCTAAGTTTATTCCGATTCCTTTGTGTTTACTGCTTCTTCTTTCATTTCTTGACAGGTTCTGTTGACTTCAACTTGCAAACCCAACGTTTGAAGGGGGACTCTGATTAGCTTGAGTCGTGCACATTCCGGCCACGGCCGATGGAGTCAATTTGCTCACAGCTCGCAGGGCTGTCTCGGTGCAGGTCGGCCTCAAATGGGCAGAGGCCCGGTACCAGTCTGTTGAACGGTGGTTGGGGACCCCTGCTTTAGACAATTGGTGACTGACTAGCACGTTTTTCAAATCTCCAATCAGAAGCTTTGAAGTGTACCCACACACAAGTTTTGAGACGTGACTTGTGACTGTGATGGCATCGAGCCGAGCCAAATAAATGAGGCTTTTACATGTCACGGTGCTCTTTCAATGAACACCACTGAGCAACCGTTCTGAAGTAGAGAACGGATCAAAGGCTTTTCAGCAGCTGCAACAAACACCGATTAAATCAGCACTTGGACCATCACTAATTTGTTTTCTCCATCTCAAATATTCTTTTAGCTACCCTTTGAGCCCACAGGCATCAGAATTGTCAACTTGAATGCTTGGCTTTTTTTTTTTTTGGTACAGATTTGTGGCACCACACTCACTCCCTTTCTCCACAATAATAATAATTTTTAAAAAGCCCTTTCTCCTTTTTTTTGGAACTGTCTGCAAAAAGTGAAAGAACCCTACTTAAGTATTTGGTTATTTAGGGATGCTCCTATTCACCCAGCTATTCTCAGCACTATCCTAAAATATCTTGTCACATTTTGGACAAATGAATGAATCAACAGTATAATCTCTTTGGAAATCCTGCAACCAAAAAAAAAAAAAACTAACAACAACACCACTTGGAAGAATTAATTACAGAAGCCATAAGACAATCTGCTTTTGCTGAATTGCAGTTTCCAGTTGGCCATCATGATGAATCCCAATTAGCACATTGTGCAATGAGATAAGCGGCAGTAATCACTGGGTGGGGGGCTGACTTACTTACTTACTTATAAACCGAAAAGGGGATGCACAATGGGACCCGGCGTCGTGGCGAGCAGCTAATGAGCAGACATGATTCACGCGAGCGTTCCCCCTCGGAGAGCCTCGACTTGCACAGGCAGAGTGAAGCGACACATTCCATGAGGCTGCCTGGCGGAGCCGCAAGTGCGAAGAAGTGATTAAAAGTGTCTCTTTTGCAGAAGATGGATGAGAGAAAGTCTGAAAAGGCTAACGGCGGAGTTGACCCAATCAAGAGTCGAGTGTAAACATATTCATCGGTGTGGACGTGGCGGGAAATGTCAGGATTTAAACAACATAGGGTGAAGCTTGCGCAATAAAACTGAACCGTCTTGGCAGGGGGTGAACTTGCTGGTAACAAGGACTTCAAACTCATGACTTCAAACTTCTCACATCGCACATGTGATGTGATAATTACACTCCTCGGGTAGTCATTAATGCATCGGGTATAATTGTCCGTGGAGACAACTGCTCAAAATAGGTCATGTGCAGACGGGGAGGTCAGAATTTCACTCTGCACGTTGCTATTTTTTTTTTCACTAGAGTTTGTTCCCCGTGTGCTTTTAACAACCAAACAAGTAAAAATGTTAATAAAAATTTAACATTTTGATTTTTTTTTTAACAAACCGTTCACACTTTCAATTGACTTTTACCCGCAACAATGTCAAATTCAACATTCTTATTCGTATCCTGCAATGCAACTTGAATTTTCTTTGAAAATGGCCTGAACCATTTTTATGATAATTATTACTATCTTATAGTCCTATTGTATCACGCTTGACATACAGTATTTACAAAGATGATTAGTGGAAAAAGAATTGTCCTGCCTGCCTGTAAGAACTTGTACATTTTCTTTCATATTGTATACTATGCTAAGAGCGTACGCAAAGTTCAAAGAACGTTTGATTAAGTGATGATAGAATGAGATGAAAGGGCAGCAATGGAAAAGTTGTAACTTCTTCCTGCTCCCTCTGAACATGCACTGTATGTATAAGCGGGTAAATTGGGTTTGACACCCCCAAAAATGCCATATTTTTCAACTTTGCTCCGATTATGCCGGGTTCTAGTCTTTGATGTGCGGGGTGAGCTGAGGTGAAGACTGTCAAATATGCCAGCGGTAGTTGTGAGCTGGGAAATCTCCATCCCGACTTTTAAAGCTCTTCGCGCCGCGATTGGACGAGAGCAATCACGTGGCGCAGTGCAGTCAGTCTCTGTGCCGTGCCTGGAGCCAGCGCTGAGTGGAGCCTGTCTGCCAGCAGCTTCAGCAGCGGCTCGATCTGGAACCCCAGCACACTCACTGACAATTCAACGACCCCCCCTCCCCTTTTTTTCTTCTTATTTGCCGAGGATTCTTGTTCACCATGGGCGACAAAAAGAGCCCTACCAGGTAATGCGATCACCCGGCGACCAATCTGCGCTCGCTCGAGGCGTCGCGGGCTCGATCTTTGGACGCGTTTCCTTCACTCCGGGATCGTTGCTGCCTTTTTCAATCGCCGTGCCACAGCTAGCTAGAATCGTGCAGTCACTATGGCGGCTTCTCGCGCCCGACAAGCCAGTCCCTTAACAAAGGGATTTTTGCACAGGCTGCGCCTGGCATTCTCTGAAAGGCTGTTCCGTCTCTAGGCAGCGCGCTGGGCCGCCCGATGTCGAATTGGACATTGTTTAGTATCGCACGATATGTTATGCTTCGATGCCGAAAACGACGAGCACTGCCTGCTAGGCTAACTGGCGAGATCCAATCGGACGGCGTTTCGCAGTCGTCCGCTCGTCAGCAATTAGGAGATTACCAACGAGGTCCACTTGGCGGGACGCGAAGCCAAAAATTCGGGCACGAAGCCCCGCGACCCTCTTGGCGCTGTGGCTTTAAACGTCTGGTCTTGTCGCCGCTTCGTGGTCATTTCGGAAATGTGTCAATAACGTCTCAACTCACCAGAACGCGCGCTCGCGTGCGTGTGTGTGTGTGTGTGTGTGTGTGTGTCTTGTTTGTCAGGCCAAAAAGACAAGCCAAGCAAGCTGACGACGGCTACTGGGACTGTAGTGTCTGCACCTTTCGGAACACAGCCGAGGCTTTTAAATGCAGCATCTGCGATGTGAGGAAGGGCACATCAACAAGGTATCGTAGCGCTCGCTCTCGATCTCTCTCTCTCTCTCTCCCTCTACCCCATCTCCTCTGGAAGCAAGCACCCGCGGTGCGTCGATATTTATAGGAATGCAACTTTGATCGACAGCGGGACTTTGTGACGGCCACTTAAGCAAATGTCGAGCTCATCCGTTTGTTGCCTGAAGGGTTTGCTCGGATTTTAAGGCTGTCAGTAAGGTAAGGCATGCCACTGCTGAACAGAAGTGTGTCTGTGTGTGTGTGTCTGTGTGTGTGTGTGTGTGTGTGTGTGTGTGTGTGTGTGTGTGTGTGTGTGTGTGTGTGTGTGTGTGTGTGTGTGTGTGTGTGTGTGTGTGTGTGTGTTAGGGGTAGGGGGGGATGCATGCTGGCTAGGTTGAAGGCACTGGGATGGAGATAGGTAGCGGAGTTGGGAAAAGGTGAAAGGTGTGTGCGCCAGTCTGCTCGGTTCCATACTAGTTTGGATTTGCTGATTAATTGTGCTCGGCATGCTTGTGCAGCGTTGTATGAAGGGACCTTGAAGAGTTGGACATCAGTGTGTGTGTGTGTGTGTGTGTGGCATTTGGTGGCCAGCGCAACATGATGGTTGTTTTCCATGTCTTCTTCCGAATGTACTTCAGTTCCTTTATTCCGTTAAGGTTATCGCAATACATGTACCAGCCGAGTTTACACGAAGCCTTTTTTTGGCAATCAGTCTGACCACAATGGAGATTTGTGGTCAGCTGTGTACTCGTGACGTGATTTTCCATTCATTAGATCACCACAGTAGCTGTGTTAGCGTTCACACTTTTTCTTCAAGTGATGTCTTGATAAAAACGAGCTACAAGGACTTTAAAACAAGTTCTCCTGTCGCGGACGAGTTTTTGTAAGACAATACAATTTTAACCTGTGTATATACTGACTCCATATTCACATCAAAAGGGAGAATGAGCAGGGCAGGCGCCTGTAAATCCAAATGTAATTCCATTCAGATTCAGCCTTTTTTATTCTGATGGGGTTGTTTCATTCCAATTGGAATCCACGGCCCCATGTAAACTTGGTATATCGAGCGCGCTTGTCTTCAGTGAGAAGAAATGTTGTGGTGACATTTCTCAGAAGACACTGAGATGAAATCACCGAATCACATCTGATGATGGGATTCCCTTCAGATTCTTAATAACAACGCCCCCGCTTTCCTGGCAGCGAGTGTTTTCGATGACAAATAAGTGTGTGGCACAACTTTTGTTTGCGCTTGTCATCGGTTGTGCGATGAGACTGAAACACGGATGAGTCATTTGTGGTTTTCAGATGAGTCCTTCAGCTTCTAACCTTTTCAGTTATGGGTTTACATCGAGCGCTGGGCCACCACCCGTCAGGACTGGGAGAGCGTACCTCTGCCGTTTGACTGAGAATCCGAAAGGTGGACTTCCAGCACAATGGTCTCCCTCCCCCTCCCCCATGTCCTTTTTCCCCTGCAGCGTGCTTCGGAGCACCACGGCTGCTGATGCATGCGGAGCACGCTCCGCATAAAAGCAGGAAACAGATCGGCGTGTCCTAGCCGCCCCGTTGTCGCGCTTTGGCAAAAGTCCGCTTGTTTCTATTTGGCCGGTGACATCACCGCAGTGCTTGTCATGTAGATCTGTTTGATCTGAGAGCCTTTGAATCGTGCATTTGTTACGTTGTTGGCTGGCCTTTCATCTTAATGAGTACCAGTGCTTCCCACTGAATTCAATTATGGAGGATTGGCGGAGGCATTTCGTTGTCATGTCGCGGAACAACTGTCTCATGTTGGTTGGTGTTTTAAACGGTGACAAGCTTCTGCTCTGTGAAGGACATGCTCATCCACAGCTGCCTTGAGCAAAGTTGTTTGGCGTTTGTACGATTTGATCAGGCTGGGACAACGCTGATTTCAGAGAAGAACTTTGTTCACATGTTCCTCTGTCGGTCCTGTCTTGCGTCAGCTACGTTCATTTTGTAGTTCATTAACAATGCGGCATCAACACTGAAGGTGATGGCGGTGGTTTGCGGTTCCCCTCGCGGATCAGCTCCCACTTGTGTGTTCTTCTGGTCTGGGATGGGGCTGAGTGAATCGCTGCATGTTTGATTCTCGATTTCCACTTGCAGTTCTTAGCGGGCAATGAAAAGGGGAGCCAAGTGAGAATGCGAGTTCCAATAGGTGAGAGGATGATGCTATCATTCCCTTGAAGAGGTAAAAATGAAACTTAATGAACATTTTGAAACGCGGACAAGATATTTGTATAGTTGCCAGTTGTGGGCAAAGCAGGGCCGTCTGCCAGAGCAAAGTTGGCACAACTGAGGAATGAAGTAGCGTTCTTTACCTTGATGCGCTTCAGCAGGAGATCTGACGCAAATCAACATAGTCCGCACTTAGAATGCAAATGCTGTGTGTGGATCTTCATTTGCTCATTTTATTCTAGAGCTGAGTTGCAGCGGGCTCTTGGACTTTGTGCTCACCATTTAATGCGTCACTGTTGACAGGAGTCACAATATTTGGTGCAAGTTATTTGCTTGGCAAGACTGTACAGTCAAACCTTGGTTTTTGAATGTCTCTGTTCTTGACCAAATCGGTTTTCGACCACAAATTTCAAGTTTTTTATGCCTCTGATGACGACCAAGGCATACTCCTGAACAAACTGAGCGCACTTGAATGCGTCACTTGACTCCTCTCGCCTTCCCTACCCGAGGAAGTGACGCTTCCTCGGGTAGACGATTAAGTGACGCTTCCGCGTGTAGCCTTCCAATGTGACCAGACGTGTTCAATAAAGATTTTTTTTTTTTAAAGAGCATGGTTTCAGTTTTCGAACAAATCGATTTTCGAACAGCCTTCTGGAACGGATTATGGTCGAAAACCGAGGTATGACTGTACATCCCAAGTCTTTTGCCAACTCTACTTCCTGTTGTTTTAAATTCGCATGTCTGTATCTGATGCTTAAATCTACTAAGTATACCAAAAACACTTTTAAAACTTGGTATCTGTTTGCAGAATCCAGCATGTTTCGATCTTAGAGCCAAATAGTGCGAATTTGTGAGAATGTGACTTGAATCGGCTCTTTCTGCCGATTCTTTTTTTGACGAAGCAACGCATACGGAGCAGTTAACTATTCAGCAACAGCACATTGGACAGATCCACTTATTTAGTCGGCTCATGGCGGACACGCGACTTGGGTGACTCTAATGGCGGCTGTCGCATTGTCCGAGTGAGTATCCTGTCTTCTATTGACATCAGCTGTTGGCGCCAACATCAATACGACACCATCCCCAAATCACGTTCCATCGTTAGTTTCATACACAAAGCTATCGCAAATTAATCAAAATATGCTGTCATTGGTTACAATTGTATCATATGGTGCCAGCTCACATTCGCGAGTCGTGGCTAGCCGGGTGGCCATTTGCGCCAGCGAGCCATCGCGTGCGGCAAGTTCCCACTCATCTTGCGACAGTCACAGAGGCGCAATAATTTTGATGCTGACAGTCTGACACTGTTGCAGTTCCCACAGATCAATAAAAAAATAATAAATAAAAAACGGGCTTGCGCAAGTAGAAAAGGAAAAGCAGTTGTTTAAACGTCGCTTCTGGTCTGTGGCTGTTGACCATTTTGTTAAACGTTGCAGCCCTTGTCGGTTGATAAATTATTCCATTTAATTCTTATTCCACGATCGCACTATTAATCCCAGTGCTGGCCCATATGATGTGTTCTTCGGGGGGGGGTCTGGTTTATTTCCGTTCCCCTTGAAGGCACGTTGTATTATGTTACGGCCTCCAGAGCCTGCACTCTACTGAGCTTTCAGAGGAGCATCTGTTGGATTTGTAGTCTCTCATCGTTGTGAGTGAATTGTACAGTCAATCCTTACGCATGAAATTTGGAGCAGCTCAACAGAACCTTGTTCAATGATCAGTATGTGTTTGTAAATGGCAGCCGTTTGAAGCGTTGTGACACCTTGACAAGAAAATTAAAGTCGGAAGTGGTCAGCAGACTCTTCATTCACAAGCAGAATCACTGGATACTTTGTCAAGTCAGGCAGAGTTGGTAACCTGGCTTTTGACAGCGTTGGGACAGTTGAATTCATATTGTTAGGTAAACTGAACAAGTGCGTGACTTGCTCGTCATTGAGGAACGTTGCGAGAACGAGTCTGTGGATGTTAAGGCAGAGGAGACGCTGTGTACGATTCATGAAGATGGACAGGTAAAGCTCGCCCTGCGTCAAAGTTTGAACTTGGAAAACTCGCCGCGGGCGGGTCCAGCCCCAGGTAACTGTCAGGTCGCCGTTTTCATTTGTCTTCGCAGAGCCAAAGAATGTGTGTTAACAAGGGCAAACTCCGGCGCTGACATTAGCATCTGGGGACAGTTCCTCCCCCATCAGATTGCAGCCTAACGAACCTGTTGACCCGGTCCTGCGCGGTGATGTAACTCGATACCCGGGGGAGGCTAAATCGAGCCTCTACCTCTGTGACTGTGAAACAAGACAGCCGTCTGCCTTTTGCACCTGACCCCAATGCCCGTTCGCCGCCCGATTCTTTGGGAGATGTTGGCGGTCACCAACATTTCTGCCGTCAGAAGCCCAGTTTCGCAGAGTGGAGAGCTTTGGACTGGAGTTTGCTTTGTGCTGATGTTTGCTCTGCTCTTCTGAGAGCCCCCCGGGGGCCCTGGGAGAAAACATTAAGAGCCCTCTAAAGTTGATAAATGGGAGGCATCGCGTGAACTCTTAAGGTACCTCGGTCGCCGACAGCTGCGGTGCCGCCGTCTCCCCTTTTCACCGATTTTCAAATTGCTTCCATCTAAATGAAATACTTTGGGTGTCATCTCAAAGCAGGGCTCAGTCGAGAAGGGTCCAAGCGGCGGCGTGTTCATTGCTGCCGATGAAACACAAACGGAATTCACAGAAACCATCACATTTGGGAGTAGCTTTTGTTTTTCGTTGTGATTCCGAAGCCGTTGCAGTGCATTGCACTCTCCCTATGCTTGTGAATCACATTAGGGCACAGGTGACAAACTCAAGGCCCACGGGCCAGATTTGGCCCACCATGTTTTTTCGGTGTGGCCTGCGAAAACAAATCAAACATGTCCAACTTCCACGACGCATGCTAAAATCTGCACCAAAAGAGAGAGATTGTGAAAATGTTCTTGTTGCCAAACCTCTTATGACAGTAAATTAAACAAGAATTTTTATACTTGACTTGTTTATATAGTTTCAGTTACAATGGTGACAAAAATGAATTTACACCCCTGCAATGGAGCGACGCAAAAATGTGCTTGCTCCGCAGTACATGGTGTCAACTTTTCTTTCGGATTCTTTTATTTTTTTTGTCCCCCCGGCCCCCAAAAAACTTACAAAGCGACCTGACAGTCTGTGAGTTGATTTCTCATTGCTGTAAAACAATGACCGTCGCATAATTGACAGCTGTTGTGACATGTGCGGTAAAAATAATGAACCACTGAAATTACCTCATGCCAGCAGATTTATACAATAAATGTGCACACATTTGGTGTGCCGCTCGATTCATTGATTCATGAATCCGAATATTCAGACATTTTCAATGCAGAATATGTCATGTGTAAATTCTCATGGACAGTCAGTGCCACGGCTCGCCGCTCGCCAATATCTCTGTGACGCGGAGAGATTTCTTGACGGCATCATTTTTTTCAAGCAACGGCGGCGGCAGTTGCATTTTCGGTGGAAAAATACAAGCAGGAGTGACAGATGAAAATGAACATGACCAGTCCCGAAGTTAGGATCGCGCTTCAGTGTGTCCTTGCGGTTGCACAATTATTGGAAAGTAAAGGTTAGGTGTGTCCCCCCTTCCCTGCTCATAGAAAACCAACCGCCTTGCCTTATCCAGCATTATCAGCATCTGCACTCCGACTGTACGCGGGTGTTTTTGTACGCGGGACGTCCTAATCTTTAGATGCTACTTGCCAGATTAAAAAGTTCTTAATGACTTTGTGGGATTTGACAGAGCGTAAGTGATTCGCTACAATAGCCAATTCTGCACCCTGACAAAACTGGCAAATGTTGAGCGCTGAATTGTGGCACGTACCGTTCAGGGGAAAAGACCGTGCAAAGCAACTGAGCGTAGCCGCGGGGTGGGGGTGGAGGGTGGGGGGTGTCTCCAAAGAGTTCATCAAAAAGACTTTTGAGGACAAGCGCAAGAGAGAATGAGGGCATTTGTCAATGTTGAGTCACCGCTCGCTGGAACATAACAAAGCATACAGATCGAGAGGAGATTACTCGGCTAAAGCTTTGGCACGACGTGGCGACGCGGTCGGCGAGAGCGTGCCTGTGCGTTGCAGGAGAGACGGGCTATGGATGGCTTTAAGCGGGATGTGCTCATTCAGCCAAGAGTCTCAAGGGGCTCCAAAGCAGAATGATGCACGTCATTATCCATTCAGTGGGAGCCAGTGCCGACAGTTTTCTCTCTCTCTCTCTCTCCCCCTCTCTCTCTTTTCATCGCAGCACCATCAAGCTGGGCAGGGAAATCGGCTCAGAGTACGATATAGCGCCACCGCGCTTGCGATGTGAATGAGGCGCAATATTTCCCATTGACAGCAAATGAGATGAGATGGGGACAAAGTTATAAGAAGCGCCGTGTGCGCTTTGACAACTCTTGTAACCGCTTCCTTCATCTTGGTTTTGTGTCATCCGAAGTTGCAACAACGCCAGCGCTTTTCATTATTTGCCTAAAATGCGAATCACGACAAAGCAGAGAATCCTCACGGTATAGAATGCTGCGTCACTCTCCCTCCATGAATCTGAGATTTGTGCTCGTGTGTCGAACGGGTTTTCAACACACACGAACCTTACTCATCACAAATGTCCGCAGTCGACTGCTGCAGTTGAATGAATGTGTTGTTTGAGGAATTCCGTTTGTGTGCGGCGAGATTGCGAGATTCGAGCTTGGGGTTTCTGAATGTGCCAGATGGCAAAAAGTGTGCAAACAATGTGTGCCGCAATGCTTCCTCGCAACCGCTGCTCTGAACCAGATGAATGCAGACGTTTCTCAGGGATGGGCCCCGCAGACTTGATTTGATTCATTTCAATACAAAGCATTCCATGTACACGATGGCTGTGTTATTCACTTGTGGGATGCCAGCATAGAAGAGATCACCACCTTTATTTTTATATTAAATTTTCCTTGACGTTCATTAAGAATCCAGACATTTTGACTTTTAGAAGTCTCATAAACATAATGTTGACCATGTGCCTACTTTTAAAAGGGCGGGCGTTTAATTTCCTGAGCAAAATAAATTCCAGTAATATACTGCGTTCTCACTTTTAAAATAAAATGTAGCCATGTACTTGTACTCACTTGCACATGACATCACATTTTTTTGTATCATCTAAAAGAGATTTGAATAATAATTGTGTTTTCATGATGGCCGGATAGCCACTTTGGGGTGCGCCCGAATTCCATGGCTTCCGTTGTGCGTTGTTGTTTGATAACCAATACAGTAATCGAGCTCGATTACAAAACTGTTCAGAAACCTTCAAGTCAGTTGCCTCCTCCGTACTTCTTTGCCGCTAACGCTGAAAAGTATCGTAGCCCTTTTGTTTTTCACGCAGTATTGAGCCGTGACTTGGAAGCAGGAAAGCTAAAAG
Source organism: Hippocampus abdominalis (assembly GCA_018466805.1). Classification (NCBI taxonomy): domain Eukaryota; kingdom Metazoa; phylum Chordata; class Actinopteri; order Syngnathiformes; family Syngnathidae; genus Hippocampus; species Hippocampus abdominalis. The sequence goes on from CM031707.1 coordinate 19,551,850, forward strand.
CACCGCTCGATCTAAAATCAAAGCGGCAAGTGGTTTTGCTCCCCCTCAAAGCAAATGGGACTTCAGCGAGAGGAAGGCTTCCAAGAGGTGAGGCAGACGCCTACTTAAAGCCGTGGCGGTTCCGAAAAGGTCGCTGTGGGGGCCTAATGTGCCGTGAGGACGTGAGGGCGGTGGCAGATGAGAAGAGGAAAAGAGACTGAGAATGATGGAGTGGCACTCCAGACAAATAAGTGATGTGAGCAATGTGACACCTGGCTACTGCTGCGGAGCAGCTCATACTTGCTCCGTGCCTTTGCCACGACACGCCGTCTGCGCGCCCGAGACCCGCGGGCAGTTTACAACCCGAAAGGCCAGTCCAATCACGGAGATAGGGGTGGGGGGGTCTGGGGGGGGGAGAGAAAATCCCTTCGGTTGTGTGAAGTGCATCCCTCTCTGCCAAACGCTCGCTTCTGTCTTGCCCACGAGCACATGTAGTTCAGGTTTACTGACTTACTAAAATCTCGGGAATCATAAAAATGCAACGTCCACACTCTTCGAGTTTTGCTCTTAACTGCCTCGCACAGTATGGACGCTGCAAGTAATTGGAATGTCGGCGTGCTTTTTTTTTTGGCATTGCTGTGGCTTTTTCGTGTCGACGTTCAAAGCAGGGAAACTAAAGACAATGTTGTCACTAATGCCATTTGTTCAAATTGTAAGCGTTCATATTTGTTGCGGTTTGAAGACAACGATGAGTCCCATCCAGAGAAGGTCGTTCTTACATACAAAGTGAAGAAACAACTCTGTATCCTGTCTGTAATGTCTCTGCGGATTGAGTCGCTGTTACTGCTTTCACGTTGGCGACGGTGGGAATTTCTCACCATTTCACCTTTTCTGATTCCTATTCAAAGGGCTCCCATTCAGTTCGATTAGCCCTGTGTGTTTTCACCAAATGAAAAGCTCTTCTAGAAAAGAGAGTAAATCAGAAAAAAATAAAAATTTAAAAGGCCCCACCATCCTTGTCAATGTAGGATCTGCTCTCTCAATGTTTTGCGTCAAGCCGTGTGTTTTTTGTAAACAAGAGCGGGGCCCTGAATTTCATCTCGCTTTTTAAGGGAGACACTTTTTGTCCATGTGCATCGTATCTTTCATCCGTTTAATGCTTCTTCTCACTTTGATGTTTTCATCTGCCTTTCCCATCCCCACCCTGAAATAAAATGTGTGTCCTACTCCTCAGCCGTTTGCCTAGAAAGAAGCAAAAACAGGAGAGCCTCGTTCTCTGCCGTCGTTAAATTGCATACCGGGCTCCGGCCGATGTGGCCGCGGGGCACCGTTTTCGCAGCCGAAATGAACCCGAGCCCAAACGGAGTCTAGCCGCGCTGGTGCTGTGTGTTGTGTGCTGGACTAGCCACTTCTTATTCCTTCTTTTGAAACGAGCCCAAAAAGGGGATGTCGTGATCAGACAACGATCACAACGGTCGCATTAAAAGCCCCGAAATCCTGACTGCAAGGGGGAGATGAAGGCCTGAATCTAAAATGCTTCTGTCACTAAGTGAGAATTGAGAGAGAGAAACAGTCGAGAGCCGGGCTCTTCTTCAGGCACTGTCTGTCCTTATTTAACCTGCTGAGCTCACTCACACACACACACACACACACACACACACACACACACACACACACACAAATACACACACAAATGACCCGATCAAATGTGACAACACTTTTGCACTTGCCTTGATCACTTGTATGCTCAGGGGGTACACCAGATGTGGTTTTATTTATCATGCCGTGGTGCAGCGACACATCCAAGTCACAATGTAACCTCTGCTTTTTTTTTTCTTTAATTGTGCATTTGTTTACAGTCAGTGAAGCTGCATACCATACTGCACCACACACACACACACACACACACATACACCACCAAAAAAACCCCAGTTCTGCAAGAAGGCTTGCGTCACGATGGTGGAGAGAGGGGGGGAGGCTCCCATGCGTCCGCATAATCCTCAAAGTGTCATGCAAGTGTTGACATAGATGAATGCGAGACGATCATTTGTTGGTTCATGCTTGTCAGCACATGATGGGGATCTTTTGTAGTTCAACCAACCCCCACGGCCGTGTAAGAGATCAGACTGCGTGCGAGTCATGTGGCCACCAGCTCTGAAGCTCCGCGACCAAATTGCCGCACACACACGTACAAAAACAGGCGGAGCCTTTTTAGGCGGGTAATTGTCACAGAATTTGACTTGACTGAGCGAAGGGATGGGATCCCTTTTGTGCTGGTGCTCAATGTTGGTATTGGTTCAGTGTACGGTCGTTGGTCTAAGTTCGGTCACTATGTCCGTCTGAGCTGGCTCTCTCGTTTCCAGCCCTCGCATTTGCTCATCGCGGCAGGAAATAATTGCTTGTCCTCCTCAGCTTCTTGAGTTAAGAAGCTGCCTGCGTTAACTCGGGCTTTCCCGTTGCTGCAGCTCCATCTCAATCTCTTTCACCCGCTCTCTCCATGGATCGCGTTCTGTGTGTTCTGACAGCACCGCTGTCTCGATCGGATGCTTCATATCAAGAAATACAGAGATGCCAAGTTTTCCGATGCCAGTCGCCACGTGTTTCGCTAGATTACAGGCAAAAATGGACATTTTGCGTGCGGGGTGAACTTTGAGTGAGCGAGCAAGACAGCCAGTGGCTATCACACACTTGAAGTACTGCAGCGTGTGATTGATTGGCACAAGATGCGAGAATGCTTTTGTTGTTGTGAGTATTTCTGGTGATTTGGCTGGGTCGCCAATCTTTCAAAATGCAAAATGTTCTTGACACAAAAAAAAAACCTCTTGACAATAGTACCTGAGCTGAGAAGCGTAGCTTCATCGAGATCTGACACGTAAGGAGCTTTTCAAGATAGCGCCAGTAACTTTGGGCCTTCCTGTGACCAATGACACACATCCTGCCAACAGCTTCAGAATTGATGCGTACACAGAGGGGCGGCCGTCAATCGTCCGTTGCAGTCCAAAGGGTAGGTAAGATAGCGTCGAAGGATTTCCCGCTGCGAGGGCTTGCGCTCACTCTGTGTGACTCGCCAGGAACGTCTTGGCAGCGTGTTGGGGGAGCAATTTCAACAGTTTCACTTCTGAGTCAGCTCCAGGTTGGGCCTCCTCTTGCAAAAGCATTCTCACGCTTAATATTGGATCGGCTTTGATGGTTCTTGCCTTAATAACCACATGAAGCGGAGAATATTTGTTCATTTATCTCATGCAATGTGTCCATATTTATGGCTATCAATGCCGCTTACTTGTTATCATGCTGGCGGAGGGAGGTCCAGGGTGACTCTATCCCAGCCGACTCTGGGCAAGAGGTGCTCGTCAGTCGACCGCAGCACTTTGAAATGTAGTGAACTGGAGCGTGGGTCCACGTAATTGACCCATGTTGTGCGTTCAGGTTTGACCACTAAGTCAATGCCGGTTGCTGCTGCAGCACAAAAACACTGAGCCCACAATGTAACCACAAACCAGCTTCTGCTTACGTTGCAAACCGTGACACACATCAGCAGTGTTGATTTTAATCAATATTTTGTCTCTCCCCCCCCCCCCCCCTGAATAAAAAAGCACTTGTAATTAATTCCCCGCCCATTACTGGAGTTACGATTCAAGCATGACAGGGGTTGCAGGGTGGAATCCTGATACACCGTTGGCCGAATGTTCGCATTTTGTACTTCTGCAAACAATCTGAGCTTTCCCAGCCTCAAATCATGGCCGTGTGGCCACAAGTACGAAAATCTCTGGAAGGAGGGAGAAATGTTCAGGTCCTGGAAGGAATGCAATATTAGGTACTTTGCAATGAGTATCGAAAAGCGAAAACACTGATACACACATTGGCACGCGTGCCGCTCATTTCTTGATACGGAGTCAATATTCATTTATGGTCAATGTTCATTATTTATGGACTAGTTTGGGCTGAAACAAAATGACAAATGAGTTGTGATACTTGATTGAACCACAATCCGGGCTAATGGAATAATAGGTGGGTTGCACAGCACAGCTAAGACAAAATGCCGTTTCTTTGGGTACTGCGCCACGGTCTGGTCGCTGGGGACTCCACGGCTATATGGTATATGTTACAAACAAAAAGCCAAGATGAGATGAATGTTTTCAGTCCATATTAGCATTTATGAGCCCATTAATGGTCCCCAAAGGGCAAGAGCCTGGGGGCGCCATCTAACCATGCAAAAAAAAAAAAAAGCCCACGGCTCATCATCATTCGCGACAGCTGGTGTATTGATTTGAGAGCGGTGCGAAGCATCGTGACATGATGCTCTATTATGGTCCCATTGATTGACTTGTGGTCAACTCCACAATCCCGCCCGCTGCGCTCGCGGTGGAACTGTCTGAAATAGCCATCTCCCGGGGGGGCTTGGGGATTAGATGCGTTTGTTGCGGGCCGCAGAGCGATAATCTGACTGTCTAATGTTTGAAAGTGTTGGCCAAGTAGACTACAAAGAGTGTTAAGACTCTGCCGAACTCTTGAACAGCCTTCGTGTGCTTGCTTGCGGAGCATTTGAATGTCTTGGATTTTATTTTTTGAACTTGTGAGTATGAGGTTGTCAAGATGCATTGGCAGTATGGATCTTCAACGGGAGCCGAGGTGCTGATTTATTGGTTCTTCCCCTGGGCCTTTTGACTCTTTTTTAAAATTATTACAGTATTACTTTGTCTGCTTGAGCAATGATGCGACTTATGCTAGCTAGCACAGGACAGGCTAAGCTTCGGGCACCTGCAAGAGTCTTGGCGGTGCGGCAGCTCCATCACGTCTCTACTCTGTGACAAATGGGGCCGTCCGTGCCTGCTGTAATCAGATTAGAAGACCTCAGCGATGTGTTGCAAATGTCCCACCTTGTGATCCCCGCCATTCGTTTTATGACGGCCGCGGTCTAATGAGATTAGCTCTCAAACAGCGCCGCACGAGAGTTACCGGGAGTGGCGGCCCTTTCGTGCGCGAGCTGCTAGCTCGTTGCCTGTTGCGTGAGCACACTTGGCTACGGGGGCTCCATCAAGAGGCTAATCCATAGTTGGCTGTCCTCCACAGGAAACCCAGGATCAACTCCCAGCTGGTGGCCCAGCAGGCGGCCCAGCAGTATCCGATGCCGCCCCCGGCCAAAAAAGAGCGACGGGAGCGAAGCGAGCGCCCAGACAGGGAGCGGGCGGACGGCGAAGGAGAGAGCGCCGTCGGGGAGGCTCGCCCTGAAAGCGAGCGCCCCGAGATAGTGAGGCCAGAGAGAGACACGCCTCCTCCCGAGAAGGACAAGAGTGACAAGGAGCAGCCGGTCCAAGATAAAGCCGACAGAGAGAAAGACATCATCCCGTCCATCACGAAGAAGCCCGGCATCAAAAAGAGCAGGTGAGTGGGCGCCGAGGCAGGGAAGGGACCTTTTTGCCAAGGGGGCCCGTCGCCTGACCGATATTTGTGTCGATCCTCCCCCAGACCCAAATCCGACAGCCACCCGAGTCCACCCAGTGACAAGCAGAGCATACAGTCTGGCAAATCGGCAACCAAGACCAACAAGAACAATCACATTTCCAGGTCTGTGTCTCACATAACAGCCCTGCTCATAAGTCAAGCTGACCGCTGTACATTGATTGTGGGCAACGCCGACGGATGTGGGCGAGTGAGAAGGCACGCTCGCGCTTGTCTACGTGGAACTGATGCGCCGGCACACCCGCTGAAGCCGTTGACCTTTTCTCCCGAATTCTCTCCCTCAGGCCCAAACTGAAGAACGTCGACCGCAGCACGGCGCAGCAGCTGGCCATTACCGTGGGCAACGTGACGGTGATCATCACAGACTTTAAGGAGAAGAGCCGCTCCTCGTCCACGTCCTCGTCCACCATCACGTCGAGCGCGGGCTCTGAACAGCAGCACCAGAGCTCCGGCTCGGAGAGCATGGACAAAGGCTCGTCGCGCGCCTCCACGCCCAAAGGCGATCTCTCCATGGGGCACGACGAGTCCTTCTGAGGGCCGGCCTTGTACTCCGTTGACCCCGCCCACTCGACCCCCTTTTCACACACCCCCATGTTGGACACTATGGATCGCAAAGGGGGAGAGACTTTTTGATCTTCCCCCTCGGCGGCGCTGCCTCCATTCCATGACCCACCTGGATGCGGCCTGGAGGAAGGTAGCGCGGGTGCACCTGGCGCGCAAAAGGTCTCCGGCGGGAGCAGGAACAGGAGCTGCGTACTACTACACAGAGTTAACGCCCATGCTAGCGTCAAGACACTTGTATGTATTGTTTTATATTTGGACGTGGATGTGAGGCCAAGTCGATCTTTTAGTTTTTGTCAAACATTTCTCCGCCAGGCACAATAACCACCCTTGTTTTGTTGTTATTATTATTATTTGTACCCTTATTTATTACCTGTTGCACCTGTATTCTTTGATATTTTTCCTGATGATGTTGAAGCTTGGCTGCTTAGCTCTGCCGACCGACCGATCGTTCCCTCAGTGTTTTTAATGCAGTTTGAAATTATGCCAGACCACAAACACACACACACACACACACACACACACACACACACACACACACACACAAAGGTGCTAGATACACTGTGAAAGGTTTTGCAGATCTCCCAATCACTCAACGTGATGAAGAATCCGATTGAACGTGACTCCCTTCCCTCCACAATACTGTCTCACTCTGAACACTGTTGGGACCTTCCTCATGGCTGCTGTGTGCGTCACAAGTCCAAATACTCAACTTTGAACGAATAATCTTATCCAGTATTGTTGTGTCCTTAACTGTACAGTGTAGGCTGTTGTGTAAAACACTAAAAGCTGTAGGTATTTGCTCCGTTTCCGTTGTGCAAATGTTGAGTTTCCTGGCTCGAGGTGAAGTTGAAAGTGGGAATTTCTCCCATGGCGATTGAAGGACGGGTGCGCGGCGGTCCGTGTCGGTGAAACCGATGCGAGTCTGTCGGCATCTGAATTTTTTCTCGTGACACCGAAAAACCCCGTAAGTTCATTTATTGACAGTTTCATGGAGTTATTTTTTCTTTTTTTTTCTTTTTTTTTTGCTCAATCATTTAAAAGGCCGCGGTCATCCGGAGGCGAACCTCAAATCACAATTGCGCTTTCCTATTTTAGAACCGCAAGGCTTGTCCGAGGGTTCTCATTCACTTCCACCCAACGCTGATACGAGAACAACCTAATTTCCTTTTCCCTGTATGAAATTGTATAAAGAATAAATGTGTATATGATATCTTAGTTTTATTTATTGAAGGACCAAAGGAATTTCATATTGACATGATACATAGAGGAATAACAATTTGAAATGCAATTACTGCAAATTATCTAATGTTTGAGATGAATAACAGTTGAAATAAATAAAGACTAATATAATCCCTGTTAATGGTCTTCTTCTTGTTCAATCTTACTGTGCGCGGCACACCAGACACGTGCAGGTGATGAGAGGCGAACCCAGTGGACCCCCCCACCCCCACTCAATGTAGATGTAGCCCCGCCCCCGCGAGCACCCCACGCCTCGGGTTGTGACCGAGGTCCATGCCGGCAAAATTTGAGGGCCCCATTTCATGGGCACTTTCTCACCAGGGGAGAAGCATTTTTGCAACTCATATCGTTTATTTCTTTCAGACATTTTTGCTCTTAAGAAGTGGCTCCAATGTCATGTGCTTTATTGCGTACAAATAATGCCATCAGTGTTCAAAGTGGGAAAGAAGCCAGGTGAATAAAATGGGCTGAAATGTTTTGATTTTTTTTTTTTTTTTTTTTACACAGCCCAAGATAACCCCCCCGGTTTTGTCATGCAATCTTTCCAAAATGGGCCTAAGCAGCCGTCGTTTCACTTGCCTTATCTGCCACCGCATAGTAGCGCAAGTGAAAAGATTTGTGTTCAACTTTTGCCAAATGGTCATCGGAGTATACGATGCATCGCTTGTACATATCGTTTTCACACCTGCAAACATGATGAAATGGCATCGAAGCTGAAGTCTCTTGTCCCTCGTTTCCTCTCCGCGCAAGCAGTTCTGTTCTTGTGTGCCACCAGTAACCTTAATTTACTGTGTAAAGATGGTTACATTTTTTTTTAGCTTTGTTTGTCAGAGATCCAAATAGAGAGAAAGCTTGTTTACCGACTGTATCCCTTCAACGTGAGACTCCGTGTCTTGTACAAACTAATTTCTTCCTCTAAGATGTCTTGTGCAAATGCTTTTGGAAGTTATTGCAAATCCATTTCTTTGTTTAATGCTTTACGTTTTCCTTCTTGGGTTTGTTTAACGTTGAGCCAATGTGTCATTGCCCCCCCCCCCCCCCCCCCACTTGTGAAATGGCCATATCACATTTCTGGTGTGGAAATGTGCGTAGCGTTTTCAAGCGGATCACAGCTTCTTCGTCCAGCTTCTGATGTTGAAATAGGACCCGTTCCTGGCATGTGCACGACTTTGCGCTTATCGGCTAACCTGATCATTTCCCCTCTTGCTTCAAATAGAAATGTCTATTTATGAATTTTGCTTGGAGTTTTTCACAAATAAAATTGTTGAAGTTTTCTCTGTTTTGCTGTCTGCTCTGTGTCTTTCCGCACAAATGCTACGGCGGGGTGAGTGCCTCTGGCCGGGGCGGGGCGTGGCGCTTTATTGATTGAGCTGTACTCTGGGAGTGTTTGTTGGCACAAGTGTACTCACACTTGACATGAGCGAGCCCATAAGTTGTTGACAAGAGCTTTCAATCATCCGGTCCCTCTTCCCCTCCATCGCAGGCCCGCCAATTTAGAATCTCCCACCAACCGCTGACTTCCTTTTGGACCAAAAATCCCCTCCTTAACCTCTGATTCTTCAATAATGTTGGACCGAGAAGGGCTTGCCTGCTTAATAATATCATTCCATTAGTCTGCTTTCTGTTTTTTCATCACCTTTTTATTTAATTTGTCATGTATGAAGAGTCTGATTTTCAGAGCTGTTATACTTATTAAATTGTAATTGTCACTGGCGGAGCTAAAGGGGAAAGAGAGGGGCACTGCCCCCCGCCACAAAATGCTTGGACTCCCTGCTCCCTCCCCCCAGGTGTAAGGCCAGTTAATATTAGCATCTGTCAAAATGATGCGGTGAAGTTGTCCTCCACGAGATGCGTACAGCTGTCTGTGTAATGTGTCGATCAGAGGGCGCCCAGCCTTTTTTGACCCAAGACCTACTTTTCAAGCAACCAACCTGCCGATCGACCTGTACACGCGCGCACGCACGCAGTATGATGTCTGCCTTTGAATGCCGTCTGCCATCTGACCTGAAGTCATGTTTTGCTCCCACTAGTTTGTGAACCAAAACACTACACTCTTAATATGACACATTTGCAGCCTCACAATAGTGGCATACCATTGAGGTTATCTTGCACCGAAACCAAGCTGAGCCATATACTGTACTATGTTGTGGCTTTCACCACTTCCCCCCACCCCCATGATGAACGGGGGCTGTCATGGTCTGTGTTTTGGTCGGATTTAGCGTTGTGTTTTACTCTGTTCCCCTTTCTTCATGTCTTGTTTGTCTCATAAGGTTTTTGTGCGTGCCTGTTCCTGTCAGCCCGCTGGGCCGCTTGTGTCAACCACTTTTGCGGGTGTTCCTCGTTAACACGTCACTTGGCTCCTATTTACTCACCTGGTTCGCTTCGGTCCTCACCGCTTCGATGTGTGTGTTTGCTGTTATGTTCCGTCATGTTGTGCTGTTGAGTCTTCTCTCGGAGTTTGTTTGCAACTTTGAATCTTGTTTTTGGACTTTATTTTTTTCTATTTTTGATTCCATGTACCTCGTTGATCCGTCATTCCAGATTACTTTTCAATTTTTCTCACTGCAATCCTGCCTTGCTTCTCTGCTTTCGGGTCCTCAACCATATCAAAATCTGACAGATGTTCACTGTATCCAATCATTTTAGATTTATTTGGACAGTGTTGGTCAAGGCAAAGTTATATGGCTATACAGTAGTTTGATGCAAAACCTGCCCTCCTCCGCCAAGTACAGCAAAACTGATGTCAACTGCACAAAAAGTACATTTGCGTTAGGAGATTTTGTTTTTGTAACAATGAAGAAACCTATTCAGGATCCTGATCATTTGAATCTCAATCAGCTATGTTGGAAGAAGGAAACATGCAGGAAAGCCTGAGAATGTATGAACTGTTATTGCATCGCCTATAGTAAATTTTACCTTGTCAAAAACGGTTGACTTCATAATTTATCCATGATGGCAAATCCTACTTAATCGGAGCGCTATTCACACCATGCATCCATGCATCAAGTAATTACAACAGTTATAGAAGAAGGGCGGCGTGGGGGTCGCTATTCTTCTTCTACACGAGTGCTGCGCGTCATTAGCATGCACGTGAACGCACCACGGAGATCAGGAGCTTCACTATGATCCCATCTAATTGCAACGCGTGCGCATAAGACTGACGAAGCAACACAAAGTATCCCACTCGTGTCAGACAGAAATCTGAGGTGGCCGCTGTTTGGCTGAAGAGCTCAAATTCTCAAATAAAAGCACAACGATGAAGGATTTACCGAGCTGCAGTCTCAGCGCTCATAAAGTGCAACAGTAAATCTCAGCTGAAGAACCTCTTCTGTCCGTGGGAGGATTTTTTTTCAAACAGCTGCTGCAAATATTCCGTTTCTTGTCGTGATTGATTGCTTTATTTGAAGAACGTAAAGAAAGCAAATTCCACAAACAAAGAAAAAAAGCGGCAATAAATGACACGATATGGCAATGTTCACATGATCAAGAGGAGTAAGAGGAAGCAAAAAACGTCATCAGTGGCGTCTTCAAATATGAGTCACCTGGCTTCGGTGTTTGTTTTCTTTAAGATATGAGCCGTGGATCAAAACATATTTGTTGCTGTTGTTGTTGCAGTTTTGCTTTGACATGCGAATTTAAAGTTGACGTGCGAGAGGTGAGCCATATGGTGGCAGGTGACTCTTCACCGCAAGCGTCAGTGCGGCGGACATCTGCCTGCCCCTGCTCTCTTGCTACCTTTGGCCGACCTCTTCAAAATATGTTGCTGTGTTACACCATTTGTTTTCTTTTTTTCTTTTTCGGGACGTTCCAAAGAGTCGTTTTGTCTGCGCTCAATGTTTGCTCCGATCGGATCGATTTCCAATACAGTACTTTGGCTCACACGTGCTCTGTCCTTAATTGTTGAACACATCTAGATGTACAGTGCTGAATACCGAATATTTTGGAACAGTAGTCTCATATTCATGCTTTTTTTTGGGGTGGGGGGGGGTGGGGGGGAGTGTTTTGGGGATCTTTGAATGGATTAAAGGTAACGGCCTTCCAATTGGCAGCCCGTCAACCTCACAATGCAGAGTTTGATCCCGGCGCCGGCCTTCCTGTGTGGAGTTTGCATGTTCTCCCCGTGCCTGCATGGATTTTCTCCGGGCACTCCGTTCCCCTCCCAACCCCGCACACACACATTCCAAAAACATGCATGGCAGGCTGATTGACCACTCGGTGTGAGTGTGTGCGTGGATGGTTGTTTGTCTCTGCGATTGTGTCAAGGTGTCCCCTGCCCGGAGATGGCTGGGATAGGCTTCAGCAACCCCCGCTACCCTTATGAGGATAAGGTGGTTCGGAAAATGGATGGAGGGATGGTATTGTAATTCACTTCAAGGGGGAAAGTTGATTTGAGCTAAGTTTGATTACGAGCGTGACCCATATGCAAATTCAACTCGTACCTTGAGGCACCGGGATTAAAATGTATCCAGTAGCAAAATACTCTGTCTGTCCAAATAATGCTCCTATATATACTGTACATGCGTACAATGTTTGTATTTTAAGGCCCATTCTAGAAACCTTTATTCCCAAAAGCTAAAACCAGAAAGGAAATTCCTGCTCTTCCATTGTTCTTCGGAATATTTGAAACCAATTCCACCTCATTTACCACCATCTTGTTTTGTTATGTGATAAGTAGCAAAATGATGTGAGGTAAAGAGGTTGCCTTTAAATCCTGATCAGTTTGTGTGTGTGTGTGTGTGTGTGTGTGTGTGTGTGTGTGTGTGTGTGTGTGTGTGTGTGTGTGTGTGTGAGCTTGGGAAGGGCTAATTGGGTGTGCGTGCATGCAGAGTGTGTGCACTTCAGCGGTACATAATCAGTATGCATAAGTGGAGTGTTAACATGAGCGGCTGTGCAGTAAATCATTGATGAACCTTGGACCTTGAGAGGCTTGTTAAAGTAGCTTTACCTGCAAGTCATACGCTGTGATACGATGCTTCTTGACACCTTTCACACATCTACATTAAACACAACTGCCTTCGGTTGGATTTGTTTTAATAGACAGGTAACACCTCATTTCTTCAAACTCAGATGCTATTTATATCTAACCATATATATATATATTCTCTCTCTCTCTCTCTCTCTCTCTCTCTCTCTCTCTCTCTCGCTCTCTATCTCTCTCTCGTGCGCACACACACACACACACACACACACACACACACACACACACACACACACACACACACACACACACACACACACACACACACGCGCGCGCGCGTCTGGCTGCCGGAGCGTATGCTTCCCCAGAGTGCTCTGGCTTAATGGGGAGCATTGTGTTGTCATTTTGGCTAATTACCGCTGAACAAATGCCGTCTCGTTGTCTGTCAACTCGAAAGTGTGTAATCAGTCTTGACCTGTTGTAACTACGCTATTAGATAATCGTCAGCCCCGATTAATAATTAACAGGACTAAACTATGGAGGATTCACATATCCATTTCAAAAGAGCTCCGGAGAAATGCGCTTTCACAGCCCACTGACAACTGAGGCGGGGAGAAGAGAAGGGGGAGTGACAATTATGAAATCGTCATCTGTATGCACGTCAGTCATCCATATCGACATATAGGGGGGAAAATGTGCCACCCAAAGGAAGAAACACCACTCGTCAGTCGTCATTAATTTTGCAATTGATTCTGTACATAGTCTCAAAATGCCTCCACTGCATTTTACGCATCACTGGGTGAGAAGTACACGTTGGAGCAAGGGGCGACTTGTTTTATTCCCGTTTCGGTATCGTTCTGGGCGGCACCACAGTTGTGGGTGTGAACTAAGAAGCCCCAAATGCAGCAAGGTGTGCTCGGCATCTCGTGGCCGTGGCTGCCCATTCTTTGTCGTCTTCAAAGTGTGCCAAAGTAAATTATTTCGGCCTTGCGGTTGAGAGTCTGCCTCGCATTTGAAAAGTCCTGGGTTTCAAACCCTCTTCAATTTCTAACTCCAGTCTCCTCCAACGTTTCGGAAGGATGCATATTAGGTTAAGTGACACTTAACCATATTGCACATAGATGTGAATGTGAAAAGTTACTTGTTACTTATGCGCCCTGTGACTGACTGGCAACCAATTCATGGCATATACTGACTTACTGTACACATTGAGAGAGTATAATTATGTCTTAATGGTTATGAATCCACAAGGAAAACAGGAGCGTCGTTATGAGGATTTAGTTTTTCAGAATTAAGTCATTAAATGACAAGCCCAAAAATCTGCCTCCAAAAGCATGAAGCATTGAGCTCCACCTGACCTCTGGCCCGGATAAGGACGGGCAGTGAAAAAAGGACAGAATTTTCGTCTTGAAAGTTATCGGTGATTTATAAGAAATGAAAGAAAGATCCCATATCTGGGACATCGAAAACAAACGGGAAGCAAAGATGATTATGATTCAAAAGACACTTAGCTATCCTGGCACATGGCGTAACTCAAAGAGGCAGGTTTGATCCGGTGTTGGTATTCGCCGCTGTGGGATTGATCATAGCTGAGTTCAATCAAAGCGGCTCCTCTCGCACCCTTTCAAATGCGATGCGCTATTTGCGCGCTAACAGGATAGCTATGGACGTGGGCAAGATGAGCACATGAAGGACTAAAACATCTGTGCTGTGAAATTAATTTTAGGAGACAATCGAAGGTGTTTGTTGTACAAAACCATTTTTGTTCACGCGCTCAGCACATCTTCTTGTATAACCGTACACACACAAGCATGTCCTATTCATCATCATTGTGCGTGTGCCGCTAAGATTAGGATCTTGAACAGTATTTCCCCAACTTTGATTGAGCCAGGGAATTGATTTTTGCATTAGGAACAGCTCAAAGCGTCTGCAAAACAAAATGTCACAGAAAGCGCAGATTCTGAAACCATGATGATCTTTTCTCATCGGTGACTTGAGGTGTTTTTGCAGATTGCTTTTGAAAATGTTGTTTGTCTGCGGAACAAAAAAAAGCAAGGAAATCAACACTGCTATTTTTTCCTTGATCACGCTTGCGTAAACATGCCCTTGGCTTGTTTCAGACCCACATAGTTTTTGCCTCCTTCTTATAAGGACGGTGGTGTATGTTGCCCTGGAAGTAGAGTAAACATGGGTTCACTCTTGAACCTCGAATTTGTGAGACGACCGCTTCTGGCACACGCCAAAACAATCTTATGACAAGGTGAGTTTTTGCGCACGTTTGAACGTAAAGTGAGGCACTCACTGGCTTCTGCCGACGGTCCCCAGTTGACGCCCCCATTCAAGCTCGTGCGCCAGGGCTGACAATTTGGCCAGACTCCATTTGGGAGCGCTTCCAAACAAAACAGCAGGCGCTCCGCCAGCCGCCGTGGAAGGCCAAACACCAGCTCATTCATTTGGCTGACCCCGGACTGTCAATTGTTACCTCTGGCAGGTAAAATGGAATCCAATTCCAGGTCAAAGTGTTCCTTTTAAAAGCTCCCTGCTGCGTCAACAAGACGCCTCTACGGCGAAAGAACACTAGGCAGCAAGTGTTACTCGGAAGCAACACCCGTACGGCTGCTGCTGCTGCTTTCGCTCGTCAAAAGAAGCCACTTCCTCTTCCGATCGTCTCACTAACAAGTCTATTGTTTTGTTGTCTCGGTTCAAGTGACAATTACGCTGTCAGATGTGCTTTTGTCCACAGACAATAAATTGAACAGCACAGACAATTGACGACAATGAAGGGGGGGGGGGGGGCGGGGGTGTCAATCCATCCATTATTTTGCTACTGTATATCATGCACAGTTTCACCGCAGGGTCTGTGTGTAACTTGATGATAGATGACTAAGGTCGCACATGAATGAGAATGAGCGAGTAAGAACGGTCGTTTGTTATTGAGCAATTTTTCGCCAAAGTGCACATGACAACACTTAGACACAACAATTCCCCGTCCAGATTTCAGAAATTCCAGAGGAGACTGTCATTCCTTCTGGTGAGCACCGACTTTTGTTACCCGAAAACATATTTTCATTCGCGTGTATTTAGATTGAGTATTTCAGTTAGTTTAGCTGAGTGGGTCGCAGTTCACTTCAGGTGGGCCGGCTGAGCGTCATCAAGTGGATTATTTTGAACCGCACGCGTTCAATGGACTATGCGGTCCTCGGGCGTAAAATGGCACGTTAACTTCGGCTCAGCGTGTGAATGCAGAGTGGCAACATGGGAAGCCTGTTCAATCTCAAGATGGCTTTAAACATACTGTTTATGCCGCACTGCAATGTTTGCTGGGGGGAGTAATCGTGTTTGAGAAAATCAACACGTTTTGGTAATCATATCTTTTGGGGCGGAATATTCATTCACAAAATCACCATGAAAAGTAGAGGTGTCAAAAGTGATTAATCGACAAACATCAAAATAATCGAGAGCTATTTTGATAATCGATTCATCCTTTGGACCTGCTGATAACCTCAAACAATGCAATACACTTTTATTGATACAGTATTGCACTTTCACAACAGCTGCAGCTGTAACAAAGCGCTTTCACAGAACATTGAGCAGAAAATCACAAAAATAATCCAACAGAACACATAATATAAAACCTCGTCCTCAATTGTTGCAACCTCAACATATTTAACCGACAGACGTCAAAGATCCCTTTTTGGTGGCCTGGCAATGAATGTGTTAGCTGCCCCCCCCCTGACCAAAATGTGGACACGGCTATTGAAAATGTGAAATCTTTCCAAAGCACATAACGTACAGTAGCATGTAGAACGTTATTGGCTGTCGATGCAATCGGCTGCTTAGCGTCGAGATTCCACCTGCCCATACCTGTCAACTTTTCGGAGCGCCAACATGTATAAACTACCCAAAAAAATCCTTATAAAGAGCAAAAAATCCTTATAACATGCCAAAGCATTTTATATGTCAAAATAACGGCAGAAAAAAAAACACGAAATTTTCAATGATATTTATTGTAGATCTCCATAATACAATGTCTGGTTAATGTCTAATCATCATTCTACTTAGTGGCATTACTGTGTTCAGAGTTGTATTCCTGCGTTACTTTTTTCACCAACTGCAAATGCTGACCCATCGGCAAAATTTTCAGAATCCGTATGATTTGTGCGATACGGCCATATACGTAAGATTCACCACAAAATCCGTATGAACTATGGCTAAACCGTATGAGTTGACAGGTATGCCTGCCTCTCACATGCGACACCCCGCAATTTATCAGTGCAAGTTGTCTGATTGTGCGATCGTCACAGATGAGGAGCACAGCAGTGAAGCGTCTGCAGCTGTTTAAGCTGCAGACACGCTCGTCAACAGTGACTGATAATGAAGATAACAAAGGAGAAGAGGGAGGAGATTGGAAACCTGAGGGTACGTGGTGGGAAAATAAAGGCGCTTCAGCTGCGATATTAAACCCACAAGTGAGGGCTTGCTGCTCACCGCTGTGAGTGTGCCTTGCCTGCTGCTGCTGCTGCGTGATGATTCTGCCAGCCTTATGAGTTGCGGTGAGAAGCTTCTCCTCTGCAGCGGGGAACGTAATGAGATGTTGAGAGGAGATGGAGTGCGTCATCTTACTTTAGGCTTTGGGTGTCTGGATTCATAACTAGGCGTGGAAGATTGGGGACGCTTGGGCACAGACACCAGGGTGCTACAAGGCAGGTGAGGGAGCGGCGTGGCGCACTGCCGCCAAACGGCACTCCCGGTGCCGCATACTGAGCGGCTCTCCCGCAGAGCACCGCAGGCTCCTCCAAGTCAGCCAGCCGGTGAAACATTGATGCGCTCGCCGCTTCTTACCAGTGCGTGGATGAGACTGCTTTTTTTCCTGTAGTGCGACGGGGATATTGAGGTTAGCCGCATCAATCCGCCGGATGGAACGCTGCGAGCAAAGCATTGGTTGTCCCAGTTACAAAATCACCGGCAAACAAACGGCCTCTGAATTCGAGGCCTGATTGGAATGTAGGAGACGCGAGCTGAGGCCGCCAACGTCACCTGGCCACATCTTTCCACGGCGGCCCACGGGCGCGACACACCAAGCGATGAGGGTGTCTCCTGACTCAAAGATACAGTCGTTGCTTGTGGCCCTCTCATCAGCGTTGGAACTCGTGTCTGTTGTTGGGAATTGATGGATGGGATTTCTATGAATGCGAAAACAGGCTGTGCTGCTCTGCTGCTGCTGCTGCCGTGGAAACAGGCAGGCAGCCAGAAGATAAACCATGAAGCTCTTTGTGGCGCTCCTATCGTCTGTGATTGGTGGGGCTCCAGTCACTTGATTCAAAACAAAACACAACGTGATTATTTATGATTGTTGTTGAATGTATTTGACATACACAGTTTAAATCCAAACATTAGGGAGACCCTCATATTTGGTTGAGATCCAGTACAAGAGCTGTGCCAATCACTTGTATGAAAACATTGGTACTCCTGTCTGAAGTTGAGATTAAAGTTGATGATAAAACAACGGAATTCATGAGGTTTTCTTTTTAAGCGGGCAAGGCAATTGAAAACTGTTTGGTTTTTTTCTGGATTCAGTGTACTGGAGAACGTTTTCCCCCTCCTTGGCCTGCATTTCCCTGTCCCCAATGTGACGTCATTGTTGCAAAAGCACAAACCTTACATTTTTAGTCCAATTGCACCATCTCGTGGTTCAAGAGCAGTTTAAAAACAAGAAGAAGAAAGGGAAGAAGAAAGCTAGTAGCTCTGCACTCCCTGAGCCCCGAAATAAACGTGTTCATTGTGTAGACATTTTCCTTTAGCAATGAAAGCTAAAATGAAAATGAAACGCGACGTGACTCTCCCCTGGCCTCAGTTAATTTGGCCTCGAAGTGAGTTGAACCTTTTTATGTTAATGTTTGTTCTTTTGATTTTACAACAAGCCAGTAGTAGGAGAGGAGGTTCACAAATCCAAAGATGCCATTGCAGTGTCGAAGTGGGACCCCCACATGTTGTCATTGCAACGTCTAAAGAAGTGCCAATGTTTTGTTAAGGATATGCGCCAATGTCTCGAAACACTGGTCAGGGCCAGCAAGGCCTTCTCTGCTGCCCTAAACGCGAGCAGAAGGACTGTCGTACATTTGCAACCTGAATTCTAATATTCCATTGTTCCATGTATAACCCTCTAACTACATCATTAATGGGGCTGTTTCTTTTAACCGTCAGATTAAAATTTTGTCGCCTTTCACAGCCAATTGCATTTAAAACTTAAGTCAACAAACACTACTCACCCTTTCAAAAGATCTGACAGACAAGTAATTGTGTTGCTCATATTGTGCTGACTCATTTGACGGAGTACTCTTGAGGAGTCCCCCCAAAAAATATAACTGGTTCAAGAAGCAAATTTGAAGCTTCATTTTCCCATTACTGGTAAAACATGAAAAATCAAACATGTATACAAACAAAATTTTGATGACAGGAATAAACATGTTGAAAAAAATGCTGTTTGACCACCAACTCAGTCTACTTGAGAGGTTTCACTGTGTGAACTACAAAGAATATTACAGATAATGGATAACGTACAGTCAAACCTCGGTTTTCGAACGTCTCGGTTCTCGTACAATTCGGTTTTCGAACTAAAATCTCGAGTTTTTTATGCCTAGGATGACGAACAAATTTCGGTTCTCGAACTCACTGAGCGCACTTGAATGCGTCACTTCACTCCTCTCGGCTTCGCTACCTCGTGTTGCGACGCTCCCTCGTGTAGCGACGCTACACAGGAAGCGACGCTACACAGGAAGCGACACTACACGAGGAAGCGACGCTACAGTAGCGTCCATTGTGAGCAGACATTTTTGTATTGTTCAATAGATTTATAAAAA
The DNA here is from genome assembly GCA_018466805.1 of Hippocampus abdominalis. Taxonomy (NCBI): domain Eukaryota; kingdom Metazoa; phylum Chordata; class Actinopteri; order Syngnathiformes; family Syngnathidae; genus Hippocampus; species Hippocampus abdominalis. Next base: position 19,570,870 of record CM031707.1, read on the forward strand.
AAAGCAGACGTGTTTGGTGAAACGCTTCCCCGTGTAGCGTCCATTGTGAGCAGACGAGTTTGTATTGTTCAATAAAAAAAAAAAGCAGACGTGTTTGGTGAGACGCTTCTGTTAGGGGGAGTGAAATCCCCCTCTTTTCAGAATGGTTTGCCCCAGCAGCATGGTGGAAGTGCGTGCGTTTGTTTCCGGCCGGCGGTTTTCAATACAGCGGCACATAATCAACACTCTGGTGTCCGGTGTCTCATTATTATGCAATAATCATACAGAAAAAGCTTCCTCGTGTAGCGTCCATTGTGAGCAGACGAGTTTGTATTGTTCAATATATATATATATTTTTAAAGCAGACGTGTTTGGTGAAACGCTTCCCTGTGTAGCGTCCATTGTGAGCAGACGAGTTTGTATTGTTCAATATATATATATTTTTTAAAGCAGACGTGTTTGGTGAGAACTACGTAATATCGGACTGTTATTTTTGCATCGTGTATCAGCCCCTAATCATGGCACCAAAGAAAGCAAGTTGAAGTGGTAAACCTGGAGAAGAAAAGAAGAAAATAGTGCGCAAAACTATAGAATTTAAGAAAGATTTGATCGCGAAATATGAGTCAGGTGTGCGTGTGTCTGTGTTGGCGAAGGAGTTCGGGATGCCGAAATGCCCCGCCTACTGCCTGATGACAGCTGGGATAGGCGCACGCCACACGACAGATAGCGAGAGAGAGATGTTCCTTCAATTTTTATGTTACTATGTTAATGTTAAAATTGGTGAAAATAAAACATATTACAGTTTGTTTGTACAGTATTTTACATATCACCTGCTCGCCTATTACATATGATGTGAAATTGTAAAAAAAAAAGTGGTTTTAAAAAGTTGTTTTCTTGACTTGGAACGGATTAATTTTTTTTTTACATTGATTCCAATGGGAAACATGGTTTCCGTTTTCTAACAATTCGGTTTTCGAACAGTCTTCTGGAACAGATTAAATACGAAAACCGAGGTTTGACTGTATACAATTTCCATTATGAAAAAAAAGTTTTGTTTATTCAAAACGAGAGTCAATTGTAACTTGCATCTCTGCAACATGGATTCTTTTCATACTGCACTGGAGCAGCACTTCATACAATAACTTGCAAAGCGAACAATTTTTTTCCTGTTCTGAGTTTCCATTTTTCTTGGACCTTGATGGCTGAGCCGGGTTCTTTTGTGGCTCTATTTCACCGAGGTTTGCTCTCTCTCCATACAGGTACATCCTCCACTTAATTAGTTGCACTCACGCAGAACGCCTCGCCGACGATAGCTACGGGGCAGACAAGTGGAAGACGCAAAGTATCCTGGGAAGCCAGAGAGAGAACTGCTTTGAATGACTCAACATTGGATTATTGCCCACACAAAGGAGTATGTATGAGGAGAGACTTACTTTGTTTGTCAAGGTCAGGTTGGTATGATTAGAAATAATTCTGTCGGATGCGGATTGGCATCTGTGCACGTCATAATTTATTGATAGTGTCAACCCCCCCTGCACCCCCCCCCCCCCCCAAAAATGTGTTCATCAACAACTTTGCCAAACTATGATCTTTATATAGTGAAATGTTTCCGTTCCTCTTATTCTCTCATTCCCACTGTCCCATAGTTGGAAAGATATACTTAGAAACACACACGCACACACATCATTCTATCAATGCTGGAAGATAAAGTGCATGTCAAGATTATTATCTGAAGGGACAATTGGAATTAGTGAACATAACAATACAGTACACATCCAGTGGGCATGAATGTGATAAAATAGGCCAACAATTTCAGCATGTGAGCCTGCATTGGAAATGACAAAGGAAACCGCTCACTTGATTCAAGCTTGACAGACATGAAGTCATTGCGAACAGATGGCAATGGAGAGCGAGGAAATAAGAAATTTGAGCATTATAGGAAATTCCTCAGGCAGTCTTGGCCGATCGGATATCAGCAGAGTTAAGGAGCAAAAAAAGACAAGCCAGAGCCTGCATATCCTGACTATTAACTTTGTAAAAAAACCATGTTTGAGCCTAAACTGCCACTTTGGAATTTAATTTCAATTCAACATCTTATAATGTTTTCTTGCAGCAAAAATAAATACATGTACCGGTCGGTATCAAATTCTGACGAGGCTAAAAAAATTGAATATCCACACAAAAACCTTCATCTGATTTCTGATCATATATTCTTTGATCAATATTTGAATGTCAGGAATCCATTTCCCAAATGGCTTAAGTGAGTCTTTTTTTTTCATTGATACTTTCAGACTGTTTATTGGTTTTGAGAAACTTCAGGACAACAAATCTACTTTGACAACATAGAGATTCAATGTATGTACAAAGAAGTCTGGTCGCGGCTTTATTGAATCAAATATCAAATGTGTATAAAAATTATACGATTTCAAACTGAGTTCCCGACTGGGGCAGCACAATATGCTCGTGGTGAACGTGACTGTCTCATAGTTCTGATGTTCTAGGTTCCTGCTTCCTGGGTGGGGTTCCGTGGAGTTTTATTGGGGTGTTTTTATATTCACTGTATGCAGCATTTTCACTCATCTTGATCTGTTTCTCACCAAATGGATTGTCACTGCCGTCAGTTCACTTGTGGCTCGTACTGCAGTCAAGTTACACGGCACAGCGGCGCAGCCAACCTGACAGAAGAGAGAACGAGTACCAGTAAATACATTCTCTTGCTTTAAAAAGGATGGCGCAGCCATAGGTTCAGATTGGGCGAAAATTCATACCCCCCTCCAGTACACAAAGGAAAAAGGAAAAGGAAAGAAAGTCGGGATCAATTCAGTTGGCAGTTTCTTTTTGCTTCCTTTCGCCAATTGGAGGAGTGGAGTTATATGTTAAGGTAATAAGATCCCACGGTTACAAGGATTCCAGCGTCTGCAATTCCTTTCCAGTGAACATGGAGCTATTGTGGGGACATCAACAACAACTTCGATATTTACTCAAAGCTTTGACCTTTTCTTGGTCGACTGTGTCATGTTTTTTCCTCCTTGTGCTCCAGCTCAGCAGTGACTCGAAACAGGATAAGGGCTAGAAAATGGTTCGATGGATTCACAACAGCAGATCTTTTGGATTGATGAGGTTGCAGTCACTGTCTTCATGGGTGCTCTCTGACGTGGAGCAGGATTGCGTCGAGCATCACATGGCACAAACTCCTTGCACCACTCACGAATATCTCGCGACATGAATGGCCAGTAGCACAGTACCTGAGTACGTTGCAGAACCTTCTCTGCTGACAAATGGCCTGCCACAGGATTTCCATGGAGCAGCTCGAGGACTTCTTCCTGCAACTCTTGGGGTATGATACCCTGGTAGACTGCTGACTTGGATTTTGGGTTATGGATTTTCCGACAGAGTAGCTCTTGGTGAAAGGTGAGCCTTCTGTATTCATGCCAGAGTGACTTCTCTGTTTTTCATCCTCCAGTGAGGGGGTTTGAAGCCTTTGGTCTTCCAACTCATGGCCTCTGCCAGGATCGGGCCCTGCTCCTGTTTCTCCTGTAGTTCCAATCCACTGGTGGAAAGCTGGAAAGTAGGTGAGGAGGATCCTTTGGACTGCTTTGGAACCGGCTGATGGGGTTTTGGTTCTGGTTCCGGCTGAAGATCGGTGGTGCACACATAGCTGGGTTTGCTGTGGTTCACATTAATGGGCCTCGTAACGACATGAGAAGGCAGCCTGACGTCAGGAGGGCTGTCAGTGGTGTCAGATGGACTTGGCACTTCTGAACTCCTTGGCAATGAGTCTGCAGTCTGACATTGATGTTCTTCTCCGTGGATCACAGTCCAGTCGAATGGATCCTGTGATGTACTATCAGCAGAATGATGGCGTCTTGTATCCTCCTGAGAGTTCCCGCTGCATATACTTGGGGAATGGCGGTGATGGCGGTCATCATCAGAGATCCAATCACGTCTGCTTTGTCGGACCTCAGGTGAGTCTGGATGGTGCCCGCGATGGAACTCTGGAGTTTGACCGTAGCGTCCGTCAGGTGAGTAGTAGGCTCTGGGTTGGCATTCATCACGATGGTCGGATGGAAAATGGTGACTGGCCCAGTGATCAAAGCGCTGGCTGAGGTAGGTGTTCTCCTCCTGTAGCTGGCGGACAACACTCTGTAGGTTACTTACTTTAAGTGTCAGTTGTTCGATTGCTTTTAGAAGTTTATCAGAAGCAGCATCAGAACATGTCAATGACACCTGGTCCATAGTCTGCATAGGTGGGTATGAAGCATGAAGGTTCAGTGCCGCACGTGCCCTTTCACAGCGTCCTGCAACAATGAGTGCCTCATCAAGGTCTGCCGCTCCCATCTCGTGGATCTTTGCTTGCAGGGCAGGATCCAAACCAGCCACGAAGCGGCGAAACTTCTCTCCTTCCTGTGCTACACGGCTGTAGTCAGGGAAGGCTTCCATAACGAGGCGCGTGATGTCAGCACTGTACACCTCAAGGCTCTCACCGGGCTTGCGAGGACGAGCATGGACATGGTTTTGGAAAAACGTCAGGGAGTGGTCAAGACCAAAAACATCCTGGAGCCTCTTCTTGACAGCCCCGTAGTCCTCCTTGTAAGTTGAGGGGTTCGTTGTTCTTCAGATAGCACTACTTTACGAACGGCAAAAGGAGAGTGGGAATCCTTTAAATGCAGCTTTATTAAAAGGGTTAGGGTTAGGAAGTTGTCTTCTCGAACGTCTGCACCGCAGCACGTTCGAGAAGACAACTACCGTAACTAAAATCACTTCCTGCTTCTCTTACTTTACCAGCCAATCAGAACATATCAACATAAAAACATGTCTAAACAATTATTAAACAACAGAATATAATTTGGGAATGCTTAACATGAAATAATATGATGCTCAAACATAAAATGATAATTAATAATATAACATAAGCTTACACTATTTTCACCACCCTAATCTTGGGGTCTCCAAAGCTGGGCCAATTCATTGCATCTTTTGAAAGAAGACGGGCCAGAATTTTTTACAAGTGTTGGGGTGGGGGGAAAACTCTGACCTGTCCTTGACTTTGCGTGTGGGAGTTCCAGTATGTCAGAAATTGCCATCTCCACAAGCCGAGAAAAGGATGAAAGTACAATAAGGTGACACAATTATATACGTCTCTATATATAGATATGGAGAAATATTGACAGACAGAATGCTAGCTAGCTAGCTAGCTAGATAGTTTCATAACTTAGTGTGCGGCAAAGGGTTACCAAATGTCATTGTTTAGTGATGTATGCAGTCGAGCTCGGCCTTAATGCAATTTTTATTTGTGGCCACTACAAATATACACTACTAACTGCCGATTTAAAATGCATACATGCATCTGATCAACTTTTAATGTCGCTCAACTTGCCAAGCTGGACGGAATTAGAGTATATTGTAGGTTTGCATTCTTGCATCGTGGGCTTCTTGTTTTACTTTCTTCGCTTTGTCGAGAGAGTGGTCAGTTTCCAAGCAAACCAGTGGTCAAAGCAATTGGTCCTTGTGAAATATGTTGAAATCATGCCAGGTGGATTGTCGCATAGCAGTGAGGTATGAATAGAGGAGAGCATAGTGAGAGAAAGCCTTTGTGAAAATGGAACATGACAACACGGACTAATGAGTGCATTCGCTGTGACCTTGTACACTGCTTGTGAAGGGAAACATTGTGACTTGCTTCGATTTTAGGATGATTGAGGCTAAATTAGAGAAGCTCCAAATTTTTAGACCGTGCAGCAAAAATGGGCGTTTCCTGATTCCCGTGCCGAGACAAGCCACGATGCGCTCAGATGTTTTGTTTGTCTTTTTTGTTTTGGGGGAATAAATACCTTTTGTTTTTTGAGTACATCCTTCATTATGCTGTAATTGTTTGTCCTTTACTTGACCAAGAGTGTTTGATTGCATGCAGCTCTTCAAAAGTTTGAGGAACGAAAAATTATGTTTTGGGGACTGGCGTGTTTTCGTCCAGGACGTTAGAATTGGTTTTCAAAATAATTCTTCTGGACTGCGGACATAAAATAATTTCATCGTTTCCATGGTTTCCACTGTACGTGAATAGGAAGAGCTAGAAAAAAAAAAGACTACCTAGAAAAGTGTCACCAAAATTGCAAATGTGTTCCCAGCTGGATGCAGTTATTGCAAGCAAAGATTTGGGTCCTCATTATTAAGTTTTATCCACTCTATTTTAAGTGTGGCTGAACAGATTCTTTTGCTCACTTAAAAAGTGATCTTTTATTTCATTCAAAGCGCGTAGGGGAGTGTGTTTCTAAATGAACATCCTCTCATTGGGAATGTGGTTGAAGTAGAGGTGAAAGGATGGAAAAAGGAAGCTTCGGCCTTGGAATGTGAAAAGGTAAAAATGAGGGGGAAAAAATAACGTGAGTATCAAGAGTTGATGTGTCAGAATGCTTTCTCTGAGTGAGTGCAAGCTCTAAAGACATGAGTGTTGTCATTGGTGTTGCTTGTATTTTTTTTTTCTTTTGAAAAGCCACGCTGATGTGAGTGAGTCACAATGATTCTGAATGGCGGGCTGGCTTTATAAACGTTGAGCGGGTCACTTTTCTCTTGAGTCGGTCACGTATGCACATGTGACAAAGTCTTGTCGGCTTGAGCTTGTGAGCTTGAAGGAGGCACTGAGACACGTCGTCATCATGAAGTCTTTCTTTCTGCTGCTCTTCTTCCTGCTGTTGGTGTCACACGGGTCATCAGCCGTCATCACAGGGGTAAGACGAAACAAACAGCTCCATCAGCTTGCGCTGCTTCATAACCAACGCTTCTACAAAATAACGAGAAATATTTCCATTAGGGCTAAATCAGCTATAAGTAAAGAAATAGAGACAGTTTGGGAAATGATATATGAGGTTTTCCCAATTTTGGGACTGTCGTGGTTGATGAAACTTGTTTGAACTGGCATTTTTGATGTTTTGCAATTTTTAGTATGTACTAGAAGAGGATTACAACAAAGTCACGGTGTCACATTCTTTGTTGTCAATAAATATTGTATGGCTGTGTTTATATATTTTTTAAATCCCATTCCATTGAATGCTGAGGATGTTGCCTTGGATTTTCAAAACAAAGTGATCCAGTACGACAACAACCATGTGCAGGTGAATGTTAAACTAGAAAGCGATTGCCACTTAAAACTATTAAAACGATGTGTTACTGTTGGCATCTCATCAAAATTAAAGTAATTGCTCAGAGTGACTCTTAAATCAATAAATCACCAACTGCATAACAAGGTTATGTTGAAGGTTGTGGCAAAGATATCATTGCTGTCTACTGTCAATATTTGTGATTAGGTCAAATATTTTGTCACTTAACTGAGCAGGTAAAAAATAGAGCAAATGACAATTTAACACTTAATGAAGTTGATGTAATATAATGCCCAAATACGCAACTTCGTGGAGGTTCAAATTGTACATTTAAGTGACATCACAGGAATTACCAAAAGGGTTCGCTGAAAAAAAGAGTGTGCTGAATTTTTTCTCATCGAGTGGTTGCACGCCATCAAATCATCAGGAGTGAGATACATTTTTAAGCAGATGTTTATTCATCTTTAAAAAAGGTATTGGTAGCCAGATGATTTTAGTTCGTGCAACCACTTGAGGAAATAAAACTGAATACGTAAAACATTTTTCAGTGTACAGTACCTTATAATGTGGTACACACATGTTTCCTTCTGTGTGTGTGTGTGTGTGTGTGTGTGTGTGTGTGTGTGTGTGTGTGTGTGTGTGTGTGTGTGTGTGTGTGATGTGAGTGTGCGCACACGCGTGTGCGTGTGTCCAGGCATGTGAGAAGGACTCCCAGTGTGGAGGAGGAATGTGCTGCGCAGTGAGTCTGTGGATTCGCAGCCTGCGTATGTGTACGCTGATGGGAGGCAGAGGAGACGACTGTCACCCCATGAGTCACCATGTGAGACCGTCTCAAGATACTTTGCCGTACCAAGCATGAAACACCTTGATACCCACGATTTTGCCAGTGTCATGGTTGAGATTGTGATCGCAAAGTAATAACCTGCCATCCAATTTCCTTATTGCGAGGCATACATTTTAACACAGACTTTCCACATCACAAATCAAGATAATTTTCCATTCTGTTGCCCAGGTTCCTTTCAACGGGAAGAGACTTCATCACACATGCCCCTGCCTCCCCAACCTGTCGTGCATCACTATAGAGGAGGGACGATCGAAATGTCTCGCAGCATATCAGGGAGATCAAGACTACATCTGAGGAGGGATTTGCTGCTGTTCATGTATTCATTCAAATATTTTGAATAATGAGGTATATTTGATGAGCCAACACGGTGGTGCATGTCTACCTCGTTGTTTTGAGGTTCAGGGTTCAAATCTCCGCTGTATGGAGTTTGTCCAGTATATTCTTACTGTTTTTGCCTGAGTTATCTCCAGTTCCTCCAGCTTTCTCACACATTTCCATAAACGTGCATGTGAAGCTCAATCTAAACTCTAAATCAGGGTTGGGCAACTGGTGGACCAACGTTTCCAAATGAAACCACTTAAGCCCCCGATTTTGCAATTCCAATAAATGTGAAAAATTCTGAAGGCGTTGTACTTTGATCGTGTCCATCTGAAAAGGAGCAAACACATACAGATGCTATGTGTCACGTCTGCCACCTAGTGGTGAATTGTGTCATTACAACTTAAAACTGTACCTTGGACCCAGCTTATCACGGGTTGGCCCACAAATAGCAAATGTCTTTATCCATTAAAATCATCTTGTTGGGTGGGTTGGCCCGCCTATAGCCCGCCCCGTGGGCACGGCTTTGCCAATCCCATCTAATAGATGTTGACCATAAAACCATCCCAAAGTTTCACTTTATGGATTTGTATTTGCCATCCGTCGATCCATCCATTTTCAACACTGCTTATCCTCAGCAACGTGCTGGAGCCTCTCTCAGATGACGTCGGCAAAAGCCGCACTCCATCCTGAACTGGTCGTCAGTCAGTCGCAGGAGAATCAACATGTTTCTGCAACATAAAACGACAGGATAGTTCATTTTGTTTTGTGATTTGCTTGTGCGAAAAGCTAAAGATGGTCCAATACCTCTCGAGTAATGCAACGACGTTTTATGAGCGCCTACTTGTTGCCGCTTTTAAACAAAGTTTGTTCAAAAGAAAAGAAGCCGTCTAAAAAGCGGCTACCCGGAGGTAACTAAAGTACTGTAAAAAAAAACCCTGAATACACTACTGCCTGGAATTAAAATTAAACTTCCTATCGAATGATACGTCGCTTTTTAAGACTGCACATTTGCACAGTTCTTATTACGTCAATGTGACAGGCGTGTACAGTACTTTCACTTAATACAAGACGGAAGCGCATTTGTCGAAACACTCATGTTAGGCAGACAAAAATATAACAGAGTGGAGCATCTTCGTTTCTTCTTGTGCTCTCTGCAACGGAGCGACGATTCCGTCTGGCCAGTGACGCGGTGACGTCATTGTCGGTGTGCGGAAAGAGCGTTTGTGGAGCAGCAGACAAAACCAAAGTGGGTGTTTTTAATCAGTCGATTCATAACGAGACGTGAGAGTTTTTTTGTTTTTTTGTTTTAACCTGATTCGAGCTGCTCTCATGGCGCTTTCTGCGGGCCAGGCAGACCTCCAAATGGACAGAGGAGCGCTGGACGTTCCGTCCGAAAGCAGCATCGATATCGACGAGGAAGAGTTGGATAACATCACAAAGAAACACCGAGCAGGAGGAGACAACTCAACCCTGCCTTTGCACTCACCTTGGACCTTTTGGTTGGACAGGTAGTGAAATGATCGCCGTCTAACGCGTTGTCACTCCAAGTTTTGGTCGCAGTCGCAGGAAGAGCCCGGCTGAAATATTGTGCAAGGCTAGCAGGCCTCCGGGAGCAAATGTTGTGGGATGTTATTTGAGTTGTGCTTGTCCTATTTTCTCTCAGACTAGACAAGCAAACGCGGTCATGGTCGCCGAGGTTTCCCCCCTCGCTCCCTCACAAACCCAAAGTACAGTGTCAGAGTTTTGCCAAGAGGAGACTTTAACTTGAAGTTTTAATACTAGTATCTCCCTATGATTATACCTCCAGTCGTAAACGGTGGCATGTATCGAACTTATTATTATCATTTGGAGTTGCACTTTGCTATTTGTATGGGATCACATGAAAGTTCGTTGTGAGGCCAACTATATTTCAAGCTGTCCACCTGGAGCCAAACTGTTAAGTCAGCAAAAGCTGTTGACAAGAACTGTGTGAATTAGTCATTGCGAAAAGGGTTTTACAAACAACAAAAAGGTCATTGTAAAAATATCCTCACAGTCATGCGTTAGTTTGCCTGAAATACGCTTGAAAGTCTTCTCTCCTGTGGTCACCAATACTGTAGTTTGAAGGTAGTGTTTTTGTTGAGCGAAGTTACTGAAAAGGTAAAACAACCGTTTTCAATTGCAGGTCTCAATAAGCATCTGCTGATGGATGTTACAGTCTGACTTTATGATAACTAAGCAAAAATACCTCGGTATTAAAAATTATACCTCCTAAACTGACCTTTTTTCTAATATTTGGGAAAGTAAAAACAGTATTTTAGTCATTGCCCACAAGATACTTTATTCTGTAACAAAGAATAGACTATTTAGTCCAGAAGAAACGTGATTCATGTTTACGTTTGAATGAATAAACCAAGAAATAAATATTAATCATCTGTGTTACTTCTTAGTAAATCACAGTGTCATCCTCCACGCCAAATGAGGTCAGGTGAAACAGTGTACGTAGCAACTGGAACCAATAAAGCAAATGCTATTTTAGTTCATTTACTTTTCTAGGGAGGACTGTGTTCTTGCTTTTATAGGCAGTCTGACTATTCCACTCCATAGATTTTGACAATAGCATTGGTAGACCGGTAGACGAGGCAAATGCACTACAAATATGACATTGTGGGGAGAAAAAAAATCTTGAATTTTGGGTTCAATTTTGCTTGATTTTTGAATTATTTAATCTAGGTCCTTGCCAGGCACAACCGCAGCAGAATGTGAATCCAATCTGAAGAAGATTTACACAGTGGAAAGTATTCAGGTAAGCATTAGGCTCAGCAACTCTTCTTTTGGCTCCCCTTTTTCAACACAGCCGAGTTTTGGAAGCTGCAAATGCAAACGAGTCAGTTTAAAACGGCGAGTAAGGGTATGGACGTTGCATGTTAAGTCTGAACGTGCCCGAGTATGTCACCAGCAACTGTAATTATGGATCATGGAACGGTAGAAGCCTTTGTGCATATAGCGCTTCACCAGCAAAGTGTACCTTGTACTCTTGAAATCTGTTTCTGCTGAAAGCACAGAACAATAAACAGAGTAGAAACGCTTTGCCCTAAAAAAGACATACATGTTCTTTGTTTCACACATCCACAATATTCTCATCTTAAAAAAAAAAAGTTTCCAAAAGTTGCTTTCTTTTGTTGTCTGCAGCTCTTCTGGAGCGTGTACAATAACATCCCGCCGGTCACAGCACTTCCTTTGAGATGTAGCTATCACCTCATGCGGGGAGAACGGAGGCCACTCTGGTATGTCTCCTCAACTGTCTTTTGTATTTTTTCTTGATCCCAAATTTAGCTTCACTACACAAATAGTTATGGGAGCACCCATGACTGGTAATACTGCGTGACCAAGAGTTCCACGAAACAATCTGTTGTCCCAAAACTCTCCGGACGCTTTATTAGGTACACCTGCACTCCACATCTGATAAGATCGGTGAAAGTGCCTTTTGATGTTTGTTCCTCCACCCCCGCCAAGCATACACATTCAGCATTGAAAGACACTGATCAAATATTTGTGTTTGTGAAGTGCACTGCATCCTAAAGGATTTTGTTGATGTTTTTCACCCCATTCGGTAACACACATTAACAGTTTTTTTTGTATTATTATTATTTTTTTTTTACCAACAACAGGGAAGAGGAAAGCAATGCAAAAGGAGGCGTCTGGAAGATGAAAGTCCCGAAAGAAAGCACCGTACGTGTTGCTGCTTTGTCATCCTAACACAGTACGCTACACTTTAGATCACACTAAGCAACGGCAAAAGTAGATGTGACGTTTGCCAGCAGGCCAGCCAATCGAAACGTGCGCCGCCCCTTAAGCCGAGTTCCTGTATGGACCCGAAGCAACTCCAGTTTCCATGCTTTCATCTCAATTTTGTCCAAAAGAAATCCGGACACTTCTTCTCCATTATTATTGTTGTAAAAAGAGCACATGTCCATGGTTTACAAAGATAACACACAGCGCCGCATTTCTGTCTTGCATTGTCAGATCGATTTTTTTTCTTTCTCTTTTTTCATCTTTAACATACAGTAACTTTCAATCCTGTCTAGTAATCATCCTTTCTCCTCACTTAAGGAGATTTCATCATCTTATCTAAAATACACTGTACTTGTTTTTGTATTGACATTCTGCTTCTGAATCTTGGGAAAAATGTTTTTTTGTGCTATTCTTGTGTCACCTGAATGTCTGAGAAACTGCTTTTACCCACAGTGGAGTCACTTATAATGTCTGGTATGATATTTGGTATCGTCATTTGATTTTCTCTGAAAATCTGACTTTATTTCGACTGTACTGTCGTGTAATTTAAGTTCGGCTGCCACTATAGTTACCGTATGTACCGTACTGTAGTGTTCTGTATTTGATTAGTCAGATCAATGGTTTTGTGACCGAAACTCAAATATGGATGACATCCAAAGGAATCAACTCAAGTTCTCACTTTGGAGATGCTGCCAAGGAAAAATGTTCTCATTCTCTATTTGCCTCTTGTTTCAGTCTGCAGTGTGGAAAGAATTGTTACTGGCTACGATTGGGGAACAGTTTGCAGACTACTGTGCCTCAGGTACTGTGCTCTACTTTTTTCATGTCATAATGCCGATGTTGATTCTTATTTGGTTACTGCGACATTGACTGACTTGTCTTTTCTCCCCCCCCCCCCCCCCCCCCAACTCTAGATGATGAGGTTGTTGGCGTCAGTGTAAGTGTCAGAGATCGTGAGGATGTCGTACAAGTTTGGAATAAAGATGCCTCTTTGGCTAATGAAGCAAGTATCTTGGGAAAAATCAATGAGCTTCTCCCGCAAATAGCTTTTAAGGCAGTTTTTTATAAATGTAAGTATGCCATATGTTTTTGGTGTCTGCGCGCACGCACACACACACACACACACACACACACACACACACACACACACGTGCTTATACATTGGTGCGCTAAGTAGACTGCGTTTGACAGTAGCTGATTCATTTTTCATTTTACAGCTCACATGGAACATCATGCCTTTGAAGGAGGACGTTCAAGACATTAGAGCGTGCACTTTGTTGTTTTTTTGTTATCTGAACTGTACCTGCCTTGACTAAATGGCACTGTCCACAAGAGAATCAAGGGTATTATCAATATATTTTTGTAACTATTGAATGACTGATGCCTTGTTTTATTTCAACCGTTGAAAGAATGTACATGAACATTCATCAGCAGTGACTGATTTATTGTGGTTTTGTCATATCACTGTCGCACAGCTCATCCAGTCGTCTCCTTGTGTAACGTTAGCTGCTGTTATCTTCTACGTTCAACGAATGTTCGCTTGAATTCCCTCATGCAATGTTTTAGTATAACAAAATCATGAATTGAATTGAATTGAATACAACTTAATTGTCAAATGTCCCAAAGCAGTTTAGGAAGTTCATCAGAAATGACGAACATGTTGTCTTCGTCAGTTGTATGTGAATTGTAAAATGAGGGAAACACTTTCATGAGAATCAGTCCACTTATAAAGTCATATGCAGCAGTAATATAGATATTCCACATTAAAATATCTCTTTGAATGTTCCAACCGCAGCCCATTTGACAATTATTGTCATGCTAATTGGCAAAAGTCGAACTCCACCATCACAAATGGAGTCACGAATTATTTTATATTTTAAAGTGGACAGACATTGCACATTTCCTTGGCATTGATTTGTACTTGTTTCCAGTATCAATAAATCTTACAACTTGTTTAGGTGTGTTGTGTTTCAAGTGAGCTTTTAGCCATGTCCAAATTCCAATTCCTTCCGAAAAACATCCCCACAGTGGCGATTTCCCACAGTGGCGATTTCCTCCACTGGCGCATTTCTGAGCATTCTTGCTCATTCCTGCTCTCTAATGCTGCATTCGAAAAAGTTGGGAAATTGGAATATCCTACTCTGATTGTCACCGTTCCGACCTCAAAGCGCATTCCAGGTGAAAGTCAACAAAGATAAATTCGCCCATCCCAACACACCATGCCATCCAACAACCCTTCCTCCATATTTTCCTTTGTTTATATAAATATAGGGATGTCTTTTCCTCAAGCCGTTCAAATTACGTTGCATTACGTTATTTCGAATAACCATATTAAGGTAACAATGAGGATAATTATGTATTTTCAATCTAGTAAATTTGTAGAATAAATATAAAAAATTATCAATAGAATAGAAAACACGGCATAAGGTGGCGGTGCTATTTACAATGGTTACAGGTTTTCGCGTATGTTTATTCAACAGCCTGACAGCAGTCGGTAGGAATGAGCGGAGGTATACAGTATCTCCTTCTTGCAGCGCGGGTGGAACAGTCTCTGGCTGAAGGAACTACCCAGTGCTGTCAAGGCGGGCTGGAAGGGGTGTCAGGGACTGTCTATCATAGCTCTTAGTTTAGCGAGCATCCTCCTGTCTTGATAAATCCTGATAAGACCCCAAGATATGCCAATCAACCCAAACCTCAACCGCAGTTGACCTTCTTTCTATTTCTGTCTCTTTAAAGTCCGACCCGCAGCCCATCGATCTGTTTGGCAGGTGCTCATTGAGTAATCTCCTGGCAGGAAGATGGCTGTGTGGCAGTACACGATCTTGCTGGGAAAAAATGAAATCGTCACCACCACAGTTGTAGAAGCATCCAATTGAGGTCCAGTCATTTTCGCCATGACAAAGTGTATTCATGTATTTTGGTCATATGACTGAGAATGAAATGAAATATTGTTGCCGGGGACTCGACGCACTCCATCTTTCTCGATATATTTGAATTTGCTTTGACACATTACATAATGGCGTTAGAGAGCTTTTTGTGGTGATTAAACCCATGCCAATTTGACCGTTGCTCAGACAACAAACCTGATGACGACCTTTTGCAGAGTTCTTTCTAACTAGTGCAATTATAATACAAGTTCAAAGATTGAGCGAAACTGACAGACCGCCATGTTTTCCGATTCTCTTTCGAAACAATTATTTTCAGTAGCATGGAATTTAAATACATTATTTATGATCGTTTTACACAAATGAATGTTCATTCAATTTTAGGTAAAAAGTCCGTTCCAGTTGTAGCAGGCAAATCAATGATTACGTTCCATATTGATGTGATCGAAATCGGCTTTGACCGTCCATAGTCAAAGGGTGGCGCTGTCTACTAAGAAAAACAATGCGAGGCTTCGACAGCTGCGGCAGCAGCAGGTTTCTTTCTCGGCTGCAGCCATGGAAAAAAAGAGGTGTACAGTATTGTAATGTCTTTCATAATGACTAGGGCTGTGCTTCTCAGACCTTGATCAAGGACAAAAAAAAAAACACTTCGAGTAGTTTCTCGTGAAATCAAATCAATGTTGCTTTACAATTAGTGTTAACTGGACTGTTAAACTGGCCGAGTAATTTCCTTCTGAGGCAAGCAAAAATACACTTTAATCACTTTATCAGTCATGCCCAAGGCGAAATATGGTTAGCAGTAAGCAAAATTTTTCAACCAAATATTTGCAACAACCAGCCTTTCTTGATTATTTAAACATGAAGCAAATGATGGTCAGCAACCAATGAAAATACTGGATGCGTCATCCGACCCTTTTAGCCAGAAGTCTAATGGGGTGCATCTTTACAAAATCATCTTAGATTCAAAGTCCTCCCAACACATTTGTTATGTGAAAGTCTATCATGAAAGGCTTTGAGAAACAAACCAGTTGCGGCAATTCTGAAAAACTATGTAGTTCATTCCCTCTCCGTTGTAATTAGTTGACGTTGTAGTTTTACCCCCCCCCCCCCCACACACACATACACACACGCCCACACACTGTCGCGCTTTCTGTTTAAAAGCGTATCATTATCTTCCCCCATAGAAATAACCTACTTTCGTGCTTCTTAATGCTGTTTTTATCCGAATAGTATTTATGCCAGTGACCGCTACAATGCACTGAACCTTGTTTACCAAGCAGGTGGATGTGACGTCACGGACCTGGGAGATCAAAACAACAACATCCAAATCGGCGCTTCTCCCCCCTTTTCTTCTTCTTTTATTTGCGTTTTCATACCTTTGTAACAACGCTCAGGAAGGAGCACGGGTCTTTTTCAACGACGCCCCCCTGGACGAAAAACTATTTGCTTTTACCCCCCACCCCCTCCCGACATACGCGAAGTTGGGTGTCAAGTTAGTTCATGCCCCCGCCACCGTTACCAAAAAGCCTGGCGGAGTAATCTTGTTGGTGTTTACGGTGTGTGATCTGTGTCGCACGCGGTTTCTGTACACAAGCTGGCGCGCAGCCGACAAGTTGTGTTCATCCGCGTACGCCTCGCTGCTCAAAAGCGACTCGCATCATGGTAAGTTTTGTCTTCCATCCCATAACGTTCACGTTCGGCTTTGTTGTGTCCTATTAAGATGCCCGGTGCTTCGACGCGCACAAGTGCGTGCACATGGGGATAGCCTTGTGTGCATGGCGGTCGCTTATAAGTTTGCTGCGCGGAGACGCGGACTATTAACGTACCACTTGCACACGCGCGCACGTACACGCACACGCCGGAAGGTTCATACTGGAGCATAAATATCAACCGGCAGGTATGAGCGTCGGTGTGGTGTGGAGTCAGTTAAGAGTACTTTATAACTTGACCAACGTCGTTTTTGCTGTGTTGTGAAAGTTCTGGCAAACTTCCCAAGCAGAGAGAAACGCACCGACCGACAACGTTATATGCAAACCGCGTTCAGGTCATTGACGACGCTCCCATTGGACGCGGAACCGCCCTCTTCGGATAAAGTTGACACCTTTTTATCTTGTGCAACAGTAGGTTTGCACTGATTTCTTCGGAGGAAGAGCAAAGTAGCAGCAGGCTTGCCCACGTGTTTACCGTCTCTCAAACTCGGGACACAACAACTGGCAACCGTTTAGTTTTGGGGTTTAGTCAGCATCTTTGATTTGGCTCCCATCTGAGGTAGCCAACGGATATCCATCACAGTTTTAAACCGTAACTGTATGCATCTCGACATTTTTTTGCAGTCCGTGAAAAATTTGAAATAGGCTTTGTTGCTTGTGTTTAGTCTGAACCACTTTTGTGACCACCAACCGCGGAACCAGTTGAATGTTTTATTCCGAAATGCAGTTGCAGACAACTTAATAAGAACATATGACAGTTATATCCAATTTCACGATTAATTCGTAATTGCTCGATGTTTTGTGAATTGCCTTGTTGCCTCAAAATGGTTTCAAACCATCAAGTTTACGATGCATGCATTGTTTATTTTTAAATGTCTTTTGTACGTGCATTAAAAACTGACAGTAGTCTTTGTCTTTTCTGTGATTTTAGTTGTTCAGCTCTATATGTAATTTTTTTTTAATGGATTCATCAATTTGACAAATTTTGAATCTGTACAAGAGAATGAAACATGACTACAGTACAGGTATTGCATTTTGGGGGGAAAATTTACACTTTGGGTCTGAAGTCAATTCAAAGTGTGCCCAAGAGAAACTGTCGCTTTAAGATGGTTTGCTTGTCGAGCTCCCTCCTCCTTCGTCTTTGGATTAGTCATTGTCTGAGAGGGGGGAAAACACTTTTTGCGAGAAGAAGGAAAGTAAATACACGCCAACAAGTGAACCTTGACAACCCAGATTAAGGAAAACATCAGAGATCAAATAGTGCTGCTGCTGGGCTGTTGTCATGGGCCGCCTGAGGGAGGGCAGGAGGGAGCGAGGCCTCCCTCGCTGTACACTATTTGAACAGCCACTGAGGTCAGTGTGCTTGCTCGCTTTATGCAGAAATGGATCTTCACAAATTCGGACCCAACTTTGAAAATACAGGAACTTTTTTTCCTCTGGAGCTTTTTTGCTCGTTTTCTTTGCTATCATTCAGCCCTCTGCCGCATCTGATGGCGTTCTAATTTACATTGTTTCTCGCCCGCTTCTGCAAGCCACTGGGCCTCATTTACTCATAAATGCATAAGAATGTTTAGACTCTCAGCTCAAGTTGAGCATTCGGATTCAATTTAGAGGTTCAGGTTTTCTTCACACCTCTCGCGACAAGAACGAGTTTGGCACCCCTGCTCTACGTGGAAGCTCCACTGTGTCAGAGTGATAAACTTACTCAGTGATCAGTCTACAGGATGAATGCATCATCATTCGATCAGTTGCAAAGTAGAGACGCTGGCAAGTACTAATTCCTCGTGAGCATAGACATCACCTAAGCCCCATGAGGGAGACACGCAGGAGCTTTGAAAGCATCTCGAGACTTGACTTCTCGTCTGTCTCGCCATTTGCCAGTGCCGGCAGGCTTCAAAGAAACATAGAACATAACATGGCAGGGCCATTCCATCGGCATTGCGGGTTGCAACTTTGGATTTCTTTGATCACGTCTTCTGGCTTAAGCCCATGACTTGCTCTGCGATAAACCATCAGCGTAGTCACTTTTGAGCCGGCAACTCCGTGGCTGGAGGAGGGATGAGCGTAGCAACGCTAATGTTGTTGACAAGTGGTTAGTGCTGTTTTTTTCCCCTTTGTTACTCCTCTCTTGTCTTTGTAGATCAAACCAGGGAGCGTCAGCGCGCTTCCTTCAACTGCCTCCGTCGCACATTTGAGGTGTCTTCTCAACTGCGGCAGTTAGAAGTTCACTTCGGAGTTGTGCGATTACTGCGGCCGCCCCCTGTCACCACATAAAACATCAACGTGAAAGCCCCGTTCCGAAAGGGGCTCCTAATTGACCGGTTGTTGCTTGTTTATTTGATATATATTTACAAGCCGGGCAGTAATTGGAAGGTAGTAATTACCCAAGATGCAATGCCGCGCGGCACCGAGGTGCTGCAGGCAGATGAGACCCGAGCGCAGATAAAAGTTTGCAGGTTCTTATTATAATTTAGCATGCTGCTTGATGGCAGAAGGGGAGATTGCTAATTGGCCCATTGTCCCTCATGCCATGTCATTGTTTACCATTATGGCGTCCGATATGAAGATCAAACGCCGGCGATTTTTACCGCTGTGCTCCCCCTGCCCCCCAGCCCAAACGTTAATGGTGTTCCTCGGAACAGAGCTAAATCGTTAAATGACAACAGAACGAACGCAGGTGGAAATTTTTCCTCAGCTAAGAATGACCTCAACTGAAACGAATGATTCCTTGATGCTGAGGTGCTTGAATAATGAATAAATCTCCTCTCAGGGTTTACTACGGTGAAGTCATAGTTGTTGTGTGAGCTTTTCATGGAAGATGACGGTATCTTCCTTCGACCCTTAATGATTCAGTTGACCCGAGACTGGCATGATAGTGGCGCCATCTGATTTATTTTGTCTCCGGGTTTTCGTGTTCAACCAAACTGTCCTTTTCTCTCGCTTTCCAATTCCCTCCCTCCAAAAGAGGTGTCGACCGTGTTTATGCTCCTGCTGTTGCTATTTGCTCGCTTGCTTTCCCAGCAGAGCTTCAGACATTGTTTGCCTCGAAGCCGGAGCTCCTCAGAGAGAATTTTTTTTTTTTGCTCTCAAGGGTGTAAACAGGGTGGGGCGCCACTCCTAAACCGCTATGGTCGGAGTTTATTTTGTTCGAAAGTTTTCTCTTTCGTGGGTGGCTTCAAGTGCATGGAATACAGTGAAACCCCTCTAGAACGAAACCTACATGGGCGAAAATACCCCCTAATGTGAAAAAATCTTCATGCACTAACACCAGTCCCATTCTCCTGCCCCCCATATGACGAAAAAAACCCTGTTGCGTTATACGAAATATTTTTCTCTGCACTTGCCTCGCGAGAGATTCACTACAACGAAGTTTAATCCAACAGCGACCTTTACTGCTTCGTTCGGAAACGGCAAAAGCAACCACCACACTGGTTTACACAGCTCCGAGTTTCCTGAACGCAACATACTCATAGCTGCTCTTGCTATTGGCTTACCGAGCATCATCCTGGCCTCCGATTGGCCAAGAGGGACCTCACTGTCTTTGTGTGTAGATACTGTAGCTCGATCCGTGGAAGATAGGGTGGAATGCATCCGATTAGCTGCTCAGAATAAATTGCTTATGGCTCGACGGACATTCAAATAAATGAACGTTTCCTGGAATGCTTTATTTGTTATCATGCTAAAAACCTTACGCTAACAGTTAGCGGCTAACTGAAGCGCTAATTAGAGAGAAGGCGAGTTCCATCGCGCTAACTATGGCCATTGAGGACTACGAAGTGTCCCGTGGCTGGCTAAAAGTTCATTGCATGACATCAGCTGAGCAACGCTGTCTTGGGTGGCGATCGAGGGGAGGTCGAGTGAGAGACAGTGAGATAGTGGAAAGAAAAGCCACCGGGTCCTGGAAGTATCTGTTATTGTTGGATTCAGACGCAGCATGAACGTTGCATTGCTCAAATGGCTACAAAACGGACCTTTGGATGTCTAGCAGCTAAGACAAGAAGCGCTCTGACGCTGGAAGAGAGGGTAAAAGTGATCAAAATGAAAGACGGAGGAAGCAAAATAAAAGACATTATCCAAGAAATTGATGGAAGTGAATGCTGATCGTAAATTTCGCAATTTCTTTCCCTTTTTTTCTTTCTACACTGACTATATGAAGTGTCAAATAAGTGTGAGCTCATACTTATGCACTATTGGAATAAAAATAAAGAGTACACATACGATTGTGTGTGCGTGTACACTTACGTTTGTGTGTGTATGTTTACATCTGAGATCAAATTTGCTACAGTGAAAAACCCCCTGTTGTGAAAAATGTCTTGCTGCAAACATGATTTCGTTGTAGAGGAGTTTCACTGTATGCGTAATTTCATCAATTCAATGAGCTACATATGAATATGTGGCAGAGTAGGGACCTTACATCTCCAAAATCCGTCACACCCTGATATAAAAGGCGACGCGTACGTGTTTTGAATCACGCAATTACATCGCAATTTAAAAAGCTGCCATTTTTACAGGGGCGTCGAGACTTTTTTTTTCTCCGCTATATTTTCCCTTCACTCCATGAGTTGTTTTTATTGACTTTCTGTGATTCTTGTGTTAACAGAAAAAAGACAAACACTGCTTTATTTTAATAGCGTGAATCATTTTGGCCAGGGTTGCCCCTTTCTTTTATTTTTTTTTAGCACCTGCCCCTAAAAATGTCTGACCATGTACCTGACAAATTTTGGCTATTGCATTGTTTCCGCACTGTAAGTAATAATTTGTGTGTGTGTGTGTGTGTGTTAAATGAGACCACTTACATATAATATCTTTCCATATCCAATTCCATCTTCGACATTCTGAACACTGTGAAGGCTGGGGAAATTTTGTGCACATTCGCAAAGGAGTGGCAAATAGTTGCTCATCTTTGGAATACTGCCATCTGTCGTTCGCACATTGTCTAGAAGGATTGCTAAAAGTCGCTAGTGACAGAGGCAACCCCTTGATTTTGACCAACATTTATCAGAATAGTGGACAATGGTAAATACACCAGCCGTTCGGGAGAAATGAACCTATTTCCCTCCAAATTCCCAAAGGCCACCCTCCCCCCGCCATTCGTGTGTTGCACGTGAGAGCATTTGTCTTTGCACTTTGTTGTTGTTGCTGTCCACCACTGAGTTTTGCTAATTCATACAGAAGGAGGGTACGGAAGGCTCAACATTTCAGTCAATCCGCTCCGAACGTTGTTTTGGCCTTTCTCACTCTCACCTTGTCATTGTTTCTCTTGTCATAGGCAGCTGACACAGCCGCTGCTGCAAAATGGAGAGGTTTCTCAGTCATCCCTTTGGAGAATGGCTCTCGATCACACGCTCACATTCTTTTAAAAGGGAAAAGGGAAGATGAATTTTGCCCATAACGGCCGGAACGCGAGGGCTTTTTATCCTAAATGGCTGGGGGAATTGTTATCTGCGGGAAGTGTGTCCTGCCTCCATCGTGTTCAATCAAGTGTCCACTTAGCTGCGACGAGGAGTAATTGTTCCCAAGCGGGCCACACGCTGACCTGTTAATGTCCGCTTTGACCCTCTCACCTTGTCAGCGCGTCTTGGGGAGGAGTTTAAATCATGCCGATTTCTGTGGCGTCTTTACCCCAGCGGGTCAAGTGGGCATCGGCCCAGAAAGACCACTCTCTCGTAATTGTTCCCAGCACCGCGGGTCAGCTCGCGGTGTTCCCAAAGATCAACGCTTATTAGATGTGTTGCTGAGAGAGGCGTCACTTAACGTGTCGAGCCATTGATCCGGTCCAACGCCGGTGTCCTTCAACGCAGTTGCTGCACTGATGGTTTTTTTTTTCGGATTCGAACTTTGGGGCTCCCACGAACCCAAAGTCAACAGTATCTTCCAATACGTAGTGTACTGTATGTAAAAATGACTGTAGGCTAAGCCATAGTATGCTTTGCCCAAATTGTATTAAAATATTTGCTTCACGGTTCAGGGCTACAGAATTAGATCCGCCTCCAAATTGAAGTTGGATTTTCAAGCTTTCCGTTATTTGCTTGGTTGAAATGTTCTGCAATTACTCTGCGACAGATGTTGCAGGATGTCCACTTGGCTATTGATCCAAGGTGACAGGAACTCGTTAACAACGGACAGCCTCATTTGATAGACATGTAAATACAATTGGGTATCAGCATATTTTGGGGGAAATAATGACAAGCATGCAGCCGAGTAATCAGAAGGGGGTTATCTTGGGCCCAGAGCAAGCCCAAGAATGTGGACAGCCCTGTGGAAACATGGCTACAAGTGGGTATGCTTGAATTCCTCTCTGGTGAATTATGAAGGGTTAGGACATTGGACTTTGCCTTTGTTGTTTGCCTGGTTGAAGGCCCACCCGTTAGAAGCAAGAAGTGTGTTTGCCAGAGAACATGCTAATTCATCTCTGATATTTGAGGCATAGACGGTGTCAACTAGTACACTTCACTGCCTCATTTACATCACATGAACTACATTTCTAGAACCCATCCATCCATTATCTGAACCGCTTTATCCTCACGAGGGTTGCGGGCGTGCCGGGGCCTATCCTAGCCGTCTTTGGGCAGGTGGCGGGGGACACCCCGAACTGGTCGCCAGCCAATCGCAGGGCACACAGAGACGAACCTAACCATCCGTGCTCACAATCACACCTAGAGACAATTTCGAGTGTTCCATTCGCCGGCCATGCATGTTTTTGAAATGTGTGAGGAAACTGGAGTACCTGGAGAAAACCCATGCAGGCACAGGGGAGAACATGCTCCACACAGGAAGGTCAGAATTGAACCCTGCCCCTCTGCACAGTGAGGCGGATGTGTTAATCAGTTGAACACAGCGCCGCCCGCCATAGTTGT
This sequence comes from Hippocampus abdominalis, assembly GCA_018466805.1. Taxonomy (NCBI): domain Eukaryota; kingdom Metazoa; phylum Chordata; class Actinopteri; order Syngnathiformes; family Syngnathidae; genus Hippocampus; species Hippocampus abdominalis. Next base: position 19,594,333 of record CM031707.1, read on the forward strand.
TTCTCCCCCTCCCCCATTTATTATTTGTTTTATTGTCTTCAATGGTTATATTGTGAATATAAAAAAACAGAGCACTGCCAAGAAACATTTGACTCAAGACAGCTATATGTAAACTAGTGTGTGGTTTACATCACTCCCCCCCAAAAAACAGAACTGGTATGAGTCACTTTGTGGCATTCCATTGTCTTAAGGTGAAGAATGATTATGTTTCTGTGATTAAAAAACACAAACCTCGAGGCTAAAATTGGCTTGATATGATGGTTCCGAGATGACATAAAAATTATGCATGTAGGTCAGGAATCGGTGTGTCATCACGTGAAATTGTCATGATAAAAGATGCATATTTACATTTGCCCTTTTTTATGAAATTTCTAGGCTCAATAAACTACTGTGGGGGGTCTCCCCCACCTTTTATTAACTTCCTGTTTGTAATTGTTGCCACTTCCTTCCCTCCCTTATCCTTTTTCTCTCGCTCTCTTTATTTCGTCCCCCCAGATGTACCGCTGTTCTTGCACTCAGCCAACAAACTCAATTCTGATTGGAGGAATGGAGTGCCTGCAAACTCAGCACAAGTGATTTGGGTATGTGAAAACTAGCCCACTCTTTCTTCTTTACAGTTGATTTGATTAATTATGATGATGATTTCTGTTTGTTTGAGAAAAGCTGGTCGATCTTAGCACCTGTTGCCACAGCGGGCGAGCTGGTGGGACCGAGTGTGTTAGCCGCCTCCGAAAGTTGGCTTGTCGGCCTCGGAGGTGTGACACAGGCCGCGACGACGAGCCGGGTCCCCCTTCGTTACAGTGACTGTCTCATTCGGCTGTTGGCCGCTTGTCGATTCAGTGCACAGAATTGCCGACGTGCCCTTTTGCACTCGGCTGCGAAGAAGCAAAGACAATTTGATCACAAGAAGCCTAGCTCTTTTCAGAAAAAAAGCAGGGTGTGTGCCCAACATTGAACAATGTATTGCAGCACTACCACACTTCTCAGTTATTTTGCAGCAATTTCTTTTCACCCGGATGGCGATAACAACATTTGGGCCAATACTAGCGGCACACGGCTTGGTGCAAATCCAAACGACGAGGCCTTGACAGGCCTAAGTGCCTTTCCAGTTTTGAGTAAGCTATGAGGTATATGTTCCTCCCGTTACCTCCCGATGACCTGTGGACGCCTTCCGTCTCTGGCGGCTTGCCAGCCAGGAAGCTGATCTGGAGAGAATGTGACATTTGTGCAAAGTCATGGAATCTGCAATTAAATACGTGAGTGTGAAGATGAAGCTCTCTGTGCTCCCTTCTCCTCCCCATCCTACCTTCCCATCAGCAGGATAAATCCAGCACAGCGGGGCTTTCACTGTGCTCACTGTACCAGTCTCCATGGCAGGGTGCCCCCCCCCCCCCCCCCGTTATGCTTCGCTAGCCCGACCGGTCTCGCCATCAAAAGAACTTTGATGAATATCATGTGAAATGGAGGCTACATCGCTACTGATGAAATTAGTAATGAGGCTCGTTGGCAGCGGCGCTTTTTCGTCACTCGATTTCCGTTTCGACAATGTTTCTCAGAGAGGAGGGCTTTTGAGAGGGCTTTCTCGTAAGAAAGCGGCATCGGGCAGATTCATGCACGGATGAGAAGAGGGTCATATCTTTCTGCTCCTTTTTTTTCACGGCTGCCCCGCCATGACACTTAACGCCTCATTTGTGGGCTCCGTGGTCAATGGCTTGAGTCTGTGATCGGTGACCATAAAAGGCAGCTTTTTCTCTCTGTGCTTGCTGATGGGGCACTTACTTGTGGGCACTACCCCCCCCCCCCCCCCCCCCTCCCCCCCGTATGGACTACACCTCCAGTATATAGGAGGACTTGGGTCTAATGGATAGTTAGAGGTCACAAAGACAAAAAGCTCTTCTGCCGTTCTGCTGGGTCGAGCTGCTTGGAAAAGGACATTGGCACTGTGCAAGCACTTCCCTTGAACTTGTGTTGGAGTGTTTCTTGTCAACACTGGGTGGACAGAGATGCAGGATATCCAGGTCAAGGTTTGGGCATGTCTGGTTTCTTCCCACTCTGTTCACACCCCGCGTGCGTCGGCAGCACACTTTAGGAGTCCTTGATAGTCGAGCCGGTGCTGACTTGGCACCACAAGCTTTGCTTAACAGTCACTCGAATATTTCGTGATGTTGTTCCATGCGATTCGTTGAAATCTGTCGGAGCTGCTGGCGGACAGAAATGTTTGCAGCCGCTTCGTTCGTATTTTGTCAGGATGAAATATTCAATTTACATGACTGCTTCGAGTTGTCTGGTTTTCTGCTGCCGAGGATTATTCTGAACAAGCAGCCAGATGATTTTCTTGCTCTGCCATCGCAAAAAGGGAAAATGATCAAGTGTCCCCCAAAACATGGTGCTAAGCGAATGGACTGTCATTCTATTCTTCTTGACTGTCTTTGTTTTCCCACTGATGCCTTCATTGCGTCATATAGGCGAAAATACTTTGCTGGAGGAAGAAGAGAGGGGCGGAGAGGGAGAGAGAGGGAGAGAGAGAGAGGGAGAGAGAGAGAGAGAGAGGTGGGGGGGCTTACTCCATTAGTGTCATTTGAATGGCTTATTAGATCAGTGTGACTGATGGATGCAGAAAATTGTTTTAATTGTATAATTTCTGTGGTTACCTACTTGTGCATAAAAGAGCTGCGTTGTGGGCCAAGGCCGGGAAAGAGTAGCATTTGGCCCGTGTATTCTTACGTTGCCTTTGCAGAGGAAAAGAACAACAATTTGGGGTCTTTTGGATCAAGCGTAAGCACAGCCACGGTCGCAGAGACCACCCCCCACCATCCCCCTCGGGCGGGTTCAGATGAGCTCAGTGAGCTGCTGACCTTTAACTACTGCGCCTGACCAGTGAGACTCCTCGGGCAAAGGGAATGGCGCCTTGAAGCGTCTGATCAAGATGGCACAAGTTGGCGGCCATTTAACAGCCGTGGCAAGCGGGCTGCACCCAGACGAGATGGAGACTCAATATAGCACTCTGTCTGTACAATCTTCTACATACCCGATAAACAAATGACATCAGACCAGTTTAATACCAAAATGTCAAGATCATTTTTAGTGGGACTTTTCAAGGTTGGGGTGGGTTGTCAAACTTAAGCCCTGACCTCAAGTCGAGGGCAACTGAATGGCAAAAATTCTCCTGCGTGGGTTTTCTCCGGGTATTCCGCTCTCCTCCCCCATTCCAAAAACATGCATGGCAGGCTGATTGAACATTCAAAATTGTCGTGAGGTTTGAGCGTGAGCTCGGGTGGTTGTTCGTCTCTGTGTGCCCTGCGATGGGCTGGCAATCGGTTCAGGGTGTCCCCCGCCTACTGTCCGAACACAGCTGGGATAGGCTCCGGCACACTCGGGACCCTTGTGAAGCTGAGCGGATTAAAAAATGGATGGACGGATGGAAAAAACAATAGAAGCACTTTGCGGGGGGCCGTCAGCATTGGACGCTTTAACCTGTAGGAAATGAACGAATTTGAAGCGAACGTCAATGTTTTGTGTCGAGCGATCTATTTCTGACGATATTCTTGAAGACATATCCACTTCCCCCCTATATCAAGACAGTCTTTCATACTTGAAGAAATGAAAACGCATAATCAAAATCGCACTGAAGCCGTAGCACATAGATTTGTACATTCAATTCTCTTCACGCATTCGAAATTGCCATCAACTGGTGACGTTCCTATGACCGTTGGGTGCCTTCTCGCAAACGATGCTGTAGTGAAAGTTGAAAGGAAGGACTCATTGAATTAAGCCTGGGCAGCTATTTCGGGGCAGGAGAATACTGTACATCGCGGGGTGCTCTTTGGCTGAAATGCGTCGGAGCACATTAAGTTTCGTCTGCCACCTCCTTTGCCTTTCTGTATTTTCCTGTTTGGACTTGAAGGTGATTCAGAGCCAAGGTGGTGACACTCAACGGAAGCCACGCAGAGGAGAGAGAGTATTTATTTACGGTGAGGCTCAGTGATGCTGGTTCAGGATGCGGTTTTACGCAGGATGCACCCCCCTCCCGAAAAAAAACAAAACAAAACAAACATCCAAGTCCAAAGCTCATCTTATCTTTCCAATCTCCGCCCTTACACGACATACCTCAGGTTTGATTATGAAAGGCAATTGTGTTCGTGGAGGGGGGGGGGGGTTTGCCCTCCGTATTGTGTGACTGTCAAGGTCTGGACACAGCCAGGAGAGGGCCCACTCAAATTGCCTTCCTGCTTGGCCCAACAAATGGAACCATACCAAAGTCAACGCGGGGCACTGGGTGCCAAATAAGTGCCCAACTTTATTTAATTTGGGCATGGCGATGTTTGTTGACAAACTGGAAGTCAAATGTGTGTAGCTTAGTAAAGAGAAAAGAAGAAATCCTCTTTCATCATCCCCCTTGAGTACACGACCAGGACGATTGTTTTCGCGTTTCACGGCAGCACCAGTTGTGTCACACCGTCATAAGAGAAGGTGTTTTGAGCATTCGAAAGCAATGTAGTGCAAAGCAAATATCTCCGTCCTTGAATGACACATGCCAACTCGATGAGCACCAAACGACGCCAAGCGTTTCTCCTTTCCTGTCACGTGGACACTCTTTTCCAAGTTTCAACAGCGGCTTTTATGATCTGCCTTACAGCCTCATCTCAGCGGACGGGACCATTTAAAGTCGAGAGAACCTGCCATATAAAAAGCACATCTGTTGGAGCCCAAATTGTAAAACAGAGCCACGTGTCGGGGCATCATTGAGTTAAAAATGCACTTAGCGGCGCAGATACGTACGTCTAAGAGACGTCATTGCTGTCGGCGGGATGTTGACGTGTGATTGTTTGGAACTCTGAGAAAAATGACTCCCTTGCAGTAGCAGAAACAGCGCAAGTCGATCATCGGTGATTTCTTTTTCTGGAGCTCACACAGTGTTGGCTTTTGTTTTCCTGGTGACATGTTTTTACTGCTGTTGAGAATGCACACACATTTCCGCGTTATATGTATATTGGTTTTGTTTTTTGTGTGTCGGGTGTGATTTGTAAGAGGACGTGCTCTACTCAAACGACGCCAATCTTGTTTATCATTTTGCCTCTTGAGATCATGTCAAGACCTGTTTCCTGTGTTTTTTGTTGTGGAGAACTGAAGTGTCTGCGTGATGCAAGCGACACGAACGCATCAACACAATGTGAACTAACACCAAGTTGTGTTTTGTATTTTCATCACATTTGTCAAATATGCTATCGGCTACGTATTTATTATCATATGGACTAATTTCATTTGAAGTTTTGTTCGTACATATCAAACTGTCAACTGTCATTACAGGACCATTTTCAAGAAACGGTCAAACAGAGCCGCCATTTAGAACCACGTTGAGTTCTCTCACTGTTAAACTTTCACCAGGGCTACACAATCACATTTTTCGCTGTGAGGAGAACTTTTTCTAAGCATGCTAACATCCGCTTACTTTGCTGTAATGTCAGTTCGTGCGAACCGGAAAAAGTCGAGCACATTCAACATTGATTGTCAAGTAACGGCGAAGTCTCCATCGTTGGTTGGCTTGCGTTTTTAATTGACCTCTCGGCAAAGCAAGGACAAAACAAACACACGCTCAGTCAACAATCAGCTAACCTTAGCTCCTCCCCCAAATGCAACATGTGGCAAGCCCGGTTTCATCAAGGAGTTTTTTTTTTCTTCTGGGTTGTACCAATTAATGAATCAAACTGCAATTGTTCTTCTGACCTTCAAGAATATTCAGTGGGAAGAATTTTCCCACTGAAGACATTTTGTACTTCACTCTTGTCTTGTGTTCGGTTCTTTGCTGTGAAAGTCCGCTTGCGCTATTATGTTGTGGTTCCAGGGCCTTATCTGCGTTTGAGGTCTTCACTTTAATGGGCTTTATTGATCTAAACAACATCAGGGGTTGTGGTCATGTTCTTCAGGCCGAGATAACTTCAGTGTAATTCCACTTCAACCATGTATTAGCCTTTTATCGGCCTCTTTCAACGGTGCCTTTTAGACTGTAATGCACCAATAAGTCACAATCTTAATAAAGCACATCCTGTGGACGTCTTCCTGTGGAGAAAGTGCAGAAAAACTAAAAGGTTAAAAGACGTGCTGGGGAGCTTCCACGGCAGCACTGTGAATCACCTCCTTTGAATTTCTCAATACATGTCATGAATCGGAGAGGAAACCAACTGGAAAGGATGCAAAATCTTGGTGGTTCGCATCGGGAGGAGGACCAGTTCAAAAATCAATCAGATAAATTCCAGAAAAGGTTTTGGACAGGTTTATTCATGATTAAACATGCACATCTCTTCGCAAAGAGGACTTAGATGAATTGGAAACAAAATATAAACTGACTATAATGAAAAATCCAAAAGTATTGTGACCTCAGTTCTGTGCTGACAAAGAAATTGGTTAACTTTTTTTTCACAGAAAGACAGAAGTGAAATTACTGAGTTTGGTAATCATTTATTCTTGTGCATGCTGGGAGTAATCAGTTCCTTAAAGGCTCCTTCAACTCCACTGAGTTTTGCTTCCCTTTCCTTCACTAATTGAGCACGTGTTACCGTGTACACTATGTGCAGCACTGTGACATTTGAAATCATTCCTAAAAATGCGCAGAGGGATCCTTGGAAGATTTACCTCGTCAACTTTTGGAGCGTGCCTTCACATATTGGGTTTTCCAGCGGTGAATAATGTGGGGTGAAAAGTGGACTGTTTCTTTGCACATGCGCTTCATCGAAGTGGGCAGGGCGCAGTGGGTGTCAACAACTTCCCAAAGTAAAATACTCAGTACTCATAATTACACATTACATTTATTTTCTGCGGACATCAACTCATTCTATGCCAAGGCCGATTTTTATTTATTTAATTCTTTATTTAAGAATGAAGGATTCGAACCCAGGTACATCTTTATGTACAGTCAAACCTCGGTTTTCGAACGTCTCGGTTCTCGTACAATTCGGTTTTCGAACAAAAATTAGAGTTTTTTATGCCTCGGATGACGAACAAATTTCGGTTCTCGAACTAACTGAGCGCACTAGAATGCGTCACTGCACTCCTCTTGGCTTTGCTTCCTCGTGTAGCGGCGCTTCCTCGTGTAGCGACACTTCCTCGAGTAACGACGCTTCCTCGTGTAGCGACGCTACCTCGTGTAGCGACGCTTCCTCGTGTAGCGACGCTACACGAGGAAGTGACACTACAGTAGCGTCCATTGTGAGCAGACATTTTTGTATTGTTCAATAGATTTTTTTTAAAAAGCAGACGTGTTTGGTGAAACGCTTCCTCGTGTAGCGTCCATTGTGAGCAGACGAGTTTGTATTGTTCAATAAAAAAAAAAGCAGACGTGTTTGGTGAGACGCTTCTGTTAGGAGGAGTGAAACCCCCCTCTTTTCAGAATGCTTTGCCACAGCAGCACGGGAGAAGTGCGTGCGTTTGTTTACGGCCGGCACTTTTCAATACACAGGCACATAATCAACACTCTGGTGTCCGGTGTCTAATTATTATGCAATAATCATACAGAAACAGCTTCCTCGTGTAGCATCCATTGTGAGCAGACGAGTTTGTATTGTTCAATAAAGATTTTTTTTTAAAAAGCAGACGTGTTTGGTGAGAACTACGTAATATCGGACTGTTATTTTTGCATCGTGTATCAGCCCCTAATCATGGCACCAAAGAAAGCAAGTGGAAATGGTAAACCTGGTGAAGAAAAGAGGAAAATAGTGCGCAAAACTATAGAATTTAAGAAAGATTTGATCGCGAAATATGAGTCAGGTGTGCGTGTGTGTGTCTGTGTTGGCGAAGGAGTTCGGGATGCCGAAATGCCCCGCCTACTGCCTGATGACAGCTGGGATAGGTGCACGCCCCACGGCAGATAGAGAGAGAGAGATGTTCCTTCAATTTTTATGTTACTATGTTAATGTTAAAATTGGTGAAAATAAAACATATTACAGTTTGTTTGTACAGTATTTTACATTTTACCTGCTCTCCTATTACATTTGTACAGTTTATGGTGTGAAATTGTAAAAAAAAAAGTGGTTTAAAAAAGTTGTTTGCTTGACTTGGAATGGATTCAAATTTTTTACATTGATTCCAATGGGAAACATGGTTTCGGTTTTCGAACAATTCGGTTTTCGAACAGTCTTCTGGAACGGATTAAGTACGAAAACTGAGGTTTGACTGTATTTTTAAAAAATTCATGTGTATGGTACAAGAGGGGTCTGAAATATATGTGTGTGTGTATATATATGTAGGGCGGCCCGGTAGTCCAGTGGTTAGCACGTCGGCTTCACAGTGCAGAGGTTCAATTCCAGCTACGGCCTCCCTGTGTGGAGTTTGCATGTTCTCCCCGGGCCTGCGTGGGTTTTCTCCGGGTGCTCCGGTTTCCTCCCACATTCCAAAAACATGCATGGCAGGCTGATTGTGCACTCTAAATTGTCCCTAGGTATGAGTGTGAGCGTGGATGGTTGTTCGTCTCTGTGTGCCCTGCGATTGGCTGGCAACCAATTCAGGGTGTCCCCCGCCTGCTGCCCAAAGACGGCTGGGATAGGCTCCGGCACCCCCCGCGACCCTAGTGAAGATAAAGCGGTTCGGAAAATGGATGGATGGATGTGTGTGTATATATATATATATATATATATATATATATATATGTATAAAAACTCGTCTAATTTTCATTTCAAGGACAGAGGGTGTTGGAGAAGGCCGGCCGATAGCGTGGGGTCCCCGAGCTGCGGTTGAGCAGGAGATCCCTTTTCAGTGGCAGCTGTTCTCTCAGATCCACCAGGCTGTGCTGAAATTCTCTTAATATAATTCAGCGGGCTCAGGAGAATAGTCCAAAACAAGCGCGTGCCAGTGAGGAGAATGTTGAATTTTTTATCAGCGGGCCGCAACTCGCTGAGCTGGTGGGCAGCTCTCTCATTCATGAGCAGATGTTCAGTGCAGTTACACTCTGCAGCTAATGTGAACTTACTGGCCTCCCCGCCATTGGCTGCAAGGACGTTGGCAGTGACCTGGCATCTGAGAATTGTTCCCAGCTTTGAAACCCTTTTTTTAGCCGCGTCTTAGCCCAGGAGCGCTGTCCCGCCCGGACAGCCGATCCGTCTTCCGTTTGACAGTGATGAAACACTCTCTTGTGTTTATTAGGGCATAGCAGCCAATTCTGCACATCTTCTGCTCAATTGTAATTGCCGACGTGAACCGACAGCCCTCATTGTCGGGATGAGTATGTTTCATGATATAGAATAGAATACATTACATCGACTACTATAGGGAGGGAAGAGTTGCTCAATAAAAGGAGGTGATGCCTTTTTTTGTTCATTTTCATGAGGTTGTCCAAGTGGTCATGAATAGCCATGCGCATACTGCAGCAATCTTGGTGGAGTTTGTTCTTTGGTGTGTGCGTGTTTTTTGTTGTTGTTTTTTTTGTCCCCCGACCCACTCACCTCATGAATGAACATCTCAGAATTTGTGCATATTTCATGCTGAAACGTGCCAGTTTATCGAAGAAGGGGTAGCCCGAGTAGCAGGCAAAATTAAAGGATCATTTGTAGCCGCGGGGATCCGTGCAACCTCGTCAAAGCTGAGGGAAAATGTCGCCTCTCGGGCTGAGCGCTGGCATTCTGTTCGGGTTTCCGTGTTCAGTACACATTGAACTCAGGTCTTGACGTGGATGAGTTTGCTTAAATAGTTCTCCTCACGGCGAAATATCGTCCATGTATTTTCGACTGGATGCTGACAGTCATGCTTGATTGATTTGCAGTCTGCTCGGAACGTAAATGCACGCTGGCAAAATCGAATGTGGCACTTGAATATTTTCGCACCCGCGCACCACTGATTTCCAACACCGGCCATAATGCTTTAGTAGCTTTAGCATGCTTAAATCCATTATAGATTCAATTCCAACCAAACATCGCTTGGCAAAACTTACTGGGTGCAAACAACACAGTGTCAGTAGTTTTCAAGTGCGAATGTTGTAACTTAGCCGAATGTTGTTTTGACGTCAACAGTAGATAGTCCTTGTTGGTGCGAGGCATTGAGCTGGAAGGTGGTTAATTGTCTCCTCTTGTTTACTGCACTTGGCATCTCAACATGTTGGCACGGGGGAAGCCTCTGTTAGCTGTTGGCAGGTTTCACTTGTAACTTGTCGAGGAAATTGGAAGTTGCAGTCGGGAAAAGTGAGATTCCCTCGGAGGACGCATTCTCCGTTCATGCGACTTTGCAAAGGCAAGCCGTCGAATTACTGCCGGGCTGCGGGAAGAGCGAATTCCTATAAATAAAGCACCTGTGAAAGGCAAGCTGCCTGGCTCCGTTCAGTCTGCTGCTGCTGCGGCCCCGCCCGGTGGACGCTTTCCTCTCTTTCGACGGCTGCTTCGGAAATCGGCACGGGCAAGCTGCTCAGCCCGGCTTTTATGCGGTCGTATAGATCTGCAACCGGTTCAGTTGAGCAAAGCGCCGGGCTATTTGATGCGCCCCGCCGTTATTAACAAATTGGTTTGTATGTGACATTGAATACAGTCGGCACCCTGCCAGTCATTTTCCGTGTGAGCGTATGAGTGAAAGTCATCCCACAGCAAAGTTGTCCGTAGGGGACTCAGAAGATTGGAAATGACAAGCTCTTGTTTCGTCTGCGTGTCTCATTTTCACTTTCTAATTGGTCGTTTTTCAGGTTGGCTTTATGAGAGCAAAACTAATTAGTGTTACTAAATCCAGCAGGAAAAAAAATAGCACTCTACTTGATTGTTCTGGTTTCCTCTCCCGTGTCAGGCACTCGACAATAAAATGTGACGGGAATAGTTTTCCAATTGCTCGTACTTCAACATCCCAGAGCTGAATGGAACATGGAACTCCTGGTCTCGTGAATTTTTTTTGTTTGGCGAGAACAGGGAACAGTGGTTGCCCTTCTTGTCTTTGTGGCTCATAGGAAGGTAAAGTTTTGTTTTTGTTTGTTTTGTTTTTTTGTTTTTTTTGCTGGTGGGACAAAAACAATGTGCTGTGCTTGAGAGCGGGGGCATTCTCTGCTTTGATTAGCCCCGTCCTGCTGACAGGAGCGACCAAACAAGTTTACAGTAGCGGTGACATTACCGTTACCTTTATTCAAGGCGCTCCAGCTGCAGCGAGCCCTCAGGAAGCACATCACAGGCCCGCATGGGCGTCCGGCGTCCGCAAAGTGCAATACGAGCCGTGTTTGAGTTGGCACGCATTCTTCTCTCAGGGAAGTTTTGCTGTCGGTGCAGAAAGTCCAGTGGCGGCGAGGCTTTGTGGGGCGGTGCTGATTCGAGGGGGCAGGATGGGCCTTTTCCACCTCTCCCCTCTTTCAGGAAACACATCTTGCCGTTTTTCCATCCGTGTTTGAAAGTGAGGGACGGCAACGGGGGCGTGAGTCAGTAGTTCCCGGTAAATTGGTCGAGTGGCGATACACTTCGTTTTGCTCTCTTAGACAGAACTTAAACAAATTGTGTGTTTGTGAGTCTTGAATGTTCAAATGTCACAACCTTGCCGGACTGGTGGCATTCAGGTTTCTGTTATGCCTCTGATGTGTCCACTCGGCATCCATTGCAGCCTGCTCATCCTGGAAGGGGGAGGCTCCCATCCGGGGTCCCCTGCTCAAGGTTTCTCATTTTTCCCCATATGGGTTATCACGAGTTTTTCTTTGCCCTCCTGGGGGTTAAAGGTCGGGGATGTCCTTCATGGATTTCAACTGTGGGCGTGTGAAGCTCTTTGAGGCCGTTTGTGATTAAGGGCTGTACAAGCAAATGCGACTTGACTTCACTTGATATTACCTCAGAAGATTTGCAGGTGGACTCATCTCCCAGTCTTGCATCGCTGCATTATACACGGGATAGTGAGCTGATGAAAATGTGGAGAAAAACAATTGGCTGAGACAGCCGATGCGCAAAACGGGAGGATTAGGATAGAATAATCCGAAAGGTTCACACTTGATGTGTCGTTAGTATGGCAGTCTGGAAGCCTGGACAAACAATGTGCGCGGGTGTTTGCTCTATTTCCTCAACCCCCACGGGCTCTGACAGCACAATAACTCTGTTGGGAATGTGTTCTCAGAAAGCCGTAATTAAGAAGTGCTTGATCCAAGGTTAGGGAGGAGCGGTGTTTAAATGCAATTAGAGCAAAGCGCAAATTAATTTGGACTCGTTTACAGTTTTTGGAATGTGTCATTATTTGTTTAATCAAGGGAGGTCAAGTTTCCGCCACGCGTGTATGCATCCGCCTACTAGAGAGTGTGTGTGGGTGTGTGTGTGTGTGTGTGTGTGGGTGGGTGGGGGGGGCTGTTGGTGGTAATGGGAAAATCTATTTAGTAATTCAGCTCTAATGAATTGTGATTTGAATGTGACCTGTTTTGTATCCCCATGTTATAAGACTAACATTTGTCTCAGAGGGGCACAACCGGTGTAGACACACGTACAAACGTCTGCGCTACGTCTCCTGGCAGTGGTGATGTTCTTGAAAGCTTACCGAACAAAAATGAATGAGATCCAGCTTTCCTTCAGTAAATTGTCTCAAAAATATTTCTCATTTCTTTGTATGGCAAGAATAGAGCACAGCATTCCTAACAATCTCGAAAGGAATGATACAGGCAAGCATTCCAAGCCCCGCTACTTTCCCGCTTTTTCTCGCACTTCATCTCGGCAAAACTGTCTTTACTTTAATCTGACCAAACGCATTTGTAAAATATTTCGTGGCAAGGTCAACGGCGAGCAAATATGGAAAATGACTTCAAAGCCTGTGCAGTTCGAGCGCTGTCACTTTTTGTTTGCTTGTTTTGCAATTGTGGATCACTTGGAATCGGGCTGACATCTGCACACTCACACCCACCCACCGTTTTAAAAAATATTACGGCCCACTTTTTGTTGACCATAGTAGTTGTTGTAGAAGCTCGGCCACCCGTTACATTTTGCGGGGGTCTTGGCGAGCACGCGTTCACCAACTTTCCCACAAGTCATTGCGCCTTATGTGGCATGCGAACACGTGGAAAACAAACAAATGACCCTGTGCGTACTCCGCACCGCAAAAACACTTCCAAAGGCCTGCAGTGTAACGTAAACACACAAATGACTAACCTTCATGCTCGGAAGAGACACCTTATAATAACGTTGGCCTTTGAGGGATTTATTTATTTCTTTTTTTGCTCAATAGTAACCTGGGTTTGGTGTTTTCGTTAGACCATGTGCTGAGAAGTCAAATTGTTGTTTAAAAAAAAAAAAAAAACTAACAAACGAATGTGGATACACATGCTTGCCTATAGATTTTAGTGCTCAAGCGCACACGCAGGCCTCATGAGAAGAAAAAGTTTGATGAATGCATGGATGGTATTTATTATGAATTCCTAGATATAGCACAATTGTCAGTGACATCATTTTTTTTGCCCAACTAAAGATAATCACACAAATATGCGAATGAATGGCAGATTATCACTTTTTTTGATTCTGTTTGGAAAAAAAAAATAACACCCTTAAAATCAACACTATTCACGCGTGTAAACATCCTCGCTCTTGTCTGGAAATGTTTCCAAATACCAAATAGTGAATATTCATGTCAATGTTATCTTCGAGTGAGCCGGGAACCAAGGGGTCTTGACGGCGATGCCAAGCCATACTTCGAATGAAGCCCAGCTGCCGTATGATCAAATAGCCGCCCTAATTAAGACCTAAGTGTACACCCATGTAACATTCTCTGTAGAATGCTAACAACCTGTGATATTTCCAGAGGAATTGCCTGTGCGTGTCTCGCAAAGAAGCGGAGTGAATTGAGTGTTTGGATTCTGGGGGTGGGGGCATGTTCATGTTGTTCACATCCATGTCAGATTGAGGCTAATGAAGGCCAGAATGATCCTTGGATGCAATGCTTCAGCAAATGCTGCCTAATTTCAAAAAAATTTGCGTCAATGTGCTGTGCCGCCGCCGCCGCCGCTGCTGCATGTTGACTTGTGGTCTGCAGGGGTCGGTCAAAATGTTGGAAACCCTCCCGCCTCTTCTTCCCCACTTCCTTTTATTCCAAACACTGTTTTCTTACACTTTGCTCCTTCCCCAAAATTTGTATAATAAATGGAACACAGGAGAATTGAATTATTTGACAATGCAAATGAGATATTTTTAGAACACCACCATCCCCACCCACCCCTCGCCCCCTGACGCTACAAAGTTTCGATGCAATTTGTAGACAGAAACACTTCATACTTGAAGTGTCTGAAGAGATATTTCTTTGAATACACCAATTTCACAATTCTGGCCTTGACTGATGCCATTGCTCGGCCTTTCTTGAATTTGTACTTTGTAAACGAGGCGTCAGTGTCATGGTGCACTGCGTTAGCAAGCAACTGGTTCCTGTAGCTTCGACCTCACCCGTCTTTGGCTTATAGCATGTATTGTATTGTATTGTATTATGATGACTTTTCCCAATAAGCCGACTGTGTCTTGCCACATACAATATATTCTTGCTTTTTAAAAAAAATCGGGTTTAGTTGTACCAAAATGATTTATCAGCAGACTGTGGATTTTTCCGGAATTGAACAGCCTTCCCCGCCGGCCCGTTTGTGAATGTATTCATGGTTGGAATACGCCAATCGAGCTCTATGGGGAGCATTTGCCAAGGTTGCGCTCAGTCTGAACACACCAAAAGACAACAAATATGACAAGCAACAGATGTGTCACACGGGCTGAAATCCAAACAGCGTCCGGCACGGACTTGTGCACGCCTTCATATCAGATGTGCTTGCTGTGATGGGGCGAGGAGGCAGCAAATGTTTGCCCATATACGAGACGCGGCAGCCTCTCTGTTGCTTCAAGCTTCCTGTCTGGAAGTGGACAAGCCTGCTTTTTTTTTATTGTAATGCTGCTTTGACACTTGAAGTCACTCGGTCGTCTGCGCTGCTTTCTTTAGCTTGTGTTTTCAAAGTGCGCCTTATCAACCATGTGACAAGTAGGCCACCAATGAGACGAGGCCAAAGGCAATGTCCTTCCTCACTGCACTGTGAGTGCAAAGACGTTCTGCACTTGTAGAAGAAAACTTTATTTGACATGATTTAGTCCATTTTGATTGACGTAAGTTGGTTTGTTCTGTTATTGAAGAAGGTTTGTGCTATACCGTGAACCCGGGTTGAACGCGGGGGGGTTGGTCTAAAAAGGACCCGCGAGCGGCAAAATCCGTCACGTCGTCAGTATAACTGCTCCTCAAGGGTTTCTTCCTCGCTTAAAAAGACGTGACGAGTTGACCAATGTTCAACAGCCTCGATTGGCCGCACCTCCACCATTTTGGGGTGAAAAACTGGGACAAAAATATACAATGACACATTGTAACAAATCCCTACATGCCTCTCGACAACACAATAGTCATGGCCACGTCCCGTTTTGCCTCCTTAACAGGAATATCGGTGTGATGAGAGGAAATCGAAGCTCTTGCCGTATGCACCTTGCACTTTCTGACGTGACTCCTGTGATCGACATGAACCGACATGAACCACTTCCTGCCACTCAACGCAACCCTCAAATTTAAGACAATAACCGAAATGAATGTGGCGTCTTTGGCAACATGCGTTGTCATTTTACCATCATATAGAAAGGTACATGAATTTAACATGACCGTGATCTTAGAATCATGACAGTTACAGTCAGCTTTACTTTTGACAACTATTATACAATCCAATCCAAAGATTATAACCTGTTTTTGTTGCAAATGTAAATTTGGTAAGCTGTACAGGGCCTTACCCAATCAGGATGCAGAACGCAATGCCCCCCCCCCCCCCAAAAAAAAATCCATGACACAGCGAAGCTGTGAAAGTTGAACCGCGTTAAGGCGAGGGTTCACTGTAGCTATGTCCATTTGACATTATTGAGTTGTAATTGAAGTATTTTCCTAAGGCGGGCCCTTCTCACAAATAACTTTCCATTGAAGCATGAAGGAAGTTTCACGAATACTAATCTTGCTCAGCTGCACTTGTAAATGCTCCATTTGGCTTCTCAACGGTGCCATTTATAAAGTCGCAAGCACGTGGGTGATACCATATTTCACCAAGCCACAAAGCGTCCCGGCGTGCGCGTTTTCGTGTGGGAAAACAAAACGCTCTACATATCTTGTATTACATAGATGGAAATTGAAATGCTAATGTTGAGATCTGAAACAGAGCATTTGAATATTCAAATGTCTGCCGCAGTGGCGTGCATTATCGCTATTAGTATTTGCATACAGGTCTGTATGCTGCTCTGAACTTGGGTGGTTAAAAACAAAAAGGCATCGGCGGTGATCCTGTCAATGTGCATCTCGTCACGATAAGGAAGAGTGCCACTTCAGATATCCCCCCCAAAAAACAGTGCCAATTTGATCAATTTGCATGCTGCCGCTACTCTGCTGTTTTACAATAAACAGCGACCCCATTGCTGATGTGTCACTGTTGTCACCTACGAACACTTTATACAAAGCAGATGACATTTGTCAATGTTTATTCGTGAGCATCACTTGTAATTTAAAAGATGTTTGTTTTGTTTTTCCCCCCTCATGTTTATGCCTTGAAATGAATTGAAAAAGTCTGTTTTCACAATTGCAGAGACTGTTTAATCAGAAGATGTTAGGATTCTTGCCCTGGAACATATCAACCCTTTTTTTCCCACTCTATTCAGAATATCTTTTTTTAAAACTCATTTTAGCTTAACATTCCCATGTTTTTAATTCTATCTATCTATCTATCTATCTATCTATCTATCTATCTATCTATCTATCTATCTATCTATCTATCTATCTATCTATCTATCTATAATTAGAGCTGTCAAATGATTAAAATATTAAATCAAATTAAAAATGCAACTGTCATAATTAACTCTTAATTAACTCATAATTAATCATGATTACTCAGACATTTTTGATAATTTCTGAATTTCTTTTTATATGTTTTTGTCCGATTTTTTCCCGTTTTAATGCTCTCATCAACATGGAATCATGGATCCGTTTTCTACGTGCAAAATGCAAATATTTACTGAAAAAACATTCGATTTTCAATTTTACATGAACATTTTTCACTTGGAGCAGTTATTCACACATAATCTCACACAATATTACTGTCTATCAACAACAGTGAAAAAAATATTTTACCACACAACAGCTCCTTTAACAGCACTTTTTAGGGAATCAAAACATTCATTCATTCATTCATCTTCCGAACCGCTTTATCCTCACTAGGGTCGCGGGGGGTGCCGGAGCCTATCCCAGCTGACTGATAAACCCTGAATGCACATGCAGGGCACACAGAGACAAACAACCATGCGCGCTCAACTCACACCTAGGTAGTGTCCAACTAGTACTCAGCCAACGAACCCGGTGTGGATTTAATCAAAACAGATCTATATAAAATGATAAAGCATGGGTTGCAGCCAACTGTGGATTTCGGTTTATTTCGTCAAGTTTGCTTTGAACACAGCAGTCAGGCTATGTTGATTCTGTTGGTCCTTCTTGCGTGGAAGTTTCTCTATGGTTTTGTGTAGACATCATTTCGGATGACTACACTTGGCTCGAGGCACGCACAACACTGGAGACGTTTTATTTTCAGTGTGGTCGCTACGACTGCACCGCTGAAGACTCGATGTGCCTCAGCGCACCGTCACTGTCAGATGAACACAGAGAAACTCCACCCACTTTATTTATATGGACACGGTAACCTTCCACACAAAATAGTTCCAAACAAGTAACAATCACGTCAGTGGCATACATCGTACTCAACAGGCTACCTGCTCTTTATTCACCAGAGGCTCATCAACCTAGTCCCTTATTTCTCTCCCGAAACAGTGTCTTCTCCCGCTTGGTGTACCTTAGCCTTCTCCGCTACGTACAATTTCTGTACATAGCTTGTAATGGAGGCTCTCGCTGGCAATCCGTAGTCGAGTCGGTAGATGCAACGCAAATGATTTCAGCTTGAGTCGAGCTGTGGACAATGTTGACAGGCTTGCATGCAGTAGCCATACATTTAGCTATGGCTTGAGCAAATTTGTTCTTCGTTGTGTTATCCATTTTCTTCGCTTTGAAATGATCCATAGCTGTCTGTCTTAGACGATGGGGCGGAGTACTCACATCAACTGTGTGCTTGGCCATTAAGTGGTATTTCAGACTCGACGTGCTATGATGATAGCTCAGTTTATGACTGCAAAACATACAGGTAACTTTGGTCTTGTCAGTGGAACAATCTGGCAACTTTTTAAAAGTTAACTTTCGATTCATAAACTCTAAGTATCCGTTTTCGGTGTCTCGCGCTGCCATCGCTGGCAAAACAGACATGGGCGTGGACTTCTGCAGTGTGCTTGTTGTTTTGTTTCCGGTTTATTTATAGAGCAACGTAAAATCCGCTGTGACGTGTGCCGCATTAATCTTGCGAGAAAAAATTTAATCACGTTAAAATTCATTTAAATTATGGCCGATAATAACACGCTAAACTGACAGTTCTAATATATACATACATATATAATTTAAAGCGGAATTTTTTTTTACAGATTAATATTAAGTTCTCTTGAAATATTGATGATGAAGTTAAAACTATGAATTTACATAACCGTTACTACATTAAAAAACAGCGGCCCGGTGCCAACTACTGGAGCTCATCCATCCCAAGACCGTTCACAAGCTGAAAGTAGAGGTCAATTTTCCTATCCAGAATATGTGCGCAAACCAAATGGTTTCTAAATTGCAGTTCCAATGTATCCTGAAAATAAATAATAACTTGGTCATTTCTCGGATTATTTTCATGATGTTTACATTATTGTCAGTGTAGCCTGATCGGTGGTAATTGAGGTGATGAGATTGATAGATAGCTCAAGAAATCTCTCTCTCTCTCTCTCTCTCTCTCTCTCTCTCTCTCTCTCCATCTAGTCATTTGATCTATTGATTTTTCACAGGAGAGCGAATGGCTTCAAATATTTGGAAAATGGATGATAGTGAAAATATTTTCAAATGAACATGGACATGAGCAAAGCAGAGGCGAGTAGTTTCCCCTGGTGATCCTCCAGGCTCCTTTGTTTCCTTGGTGTGTCTCCAGCTCATTAATGTTCTAAGCATGTGAGAAAAGCAGACCGTACTCCGTAACCCACAGATTGGTGACATCGCAGGCCTAACACACACACACACACACACGCACGCACACACACACACATGCATGCACGCACGCATACACACACACACACACACACACACACACACACACACACACACACACACACACACACACACACACACGTGCGCGACCAAGAATCTCTCCGCCGTTTGAAGTCCTCTGGCTCTTTTAGGAAGTGATGGCCACTGAGCTGCCCTGATTAAAATGACAATAGTCTAATTAACTCGACCTCGGTGTCAGTGCACTAAAATGGCTGATGGCCTGTCAGTTCCTGTTTGCAAACCTTTTGTCTCCTCATTGTCCAAATTCCCCAACCCCAAAGAAAAAAATGCCGCAACCTTCCTTGATGGGATTTGCTTATGGCAATTATTTCTCAAAAGCTAATTAAATCTAGACATTTGTTTCAGATGATTTTTTTTTCTTTGTAAAAGTCCTCCTCATGTGATATCCTTTGAAGGTGTTCAGTGACAGTAAAAACAAGACAATAACTGTATATACCCCCCAAAAAGATCACAAATCAAGCATGGAAAGCCAAACGAGTCCATGCTTTCTTTGTACTTTGTACTTGAACTCTACTTTACTCCCCGCCTCTGAAATTAACTGTGTTTGCACCTCCATAAATTCTTTGATAATTGAATGATCTCATCAACATGTTTGAGGCAGAAAAAGGACAAAACAAGCTTTAAAGGCTGATTTCTTTTTCTTCTGTTGATGATCAAGGCCTAAAAGAAGATCATTCTTCACTTTTGATTGAAGTCAGTGCAGTCCAAACCTTTCTTTTCTTTTGCAAGGAAGCGTATATTTTGTCCAAATATCTGCAGGCAACAAACTGTCATTTTCAGTTGACGGCGAGTGGCAAAATGAGATGGCTAAAAATGGCTGCATTTTGCCACTTACCTCATTTTCCACAAACACAACGTGAACCAAGATGTCGTGTTTAGACGAGTGGGGCTGCATCGAAGATATTCTTGTCAAGAAGGTTTGGAGGTTGACTTTGCATGACATTTTTTGCCGTAACCACACACGACATCTTGATGAACAAATTGAGGTGTTAGCCATGCCGTTGTCTGGCTCAAGTGGTGGCCATACAATGGCGCATATATTAAACTGCACTTGTGGAAATTCACATCTGGCGTGTGTCTGGGTGCGTGCGTGTGCAACAACCCCCGCCGCCCCTCCCCCAACGACACTCTCGCATTTCATCGTCTGTTCACCAGTGCCGTGGCGCTTCTGCGCAAGTTGGCGGCTCTGAGTGCATCTGTTGTTATTATTTTTCCATTGATAATTGGCTTCAACAATGGAATGCCTGTTTCCCCGGCTCGTCTTTGAAACCAAATACCTTGTTTGTTTTCCCGAGGTCTCACTTGTACTCTCTGTTGTGTGGTACTCGCTCTGACCCCGCAATGTGTCACTCACGTTCTCGTCGCCAAATGCCCCTTCAGCCATAGCGCCTTCGACGTCCCTGCGGTGTGTTTAAGAGGTCCAGATCAGCAAAACAAACTCATTGGCGCTGTTTACATCACGGCACCTCTCATTGTGCTCCAGAAAGATTTTGAAGGTGCTGTGTGCTGGGCTCATACTTCTGTGCCGCACTTGTAAGAAAAAATCCACAGTGTTGTACATTGAGAAAAAAAATAATCACACCACAACAAACAATGAATGAATAAAAAAGGCAGTAGAAAGCACAAAACCAGTCAAAACCAAGAACCGAGTCTCACGCTGTGTCAAAAGTCTAAAGCCAAAAGCTGAGTCAAAATAATAAAAACAAGTTTTAATTAAACGAGTTTGAAAGATGGGCAGTGTGAGGCGGCTCGCCGAATGTGTTCATTCCAAAGAGAGGGGCCGGTGACGGAACAGGTCCGATGCCCTCTGGGCTTCCTACTCGTCCTCGGTATCTTTAGTCGTGTCTGGTCCGCAGACCTGAGGCTCTGTCGGAGCTCCGAGAGGTAAGGCGAGGCCAGGCCGTTTCAAGATTGGAAAACAACGACTGTAATAGAATCTTCAAAAGAACTCTAAAATGAGCCAGTGAAGGGATGCCAAAGTAGGAGTTGTGTGCTCCCTCTTGCGAGTAGCAGTCAAGCACTCAGCAGCATTCTGGACCAACTGGAGACACTTCATGGAGGATTGGCTGACTCCAAAGTAAAAGTGCATTCCTGTTGTGACGAAGGCACGAATGACTGTTTCAAAGTGTTCTTGAGAAAGGAGCGGCTTGAATTTTGTTTTAAAAACAAATTCACCGGCTCACTCGCTGATTTGCTGGAATAATTGATAGGACACTCGATTCTAAAAGGATTACATTGCGAGAACCCGACATCGGAAGACTGTGGTTTGAAAGGCACCGTTCATGTGTGAGCTCAACACTGCTTTAAATGTCCAGTGACTTCTATTACGAAATCCGATTTGTGTTTGGGACATCACTACAGCTCTTGCTGACGTCTGCGTGTGCACAAGTTCAAAATGTGAACATCACGCTGCCCGCGATTATGAGGGTTGCCGCCTTCTCCACTGTCTCAGTTGTCCTCTTTATATTTCTCCGCCCGTAGCTTGTCCATACACAGAATAGTGAGGTGGAACATGGGCGGCCCCACTTCTGCAGTGAAGTGGCCGTAAAAGGGGCGATTGATTTTTGCATGAATTAATATGATGGTGATGTGTGGAGTTCATTAACGAGCCACCGCAGACAGAATCAAGAGTGCTTAGAGACATTAATGGAATATCTTACTTCGTGTAAATATTCATGAGCTCTCATCTTTTCTTCTTTTTTTTAATCTCCTCAGTGTGAAAAGTGATGAGAGCCTGTCCATTAGAGGACCTGCAGCCCATTGTTGGGATTGGCTACATTTCTACGGGATGGGGGTATCAAGACATCCGAGCATATCACCTGACTACAAAGCCATTGATTACAAATCTGGGATGGGAGAGCGTGTTGCACAGTCCCCTCGACGGGGTTTACGCACGGCGCCAAATAGCCAAACGCTTTTTTTGCCCGCACCCGTTCTGTTTCACATTTTGAATGCGCCGTATTAACAACATCTTAATGCCTTCCCTTGATTGATATGAGCCATTTATTTGTCTAACAGAGCATTCAGCCAACCCACCTGGAGGATAATTATCTCAACAATAATTTGTTCCATTGCCTAAGTTTCTACATGTGACGTTCCGACGCAGGCTCCACTTGTTTATCCTTAGCCTGCGTTGCCTGCTCCCCTACCGCTCGAAATGGTCACATCGCAGCCTTTTACCGTTTGAAATGGAGGCAATTATCTTTGTCTTATTAGCTTCTTGCGATCTTGTCGTTCATGCCGCGCCGAGAACAGGCGTGGCCGTGCCGTCAGGATCCAGTTGTTTCTCGTTTGTATGAAGCAAAATGCCAATTTGCTTTCATGGAAGTGACGGAAGACTTTGCTCAATTTATATTGCAAATTATGTAAATGCCTTGAGCTCACACGGCTCTTTCAGGTGATGGAAATTAATGGCGTCGAGCCGTTTGAAGCTTGAAATGAAATGAATTTCATTTGTCACCACTTGCCATTGATTTACGATCCAACGGATGATGTGTTAATTGAGGGATAATTCTTCACAATTATTGCACATTTGACTTGAAATGATGCTGGTTTTGCGATTGCTCACTCTGTCTGTCTGTTGTTCTGCCATGCAACCTGTCATCGGTGCTTGTCGGTGTGCTGTTGCTCACGCATCTATTTTAGATAAATACCATTTCGTGGTGACAATTTTGACTGCCAAATTTTTGACCAGAAGGGAAGGGCTATGGTTCGTGAGCTTTTTTTTCCCCCCTCCTCCATATTTGGTTACGCTTTAATGCTTTTATTCAAATGCACCCCATATCTTAGCCCGCAGCGACTTGAACATTTTCCATAAAAATGCAATTTTGTTTCCTTTGTTGTTTTTTTTTCCTCCGTTGGGTTGAGTGCTCAGTTGGGAAAGTCTGTGCAAACATATCAGTCCTGTCAAATGCCGTCGCACACTGTCACACTGCATTCACCACGAGGGCAAGGTTACTACCATCAGAAATATGATATCTTGTGTGTTAAATTACCAACACAGTTTTTAATGTGTCAGCGTCAATGTATGCAGTTGGGGTTAGGTTGAAATGCAAAAAGGTGATGTTTAAATGTGCAGGGGGATAAGCATAATCACCTCAAAAAAGCTCCCGTAGAATAGGAGAAAAAGGAAAAGAAGCTGATGGTTGCATTGAAAATTACAGGAAGTCTTACTTGATTTTTTCCTTTTTTTTAGTGGAGGGTGCATTCAGTGTTTTGCCACCGTTCAAGAGAAGATTGCTTTGAATA
Organism: Hippocampus abdominalis; assembly: GCA_018466805.1. Classification (NCBI taxonomy): domain Eukaryota; kingdom Metazoa; phylum Chordata; class Actinopteri; order Syngnathiformes; family Syngnathidae; genus Hippocampus; species Hippocampus abdominalis. The sequence goes on from CM031707.1 coordinate 19,617,733, forward strand.
AGCGACCTTGTCGAAAAGGTAAGACGTGTGTGTGTGTGTGTGTGTGTGTGTGTGTGTGTTTGTGTGTGCATGCAAACTCCTCACAGGAAGGCTGGAGCTGGAATCGAACCCTGCACCTCTGCACTGTGTGGCGGACGTGCTAACCAGTCGGCCACCATGCCACTTGTATATATATATATATATATATATAAAAAAATAAAAATAAATACAACTACACACACACAGTTGTATTTATTTTTATTTTTTTTAAGACAAAGAGACAGAGACTCTATGTACAATCTAAAGAAAACAATACAAGTGAATTCCAAAGCAAATAGTTTTGACTGGCAGTCCAAGGTATTGCTTTAATTTTGCAGTCATATTGTAAGTAGTGCCCCTGTAACATTTGAAAAGGCTGGGCGGGTTTACAGTATTTTGCTTACCAAATTCACATTTGAGAGAATAAACAACATGAGTTAAAGCCATTCAAAGATTGTGGGCACACTTTGGACCTGCGTTTAATTGACTTTGTTGCGTTTAGTGCCTGCTTTGAAATGTCATTTCTTGATATCAGCATCCAAGGGAAATTGCCATGTATTAGTGGCTAAGCTTCTCATTCAGTGGCATTTACAGCCGTCTGTTTTTCAATGCATTTATAAGACTTTGATTCGGCAAAGCTCTTTCATCGTTTATGCCTAGGTTGGAACATAATAAACAACTGTAGCAAAAGTGCCTCGCGGGGGTGATTCTGGCAAGAAAGTGAAACGCTTCTGTCACTTGCAGTGTTGTTGCTGCACTTTAAGTACCTTCATCAATTCTCTCGGCTGCCGTTGTGTAAAACCCGAACAGGCGGCGCCAACGCGTGGCACTTTGGAAGCTGAAATGACCGTCTCACAAATATCAAGCAGACTCAAGCAAAAAATGAAAAACTTGCCACGGAAGGATGAAAGGGGCCACTTTTTCACACATGCTGAAGTCAGTCAAGAAAGCAGTTGTATTTTGTTTGCATTGTCGAGTTCATTTCATCAGCTTTCTGTTCAAGTAAGAAAATAGTTTTTGGGGGTGGCCGACAGTCCTCGATCTGCACTTCACAGCAGCCGAATCCCAAACCCCAAAAAGAACAAAGTGTAGTGAGGTGAACATTTTTCAGTCACTTGAGGATCTTTCATGTGACGTCTTCAGAAATCAGCACAAATTGGAGGAAACTATTTTTGACTCTAAAATTTGAATTTTCTTTATTCAGTGTTTTATTCTTTTAATCATAAATTGTTCTTTTTTTACCTTCAAATATATAGAAAAGTCCAACTGTACACCCTAACTAACCTTGCAGGCCATGACAAACGTCTTGTTTATTTTTGTATTTATTTATTTTAGTTTGGGGGCGGGGAGGGGGGGGGGTTGTCAAGTCGCTAGCTGTCGCAAAATGGATGGGTCGCGCATCCGCGATTTGAACTCCGTTGGAGTCCAAAAAAAAGAGAGTAATGCCTGCTCATGAGTGATTTCTCCCTTTTTGCATTGTGTCTGTGAAATACTCAACGTACAGGAAACAGCTGACCACACAGCCCAACAAGCTGTTTTGTAATTTCTTCTGCTCTTAGCGGTTGACAAACAAAACGACGACAGCACAATCTATTAATCGAAGAAACACTTGTAAGGAAATGTTGCCAAAGAAAGGCTCAAGCCGATCTGCTGTGCAATTTGTAACAACCGGGACTGGGTTTTCACCTGACATGTTTTTCTGCAGCTGAATGCATGGCGTCCCCTCGCGTTGCGCTTCACACTCGGTTGCTACGGTCAACCGCACGTGATGTGCAATCACATCAACAAGTTGAAGTTCAGGTGACGAACTTGTTTCATTCATAGCGCCCGTCGGTTTGTGCAGGCCGCTCGAGCTCCCCCTCGAGCAGCCACAATTTGATGTCACGCTCCCTTTGGAGTTGATGTGTTTTAGATTTCTGCAGCTTTTTTGGGGTGGGGGGTGGGTTTGTGGTTTGTAATGTTTGCTTCCAATTTGTTGCTGTGATTGCAGCATTTCTTTCAAATGTTTTTTTGGTTTGCATCATTCCTGTGTTTGTTTTTGTCTGTTCATGTTTGTATTTTTTGGAGGGGTTTGCAGCATTTTTTGTTAGCGGCCTAACATTGCAAAATCATTGCCATGACATAAAAGATCCAAATACATGTCGTGCATTGAAACTGAGACTTCACATAGAAGTATGGAATAATCCAGAGAAAACATTGTCACTAGACTCAGTGTACATAAAGCCATTCTGAGTTTATTGGTGCCATCAAATTTTCGACTGGCTGACAGTGCATTATACAGCCCACATTATGAATGGACGTTATGAAAGAGAGTCGTGATGATGTTTTACACCAGAGGTTTCCAAGAGCATTAAATAAGCAAAAAGGAGTACTTTGAAGGTGGCCATTGCACGATTGCCATTGTGAGCGTGTCACCTGTCATCTTCCGAGGTCAGCGACCGCAAGTGTTTGCCACTAGCACTGTTGCAAATGTTCGCTCGGTGTAGACGGTGAAATTAAAAATGCTTCACTTGAAAGTAGATCCAACACAGATGCAACATTGGAAACCTGCAGTGTCAATCTAGCGCCACTTATTTGTTCAGCGGCGCAGTGTCCGCTAAACTCAGGTCATCAAAAGCATCCAAAATAGCAGCTACGCTGTCGCCTGCTGTTGTTGTTTTGGCTGTGCTGTCTTTGTCCTTGGCTAACACTTAACCCTCAACCGCATGTATTTATTAAATGTTTCAAAAATGTTGCTGTTTTGACCTAAAAAAACAACAACACATTTTTCAAGCAAAAAAAGAAACTGATGTTGCATTAACAAACAAACAAAAACATCTTTTTTTTTTCTTTTTGCATTTTCAGTTGCACATGGTGCTTTGCCAACCCCAGTCCCCCTCACCCTCCTCGCATCACTTGCTGCTATGTCTTGCAAGGTAGACTGAATGAATTGCATTTTTGGTGTATAGATGTCATCTTGCGGAACATTTCCTTTTGGGAAGGAAAATGTATTTGGTGAGCATCAATTTCCTTTTCTATCAGTATCGAGAAAAAAAACATTTACAATCTTGGTCTCACTCCTTGTGTACTGGTGAGGATGGGGGGAGGGGGGGGGGGATAATATCAAGCGGCCACCTGCAGCTGACCAGGTCCGTGTGCGATAGATTCCATCAGTGGAATGTTGCTAGTAGGTTGCCTTTGCTACTAAGTGATGAAAATGAAACGAATGATGACACGAACAATCACTAGTTAAGGTCAACGGTAAAAGCAACCGGACAAGGCTGAATCCTTTTTTTGTTTTGCTTTTTGTTTTTGGCTGTTTCAGTCCTGCCATTACTGCCGCTATTTCGTGTTGTTTTGAACCAAAACAATTTGCAAAGTGGGAAGCTTCGGTGAGTGTGTTTTTAATGAGCCCAAAGTCGGTTTCAAATATTGTATCTTGTCAAGTGAGGTTCGGAGTTTGCATGTTCTCCCAAGCATTAAAATTGTCTAGGTGTGAGTGTGAGTGTGAGCGTGGAGGTTGTTCCTCTGTGTGCCCTGCGATTGGCTGGCAACCAATTCAGGGTGTCCCCCGCCTACTGCCCGAAAAGCTGGGACTTAGTAGGATGAAGCTTCGGAAAATGGATGGATGGATGGATATCTTGTCAAGTGAGGATCTAAGATTAAACTCAGCCAAGACAAAAACTTTACTTTTGCTTTTATCTCAAGGTGGCGATGTGCTATACATTTGAAGTTATTGCCCAAAATCATCCCTTTTTTTTTTTTAAACAATTCAATGCAGGACATATGCAGGGAAATCTATTTGCAAAACAGTCTCGGCGACTAGAAAACCACAGGGCCAACGGTGCAACAAAAACTGGAATGACAAACGGCATTAGCTGAAACATTTCCATCCTTTGACAAGAATGTTATTGTTTACCTTCGCGTATGTCTCCTAATATGGCTCCCCCACCCCCTCCCTGTGAACGCTGGCCGCCGCCGAGGCGAGAGGCCCTCGAGGGGAGACACTTTCAGCCGCCACTTTGACAATGAGAAACAAATGTCACCGCTTGGCAAAAGAGGCCGACTTTGCTCGTCTTACAGTACTTTGGCTTTCCTTTGTGTTTGTCTGGTTGCGGCTCCCTCGTGTAACCGCTCTCTCTTGTGAGATGTCCTCTTGTGTGTTCCCGCTTGTCTTTCTTGCCGTTTTCCTCTGTCGTTATTTGTCTCGATCTCTCTATTGATCCCTGTCCGTGGCCTGGTGTTAGCTATGTGGAGATTGACTGATGGCTCTCTTGTTTGCTGTGTTATTTAGTAGAAAGCGGGGGAGCATTAGGGGGGGTGGGGGGGGGGGCTGTGCTCTCGAAGTAGCTGTTACTTCCGCCAAGGCACAACACATTTTAGCTACAAGTCATACATCCCGGCGAAAGCTCTTTCTCTTCATTATGGGAGTGCTTCCAGGGTCCAAATGAAGCGTCACCTTCCAAAAGAAATGCAACACTAATCTGTTGTTGTTGTCCTTTCTTGCTTCAGATACACACAGGCGCTCTTGGTACAGATTAAGAGTTTGGTTAATCTCCGAAACACGGTTTGGGGTTTGAATTGCGTTTGAAACATTGGGAAACGTTGGTTTCGGGTCAAAGTGTCAAAGGCAAGCCCCGCTAAAATATGACCGATCAGGTCCCGTTGCTGTCCGTGGAGGACACGATTCCTGGCTTTTGGGCAAAGAGGTCAGCAGCCTTTATCAGGCAGAGGAAATCGGGATTTATCAGATGCATAGTCTTTCTTTTCCCCAGCTGGTGGAGGTGGATGGCAACCTCACTTCAATCCTAAAATCCTCACGCTTATGATATTTGCCCAGCATTATCTGTGCCTGCAGATGAATGGGAGCGCAGAACACGTGGAATGTAGAAGGTCATACAAGCGTGATTTACACAGTGTTGAGCCGGAGAATCCCTGGGAAAATACTTGGTCCGGGATCAAACGGACACCGCGCAATATGTTCATAACACCAACCTTTTAGATTCATTAATTTTACTTCTCACCCCTCAAATCGGGCACCAAACGGACACTTATGAAATCCGTGAGGATAAATGTCTTTTTTGTCGTCAGGCCTGTTTTTAGGGTGCATCTGGGAGACACAAAAGGTCTTTGTCGTCAAAAAATTAAGCTTGGACTCGAATGGCTTGAAGAATGGCTTGTGAATTGGGACAAAAATATTTGTGGAAAAGTGTTGCATGACATTTCAGCTATTAATCTTTTTTTTTGGGGGGGGGGTTGCTGCTACTTACAATTTTCTAAGATGCTAAAAGCGTGCAGGCTTTTAGATTTTGTTTTGTATTTTTAAAAAATGCTGCTGCGCTTTGTAATGCACATTGCTGTGATTTTTTTTTCAGAAGACTCTTGTATTTTATTGAAGTCGGGAACAAACTTATTGTAATGGTCAATATAATCGCGATATGAAATGTTATCTGAAGTCCCGATATAACTTGGTGGTTCCACCATTTTTATTGATTGATCTATTTAATTTCTGGAAAAGACAGAACATGTCAATCCATCCACCATATCGACTGAAGTGGCAACAGACCCGCTGCATGGGTTTCCCTCACAAATGATGCTGTTGTATCCACTTGTTTGCTTTTAACTGAAAAACGAAAGCGACAGTCGGTAAAGTTGACTGTGTTGTGAGAGGCAGATGGCATTTGCCTTGATTTGATGTTGACGAACATGTGGGAGGTCTCGAGGTCACTTTCTGAGAACAGGCGGATAACGCTCGCCAACACATTTTCAGCCAGAGATTTGCAAACACCGTCAAGGCACGCCCATGACGTCGATCCACCACGAAACGCGACACGTTGTGCTGCTGTGTTTTTGGTTGCTCACCTCAAAATCTGTCGCAGAAAGCTCAGTGGCACGTCCACTCAATGCAGGGAAAGATGAAGGCAGAAACTAAGTGCAGCACTGAACACATCCCGTGCTGTGTGTGTGTGTGTGTGTTTTTAACATAAATACATCTATCTATCTATTGATCTCTCGATCGATAGATTCATTTCTTCATACCTAAAGCCCACTGTTAGCTGTCGAGGTGCATTTGAACTTGAGCCGCTTTTAATTAGAAGTGAGATATTAGCATTTGGTTGGGCTTTATGTGGGGTGAGGGGATTGGGCAGTGACGGTGCCTTCATTAGCCAGCTTCTCTGTGTAACGAGTGCCGTCATTAGCTGATGGAGGGGATTTGCTCCAGTTTTACCTTGAAAGGCACATCTTTTAAATACTTGCAAAGAATAAGGCATGTTAATGGATTTCTTAATGAACAGAATCAAGATGCTGCATCTTGAAAATGTGAGTGCATTTCTGATAATTTGGATCGGCCGCTGTCTTTTTAGTTGAGTTTTTGTCCCCTTTTATCCAAGACGTGGGGTGGGGGTGGGGGGGGGGGCTGGATGGGGAATTAATGAGACACTGGCAATTAGTCACAAAACTCAACCTTGTAGCAGATAGTTAAAACGTGATTTTTATAATAGTTGAGTTTCTGTGTGATTTGCAAGGAAGGAAGTAGTATTAAAGCTATGGAGTGATTGAATTGAAACACTCCACATTTACGTAGCAAAGAAGCCTCACAGGATAAACGTGACGGCACAAATGTCGACACCAAAGCGCATGTGGACTCTCAGCGGTGATGACAGTCAGAACTGTGGTGTGGTCCCCCCCCCCACCTCATGATATGGAAGTCACTCTAAGCCTTTGACGCTGCCTCCATTCTCGAAATCATGCATGAAGTGATTTGTATTTTATTGATGAGTTTTTGAAGTGGCAAGTGTGGGAAATTGGATCTTTGATCTCCTGGAGTTTGGGAAATATATTCTGAGTGTGTTGAGCTCTCCAGGTAAAATACCCCCATCCAGCCAGACTCTCTCATGACTGAGACGGAGCTGTCATTTGGAAGGAATATTAACCCCCCACCCCCTGCCCCCCGCTCCTCTCTTTTTTTTTTCCTCTTTCACAACACATTTAGGTATTTGTTTTGGATGTTTTCACTGACTGTACATGGTCATTACCGTTGTTCATTACCATAACCGGGTATTTGTTTTCGACTTCAACCAATCACTTTGATATGCTAATTACAATGTAATTTAATTTGAGCCCCGTAATGATGATGCTGTTATTATGGACATAAATGATGCAGTTAAACTGAGTGTAATCTCATTTGCATACTGTACATGCCAGTAAATTAAGCCCTTTCCTGTGTTGCTTCAACTTTAATTTTCCACTCCTTTTCACACGGCATCCCTCAGCCCGCCGTGCTTAATAGGAGACTAGCTTGTTTGATGTCGACAGCTGCTTACCGCACTAAATCTAGTCACAATATGAAGTCCATAAAACCTCCTAAGTGCTTTTTTAAGCAGTTCCTATTAATAAGCCAGCAAGCTCTTCATACTTTGCGCTGACAGCAACGCGTGCTTGGTCTACTCGCGAACTTGTCCAGAAAAATCAACGGGTTCGATTCATGTACTCTGTGTGAAGTACCGTATTTTCTGCATTAAAAGGTACACTGGATTATGAGGCGCACCTCCAATGAATGGCCTATTTTGTAATTTTTTTCATATGTTGGACGCACTGGATTATAAGGCGCAATCTACAATGTATCCACTAGATGGAGCTACGTTCCTTCCGTTCGACTTGAGAGGCGTTCATGACCGCCTCCAAAAAACGTAAATTAATGTTTACTTCAATCAAACTACGAAAATTGAAAATGCATCAAAACAGAAAATCAATCGAGGAATCACTAAATAAATTCTATAGCCCCTCTACAGAATTTATATTGGATTTCCTTGAGCGATCAGATGTCAGTAAAATGTAGGAGACTGGACTGTCTCAGAAGTGTTTCTTATTTATTCCTTTGTTGTGTACTGTATTCACAAACGAGGAAATCACAAAATATTTTCTGTCGGGGGGCTATAGAATTTATTTTGTGGATTTCCTCCCTTAATTTTCTGTTTTGATGCATTATTTTCAATTTTCGTAGTTTCATTGAAGGAATCGTTCATTTACGTTTTTCGGAGGCGGTCATGAATGCCTCTCGAGTCGAACAGAAGAAGAGAAGGCACGGAGACAGACAAAGACGTACCTGTATTTGTTGAGGCTGTGAAAACCATTAATAAAGTGCGTTTTAAAAAAACAACACCACAGCTCTCCATTTTTACGAACTGCGACAAAGACTTATTTAATAAAGCAGCGACACAGTTCACTGAAACAACAGCAAGGTATCACATTGCAAGCATGTCTCCAGCAAGGAGCCATTTTGGGGGTCGACATATTACCGTAATGACCATACACAAGGCGCATCGGATTTTAAGGCGCGCTGCGAACTTTCAAGAAAATGGATGACTTTTCGGTGCGCCTTATAGTGCGGACGATACGGTACTTTTTATTGATGTAGTCACCACAGAAGGGAAGCCAGTACCAATTTTTCAATCATCATACTTAGGGCTGGAAACGACACACCAAAAAGCATGGTTCGGCACCGACCTTCATTTCAACCTCCTCCTCAGTTAAAATTCGGGATAGAACACCAAAAAACAGGCAAACAATAGCATGGCTTGTCTATTTTGTAAAGAGGGACAGTTGACTTTCAGTTGACTCCTTAGGTCGCAGTTCAATGATCGACTTTGCGATCGTGTCATCAGACTCATGCGACGTTGCGCGCATTTCTGGTGCTGAGATTCAATGAACGTCAATGTGGTTCACGCGTTGGTTACCCTACTTCTCCGGTGTGCGTGAATGAAGTCACCTGCATCACCGGGAACACCCGCAGTCAAACGCTAGCGAATACAGCCAGTCGCAACGCTCGCAATGGATTTGGTGAGCATGTCGCATTCGGGGCCACCTTGGACAGGCATGACAACTGGTCACCACTTGGTGGAGTCTTGGCTCCGATAGCGAAGGAAGTTGCTGGTCAAAAGTTCCGATTCTGTGGTCTGACAGTAAACAGGCACCTGCTGCTCACAAACCCTCCCATCTGACTGCGTAGTATACAAAGGATTAGTTCGAGTGAGCCAGGAAGGTCTTCACAGAAATGTGAAAGATTCATCAGCTGTTATCGCAAACGCTTGATCTCAGTTATTGCTGCCAAGCAAGGCACAACCAATTATTAGGTTCAGGCTGCAATTATTTTTTTCCTCATAGGGCCAAACATACATACATGTATATTTTTTAATTAATACAATCATCATTTGGAAAGAAAACCAGCTTGATGAACTGCAAGTTTTAAGTGAGATCAATGTGCATGAAAAGAATATGGCAGAAATTAGGAAGGGATGGAAATACTTTTTCACAGTATTGTCCTTCCGGATGCTTTCAGATAAGGTCTTATGGAGGGAGGAAGGTTTATGGACCAGACCGGTATCACAGACTGGGAATCCTCCAGCCTTTTCATATCATCAAGAATAGTATTTTTTGCCGGACAATTTTCTGTTGGTCTCTAATTGGCCACATAAATCTCGTCAGTTGAGGGTGAGAAATGTTTCAGTGTCACACAGCGTAATCTTCACCCTTATTTACCAATTCATTAAGATTCATTGATGCAGGCTCGCTGAGAGGAAATGACAACATAAATCAGGCCCCCAACATAATGACCCTAATCAGTTGGGAATTGCAGAAAATGTCATGATGAACTATGTCCCTGTGTTAGTGCCACTGTATATTGTCGCTTGACTGCTTTATGAGTGGGACGCATCCTCCTGACAAGGGCTGCATTTAAAAGAAAATATCATATAGGAAAGAAAAAAAAGAGAGAAAAAGTTGTTCAATAACTGACACCGTTAAAAGGCAGAAATCCTCTTTTGTCTTTTATATCTTTTGATAGTTTGTCCTTCACCCTACGCCTGCCTGCCCTGATTGTCTTCCATCTACCCTCTTTGTCCATTCTCGGGGAAGTTTTGGCTTTTGAAATAATAACATGCTTCATCGGCTTAAAATGAGTCTGGTGGATTGTTGAAGATGATTTGTGATTTCCGAAGGCAGTGGTGGCGTAGGGGAGTCATAAACCGCTCCCACACCAATGAAGTGATCACAATTAGATGCCTCATTGAAAGTTAACGTGTTTCAATTGTTTGAGCACTCTGACAGATAGTCGGTCATTGTTGGGAGGTGGTTCCCGAACCAGTTTTGAGCCTAAAGGTTTATGTCCAAGTCATCATTAGCGTTCAAATACGGCATATGTTTGCTTTTATTGTTGTTATTCTTATTGTTGTAGTCAGTTACAGGCAGTTCGTCACGTGTTCCGCGGTCACGGGACACCATGGGTAGTAGATTAGCTTGGGAGTTTGCCATGCCGGAAATCCAGCGAGCTAGTGGCTGTCACGCGCTTGGTCTGCGGCTTGTGATGGGCTGAGACAAGATTTGGACTCAAGCAACCAATTGCGCTCAAATATGTTCATGTCATTGCATTGTCCGCCATGTACAAAACTAGCTTTGAGCCCAATTGCACCAAGATACGGGCAGTTCCATGACTACAACTGGTTAGTGAGCGCGTTGGCTAAACATCAGCTAATATTGAGCAGTCATGGCCTCCATGGCAGTGAATGAACTACAATTGTGACGAGTATCTTTAACACGAGCGAATGGAGCACAAGTAGTAATGAACAGGAGATAACTGCTGAGCCACGTTAAACTGAGAAGCTATCGTTAATTGTCACTCAGGCAACATCAGAATTAATATTAATGCAAAAGCACAGTATCCACTCAAGTCTCGCTGTAGCCGCATTCTTACAGTGGAGAGGAACCAAACCATGTCTGGAGAGATGCGCACGGGACAATTTGAAAATTGGAAAAGAATGAATACCTTAAGTTTCATAGTAGAGTGCTCAGTTTCGATTTTGACTTTTGATAGCGACACATTTGATCTTCTTTTAGTTATTTTTATGAATTCAACTTTGGTAATGTACCGTATGACCTAACATGTCTGGTAGTGTTCCCATTCTGGAAGCAAATTTGCCACGACATTATTGTTTGTTGAGCGTTTTAGATATCATATCGAATACATCACAAAAAAAGATGAGCTCTCACTATTTTTTCACTCAAAATTATTGAAAGAAAATTATCAAAGAAATATTTGTCTTTCTGGTGGTGTGTGCTAGCTTTTCAATATTTTGGCTGATACCCAAATGTTCCTGACAAAATCAAAATGCTGAATGTTCCTGAGAGACGAACATAGAGGTTGGCATCTCTGTGTGCCGTGCATGGCGGCCAGGCCAATACCGATTGTTCACAGTCCGAAGGAATGTACGCTTAGTGCTTCGAGTAACCGGAATAATTGCTTTCGCCAAGCTTGACAACTTCCTAATCAAACACATTTGGCTCCTTATTGTGATCTTTTGTGGTGTGCTCCTGTGCTGCTGATCCTCCAAAGAAAAAGATTTGGTTACTCATCATCAGCTCACACAGAAGACATTTGTCCCAAAGGACAACAGTTATCATAATATTGTCCCTACTTTAGAGGGGAACACAATATTAATTAGACAAGTTCGCTAAGGCTAACCTTGGTTTTCCCAAGAAAATGTATTTGACATATTTCATCTCTACAAGTTTGCATTCCCACACCCTTGGGAAGACTCCTTACATGTTAAGATGATTAGAACTATGACACACATTAAGTACTGTTAAAACAATAAGTAGCTATCCAGATCCCAAAGGACGGTGACGGACTGGGGGAGATGTTTTTTTTTTCTTTGCTAATGTTACTTTGCAGGTCTAATTGGTTGAATCAGCTTGAGGGAAGAGGTCTGCGTTTGCCTGCGCATTGGCCTTTTGGTCAGAAAGCAGATCTCCCATTTCAGCATGTCTGTCCTCTGGTTGCCATGTTCGCGGGGCACGAGCCACATTCGAGCAAGATTCTCAAAGTCAAATGAAGGAGAATTGCTGAGAAAATGTGTGGGGAACATCTCCTCAAAGAGCCTCAAATCCCAGACTTACCATTCCATTCATGTACAACCAGATCTAAACTCATTAGACGTTCCTATTTACTTACTCTCCATGCGCCCTAGTTGTCCTAAAAATATCATGGCCTGCCTTACTTTGCGACATTCTGTCATCGTGTGGGCGCAGTGGGCCTTGTTGCTGAGTTATTGTCTGTGCAGAGACAAAGTGCTGCGTGTATAATGCTCCTTAGTTTCTTATCTCGAGTCTGCGTTTTGAAATCATGCGCATCATGCTTGTGCTTTCTAACGCTTGATATTTAGGCAAGTGATTTTTTTTGTTTTGTTTTTAACTCCTCTTTAGGTACGCCTTTGTATAATCAGCTTGACACATACCTGTTAAATACCAACGTTATTATGATTTGAAAAAAAAAGAGAGAGAAAAAAAATCATGACTGTAACCTATAATCTGTCGATTTCATTTGAAGTCCCGCCGACTACACCGAGAGATCCGTCGTCTATGTCCCACTCAATCGAATCACTCTGGACGCTGCGCGGCTTTCCTGCCCTTACAATATACAGCATACACCTTTTGTTTTAGAACAATACTTACCAGTGGCCATATTTATAATTTCATATTGGTGAAATAACGAAAGCATGTGGCCAAAATGCAGCGAGCATGACGGACCGCATCAGGTGTCGGCTTTTCGTAATTTCTTTGTCGTCACAATCTGACGGTGCAAAGCAATGCCTACTGAGAGCTTCCACAGCATCAAAGTAATTTCAGTTTTCAAAAGTATCAGCTTGGAGGGGAAAAAAAATCCAAGGCAACAAATGTACCGTGAAACACATTGGAAAAAAGTCATTATCAAGAACAAGTCACATTCCGAAGAAATGGATGTCCCTCCAAAATTGATGAAAAGACCAGTAGAAAATTTGGTCAGGGAGGCTGCGAAAAGGCCGACAGCCACATCGAAGGAGTCCTGGCCCGTTAGAATGGGTTGCTACAATAACAATATCGGCAATGTGCAATGAGGACGTGCGCCGCCAAAACTTCACTTGTGTCTGGATTTAATCAGTGCGTGTTACTTCGCCAAAATCTCTGCCCGGCGATGTCTCTGTCTTCATGATGTCAGTGTCGTGTGATTGTTGTCCCGCTGCACGTCATGGTGTCGGCTCCGATATCTGTCTTGTGAGGCCAGCTGGCATTTTGAAAAAGACCTCCATATGTGGGTGGGACTTGTCTTTAAAAACAAAACAAAACAAAAACATGATTCATTTGGAAGTCGTTTTTCTGTGTGCGTGTTTGTGTGTGTGTGCGTGCGTGCGTGTGCGTGTGAGAGCCGATCAGATTTGGGACCCGCGGTGTAAACAAGACTAGAAGGACTTTCTACTGGATCTCATGCATGGGATTCATATCAGCCTCTTCTCAGTGTCTTCTGAACGAATCTGTGTGTTTGCCGCTCTCTTTTGTTGTTGTTTTGATTTGGGGGACCACTTTAAAAGAAAGAGTGAAAGGAAACCAAGTGGATTTTTTTTTTTTAAATAATCAGATGAACTCTGAGTTGTGCGACGATTCTCTGCAACTGTGATGGTGTTGCAGTTCTTGCTCCTCTCCTCACTCGATTTTTGCTTGACGACTCTCCGTTCGTGTGCGTCATGTTTTTGTCGTCACTGCTTGTTAGTGCAGCACTAGCGCGGCTCATCCCACCATCGGCAAATGACTTTTGTTGTTTTTACAACAAGTGTACTTGGAGGAATCTGATTCTGACGTTGAGTCTTAGCTCAGCACTTGTCAGGTTGCTGTGTGCATTAAAGGTAACTTGCACCAAACGATCCACTCTACTATTTTGGACTCCTTTTATTGTCCTCGCCAGTATTTGACATGATAAACGTTGTGGGGGTTTCTTTCAAGCATATGTTTTTTTGGTGTCTTTTTTTTTTTCACAACTCCTTGCTGTGATGTTGTAATGCAGTGAGTGACTCGGAATGAAACTCGAGGGTCATTTGACGTACGGGATCTATTGTTGTTTCCTTGAACCCATCGTAGTTACTGAATAATTAAACAGAGTAAATGTTTAACACGTGTTTGCAAGTTCCCGCTGTTGTGTTGCGATGAGCCACTGTTTACCGGGCCTGCGAGAAACACTCGCTTACCCGGCCCGGCTTTGTCAAAGATTATGCCGCCACGGGAGAGCGCTTGGTTGACTGCACACCCCAGCGGCTGTTTCTCCATTAACGCCTTGCTGAGCAGGTGCGACACACACACACACACACACACACACACACACACACACACACACACACACACACACACACACCGGCGTGTCGAGGCTTCAGATGTCAGAAGAATCACTTTTTGTTGATCTTGACTTCTGCCTCGCTGTTGATTCTAGCCGGAGCTGCATCTGCATCAACAATGATTCCCTAAAGATACTCCCCCGCATATCTGGACCTGTTTACACTCGGCCTTCCGCTAAAGCCTCGGAGGGTGTCAGCTGATCACTCCACCTGGTTAATATTAAATGACACTTGCAAGGAGAGGTGTTTGTTCAAAAACACAAAAACCCGCTTCTCCTGTTTACCGAGGCCCTAACAGCAATCATTTCTTCAACACGCCGCTGCTTTTTGAGTGTGGGCCGTCTCCTCATCGCCCCCTTTTTCCCGTCCTGCTTTTCTTTTTGGCACATTGAGATCTCGAGTCGGGGTGAAGTCAGTGTTTGTGCTGGAATGGCGGGCAGGTGTCATCTTTTGCAGCTACGTAAATCCAAGAAGTACTGCAATAATGATTGCTAATTGTTGGTCATTTCTCAACTCACCACGGATTTCTTCGAGCAGTTTTTTCTTTTTGTTTCCCCACTCTGTGAGTTGTCCGCCATGTGTTTTGTGTAGGTCAGGCGACTTTTCCCAAGAATCGGGAGCCAAAATACAGCAAAACATGGATCTTCTTTCAAAATCCTTGAGAAAGATTCTGTTGTCGCACCTTTAGTACAGTTTGTTGTGTTGTCTAGACGAGCAACCAAGCTGAACCCAAAGAACTCGAAAGCGACTGACTCCCCTTTGTCCCCTCCTTTGTGTGTCCTTATCTCACTCAAGAATTGTGCTCTTGTTGTGTGCTTGTGTAAACAAGGATTGTGTGAGAACTCGCTGAATTGAAGCAGATGGCCGCTGGGGCTTGACTGTCATCTTGTGTTTTTCAGGAAAAACACAAGATGGAGAAGGGTCAAAAGCGCAGCTGTGCAAGCCAAGCCTACCTTGAGTGGATTCCGGTCTTGCTCGAGATGTAGAATTCTGAGAGGCCGCGACCAGGATTAGATTTTGACGGGGAAAGAAAGAAAACAAACTTTTTACGAGAGGAAGAAGCAGCAGCAAGGTGAATGAGAGTCGGACGCTTTCTCTTAACCTTCAGCCTGTCGTCGCAGCTGGGAGACACAGGTGACACATTTGCTATGTTTCTCATTCTAAGGGAGGTTGCGGACATCCGCGATATCAAATTTGAGGGGCCGGAGCTCCATATGAGGATTGAACCTATCCGGCAAAAAATAAATAAAACAAATTTGAATTTGGTTTTCAGATTAGAGAAAATCAAGATGAATAAGGCGAAATGGGATTTGGGACTGGCCGTGTTGTACTCGATGACATCATATCAGGCTCTTCCGAATGTTTCTTACGAATGTGCATTTTGGTCATGTCATTTATATCGTTGTTATGCTTTATAATAGGGTCAAGGGATAATAGTGCAGATTCTAAATTATGTCACAACACCAGACTTTGGAGTATCGTTTCTATTGGCTGTGATGAAACATCGTATTGGGAAGCACGTCTTCCCCGGTGCTCCGAAAAACGTACAGCACAGACGTGACACTGAAGTGAATCAAATCTATGCCTTTTCATTTTCTGTGGGGAAACTGTGTGTTCAACAACCCCAAGTTGAACACGCCACTCTTGCTTTTAAATGTATCAAATGCGAATGTTCAACAGCAGTTATCGATAGCAACACGGTTGAAGCAAAGCACCTCTCCCCTTGGCGAGTTCAAAGGTTTTGCAAAAGTGTTACTTTTCAAAAAGGAATATCACTTGGCAAGTCTTTCAATGTGTGTAATCGTTTTTCCACATATGCGGAATTTGCAAAAAGCTCAACGTTTACCTGTGTAGACGTCGCTAGCCATAATTTCAACCTTGCAAATCTGGTTTTGGGATTGTCCTTCATTGTTTGTTTTTGGAGCAGGAATGCCCGTGTTCAGTAACGGCACCTTATATTTTCTGGACACCTGACTTCTAATTACTGCTGCACAGCAATGTTGACAAGGACCAAAGTTTCTGAAAAGTGCATGGCTGTCCCTTGAGATAAGTGAAACTAAAGACGCAGGATAAAGAAACAGGCTGGGCCGTTATCGACGGCAGAGTTACTGCAGGTCCAGGAGGCGGCGGCACTCTCTTTGCTTTTTCTCACATCAACATTGTTACAGCAGTGCCACTCTTATGCCTGCTTGATATTTTTCATGGATAAAAGCCTTTTTCCATGTTAGATCTATTTTTTTTTTGTTCCTGTGTTGCATAAAATTAATGAGAGAGCAGTTGTGTTTGTCAATTCAAGTAAATGAATTGGGCATTCACTTGAGCTGTCCTTTCGTCAATTCTGGTTCCAAGTACGTGTGTGTTCCTATGCATCCTTGTAGCCTTTTATGGCGAGGCTCTAGTTTTGTCGGCATTAAAAAATGTCTGGTGGTCATTCTCTCGATTACTGGTGGAGGTGCTTCAGGATGCATTTGTAAATGTCCATCCATTCATTTTCTGATCCGCTTTATCCTCACAAGAATCGCAGGGGTGCCGGAGCCTATCCTAGCGTTCCTTCGGGCAGTAGGCGGTGGACACCCTGAACCGTTTGCCAGCCAGTTGCAGGGCACACAGAGATAAACAAACATCCACGCTGACACCCACACCGCGGGACAATTTAGAGTGCTCACTCAGCCTGCCATGCATGTATTTGGAATGTGGCAGAAAACCGGAGTACCCGGAGAAAACCCACACAGGCTTGGGGAGAACATGCAAACTCCACAGCGGGAGGTCAGAGCTGGAATTATTGGAATTACCTCTGCACTGTGAGGTCGAGGCGCTAACCACTGGACCGCTGGGCCGCCATTTGTAAATGTACAACATTCTATTATAATTCGGTAACATTTTGCATTGTAGAGTACTAGTGCACATAATAGATTTTTAGGAATTGACTCCCCACAAAAAGTTCTCTCCTTGCATATGCTGGGAAAAAAATCTGCACCTGTCAACCTAAGTGTGGTTGATTTAAAGGCATCGGGTCGTTTCGCTCAAAATGTGATATCTTTTGTTGTGCTTTAGGAGAAGGAAAAAGTGTGCAGTGGCCTGTAGATGGAGTTGTTTGTCGATGTGGCCCCATGCCGCAGTGTTCCTTTTTTGCTCCCTGCCTTGTTTAGAAAATCCCATTATGGAGGGAGTCAATGCCAAACTGGAGGGGTTAGCTAGGTCAACATCTGTCTCGAGAGGGAGTTGTCTCAGCCGAGAGAACGGGGCCTGCAGGCCGGGCTCGGGCTGTTCAGACAGGCCTCCAAGTGTGTGTGTGTGTGCGTGTGTGTGTGTGTACGTGTGTGTGAGGCAGAGGGAGAGAGAGACACATCACTGAACCAGCACTGGCCACTCTCTCGGCTCGGTCGGCCTTTGTAGTAGATGCAGCCACAGTGTACTTAATTTATGTTGGGTTGTAAGTTCATTGCGGCTCTCTAAAGATACTTCCTGAAAAAAAAAAACCATGACCTAAATAGAAACGTGCTGCTTATTTTTCTTGAAATGACGCGACACTAGAGATGACTATCTCACCGATGCTTTTCACATATTCCCTTTGACAAGTTGTCAACCTCAATTTCCCGTCTGTCAGCGTGAGTGTCGAGGTATGTCTGTATCTTGTGTGGACCCGCCTCTCGAGAGAAAGAGATGCACTCTGTCCAAGCCGCCGAGTCGAGATTAACATACGGGAGGCCCTCCCATGACACGCCTTAAATGTAACCTCATAAATCTGCGTTTAGTTCCATTTTCTCTGGCTTTCATGACGAGGCCTTGTGTTTTAAAGGCAATTATTCAGTTTCAAATAAATAATTCATCAGGCAAGTCAATTTGCTTCTGCCCGACTCGGTCGGCTTCATTAACCTGGAATTGGGAGGCTTGCTGAGTTGCGCCAGTGTGGCTTGCAACCAATGCCCAACAAGAGATGCCAAGCATTGTACTGATTACAAAATAAATGAATCAATAAGCAAAGGTGTTGATGCCCAGTGTCACCAGAAACGGGTGTATCATCTACCGAATGTGTCTTTTCACAGTTTTGTCTCCAATCATGGCCCCTTACAGCTGAAACGTTGGCAAACAGCTGCGTGTGTGTTCTCTCTTTCCCGATTTTGCACATGCAAGCAAATTTGTTGTTCGGTTTGAGTTTGAACGACAACATTCTCCCCCAATGTCTCGTTGGAACGATTGAGATTCCAAACTGTGTCGCGGTGTTAATTGAAGAGCCCTGGAGAATTGCCCTGTTTTCGCTCAACCTTGCAATAGACGTTTCTCATGGAGCTCTTTTGGCACGCCTCGCCGAGTCGCCCTGGTTCCCATTAAAAGGCCGTTGAGCAGCGGTTCTTCTGGGAGCCGCGCGAGTAAATATATCCATTTCCATAGAACGTGTTTTGTTTTGGAGGGCCAGTGTTTTCTTGGGCTCCTCTGCATTAACTCAAGTCGGGCCGTGTTCCTCTCGGTTATGTTCACCCCCCCCCCCCCCCCCCCGCCCCCCTCTTAGAGCAACTGTATTTATACTTCTTGATGGAGAACACAAACAAAACCCCGGTTTGACTCCATAGTTTCCATACCAGGGCAAGAAGAACAAACAAGACACAGGCGAGCAAAGGCATGGCAAGGAGATCTGCAATAAAAGTGAAATGGGAAAGGAAGGATATGACAGATGTTTATATTTTGTCCTGGAGTTGTAACACAACCTGATTGCTGTGTTTTAACAGCTGTTTGACCTTGTCTCTCTCTTTGTCTCTCTTTCTCTCTCTCTCTCCCTCGCCCTCCCCTTGTCCCTCTTTTCCCTCCGCAAGTTTTGAAGTCATGATGCAAGAATCTGGGACGACGACGACAACTAATGGCGCGTTTCATCAAAATGGAAGCGCGAGCGCAGAGAAGGAACCCAAGGAAGGAGAAGGCAATAGCGCGACGCCCTCGGCGGAGGTGACTGCCGCTGATCTCGCGCATCTCCGGCAGCGCCAGGTAGAGCGGCCCGGCCCCTTTTTCACACCTGCCTTCACTTTATGAAGACATGTCATCAGCAGGCCCACGCCGCCTCTTTAAGTGCCAATTAATATTTCATTCGTCTTCAAAGTACATCTAGTACATAAACACATTACTATTATTATTTATGTATATTGAGGCACTTTTTGAATATTTGAATAAGGGGAAGTGCTTCTCTTGCTCTGTGTGATTGTGTTTGGTTGCAAATGTGTTTACCGTAGCATGCCGCCTGTGAATTTTTAAAATATTCATGGAGGTGTTCGGACATATTTTAAGTGTGTAGGTGCAAGAAGATTTTGTTGACAGTCGGAGGAGGATAAAAAAGTGACATTCATTGGAACGACAGCATTTCCTCTGTATCATTGTAAACAAACGTCGCACTCCAGGGAAATGCCACGCTCTGATGTGCTAACCGATGAGGTGCGGAGTGGCGCATCAGGGCGCTTGTCACCGGAGCCCAAAAACATTTTTACCCATCTCAGTTTAGAAGCGGCAAGACAGGCTCTTTCTGTTGGTGTCAGCGTTACGCGTGGCATGCGACACAGTGTTTCAGGAAACGGCGTTGAAAAGATCAGTGTGTCTTCTGCCATCTTGGTCTCACCGACAGGGCGACCCATGCTGTTGTCAGGAGCTGTTTGGTGATGATGCGCAGGCTGCGTGCAGCTGACTCTTGTCACAGCTCATCCGTCAACTTTTGCTCAGAGAGCGCGACAATACTGGAGAAGAACAACTGAGCGATAATTCGGCGTTGCGATTCAATTATCTTTCAGCGCAGTCACTCTGACGACAAAGTGAATGTGGTTTTCACAATCTGCTTCTCCAAGTCACTTGCTCGTGCATTTGTCAGGCGCTTCACTCTTATACCTGCTTAGGTTTAAGGTTTCTTTTGGGTTTTTTTTTTCTAGACAATGCTCGCTTGACTCGTACAGGCTTTAGGTTCACTTGGAGACTCTTCTGCTGAAGGCGCTGACAATGTAGCTGAGATTTTGGTATGACGTTCATCTTATCTCCTTATGAGTTCAAATAGGTTTAAGATTTCTTTTTTTTATTAGGCAATGGTCTTTTTTAGTGAAGAGGAAAATCTCCCACCTGACAGTTAATGCTTCAGCCTTCATCGGAGCTGTCAAGACTTCCCGGTGACGTGTTTTGAAAACAGATGACCGGGTCGGGAAACCTTGAAAATATGGCTCCCGGCTCCAATCCCCCGCAGCCATTGAAGCAATGTGTCCCACTTGTGTGGGAGCATGGAAGCTCCCTTGTCCCTGTTGATGGTGCCATCGACACGCCTCCTTATTTCAATTCCCTTTTCATCCGTCTTTCTGATGTGATGCCCCCCCCGCCCCCCCCAAAAAAAGATCTTGAACCTAATTTTACCATAAGTAGACAAAATGAACGTCCTAGTGCTCATATTCTTGCTTGTTTGGGATGCATCAGTTCAAGAGGAACCAGTCCTGTATGAGTGGAGTAATCACTGCTGAAGCTCATCACTTCATCACACAACTGGACAAATGTTCAGAGCGTGAATGCATCACATGTGCAAGGGGATACCAAATGCCGCATGGCGTGTTTTGGGAAGATAAAATCTTCGGTAAATGTAATTGTGTCATATGCGCAAATTATTATTATTATTTTTAGTTTGTGGCAATAGAAGGTTTGTGGCTCACTCCTCAGTCTTGGTGTTGGGCCTTTGGGCCACTTGAGAACTGCTCTGTCTCCTTCTTCTGTAAGCTCGGCATCTCGGCCCTTTTTTCCATCGCAGGAGGAGTTTGTCATCTGTGACAAATTCATAGCCATACTGAATTCATTACTGCAGTAGTCTCAGAAAACCATGGACAACATTTCAAGAACTGCAGGCCACAGTTGAGTAAACAGCTGAAACTTGATTCCCGTTGCCTTTTTTTTTTTTTTTGCTTCATTCTTTACCAGAGCTTTTTGCTTTGATTCAGTGGGTTGCACGTGAGGTGGTGTAGAATCATGAGGGGTGGGGGTGTCGCAATTAGGTGATCAGAACCACAATTAGGTGTTAACCTCACAAAACCATCCAACATTCGGTTTCAACTTGGGGAGAAAAGAAACGGATCAATCGAAAATCTTTTTCCTACTCCCATGCAATTGTCATAGACTTCCTTAAGTGGGTAGGCGGAACAAACCTGGCAGTGACATATCATTTATTCCTATTAGGCAACGTAACAATGAAAGACAGTCCTCATTAATAAAAGACGGGGGTGAAATAATTGTAATCTGTTTGATCATCTTGGTTCTGACAGGGGAATTCATCTTGCCGACTCGTCAGATCTGGGGGAAGTGGACCATAAGCTTAACTCAAGCATGGCTGTTCATAATATTAGATTCAAATGCAGCTTGATGAGAGTGAAAGTTGGGAGAAAAAAGATCTCACGGTTATCTTTGAAAGAATGGTGGAACTGAAGGCATGTTGCGCACTGCGCATCACTGCAGAACTATCCTGAGTTGGAGATTGCCACAAAGAAAAAATAAACATAGTCGGCGACTCAGTGCACACCGAGGTGATTGACCCATGCACACATCAGCCAACTGGCTGCAATGGAAAATCTGAAATATCACAAGGGGGTGGGGGGGACAACATTTCAAGGTATCGGGGGAAAATTCATATATATATCTATATATATATATATATATAGATATATATATGTATATACACACACTCACACACACACACTGTTTTTGAGAGTGTTCAAATACTTGTCACGACACTGTAAATTACTGTCTAAATCAATACAAACAGGGCACAGGAATGCGAAATAAAGGTTAGAGTAGAAATTTAAGAGGCTCCTGACTCCAGAGACTCTCCACACTGAGCTTTTTCGGCCACCGATACATATGAAAATGACACTGTAGTTAATTATGATTGTTAAGGCAATGTGTCTCACTCTACAGTTGAGCGCTGATGAAAAGTAGTGGTAGAGTCCCGTACACAGCGCAACAGCTGAGCGGTGTTTGCCGGAAGATGAACTTTCTTCGTCCTGCTGCATTTGGATGTGGTGCAATGCTTTCACAAGATTTACTCCCCCGACATCTACATATGTTTGTTTTGCAGAAACTGTGGTTTAGTTACTGTATACGCTCATGAGGAAGTGAAGATAATGTTGTAGACAATTGTGCAAAAACACTTGTTTTGTGATTCAACACATTTGCAACTGCCAATCCTTCTGCCTTTTAAATAAGGAGACGTGGGACAACAATGCTGTTGCAGTTGTCTGACTTGCCACAGCTTTGTCCGACCCAAAAAGAAAGCACACATTGTCAATTCGAAGGAGGATGTCTTTTCTTTGTGGTCCGATTTTGTACCATGTCAAATACTGCAGACAAACAAATGAAAAGCCCCGCCAGTCAGTTGTTTCCATTCTCTTCGCTCCTGAATGGCCGAGGTGGTCGTAGTATTGCGTGCGGAGAGAAGCCACGATGACACGCAGAACAGACTGCAGAAAGAGCTGAGCGGGCACCGATTTCCGTTTTGCATTATGCAAGTCATACATGAATCCCCGTGGAGGCTTGAGAAGGTGAAGATGCACTTTTGCGCCCCTCCGTCACCCACCGCTATCCTGTCGAGCTTTAGAGGACCTTGTGACAAACTTCTGCCTTCCATTTAGATTTGTTGGTACAGTTTCTTCCACTCCTTCTGCATAGCGCTGCCATCCAAAGGAATCTTCTTCCCGCCGTCCTTCTTTACTATCTCATACCACTCTGTGATCTTACCGCGGCCAAAAGCTGACTTCAGTGGTCTTCCTGAGAGCCATTTTGTTCTTCATGTATCACGAGGTGTTCCCGTTAACGCCGTACCGGCGGTCAGACTGCAGCAGTTCTTCCTACTTTGAGTAGCAGTGTGACAAGTGGCCGCCATCTACTCGAGCTTCCTGGCACATGCCCAAAATATGCACAGCAGGTGAATGGAACACTCCCGAGGTGCGAGTGTGAGCGCAAATGGTCGTTCGTCGATGTGTGCCTTGCGATTGGCCGGCCACCAGTTCAGGTCGTCCTCAGCCTACTACCTGAAGACGGCCGGGATAGGTAGGACATTGAAAGGTATGCGGGGCCATACCTCCACACACGTCCATCCAATCGTTTGGCTTTTGAAGGCCTCTTCATATTATCCGACTGTCACAGGCGCCATTGCTCTGAAATAATTTGTGCCCAGTCTGTTTATGAATCCAGAGGGATTCTCAGGTATCTCCACCTGTTCTCTCCATCGTTGTCACAATATCACGCGAGGCCTGGCGCAGCTTCTGCAATGCAGCTTATTGGAAAATCAGTGAAAGAGGATAACATCAGTGTTATGACACTGCATATTGCCTTAAATTGCTTTATTGGTAAAATGATAGTGCTCGTCCAATTTGAATAATTTCATGGAATCCCTCACAGAACAGATTAATTATGTTATCACACAACTGGCAACATCTGTCTTTATACCCAAGCACATGACAGTTTTATTACAGGCTAAATTTCTTTGCCGGTTCTGGCAATTGATGTAGGATCTGATTATTAATCACAGAAAAAAAGGGATTGGAATGATTTGAAACATATTATTACGGGGGAACCTCCAAATTTGAGCAGCCTAAAGGGCGTACGAAAAGTTGCACAAAAACCTGGAGGTTGAGGCAGGATGTGTGATCTGATTTTGTTTTTCTCAATTGTTTCCCCTGGAACCACAGATGAGAGGAGCAGACGAAGACAGTGTCTGGAGGTGTGAAACGTACCAGATGCCACAATAAGAAAGTCAAGGCACTGATTGCGTTTTCATTTGTGGAGGCGGTACTTCTTTTTCGGGAGGTCATTCTTTAAGGACTTGCACTTGAGAGACTTAAGAAAGCGCAGTTGCTCTTGAGAAAACAGAGGCGCAGGGCCCATTCATTTTTAATGAGAGCACTACTTTGAAAACTTCATAGAATTAATATGTATCAGTGAAGTCTTTCCTATGCGTAAAACTTGAGGGTAATTAATATTCATAGGCTGTGCTTGTTAACACCCCAATGCCAATGCAATGGAGATCCAATTAACATAGAATGGACCCAAAGGAATTGCCCAGATACTGTAAGCCATTGAAATTGATAGCGGGGCTGTCTTCTTTTAAAACACTTATTTGTTTCATTAGGCCCTCATCCTTGTCTGATGAAGCCACTGGTCGGGGGCTGGGCAAAAACTACAAAGGTTTCAGTGCGTGCGCGGAAGTTGAGGTGGCGCTACCGTGGCAGGGTGTCGACGTATGCGCAGAAGGAATCTCCTTCGCTGCCAGACTAATGTGAAATTCCTGTCCTCGGTTGAGTTTTTATATCTTATTCATCATCCCTTGACACAGTGTTGGTTGTAGGTTTTTTTTTTGCTTCTTTATGTCACACCACAAGTCTTGCGAGTGGCCGAGTAAGAGCTGGACGTCCAAGTGGAGCGAAGTGAAGAGAGGCAAATGCCATGCTGCCAATTGTTTGCACACAGCTTGCAGGTTTTGCGCCTCAGCGCACACGGAGGGGCCCCACTCAGGGTGGGAATCGCTCGCTGCACTGCGCTTCAGTCCCATGACGGTTGCGATCAGACGGCTTCGATTCAAACTGTCGATTTGCGTCATTCTGGCATCTCCCTTTGTATCATGTTTTTCTACCTTCGTTCACATCAAACCACTTTCCAGTTTCTGTTTCTGATGATGCCGCTTCTTGAGAAACGACTCAAGCTCAAGGAAAACTTCAACTTGGTCACCGAATGGAACCCGCGGCCTCAATCGCGAGATATTTAATGTTCAAACTGATGAACGTTGTTGTATTTTGCGCAATAGTAAATTTCTGCAAATCTGACTTTTCCTGAGGGAACAGAAGATATTTTTAAACGATGGCTGATGGTGATGATCATCATGATTTGAAAAGCACTGGTTGGTATTGTTGAGGCAGCACGGTGGACGACCGGTTCGCACATCTGCCTCACAGTGCAGAGATGCACGGTTCAATTCCGGCTCCGGCCTCCCTGCGTGAAATTGGCATGTTCTCCTCGGGCCTGCGTGGGTTTTCTCCGGGTACTCTCACATTACAAAAACATGCACGGCAGGTGAATGGAACACTCAAATTTGTCCCTAGCTGTGATTGTGGGCACGAATGTTTGTACGTCGTCTCTGTGTGCCCTGCGATTGGCCGGCGACCAGTTCAGGGTGTCTGTCCCCCGCCAACTGCCCGAAGACAGCTGGGATGGGCTCCGGCATGCCCGCGACCCTTGTGGGGATAAAGTGGTTCGGAAAAATGGATTGATGGCACCCCGAGTAATTGTATCCCAGATTTGTACAAACCACCTGTGGATATTCTAATAATTTAAACAAACTAGTCATCACCGTTTCTATGACACACACACACACACACACACACACACACACACACACACACACACACACACACACACACACAAAATGATAATAAATTATGATCAGTAAGGGATGCAGATCATCCTTCATTTAAGCAAATGTGCCCGGCCGGGCGAACTGTGTATGTCTCAAGGTAAATGTGATAGTTTGTCGTTCAACCGTCACACGAGGTGGAAGTGATGAATGGCGTGCTCAGCGGGGGATCTTGTTTGAGAGGGAGATTGCGCAAGCCGTCGTTTGCTGCCGAATGCCTGGCTGCCTTCCGCGGGGAGCGCGGCCTGGCATGATGAGAGATGCCACATCATAAACAACAGCCACGTTAGCGCCGCATCATCTGAATGACAGCCGCCATAAATGCCGAAAGGGAGCTCATATAACATCCGAGCGTATTTCTTTGTATGTGTGTTTTAAATGGACAAGAGGGGCATCGTTTTGACTGAGTTTGGCAGCAGGAGAAAAGGACAACGTGCACACGTCCTTTACAGTAATGGCTGTTGTTATTTACATGTTTACGACTTTCGACATGATGTAATGGGAAGGCTGGGTGAAAGTACTTGCTGGTAAATGACACAGAAAATAAGACCTTGATGTCTTCCCCCCATTCCACCCCACCACCACCCCCACGCTCATGGTTTTTTTTCCCCCTGGAAGGAGCAGGGTATGGTCTGCATTTAAGTGAAGAAACATGAGCCTTGAACATAAGTAACTGTTTTATACATTAGGTACTCCCTGGAGGTTTGAGGGAAAATATCAGGGCATTGTGCGAAATGTGAATGTGAAATCTTGCAGAAAGAAATATTAATGGCCCTTTTCTCCTTGACTAGAGTTGGATGACGGGCCTCGCAAGCCATTGAGTGGACAGCTCTGCTTCTGGGCTAACATTAGAGAAGGAATTGGGTCGGGAAAACGAAATAGTTGTTTTGTGTCTCCATTCCAACGTTAAGGTGCTGGTGTTGTTCGCACAGACTGGGCCACAAGGCGACACGTTTATATTTTATTTTGTCGCCCGTCCCTAAAAGTGTGCACAACTTCAGCTGTTGCGACGTCACACTTTGTCCACCTGCGGCAAGACACCGATTGGCCTTGTGAAAGTGATTGTGGGAAGCCGAATGTTACAGTTGATCGGCTCTCAAATCCAAATGAATTTGTCAGTTGCCAAAGCAGCAGCCAAAGGCAAGTTTCCACTCAACTGTAGTCAGGAACTTCTCATCTCAAAGGTGGAATCATCACGCTTAAATGAATGAATTGAGGCAATGCAACAACTTGGAAGCATCCGCTACCTTCTGTCCGTTCTATTCACAGTTAACCCTCGTAAAAAACAGTGCCGCTATATAAACATGATAGCATCTGGTTTGGTTGAGCTGCTCTGCAGCTTCCCAACTCCATTTATACTTCCTGTCGTGCTATATTCCGAATGACATCATCAGTTCCAGTCATGAAACTAGAACTTTGATTTCAATCAACTTTCGGGTGTGGTATAATTTTTGGGGTTGTGGCCATGATGTCGGATAAAATAAAAATAATCATTTATGATGTGAGTGAACAGGCAAAAATACAAATGATGGCCTTTTGGTGGAGCCCATGAAAGTGGCTCTCACCAGAGGGGGGGGAAAAAAAAGAGATGATTAATTTTTCAATTTCTCTCTGCAGATCTCTAATGATTGTGCCCATGGATAGCCAAAGGCTCCAATTAAACATTAACATGCAAAAGAAAAGTTAGAAGCGGAGAGACGGTATTTTGGATTGAACAGTGTGCAATATCTGGAGGGCCGTATGTAACGAATCCAAAACTTCCACGTTTATTCTTCAAATGATTTCCACCGCTCTTCATGACTCAGCTGCTTGGTCTCATTCAAGATGGCTACCCGTCTTGTCTATTTCTGTTCTGTCTTCATCACCTGTAGATGAGATGGAACTGTAAGGCCTCTTCAGCCGCGTGCAAGGTGTGTGAAGTAATTACTTGTTTGATCAATCCCGCTTGTCACCACAAAAGAACATTTGTTCAGCATGTCGGCATCGCTCCGCCCCCACCGGCCCCCCAGCGCACAGCTGAAGCAGTGACCTGATACACCAACAGTGTATCTGCTCTACGCTTCTTCAAAAGAGTTCAGCTGCTTACGACGCCAGATTTCTTTTTCCTCCACTCGATGTGATGTGGTCTGTCGTTGGCGTCACGGCTCCAGTCTGCTTTGACGCTGTGATCATCTTCAACTCTTCACAAATAAAAGTGGCGTTGGGGAGTGATTGAATTAGCGATTTGTGGCAAATTTATCTCCATCGGCAAGTAGTTTGGCGCTCACTGTCTTAGCACGCGTGCTCAACGAAAACAATAAATTGTGTTTTTATCTTCAGTGGAGGAATCAAGATAGGGGCTCGAGGCCGTGGATTAAATGGGATTGATTCGGTGAGGAAGTTGACACAGGAAATTGATGCCCGGCTCACATTGCATCTGGAGAGGAAGAGAGGAAGCCTTTTCTTTTTACTCATCAGAAAGCTTGGCCTCCAAAGTGTCCCAGACGTGTCCTCGCCTCGCAATGAGTGAGACCCGGTCCTGTCCAGTGTTAAATTGAAAAAAGGGCCGCTGGGATGCGGAGGTCACCAGACAAGAGACTTAGTGGTCAAAGAAACGTGATCAATTATCGCAGTTGCCTGAGCTCTTGAGGCCTCTCTAGTCTCTTCCAACATCCCCACGGCACAACAAGAACACCGCAAGGAAACGCAGAGACGCTGCAGTGGGAGTGGATTTTTAAAGTGTGGAAACTGGTGAGGTGCCACGATTCGTCTTTGGCTTTTCATCAAAGGGTTGATGGGACAGTTGCCTTGAACGTAGGACTCCGACTGCTGGTGGTCTTTGCTCACACATAGATCTCCTGATACCATGTCTGAAGGCCAGCTCTGAAGCTTAAACAACAGCCACATGTTCTGGCATGTACCTGGAACACGTACGGCCGGAATGAAAAGTTCTTCCAGGCAGGTGCATCCTTTTTTTTGTTGCTGAATTCCAACCACAACATTACAATTGCGTGTGTTTGGGTGCAGACGACTTTCAACGTCTGACCAGGAGTCAGATGGGCAGTGTGCTGTTTTCTTGGGGAATGAACAAAAACGCTCAAAATCCAAAAAGACTGTGTCGGGTGAATGTTTACAAAGAGTTCATGTGAGGTGGTGATTGTGTGAAACAAAAAGGACTGCTTTTGACACCCTTTACTTACCCTCCAAACGGTGAACGATCCACTTCATGCCTTTACACACACACACACACACACACGCGCGCGCACACGCACACGCACACGCACACGCACACACACACACACAGTATCATTGCGAAAAAAAGTCGATGTGGGAAGTACCGTGCACGGGCACTCGCATTTTATTTGATCCTGCATTTTTTTTTTAAATTCACCTCAAGCTAATTCATGCATTAATTGATTGAGCAAGTAATGCTGGAATTGACAGCATGTAGACTGATTTCTAATAGAATCCCGCATTTACCTTCAGGGAAGGTTCTTTTTGGAGCACATTAGCTTTGCTGCGTCGCGGTCTGTCAGAGATTTTCTCCGAGGAATCTGCGTTTAATTTGAATAATTACACAAAATGTGTTCTTTTGGTTTGCAGGGACATCAGAGCCCCAGATGAATAAAAAAGTAAATTACTATAAGAGGGGAAAAAACGCAGGTAATTATTCTGAACTAGTAAATGAATGACCCATTGACGCCCCGTTTTAATTGATTCTGTAGAGGAAAATCATTTTATTACCCATTTTGATTCCTTTTTTTTTTGCCTACTGTGTTGGAGGTGTTCTCACTATTTATTTCACCATTTATTTGAATGTTTTTTTTTGCTCAAAGATGTCAATGAGAAAGCCTGTTTGAAATGTCTCTGCCAAAATGAACTGCCATTGTTTATGCTTGCTTTGGTGTGCTGTTATTTAGACTGGATGAACACCATACAAGCCTTTGGTCCATATTGTGTTTGCTTGTGCATTGGTGGTGATCCTTTTTTGCCAAAACGCAGTTACAGTTGCACAGGCTATCAGCCTTTGAAACCGTGGCGCATGCAGTGGCTGCGCGAAAAACCCCCCCAAAAAAACCTGATAATATTTCTCCACGTGCATTTTCTTGGTGATGACATGGTGCCACTTAGCATGTAAATTCTTTTGCGATTCACCTCAAAGTGAACCCACCGAGAGCAATTCCGGTACCAGCTTAAAGACAGAGGTGTGTTTTTTATGACCAGGCGAGCCATGTCCTTTCCAAGGCCCTCAAGCGTCGTATCCCGCTACCCTCCCCTTTAATCACTGTATCAACTCCTCTCGTAAACTCCATGAGCTGTGTATTTGTGTGTCTGTCCACACACACACGCACGCACACCTTTGTATAGCCCTGTTGTAAGGCGCTCCTTTGCGGTTGGCCATTTTCAAACACAAGCAGCAGAAATAACGCTTTTGTCAGCTCCCTCATATTAAATAGGTGATTATTGGTAATAAATACTTTTTTTTTTTAATATACATACTTATTGCAGAGGTAGTTTTCTTGCTGTGCTTAATGAGAGTAATTTGATGTGCTTGAAAGATTACGGTTCTGGAATTAATGCAGCAAGCCCCATTCCAGGAGAGAGTGAGATCTAAGATTCTTCACAGGTCGTGTGTTGCTGGATGCGGCCCTCTCTCGTGGCAGCTAATGGAGTTGAACAGCAGTCTGTCATCCACCCGCCCAGCAGCCAAGCATCTCGATAGCACATGTGCCCTTGGTTCCTGCAATGTTTGTTGTTGGGACACCTTCGGCCCCTCTGCCTCCCATTTTGGGCTGCCTTGCCGCTATGAGCCTCTACCTGAAAATGTTTATCGTCGAGTGGCGAATTGAATGCACCTCAGTACACCTTGTGTTGAGTGTTGTAGGCTATCTTCAACAGTCAACATCATTTTTCTTTGGACGGTTTGCAACACTTACTGTGAAAGGACAACATTTCTCAGGGGGGAAAAAACAGTGGCAAATACCCAGCAAAAATTACAGTGATCTGGAGCTGAGTGATTATTCAGCATTAGGGTTAGCAAATGTGAGTTTGGAAATTGAGCTACTTATAAATTCCTCCCCAAAATCGTTTTTTTTTTTTTTTTTCTTAGTATTTTCCGTATCTCACGCACGTGCACTGCTTATACTATCACAACATGGGCGCGCAAAAGCTCGTTTACAAAAAGAGGTTTCATTTCCATTTGGAAGTGGTTCGGATTTGCAGCGTCAGACAATGAGCAGAATAGAAACAAAAAAAAATGCAGGAACAAGTTGTTTCAATGCTTATGTTTTGTTCTGCGATTCAGTAACAGCTTTTATTTTAACGGTTTGTTGCTTCCTTTTTTGTCGCCCCAGATCGAAAAGCGTTTTCAAGCTCTTCAAGTGGCATACTTTGCGTCGATCAGCTTGTAAAACTTAACAATGAAGGGGACAGAGTGAGGATGAAAACTGCTACATTAGCTTCTCACGCTAGCCACTTAGCTAACCTGGAACTGGTTCGCAACCTTAAGCTCGTCATTTGGGCCCAAGAGATCCTGTTTTGTTGATGTTTTACTTGGTACAGCATGAGTGTACATGTATTTCAACAGGTCACCAAATGAAAATGTGGTCATCAGAATTCACCCAATTACACTCATTTTGTAAATATTGCAGAAAATTGACGACTGTAATGAATTCAAGCGTGTAAATATCGTCACAATTTAGACCGTGATTCTGACTGCTTTCCTTAAAAAAAAAATCTATTTCAATTGTAATTGGCACACCAATCCTCATTTGTGATGAAATAAAGATTAATAGGGCGGCCCGGTAGTCCAGTGGTTAGCACGTCGGCTTCACAGTGCAGAGGTACCGGGTTCGATCCCAGCTCCGGCCTCCCTGTGTGGAGTTTGCATGTTCTCCCCGGGCTTGCGTGGGTTTTCTCCGGGTGCTCCGGTTTCCTCCCACATTCCAAAAACATGCATGGCAGGCTCGTTGGGCACTCCAAATTGTCCCTAGGTGTGAGTGTGAGCGTGGATGATTGTTCGTCTCTGTGTGCCCTGCGATTGGCTGGCAACTGATTCAGGGTGTCCCCCGCCTACTGCCCGAAGACAGCTGGGATAGGCTCCAGCAACCCCCGCGACCCTAGTGAGGATCAAGCGGTTCGGAAAATGAATGAATGAATGAATAAAGATTAATAATAATGAAAACCAAAATGAGTTAGAAGATAAAAAGTTTGGGCCACCACCTCAAGTTCCATCATCTGCTTGTGGGACTGTAAGACATTACACTTGTGTGACGACTGATATGTCTAGACTGTAGGAGATTGCTTCTCTATGTGTCTGAAGCAATCAGAACCCCTCCCCCCCCCCACCATTTTTTTTGCTTTCTTTTATTCCTTTCGGCACAGGATCACATTTCCCATCTTGGAATGGCTTCAGCAGAGACACTACTATTCCCATGGATCCGTCTCTGACTGCTGCAACTCAATCCATAGCCAATTGGACGTGGCTGTGATTCATATGCAGGCCTCTGCGTCTGCTCCGTAGACAGGGTGGGAATTCTTCCTGGCGGCTCACGATGCGTAAGAAGTTAAGACACTCGGCATCAGATGGACGATGGATTTCAAACAGGTCTTTTGGATGCACAATGCCAAAAACGTTCCTTATCCCTTAAGTGGCGGCTGCAGGCCCAGATTATACGCTGCCTATTTGATATGTTTAAAAGCAAAAGTACAAAGGTTTCATGATTTACTGGTTTTATTGGAGGTGACTGTTATGCCGTGTAGCCAAATGTTGTCAATACATGAAATGCCGTTATGTTCTTTGGGGACGTGGGTGTTCACATCTGGGTGTCTCTTGCTATGGTTGATCTGAAATCTTTGTCGTGACAACACGGTCACGGGGCCACGATCAAGCACGTGGATGTATTGTCATTGAGGCCTCGCCTCTCAAGGCACACCCTCCTTTTGGTTGGACATTCAGGTGCTTGCTTTTTGGTTCTTCTGCACATTAACGAGATTCATTCATATTCATCACGAGTGAATTGTAGGATTTCAGGATTTTCCCACTCATATGCCCAAAGTTTCAAATCGTACTGTTGAGTCTGCTATGGACGAGGCAACCTTAGTCTCCCGTTTTAAACAATATCATTCATGCCATGCATGATAAAATCCACACATTGTAGTCAGGGTCTCACGCTGGGTTTTCGGAAGTGCCCGTTTTCCCAAGCATAACGCTCCCCCTAAAAAGTGATGCAAGACTTCCAACAAAGATGCAATCTGGGGGAGTTGATGTTTTCTGACAATCCGGCGCAGTTGGCATCCATCTTCTTTCTCGCTTAAACTATTTGATTTGTATTTTTGTGTCAGCTGGGATTATCCTTCGGGATCCCGTGCTAAGAACAAAAAATGGGGTCGGGGAAAACGCTTATCATTGACAATGCTGTCACCCGAAGCTACATTTGAGGGCTTTAGGGGGTTTGATGCCTTGCTCAGGGCACCTCGACTAGGCAACACTGACATTTTTTTCTGTGATGCGATCTTGGACTTTTGTCCATTTTGGACTGAGCTACTGCCCATGCAGGTCAACACATTAGTAGGATCCTTTCCTGTGGTCTGCCTGAAATAAGAGTGAGTCAAGTCACTTTAAACATGTTCAAAATTCCAAATACTTTGGAAATGAATCCAATGTGGAGAGTTTTGGGTCGTGCCAATGCAATCAACCACATGACTGAACAAGGGACAGATCATGTTATTTTCAGAAGATCTTCATTTTTAGAGGTGACACAATAATCCCAAGGTCCAAAAATGTCGCCAAATGCAGCAGCGGTAGCTTTGGTTCTTTTTTGTTTGTTTGTTTGTTTTTAATTACACAATGTAAGATTTCATGTCCGTGTGGTGGTGTGAAAAAGCACTGGCGCTCCACAGAAATGTCGCCGCTGCACTGACTGGCTTCAAATCTGTGCACGGAGGTCTTGACACTTGGATGCCACAAAAAATGCATTTGTCTTTCCGGTCATCTGCCTGCTGTCCCCATGGGCCAAAAGCGCACATCTGTCTGATTTGTCTGTGCGACCCTCCCTTTACTGTCGCACCATTCAGCGCCAAATCCGCAGCTTAAATTTCAACGCAGTACTTGGCTCAAGGTGGGCAGACATAAGAGACACGCCAGCGAGCACTGATAGACTTTCCGCTGGAGTGGACGAAATCAGCATCAAGAGCCTATAAGCTCGGCCGGAGTTGATGATGCCAATAAGAAAATGCGCTATCTTCATGCTGCGTATTTTCATGAGCCAGCCCAGTTGCCTAATATGTCTGCTCTTATGAGTCATTTACTTCTTTAATTACCTTTTGCGGCAGATGCACAATGGTGTAGTAATGTGAATGATTTTTACTGCCACTTTATCATCCCCAGCCTCTCAAGTTGAAAGGCGTAATTGAGGCGGAAGAGCGAGTCACAAAGAGAAACAATATATAGTCGATAGTGGCTCGTGTTGCTCGGGACCGCGTTTATGGGTTTACGCCGCACCGGCGTCGTGATAAACGCGGCCCCGATTCGGTAGCGGCAAGGGAAGCAGGGGGAGGCTTTTTAGCCAGATCTGCCCGGTTATTTGCTTGGCAAAAGCGGACGCCACCATCCGTGCGTTCGCTTCAATGCAGGTCTCTTGAAGTGTCTGGTCGCGGTTTGGCGTGTTTGATTTCGTTGGCAAGAAAAAAGTTACTGATGAAGCGGCGGAAAAGCTTATTTACTGTTGCCCTATTTGCTGCCTGTGCAACTCTCGGCAATCCATGTCATTTGCATATGCTGGCTTTTGGTGTGCCTCTGTGTGTTTTGTCTGCAGCTTGTGTACTTTCCTTGGTGTGATTTTCGCATGCGAGCTACTCTGAATGGAGGCCTTCTTTCGCCATCTGTTGTTAAGCTGCTGGCTAAGCAAGGCTCGGGAATCCAAACAAACGCAGAATACACAGCAAAACGGAAGCTGTCAGGCCCGCATCACTAAGCTGGCCTCGCTGGGTGAGCGTGGGGCGCAGGGGCAAGGGTGTCCTCGCAAGTGTGCAGGCTCCGCCCACCTGAGCCGCCTTGTTTGGGCACTGCCCCCCCTCCCCCACCCCAGCCCTCCTTCTCTTGCATCTCTTTCACTTTTTTTTTTTCCATCCTCAGTCCTGCGCCAAAGTCCCTTACTTTATTCCCTCCTCATACTTTGCTCTTATCAGGTTTTTTCCTCAGGAATCCAATTGCATTCCCCAAAATATTGTCAGTTCACTTGATGAAGGGAAAGCCCAAAGTGGATGTAAACAGTCTACCAGCTCCTGTTCAAATGACATTTTTGTGATGTAAAAAAGGAGATCAAGAAAAATCATTGACCATCTTTTTCCACCATTGATGCGACCTATAATGTGTACAACTCAATTACAAGTAAATGTCGGAGTCTTTGAGAGAGAGTGAATAAAAATAAACACCACCCTCATGACTGAAGATTTAGCAAGTTTGTTCCAGCTTCAGTTAAATGAGATGCGGCACAAACCGAGCACCTTTAAAAGTCCCTCTGACTACCCCGAATAAAGTTTGAGTGCTCTAGTAGGCTTTCACTGACTTTTTTTTGTTGCTTTCTATCAATGCCTGGAGGTTTTCCCCCAAGGTTTCTATGCACACTACCAAATCCAATCAAGTTGTAGAAACATCTCAAGGGTACTGTAATATTTTTTTTAATACGTTGAAAATATATTTAAAAAGAATTAATGCAGGCTGGACCTTCTGACCTAAATTCGAAGAGCAAGATTGAGGAGCAAAAGGAATAGCAGAAGTGAAGAATGACAGCTGAGTGTCAAATCAGACGGAAAGTCAAACACATTTAGGCCCACGCTGCCGAAAGCCTCTCAGAGGCCACAGACGCAAGCCCCTGGACCGGCGATCCTGTGAGACGGACTACATTAAGGGCTAACCTATTACCCGTGTTGTTGCTGGCTGTCTCTGAGCTGCCTAATAATGTCTTCTGATACGTGTCTGTTAAGCAGATAGGCTGAAGCACACATTGCGGCACCCATCCCCGCTCATGTCTGGAAACACGTGCGCATCTCATTCCGTCTCCTGCTTTCTCCTCGGCCGCGGGGATCCAGTTACACCTGCTTGCACATCGTCTGGTAATTAGCAGCAATCTGGTTCAAATCATTACTCGTTCAAGGTCTCCACCACCTGTAGCGACAGGAGACAGACATTTGGAGAACCTCGAGAGATCTCTTCAAAATCAGCCCAGAAAAAAAAAAAGAAGATGATGCTGTCCTGTGTTTGACACCCTAAAAAGACCTCCACTCATATGCAGGCTTCTTTAATCACTTTTTCTGCTCGTGTGATGTTCCAGTATATCGCCGTTGAAGTCATTGCGAGAATGTCCACGCGACTCACGCCCGTCGGCGGTTTGTCGAGTTTTCGATGGTTGGGCCTGCTTTTTGTTGTGGGGGGTTGATGTGTCGAATCCAGCTGAGAACTACCATGACTGTGTGGCAATGCTCTGAGCTGGGATTTGTAAGACACCAGAGCTGGCTTTAGCAGCAGGAAACCCCAAAGCCTGTAAATATTCCACATGGGCAGACAGCACATAAAGACATCCAGTACTTAGCAGTTCTCTTATCACAGCTTGATAGCCCTTGGGACAAAAGAGATGTTGCTCCCTTTAATCGCTAATATGATGCGGATAATATTTTAGCACGTACTGTATGAAATTGATCATATAAAAGATGACGCCATTGAACAAATGCTAAGTCTGCGTTGTTGATAAAGCTCGTCATGTGCTGCAGGTTGTTTTGTAATCAAAGCCCCTGCAGGATTCACTCCCTCAGTTGTGCGGGAATTTGTAGCCCCCCCCCCCCCCACACACACACACACACAAACACACACTGTGTGAGTTAGTTTTAGCGCTATTGTTGGGTTTGTTACACAGTAACATGCACACCTTCTGAACAATAACACTGTACAATAGTGGAAGTGTTTCTGAGGGTCACTATTCCCCTCTCTACTGTTCACTTTTCAGGGGAAGCGGCATAACTGACTCACTCAGCTCAACTGTTTTCTCTTGTTGCCTAAATTTGTGGCTTCAATCGACGTTCGGACAGGAAAGACGGCTCAAATTCTTCGGCGCGACAGATGCCTCACACCTGTCAGCGCTTCACTTTATCACACTTGGCCAAAGCAGTTATCAGAATGGCGTTGCGTCTCAAGTGACCGGTATCTCTGAATGGGAGATCAAAAGAAGAGATTGCACAGCGTACGGCGGGGGAAGCTCGGAAATAGTGGAATGGGTGCTCTGTAAACATGGAGAGGCAGTTCATGTATGCATGCGGGCTAACCTTGGGCCTCCCGAATGTACGGCATGCCTTTTTAACAAACAAGCTTGACAGCAACATTGCGAAAGGTGAAAGCCCAAGTGCCAGTCAAGAAGAAACATTTGCTGCTTGATTAAATTATAACCCAGAAGAATTAGTCTGGTGCCGTCAGGCAGCAATTTGATTTTAATTGGCCCAAGTCAAGATGATCATGACTCTGTTTTCAATTGTGTGATCACATAATTATTTTCCTTGCTATAATTAGAAGAATGATTTCATATAAGCGTTGACATGAATAGAATGAGACTGATAATCTTTCTCATTCCCTGCAAAATTGCATTTGCTAAATTGATATGTTCCTGAGGCAGGCTAGGGCGGCACCTTTTTTTCAGAGATGCCCAATGTTACGGATCGTCCGCCATTGGTGATGAAAATCAATTCACGCTAACGCGTGATGTCCGGATATTTAAATAAGTCGTGGATGAAATGCGCTGGAAACGGGCAAAAATAGTTGGTGGATAAATGGAACATCTGTTTGACAACACGAGAATTGCAGATGCTGCGTTGTTCCCGTATGCGTAGTTCAACCGTGGAGGCGAGCAGCGGCAACGGAATGGCGGCGAGGAACAAGGGCAGCCACGCAGAATGAAGCTTCATCGCCAGACTATAATGTCCAATTATGGGCCGACAACAATTGCATGCTCGCGAGAACTTTTATTCATCGTAGAATAAAACGCTGCCACATTTCATACTTTGGGTGCTCTCGGAAATATACTCGGCATGCACTCTGCTCCACTTTGGCG
This sequence comes from Hippocampus abdominalis, assembly GCA_018466805.1. NCBI lineage: Eukaryota > Metazoa > Chordata > Actinopteri > Syngnathiformes > Syngnathidae > Hippocampus > Hippocampus abdominalis. Next base: position 19,655,409 of record CM031707.1, read on the forward strand.
TGTCCGGGAAGGATGAATCCATTCATTGCATTTTATATTGCTACATTCTCACTATCAAGGTTGACTACAGAATGACATTACAAGAACAAATATTCAAGCCGTAATTTTGCGATTGTGATAATAATGATGCATGACATTATATTTACCACAGTTCTGTTTTCATTTGAATCCTATTTCAGAATATACTGCAATAGCTGTTCCCCAATTGTGTTCTTGGGCACCATTCCAGAAATTATGGAAATTCAGACAAATTATTCTGGAGGTGGATGTCCTTAGGATGGCATTTCTGGGTTTTAAATCTTTACTCACTGTGATCCCGTCGTATATCCTTTCTTCTGTAATTGTAGTCACGGTCTATCTGGGCAGCAGCGTCAACTGCAGAATATATTGCAGTCTGTGAGATGGTCTTATTTTATTATATTTACAAAGATTGCAGTTCAGGAAGACTTCCCAGAAATGTATTTCTTGATCCATTACTGTCTGAACTTTCCATCATATCCTGTTGACTCAACTCTTTGTTCCAACACCCTCGGTTGCTAACTCACACACACACACGCACGCACGCACGCACGCACGCACGCACGCACGCACGCACGCACGCACACACACACACATGCACACGCACGTGTCTCACTGCATTTGTCATCTCTTACAGTGGAAAAGAAAGCATGTTGACATCTATGAAAGAAAGCACACATTGGCCGTCAGAAGGTTCCCAATTACTTGAGATTCAATTCACGGTGTTCGGGTAGCATATTTTAAAGCGGCGTCCGTTTCTACATTGTGCAACAGAGCTCTTTTTTTTAGAGCTGAAGTCACACGGCACCGCCAACTGACGCATTGCATGCCGGATCACCACATTTCTCCCAATATTGCTCCAATAAGTGAAGGGGGGCAACGGACAGATTTTCCATCTACGAGATGAGGGATGTACCCCTGACTGTTTGTTTCATTGTGGGAACAATCATCTGAGAATCGTGGAAAGAATGAAGCTGGTTATTTACCCAGATGGTTTACTGGTGAAGGTGTGAGACTGGCCAGCTCGCTGTGGGAACACAACGCTTGCTTTTTTTGGTATCGCTGACCGTTTTTGAGACCACAGACGCCCCCTCCTCCTCCTCCCCCAGCACTCCTCAGCCTTGTTTGCTCTGGATGGCATGTTTGATTATTTATCGTAAGGGAAAAAGGAGTAGCTGGAGAAATAAACATGTGACTTCAATGTATTTTGTTTTCCGCCAGGAAGGCCGTGTCCTCGAACAGATATTTGTAGCCGTCATAAAGCTATTTATTTGCTTTCTTGATTGGAGTTTGGCAGCGCTAAAGGAGAGCCACAAGCACTGATAAGTATCAGACAATATAAAACGTTGTCAATGGATACACTGTGGTTTGTGTTTTGTCGTCTGACCTCCAGTGAATGATATCAACGGAGAGAGTAATCGCTTGATAGTCTGCAGTGTTTGTTTGTCAGAAGAGAATATTGTTTTGGAGGCTCTAAAATGGGCAGAGGTGTGCTCTCAAGGGACCTCTTGCGATTGGACACTTTTCCCGTTGGGCTTCATGAAAAAAAATCTATTTTCTCTTCCAGACTCTCCAGGTAGCTCGGCAGTTACTTCTGCAGCAGCAGTTTCAACAAAACACCGGCCGCAAATCCCCCAAAGCAAATGACAAGGACCAAAGCCTGCAGGTACAGTATAATATTTTGTTTGTGCCGCGAGCACTCTCATGCATATAATTGTCAGCCTCTTAAATTCATCAAATTAAAAACAAAAAGCACGTTAAATTGATGAGTTGGTTTCAAAATAAGGTCTACCGCAACGTAATTTTGAGTGCACATTTATTGTGCAGACCTCAACGCAACGTGTTGAGCCGCTAGCTAGCCAGCCGAAGCTCGTTGCTAGGTAGCCGGTGCGACCACTGAGCTTTCCATGGACCTCTTACTACACACACGTAAGGGTGTTGCGCCACATTAATGCACATGCGTAAAGCCCAGCGAAGCTTCTTTGGGACTGTCTCCACCATTCATTTATTGCAAAATTCAAACAGCTGTGATTCTCACTTCTGCTAGTCAGTGTGTTTTGATGAACTGTAAAATGTGAATTGAATGTGAAAAAAAATGCTTATTTCGAGCTTACTATGGCTACTTGCACTACTATTCGTACTATTGCTGCTGCACAGCTACGATTGAGTGAATTTCCCTTGGTTCCGTATGCTGCCTTTCATGTAGGTCTTCGCCTGGCCGAGGGAGCCAGTTGTTTGTATCGGTGTGAAATTGCTAACAACTTCAGGGCATATTTGGTGATTAATGGGGAGGCCCCGTTCTTTGTGCATGTGTATATAATACCTAATATCCCGACTGTCCCATTGGGGGCCCTTTTTAATGAGCCACTGTAGCAGCTAAGTCTAATGTCAGGTTGTGAAAAAGCCTCTTTGTTGTGCAGACGTCTTAGGCGTTGCTCCAGAAGATGAAATATGACTGCGATGACCTTTCGGTTGTGTGCATATTTGTCAGGATTCAAATAAGTTCAAGGGATCAAACCGAAGACTTTCCTCAGCCTGGCAGGGAATTGTGCTTCGGAGGTCAACAGTGGGGACCACAAATTCGCAGATTCCTGCATACAGCCAGTTGTTGGTACGTAGGAAAGTACTCGGCCATCTTCGGCAGACAAAGACAAAATTAGAATTCTAATTTATTAATGTATACAGAGAGCTCGGCCGAGCTGTCACTCAGCTTTAGAAAAGAGACTTGCCCGCCCCGCTCATGCCCACTTGGTGTGAAAAGAGCACCGACTTGCTGTAGTATCTTTACCAACACCATAAATTGCCTGATGCTCATTGTTCTGTTTTGCTGGGTTAAATTTGCAGCAATGCAAATGCCAAACGTCCAGAGGGTGTTTATCTCTGAACTACATGTTCTGTTAATTAAACAAATCCCAGTCCCACACAGTTAGAGTCTAGCATTCACACACACACACAGTATGAACAGGAGTTGTGAGGACATGTTTTTTTTTTGTGGTAGGAGTCTCAGATCATAGTCTGTCCCATCCAGTGCCCTATTTTCAAAGTAAGCTGATGCTGCCATCACCGGGGATATTCACGATCTCCATTATACATCCTGGATAATGACTCACCGTGAGACCAGACTAGTTAATAAAAGGCATGATCCAGCAGTTATTAGGCTGTGTAGTAAACCTCATAAAAGCACCTGATCTATAAAGGCGCCGCTCGTCTCAGTGCTCTTCACATTAGGCACAAGGAGATGGGCTTCGAGACTCACCAGGAGATGGAGATTTAGTGGCTTCGACTTACCAATTCACTCTCATTCAAGTAAAAAACAATAAAGCGCAGCATACACACAACCAGCGTCTGAAATAAAGTGACTTCACAATCGTAGCAGTGGTAGTAACAGGAGAAAACATGAGTCAAAGAAGACTGTGCGCCCCTGATTTACATGAAACAGCGCTTTTCATCGCTCCAACCAGGGTGCCCCCCCCCCCCCACGCACAACCCCTCAACCCTTTTTGGCGCCTCTGGATAAAAGATGCCTCTGCTTTATAATGTCTTGCCTTGAGGCACCTTAATCAATCCTTGAAATACAAACAGCGTCCCCGCATGCTGGATGGAGTGCCGCAAAACATACTTGACTGGTTGAAAAGCCAGTGAATTATATTGATGGGATGACACGCGTAATTAAAAGAACCCGTGTCCCCTTTTACCTTTAAAACTTCACACCTGCGGTGACACAATGAGAGCCAGCGACTCCCACCCTGCTAATTAGCATTATCAGTGAAATGCGAGGGGTTGACTCATTAGTTCCATGTGCATTTAATTAGAAGCGGGCTGAAATTGGATTTAACTTATTACTTTTTCATGGATCACTTTCTTGTCATCACTTCAAATTGGATTGCAGCCCCAGGTAACTAATTATGCCAGCCGTAGGATCAGGAATAGAGAAATAGGTAATTAGGAACAACTCTGTGGGACCCTTGCTGATAGTCCACCGGTATCAAGGTAAGGGGTGTGCGGGAGGGGGGGGGGGGGTCACAGCTTGTTTGTGTCATCACTTGCCATTCAAGCTAACTACATTTCATTGCCAGGGTTCCGAGGTAAGGCATCGACCTCCCGTAGGGGGATTAAGCAGTTTGCAGCTCGGCTTGAATATGTTATGTCAACATGATGTCTTTGCTAGTCGTTTGATGCCCAGATTACATTTCTTTGCGAGACAGGATTGGACAGCATTACTCACGTCATTGGCACAGCGACCGGTCGGTCGGCAGCCAGCTAATGTTCCCTGCGCAGACTTTACTTGGAGGTGGATACGTTTGGCGTGAAATATACATGGAGCGCCACAAAGGAAACGTGAGCATGAGGCGGTTTTGAGTTGCATCATAGCAGAAGTGCTTTGCTTCGTGGAGAAAAAGGAACTGAGGGTACTTTTTGTGGACTTAATGTGCTGATCGTCTTATCGGGTATTGGAATTGAAATTAACATTTGATTTGTGTATTAGGGTCTCACGTGGCGTAATCTGTTCTACCATGAAAGAAGGTAGTAGTACCTACTGTACTTATTACCCCCCCCCCCCTTCTTTACGGCTTTTGCTTTCTTTCTCTGTCCCATGGTGTTTCAACACCATTGCTGCACTGCCTCACTGAGGGTACCTCCAGGTCAAAAGATAATGTCTTGTGAGTAGTCTGGATGAAAGCCCCTTGAGTTGTTTCGTGGCCCTAGAACGCCCTGATCCAACCGCGTGGACTTTTTGCATCCTTCATTTGTGGTCTGTTAGGGGTACGCGTAATGTGACACGATCCATGGGCCAATCCTCTCGCTGACAGGACGAGGAGGAGCTGCCGGCTCTCTTTCTTTTTCGTCTCCTACTGTTTCTGCAACAGGCCCATGGCATTGTCCTGACACATGTATACCACAGCGCGCCAATCTGTAAGTCATTAGAGCACTAGGCCAGGCCTGTCAGCTGGAGCCCTGCCAGTGCCGCAGGGTGATCTGAGACAGCATTATGAGGTGTTTCTGTAACTAAGTCAGCCAGTAGCCGAGAGTGTCAAAGCCGTTGTTGGACGCTTGCAAAGTGGCGGTGAGCGTGAGAATATATGATCACAGTTAGTCGCTGTGGTCTTTGCAGAGTGCTGGCCACATGGAAACGGAGCTGATCTTCTCCCTATTCGTCTCAAAAAAGTTTCTCTTAAACAGAAGCCGAAATGCTTTCGCCTGAAGTGCCACGACCAACCAAAAGTCATCAAGACACAGAGAATAGTACATCTCGAAGTAAGTCTGTGCAATGTAAACATATTCATAAGAAAGGTGGCGAATGCCAGCTGCGCAAGAAAAGAGACATTTGTTTTGACTCTTATTTCCATAAAATATTTCTACCTCATCCCACATTACTCCTCCGTCACGATAAGATGATAAAAAGGTCAGCCCCTACCTGGTGGTTCTGCCGCATAAATGTCGTCTTTTGTGTGTGTCACTCAACGTCGTGCTCTGTGTGCCTGCATGTCACATTATGGAAGCGTTGCAAACACATTTGAAGTTCCATTGATTTTTGTAATGTGAACGAGTACATGAAAAGATCGGATTGAACCAAAAAAAAAAAAATCCTAATTGGGCATCATGCGTGTGAACGCAGCCTGGAATTACCATGACATGTGGGAGACCTTACCTGAACGTACATCAATAGAATCGTTGGATTTTTGATTCCCATTGTAACGCATCACCAATTTCATCAAATCTGCCGGATGTTTCTTTTGAAGAATATCTCCACATATGAGGAAGACTCCTCATGAAGCAATAGCTTGAAGTTAAAATAAAGATTTGATTCTCTATGGCCACCACAGTTGCACCTCTATTGTGGTGTGACGTGTTTGAATTCCGATCGATAGCAAAGTTACTTTCCCTCCCTTTTTTTTTTTGGTATTCTTGACTTCAAAGCTTTTGCCTCCAAATGATCTCAAGTTGCTCGGAAACCTTAAAAAAAAAAATCCTCACTTAAGGGGGCAATTCTCAAAAGCGGTTGACGTTGTTCTTATTCCGTCTGTGATGTTCACGTCTCGAGGTGATACTCTAATGAAATCATGTGGATTGCTTTGAGGTGAGACAGTTTGTCTTTGACGATCAGCCCAAAACCAAGACTGATGCTCGCGTGAAACCCCGGGATCAAGCTGTCTTTTTTGCTGTCTTTTGTCATTGTCATGTTGTAAAAATGTATTATGCGCACGTATAGATTAAATCCAGGTTTGGGGTAATCCTGTCAGAATGAAGTCATCTGTCCCAATTCCACACAGCAAACAAGCACTTGGGGGGCTGCTGCGTTTCACGTTCTCTCCTCGCCAAGACGATGAGTGTCGAATCAGCTCCAGTCACAGCACCGGGAGTCCTTCCATCCTTTCCGGGCCTTCATTTGTGCTTCCATGTTTCCCTGCAAGCAGTTTGCGCTCTCACATTTCCACATAGTTCCCCCTCCTGACTCACTGGCTCGCTCGCTCTCTCGCTCGCTCACTCACTCCCTAAAAAATATAGTGATCTGTTCACGTGATGTGCAAGAAAACTAAAACTCCCGCCGGTCACAAATTTGCATTTCTGGGTCCACCAGTCCACTTGAGAGCCTTTTTCTACCCTCATCGGCCACCACACTTGAAGCGTTGGGCAATGCGGAGGTTAGTCAAACAACTCAGAGTAACCGTACATCAGAGAGACCCGATAACGCCGCCTATGAACAATAGATGCTCTTAAAACGAAGGCCAGAGGATATGTGTGTGTGTGTGTGTATATATGTGTGTGTGTGTGTGTGTGTGTGTGTGTGTGTGTGTGTGTGTGTGTATCTATCTATCTATCTATCTATCTATCTATCTATCTATCTATCTATCTATATATACAGTCAAACCTCGGTTTTCGTACATAATCCGTTCCAGAAGACTGTTCGAAAACCGAAACCATGTTTCCCATTGGAATCAATGTAAAAAATTTGAATCCGTTCCAAGTCAAGAAAACCACTTTTTTTAAACCACTTTTTTTACAATTTCACACCATAAACTGTACACATGTAATAGGAGAGCAGGTAATATGTAAAATACTGTACAAACAAACTAATATGTTTTATTTTCACCAATTTTAACATTAACATAGTAACATAAAAATTGAAGGAACATCTCTCTCTGTCTCTATCTGTCGTGGGGCGTGCGCCTATCCCAGCTGTCATAAGGCAGTAGGCGGGGCATTTCGGCATCCCAAACTCCTTCGCCAACACAGACACACACACACCTGACTCATATTTCGCGATCAAATCTTTCTTAAATTCTATAGTTTTGCGCACTATTTTCCCCTTTGCTTCACCAGGTTTACCACTTCCACTTGCTTTCTTTGGTGCCATGATTAGGGGCTGATACACGATGCAAAAATAACAGTCCGAAATTACGTAGTTCCCACCAAACACGTCTGCTTTTTTAAAAAAAAATCTTTATTGAACAATACAAACTCGTCTGCTCACAATGGACGCTACACGAGGAAGCTGTTTCTGTATGATTATTGCATAATAATGAGGCACCGGACACCAGAGTGTTCATTATGTGCCGCTGTATTGAAAACTGCCGGCCGTACAACAACGCACTCCCTGTACTTGCTTGCTTACTTGCTGCTGGGGCAAACCATTCCGAAAAGAGGGGGGTTTCACTCCCCCGAACAGAAGCGTCTCACCAAACACGTCTGCTTTTTAAAAAAAATCTTTATTGAACAATACAAACTCTTCCGCTCAAAATGGAGGCTGCACGAGGAAGCGTTTCACCAAACACGTCTGCTTTTTAAAAAAAATCTTTATTGAACAATACAAAAATGTCTGCTCACAATAGACGCTACACGAGGAAGCGAAGCCGAGAGGAGTGAAGTGACGCATTCAAGTGCGCTCAGTTAGTTCGAGAACCGAAATTTGTTCGTCATCCGAGGCATAAAAAACTCGAAATTTTTGTTCGAAAACGGAATTGTACGAGAATCGAGACGTTCGAAAACCAAGGTTTGACTATATATATATATATATATATATATATATATATATATATATATATATATATATATATAATTATTGTTTTTACACCGCATTCCCCCTGTTTGCGATGCGTCCCTCCTGCAATACACCTGATTCAAATGATCAGCTCATCAGCAAGCTCTGAACAAGCCTGAAAACAATCGTGATCATCTGAGGTGCTTTGCGGGAGGGGCGCATCTCAAACAGGCAGGTGAGCGGCCCTCGAGGACCGACATTGGACACATATCGAGCAACCGTTGCTATTTCCCTGACTAGACAAATATTTTGCCGCTTTATGCACACGGTTGTCCTTCCCAATGCCGAGTCCACTACTTCGTTGCATTTTGTGTGTTGCTAATTTCCTTCAGTAGTACTCGTACAAACAACACAAAGGCGCCGCTTGGCAGACTGTTGCATCTCAGGCCCCAGCTGAATTTGAGTTTTGAGAAGGCTTGGTAATTGGAGCTGTATCGTTTTCTTACGCCGGAGTAGAGCAGGGCTGGGCCTAACCAGGCATTACAGCACTTTCACTTTAACTCAAGCAGGAAATGGGAGTGTTTTATAATGCAATTCACTCTGTCATGGGCACAAACACTCACTACTCCCTGAAAACTATCACCGGGGATGCAGTACAAGGCTCAAGGTTACTGATGTTTCGCCGCGCGCAGGGAAATAAAATCTATATACCGTGCATCACATGGACACAAAAGTGTAATTATTTTACATGGCGCTGGCACAGAGGCAATGGATGTGAAAGACTGCGTGTGAGGGGGGACGCTTGAACTGCGCGTCTGCTAAATTTATCACAAGGCCGCTGGGAGTGTTGAAATGAGAACAGTGGCCTATTACTGCTAAGAAGGTGTTTTATTGAGAATACGTCGACATGCCACCCCAGGGAGAATGCCGAGAAAGGAGAGTGCGGCCGCCGTGTGCGCATTTTCAAGAGCGCGGCACGGCGGCTGCGTGCACATGCCCGTCATTCTCTGTGAGTTCTCTCGGATACAAAATAAAAAAGCACCTTCTCCGGCGTTTAATTATTCAGGATGACATATATCGGTATTGTCACTTTGAACACACTGGAGGTGTCCCGGTCAATAATTTATACGGGCCAGGCTAGCTTAGCTGAGCTCATTGTTAGTTATTAGCCGACAAGAGCAGTGGCTTGACATGCCGATGCCGTGTTTAGCTCAGTTTATTTTACCAGCGTGTTTGTGGACTGGATTGCATCCCGTGAACATTCCTTCATCCTTGGCCAAGGCTTTATAGCTTGTTGATATCTGACGTGTCAAAACTTGCTGTTAAGTGTCACAATAATTCACAAAGTAGAGGTGCTAATCTTCCCTCGTATTTTCTGTTGAATTGATTTATTTTATTATTGCCGCTGAAATTGCTTTTAGTGGCAATTCGCCACCTTTCATTAGGTATTGATGTACTCCCGAATGAGTAATAACATGCTTCAAGTCAGATTGCTCTGAGAAAAACAAAAGTTAGAGCGCAGAAGACATGCTTTTAAACCTCCTGCTGTTCTCACCCCCTTGGGCAGTTCCCCCCACTCTCCAGTAGGTGGCAGAGTTAGATTTTCTTCTCATGTCTTATCTACTCAGTGAGTGCACTTTCTGTGTGTGTGTGTGTGGGGGGGGGGGGGGGGGATCAATAGTGTGACGTCATGACAATAATTGCTCTCATTGGGATGCCAGGAATCTATGGCTCTCCCTCTCTTTTGAGGTTTAAAAAAAAAAAAATTAAGTTGCTCGAAGTTTGTTCGGCGCTTTGGTAAAAAGGAAGCCTTCATGTTTATGTTTATGAACAAACACACTCAATCATATTTTGCTGTGGTACTCCTCGGCTTTAAAGGTGGGCTGCCAAACTGATTGGACCTCTGATGTTGGTAAAAGGGCTGCATGGGAAACTGGGGAAAAGTGTCAACAAGGTAGTGTCAGAGTTATTTACTCGTTCGTTGTCGAGCTGTGTCTTTTGTCCTGGCACTATAAACCTTTCCACTGAGCAGAACAATAAAGGGGCTGAAACCTTGGCAAAGTTGTCTTTCTTTCCGCTGGATAGCAGTGTTTACATATCTGTTGTTTCATTAAAGGGCCTCTTGTCTATCGGCTTCCATTGTTTAAAGAGCACGGCCAGAGTCCCAGCAGAGGTCAAGGGGCCAACTGGTCCTTTTTTTTTTTTTTTTTAAAGGACCCCCCCCCCCCCCCCGCCTTTTCCCTGTACACAAAGCCTCGGGTTCACCTGCAGCTCAGCCTGCGGCTCCCCATTGTGCGGCCCCATTTGAATTGATTATGTTTAGAGGGATGCTTGTGATTGGTGGAGCAGGGTGTGGTTGATTGGGTAGTTTTGTATCTTGTCAGCCAGGGAGTAACCTTACGCGTGCAATCCGTCTGTATTCTGAAGAAGGTTGGAGACGCTACAGCACAACAGAGCTTGTTCTCCGCCTGTCTGCGTTGCCGCTGCCTCTCCCTACCTCCCCCTCTCGCTCTCTCTCTCCCCCACTGTGTGTGTCTCTCTCTCTCTCTCTCTCTCTCTCTCTCTCTCTCTCTCTCTCTCTCTCTCTCTCTCTCCCTCTCTCAGTGTCTCTCTCTCCGTGGCTGCTGTGTTCTCCGCTCTGCTTCACTCCACACCGCGTGGCCCGGCTTTCTGTTTACCCTGCCAGCTAAATGGAGTTTGTCAGGTTTGTCAATAATGATTGAGTTCTTTGATTTGGTGAGCGTTGTTGCTTAGAAACTTGACAATTTCAATGGCAGAATATGTAAGGGAGCGTAGCATCCGCTTGTTGTTGATGTATTCTCATGGGTTAATTGTGTCATGCAACATTTGCATGAGAGTTGTGGCGTTCAGGAATTGACAACTTTGCTACGAAGACACTCTGCACATGCTTGTTGACAGGAGAAGCCAAAACACGGGTCTTTAACTCAGTTATCTGTATTTGACTGTATCTGTCTCGGATTTCCATGGGCTTGTTTTGAGTAGTCAACTTTTTCTTGGTAGTAAAGTCTGCTTGCTTGTCTGAGGTGTCGGAAACAGTCCCAAGTACTGAACTCCTTACGAGTAAATTATAGTGGAATTTTTATTTTTATTTTTTTGCCTCTCCTTTTGTCATGTTTACTTTTCTGACAGTCGGCTAACCAGTTAAACCAGATGTGCAGCGGCTCCCTATGATGTTTTAATTTTGGCCAGTTCCCGGAACGCAGGTGACAGATTTGCTGTCTCTTTCATAATTGCTGTTGTGACTGTTTTGAAGGAAAGTCTTTTATTGGTGCCGTTTTGTTTTGTTTTTGTCTGTTGCTGTGCCCAAGCAGGATATTCCAAATGTTTGTTTTGTTTTGTTTTGTTTTGTTTTTGCCTGCTGTCAATTTTGCCATAACTTAATGATCATTGGGCAGACGCTGCCTGTTCGGTTGACTGGGAATTAAATTAATATTTAATATTGTTGATATTTAGCTTCATCACAACAAAATATATTTGAGGCTCGCTGTCACTTGGATCTTCCTGAATAGTGTGGTCAAAGTTGTGTCGTGTGAGCATTGGGATTAATTTATGGTCTTTTTTTTTCTGTCTAAATTCCATAACATTCTGATCCTGATAATTTGAAGACTTACATTTTGGAAGTTTTATCCATTTCTTATGCATATTTAAGCATTGAGATCAGTGGTCACGAAGCGGGTCGGTGGAAAAGTGAAGAACAGTCGATTATATTTACAAGCCGGTCGGGCAGACGGGAACATCAACTGGGCAATGCCGTGCAGCCGTGCAGCTGCGCCGAGACGCGCACTTTGGGAGAGCCGGAGTGCATGCTGATTGGGCTGACAGTTTGTAATCAAAGTGGATTTATTGTTCATTAGTTGTGCATTAGCCCTTTCAGGCAGGGGCGTTATTTGTGCAGTGGCCTGTCAAGAAGAGGGGCGGCCGGCACCTGTCATTTCTTAACTGCAACATTGGCCAACAGATTCGGCCCAGAGTCCCCCAGCTTGCCGGGATAGCCTTTTCAAACGTGGCCTTTGCTTTGCGGCGGAGTGAGCAAGCAAGCGGGCAGAACAGAAGAGCCGAGGCGGGGGACTCGTTGAGCAAACGCGTGTACCGCCAGCTGCTCCTTGTTGCGTTTCTTTTGATCCCCTCGCGCAGAAATGTGTAGCGACTTAAAAAAAATAATAAATAAGCAGCTTTCATTCTGTCTTTTAATGTCGCTACTGCTTCAAGCGCGTGCTTCCCACTCTTCGGTGGGATGATTTATTCCCCCTCGAGTTGCTTAGTGTCCAGGTTAGACATCGTCACTGAACGCTCAGCGCACGGGGGTGAACTTTTTCACCCCCCGGCTTGAATAATTCAAAGAATGTGGAGGATGGCGGCATTATTGACAAGTCGCACCTCCCAGTTACCGTTTTTGCGCCATTTTCTCTGAATTCCACAAACACACTAGTGATTAAAAGCCGTTCAACATGAAAGAGTTGAGAAGCGGCACGATTTGTGTTCTTCTTGTCTGCCATCATGGAAACATGGATTAGGCGTTCTTGGCTGGATGATATAAACAATCAGCGCAAAGATGTCAACCATTGTCTTATGAATCGAGTATCATTTGATAGGGATTCATTGGCTGCGATCTTAATTAAATCTCAATTGACTCAAATAATGCGTCCGAAAGGCGTGCCGTTGCATCACCGCGTAGAGCCGCTTCACCAAAGACGAGACGCGCGCACTTCACGCCCAATGGTTGAGCAACATTGTCGGTAAAAGATCAAATGCAACAATAGTGATCGATTGGACGAGAATTGGGTACTTTGGAAGACAGCGTCCATGTTGTGAATCTTATCGCGTTGAAGACTATAAACGTGGGAGGAGTTTTGGCTGACATTTGAATGGAGTCACTTGACATTTTAGGTCAAAACAGGGAAAATGAAATGAAGTACACGTTTTTGTACGTCTCCATTAATCCATTCGGGATTTTATTATTGAATCAGTCTCCCTGTCCCTGCGATAAGCAAATACAACTTCAACATGCGCGTTGTTAAACTGAATTATTGTTATTTTAGATTACAGGAGTGTTTATCGAGTTTTTACATCTCAAATTGACATTTTCATAGTGGGTGTGTGGGGGGGGGGGGGGCACCGTCATGAGTATTGCCGAGAACCAGGGTGAGGCACACTACCCAGCTGTTGTTGGGATGAGCTCACCCGCTTTGCTGAGCGGTTTGTTTGTTTAAGTCTAACGGTGGGACCAGCAGGGAAAAAAAAAAACTGTCAAATGAAGTGAGTCAAAATCCTGTTGGATGCAGTTGTTGCTGCGAAGCTCCAAATCCTTCTCACAGTCGCTCATTTCATGACAAACTAAATAAGTCTGTGATCCCATTTATCTGCACCGTCAACCATTTTCTGGACTGGCTTAAAAAGTATTTGCATTGCTGATCCTTTTTTTTTTTTTTTAGCGTGTTTCATCATCTCTATTGTTGTATTTGTATTCTTTTTTTTTTTTTCATTTTTAATACCTTTTTTCTGGGGTTGCAAATGAATATAGTTGAATTCAGATTAAAAATTTTCTCGTGCACTAATCTTAAATACTAATTTATGACATTTTTCAGTGCGGAGATTCATAGTCGAATTTGCAAGTTTCCAAGTGAAATATTTGAGCTGGGCTGTTCCGTCTTTCATTTTTGATCCTCTAATTTTCCTGTGTGTGTTGAAAAAAAAGGAGGGGGGGTTGTTTTTGTCTCCCCCCCACGTTCTCCTCTACTCCTTTGCACTAGCAGTCGTTGACCTCTCACTTGTGAATGGAGGGAGGGTCTCTGAATCATCTCCGTTTCCTTGCAGTCCCTGGCCCCTGTCGATGTTTTACATTTGGGATCGGATTGTTTGTTGTGAAGAGAAATAGGGGCGCATAAAATGGGGTGCTATGAAACGTTTTGACCATCAATGTCAATCTAACCTAAATTCTCCATTTTAATCATGTGACATATCTTGGGAAATGGGACGTGGACGTTTTTGCCCCCGTCAGTCTGCAGCTGCGCAAGAATGTTTAAGGTTTGAACGTTTATTTATGGCAGGCACCTGGAGAGTGCCGCACCTTTGTGAAATTCATAAGCGGCAGCTATTTCTGGCATCCTCAGAATGTCCCCAACACCCTCGTATTCCTGAGTCGATTACAGCAGGGCTCATCGGAGCCCTTTCCGTGATTAACCCGGTGCCAGTGTGTATGGGAGTATTACAAATGGCAACTGGCATCTTGTGTTTGAGTGAAATGGAAATGATACAGAATTTGGCCAGGCCAATTATTATATATGTTTTTAAGTACTCCCTCCTGCTCTCCCACTTGGTGGCGTCCCGTTTTGGGCAGATTTTCACTCCTCGGGCACAGCATTAGACGGTAGCCGTTCCAATAATCGATAGGTTAAGAAGTGTACGACCCCTCTAGCTGCTCATGACCTCAGTCATGTTTAGGTCAAAAATAGGGAATACACGGGGAGGCTGTCATCGGCTGTTGCTCACAGCAAGCTAAAATATTTGCACCATATCACAGCGGGATGTAAAACAAGGCGTCGAGAATTCTGCAAGCTCTCCGTGTCATTCTGAATGACGTTGGCAGATGCCGCTCAAGAGGGTCTCGTGCGTAAAAACCTGATCATGTGGCATGTGCGCTCACTTTCCCGCCATTCAAAGTGTTATCGTGTCATTCTCATGTGTGAGAAGACACCCCTTTAGCATTTGTGACAAGAATGCGCACATTGTTCATGAAATTCTAAAATGCATGAAGAGGGAACGCATATCAATGACATTCACTTCACATGACGTTTAACATTTGCACATGTGAAAAAAACTGGGCCGCCTGCTTGACCTTCAGAATAGCTCATAAAAATTAGTGGTGCCAAGAGAGAAAAAAAAGACCTTGTAAGAAAATGACTGTGAAATTAGAGAATTAGAAGATGGGGTGGGGGGAGTGAGGGGTATCTATGCAGATGACCGGGCAAGTCGTGCGCAAAACTCAAGTTACACCGCCTCAGATACAATGAGGAGGTGGGGGATTAATCTCGCGTTTTCCTACTCGCCCCCCACCGCCACCACCGCTGAAAATACGAAAAGAGGACGTGTGTGTCTGGCATTTAGCTTGAATTTCAATCGAGGGCTCGCTGCTTGACAAACACAGCTCACTGGCCAAGAAAGAGCGGGACCTCACTCCCGCTTGTCTGACGTTGCAGCACAGTCTTCCCCGTTTGGTCTCAGTTATTCTCGCTGTCTCGTTTCAGCGGGCAAAAAGAAATCAGTGTTTTGCCTTCAGAAACCGCTGAAAATTTCCACATGATATTGTCTTTTTTCCTGTAACATTTGAGTGACCTTGTCTGTCAGATGCCAGCTGGCCTGACATTTAAACTGGAATCATTTCTAGATCGCAAACACGATCGCGTACGGTAAAAAAAAAAATCGAATCAAATACAATTCCTTCATGACGATGTCAAGGAAGGGCCTTTTTAGTGGCATGCGGATAGATGCTGACTTTCCCGCGATATTGAATTGAATTGAATTGAATACACTTTATTGTCATATGTGCTGTACGTGTGTGTAACATACAGCACAGATGAAATTTCTTCCCCCTCAACATAAAACAAGAGGAGCCGCTGCGGGTGTCCGCGCCGCCATCATATGGGCGCAATTAAGACACCCCGACAACTGCGGGGCCTTTTGAGTGTCACAACAAATCAGTGGCCCTCGCACCTTTCAAGAGTTTGTTTGAGGCCCGCACGTTGGTCCGCCTGGCTCCTCCTCCGGCGCCTTCATATTGTCACAAGAATAGATCAATGTTGACAGCAACTCTGATGAAATGAGGTTCTCACACGGCACGTCCTAGCTGCCGTCCTCAGGTATGGCGTCTTGGAGAACATTTACAAAATGGCAAACGCTTCGGAAAAGCATCACAGGAGATGCGATTCATTCTCAATGGCGTCGGGGTGTGAAAGCAGTTCACCATCTACTCTGCGGGCATGCACCATCACCGGCTGTCATCTTCTTTACTTTCCTCTTTTCCTCTTCGAGGGGGTGAAGTGGCAAAATATTTTTTTGAGGGCTGTTAGAATGACACCCACTCAGAAGCAAAGAGCCAGGCGAAACAGAGTTTGATTTCGAGGGCGGGACCAGTTGGATTTTATTGGCTATATCTCACCATTGTGCCTTTTGGATTCGGGGCCAAATCGACATCCTGTGCAAAACTCAATGTGGTTGTTTTTTTTTTTTTCAGGTTCCAGTGTCAGTGGCTATGATGACACCTCAAGTGATAACTCCTCAGCAGATGCAGCAGATACTTCAGCAGCAAGTCCTGAGCCCTCAGCAGCTCCAGGTTCTTCTCCAGCAGCAGCAGGCCCTCATGTTACAGCAGGTAAAAAAAAAAAAAAAAAATTATAATTTCCATGGAACTGCAATTCTCCAAATATTTGGCGTCATCTTCCTGTGTGTGTGTTTTGTTTTGTTTTTTGTTTTTGTAGCAGCAACTCCAGGATTTCTACAAGAAGCAGCAGGAACAGCTCCACTTCCAGCTCCTCCAGCAGCATGGAGGCAGCAAGCAGAATAAAGAGGTACAGTGATCCCTCGCTATTTCGCGGTTCGTTTATTGCAGATTCGGTGCATCGCGGATTTTTTCAAACATATTCATAAAAAAAATAATAATAATAAAAATGTAATATACATGGAGTACAGTACTATATATGTTGCTCTATGTGACTCGCTGTTGTTTTGCAGCTTCACGGCCTGTTTGCAGACTTTTTGCGGACTAAAAAAAAAAAAATTATGATTTTTTTTTAACCTGTATATGTTAATTGGTCGCTACTTCGCGGATTTTCGTTTATCCCGCTTGGTTTTGGTCCCCATTAGCCGCGATAAACGAGGGATTACTGTAGACTGACATCACTCCAACGGCCTTGCCAGTGTGAAAAGCGTTGACCAGACAGAGAGCGCGGCAGACGCGCCTGCTCCCTCCCTCAAACCCATCTGCCTTCAGACTGCGGTTCAAGCACGGAAAGGGGGAGGGGAGGTGGCAGCTGGGGGGAGTCAAGTGTGCCCACGCCTCTGATTAGTATGTCAAACTTTCTGCTTTCATGGCTGAGTGATGGCGGACTGTACTTTTGGAAAAGTTTGTCATTTTCCCGACTGATATTTTCCTCGCTTTCCATTCTTACTAAACAAGTGTACGACGCAACGAAGACATGAGCACTCCTGGGAGTCGTGTGCAAGAAATAATGAAGGGCAGGGCGCGGAGGAAGGGTGTGTGGGCGGGGGGGGGGCACGAACACAGCCCATATAAATCTGAGAGGCTTTTCTTGGTAATTAACATGGAAATGGCAGCGAATGAGAAGGCATGTAATTGTGAGATATCAGTGTGGCGAGCGCTCCCAGCTTTGTTGTCTGCATTGAGGTTTTTATCCCCCCCCCCCCCCCACCCATCTTTTTCGTTTGCACTCTTCTGCTCCCCGCCAGTACAGCGGGGCACGCTCGTAGGCAGCAGCTTAATGCGTGCCAGTGATTGGCAGATACAGGCATCGCGACGGACAAAGCAAATGATTGTGCGGTCAGAAAAAGTTCAAAGACAATCAGGGAATTTTTACTCGTCCCCACCGAGTTGAGTGTTTGCGGAGGAGAGGAAGCTCGGAAAAGGGAGCCCGTGTTGAAAGCGGGCACGTGCGCGCGCAGGCCCGCGTGCTGTCAAAGCTCGCGGCTTCAAAGTCAGAGCTCCCTAATTAATGAACTGTGGGCTTCAGTTTGGACAAGTTGTGGCGTGATGTGCCCATAAATCAACATGACAGCGCGGCTCCTCGGCCTCAGATAGGGCCTGTCACTAAGTCGCATCTGATGTAAACACAAGAGGAGCAAGTGAGACAAAAAGAAAGGGGTGGAGGAGCCAAGGAGGGCCAATTGATCAGTTGAATGGAGAACCAGAATAGAAGACGGCTAAAAAAAAGGAAAAGAAAAACTTTTGAAGCATATTATGTATGATCACAGGAAATAGATGCGACCCCGTGAGGCTTCTCCTCTCTGTTGCCTCTCTCTCTCTCTCTCTCTCTCTCTCTCTCTCTCTCTCTCTCTCTCTCTCTCTCTCTTTTTTCTCCAGTGGCATTTCTAGAAGCCATCAAAAGACAGAATAAGAATGATGCTGTGACTCCCTAGTGGCTGGCAGACAATAACCCCCTGTTGTTTCTTTGTGCCCCCGTGTTTTATTTTAAAGACATGAAAATTTCGTTTTTCAAAGCTCTTTAACTTTATATTTGAAGCTCCACAATAAAGGCCTGCCACCGCCACTCTTTATCATTTGTCGGGGACTATATTTTTCGCTCCCTTCTGCCACTTCTTGTTAACCTCTTATTTGGTCTGTTGCTTCGGGTGGTTTTAATGTGTCTGCATGCTGGGAGTGCGCAGGAGCACCCCCCAGCCCCCCACCCCCGGACCAGAAGATAAAACATGCAAGGAGGGGAGAGTTAAATTAATTTGCAATACTCGGTGTTTCTCTCTCTCTCTCTCTCTCTCTCTCTCTCTCTCTCTCTCTCTCTCTCTCTCTCTCTCTCTCTCTCTCTTTTCCAGAAAAGCCCACTTCTATTTATCAAGAGTTTTGATGAAAGGCGTCGTTCCCTGTGAACTGCCACCCCCGTAGCATGATTCTTTGCATCCGACTGTCATTGAGGAAGTAGCAGACGGCAAACCAGTAAAGAAGCCGGAAACTTCTTTCAATTCATCGCGCGGATCATAGAAAAAACGCAGTCCGTCCGTATCCCCGAACCCTCTGCGGGACCCTTGTCATGTCTTTCTTGTCTCATCTTTGGGATCAGATGGCACATTTCATCCGTGGTTCCTGTTCTTGACTTGCGAGCTCAGCTCAGCTTGGCTTCCTGTTGCCACTTTGACGTCTTTTTACCCAAACTTGTGCCAAAGTCCAAAAGGCGGCGGGTCAGGAGGGGCTTAACGCCCTTTCCACATTCGGCGTATCAGGCTGTTATTTTGGTGCTGCCATCTGGAAAAAAAAGCTGCTCATTTCAAGTAGTGTGTAAATGGGACTTGACATTTACTTTAGCATTAGCAATGGCGATCGTTCTAAAACAAAGCGTGTCTTGTGTTTAAATCTGCAACGTGTGTAATTGTTTTTGTTGTGCATTTAGTTTCACAGTAAACTCCCAACTTTGTGATCTTTTGTCAAACTGCTCGTCAAAAAATAAATCAAGTGTGAACAGGTTGAAGAGGATTCTTTGAGATGTTTTTCTAACAATGATAATTTTTTTTCTGTGCAACTCATCGGAGATGGGGCATATGAGAACTTTTTTTTTTGTATAACTTGGACTTCCTCCTTCTTTTATTAATCTTGGTTTCATATGTAACTTTTTTACTTACCACCAAAATCAATCAAGCCATATTCAACACTTGCGATTGGACAATGATTTGTTAAAAAAATACCCACGTGGGGACTGACCAAAAGTTTGGATTTTGGGAAAAAGAAGATAGACCATATTTGGACATAGGAGGACTTTGCGCGACAGTCACACGATACTTTTATGAGACCGGTTACATTTTCATAGATACATTCAGTGCTTTCTTTTTGTTCCTCTCCCGTGGTCACCTAAGGCAGCGTTGCACATGAAAAACGGCTTGGAGTATGCACACTGACTCTTGGGCTGCGTTTTGAAAAAAGTCTGCCTGTGTTTTCAGCAGCAGGTGTCAGCGCAGCAGTTGGCCTTCCAGCAGCAGCTCCTCCAGGTCCAGCAGGTCCAGCAGCAACATCTGCTCAATCTTCAGCGCCAAGGTCTGCTCACCATTCACCCCGGACAAACGGGCCTGCCGCTGCAGTCGCTAGCGCACGGTCAGTACTGATTAGCACGACAATGGATTGAATTAGCATCCGATTCGGCTATGCCGCACTTGGGATTTAAAAAAAGATATTTAGGGTTGAGCTTTGTATTGGTTGTCTGTGTGTGTATATATAAATAGATAGATAGATAGATCTAGATATATATAGATATATATATTATATGGATAGATATAGATATATAAACATAAATATGTAAAATTAAGGAGGGAAGCTAATCGGCTTTAGCAAGCCATATCCAAAGGTGACTCCAAGAAGCTGCGTTGCAAAGAACTTTGGCGAGGTTGGATTTATCATTCATCAAGTGTCAGTATGTTTGCTTGTCCGGGAGCCAGTACGTCTGTTTGGCCAACAAGTTTGTGTCTTTATTTATTCTTTTCCTATTTGTTAAGGAGCGGTCGCCTTGTGACAAAAGACACTGTCGTAAGGCTTTCAGAACATGACATTCACTATTCATTCCCAGCTAAGACAAACAGTTTTGAAATAACAAGATAAGGGTGATTAAAAACAGGAGGGTTCAGAGGTGCTTAGGTAATAGGCACACACAAACACGTTTGTACAGTGCTGTTATTGTTTGGACTGGGTATGGAATCACTCATCCGCTCGCAGGCAATTGCCGCGGGCACAGGCGTGGAGCGCTGCCGTGTTTGAGTGTGCTTTGCCGAATTGCTTTGTGTCAGATGTCTGGCAAACAAACACACGCCCTTTGAGTAAAGCGTTATACGGCTGATATGGGCAGATACTGTACTTTGCGGGAGCTTTCGCAACAGTCCCATCCTGTTTAGACTGTGTCATCATCACATCAGCGAATGCCATGCACACTTGCTGGCCGTGTGTGTGTGGCTGTGGGCGTGTACTTCATTTGTATTTAAAATTCCCTCAAAGTCGGGACGGTGATTAAAATATGCTTATATTTTACCTTAAAAATTATCGTTAAGCCCTTTTTGATTCTACTCTTTGTGCAAAGTGTGTCATAACACCCTGACTTGATTTTTATTTATGACCGGAGTTGTTATATTTTTGCTCCTTTCACATTTCCAATTTCCGTTATTCTTCCCTTTAATTAAAAAATAAGTTGGATCTGTTGTCCGAGGTGATTCATTTTTTGCCCGGTTCAACTGTTTGTCCTCGTGATCCATTGATGGTCTGCTCCGTATCTCCGACAGCTGCTACACGACTTAAGCTAGTCGTTTCGGCTCCCCCGTTTGTCTTCCTATTCAACGCGTTTTTCTGCTTGACTGTTTGAAGTTATTGATGACCTTTCTGTTTTCCACATCGCTTAACTCGTTCATGCATCAGTGGGCTCGGCCTACGGTGCTGTGATCTAATCTACGATATTCGCCTCGCGTTTAGCGCCGCGTCCTCGCAAGTGATGACTTGATCCGCTCTATCTGAGCTCCAGTGATCATGGATTCAAACTCGGGCGTAATAAATTGCCACGGCTGTCTTACTCCTCTTTTGCTCATTTTAAAATCTTGCTATTAATACAATGATTTAGTCTAGCTATTCGCTTTTGATAATACCGTTCATTGGCCCAAACTATTCGAACCCCTGTTCAAATTCTGAGGCCATTGCCTAAGAGCGATTGTCTCTGAACGTTGAGCAGATGTAGATTTTTTTGGGGGGGTCAAGAGATGATGCAGGAAAGTGGCAAACAGGATAAAATGTCATTGAAAGAGATACCAAGTACAAATATTTACTATTCTCTTTCTCGTCGCTGGCATATCCAATGTAATAAATGTGTGCCGGAGATGATGAGAACGCTTTAGATTATGCAACCAGTCACAGATGTTCTTGAGTACAGTCCAAATTGTCCAATCAGAGAGATGTACAGTTCTCAAAATGTTGAATTACACAATGTCTTTCTTGCGCCAGTTGGGTCAAATAATCCAACACATAATAATTCACTTTAATTGAGCGTTTGGCCAGTTTATAATAATTTGGGATTTAACTCACACACCACACCACAACAACAACAAAAAAGAGAGACAAAACAGGGTTAAAGCTTTTGTTGAGCATAATGTGTTTTGGATTACTTCAATGCATCATCAGTTTCCTAAAATAAATGGGAGTAATAATTCTAAGACGATGTAATTAATGCTTTCCAGTTGGCTGTTGAAATTTTGTGTAAGCCTGCAAGATAACAAATTTGAGTCAAAGACAATTTGGGATTGAATCCTTCGTATTATCGTTTTCTGTTGCCGTAAATTCTTTTGACATTAATGTTCAAAGTCCTGGAAGCAGTTAGACGATATCTGTTATAAATTATAACAATTTGCTCGGGAGGATAAAGGCCCCCGCCGACCCCCCAACCACCACCCCCACCTCTCTCCGCCACCACATGCTCACACGTTTTCACACACGCGTCCTCTTGACCTGATAAGAGAGTTGCCGGTTGTTTTTTTGCGCTCACGTGGCTGCAGCCTCGAGGATGTGTTTTCATTTAAATGCAAAGCGCACACCCCGCCTCTGCACGCTGTGGCGAAAATGGCCCCCGTGCCCCTTTGAGGTTGTGCGGCAAGGAGGGCCCCGTTGCTGCGCAACATCATTAAAGTTGTCTCCGAGAGGCCAGCGGGACGGTGACAAGACAAATTTGCCGGTAATATGAAAGCAAAGAATGTGGCCAGCCATGAAGTGCCAACAGAACAGCAGCACATCAGGGACAGCGGTGGGGAACGCGGCCGACCTGTCAGTGATTGATCCATCTGGCCGTAGGTTAGCGGTAATAGTTCCAGCAGCAAGAAGCAGGACATATTTCAGGCGTAGGGGTGCATATCAGCAGGCCAGTGATTACTGCAACATAAACAGGGGTGCAGTCAGGTCCCAGCCTGACGGAACAATAAACTAATAGCAATGTCACTGTCCCTCCACCCCCCACCCCGTGACACCGGCACTGTGAGCGAGGAGTAACAGCCCGCTTTAAAGAGTCTCGAGCACTGGGGGCCATTTTTTATTTCCAGGATGATGGCCTGCAACTGATGTCATTATGAACCTTAAATCAACTTTCTGCTTGCTCGAACATGGTCACCTGGGTACAGGGGGACAAGGACACGAGGAGGTTGAAGTGCCCGGCTCGTCTCCGTGCCAGAGCTACCTGCCGGGCTCAAATTGCGTTGGGAGGCCGGTGATCAATCACGTGTCCCAACGACATACATTTTTTACGCGCTTGTCTGTATTTCCCCATTGTAATGAGCCGAATGGTTGTGTTGAAAAATGAAAAGAGGAAAGATAAACCAATCCGGCATTTGAAAGGCGGGCAAACTGCCGGACCAAGAAAGGATTTTACGGATCAGTGTCGTTTTGTGTCGCTGTAATCAGATGGAGACATCTGCAAAAGCAACTCCATTGTTCAACCATAAAGGATAACACACTAGGAGAAATTTGTGTCATGGCATTTTATTGTCATTTGAGGTGACACACTTAAAAATAAAGAAATAACTATATGGGCGGGGGGGGGGGGGTAATTGAAAATTAGGGGGGCCTTAATCAAAAGTATGGGGAAATATGTCCACCTGGTTTTAAAAGCATTGGCGCTCTGGACTGACATCGCTTCTGTTGGCAGCTTGTTCCATTCGTGTGCAGCATAACCGCTAAATGGAGCTTCACCTTGTTTACTTTGAACTCTAGGCTGCACTAATTGGCCCAAGTGGACAGATCTCCGAGCCCGACCGGGTTTGTATTTAATCCGTTAATGTATTCAGGACCCAAAGCATTCAGCGTTTTACCGAGCAGTCGCAGTATTTTAGAATCTATTCTCCAGCTGACCGGGAGCCGGTGAGACCTTTGTCCCCTCTCTGTTACCGCTCTCATCAGCCTCCGCCATCCGTTGCGCTTTCATCTGGGTAAACAGTCGTGTCGGGGTCACCAGGACTGCGAGGTAATTGAGCCGGTGTGGGCCGCCTTGTCAAGCACATCGGCTAAAAATACATCGCCCACTGTCACCGGGTACCAAGTGGGGGCGGGGGGGATGATCGGTCCTGCTGTCTCCGTGCAGGACACAAGCATCACCGGTGACCTTCTCAAAAAGAGGATAAAAACGAAGAACTTTTGCCTTATGGTCTGTTTTTATGACAGGAAAAGCTCAATGGAACATTTAGTGGCGTAATTGTAAATGGGCGAACGGGGGATTTGCATGCTAAAACACAGGCGGCAATATGGAGCCCGTTTTGCCTGTCATGGGCGCGCACTTGGATTAGAACTCAGCAAGGCGTTGAAGGCAGTCAGGGAAAACACACGCAAGCAGAAGAAGAGCAAGCGAAATATTTGAATGTGGAAAGACGCTCCTTGGAACGTGGAAAGGTTATTGATATGTCCTGCAATCATTTCCTCCTCTTTGATATGCAAACGATCTTGTGTGAATTTAGAGCAATCCTATCAGACTCATTTCACACTTCTTAGCCCTTGCGTCTCTCCGGAGTCCTCCGCCTCATTAGGCCAATGTTCTCCATTACCGGCATAATTAAAATCTTTAGTAGCTTATCAAATGAAAAATATTTTTGCTGATCGCAACAAGATCTTCACATTTATTTTTTTTTCCATAACAGGAATAAATGAAGACCGAGCATTTTGCATACAGTGTCTTACAATTTGGTGCTTGAAAGGAGCACTTGTGGTATCTACAGAGCCGCTGATGAGAAACGGGGAGGGGGGATTTGGAGACTAGAAACTCCAGTAGATAAGCACGTGCAAATCATCTTTCATTTAACACTGCTCATTTTGAGAATGGCTTTAATTAATTGTAAGGTAAAGGGAGTGGCTTTTTCTTTTTTTCTTCTGCACAGCACATATGCAAGGACTTGCTTTGAACACGTTATTTACTTCAGCACGCTGGATTTGAATATGCACACATTGTCTACAGATTTCGCCTTTTCAGATTTTTCTGTTTTTATTTTGAAAATGGGCATCAGAGTTCACACACGCAGAAAGCTTCATTTCAATTTTGTCAAATGACAATATTGCAGAAATCGGGTAAATCTCTCTGGAAGTTTTTTTTTTGGTTGGAAGATCGGGAGACATGAAAACAAAACCAATAACTGATTACAATATATTACATTTATTCATAAATTCAACTCAGCGTGTATCCAATTTTAGCAGAGGTGGCCAGCATGAGGCGTTTAAGGCAAAATATATATATCTATGTCAGCTTATTTTAGGAAGGTGACAAAATGTTATAGATGGCCACACACTATGTGGTTTACTGACATAAAAAAAAAAACCCTCCAAAACCGGATTTTACCTTCTTATCCAAACTCCTGAGACCCCCCCCCCCCCCACCCCGCTTTCAAGTCTGCTGTCAGCGCAATGCAGAAACACGCAGGCAGGCACGCACACACACAGACACGTGTAAATGTGTTGTCAACACACCAACAATGTCATCTGTCTGCAAGGGATTTATTTTTTCAAAGAGCTCTGCTAGCTGCAGTGTGCTTGACTTGTTAAATGAGGTTTAAGTCTTCTGTGTCAATTGGAGGCGGTGCAGAGCTTTAAGTATTTTGCACATTAATGCGCTTTTGAGAATATTACCCCAGGGTCCTGTTTCTCAAACGGGGGGGGGGGGGGGGGGTCCTAGTGTTGCTGCTGTAAACATATTGTCGTGTGCGCACAACACACAAACATGATGGCCATTATTCAGATTTCATGCCTTGTCTGAATGTTAATTATTTTACTCTGGGCATGAAATTTGCGTGAGTACAAGGGATTTGTGTACACAAACATTATCCAGATGACAGGAGAATTGAGGAGGCGGGGTGTGAGGGGGTTATACTTGCTTGAGATTCTAATTAATACGCGGTTTTGTTTACAGACAAATGATTTAATTAAATGGCCAAGGAGAGAGTTGGATTAGCTGCTAATTGATTTTATGATCCAATTTGTTTGTTCCAGGCATGATTCCTGCAGAGCTGCAACAGCTATGGAAGGAGGTAACCACCGCTCATGTGAAGGAGGAGCACAACGGCAGCAACAATGGCCACCGGGGCCTCGATCTCTCCTCCCCGGCGCCGCCAAAAAACCCTCTCCACAACCAACACACCCCCACCAATGGGCAGTACATCAGTCATAAGAGAGAAGTGTAAGGACAACCTTTTTGTCTGCCTCTGCCCAGATCATTTCCATACACAAAAAAGAAAAAAAATATTTTGACTGACACACTCAGTAAGATATTAATTTACTTTGCTAGCATTAGTGTTGAACTGCAGTGCGCCATATTGAGTTGTTGTTAGTGTTTTCGGGACACGGGCCAATTTACAGTATGAGGAGAAACCTCTTGGTGTCATGCAGTGCAGTATTATCTTCAGAAATTATTGTCCTTCTATTACATTTGGAGTTGTGCCGCTACCTAATGGAAATATCCATTGAGCGTCCACTATCCATCCATCTCTCCATTTTCATCTTTGCGAATGCAGAATGTTTGTTATCACCGTTGTTTAGTTTTGTGGCTGGTGAGTGTGTATCTCAACTCAACTGTATTTCTGGAAGACACTCACCGCTGTCTGCAAAGTGCTGCACATCAGCCACAACAATTCATACAACAACAAACATCCATCCATCCATCCATTTTCCGAACCGCTTGATCCTCACTAGGGTCGCGGGGGGTGCCGGAGCCTATCCCAGCTGTCTTCGGGCAGTAGGCGGGGGACACCCTGAATTGGTTGCCAGCCAATCGCAGGGCACACAGAGACGAACAACCATCCACGCTCACACTCATACCTAGGGACAAATTTTAGAGTGCACAATCAGCCTGCCATGCATGTTTTTGGAACGTGGGAGGAAACCGGAGCACCCGGAGAAAACCCACGCAGGCCCGGGGAGAACATGCAAACTCCACACAGGGAGGCCGGAGCTGGATTTGAACCCGGTACCTCAGCACTGTGAAGCCGACGTGCTAACCACTGGACTACCGGGCCACCAACAACAAACAATAAAATAAAAAATAACAAAGACAGTAGAAAGCACAAAAACAGGAAAACAAAAAATCAACTCTCCTACTACGTCAAAAGGCAGAGAATAAAAATGAGTATAAGGTTTTGAAGGTGGCCAGCGAGGGGGCTTGCCAAACATTCATTCCAAAGAGAGGGGCCGGCAACAGAAAAGGCTCCATCCCCTCGGAGGCTCAGTTGAATTCTCGATACCTCTAATAGTATCGGGTCCACAGACCTGAGGCACCGGGCAGGTGCGGAGGAGCTCGGAGAGGTAGGGCCAGATCATTTCAATATTGGAAAAAAAATAATAGGATCTTCAAAAAAGATCTAAAATGTAGAGGGAGCCAGTGAAGGGATGCCAGAGTAGGAGTGATGTGCTCCCTCTTACGAGTACTCCAAAGCAAAGTTCATCACAGTCATCCAGCCAGAATGTGACGAAGGCATGAGTGACTAATTCAAAGTGCTCCTGAGAAAGAAGATGAGGACACTCAGGGAGGCTGGAGCGGGAATCGAACCCTGCACCGGACTGTGAGGCCGACGTGCTAACCAGTCGACCACCGTGCCGCCGTTTTTCTCATTAAGCCGCCAAATCTTCCATGCGAGGTCTCCACAAATTCCAATGCCCCCACAGGCCTTGCGGGGTCTATAATTAATGTATATTTCATTTAATATTTCACTGGTGTTAATGAGAAAGTCTGCCTTTCTGTCATTCTACTCGAGAACATAACAGCACATTAGCTGCAGCGTCTCTTAAGACGAAACACACGCGCCGAGGTTCTTTCCTTTCGGTGCCGTCAACCTGATCCGACTCATTGTTCTGGCACAAAAACAAGCAAACTTAAACTAAGTGGCGGTATTATCGTGTTTTCCATTTCACGATAGATCATCACATTTGTTTCTGTCGCAAGGAGGACAGGAATTTGGCGTCTTGCACACGTGCTTGTTTTCTCGCACCGTTAGGATCTTTGAACTGCCGGTGAGAAGGCTCCAGGCACCATGAGCTCACTGCATAACATCGGCGTGGCTGATCAAAACCAATGTGTCTTTCAGAAAGCCACATAGAAAAAAAAATAAACAACAACCGTCAAAGCGCCGTCCGTCTTTGTGTGAGTGTGTGTGTGTGTGTAAGTGGGATGTGGAGCTGGCGGCGAGTGACACAGATCATGATTCATTGGTGGCGAGATTTTTACTATTTATTTTTATTTTGGGGGGGAGGGGTCGAGAGCGGCTGTGTCTTTTCAAGATCCCGATCAAGACCCATGCCACGAGGCGAGGTTTTATACAGTCGAAGATCATCCAATCCACGGACTTCCAGGGCTTCATTTAGTGTCAGGGTGCGTGTGGGCGCATGCACGCGTGTGTGTCTTGTGGAAGCAATGTGTGAGGGATGAGATATTGACTCGCTCCCTCCATCACACGTGGTCACATGTGAGCAAACAGGGTGAGCATCAGTGGGAGCATCAGTGGGAGGAAAAAAACCCAGAAAAAGCCGCGGCGCTCGAGCTGCCAAGCATTGACTGTCAGAAATTAAATGAAGATGTCAGCAGCGGTTTAGCACGAGCGCTGAGGTGAAGACGCCATTCACCGATGGAATTGTTTCACACCCGTATCGTTGTCATCGTATCCGTCAGAAGACCGAGCAGGTGACTTTCATTGACCGCAATGTGTCACCGATAGCAGATACGGTACCGGAATCAATTCTTAAATAACATGAGTTGAACATCATTCAGAATAAATGTCGCAACATTGAACAGCCTAATCTGAAAAGATTTGAGATCGATGTCGGCAGCTCCTACCGAAGATGGCATACGAGCATGTTCATTCTAAACCACCGCCGAGTTCCGTTTGATTTTGATGGTGCAGACCACTTGGTCATCTTCGAGAAAACCGCTGCTCAGTCATTTCAGGGTTGGAAAGATCAACCTGACAAAATGGGCCCAGGTGTCAACAGAGAGCATCCGCTCATCCTGCCCAGGCCAAACTTTGAATTGATGTGGTTTTGCGAGTCCTTTTGTCAGGCACAACAGAAACTCCCCTCTCCTCTGATGGACCTGTTTTCCCCGACCGGTTTGGGATTGGTTTACAGCGGACCCTAAGTACCATGTAGTTAGTTTCATGTGTCATATAAAATCTGGCCGGGCGCGCTGACGCCTGCAACTAAAACCTTAAGTGCATCCACAGGAATCACTCATCGGCTTTGCACTTCCGTCTTAAGGAAGGACAGGAAATTCAATCACTGCCGTCTTGACACACGCAGAAGCCGCGGCGCGTGCCCCCGCCGCTGAGTTGTCTTGAAGAACGCTCGGCAAACAGGTTCTGATCGGGGCTCCGTCTCGTAACAGCTTCCCTCAGAAAATGCCTGCCTCTCAAATGAGTCAACCTGCATCTGCACAGGTTGGAATACCCTTGTGAGTCTTGCAAGGCTCAAAATCTGTATTTATCTTTCTAGCGGTGCAGTTTTGTGGACTTTGTTTGAGTAGCAGCTTTATAATTTAAAATAAATGCACCCGCATTTATTTTGGAGGTCAATTCCAAGGACCATCAAACGAATGAATACAGTCAAAGCTCGTTACAACCTACTTCGAGAAATAAAGTAAATTTGTACAGTCATTCGTTGTACCCATTTCCAATAAAATGGCCACCAACCACCACGTCTAATACAATATGAACCTTCATAGCTGTAGAATCATGAACATGTAATACAACGTGTCAATTACAACTTTGTCTCTACAGTGTGAGGAAAACGTTCAGTGAGCAACTGAAAAGTGCCTTCTTCAGTTCAGGATATGCCGTGCCCCGAAGTCGTTGGCGTTGAACTCTGCCATGATTTTGTTGCCAGATTGTCAAAATCGTCAACTTTGCCAATTCGTTGTCTCGGCTGTGCTTGGTCCAGGAGACTCCCTTTCCAAAGTGAGAGACAATTTCAGCCTTCGCAGACGGCGAGATTTGCTTCCCTTTACCAGATATGTTCTCAGACCACATGTGCCATGTCGATCAGTCGTGTTGGTGTGCAACGGAGGGGAATCCTGCGCTGTACATTTTGTTCATAAGCAAGGTCGCGGCGCCACTGTTCGTCGTCACCACGGCCTTTTTATGAAAAATCTGGTCGTTCTAATGAAATTGACGTGATAAAGATATTCGTCGGAAGCCAATTGAGCAATGGAAATGGAATGACGTGAAATCAGGACTTTGAAATGTGATAGGGGTGAAAACCTTGTAAATGGAGTCCGCTGAAAAGAGGTGCGACTGTCTGACAATACAACAAATGAACGACTTGTTTTGTTTTGTTTATAATCAGCCATTTTTATGACGTAAATTCACGTCATGCATCGCAACAAGCTGCATTTTCTTTTCTATAAAGGGTACAGTTTTAAACGCAAATCTGCATTTCGTGTCAACTTTTGGAATGCCTTCGATGGTGTTTTAGCAAGTGGGAAACAAGAAGCACAGGTGACAGCGATAGAGGCCAGTCCCCCGGCCTTTGTCGCAGAGTTGCGTGTCTTGAGTCGTGCTTGTTTCCATATGGCTGACTGTCTTGTTCTCAGCGTAGGCTCCCCCCTGGACCACTTCCTCAAGCGCCCTTTGGGGTGACATTCGTTCCACACCTCTTGCCATATGGACGGTGTCATTGTTGTTGTTTTTTTGTAGAGATGTCCCCGTTACGTCTTGTGGTTGCTCGTCAGCCCCTTGTGAGATCCGTGTCACAAGGGGCTGACGAGCAACCGGTAGATACAGTAAATTGATACCAGGTGGGAATGTTTACAGTTTGAGCTGAATCTGAAAAGTTTCTTTTGCTTTTCACGTTGCGACACGTACGCTCCTTCAGACAGACCTAATTCACTTTGTGGATGTAAATACAAGGAATGTGCGAGCACCGATATCAGGTATCGGTCATGGAACGATCCTGAACATTATTTCTAGGATCCGGGTACTCATATAGGCTGCCGATAGCAGCCAACCGATACTTAAGGCAGAGAATTGGAATGACCTCCAACTAAACGTAAGGCAAGCCTTCTTTCTGTCCATTCATTTAAAAACACATCTTTATTCTTTGTCTATTGACTCAGCATGAGACTTATTTTCGTGTTTCTTGGTATTTATTGTCTTTTTGCTATTTGTGTCTTGCTGAACCGTCTTTGGTTTTGAATGTCTGATTGCTACTTGATGATCAGCACTTTGCATGCAGCTACGGTTGTTTTTAAGGCACTCTTTAGTTCAAGTTGAGTTGCGAAAATGTGACATTGAGTAAGTGCTCCTCGGCAGTAGTTGGCGCTGTACTGCGGCAGTCTGACACGTCAGCGAATCATCACACGCGTCCGAAAGAAAGCTTTTCTTCACAGTGGTTTTGTCTCATTGTGTTCAATGGAATTTTACATAGTCAAAGTACCAGAGGCCCTGCGATTGGCTGGCAACCAATTTGGGGTGTCCCCCGCCTACTGTCCGAAGTCAGCTGGGATAGGCTCCAGCACCCCCCGCGACCCTAGTGAGGATGAAGCGGTTCGGAAGATGAATGAATGAATGAATGAAAGTACCAGAGGTATCGGCACTCTGTATTGGTGAGGATTCCGATGAATAGTCGAATGTGCATAGTCATAATTGAAAAAAATATTAAAAATAATACAATAACATAAAAGTGACACTCTTCTATCTCTGCGGCTCTATGTATTGGTTTTAATCGGGTGAACCACATGGCAGCGCTCACGGCTGAATTCACCGCAGATGCTGGCCGTGAGCATTTAACTGTCGTCGTGCGAATATTTGAGCTCAGTGAAAAAAGGTTATTAAGTTGCCGGTTTTCCTTCTTTGCCCTTCAACTTCAGATCCACAGTCGAAGACTGCCACCCCCACAGCCATCCTCTCTATGGTCACGGCGTTTGCAAGTGGCCGGGATGTGAAGCCGTCTTTGATGATTTCCATTCATTCTTGAAGTAAGTCCAAGGCTCCGTTTCGAAGTGTTTGTGGGTGTGACCTCGCTTTGGCGCATTTTTTTTGGGGTGGTGGCAGGGGGGCACCATCCACACAAATGCACTGTAACAAAAGCTGTTTGTTATTCCTTGAGTGAGTGCCTGGGACAGTCCTCTCTTGACAAGGGTATGGAGCCCGAGACCCCCTTGGAGGATGCCATGGGCCTCTAATTCCTGTGATAAGTGCATTTCCCATGGCGACGGGGACCATTTTTCCCAAACAAACAACCGTAGGATGTTTATCCGTAGTGGGCCACACTTTAGGCGCACTGCATGTTTGCCCTTGTCATTGGAGCTTGGGGATTTGTTGTTTGTCTTTGACTGCCTTGTCTGCCTGGTGCCCTTTTTTGCTCTTTCTTTTTTTCTCACTTGTATGCCTCAGATTTCTTCTTTCATGGTTCCATCAGGGCTTTTTGGGGGGCGGGGGGTGTTTCATCGGCATTTAATTGTTGACCACTCCATCACGGTGTTCTCTGACCGCGCACGTTCGTAACGCTTTATCTTGGACAGAAACACCCGCTTTGAAATTACAACTCTAGGACAGATTAGACCGTGTGCGGCCAGGCGCAGAGCGTTGTTGTGATCGCCTCGCCTGAGACCCCAGGTTTGCTTATCAACCCGGCGCTCTTGTTAATCCAGCTCATAACAGCACCGTGGTTACGGAGAAGGATGAAAACATCTGCCTCGTGGCAGCAGATCAATGGCCTACTGTCACACAGGATTAGTCTCACTTTCAACACAATATGACACAATTCCCAAAAACAAACACTCACAAAGTTTCCCAGCAGACGCGGGGTGAAAGGTGTCACGCGGGGCGGCCTGAGAGACGGTCCAAACGATGCTTTGTCAATATTTCCAGTCCCCATTTGATCGTTTGCTGGAATACGCTCGTATTGCCCCCTCGAGCGCTTGTGACTTTGGGAATAAATATGACATGTGAAGTGCCCTTTGCAAAAACAAAAAGCTCGCTTTGCATTTTCACACTCAGGCATATTTTTTGGCTTCGGGGAGGCGCCTTCCAGTTCACTCTTTATTGTATTCGGACATTGCCTCGCCCATTTTTTTTTTTGTTTGTTTGTTTTTTGGAGAAGGGAAGGGAATCAAATTCTAGCCGCACTTTAGAACTCTCCCTAACAATGTCCGTAAGTGCACTCTGCTTTGTTTTCACAAGTGTTTTTATCATGGCGACATCTTATTTACTTTAGTTGCCTGCTCCAACTGCTTGGAACACGTTAAGAAAACATTTGGGGGTGAGTCTCCACAAAGCCGTCTTTGTCTCGCAGCAGGCCAGTTTGCGAGCAGCTCACCAAGGTGTTAGCGCTCAAACCCCTTAAGCGCTTCCACATGAAGCCAAGCCGCTGATAGTGTGGGCCTCTGAAAGGACTCGAAATAATAACAACAAACAAAAAAAAACAAATTTTATATATTTAGTGCAACGATGGAATTGTCGAGGTCTGTGAGTGTCGAGTCAGCAGGACGTACACACTGCGCGAC
The DNA here is from genome assembly GCA_018466805.1 of Hippocampus abdominalis. Classification (NCBI taxonomy): domain Eukaryota; kingdom Metazoa; phylum Chordata; class Actinopteri; order Syngnathiformes; family Syngnathidae; genus Hippocampus; species Hippocampus abdominalis. Next base: position 19,688,640 of record CM031707.1, read on the forward strand.
CAGACATTAGGAAAGGTGAGGAGGACTCGAACGTCAAAAAGATTTCAGCTGCGCGCGCCAACAGTAACAGCTAACGTGGGTCGGAAATGTTGTTTTAAACTGTGTGAGTATTTATTCTGTCTTAAAGAATACATGACGGACCTACGTGCGCTATCTTGACAAACACAAGGCACCAAATCCTGTTTTTGTGCTCAACGCGCAGAGATGCGCGTGGCCCGGTAGGGGTGGGGAGGGGGGTGTGGGGGTTCGGTCGGTCAAGACCCGAGTCAACAGTGGCCCCGCCGTGCGGGTCAGAGCCAGTGAAACACCGCAGTGCCCTCTAGTGCTGCGCCGTCTGCGAGATGCAGAGATTCTCAAGGGCACCACATTGAAAAACCCGCAGCGACTCCAATCCCATAACACATCTCGTCACAATCCAACGGAACCATTCTGTTTTCAAATTCGAATTCAATGATCGACTTTGGAACAGGAAACCTTGGATTTCACCTCCCTCCGTGATTGCGGAACCGATCTGCAAACTAAGTGACAGAGAAGAATGGCTGCATGGCGGGGGCGTGTCTTGAGTGACTCGTTTTATTGTTTGGTTTGCATCTCACATTGTCAGCCTGCTTTTAAAAGTGTCTCTATTTGAAGTCCAAAATGTGACACGCGCCAACATTCATCGGCTCTCTGGCTGTCAAATCCCCGTCGTCTCCGCTGCTCCCGTGTCCAGACAGTTCTCTCAAGGCTGCATTTGAATATTTCATTTCCTATTAATTATGCACTGCGACTCGCCGTGTCATTAGAAGAAATAAAGTGGAATGTAACAAAGGATGAAAAGAAGCGGGGCATATGTCGCCCATGAACGGGGAAATTTCAAAGCCGCTCACGTAGGCTGCCCTTCATTGAAAATGCCGCCCAGGCCAGTTCAATGGAAGTTGAGTTTTCTTCTTTGAAAATGGAAATATACGTAAATGTCGACCGGCTCTGTTTGCAGATTGGCTTCAATTGAATTCAAGTCAGAATGATCATATTCTCTACAATGGACGTCAGTCGTTTAAAAGTGGGTTTAAAAACACAAATCATTTCCTTCCAGGTGTTAGTTTATCAGAAGCATAAAAATGTGACGTATCCGATAAGAGGGCCGATATAACAAGTGGGAGCGTCGCCACGGCGTCACCGCCAACTTTTGATTTGCCGCAAACGGCAGCCAAAAGTGCATTCATCACGCCGGGCGCTTTCCGCACCTTGCAGCCCGTCCGCCGGCGCCGGCGTGTGCGCTCCCGAGACGAGCCAGCCCGCCGACGGTGACCTACATGGTCACTGAAGATGCGATATAATTTATGATATATATAATATATTGGATCCATTAGTGAGCATAATGAAGTAGTGAAATGAAAGGGTATTTGTGAAATCAGTTCAAACATCCTGCTCGGATTATGATTAAATGATTAATGAAATGCCCCTGTATAAGCATTTTCAAACAGTAATTCATGCGCTGGCTGATAAAATTCCCGCAATCATATTTCCTTCACTCGCGAAGCTTATCTGCTCCATTTTATATGAATCACTGGAAGGGAGGTGGGGGGTGGGGAGAGAAAAAAAAACCTTGTCTGGAGCCTGCCGAGCTACTTATTTAGATTAGTTCTAAAAAGTAGAGGCAAGGAGAATATATTTTCCCGTATAAAATGATCACATATAATTACATCCATAACTCAAGTATGTGAAAGCTCCCACATGCTTCTTCTGTTTGCCAGGTTTTTATTTCAAACATTCCAATGACACAAAGAATTTACAGATATGTATGCAAATGCAAATCGAGTGTAGTCCAAATGCCACAGCAAAACCTACAAAAGTTCAGTCATAGCACGTGTCTGCTGTCATTCAAACAGACTTCACACGACTGTTTCTGACATCAGACAACTGAAACAAGCTGCTGCAAGTCCAAGTTACACGTGCATATTTTTTTTTAACGTGTGCGTGTGCTGTCCGCTTTTTGTTTTCCAGGCATCTTAACAATGAGCACGCTTTGGATGACAGGAGCACCGCCCAGTGTCGGGTGCAAATGCAGGTCGTACAACAGCTGGAGCTGCAGGTATTGTTCCGGCTTTTGTTTTGCACCAAATATTTATGTCTTCTTCTCCTGACAATGCTTTTGCGCCGAATGCCTCCCACCCACCCCCACCCCCATCTGACATCAGCCACGGGGTCACCCACAGAGGTCCAATGACATGAATTTGTACACCGGCAAGGAACCAGTCATTAAAAATGTGTTATGGATGCATGACAGCTAGGACAAGATATATGAAGAGCCCGCAGCTAAGTAGAGAAGATAATTACATTTTGTATATCGCTGGCTTTAAAAGTTATTTATGACTATCTCTTCTGCACCGCCAATAAAACACAAAAATCCCTCACACGGAGATGATAGAAACCTCAGTGTTGAATTATAACAAGTCATAGACAAAAGAAGATCATTTCCCTTTGTAAAATATCAGAAATGTTATTTATTACGTTATCTGTTTGGAGCAGTCGTTTTGTAAATTTAGAATTTCTGAAAGGAAATTAAAGAAAAAAATTGTGGTAAAATGTATCCATAAAGATAAGCCATCACTCATGTTGTCTTTTTTTTAGAGGGACTTTAAACGGACTACTAAGTTAGTGTCCATAGGACAGTGACAGGTTAAAATAGTGAGCGTCCCCAATAAATAACCTGGACTCATAAAAATCTGAGAAATTGTTTCATTTATTACCAAGGATTCAAAGTGCACATTTTCTTAACCTGTGTCATATGTAGTGTGTGTGTGTGTGTGTGTGTGTGTGTGTGTGTGTGTGTGTGTGTGTGTGCGTGCGTGCGTGCGTGTGTGTGTGTGTGAGTGTGAGAGAGAGAGAGAGAGAGAGAGAGAGCTATGTCATTTTGTGGCCTCATTTTATTTCCATTCTGGTTCCATAATATTCAGATCGATGGAGTCAACATTTATCAGACACAAAGTTTTTCTTTTCCTTACGAACATGCAATGTGAGGACGTAGACCGATGACTGAATTACAGATTGTCATGTTTTAAAATGGCCTTAACAGGAAATAATACAACAGATAATGATGTTTGGAATGAGAAAACAAAGCACCATGCCTGTACTGATTAAAAATAAATAAATAAATAAAGTCATGTGCTCTCCTCCTTTCCAGCTAGCGAAAGACAAAGAGCGTCTTCAAGCAATGATGACACACCTTCACGTTAAATCGGCAGAGCCCAAAGCTACGCCACAGCCGGTGAGCCAGCCCATCATACGTCTCGTGTCCCTCCCCCCGCCTTCCTTTGTTTGTCTTAATTGGCATCCATGTATCCATTCATCTGTCCCTCTGTCTTCTTATTATATCTGTGACATAAAAACAGCTGTTGTCTCCAGGGAGAGGCAGTCTATATGGTCGGGACCGCTTCTGCTGACATCCAAGATTCAATTTGGCGTCGGAGATAAAGTGCGCACAAACAGCTTTGTCTCCGTAACGGAATCCAAACTCTGCCCCGTTTGCCCTACGAGATTATTGCTATCGCGGTTATAATGAATGAGTAAAGCCAAATAATAGACATCCGTATCGCAGTCCTGAAGCATCTTAAAGAGCATGCGTGGCCATGCTGTGAAATGTCGTACCTGTACATGACAATGAATTTCCACCAAGTTAAACTTCAAATTCATATATATATGGATTAGTGTGTGTGTGTGTGTGTGGGGGGGGGGGGGGGGGGGTATTTTACCATGAAACATTAAATCGTGCTTATAACTCCATTTCTAAAGCAAGGCGTAAAGTGGAATGATTATCGTATTGAGACAAGGGGCATAACGCTGCATTTTAAGGCCACGGGCTATTCTGTCATGTTTTTGAAGGGACCATGTATCAGTCTGACTGACGGTTCTTTTATCACACCAAGAGCCAAAGATCATTGTAGTGCATTGCCTGAATTCAAAAGCGCACACGCGCGCACACACACACACACATAAATGCAAAATACACAAGCAGGAGTCGTGTCTCTCATCACACAGCGCAGCTTGGATCATTTATTTACAGTCGCCCATTGATGTGCACAGGCTCCATGCGCACAGATGAGTGCAGACGTCAAAAGACAACAACAAAAAGAATTTCAGTTGAAGCAATCCTCGTGTCACACACTGATCGCGTGGATCAGAGTGCAAAAAGTGGTCTCTTGACACCGGGACATTTTGTGTATGGAAAGTGGTTGAGGCAGCAGATAGCATCTAGAGTTGGTCTCTCCTTGGGGCCTGCGAGAATGCCTGCGTCACAACTCGACAAAAAGGCTCTCAAGGGCAGCCCGGATTCTGATGCTAATTATTTTCAGAAAAGTTGTTACGCTCGCCACCGTCATCTGCTACCAAGTGCTGCAGATACACTCTGATACACACTGTCGCTGGGTGAGTGGTGGATTTCCACACGTCGTGGAACATCACGTTGCTGTTGGCAAAATTGGGGAGGAAAAAGTGCATGGGTAAGCTTTGTGGAGTAAAAAAAAAAAAGGTGTATGACAGTAGACAAACTCTGACATCCAATAAGTGCAGCACATAATGCTGCTGCTTCTAAAGTCAGATGCATCACGACCTTAACGTCTTCAATGAAGCTAGGATGGTCTTGCAGTTCATCCCGTGTTTTCCAAGTTGCCAACTTCTAAAGTAGATTTGTGCCACAGCGGTCATCTGATGGCGTTTTTTTTTCTTTTTTTTTTATTGGCTGCGGCCAGATGGTGTCACACAGTAAAAGGACCGCAACTCCCAGGACCTTCCTTATTCCGTGCTGTAATGTCAAAGCAAATACGTTCGAAGACACCCCCAAAAGCTAATTTATTACATTTCTTGACAAAGAAGAAGACAGAGAACATTTTCGCTCTAATTATGGTTAACTTTAGGCAAGTCAAGGTCTTATTCATACAGCACATTTCATACATGGGGACAACACCAGGACAAAACACCTCCAGTTGTCCAACAATTAAAACTCATTCACTCCCAAAGATGTTTTTATATGGCTTTTCAGACTTGGTTTAGAATTGGCTGGTACTGAATGAGTTTTAAGACATTTAGAATCAAAGCCCAAAAAAAAAAAATTGCCAAAACACCATTTTAAACCAATGAACAGAAAACTTGATGAACATTTCAAACTAAAGAGATCAAAGTAGGTTTCCAAGGAAACTAAAAACAATAAATAGTTTATTTGATCTCAATTTCATTTTGTAGGAGTTTTGTTGTTTTTTATGAGCCAAAACCATTTTTTTCTCCTGCTGTTGCATATGTTAAAAGCACGTTTAATTCTGCGGCTGCCATAGAAAAGCAGCAAATTGTAAGTTTGCATTTGGCATCGGTTAATGCTAACTGATAGCATGCATGTAAACCGTGGCATGAATAGGATTCATTTTATTCTCACAAGATGGATGGCGCCGGGCGCTCAAACCAAACGTGTCGCATTAACAATGTGTGTGCGCGCGCGTGTGTGCCGGCGCTCGGTGTCACTAAGCATCCTCGTCAGAAATCTGACCTTTTACGCCATACATAATTGAGGGAGGGACTTTTTGTTTATTTTCTTTAGCGGCTTGCCGAGTCAAATCCAGTCTAATTAGATCACCAATTACCATTTAATTAATTTCAGTCTGAAGTCTCATTTTGTCTGTACGCTGGAGCGAGTCCAAATGGTGAGGCAAACAAAGACTGAGCTATTACCAGCCCGTCTGGCCTATTGTTGCAAACCTCTCCGTGTTTACGGCCGGGGAATGTGGATGAAACGAGAAACAAAGCCGAGCTAATCCTCGGCAAGACAAGTCAACGTACTATTGATGGCGTTTTGTAAGTGTGATTTATTTTGTCCGGCGCGCGCCATAGCTCTCCTCTTCCCATGCGCAAAAAGGAATATGACCTTTTCTGTTTGGTTTTGCTGATAGCATTTTACAGTTCTTATTGTCCGTTAGATTTGCGGCTTCCACATTTGGAAATGGATTCGTGTCAAATGGATTGCTCGTGCACATGGTTATAGAACTCGATCTATTAACCGATCATTTTGCGCATTGTAGCAGGAGTCTATGCAAAAAGATGAATCTGGCACCGTCAGCTCTGCTTTTATCAACACAATATAAGTTTGTTTGCGTTTTGTCTTCATTTCATGGGAGTCATTTCGACATTCTTGCAGGTGGAATTCATGTGCCATTTGGGAATAGTTCTCTTTTCTGCAAAGCGAGGCAAAGTATATGTGTCACGGGTTTTGCTGCCAATTAATGGCTGGAGCAAGGGTCGGACTCAAATTTTCCACTCGGCCGCCGCTGCCCGATGGACGCCCGGCGCATGGCTCCCAGCTGCCTCGAGCCCCGCCGTACCTTCTGAGCACTTGACATAATTAGTTTACCTTGTCGTCATTATTACACACAGCCACGGCGTGTGCACGGGCCACGACTCGCTAACATTACCGAGCTGTCTTCCACGGGTCGAATGAAAGTGGTCGCTCTGAAGCAGAAGTCGTTGATCATCAGATCGTTCCCACCAGCAGCTTTCAGACCTTGGAATATCATTTTGTCTTGTAATTAGCCAAAAACGCAATCTTGAGAACGACACGGCTGCGTTTTGCCTTCCTGTGCGGCGAGCATTCCATCCATCCTCGTGAACAGGATGAGATGGGGCGTGTTTTCAAAAGAGACAAAAGATTAAACAAACGGGCCGAAACAGGAAAGTGGAACTGGCTGACGACTGAGGAGAAGAGTCATGATATTGCTGTCACTTTTTCCAGGCATTTGATGCTTTGGGTTCATCTTTCTGGCAAAGAAGGAAAGTGTTGACCGAACTGAGCTCACATCAGTTTGCTTTTGTTTTGTTCCATTTGCCCGTAGCTCAATTTGGTGTCCAACATTACATTGTCAAAGTCCAACCCTCCCGAAGCCTCTCCTCCACTGAGCCTGCCCCAGACCCCCACCACACCCACGGCGCCGCTCACGCCCCTGCCACAAACTCACTCCGTCATCACAGCCAACAACCTCCACAGCATGGGCCCCATGCGACGCCGTTACTCTGAAAAATACAACATGCCCATCTCCCCAGGTACCCAAACTTGCTCTTTTGTTTTTCTTGACTCGGTATGGCCCTGCCTTGCTTCAAAGTTGTTATTCAAACCAGTGTAATAATGCTCAGCATGTATGCTACTACACCAGCTTCTTCTTTTTTTTTTGTCATTGCAGATCTCAGTCAGAACAAAGAATTTTACATGAACGCAGATGTTAGACCACCATTCACGTATGCCTCATTAATAAGACAGGTAATGTTCTGCTTGCGCCGGGCTCGGGCCTCAGACACCCAAGGTGTACGCGTGTCAAATGGATTGCTCGTGCACATGGTTATAGAACTCGATCTATTAACCGATCATTTTGCGCATTGTAGCAGGAGTCTATGCAAAAAGATGAATCTGGCACCCCCAATTTGATTTGGTGTGAATAAAAAAACAAAAAAACTACTTGGCTTACATGCAGTTGCTGGCTTCACCAGAACTACCCAAGTGAAAGATTTTTGTAACTCAGTAAATGTTGCTTTGTCTTCCAATACCACTTAAAATTGCATCCCTTGAAACTCTCTAAACTTTCGCAAATGTGTTTGAAATGTGGTGGTCTCCAACCACTCTTTGGCCTGTTGCCAAGAGAATGCGAAATATTTTCAAGTTCGCGAAGGCGCAATTTAACACTTGCCGTTTGGGATATTTGTAAAACTCGCGGTCTTGGTGAATCGCGTTCACCACGTGCACAACCAAGGCGCGCACTCTGTTACAGCGAACGCACAATTTAGCGCTCGCTCTATTCTGTATAAGTCAGCCGGGGCCTTGGTGTTTCGCGTTTGAGTTTCTCTTTCTTTCTTGTTCAATTTGACTAAATGTAGACTCGACTGATTAGTCAGCCACAAATGACTACGCGCAAACGAGGTTCCCCAAACATTTCACGTGATTTGCATTTCAGTGATTATAAGCAAATCCATTTCACACAACAGTAGGGATGAACCTGTTTTACGAATGCCACTCAATTATCGCTCGCTTGCAGTAATCTGGGATCTCAGGAATTAATCTGAGCTGGCCGTAATTGCTGGCCCTGTAATCTGCCTGAGAAATGTTTTTGCCTGCCCTTCGCGGACACCCACAAAAGAAAATGTATTCAAATCTGCCATTTGAATGAAAAGTGGAGGGAGGGGTGGGAGGAGGGAGGGGGGGGGGGCGCGACATAAACAGCCAGGACACTTCGCACAGTTGCTCCTGCTCTCTGTTTTTCTTGCACGAACACACGCAAAACCTGCCGGCTTCTTGTGATTTATTTATCACTTTTGTGAAGGAAGCGACATTTGAAATATTTGTTTCCTCATCCAGGCAATCCTCGAATCTCCAGAAAAGCAGCTAACACTAAACGAAATCTACAACTGGTTCACACGAATGTTTGCATACTTTCGCCGCAATGCGGCAACGTGGAAGGTAAGGTTCCCGTTTGTCCTTTGCCTTATGCGACATGCAGACATGCAGCGACAATGAGGTCGTGTCCAAGAATGATTTCTTTAAGAACCGTCCTGACTTTGGCCAAATGCATGATAATAACCTCCCTATTCTGTTTCGATGAACCGTAAACAATGTGTCTGTAATTTGTCGGGATGTTCAGATGGTCGGTGGCTTTGCTCCACTTTCCACCAAACTGCAAATGAGCTCACACACGCACAATCCAAAACAAAACAAACAATTTAAAAAGAAGACATGAGCAAGAAAAAATAAGTAAAATATGAGTGGAAAAGGCAAATTAGGAACTGAAAGCCTCTTCTAAATCCTTGGTGATCCGTCACGTGCCACTGGATGCAACTCTCTCTATGCACACACATACACACTCACTCACTCTCTCTCTCTCTTTTCCAACGACCTCATTCTCCATGAGATAAGTATACTGTATTCCACTACTCTCAGGCTAAACTCCGTTCCAACGCCGAGAGCAAAGTTAGCTTTCAAACAGCAGGATATATTTATTGGTCTTGTCGTATTTTCAGACTTTTTTTTTTTTTTTTAATGGAAACGAGCCATGTAAAAATCATGAAGCATGACCACTGAAGGGAAAACGTGGGGCTGTGGGCCGTGTCCATAGGACGCATTTGTTAACACTGACAAGGTGAAAAACCAAAAGGACATTGTCGGGGAGTTTGGCAGTCGAAATCGAGTTTGCAAAAAGAATAAGTATTAAAGACTATCCCAGCCGTGCATGTTGCGGAGATATGAGTGGAAACTTTTTTTTCCCCACCTGCAACAATCCATCTGATTTTGGTCTGCGGAAGATGTGTGGAATCACACTTATTTTTCCTCGGAGTTACAAAAAGACAGCCGTGACATTGACATTGATTGATCATGAATGTTTTTATTTAAGCCCTAACTGTATAATTCCCATCTCTATTTTTCTATTATTTTACCGCCCAGACTTACTGAAATCAAAGACTATATGCTGTATATCTTCTTTTTTTTTTTTTTTTGCAATGAAATGTTCCTCATGCAGAGATGTTCACTGATAGAACCTTTTTTTTTTCTCTCTTTCTTTTTACACAACTGCAGAATGCAGTCCGGCATAATCTTAGTCTACACAAGTGTTTTGTGCGAGTAGAAAACGTAAAAGGGGCTGTGTGGACAGTGGACGAAATAGAGTTCCAAAAGAGACGGCCCCAAAAGATCAGTGGGTAGGTTTGCTCCTTTGAGTTGCCCGATGGGAACAGGCTGCCGCTGCTCCATCTCACTGTCTGTGTGCCACATCGTCCAAAGTCCCCGCTTGCTTTGGCGCGCCTCCCCTCCATGCTCTCAGAAGGCTTTTGGTGATGCCCCATAACCCGCGATGGCTTTGGCTGATATTCATTGTGATCCTCACCCTCTGCCCTCCTCCCTTGTGTTTTGTGTGTCTGTGTGTGTCTGTCCGTCATCCGTGTTGTCGCACACCGCATGGGCATCTGGCTGCCCCCCACCCCCATCCCCGCCGGTTCGCTTTCCCAGGGTGCCATTCGCACCAACCTTTCGCTGCATAAGTGCTTTGTGAGAGTAGAGGATGAGTTTGGGTCCTACTGGACCGTTGATGAGGAGGAGTTTAAGCGCGGCCGACACGTACAGCGAGGCCGCCCTCGGAAATGCGCCCTCGATGAGAACTTTGACGAGCTGCTTGTACAGTAAGCCCTTCCGCCTGAGCCAAAGCCTGGCATACACCCCCAACCCCTACCCATGCATGCCCCCACCTCCCCCATCATTGTTGCTGTGATGCATCGATCCATCGTGCTTTTGTCTTCCAACTTATTCTTGCTTTCCACACACTTCGCCATGTTGAAAGATACTTTGTCATACCGTCACGCCTTCATATTGTCATTGCTAGACCAGTAAGTGCATTTTGGCTCTTCATGCCAAGTGCATTGATTTCTTATTAGCAAATATGATACTGCGGTTGAGAAACGCGCGCAAGGTGAGATGCAAGTCGGTGGCCCTAATCCAATTTATGTTTGCAGAAGTCCGGCCTTGGTGAAGAATATTCAGACAAACTTGGGCTACGGGCCGACCCTCTCCGCCGCATTCCAGGTGAAAAAGAGAATTTCAAACGCACCTCTGGGAAGTCAGGCCGATAAGGAAATCAGATATAGCCCTGCCAGCTTGATTTTCACATTCACCTGAAGTCACGGCGAGCTGTATGTGTATGAAACGAGTGACGGGCGACTGAGTATGCGCTGACAACTTTCTTCCGTTCCCCGTTTTAATGCCCGGGGGGCCCTGCCTGCATTTCAGGCTTCGATGGCAGAGAACAACATACCTCTATACACAACTGCTTCCATTGGAAGTCCCACCTTCAACTCCTTGGCAAACGCCATCCGTGAAGAGATGAACAGAGCGATGGACCATGCAAACAGCAACGGCAGCGACAGCAGCCCCGGACGTTCGCCGCTGCCAGCTATGTGAGTGGCAGATACCGTCTGAGGAGGAAAACGTGTGGCTTTATATGAACATAAACGATCGGGATGGGCAATGTGTGGGAGGACAACAAATCTACAAATGATGCAGCTTTGTGGGCGGGGTCATGGCCTTCTGGCTGGCCTTCCACGTGAAAAGGGAACGGCACCTTTGACATGTTTCTTTGTCCAGACCAACCAGGAAGAAAAGGCCAGAGCCTCTCTGCTATTTGAACAAGCCATTTAGAAAGATTTCTTCCTGTGACTTTAAATGAGCCCAAATCCAAATTGTGTAAACACTCTCCAAATGGCAGAGCGGCCAAGTGAGCTAACAGTTGGCTCGGACGCGGTGAAACGCGAGCTGCGACACATGAAAACAGCGTGGAGGAGCTGCCTAAAGAAAAACAACACGAAAGCAAAATTAGTCTGGAGGACATGATTCAAAGCTCTTGTGTAGGAAAGTCGCGGTTGGCCTGCGACCGCAGCCGCCAATTCACTTGTTGAGTAGGAGTGTCTGCTAAGTTGTTTGAAGCTTAAAATAATACGGCGCAATGCATGCTTTCCAGATGTGAGCGCAGACCGCTCGTGTGCTCCGCGGGAAGACTCGGGGATGGCCTCCCGAAATTCTGCCTGCTAAAAAAAAAAAAAAAGGTGTAGCAACAAAGCTCAGGGCCAACTAGAGGAAAGTGCCATCCCTTATCACCGCGAACATACTGTAGCTGTGAGCATGGCTGTGGAACAGGAAAGGCAGAGACAGGATGGGTGTGCTGGCCTCAAGGCAGCCTGCTTCTCCCTTCTGCTTCTCTGCGTCTCGCTTGAGGCTCACACTCTTTTTTTCTTTTTTTTTTCTCCATAATTAAGCGTATATGCTCTGTGCCAAGGCGAAACTTGTTGAATCGGTTTTCTTTCGCGTTTTATCATATCCACATAAAACTTGGTTTGGCATTTGCAATAGTACTCACATTACATTTGCTGAATACAAATATGTAGTTTTTTTCCCATTTGTTTGGCAGTTGTAGGCAAGGCAGCCTCATTTATGCAGTTTCATCCACAGGGCAACGCCATGTAATTCTCGCAAGCAAACGCAAAACATCCTAAAAAGATTGACAAACAGAACAGAAGAAGACAAAGCAAAGAGAACAAATGTCGCTTTTTAAAATGACTAAAAGAGCATCCATTGGCAAACAGAAGATTGAGAGACTTTTAAAAACAAAAGAAAGGTAGAAATTGATTTTTAAAATGCTCCATACTGGGGGAAAAATGGTGTGTTGAAGTTATTCCCCTTTAATTTGTGACGTAGTTGCACAAAATTAAATCATCTGGATCTGGACACATTGTTGGAGGCGTTTCTATTCCATTTGGGTGAAGCATCACAGCAAAATGGCGATTCACCATTTTTGCTTTGAAAACTGGGCGTCACGAATTGACCCGAGTCTGCTGAGCCATTTTTACGCAATGAGCATTTCCTTCATGTATTTGGGACCCAAACCATTCAGCGATTTACAGTCCAGTAGCAGAGCTTTCGAATCTACTATAAAAGAAACACCCAGCGCGCACCAATCTCCATTTATTTTCTCGGTTCACTGTAAAAACAGGAACAATGAAATCATATGTTCCATGGCAGAGGCAATTGTTCCAATACGTTCAGCCAAGATGTGAAATATCACCGCCGTTTGTTTCTTAAGTGGCCAAATGAGCATCAGGTATCCAGAGAGGGCTAATTACAAGCCAAGTGTTGAATCGGCATGCTGTTCATTGGGCTCCTGATAACAATTTCATGTTTGCCTTGCGGCCTCAGCCTCGCGCCTCAGGCAGCAGCAGCACTTGTGGGGTTACTTTGATGTGAAAATGATCGAAAAGCTGACTTCACTTCCCCCCTCCTTTATTTTATTTTTTTCAACATTTGCAACAAGATATGTCAGCTCATTAGCATACGGTGTGATTGTGATTGTGGCGCGTGGGCTTGAGAAAAGAAGTGCGTGCCGGTTAGTCCCTTGTCAATGCGGCTAAATGAGCCTGGCGCTTGCCGGTTACGCCTCTCCGCCTCCACAACAATGGCCTGGCACCGCAGGTTAGCGCGCGCCCGGTGCCCCCGCAGTTGCCGCTAATTTTTTTTTCCTGCTTTCTGCCACAGCTCACCGTCTCCCCACGCGCTCTCTTCCTGCTCTGTTTGCGTAATGAGACATTTGGCACAGCTCATCTCCTTAGCGGCTCTTTTCCCAAGACTGTGAGCTGGGTGGGGGGTTGGGGGGGGGGGGACTCATGTTTTTGCCTTGTTTACAAGTGACAGCGTTATTATTCTCCTAAGGGCCCGGTTTCTTATCGCCGAGTTGTGCCGAGCGCGCGGCTGCTCTCTTTGCCCGCCTTCCCTGCCAGCGCTTTTCTTTCCTTATTGACACTTGCTTGAAAATATGCATTAATTGCGGGGTTTAAAGCGCGCACGGCGCTGTCTGAGCGCTCTGTTTGCTTGAAGTTGATTAATGATAGAAGCCGGCTCGGGGTCATCCTCCGGAGACCCGTCTTGCTGGTTGTGCATGTTAACGAGCAGGAAGGGGGAACGCAGAGCGCGCCGCTGATCCGCCGCCACCGGAAGGCTGACAACGGCAGCCCACTCACTCCGCAGAGTCCATTCTCTCCCGTGGCCGTCTCGCGTGGTTAATCTTCCTCATTTATCAATTCTAAGTGAATACCCTGTTCTCGGTCGCCATGAAAATGAAAGAGCGTGGAGCCGCAACCGCATCAGAATACCTCAGAAGAAAGTTATCATTGGCTCGAGGAGGGCTCCCCCCCGAAGATGGCGGGCTTTTTGTTTCCCTTCTTTACAGTCGGTGTGAAAGCTTCCGCGAAAGAGCAAAGCGCATTTTGTCATTTTCGTCTGCTCTCCGCTCTTCCAGGCACCACACCAGCATCAAAGAGGAACCACTGGACCCCGAGGACCACGACGGACCGCTTTCCTTGGTTACGACTGTCAACCACAGTCCCGATTTCGACCACCACAGAGATTACGACGACGACGACCAGGGCCATGACGACATGCTGTGAAGTTTGGCGCATCCGTCTGGGAGACAAACAATGAACAGCAATCTCAGACGCCGATGGCCACCGTCGCCAAGTATCTTTTGAGTAGTGCCATAAAAAAAATTCAAAAAAACACATTGCAACACACAAAACATCCCACGAGTGGGTTCCTTTTCCTCCCCGGTCACTTTTTACTTTGGATCGGCATCAAAAACGACGTTGATTTCGACTTTTGAAGACAGACGAATGGGCTTGGTACGTTGGCGATGCCCTCGCCTCACAGGTGAGAGGCCAGAAGGGGACAAGAAATTCGCTCCACACAGCCAGGATGGCGGACTGTGACAGGGTTACATCTACACCCCCCCCCCCCCCCCCATCCCCACAACATGCCCGTCTCACGGCACATATTTTGACAGAGACCAAGTGACTGACTGACGTGTCATTTCGGGGGATGTGCTTTCACTGCCTTCAATACATTGCAACGAGTCCATCTACTGTGAGAGAGGTTTGTTTGTTTTTTTTCTCGGTTGGGGGACAGTTTGATCAACACGATGTCTTTCCATCAGCCAATGCTGTTATTGATGTTGTCTTTTTTTTTTGGTGTCTTTTCTCAAAACTCATCAGACCTCATGTCCATGCTGTGGAGATTGTGCGTGTGTGTTCTGCACTTGATGATGAATGTTTATGATTTCCTCTGATGTTGTTCTTTCGAAGAAAAAAAAAAAACACGTAAGAAGCAGAATGTCTGACACGGTGTATCATTTTTTGATCATTTAAAGCAAAAAAATGGTAACCTGAGCATTTCCCCCACTGGGCCACCACCAGCGAGGCAGCATTCCGATGATGAAGGCGCCCTCTATGCATCAATTAAGTTTCTTTGAACCTTTGAATACATGAGCGCGAAATTACACCGGTTCTGAGGCATCCTTATGATGTTTCACTTTCAAAATGGCCGAGCACGTTGAGCCGCAAGGCAATTTCTGATCACTTCCAAGCAGCGGGCAGTTTCGTCAGGGGGGGAAGAAAAATGAAACGGCAGGTGTGCCACCGGCCAGATCAAAATTCAGGCTCACTATGAAACACGCTTGCCGAGTGTATTTCTCTACTTGGCAATTTCTAACTTCAGTCCATCTTAAAGATAAAGATTCATTCCCTGTTTTGTTCGATGTCGAGGCATGACTTGTTTGACCTGAGCGCAAGTCCACAGCACTTGAAATGTTTTTCTTTAATTGAAGGGAAAAAGGGTCCGAAAAATTCCGGTTTTGTACCTCGGTGAGGAAGTTCTGAAGACACGCGTTTCGGATGGCGGTCTTATCTACTCGGTGAAATTCGAAATGTGGGCCAACCACTTTTGAATTTGTTCTTGTTCATTCCCGGTAGAATTGCAAGCGGTATTTATTTGGCGGTTGGGAAATGCTGAGTGCTAAATAAAAATTGTGTTGCGACACGGCCAAAGAGATACCGTGCAACAAAATCACTAACCGGTGGAACACAGCTCCTCGTTCCAGTTTTCGTTCCCATCGCGGTGTTGGCTGTGATGGAGTTTGGGGATGGAATTGAGTGAAAGGCTCCTCACACCGCTGTTGCGCAATCAAGAGAAACGTCACGAAAACAGCTGCGACAGCCACATATACCAGGGGAAGAAAAAAAAAACGAGGAGGCGGCTCTGACCATCTATTGCGACCAAATTAGGAGTGAGCAGAAGAGGCATTAAAGCGAGTCATGAAAAAAATTTATATTCCAGGGAATGGAGGGAAAATAGAAAAAAAAAGCTGTGAGACCAATGTTGGAAGGTTTCTTTCTGTCAAGCGGGTTGTATGATGTTTCCTTCATGGATCCCCTCTTCATCATTTTTGAATGATTGCATGCCTGTTTTGAGATGTTTTTGCGTCCTGACTGGGTTCCAGTGTACCCGAACATTGACTTTATTGATTGTTTTAAGTTTCTGTATTACTTTTTATATTAAAAAAAATAGAAAAGCACTCCTGTCAACTATAAAGTACAAGGTACTTTGTGACAGTTACTGTTATCGATTACGCCACTGGAAAAAAAAGGTTTTGTGTTGAATTTACTCCATTTTATTTTGTTGCAAGTTGTTGCACGAAATGAAATTGTCTGGATCCAGGTACGTATTTGAAGCGGACTGCACATCTGCGATCTGGATCCACAGGGTTTTATTTTGTACAGACGCTTGAGGACATAAAATGGAGTAGATTTAGCACACCTTTTTTTTTCCAGCGTACCTTTAATGCTCAAACGAGGCAAATCCTCCAGTCTGTGGGACGGGTCGGGACAAAGGGGTCAGACTTGCACACCAGCCTGCACTCTCGGCCTCGATTGTTTTCTGTTGAAAACAGGAAAGGACGACGTGAGAACGTTCTCAGCGTATGTAGCTTGACATTTCTAAAGATGACAGCATGAGAAAGCAATCGATGGGAAATGATTCGTTTAGTTTTACTCTGTTGTCTTACATGTTTAGTCGAAACAAAATGGAGAAAATCATCTGGTTCCATCAAATTTTAAGGGAGCTCAGATAGGTTTGTGTCAGTTGAGATCTCAAGCGCCGTTGCTTCATTCCGACAACTTTGTATCGGCCGTGCGGAAAAACTGCTGTACCCATTTGGGATATCAAACTGTGCTGCACACGGGTGAAAAACGTCATAGAAAATCGTCAAGGCAGATGTGGGGAGCAGATGAGGGGAATTTTGCCCGCCATTTTGGATTTTCAACTGTAATACAGGAGAAGAATTTTCTCCCTTTTTATTTCACTGACTTTAAAATTTTTGTACAGACGCTGTCCCCTTTTTTGTGTATGTGTGTGTGTTTTTGATACTTCCTTTTGATGGTCTCTCCAATGCCTTCTGCGCAGCCGTACATCCTCTCGAAGACGGAGATGTGTGGCATGACAAACTCGCGGCTTGCAGGAAAGGGCCTTCCGGTTGAAGCGGTCCGTCCAAATCGAAGGCTGCATCACGCCCATCATATTTTTGATGGGGCTCATAGGAAAAAGACAAATTGGCGCTGCCAAGACGTAAAAGGTGGAAAGACTATTGTTACAGACTTGTCTTCTTTGTTTTGGGGTTTTATTTTCCAAGAAGAAAAAATAAATACATTATCAGCGGTGCATCACTGAGTCGCCCTTCTCATCATTTTTTTTTCAGTTGGAAGGTTTCATGATTGGTGGACAGAGGTCACCGTTCTTTGTCAGCTTGTCTTGTCGCCTCACTCTGAGCTAAGAAGCCATTTTAAAAAACGTCTTTTTTTGCCATCCGCCGTCAGCCATTAGGCCCACTGCAATTGCCTTTTGTGCAGAGGGCGGGCGGCGGGAGGGCCCTTGTTCTCACCTTGCAGTCATGCGTCTTTAATTTATTTGAGGGTGAACCATGTCTTTTTCTTGTTTTTTTTCCATTTTTTAAAAAAAAAAGACATATTTTTGCGCCTCTCTTCATGAGTGCGTCACCTCCTCATTCCTTGTCTTAACTGATGCAGACTCTGTTGTCGTCAGTGCCAACTACTGACGTGAGCGTTCTAAACATGCAATAAAATGCTGGTTGCACTCAGTCCATTTCTTCTCACTTTCTGTGTGTCAGTTTACAGACACAAACTGCAATAGTTACATATACTGCCGCAACATGAGATTATTTCACCATGAAAACAAAGCACTTTAACGGTCTTTTCCCAACAGCAATTAAGGAAACGGCATTTGATATGTTGTAAATTGTGGCGGCACAAAAAAAACTGCGGGAAGATTAGCGTGTGCGTCTTGAGCGCGAGCGCTAGCTAATGCAGATGACCAAGACTTATGGAAGACGGTATTACGAGTGAGGCGGCATAGGTCACGCTTGGCCACTAAACAGGAGCCAAAGATCAAGTGGAAGCACTTTTCATCTTGTGAAACAAGCAATTACAAACACTTGCATTGATTTGTTCAAAAGCTTGAGGTGACATAAATTGTTTCTTGCTTAACTTACAGCGGCAACACATAAATGTCAAGGGATTCATTCATTTGGGCCTTTGAGCAGGACGATTGAATGGGGCGGGGGGGGGAATTAAAAATAAATCAAATGCCGAGCTGCCTCGTCACAGCACGTGCTGCACGATTGCGCTTCCACGGTTCACCACAGTTTGACTCACCGCTGGATCCAACAAGAATAAAGACAAATTGGAAAATGCCAAATACAAACCCACCCAGTCAGCAAAGGCATCTGGCCCGGATTCGGCATGAAGCCGGCACAGCTGGCCTTGTGTCGGCACTGGCATAATGCATGTGGGCCAAACACGGCCCAAGCGTGGCAAAGGAGGCACTGGCTTGACTCCGGCAAACCAGATGTGGGCCAGTTGTGGAGTGAAGTATTTGGGCCAGAAATCAATTTACAACTCCGGCCCGTATATGGCCAGACAGTATTGAGCCACCCTTAACCCAGGAGAACCCAAGGACCCTTTTTATTCCTTGGAAAATGATGAATTATATATTAAATGACTGCTACATGTTCACTGAACACCAAAATATATGTGTTTTCAAAAATTCAATGCTTTAATCCTAATTTAGGATTAGGGCCAAATTTGACCATTTGGGATTTAAGGTTGGCATTTGAGTCGCAGAATTTAGAAGTGCCATATTTGACCCGTGGGTTCTCCTGGGTTAAATGCAGTTTCAGATTTTTCGTTCTACACACAGCCTTGTTTTACAATTGCACACCTATGCGGAATTCCATTCATCACACACACACACAGACACATGCACACACACACGCACTTACACACACGCACGCACACACACACACAAATACAAAACTTTTCATTTCAACGTTAGATTTAGTTTTTGAATTGAGGTAATAAGTTTTAAATGAACTTTATGGTCAAGTATGAAGTATCCGATTTGTATCGCAGCAAACTGAATCAAAATTAATTTCATTGTATTTCAGTGCAGAAAGGGTTCTTTTTTGGCAGCACCTCTGACTGTTCAATCACTTACATTTCCACTAAACTCACATGCACACGGAAACTGTGACGCAGGGTCACGCCCAGCTTGCATATGACGTAGCTGAGCAGTTTATTTTCAAAATTTGCGGGCTTCAGTCTCGATTTAGATACAGCAGGTGACAATTTTACTTAAATGGCGGGTGGCAGCGAACGTTTGCGGTGCATCCCCACCTACTGTATCGGAGTGTAGCAATACTTGACTGTTGTACATTAAAGTACGTACGAGGGAAAAAAAACACGAAAATTCAAAACTTGTACCTTCTTTCGCTGACGCCAGTCGACTTCAACATAATCTTAATTGAACACGTTTAATTTGTGTGTGCGCACTAGCGAGCGTGCACAAGAATTAGTACGTGCACGTGCAGCTGTGTGTGCATACACGCTCGTGTGTGTGTGTGTGTGCGTGTGTGTGTGTGTGTGTGTGTGTGATGAATGGGATTCCGCATAGGTGTGCAATTGTAAAACAAGGCTGTGTGTAGAAAAAAAAAATCTGAAACTGCATTTTAGGGTGGGTGGCTCAATACTGGCTGGCCATCTACGGGCCGGTGTTGTAAATTTATTTCTGGCCCAAATACTTCACTCCACAACTGGCCCACATCTGGTTTGCCTGAGTCAAGCCAGTGCCTCTTTGCCACGCCTGGGCCGTGTTTGGCCCACATGCATTATGCCAGTGCCGACACAAGGCCAGCTGTGCCGGCTTCATGCCGAATCCGGGCCAGATGCCTTTGCTGACTGGGAAGTGACAAAAATAACAAATACACAATCAACAAAACATGTTATAAAATGAGACATCAGAGGAGCACATTACAGAACAGCAAAATTAAAAAGCGAATGATATACTGACAGACAAACCTAAGCCGACTTTGAAACCTTGACCCTAGTTTTTAAACCTACTTGGAAAGCCTCACCTTTTATTTAAATGTAATCGAAATGTCTAATCTATTTTAAGCCCTAGTGTGAAACCCTACTTTGAAACCCTGCCCCAAATTTCAAACCTTACTTTGAAACCCTATCCTGAGTTTGAAACCGGACTATGAAACCCTAACCTGTGATTGATAAAATAATTTGAAACCCTAATCGGAATGTGTAGCTTATTTTAAACCTTAGCCCTCATGAGAAACCCTACTTTGAAACCCTGATGTCATGCTGAAAGGCAAGCAATTAAAAAGTCCACCTGCGATATGATGCCCCGATTTGCACAATTTGAAGCGTCTCCTCCACGGACCGCAGCAGTCAACGCGGGCCGCATCCCGACTTTGTGGCATGAGCCGGTCCTGCAGTGTTTGCTTTTCACGGTTTGCTGTAAAAATGTGTTTATGAAGACGGGCTGCGGGGCGCTGCCGCGCGTGTCATTACATTCCAATTATTTGTCCGTCTCCGATATTGTAAAGCGGTACTTAGCCCATCAGTGAAATTGACACAGTGCACGGCTTGGTTATTCTGTAATTAAAATGCGTTGCGTTAATTAGATGATGAGCACTTTATTCCGGAGCTCCCGTGTTTGGGCTCCTCTGCGGCTCGCCGTTTGGATCGCGTGTTGCCAGACGCTTCGCTAATCAGGCCTTGTTTTCTTTCAATTACCACCTGCTGTTCAAAAGGCACGCGTCGCTGCCTCCGCCCCTGCGCACGCACGCACACACAACCGCGCGGCCCAGCCAGAGACAACACTCAGTAATTCACGACCAGCCAAGTCGCGGGCAGGATTCGAAGGCGCGGGCAGGTCTCAAAGTGAGTTCAGGCAATTTAAAAAAAAAAGAACTAAAGGAAGATGAAAGTCTAAAGGTGCTTATCACATCAGTTAGCCGAGATGGCGTGTGTGTGTGCGTGTGTGTGTGGGTGTGGGTGTGGGTGTGGGTGTGTGTGTGTGCGCGTGCGTGTGTGTGTCTGTGTATGTAAGTGGGGATAATTACCCTCATCGTCTCTGCGCTCGCCAGCTGAGGGTTAACAGTCGGCAGCTGTTGCTTCCAAGGATGACACCGCAACATGAAGGCGACAAATTCTAATGTGATGACACATGACGCCTTGGAAAGCCAATCCTTTCCACAAGCTTGGCCGATTAGATTGGTCCCCTCCTCAAAAAAATAAAAAAACTTCAGCCACCTTTGAAATAGTCCGCCCAATGCAGCAAGGGTCACAAAGGAGGTCACGAAATGACCAAGTGAGCTGGAGGTGGGCAACTCGAGGGCTTGAAATTTTTAGTCAAGGTTTCCGGAGGAGGGAAACCTCTCGAGGACGAGACATGGTTGAGCTGAGAGCATGCCCGAGTACCTTTTGGGGTCACGATGAAGCTCCTGTGCAGATGTGCCGAAGTTCAGGTGGCTCCCCTGTGTGCCTTCGTCTCAACGAGCGTTTGCGCAAGCAACGTTGGGCTTGCATTTTTGATGAAATGCAAAACAACAGGAATAATAGCATCCTGGTCTCGTCACTTTGTGTCAGTGTGAATGAACGTAAGTCGAAAGGACCGAAACGCATCGGGGGGATATGAACAACCGTGATAAGACGCGGGAACTAAAGTGAGCAAAGCCGGCGATTCTATGTTTGCTTTTGTTTTGTGGCGCAATGGAGCCACACAACGCTGCAGAAAGAAATCATTCGGGTGTGGGGGGTTTTATTGAGGCTCGTTCAAGGTCGCAGAGATGCTCACCATTGATTTTAATGGTCGCAAATCATTTTTCTGGCCTCAAGGAAATTTTGAAAATGATCAAAACTTCTAGGTTAGAGGCATACGCCTAAACACACACATATAAATGGATGTAGATATTGGTTGTAGGCAGCCTGGTGGTCCAGTGGTTAGCGCGTCCACCTCACAGTGCAGAGGTACCGAGTTCAATTCCAGCTCCAGCTTCCCTGTGTCGAGTTTGTATGTTCTCCCCGGGTTTGCGCGGGTTTTCTCCGGCTACTCCGGTTTCCTCCCACATTCCAAAAACATTCATGGCAGGCTGATTGAACGCTCGACATTTGTCTCTAGGTGTGAGTGTGAGCGCGGATGGTTGTTCGTTTCTGTGTGCCCTGCGATTGGCTGGCAACCGGTTCAGGGTGTCCCCCGCCTACTGCCAGAAGACGGCTGGGATAGGCTCCAGCACCCGCTTGTGAGGATTAAGCGGATCAGAAAATGGATGGATATATTGATTGTCTGTATTTCATTCTCTGAATCCCATGTGAGGTTTTTTTCCTCCCTCTGAATTGAATCCTATTTTTCATTACGAAAAAAGAAAAAGAAAAAAAAGAAACAACAGAGCGAGCTATCTTTGCAGGCTGTCCTGAGCAGTGTTTACCTGCAGTGCAGCTTGATGAAGGAAGCTTCTGCTTTTACACCGATGCCCCCGCTAATCTATATGATTGGCATGCTAATTTCTCCGATGCTGCCATTCAAAACACAAACATGAAATGTTGGTTTTAGTACGGGGAGACCTGGTAGAGTGAATTTCAAGGGCTTATTCAAATATTTCATTAAAATGTAAATTTTCCACAAGGCCGTATGGCTAGCTGTGCACAAGGCATGACTTGCCAAGTTATGAACTTATAACTGCATTTCTCTCTCCGACGTCAATTAACGGAGGGGGGGATTGCGCTCGCCTTGTTTCATCAACTCCCACAAATACATCGTATGCAACAGGAACTTCGCGGACTCTATTGACTGGTGACAAAGGAAAAGATGAGAAGAGATCAGTTCGGCTGGGCATTGAGTGGATTTCGCTTTGTCCAGCGTTTGTGCAGTGAGGTGGACGTTCTGGGCACTGTGAGTGGCAGGCGAGGGGTGCCCAGTGTTTTTTTAGTTTTCAAAAGTCTTCACACAGGCCCTTTTGTAAGCAGTCCAAAGATGGGCGGCAGAAAACACACCATGTCAACACTCTGCGTTGTTGTACTGCAGATTTCTCAGGTATCTTCACTTCACTGGAGGTTTTATGTTTCTGACCACTTCCGACTTTCACTTCACACATTTGAAAACAGATGTCTGTACTCTCTATTCCTTGTCAAAATAAACCTGTTGTGTTTTTCAAACTAAATTCATCTGGATTTAGAGATTTTCATCAGTAGATGTGTCGTCTACTTACAGAAGTTGTCTGGATCCAGGAGATTTTCGTTTGTGCAACCACTTGACACAATAAAACTCAACACACGATTTAAAAAAAAAAAAATCAGTGACCAACACTTGATCACAGGCACTCAGGAGGCGGGAAAATAGTCGGGACAAAGTTGACATGGATACAACTCGACGCAGGTTTCTGGTGAAAGTAAGTCATTTCAAACTAAAAAGAAAACATGAACGTGGTGACAATTGCTCTTGATCGTGCGCATGTGCTGCAGGAGGCCACATTAATTTCCGGTGGGTTCCGGTACTCTGCTTTTTTGGGGCACTCTGATAAGCCGACAACACATTTGAACAACTTTCTCAGTTCCCGAACGGTCTGAGCCTATTTCCAAACGCACCCACAATGAATGAAGACGAGTTTCGGTGGTGATGAGCTCTAACGTTCGTGGTCTGTTTTTTGGGGGGGTCGGGGGTTGTTTTTTGGGGGGGGGGGTTTGTTTTTTTGTTTCTTTGGGGGGGTGGTTTCAAAAAAATCGCAAAATAATAATAATCCGGTCTGACTAAGTGATTAAGTAAGAAATGCTCACCAAAAAGTGAGACAGAACTGCAGCAGATACAAACAATAACTGCGATAGAGTGAAGCCAGAATAAGCGATAGCATAGCAACGGAACACTGGATTTACTTTTCCCGATTGCCATGAAGTACTTTTCGGAGTTTGACCTTTCTGATATTTTACTTGTGTCCAAAAGTCGAATGGGTGCTTTGACCGCTTTGTCATTTTTACGCAACGTGGAGGCTTGAGTGAAACGGCAGTGAGACGCCTTTTGGAGCACTTCCCACGAGCTCGCGGATGTGAATATTGCGGGCTTCTATTGACTTTTTGCATGTTGCGCTTGACAACATGCCGGCACGCACGACAAGCCCTGGAGGCTTCGTCGGCAGCTCTGCCACTTGTTTTTCATCTCAGCGTTTGTGCTTGTTGCATGCCGGCAGATAAATCAACGGATAAACAATTGTGTGTTGACTTTCAGGGTGGCTGTCTGGCGTCGGTGTTTGCACTTGCTTTGTCGTGATGAGCCGCCAAAGAGTTTCGTGAGAAGAACCTGCGGGTTACGGCATCGCTCAAGGTTTCGCGCCTCTATCGCTTGAGTTCTTTATTTATCTTCTCGTTGTTAACTTGTGGCGGGAAGAAGACAAAATGGTTGCAGGTGCTGATGAAAATAAGAGCCATCCATCATTATTTATTAGGCGTGAAAAAAGATACACAATAATGTAATTTAATGGCTCGGCAGACAATTATTTCCACATATTGATAAGATCATGCGGAAAGTGCCACGAATCCTAATATGATGTTTGCTCTTATTGGTGGATGATACAACCCGAACAAATCATGTAATTGTATCACAGAGGAAATCGGATTATTTGCTCATGCCGACATTCTAATCGCAATCGGCTGCAGACAACGGGATCATATTATTTGGCCGTGCTTAACTAGTTACAATTTGCATTAACTGATTCCGTGTGGATCGCAATAAAGGATCTTGGCGCCCCCTGTTCAGTTTCTCATTTCAGACCCTCATGAGATTGAAAAAAAAAAGAAAAAAGCATAACGTAATGATTCCGAGTTGAACAAGAAAACTTTCACACCCAGTTCTTGAACAACAGTTTCATGCAATCGTCCTTGCTGATTTTTAGCCAGTTTATTGACGTGTGTGTGTGTGCGCGCGCGCGTGTGTGTGTGTGTGTGAGTGTGTGTGTGTGTGTGTGTGAGGTCCAAGGTAAGAAACAGTGCCCGGTTGTAATGCGGGAAAGAAAACATTTTGACGAGAGAGGAAAATGCTTCAACGATTAACATCGAGGTGTGGCGATCGGAGCGTGCCCGATGATTAACATGAATGAAGCGGCCGCTTGATGCAGCAACTGTCAAGCCGCATCAGGTTACCGCTCTAAACCTCCTGAGAGAGAGGGGGCCGAATGACGAATTCGGCCCGTGCACAATGAGAGCCTCCACGAGTGTCTTTGCGACATTGTGAGGATGTTTTATTGATGACTCATTAACAGTCGTCCAGCAGTGTGATCCACTCAGAAGACGCAAAGTGTAATCACATTAAAACCTGCTTTAATTATTAATATGCCGGCCCGAATTCATCTCGGCAGACAAGATGTACATATTTTAGTGTCTCGTTTGAATTCATACAGCAAACGCACACCTAAAAACCATCAGAACGCAGTAATGATGGTTTTTTTTGGATTGTTTGTTATTGTTTTGTTTTTTTTAAATAAATGAACGTGTTCCGGCGGAGGTTGAAAGACGAAAAAAAGGTGGTGGTGGTGGTGGAGGGTGGTTGGTGTTTATTCTGTTTGATTTTGAAGCGCGCGGTGTCCCACAGCTCATCCCCGTGGAGAGGCGAGCAGAAAACACGCTGAGAGAAGGCGTCATCCGACACCAGCGGCTAGAAGACTGCTTGCAAGTCATTAGTGGTTCATAAATGATATTTGTTCCCATGTGACACTCCCTGCCCCCCCCCACCCCCCTTTGGTTTTCCAAATAATAACGGCCACTGAAACGAGGGCCCCTCATGTCGCGATGATGCTCCATAAACTGGCAAGAAAACAACAAAGCAACGAAGCCGGGATGGATGTTTGGGCAGACATTTGGCACAAAGGTTCTTGATGATAAACAATACGCGCATGATTGCGCTGCTCTCATCTCAATCTGACCCGTGGAAACGACTCACGCTGAGAAGCGGCAATTCTCCGCATACCATTTGACTTCGGCGTGTGCAGAAGGCAGCCCTCGAGTATTGAAACAAAAAATAAAGACATCGAGACTGCTGATGATGAAAGGGCATTGTACATATTTCTGTTTTGGCCTTCTTTCACCGGTTGCCTTCACTGACTGATTGCAGAAGTCATTTGGTTTACTGACACATACTGAATAAAAATTGTTTGTACGGACAACTTCTCAAAAATGGCATTCTGAAACAAAGTCTGTCTTTGCAGAGGTCTAATTTGTCATTTGAAAACGGTCTTAGTGCTACAAGTCAACTCAAGCGTATTTCTTGAGCACTTTAAAACAACCAAGGACAAGGACAATAGAAAGCACAAAGACAGTCCGACTAAAAATCAAGTCTCATGCCGAGTCAAAAGAATAAAAACGAGTTTTAAGACGAGTTTTAAAGATGGCCAGCGAGGGGGCTTACCTAACTTTCATTCCAAAGAGAGGGGACCGGCAACGGAAGAGGCTGGTCCCGTCTGAACCTCCACTTAGTCCTCAGTACCTCTGATAGTCTCTGGTCCGCAGACCTGAGGCACCAGGCAGGTACGGAGAAACTCAGAATGGTCAGGTGGGGCAAGGCCATTTCAAGATTTGCAAATAAATAAAAGGATCTTAAAAAGAACTCTAAAATGTAGAGGGAGCCAGGGAAGGGACGTCAGAGTTATGTGCTCTTCTCACGACAACCAGTCAAGAGGCGAGCAGCAGCATTCTGGAGCAACTTGAGATGCCTCATGGAGGATTGTCTGACCCCAAAGTCAAGTGCATTGCGGTAATCCAGCCGAGATGTGAGCAAGACATGAAGTGCTCATCAGAAAGGAGAAGCTGCTGAAGATGAAAGAAGCTGGATTTGTCAATGGCACCAATTTGCCCATCCAAATTTAAAATCACTGTCCAGTTTGAGACACAAGGGCCAGACTGTTGGGACCCAAGTCACCAGGATGGTATGAACAAGGGCAACTGGCACCAAACGCCATCAACTGTGTTTTCTTTTCATAGAAATTCAGGGCCATCCATGTCTTGATTTCCTCTAGACAGGATAAAAGTGGCATCAGTGAGAAAGCGTCTTTTTTGCTCAGCGCCTTCACTAGTACGAACATCCCAAGGTAAGAGTGGCCACTTCAAAAAGTTTTTGAAAGTCAAAATGAATTGGCTTTGTTTTCATGTTACCTGGAGACAGAGCCGTGCGTGATATGTCTCATCCCCAAATTATACCTGTCAACAGCAGCGCGGCCGCCAGGCTGCTTACGGGTCAACAACAAGGCCTAAATAGAAGCAAATCTTTCACGCGCACGTCACTCCCTCCTGTAAATGCCATTTTACGGAATGGCCTCGGGGGATTAAAACGCACAGCAAAGCCAGAAGCGTGAACCTTTTCGGGCTCCTCTTCCCGCTCCCCCTTTGCCATCGTGCTCAGCTAGCAGCGGACGTGCAGCCCCGACACACGTCACCTCGTGTTTGACGAAATGAACAAGCCGCAAGAAGATCAACCGGCCCCCGCGGTGACAGCAAACAGCGCCCGCGGGTGCTTATCAGGGGACCGCTGCCAATCGGTGCCAAGCGAAGCCTGCACCTTCCCCGGATACGCCACTGGTCTTTGAAATTAAAGTTGACGCCTGTAATCCGGGCAAACGGTGCCTCGCCGCTCGCTGAGCGGCGGTTTAGTTTCACTCCAGCTGATGATAAAGCCCGACAGAAAGACGGAGCTCTATCTCCTGGCAGGGGTTGATAGGTTGTGCCGGCTTATCGCGAAACAGCCCGCTAACCTCCTTGTGCAGGACAAAACCCGAAGGTTCACGTACAAGAGATGCCACGCGGCGTGACTTGTAAATCACACCTTTCTTTACCCCATGCGAGGCGAGACCACAAGATACGAGCAAAGTAATTTCCTAAGCCTCCCAAAAGTAAGTCAGTGTATAATACGGGAGGTTAGGCGCGAGTGATGGAGTGTATTCATGTAAATCCATCCCGGCACAGCTGCGGGAAATTGACAGGGATCCACAGGGGCGCCTTGACTGTAAAGGGTGGGATTTACATGCCTAACGAGGGGGCTTAAGCGCCCTCCCCTGAGTCGACCTGTTACTCTTTGGCCTCGCGTCTGCAAGGGCCAAGGTTGCATCGTGTTACTCTTAACCCACCTACCATCCTCAAATCTTACTAGCACCTTTTACCCTTGGGGTCAATGTGACCCCTGGGGATGTTTTGCATCGCAAAATGATGCACGGGAATTTGATGTCCCGGTTTTGGTGTCAGAGCCTTTTTGTTATTTGTTGATGAGAGTGAAACTTCTGAATGAGTGGACTTGTTCTCCAGCATCACCATATCAGGCCCGATTTTGAAATCGGAATTATTCATTCATTCATTCATTCATTCATTTCCGAACCGCTGGGTCGCGGGGGTGTGGAGCCTATCCCAGCAAGTAGGCGGGGGACACCCTGAATTGGTTGCCAGCCAATCGCAGGGCACACAGAGACGAACAACCATCCACGCTCACACTCACACCTTTAGAGTGATGCCTGTCATGCATGTTTTTGGAATGTGGGAGGATGCAAACTCCACACAGGGAGGCCGGAGCTCGAACCCGGTACCTCAGCACTGTTGCTGGACTACCGGGCCGCCCGAAATCGGAATTAACGTGTTGTTAAAATGTTTTCAGGCAAAAAAAACCAAAAACATTAATTGCCACAAGAGGATGAATTCAAGTGGTTTGGGGGATGAAATGACTTTTCCTGTAGCCCCACCATCAGGTCAACGTTCCGTTTTCGAGTTCGGGTCTCTTGAACATCTTTCATCCAAATGTTTTAATTCCATTCGTGACTCTTACAGACTGAACCATATTGGTTAATGTTGGGAACCTCCTCTCCTCACCCTGCCCTCTCTCCAGGCTTAGCCACAAAAAAAAAAAAAGAAGATAAATATTATTTATTTTAATGATAAACATTGAAGGGGGGCCAAATTGACCCCAAGGATAATAGGAGGGTTAAATACCTTTTCACCCCCATCTGCCATACCTGTCACTCGTAGAAATGTACTCAAACTCCACCGGTGCTCCTCGTTATCACTAAATGGGTTTGGCTTGGCGGCCGGTGAAAGGTTTTTGTTTGTTTCCAGCGGTGAAGACTTTTTCAGAGCTGACACCAGATCGGCGGCTGGCTTCTGCGTTTGGGAGATCAGGACAATGTGAGCGTGGCGGTCCTTGGCGGGTAATTGGGATTAGATTGAATGCGTGTGTTTCTCCTGAAGAAAAAGTGCAAATCTTTTGCTTTTGAACAGGATGTGGCTTTGGGCGATCGTGGAGATCGGGCATGGCTGGCGGCTACACACAGTCAATGTCTGGCCCTCAAGGCACAGCGTGCAGACTGCTGATGGCACTTTCCACTCAGCACAAAATGAATTGTGTTCCATTTTAAATGCAAAGCAGAGTTGTGAGCATGCAGCAGAAAGCCTTGATTCGAGCGCTTCCGACAACAACAACACGAACATTTGTTGTCCTCGTTTTCAATCTAATATCCCGGCCAGCAATTAAAAAAAAGAACGATAACCGATTGCATTTCAATGCAACCCGATGCCCTATCACTTAGGAACTGAGCCCAGATTGTCCCATTTTGCTTGGTATGTGTTTTGTATTCCCCCCCCGTTCTAAACAATGATTTGTCAAAACCGGAGCTGTCGCCAATAAAATTAATGGCAGACTTGCGGAGTGCATACAGGAAGTGGCCTTTTTAAATAAACACATTGTTTCCAAACTAATCCACACCCCTATTGTTTACAGACGGAGAACTGGGCTGGGTACAGGCTGGTCAAGTCCAGACCGATTTGCCCTGCCATAACCGCCCCCACTACCCCGCCCATTCCCCCTGCACTTTTGTCAAGGCCGCTGCCTTTCTAAACAGGGAAGGAAAAAGTAACGATAAAAGTGTCAACCAGGAGTCCACGGTGATGTTATTTCAGGTCAGCATTAGAATCTTTTCAAAACTTTCACAGAAACGCCATGTTCAGTCCACAAAACAAAGTGAGGAAAGCCTCATGTTGGAAAAAAAGCTAACTCAACATTTGCATAGGAACACTGTGTACGTGTGTGCGTGTGCGTGTGCGTGTGTGTGTGTGTGTGTGTGTGTGTGTGTGTGTGTGTGTGTGTGTGCGCGTGTGCCTTTCCTAATCTCCTAACAGAAGACTGAAATGCATTTGCGTATAATTAGGGTGGGGAAAAAAAGTCAGTAAAGGTGATACTACTTCCAAAATGTAATTCAATATATATTCCTATCTCATGTGGGTTTTTGGAGTTACTTTGTCCCCAAGCGTAAAATAAAATTCAACTCCAAGACTTCTGTGTTATTTAATGAGACACATTTAGAAAAACATACAGTACTCACAAAAGGTTCGGGATATTTGGCTTTCGGATGAAATTTCAGGACGAGCCTGCAATGCATTCCAACAGGTGTACTTGATGTGACCTTCTCTCCGCTTTTGAATGTGCATGTCCAACTGTTAAATGTGTCAGTACATTTTGCACAAGGTGCTGTTCTCGAACGAGGAGCTGACAGCAAAACTGACAACAGGTGTTTGATCCTTGAGTCGGCCAATAAATGTCCTGGTGTTTAAACATCTTGCTGTTCACATTTTGATATCACGAGTCCATGACGACACCTAACAATGGATCAACGGCACTTTGCCATTGAGATGCTTCAAACAGCACCTTGTCAGACTGAGCTTGAACTTTTGACATTTTCCATAAATGTCACCTGAAAGTCAAATAGTCCTCACATTTTGATGAGCAGTGTATAGTAAATTACCAGCTCCGAAAGTCAAGTGTCCCTTCGGTTGTGCAGGTCCGAATGTGAACAAAATGTCTGTCTAAAAATGCAACTGAAGTCAGGCAAAATTTCACTTGGGACAGGCTCAATAAATGTTGTCATGTGAGAGACGATCACAATCGGAATCCCTTTTATTGAGAAAGGTCCAGTCACAACTATGATTTTTTTTTTCAGTCTGCTGGCAAAACATCAAACATAAATGAGAATAAAATGTTTAAAAATATGTCGAGGTGGAAAGAAAATAAACAATGTGTCTGAGAAGCAACTTGTCCAATGCAAAACGTGTAGAAATACTTCTTCATTCAGACAGCAAAGATAGATTTCATTTGAGTAGGCAACAATGTACGTACACTATGCTCCTATTTTCATGTAGGTTCTCGGTTCTACAAAAATAAAAATAAAAATCCCAGATTGCTGACATCCCGGTAAACTATGGTCAATATGAACTTCCTCTATTAGCATGCGCGGACCTCGATGTAATGAATACACTTTGCATGATCAAATTATCATCCCTGAATTTCAAATATCTACAACCACTCTGTCAGCCACTCTCACTTATCACCTCCTGCATTGATTTTTGTTTCAAATACAACCGGTCACTTATACTGCCATTTACATAATGGCCGATGAGAAAAATTTGCGCGGCGGATTGTAATTCATAGCTCCACTCTGAGTGCTCACCACCGCTAATACTTCAGCTAGCTTCCTCACATTTACATTTCAATCAGTGATTATCGCCTCTCCGCCTCTTATCCAGCTCAAAGTAAATACACGACTCAACTATGTAGGACTGAAATGCATTTGCTGGAACCTGGAGAGAGCCACATGAATATTCTGCCAGGGACATATTTGCTGCCGCTGGATCCTCTAATAGCCATTTGCTTTTTATGGACTCGCTATTGTGACTCTGCCAGGGGACTTGTGCGGGCTGAAAATGTCCGAGGTGAAAGTTTCCAACATGATGGTATGTCACACGTTAACAGCGCACACCCACTATTTACAGATGTCTTTATTATTTTGTAGACGGCCTGATGATTTAGTGGATTGACAAACAATTATGTTAACCGACTGCCTCGCCCACTGGCTGCGTGTCTCGAACATGAGCGAGCGGAAAATAAAACTGCACCACGCAGGCCACTTCCTGGAAGCTTTTATCCAGTGCGGCTGCGGTGATTAAATATACCGTGCAAAAGGTCAAAGTGTGGAAAATGTGTCTATTGTGTTTACTGCAGCTGTGAAACTTTGCATATGTGGGGTAAAATTAAGATAAGATAAGATCAGATAAGAAAACCTTTATTTGTCTCACAATGGAGAAATTCCTAATTTACAGCAGCAAAATTATGAAAATTATGAAAGGGAGAAAGTAGAAGACATTAAAATAAAAATGATCTACTCAGTGTACAATGGAGACAAATGTGGCACTTGTGGGCATGCAGCCTCACATACAGAAACATGCATTTACTGTATTTATTTTTTTACTTTGCAAGGGTATATGTAAAGCCGGCACAGCGGATGGCTGTGGTGAGCACTTCTGCCTCACAGTTCAGAGGTCAAGAGTTCAAATCCGGGTTCTGGCCTTCCTGTGTACCCTTCTCCGGTTTCCTCCCACGTTCCAAAATTGACTTCAGGAGAAACATAAAAATGATCAGCCCTTATTATTTGGCGAGCATTTGGGGGTGTGCCTCTCGCTCATAGCCAGGTTAGATAGGCGACAGTCCACCCGTGGCCCTATAGAGGATAAAGGGAAGGATGGGGTCATACTGAATAACGGGGAACTGAGTGGAAACGTCTCATATAGTGTACCAATAATTGTGTGTTTGGAGTGCCTTCCAAGCCGTCAAGTGTGAACTGAAACAACCAAGTACATCTTTACATATCTGCTTATTTCTAAAAATGTGTCCGTGAATGAGCCGTTCTGCATTTCTCTCCCACTCATACAAAATAGTCAGTCATTATAACCACCCACCCCCACGACGAGTTTCTTAGCCACTGACTTGGCATCTTGAGAAGCCAATGGCAGCCATTGGATATCGACATTATCTCAGACGCTTTAATCTCACGAGGTTCGCAGAGCCTATCCCAGCCATCTTCGGGCAGTAAGTGGGCGGCACCCTGACCTGGTCGACAACCAATCGCAGGGCACACATCGATGACCGACCCTTCATGCTCACACTCACACCTACGGAAAATTTTGAATGTTCCTTTAACCTGCCATGCATGTTTTTGGAATGTGGGAGGAAACTGGAGTACCCAGAGAAAATCCACATAGGCACCAGAAGAACATGCAAACTCCACACAAGAAGGCCGGAGCCGGGATCAAACTCACGGCCTCTGCACAGTGAGGCGGATGTCGTAACTCGTCGGCCACCATCCGGTCCTTCGTTTCGAAATACTCACTTTTTAAATTGATCGGCACGTCACTGTTTTGTTCGACTTGTGCAGTTCCTTATTTGCGTGTTTGCTTGCTTTGGAATACATGTCAGACATCACTATCATACAGGAGGGAGGGAGGGGGCACGGATGGATGCTGTTCACCATAAACTGCTCGTCCTGGCCTGGAGTGTTCCAAGTCTTCTGACATGTTGGTCACAGCCGAATGTTCAGTACACATTCGTATATGAATGCAAACCACATGGCATTCAGAGGGCTCATTTGTAGAGCCCCTGCATCAAAGCTTTTTCCAGCTCACACCATATTAGCAATGTTTTTCCAGTCCAGCAAAATCAGGAAGGTAACCACAGAGTTGCCTGATGGGAAACACATGAGTGCAGTCCGTGGGGATGAGGCATGGTCAGGGAGCGTCGTGAAAACAATTATTCGCTGCAAGTCTGGATGGAAGATGTCACCCCATATTGACTTTAGAGGGGGAAGCTGACTGAGTGGTGTCAGAACTTCATTTATTAGAGCTTCACTCTCGGATGGATGGATGGATGGATGATGGATGGATGGATGGATGGATGGATGGATGGATGGATGGATGGATGGATGGACGGACAGCTAGCTAGATAGCGAGCTAGACAGACAGACGGACAGGCAGATAGACAGACAGACAGTTAGCTAGATAGGTAGTTGTGTCCTGGATTTCAGGCAATTAACAGCTGAATGTATGTGAGTGTTAAGGCAGCTGTCTTTTTGCTCAACAGCAGAGGGTCTGTCAACACTCTGGGTGGTTTCTCCTTCACTGTTGATCTTGAGCTTGTGCTGCACACATGCATTGGTCTTTGCCAATGGTGGGCCTGCTGCGCCATACCACAGAGAGTCCAAGAGAGGGTCTCGTTGTTGCAGCAGACACACATTTGGTTGAATTCTTATAACCTTAAACTGAGTGATCTGGCATTTGCACTTAGGACATGAAGTCAGCCACGCTCCTGTTTCTGTGCCTATAAACACACACAGATAACTGCAGTATGGACACCAGAGCGATGCGAGTGTGCCATTACGCAGTTTACCTCGGGACAGACAGAGAAGCACTTCCAGGAAAAGAAAAGCCAGGGATTCCTGCTGGGGGATAATGCATCAAAGAGCTTGACTGCAGGCTATAATTAGCTACTGCAGTTTGTTCAAACATAACTGGATCGAAAGCATTGAGCTGTTTATTTATTTACATTTGTGGCTTTACATTTTTCTTAGATTGGGGCTATTCTTACAAGAAGTGAGCGTAATCAGTGCAGGCGCTGTTGTCTTGAGCAGTGCTATTGTAAATGACCTGATGAGAGTTTACAATTGGTGACTTTGAACTGGCAATGGCACAAGGGGTGTCGTCATCTCGGGAGCGTCAAGCACAGTCTGTGTAGTGAGTCCAATTGCTAATGATGTTTGAAATCCTAAACTAATACAAATGTACCACTTGCCCTCCCCACGCCTCCTTGTCTGTGATCGCAGCCAAACCGGTGCCCCAGCTGGAGTGCAGCTGATGCAGCCAAGGCCTTTAAAAGAAGTTCACTAATGTCTTCCCCTGATGGTTCTTGCTGCCAACAACACCAGCGGCTTACTGTTCCGACAGTTTTTCATCACTGAAACATTTTATCGGTATTTAAAAAGGAACTCATATTTTCATGTGTGCTCATAGAAAATCTAGGCTTTCCTGTGCCATAGATCTTCACGGAAAGACAACATTAATAACAGCAGGAACTTTTCAATGTCTGCATGGGCGCTGGCATGCTAAAATGTGTAACCGCTTTGGTTTGTGATTAAAATGAGCTGGGATTGGTGTTGAAATTTGCCGTCCAAAGCAGAGGAACAGAGGCTCCATTAACCCTTGTTACTCAATTTCCTGCACCTTAAAAAAAGTCAGGCCCTTCCACTCCATCCATCCCAAATAATTTTTTGTTCATGGATCTATGCCAACCACATATTGTAGCAAGCGGAGTAATCAAATGCTCTTGCACTATATGACAGAAAGTACGTAATTACCATGTGTATTCCCTTTTTGTCAATTGATTTTGCCAAGTGGCGTGCAATTGTGAAATATGATGTGAAATGCAGTTGCGCCTTGTCTCAGTCAAGGTTGGAAATGACTGATCATCAGTCCATCACGGGACAACTGTGACATCCGGCGGGAATCAGTCCCGCACCAGCTGCATGAAAGTCTGTCATGTGAACCACTGCACTAAAAGGCTCCCAAACTTGATTTCCATTTCAATGACCATGACCATTTTCTCACTGCTTAATACAAAATGAGAAAGCTCATAAGTCAAGTTCGTAGTTTGTAGCCTGTGACTAAATGAAGCCAGTAAAGGGTTGAAAAAGGAAGTGCATCCTTGGAACTGGCAAAGCAGTCCACTGATGCACGGCAGCGATCCTGAAGCGGTCCTTGGCACAGGTGGACTGTCAGCATGTGGTGCGCCAAGATTCATGCAACAACTACATGAAGTTGGATGCATCAAATGCTATTTCTCCTCTATATGAAGTCAGCGTGAACTCCATGGAAAAAAAACAAAAGAAGCTCAAGAAAAAAAACATAAAGCACATGTGAAGGAACTGAAGACAACAATAACTCTTGCGGAAACAGGAATGTTCACATGGTGCAACAAGAAGTGCTCAGAGCTCACCATTCCAAGAGAGACCATCCTGCAAGGGTTGATGTATGTCTCATCCACAAAGGCAAATGGCAGTAGCGGCATCATGCTTGCCTGAACAAAGGACTTCCAAGTCAAATGCTTTGGAGCAACTTGACAAGTGACAAATTCATCGAGACACCATCTACAAAAAAAGTCTCAATTCAACTCTTTTTCAAGTGGTGGAGTCAGTCATCATTGTATTTTAGACAGTGTATTACAGAATCAAAAACATTCACGTCACGTTTTTCCCCATTTGGGATTTTTTAATTGATGTATTTATTTTTTAAATGGACTCCTGTCTTTGATCCCGTTTTTGTGTTGTGCGTTTTTTTTTAAACAAAGTTACTGGCATCTGAAGACTTCCAACGCACTCATCCTGTTTCTTTTTCTTTAGCGTGTGCAAAGCACATATTTGCTCATCATTTATTAAACAACCACGGCCAAGTGAATCTGTAAATCTATATTCCTGTTATTGTCTTTTGTCGTGAGCACTGTGACGCTTGATTAGGCCTCACACAGCAGCCCTGTCCTTCATCAGCAGCCCACTTTACGCTTTTGCAATATTGAAGAGCAACGGTTTTGCCAGGGGAGCGGGACGGACTAAAAGCTCCTTCCTGGACTCGGGTCCTGTTGCTCGAGTGTTCACAATTGCCCCATCCGTGACCCGCCGTGGCCTCGAACTGCTTTCTCACTGGACTCATGGAAGATGTTGTAGCAAAGGCCCTGAAAAGTGGATCTGTCCAACTAGAAAGGTGACTCGTATATCCATCCATCCATTTTCTGAACCGCTTTATCCTCACTAGGGTCGCGGGGGGTGCCGGAGCCTATCCCAGCCGTCTTCGGGCAGTAGGCGGGGGACACCCTGAATTGGTTGCCAGCCAATCGCAGGGCACACAGAGACGAACAACCATCCACGCTCACACTCATACCTAGGGACAATTTAGAGTGTCCAATCAGCCTGCCATGCATGTTTTTGGAACGTGGGAGGAAACCGGAGCACCCGGAGAAAACCCACGCAGGCCCGGGGAGAACATGCAAACTCCACACAGGGAGGCCGGAGCTGGATTTGAACCCGGTACCTCAGCACTGTGAAGCCGACGTGCTAACCACTGGACTACCGGGCCGCCCGTGACTCGTATAATGCTTAGATATTCATATCCAAATACTCAACTCAACTCAAGTGTATTTCGAGAGCACTTTAAAACAACCACTGGTGTATACATGGAGCAAATATCATCCATCCATCCATCCATTTTCCGAACCGCTTGATCCTCACTAGGGTTGCGGGGGGTGCTGGAGCCTATCCCAGCTGTCTTCGGGCAGTAGGCGGGGGACACCCCGAATCAGTTGCCAACCAATCGCAGGGCACACAGAAACGAACAATCATCCACGCCCACACTCACACCTAGGGACAATTTAGAGTGTCCAATCAGCCTGCCATGCATGTTTTTGGAATGTGGGAGGAAACCGGAGTACCCGGAGAAAACCCACGCAGGCCCGGGGAGAACATGCAAACTCCACACAGGGAGGCCGGAGCTGGAATCGAACCCGGTACCTCTGCACTGTGAAGCCGACGCGCTAACAACTGGACTACCGGGCCGCCCTGCAAATATCATATACACAACAATAAACAACAGAACAATAAATTAATGACAAGGACAGTAGAAAGCACAAAAACAGTCAACCTAAAAATCTTACTGGAATGAAATAGCAAGCAAGGCCTCATGAAAGCAGCCTTCAAAAGATTCATGAAACTCAATTGTAACTGGTGAAAGCATTGCTGTTTTGTTTTGGGGGGTTTTCCTGCCGACAGGTAAACATTTGTTTATTTCCTCTTGTTTACAACTTCAAGTTGATTTTGACAACCTCATAGAGTGGATGCTTCCAAAGTTTTTTGATCAGCGCCCAAATGCCCTCACAACTTCTGAAAGAACGATGAACTTCACTTATCGCCGCAACCAGTTGAGTCGTGTAATTATGGTTCGCAAAGTGTGTGGGAGAAGGATGCACTCAACGCAGTGCCAAACCATGTGTGTCTTGCGAAATGCTGCATGAAGTTGCTACACGGTGTTGAATGTGTTCATCCAAAGCTGCGCAATATGTGCAATGTGAACAATGAGCAAGGGGTGAACATCCCCCACACGATGCTCCGCTCATTTCTTGCCATGTCAAGCTGGGTCACGCCACGCCCGCTGCCAAACAAGGTTGGCCTGCTCTGTCTACCGTCGCCGCACCTGACTTCACAATTGTGGGCCGCACGACAGTATATCATAAACCCTTTGAAGTCCATTGACCTGTCGCCCAGCAATGTGCACCGAGGAGAAGCCACTACTGACTTGCTGATTTAGGAAATAACCCCCCGACCCCCTCACGACAGTTAACCGAACATGCTTGTGGTTTTCAGGAAATTGATATGTTAGCGAAGTAAACAGCAGTTCCAGGGTATAGTTTACTCATTGTCGGAAGGGGCAGATTGTCTTTGAGCTTAACAACACAATTGCCTTGAAGTTTTTGTCAATATTTAATATCCAAAATGTAGAGGGCAGCTTCCTCCCTTTACCTCTCAATATTTTGACACATCTGACGCGTTACAGCAATGCTAATGTGCAGCCTGAGGCGCATACCTGAACTTCTGACTTCCTCTTCTTAGGCTTCTTTTGTTTGCAGTTATGAATGTTGAACATACAGCATTAGCTACTGTACATTGATAGTTAAATACAGAAGTGTTTTAACTCATTGGCCTATAGCTTCTGTCAATATTTGAGATAAATACCCAAAGCTGAGAGAGATTAACTTTTGTTCTTTCTTCATTTTTTTTTCTTCCCCGTGAGCTTTGGCTGATTGTATAGCACTGCGCCCACTGACAACCTCGTCAAGTTAGAGAAGCCATCTGCAGCGGTTAATGAGAGGTGCGCGCCTTACAATTGTAGGTGCCTCTTGCATTCCATCTTGTTTTTCCACTCTAGAAACATGTGAGAGGCAAATTATCTGACATGCAAATGACATGAAATTAGTTTTGGCTAAAAAGTCTGTCGAACAAAGGGCCAAATACTTCCAGTTCTCCTCATCATCATCATAGCTGAAGTGAACCAACAATTTTCTCGACGTCACCTTTTCAGGCGGCATTTTAAAGTTGACTGAACTGCTGCCAATGCTGGAAGCGATGACATCCAATCACAAACTTGGCACTTGGAGTCAAAACAATTAAAAGCTGTCAATTGTTGAGCTTGTGGTTGAAACATAATGAGGGTGAGCTCAATTATTGGCTTCAGTCAACAATCGTGGATGATACAAAGCTACTATGAGAATCTGGTTCGAGGAGTTGCACGATATACTGTATGGCCAACAAACATAAGGGGGGCAGACATGCAACATTTCAAGGTTACGAATGGCGTGCGTGTCAACTGTATAGGCCAGGTCTAGCCAACCCGCGGCTCGCAACCCGCATGCGGCTCTTTGGCTGGTTCTTTGGCTCCCGGGCTTGCACACGACAATTGTCAAAAACACCTCGGCGATGGCGCTGCGATTCAACATACAACGTCAGCCTATCATCAATCCTGTTACTTGATTGACATAGAGGGCAACCAATCAGATGACTGAATCACCGCTCATGCGCAGACAACGGCGCTAAGTGCTAAGCTAATCAGCGAATTACCTCTGTTTTTAGCGCAGGGGTGCCCAATATGTCAATCACAATCCACCAATAGACAGCAGACTGGTCCCAAGTCGACCGCGAGCGGTGGGAGAAGGAAAAGGGGGGAGATTTGTGTGTTTGTGTCTTAAGGTTTTATTTATGTTCGGGCGCTCCGGCTGTTGCTCGCCGTGGCGTGCATGCATATACAGGTATATACGTGAATGCGTGTGTGTGTGTGTGTGTGTGTGTGTGTGTGTGTGTGTGTGTGTGTGTGTGTGTGTGTGTGTGTGTGCGTGTGCGCGCGCGCGCGTGTGTACGTGTGTGCGTGCGTGCGTGGCTCTTTGCAGTAACACAGTAAAAAAATTGGCTCTTAGTTTCTGACTGGTTGGTCACCCCTGGTATAG
Organism: Hippocampus abdominalis; assembly: GCA_018466805.1. Taxonomy (NCBI): domain Eukaryota; kingdom Metazoa; phylum Chordata; class Actinopteri; order Syngnathiformes; family Syngnathidae; genus Hippocampus; species Hippocampus abdominalis. The sequence goes on from CM031707.1 coordinate 19,728,304, forward strand.
GTCATCACATGGAACAACATGTCATAGTCAGGTACTGCCATAATTCATTTTGTCCTTTTGATTGATTGATTGATGCTTTCTACACCTGCCATTATATTTTTGCTTCAGCGTTTTTTTAAGCTAATTTATGTTATTTCTTTTGTCCAGAAAGGACAACCTGCTCAAACGGATTTTAAGTATGGTGTTGTTGGGCCCTATTTTTGTTCCCAGCTCAAGTGCAGGATAGCTGTGCACACAGGCGGAGTTTTCTTCCTTTCGGTGTTTCGCTAGAGTCGAGATGCTCGTTTACATCTACGTATTAGTCTAGAGTAGACTCTAGACCAGAGGTGTCAAACATACGGCCCGCGGGCCGGATCCGGCCCGCAAAGAGGTTTGATCAGGCCCACAGGATGATTTAAAAGTGAAAAAATGCATAAAAGACACGGAAAGAATATGTTTAATAAGGTGCAGTTCATGGAATATCCGCTAGAGGTGTTCACTGTTCCACTGTTTTGATCAGAGGAAAAGACAACATTGTTTTGATCAGAGAAGAAGACAACCACAGCCTCAGTCTGTCACTGAGACAGACCCAACACAGCAGACGCTATCAAGGACACGTGAATACTTTATTCTTGACACATATTATAGCACTCTCCTTAGTTTGTAAGGCGTAGGAAGGGTTACATTTAGCTTTTATATGCTCGTGTAAATGGTTTAAAAATTCCTTTCTTTATAAATCTTGTTTAATCTTAAAAGTGTACAGTATTACTATATTTTTCAATACCAATTACTTGTTAAAGTTTTATGCCTTTGTATAATCAGTGGGATCAGTTGCAATGCATATATGAGAATGATAAAAGTAAATTACACCTTTGTTTAAGGAAATCTTAGGTGCTTCATGAAATGTTCTGTAAAAGATATGTTCATTACATTTCAAAATTTTCAGAGTGTTCTTGTGCTTCTTTAGACCAAAACAAAGGAAATACATATTATTTTGGTTATTTATAGCAGAGTATGGTATAATTTTTAACGGTACGGCCCACTTGACATCTACCGAGGCCGTATGTGGCCCACCATGTGAAATGAGTTTGACACCCCTGCTCTAGACTAATAGATGCAAACGAGCAACAGATATTGTCATTGAAAAACAGCTGCAAATCAGTCCCTATTAAATGAGCCTGTTTTCATTTTAGTTAGATTTTGAGTTGAAGCTTTCAATTTGTTTGGTGAATGATTGGCTTTGAGCTAAACGTTGCACAAGAAAGTAGCAAACAAATGTGACACATTGTGTAGATTTGTCCATCTTAAATTACCATTTGGGAGGCATGTAGCGCTATTAGGTGTTTTCCATGAAAAAAAAACTATTTTGAAATTAAATTAAATTAAATTAAAATTAATATTTACCCCCCAAAATTACAAAATATTTTCTGACATTTCAAAACATGTTGCATCTGAATAGAGTGGCATCTCGTCGTTCCTCAGAAAGAGAGCTCAAGTGACGGGGAGCCAATTTTTAACACGAATAATGCTCACTGGGCATGAATATAAACCATATTGACATGTTTGGGTTTTGATGGAGAAGGATGTCATCCACACAGCTCTGTCAGCCAAGCAAGGATTTTACTTGCTCCCCATAAATAGCATTTACTGTTTCAGAAGAAAGTCAGTTTGTATTGGCAAAACAGACTATCGTTATTATTTTGAAATCACCTGCCGACAGAATCGGCGAGGCGATTAATCTGACGGGCCAGACGAAAATGAACTTCTGGTTGCATACAGATGAGTCCGTTTGTAGTTTGGCCTCTCCTGTTGCGTGCTCTACAGGAATGAAAAGACACAATTGAAGTTGAATTCAATGCACATGTGTCATTTTACACCACGGTCAAAAGCACCACAGCCTGCAGTGTTGACTCCGACTATTCCCTAGATGCCCGCTGCATGCGCATTTTCTCCTGCTCATGCCATGTTAACAGAAAAAACTCATTTGCCATGTATTGTTAAAATTTTTATTAATAGCAATTGATGTCACTCACACAGGGCCTCTGCAGAAAAGGGAAACAGTTGGGCCTTGTACAAATCTATCACTCAAGTTGTCAAAAAAATTTGTTCTCATACAATATAAATAGGCCGCGAGGCGAGATGGGATCTGTTTCTGCCAGGGCGACATGCTGGCTTGTTTGGAGACTCACAGTAAAACAGGTCACGCTGTTCACATCGTGGAGCCTTAATCACAAACAAATGTTTTATTTAAAGAGCTAAAGTGTTGTTTACCCCTGTCTGCTTTCGCTCCTTGCCTCCTGTTCCTCTCCCGCCTGGCTGCGCGCTGTGTGGCTTCAGCACATTTGAATGCTGCAAGCGTACAAAAGAGGAAACCGAAAGACTCCTGACAGGAAGCTCTACCCTGTCATGCAAAGGAACAAATAAGCGGGGGGGGGGCTTAAGTGTACAAATTGCACCGACCCAGTTTAATAAGTGAAGCATTCAGGGAGTACAAATGCGTCGGCTGCGGCGCAACCGGCAACGGCTGCAAATAAGCGCCGCGGATCCTGTTCGCCGAGTGGACGGGTTCGACATGAAAGGAGTTTCGACTTGTGTTGTGTGTCCATTGTGGGATGTTTGATGCACACACTGTGTCAGAATCATTTTGTATTTGTACTCCCTTCTCCACCTTTTAGGGGCGGAGTCAATATTCAACAGCCATGGAAGGTTCCTTGCCGATGTTTGAGCGTGTCTGCCGTTGCCAAATCTGCAACGGTGAATTGTCACCCAGGTTTAAGCCTTTCAGCAAAAGTGTGATCTTACCCATGACTAATTCATTACGTGCCAAATTATGGTTAGGAAAACAAGAGACTCTGAAATTATGGAATCTCAGTTGCCTTTTATACTGGACCATTTTCAACCAAAAACAAAAAGAGTTTGGGTGTTTTTCGAGCAGCGTTTTGGGACTTTGCGTCACCTCTCACCTGGCAACTTGGTGACAGAATGCAGACTAGACTTTAGACCACAGGAAAGCAGGTCTAAGTCATGGTGCAGGGGGTGTAACATATTAGTTTTTTTGTTTCGATTACATTTGGTTTTGTTCCCTTGTGCCTTTTTTGTCTCCACCCGTTCTCATCATCCGGGTCCCTCGTGTTAACCAATCAGCTCCCTCAAGCCTTTGTGTCTTGTCCAGGTGTTTTGCGTTGTCTCTTCACTTTGCTTGCATTTAGTTCCCTTCGTTCTGTCAGTCTTTGTCGAATCATTGTGCTCTCTTCATGTGTGTGCTCCTGCTACTTTTTTTTTTTGTGGTTTTCAGGATTATGTTTGTGTTTTTGATTTAGTTTTTCCATTGTACCCCTGCAAGTGTTTTTTTTTTTGTTAATATATTTTGTTCAGCCCACCCTGCTCCTCCTGCCTCTCTGCTTTTTGGGGTCCTCTACACCCATGCAAAAAATGACATCATGTGATTTTGGTGGATTTGATCCAGGCGCAGGCAGACAGATTCTGCGCTCTGATGATAGGTGCCATGAACGTCATCGTATTTAATGCATGCACATGACATCAGCGTCCATCAAACCACCGGAATCATCGCAGAGACCAATTCCTTGAAAGCATTAGTAATAGTCGCATTCTCAGAATCAGAATCATCTTTATTGGCCAAGTATGTAGAACACACAAGGAATTTGTCTCAGGTATAACACGCTGCATTAGTATCATCATAAACAAGGACATGACAAATAAGTATGGAAAAATAAGTATGGAAGGACATTCAGTAATGTAAGTGAACCGTAGTGCGGTGGTACCACCCAGTGACAACTGTGAGAAAATGTGCAAAGTATCAAGAAGAGCTTAAGTGATCAGTGGTAGAATACAATACTATAACAGTTGCACAGTTGGTGCAGAAAATCATTGAACCATTTTAAAGTGACCAGTAGCAGTATTTGTAGTCCAAGAAGTGTGCGATTGTGCAGATGTCCTTGAGCGCTTTAAAGTGTCTGGTGCGGTGGAGTATACATCAGTGACAGTGGTTCAAATAAGTACAGAGCTGGAGCTACAATGATTATAGCGGTAATGCTGTTCCACAGGGTTGTGCAAAATTGCAAAGAGCCACTATACAGGTAGATTTGGGTTACTGTTTAGGGAGTTAATGGCTAGAGGGAAGAAGCTGTTTAAGTGTCTGCTAGATTTGGTGTGCATGGATCGGTAGCGCCTGCCTGAGGGGAGTAGCTGGAAAAGGTGGTGGGCAGGGTGCGGGGGATCCAGTAGGATTTTCCGTGCCCTCGCCTTGATTCTTGCAGTGTGCAAGTCCTCAAGAGTGGGTAGGGCGGTGCCAATGATTTTTTCCGCCGTCCTAACTGTCCGTCGAAAATGGATTTTGTCCTTTTTTGTGGTGGCCCCAAACCAAACCGTGATGGAAGAACACAAGATTGATTCGATGACTGCCGTGTAGAACTGTTGTAGCACCTCCTGTGGCAGGCCATGTTTCCTCAGCAGCCTCAGGAAGTGCATCCTCTGCAGGGCCCTTTTCAGGATGGAGTTGGTGTTGACCTCCCACTTCATGTCCTGGGAGACTGTGATTCCCCGGAACTTGAAGGTCTCGACGGTTGACAAAGGGCAGTTGGATAGTGTGAGGGGCAGCTGTGGTGAAGGATGTTTCCTGAAGTCCACGATCATCTCTATAGTCTTGAGCGTGTTCAGCCCTAAGTTGTGTCGGCTGCACCAGCGCTCCAGCTGCTCCACCTGTTGTCGGTACGCAGACTCGTCGGCGTCTTTGATGAGACCGATGACCGTGGTGTCGTCTGCGAATTTTATGAGTTTGACAGCTGGGTTTGTTGAGGTGCAATTGTTTGTGTAGAGGGAGAAGAGCAGTGGAGAGAGGACGCATCCCTGTAGGGCTCTAGTGCTAGTGGTGCGTGTTGATGATGTTGTTCTTCCCAGTCTCACCTGTTGTGTCTGTCCCATCAGGAAGCTGAGGATCCACTGGCAGATCGTAGGGGACACACCGAGCTGGAGAAGTTTGGGGGTGATCTTTTACATATTTTTAAAAGCACTGTGGCACAACAGGTGTGTGTTTGTGGTCCAAGTGCCCACTAAGCAGCATCCAACTTCATATCATCCGTGAGTAGAGCTCTTCTTGCAGTTCCTTAGAAACGTCGTTTGCATGTGCCAATCTCCTGAGCGGACTCGAGCAAGTTAGTCATGATTCCGCTATGAAGACCTCTCCTGTGCTGAATTTAAAGGCAGAGAGAAGAGGCGCTTCAATTGGCCAAAAGTTCACTCTGTTGTATTCAGTCCCACAGCGGCGCAAAACTCCCGTTAGTAGCAGCACCTGAAAATGCCATAAGAAAGAAAACTCATGCGCACAATTAGACTGCACCCAATTCTGTGACATTGCTTTGAAAAGATGTGTCCGGGAATGCAACTAACAAACAAATGGTGATGGGTAGGCGGGTCAGGACAGCCATCCGCGCAAAAGCCTTTCGTGACTCTCAACACCCTCAGCCACCAAAGGACCAGTCTGTTTTCATTTGAACAGCACTCGCCTTCTATCTTACCTAAAACACCCTCTCAAAAGTAATGTGGAGTGATGGCGGGGCGCTCCAATACTTCAAAAGATGCCGGCGCCCGCGAAGGTCTGTGTCTGTTTTGATCACAAAGAGGGGTGACGCGAAGGAAAATAGCACTTTGCATGATGCAACGAGACACTGGCCACAATTGACGGTGAGCCTCCGCCAATCGTGATCACACGTGTGAAAGAGAAGTGACCTGACATTTGAAAGCGGCAAAATGGGCCGTTTGCTCCCGCTCAGATCAATGCTGCTGGCAAGAAGAAAAAAAAAAAAAAAAGAGAGAGCAAAGGCGGACAAAAGGAAACAACGGAGCAAAAAGTGTTCCTATTTCCCCCCTCGTCTGATATTCACCTGCTAAGTAAACCTGTCCTAACTCGACACGGGCATCTGGATGCCTTTTGCACAGGAGATCTCCCCTGGGGACAGAAAACATCATTCACATGATTATTGTTCGAGGCGCTCCCCTGCTCCTCTTTTTCCCTTCAAAGGAGATGTATTTACATGATGGATCCACACTATTGACTGAATAATTTCTATAGAGCTGCAAATATGCAAATAGCTGTTCAAACGTTAGAAAATGCATACCCAGCGTGCAATTATGTAAATTGTCTTGGTTCTTCCTTCAGCCACACCAACCTCGTATTCGCTTGTGCATTCATTTGCCGTATTAGGAGACGGTAGAGATGCCCCGAAAGCGGCGGGCTCTCTCCGCAGGCTGCGCAAACGCACAATGGGCAGCCAGACAATCCTCCTCTTCAGAGTTTGGGTTGCAAGTTGACCCCCCCACCCAAACCCCCTCCTTCCTCACAGCTCAGCCACACCATATGGACGGAGCTTTCTTTGAAGAGGCCCTTCATGCCATTAGCGCACACACATGCTCGGGAAAGCGCGGGCGCACGCGCACCCACATTTGACCTTGTGCACATGCACACTGTACACGAGCGTTTTCTTCTTTCCTGCGCTGAGCCGCTGCCACGTGGACACGTTGTGCCACAGGAAATGACAGCCTAAATCGAAACATGTCATCAAACCCTTCTCTTTAATACGAGGCGATGACATTTGAGATGAGCAATATTCAACTTGATTCTCTGCGGTATGCTGAATATTACATGCGGCTTTTCCAAAATAGAACAGGAACGGTTTTAAATGCTGTCGTTTGGCACCCTCAGCAGGTGTGTCGTCGTTGCAGGAATAGCCTTGAGCTTTGTTCCCAATGTTTTCCATGTATGAAGAAATGTTGGCAGTATTGTGGTGAGACCGGTGCACAGTGGGCTCATAAATATGTTCCCTGCTTTTCGTCCATGGGTGGGAAATAGTGCAGAGTGATTTCAATACGCAGTGACGTGTAAAAGGAACACTTAGCGCTCCTAACACATGGTTCTGATCAGACTTTTTACCCTCTGTACAACCTGCAATCACTACCTCTGAGTTTATTTCCATATGGAGTGGGAGTGCTGCATTAAAGGTGACATATCTGGTGACGGTGAGATCTTATCACTGTTTAACCATTTTGATGTGCTTTGAAAGACACATTATAAAAAAATAAAAATTAAAAAAACTTGGGTGAACTCAAAATTTCGACTTGGATTAAGTTAGGGAAGTTGTGTTGGTGTGAAAATTGTCATTCCCGCTTCCCACACCAACAAAATAAGAGTTGACACAAGCGCTATGATGTTCATATTGTCTACTTATTGGTTAAATTCGGATTCGGTTAGGTTTCTTTTTTTCCCAGACAGTGATCTGTTTTGGAGGGGAGAAAAACTCTTACCTGGCTGACAGTTTGGGCTGTCGCTCCAGCCTTTGTCACAGTATTTCTCTTCACTAAAAAAAAAAAAAAAAAAAAAAGGCCATTGACTGATAAAAAGAAACCTGTAACCCAATTACCCAATTTAACCAATAAGTAGACAATATGACTCAACTTCTTGTCCCCAACTGAAAGCTACAAGTGAAAACAACTCCGCAAATTATTTTGGAGCAACCGACCAGCTGGCTTTGTTGTGCTGTCTAACATTGCTGCCATACATGTCAGTGATTTATATTTTTAAGGTTCAATTAAAATGACTGTGCTTACATGTATTACAATGTTGATGCCGACAATACAGTTGCAGGGGTTTTGTTCCTGCCACATTGCTTTCTCTTGCATGCTTCAAAATGTACGGATCAGCACGAAAATACTAATTTTGGAGGAGTACAAACAGTTGAGCTGACGTATTCAAGTGCAGCAAGGAAGACGGTATGTGTTGTGTGTAGCCAGTCAAAAACAAGCCACATTTTGATGTCGCATCGCCTTCCACATCACAAGCTATGTGTGGTAGAAAGCGTTGCTGCGGGGGGTGAACGTGTATCCCGTTGCAACACCCGGTGTGACTTAAAGACCCGTTTACAGCAGGAACAAAGCTCAGGAAGGAAATGCAGAAGACACACAGCGCAAAGAAAAACGATCGCAAACAGCAAAACAAAAGCCAAACAAACGGAAAAAAAAATCCACACATCATTACTTTAAACTGAGCCAGTTAATGAGTTGAGCTGCCGTCATTGCTGCTGGGTCAATGAGTTACCTGCGATAAGGTCATTCCTTTGTTGGTAACCAGGATGGAACTGTTCTCATCCAACCATTTTCTAGAGCGTTTTTTTTTCCCACCTTCTCTCATTTTTCAGTTCAACCTCATACATTTCATTGTGGATAACTTTCAAACCAAATATTTTGTACCGAGAAGACACGGGCAACACTTCAAAATGGGAAGCCTGAAATGTCAGTGTATTCCGGTGGAAAAATACAGATGTTTAAAATAAAGATGAGTCACCAAGTCCCGTCGTGACATCAAGCAAGGCTGCCAAATTAAAACTGTTTATTTTTGCAAAGAAAGATATTTCTTTTTATCACATCACAACACATCGGGTTTCAATAAAGAAAGTCTCGTGACCTTCTGAGCAGCATCGTCTTTGTACAAAATGGAACCAGCGATGTACCATTTGCGATTCATTAATTCGGCATCTTTCAGAGTGGACTTTTAGCCCATTAGGGAGTACATTTTTCTCACACAATAAGTGCGTGTCGGCCCAGTGCCGCCAACACATGCAGGCGTGATATGCTCCACGCTCCATGTTTGGCTAAACTGCGTAACAAATTGGAAGCGGGGGGGAAAAAAAAGGCAGAAGGCAAAGACACAAAGTAAACTCCCTCCTGGACAATTCCGTGCTGTATTATTAATACAACAGCATAGTGCAGGTCTCGGTGCTGTAACCTGCTATGATGGGGAACACGCTCATGGATGAGATCAAGGTGACTGAGCGCACACACAGAGCAGTGGGCCAGATGCTGCTCAGGCGGCATGGAGCCGCTCACGCTGCGGAGTAGGTGCCTGCTGCATAATTGGGAATTATTAAACATGACTCCAGTCGCGAGGTGATCATGGAATGGCGTTTGCCGTCTTGATGGATGAACTCACAAATGAAAATGTTAAACTTTGTTGGGAGGCAGCGGGAAAACTATCTTGTCCCAAACGTCCCACCATTGGGCTTCTCTGAAGCAACAAAGAAAATGCATTTAGACAAGAGGGAGACGGGTGGCGCGCGGCACTGTTATAAATTGTGGAGTGCTGTAAATTGCAACGGGCATCAATATTTCAGAAGCAACGGAACCGACGTGATGCAACGCTGCGAGAGATGCCGCACATACTGCATCTCTACAAGCTGTTTAACACTTGAATGGGAGGCGGGGGTGGGGGGGGCTCAACTTTTGCTGTTGTAAAAGCCACCGAACAAACATTCAAGATCAAATATTATGCCTGGCTTTCGTCTTTGAGTCCACGACTGCCAAATCTGCCACCTGACACCAACGCTTTTTTGTCACCTTGTGTGATTCAGGAGCCAACGCTGTAAATGTTGTACATGCCACCAATAACAAATATTCAAATCCATGAGCGGCTGTGACGAGTGGCAGGCCCGAAAACACATTCAGCTGAATGGTACGGTTCATTTGGAGCAACGAGCGGAACGTTTCCCCGCGACGGCACTTTCAAATCACTATGCGAGAATATTTTCCAGCATAATCTAAAATAATGTTGGCAGGGAGAGAAAAAAAAACTGCGAGTGGCTGGATGTAGCAAAGCGGCCGAGGGTGTTAGTGATTGTCCTATATTGCTCATGCTCTCACGGATTACTTAATTATCAGCCAGTGCCTACGTTCTGCTCTCTTAATGGGAGGCAATATGGCCTTTGCCTCACTTAAAGAATAAATTGTATTGCTCCATCTCTTTCCATCTTGCAGCCCAACACCCCCTCACGCACGCATATAAACACACCTCTTTTTTTCCCCTCGCTACTCATAAAGATCATTTAGGCTTGACTGCAGCAAGTCACGTCGAAGCAACATTCCGATGACATCTGAGGCTCATTTTCCTTAATTGAGCACCTCCATTTTCTCGGAACCTGTTTGTTACAAATAAAATCAAGGATTCTCATTGGCACACGCTGGGTTTATGATTTAGTATCAGGAGAAGCGGAGTTTCTCCGAGAAATTTGTAATTGTCACAGTGGGAAGCAATGTTGTGCGCAGGTTCTTAGCAGACACAATCAAACGCAATCATGGAATCAGCCAGTTGTGACATCGAGAGAACATCGGGAGAAGACACAATACCAAAATCCATTTTACACAGAGAGAGAGAGAGACATTTTGCGCACATTCTACAAAGCTACAATATGGCGGCTGCCCGGGTAAAGATTGTGTTCCTCAAGGTTTTCGGTGATCGAAGATGAAACTAAAACATTTTGGGACCAAACCTGCACCACTGAGGTCTGACCCTCATCGAAAGACAACTGCTTTCAACCTGATCTCAACTGATTGCAGCAAAGAGCACCACGCTGGGGAAAAAAACCTGTTGAATTTACTCAATTTTATTTTGTCAAGTGGTTGCACAGAAAATAATCATTTGGATTTAGATTTTTTTTTTTTAGTAGATGTACAATGCAATTGTATTTTGGTGCAAACACTTAACGAAATACAAATGACAAAATTCAGCACACCCTTTTCGTTCAGTGTCAATATAAAGCAGACTGAGAAGAAGCCTGTGATGTCGTCTTCTCGTGTTTGTTCGTAAGGTTTGCAGCCTACATGCCTGTTTTGGGCCAAGCATTAATATCCCCGTGCCAGAGGATTATTGAGCATGAATGACATTAGCATTTCTCTCCTGACAGAACCACAGCTCCTTATCTGGGATCTCCACACCGAGACCGACAACTATTGATCTGGGTCCCGTTGTCACTCACATGATAATTAGGAGCAGGTGAGAGGTCATCATCCAGTCCGGTTGAAACATCTGGATGAGAGTGCCTCAAGGACAACGGCACTCTGGCGAGCCCCAAACGTCTCCACGTGCCAAAGTCATCGACACAAATTGTCAAATGAATGCTCACGTTACAACAGAGAGGCCCGACAATCAATGAAGCCAAAAGAGAGCCCGAATGAACATTTTTGTTGCTGATATAAATAAGCGGGGGGGGGCTCCTCCAAAATCACTTTGTTGAAATACAACTGGAAGAATACACTGTAAGTCATCTGCCGTCACTGTAAAGGCTCTTTAATCTCAGCTGAGGCTTATCTATAATTAAAACTGTATTTTAAGGGCATGCAAATGGAGGCTTTAGCCGACCTAACCTATATCCAACTCTCTCCTTTTCATTGTGCTGAGAACATAGATCTTTTACAGACACCATGCTTCATAAAAAAAAGTAGCTGTGTTCTTTTCCAGGAGTAAATAAAGTCATCCGCATGGGCGCATTAAATTCTGTCATCGCTGCATTTATCTTTGTATTAATGTCATGAATAATTCTGTTTGTACACCGCAAAAGTGCTTAGAGTTAAAAAAAATAAAATGGAATGATCAAGTGCAACAATTGTGAAAGGATTTCTTCAACGGTCTATTTCAGAGTGTTTTGCCGTTTCCCAAGTCTCACTTGTCGCCACTTGGCAAAAATAATTTCGTTAAGGCACACAAAACCGGCACAGCGTTTAAAATGCACAAACAAAGAGCAAAGCCATTTTGAGTCCGCGCTCTGATAACTGTAACGTGGTGGGTCCGGCTTCCCATGGTTTGTCTCCTGTAAATGAGCATCCAAAGATGAACTCCATTCAATTCATGCAAAACTTGCATGCCTATCTGCTTCGCGTGCCTGTGTAGGATGCAGTCAAACAATGCAAATATTGCCCCCTTGTGGTTCCGTGTGCGCTCATGGGTGTTGAATTAAAGGAGGCTGTCAGGCCCGTTGCCTGTCGTAAAACCTTATTTCAGGGATGAAGCGCTTTCAAAGGAGACGCCAGAGCTGTGGAAATTGCCTTTGCCTCGACGCCTGCGAATCGCTGGAAGGGGAAAGTCCAAGTCAAGGTTCTAGGGATCTAGAATTTAGCAAACAAAAATGTAACTAAGGTAACCAAACTCCCCAGCCATTGACGCTTTCCCTCGTTGTCCCTCATCCGAGCCGACGAAATTTCAATGTCACCAAAAGTCACGGCGGTAATTTATTGGCTCTTGATACTGACGGACAAAGGTCGCGAGCAGTGCTGCGAGGCATTGGGCATGGGGTTGATCTGTGCGGGTCATTAACCTTGACCCGGTGCCGAAGCACTTGAGCACAGGAAGCACCGCGTCCCGCCCGCGCCCCGCCAGCGCCCGTTTCCCTGCCCCAAGAAGCTCCCGTCGGCGCTGGCCGCTCACTCCGCCGCCCCGCTGGCTCGGGTGCTTCACACGCGCCTTAATTGTCATATGGCATCCAGCGCCACGCTCTTAATTGAGCTGACCTTTTCGCAGCACTTTTTCCCCCTCATTTCCAAACCCACTTTCATTGTTCCATCTGGCACTTTGAAAATGACATCTGGTTGACTGTACTATGCCCGCTGATCTCTGTACAGTTATTTTTAATCTTAATTTATGCTCCGACAGATGCCTGTTTTAATAGGTGAGGGCCCAAACTGAACTCCCAACAACAGCCTGTGTCTATAACACTTCCCTTAACGATTGAAACGTTGACACGAGCCAGGTCGCCCGGCAAATCGGCCGCTCCGCTGCCCACTCTTGTCTTATTAGCAGATTGTACTCCAAGGTCCAATTTAAGGCTACAGCAAAAGATTTTTCCATAAATGAGTATCTATTGATTCATCAGCAAATTGGTTAAAAACGCCTTTTCATTTCCCCCCTTTTATTCAAAAACACGCATCGAACTGAAAACCCATTTTCCTTGTTTCCTTATTTTCCAGGGTAAAAGCAGATGTTCACCAATGTCTTATTTCAAAGGAGGACAAATTTAAATTTAACAAGGTCTCTCATCGATTAATCAGTTATCCCCCCCCAAAATATGAGTGTGTGTGTGTATATATATATATATATATATATATATATATATATATACAGTATATATATAAAATAATTATTCCTCAACTAAAGTGCATTTCTAAAGCTTCTTTAACTCCCATGCAGTAATAATCCCAAAATTGGACATTTCGGACGATTGGACAAATGGACACCACAGACAAAACAGTGAAAAATAACTCCACAAAGCTGAAATTTTGCATAGGATGTATATCTATGTCTTGGCCAATTCCCACTGAACATTTTGAGGGGTTGAAAGTGAAAAAAAATTTTAAGTGAAAAAAGTTGTTGCACATTGGAAGAGGGACATTTTTGGGACATAATACCCTTCATGCAGCTGCTTAAAAATACTGCATGAGGATTAAAACAACCACCGCTGTCGACAAAGTGCTGTACATGGACTAAAAATGATTGGTACAACATATTGATTAATTTGACTGCGATTGACAGCCAGTTCAGGGTACACCCGAAGGTGGCTGGGACAGGCTGGGACGGGCTCAGGCATGCCCGCAACCCTCGTCAGGATCAGTGAATTGGACTGACGGATTATTAACTTGATATTCGATTGGTTCTCAATTAATCAATCATATTTTTAACTTTAAAGTATCAATTTAGCCAACAAGTGACATTTTTGCCACATTCTGCAATTTTGAAATTGAATCTTTTTTTTTTTTTAATTCCAGTTATGAAATGGAATCATTTGCCCCTCCCCCTCACAACAAATTCATTTAGTACAGTTATTTGTACCTCAGTGTGACCACATTGTGGCCATAATTTTGACGACGCAGCGGTCTTTCCCGCTCATAACGTCGTAATCTCTTTTCAGCCCGTTCCCCAAACTGCAGCTCTCACGCTATCTCCCAACACGAACCACATGCTGCGGACTTCCTCATCCCTCCATTGAATACCTCATTTCCCTCTGTGACATTTTCCAAAAGATAAATTTCCTATGGCTTGCATTTTCATGGGCAAGTGCTCGGAGATGGCTCTACCTGCGGGCTGTTAAATTAGCGCCAGATAATGGACTGATTAAACGCTTATTGATTGCTGGGGTCTGGATGGGCAGAGGAGATGATACGCTTGCATTTTGCACAGTTCCCCACTTCCTGATGCAGTGCATTGGACAGACATTGGGAGAAAATCCTCCTCCCAAAGTTGTGGAATTTCAGTTTTTTTGGGCTGGGGCAAAGAACAAGAACAAATCACAATTGTAATCGTAATCAACGTGATTCTCAGCGCACATTCTACAAAGCTACAATATGGCGGTCGCCCGGGTTAAGACGGGTTTTAACGAATTCAACAAATACTGACCAGTGTCCAACTGAACATTTTGAAACCTAATTTGACACAAACTTGTTTTCATTCCTTTCAGTGATGTATCGGTCGGGTTTCATAGTGAACCACAGCAGCACCAAGACTGTGTTCCTCAAGGTTTTCAGTGATCGAAGATGAAACTGAAAATGAACAGAATTGGTTCTGCTGGATTGGAGTGGATGCGCCACTTTTCATACCGATACGACACTTTTTTTTGATATACCAAAACATTTCGATTGTTAGAAGATCAGGTTACCCATCTGTTCACGTCCGTATTCAAGCTTGCCCCCATTTTGTAAATGTGTATGGATAGACCAAAATTGACTATATTTATGATATGATTGACTCGTTTGCATAATAGTTTGTCGAACATTTGGAAGAGTCCGCCTGCTCATTGTCTGGCAAATTTAATACGAGTATCAACCATTTTCTTAAGGCGGCCCAGTGGCCCAGTGGTTAGCACGTCAACCTCACAGTGCAGAGGTGCAGGGTTTGATTCCAGCTCCGGCCTCCCTGTGGAGTTTGCATGTTCTCACCGGGCCTGCATGGGTTTTCTCCGGGTACTCCCGTTTCCTCCCACGTTCCAAAAACATGCATGGCAAGCTGATTGAAGACTCTCATTTTTGTCGCGGGCCACATTGTAGTTCCCTTGGAGGGCCGTTATTAATTTTGGGAAACCTTATAAATGTTTAATCCCCTCCACATATTACATACACAGCGCACAAAAATTGATGGATAACTAGTTTTCAAATCAGAAGTCATGAATGATGACTGTTATTGTGGATTACGTATGACGTTTTAAAATTTTGGTTCAGACTTTAGCAGCATCATGGAACTTGACATGCTTGATTTGCTTTCGCGGGCCATATAAAATGATGTGGCGGGCCAGATCTGGCCCCCGGGCCTTGACTTTGATACCTGTGCTCTAAATTGTCCCTCGGTGTGAGTGTGAGCGCGGAGGGTTGTTCGTCTCTGTGTGCCCTGCCATTGGCTGGCAACCGGTTCAGGGTGTTCCCCGCCTACTGCCCGAAGATGGCTGGGATAGGCTCCAGCACCGCCTTGTGAGGATTAAGTGGATCGGAAAATGGATGGATGGATAGATCCATTTTCTAATGCCCTTCTCCTCAGAAGGGCATGCTGGAGCTTATCCCAGCGGTCTTCTGGCAGCAGGCGGGTTGCTGAACTGGATTCCAGCCAATCACGGATATGAGCATCCGTTTCTGCAAATTGACCAACAAGTACTTTTACCTGATTTTTTTTTCTCATTGAGTTACTGCACCTCATCCACAGTTTTCATTGCCGTGTATGCCGCGTAGATTTCGAGTTAATAAGGTGGCAAACAATGAGAAGCATATTTATCAAATCAATATTAAGAGTAAATGTCAACTGCATTGCGCAGAGAAAGAAAATCAAAGACTGCTGGATCTGACTCGAGTGCACTTGATGTCGCGGCATTTGCATGCATTGTGTTTGGACAAAGCTTTTGATAACCAATGAGGGAGAGTTTTGGAAGTCTCCAAAGTCTTTAGCAGGCAGGGAATGACATGCGGCCTCAAGGTCAGACCGGGCTCCCCTCGCCACAAAATCCTCCAACGACTGATAGACACGACACGTCTTCCCTCCTGAGTCGTGCGAGAGCGGACACACCATCGAACATCTGTTCGCAAACTGCCCTGATGGAGTTGACACAATGCTCGCACACGCCATCCATGCCGAACAAACCCAATTCCCTGGCTGGGGCCAGATGGTGGCCCGCACTGCTGCTCCTTTCTCTGCTCATTCAGGACAAATCATGAGCTAGAACTTTCTACAGGTAGCGCCCCAGGCACACCTGTGCCACTCACCGCTGACCACCCTCTGGTGGCTTCCAATGTTCCCTCCTGTCAAAAGACAAATTGGCCAACAGACTGCTCTTTTATGAATTCACCCTGCGGTCCTTTTTTTTTTAAGAGGTGACGGAAAATCCTTGGCCTGAGCAGCTCAACATTGAGACAACTCTATTCTTTGAAAAGCTTCGCAGCCTTCAAACCGTCTTTTGTCCGATATCCTGCTCATGGTTCACCCATAATCTAATTCCAATTTGTACTACGATTGGCATCCCATCTTTGACATGCCTCCAGTTTGGTGCTTGACTTCATCGTGAGCAGGGACACACCGGACAGTATTTTTTTCACTCACATATTTTTTTCAGAGTTATCTCATGAAAGCTGGAGGCAATTTCTGTTGCTCATCAGAAATAAACCACATTGCTTTGGTTCATGTGTAATCATAAAAAGACGAACTAAATGTTTGTTTCAGAGTGTTTGGTTAGAATCTGCTCAGCTAAATCCTTCTCCTGTCTGCTTTTTATTATGGCATGTTTGTCCTTGAATTATGTTTTCAGAATGTGTGACGTTTGAGCCAACAGTGAGATTTTCAGTCCCTGCATACCATTCATTGATCATAAGAGCAAAAGTTATTCCGAGTCATCACAACTCTTCTGCTATATACACACACACACATATATATATATATATAATTGAAGTTAAGTGGCTCGGATAATGGATGGATTTGTATATTTGACTGAATCATATTGAATAACTGAATCTGAATTGTACAATCTGAATTTGAAAGGATAGACTTTTTTTCTTTGAAAGTGTATTTGATCCTCACTGAAAATTAAATTATATTTATTTTCATATTCAGTCTTACAAATACAAAACTTTTCATTTCAATGTTAGATTTAGTTTTTGAATTGGGGTAATACGTTTTAAATTAACTATATGGTCAAGTATGAAGTATCCGATTTGTATCGCAGAAAACTGAATCAAAATTAATTTCATTGTATTTCAGTGCAGAAAGGGTTCTTTTTTGGTCGCACCTCTGACTGTTCAATCACCTACATTTTCACTAAACTCACATGCACACGGAAACTGTGACGCAGCAGGTTCACGCCCAGCTTGCATATGACGTAGCTGAGCGGTTTATTTTCAAAATTTGCGCGCTTCGGTCTCGATTTAGATACAGCAGGTGACAATTTTAGAAAAAAATACATGTAAATAACCCTTGTATTGTAGCACAATATATTTTTTATATTTCCCTATGCCACCATAAAGAAGTCATATCTGTGCTTGGAGGACATAACCCCCCCCCCCCCCCCCCCCAATCGGGCTAATGCTAATCATCATTATTAGCACAGAATTGTTTTCATATTGAAACTGTCAGTGTACTGTCACAAAGGACAAA
Organism: Hippocampus abdominalis; assembly: GCA_018466805.1. Lineage (NCBI taxonomy): Eukaryota > Metazoa > Chordata > Actinopteri > Syngnathiformes > Syngnathidae > Hippocampus > Hippocampus abdominalis. The sequence goes on from CM031707.1 coordinate 19,745,735, forward strand.
TGTTAACCTAAGCATGAAATAAATTTACTCACCATGTCTTTTCTGTATGTCTCACCGGAGCGTGCATGGGCAACTGTTGGCAAGGAGAGTCGTCAACTGCTAGCGCTGTTCTTCTTGCTTCTTCTTCGTGTTCTTCTTCTTTTACTTAATTGGCGGGTGGCAGCTAACGTTTGGGGTGCATCCCCACCTACTGTATCGGAGTGTAGCAATACTTGACTGTTGTACATTAAATTACGTACGAGGGGAAAAAAACAAAAAAACACGAAAATTCAAAACTTGTACTTGTACCTTCTTTCGCTGACGCCAGTCGACTTCAACATAATATTACTTGACCACGTTTAATTTGTGTGTGCGCACTAGCAAGCGTGCACAAGAATTAGTACATGCGTATGCAAATGTGTGTGCGTGCACGCTCGCATGTGTGTGTGTTTGTGTGATGAATGGAATTCCGCATAGGTGTGCAATTGTAAAACAAGACTGTGTGTAGAAAAAAATCTGAAACTGCATTTAAGGGTGGCTCAATACTGGCTGGCCATATACGGGCCGGAGTTGTAAATTGATTTCTGGCCCAAATACTTCACTCCACAACTGGCCCACATCTGGTTTGACAGAGTCAAGCCAGTGCCTCCTTTGCCACGCCTGGGCCGTGTTCGGCCCACATGCATTATGCCAGTGCCGACACAAGGCCAGCTGCCTTCATGCCGAATCCGGGCCAGATGCCTTTGCTGACTGGGAATCGACCATTGAATCTGCTTCATGTTCTGGTTGCCTCACTTGGCTTTCCCCATCCTATTCATTCAAACATATATTTCGTTACATCATGGGCCCTATGCTGACTTATCTTAGTTTTTGTGCTGGCGCAAGTCAAGTTTACCATGTTTGGGAATTCGAAAGACTGCGTGGACAGAGGACGTTTTCTATGAAACGCGCCGAACAATTTGCTGACAGTAAGTGAACTAGACAGACCTATATAAAGTATCTATAAGCATGTGTTTGAGCTTCAGTAAATACTTCATATTCAACCTACTTGTAAATCTAGATTATACTGTATGTTAAGTGCACTGGCTGGAGGGCAAATTAATGGAGGATACATTTTACATACTGCTTGCTCAGATGAGAAACAGATCAACATCCAACATTAGCCCCCTATTCAAGTCAGCGGGGAGCAACTGGCAAAATGAATACTCTTCCTTGACTGAAAACAGTCCACCCTGTTTCCACCCCCGACTGACCCATCTAGACCACTGCTGAATGCTCAAGTGAAAAAAAGAAGCCAGTAGCTGGGAAAAGGACTTCTGCAGTTTGAGTGAATTTTAAACCTGAAGGCAAAATCTACACACTGCTGTGAAAACCCCAGAGAGCTGTGAGAATTCCCCCACCGATCATCCAATTTGGTTGATAACAGTGTGTGTGTGTGGGGGTGGAGGGGGGGGGGGTCGGGGGGGGGGGAGCAAGCAGGCAGGCAGGAGGGGAAAAAAAGACCCAAGCCCTCTATGGAACCTTCCATCACCCTGCTGCGTCTTTTTCCGCGCAGCATCCCACTCTGATCCGGCGCATTAATCATAAGCAGACAAACAGCGTGTTGCGTCTGTTGGTAATTGTCACTCTCATCCATACTTAGCCTATAGCTACTCTCAACATGAACTGATAAAGCGCTCCATTACTGCGACACAATGTCATCGGACGCTTTCCATCAATGGCATCTTGAGAGCAAAGACTCCTACAGCAAAATCACCAAAAGGCAGTTTATCTGTGTGCGGTAATGGAATAACACACTTCTACTAAGAGGCTGTTGTTTTTTTAATTATTATTATTTTTTGGTGTTTATGTGGCATGACTCAATTAGGGGAGCAACGTTTTTACGCGGGGAGGGAGATGCTCTCCAGGACAGCGCTCACGTTATTAGCCCCTCCACACCCGAACCTCTTTCATTTGTGAAATTCACACCTCCAGCTAGCGCCGTTATCAATATCATTATAATTATCATAATAGTTAGCAAATAGTGTCACTCCCAACTTTTAATTGCCCCGCCATTTATTTGCAATCAGAGTGATTCCCTCAAACAGACAATTTCATTTCCAAACTGACATCCCAATTGGAGTTATTACATCCGACCGCAAGAGCAAAAAGTGCTCAATGAAATAAAGCGAGGCAGGCTGTCTTATTAGAGTTTGGAGGAGGGGATGAAGTCAGAGACACTCCAAAGCTTCAACAAAACAAATCTGCCCTTCAACTTACACATGATCATTGTGTGAGCACTCCAAATAAACTTGGCCTTGCCTCATTGCTTCTCGATAAGAAAGAGCAGTCATTTGAGCATAATGGTCAAGCGGGGCCAAAGGAATGAAATAAGAAAGCTTTCATTAAATCACCCGCACAAGTGCTAACTTTTCGAATAAAAGACCCAGGAAGTTGAATTCATAGCGGTCATCAGCACCCGTTTAAGACTGATCAATTTAGACATAACAATATGTTAAAATAACGTTTCCCGCAACAGTCGGCATCCCCAACCCCCCAAGCTTCGGCATTGTCATCAACAGATTGTTAGCCGTGCATTTTCTTGGCCACTGACAAAGGCTGACGTATGGGGTCGACGGGAGTGTTCGCAATCCATCCTTGGGCACAATTTATTATCACATTTTAATTGTATACACAAACATTGCAGTGATTTAAGTGACACGGTGGAAAGATGAAATCCGTTGATATTAAAAGGGTTGCTCACCCCTGGAGCCCGCAGCCAGAAACACCTTTCAGTGACTGCTTTTAACAACACGGTTATTGTTTTATTGATCAGGGTTTTATTACAGATTTGACACCCATGTTATGAGTTAATCGAAACACATATAATTTTTGACACATATTTTACACGAGGGCAATTAATTTAATAACTATTATTTTTTCCCCGCGTTTTCAGTGTTAACGAGGTGTGTTGGAGAGTGCTCCATCCGTCTTGGCTGTGTTGTCACTCGTGCACTCTCCGGTGCACCGAGGCCCAGAGCCTGACCCTAATGGAAGGCGCGCAAATGGTCAATTGAGCAAGCGGCCGCACTCCCTATCTCGCCACGGAAGCGCCATCTTTTGTTCTAGGAAGTGATATCACTATTAAGGAAGCCATTCATAGCCATATCATTCCTCCTTTCTACACTTAAACGCGCCAAGCTTATGAGAAAATTATACAAGTCGGCCTTGGCTCCAAAGTCCTTTGAGGATGTGTCATCTTTCATTTTAGCCAGTGTACCTTTAACCCGTGGGGGGAGGGGAGAGGGTAAATAACCGTTTTTGCTGCATGACAAAGGATGAGTATCTTTTCTTAAAACACAAATTATGCAACACTGGCTTCAAACGTAGTTAATCAGGACAACATGACGTCTCCCGATGGTATGTGGGCCACAAAGAGGGGCAGGGGGCCACCGATCAAAACAACGTGTCAAGCTGAGATAAAGCTCACACATATAATGCTAATGCGCTTTCTCTCTCTTCCTCATATATATATATATATATAAAATCCTCGTCTCACCCCTCGGGTGGTGTCCGTCCCCCATTCAGCTCGGGTCCTCTACCATAGGCCAGGAAGCTTGAGGGTTCTGCGCAGTATCCTTGCTGTTCCCAGCACTGCGCTTTTCTGGACTGAGATGTCCAATGTTGTTCCCGTGATCTGTTGCAACCACTCATCTAGTTTGGGGGTCACTGCCCCGAGTGCTCCGACCACCACAGGCACGACTGTCACCTTTACCTTCCAGGCTCTCTCCAGCTCCTCTCTGAGCCCTTGGTATTTCTCGAGTTTCTCGTGTTCCTTCTTTCTGATGTTTCCATCACTTGGAACCGCTACATCCACTACAACGGCTTTCCTCTGCCCTTTATCTATGATCACGATATCTGGTTGGTTCGCCATGACCATCTTGTCAGTCTGGATCTGGAAGTCCCACAGGATCTTCGCTCGGTCATTCTCCACCACCTTGGGGAAGTGTTTCCCATTTTGACCTTGGGGTTTCCAGTCCATACTCCGCACAGATGTTACGGTAGACTATGCCAGCTACCTGGTTATGGCATTCCATGTAGGCTTTCACTGCCAGCATCTTACACCCTGCAGTTATGTGTTGGATCGTCTCAGGTGCCTCTTTGCACAACCTACACCTTGGGTCTTGTCTGGTGTGGTATATCTGGGCCTCGATGGCTCTGGTGCTCAGGGCTGCCAGATCAGAGGAGGAGGTCCTACCAGAGCTTGGGAGGCAAAAATTTCTGTAAATGTTTACCTTGACCATTTCGCTGAATATGTGGCACCACAACTGAATGACCTTCAACCAACCATTGGGGGCTGCATGTTCGTGGGTTCCTTAATCAAACATTTTCAGACTGGTGGATTGGAAGGGATGGGCCAATTCCTTGGCCGCCATGTTCACCAGATATCACTCCCCTGGACTTCTTTCTATGCGGCTATGTTAAAGATATCGTGTATCGAACAAAGATAAGGGACATTACTGACCTAAAGCAAAGGATTACTGATGCCATTGCCACAATTGCTGAGGCTATGCTACAGCGAACATGGCAAGAAATCGCATACCGTCTTAATGGCGGAAATGTATTAAAAGAGGTAAAAAAAAAAAACTTTAATAAACGCTGAATACAATAGAGCAAATCTGAATAAAATATCTAATCAATTGCATTTTTAATACATTTTTGAAATGGTAAAGAGACTTTATGGACACCCTGTAGATAAGGAATCAAGGAATCAAGGAATAAAAGGCCTCAGTGGTCAATAGCCTCAATTGGTGTCACCTCTCCTCTCGAAGAGGTGCACATCTGCTGAACGCTGCACTATTTATCCATCAGGGGAATTATTAATTAATAGCTCAGACCATCTTGTATGATTGAGGACAGATCTGAAACGCCATTAGCTGCGATAATAAAGAGCGCACTACCTCCCGCCCACCTGGGCACAAGGGGGGAAAAAAAAACCCTTCTCTTAACTGGCTCTCTGTGGCCTTGTCAGCAAATGTATTCTTTTCCAGTGATGAGTAGTTAACATCGCTTTGGTTTGTCAAACCAATTTCATTCGCTTTAAATCTTCATAGCAATTATCTTTTTGCATAATCGGTTTCAAGACCTTGGGGGGAAGTGGGGGGGGGGGGGGGCTCTACTGTGTCTAGTAACATCTGTACAATAATCGTTCAGAAGAGTGATTTAAAGTTTTGTGGAAACTGCTCAATCATCAGATCTCAAAGTCAATATTTGGCAAAGGAGCCACCAGGAAGTTGCCGATGGAAAAGATTTCATGGGGTGTTGATGTCAGTCAGGACCATCTCAAAATAAAACCAAATTGGATGACGACTCCATAAAAAGAAGGTACCACGTGTGTGTGTGTGTGTGTGTGTGTGTGTGTGTGTGTGTGTGTGTGTGTGTGTGTGTGTGTGTGTATGTGTGTGTGCGTGCGCGCGCACGAGCGCATTACAGTCCACCTGGTAGAGAAAATTAGGATTTCACAGGGTGCGTCTTTGGCTCACGTAAGTAAATTCAACTGGTAATTAGATTCAGTCGCCAAATGAAGACTCCCATCAAATTTAGCAAAAAGGCAAAGATAATCGCTGCGAAGGAACCTATATCATCCTGAAGTGCTGACATCTGTTGTAGACCTTACAGAGCGGTTATTGACTTTGAGCTTTTGAAAGATATCCAACTTAAAGGGTGGGTGCGTGGATTTGATGTTTGTCCCAATTACCCTTGTAATGAGATGTATCTGAGCCTGTAGTAATGACAGTAATGAGGAAGATAAAAAGACAATGTGGAACAACTGAGCTAGCATATCAATGACTCGCGCACCTCCGTGCCAAACGTGGCACTCGCTCTGATGAATGTTGGGGATCCAGGAGAAGAAGCACGAGATCCATGATGGCCGACAGCAAGGGCGAAAAAATCAAATAAAACACAGGTCAAACTCCTGTGACTGCTTAAGTATACATGAATCACCGCCCTTATTATCACTCTGACACGGCAAGAAGCTTTGCTTTATGAACGCTACTTAGGGAACATTTTGTAACGTGCGCCAACTCGAGCCAATCATCATCTGTCTTGGCCAAGAACAACAAGACAATGCTTTACAGGAGATCCCTTGCTGTCGAATCATCATTACACTAATAGCAAAAACCCTTCAGGCGAGTCTTGGCCCCACCTAATTAGTCATCTTCAAATGCTTATTGGTGAGTGAGGCCTTATGATCAATTCAAACATTTAGCCCTTTGGAGGAAGGCTTTAGCTAGCATCGACATTGATTATCTGAATGAGTCAAATGGCCTGGAATAATGGCGATTTCTCATGAAACTCATGAAGAGCCGGCTGCTAGAAACGCTCCAACCACAGGGAGCCCATTTTATTTCTCAATTGATTTAGTTTGTTTTTCCTTTGCTCAAGTACGACCGTGAATGAAATCATTTCATTCCGTGTGAACAACATTCAGCAATAAATACATCATGGAAGCAATTGATACATGACCTGAATTGTGACTTCATAGTCATAATAAACCAAAACAGTACATTTACCATGTTGAACATCAAAATGAAAAAAATAATAGGGATATCCCCATCCGATATTGAGATCAGATCTCGGTCTGATATCCCCCCCAGCCCCCTAATAAAAAACAGTTGGCTTATATTGGTCTACATCCAAAATCTTAGACATTAGCACTCATTCACAAGCAGTCCATTCCATCCTACTTAAGTTTAACTTCACATTGAGGTTGAATGTATGTAAGCCAAATGTCTGGAATCAATGGGTCATATTTTCACATAGCTACCGTGGCGGACTATTTGTTCCTGAATAGCATCAATTGATCACATCTCACATTTCATTTGAAAAAAATAAAAAATAAAAGCACATTACATCTTGCTGACATCATATCGCATCAATATCTGTATCGGACTGTACTCTTGGCTGAAATTTCGGGATCATATCACAAAAGTGAAAAAGATGTATTGGGACACCACCCCCAAAAATAATACTAGAACTAGCTTTGATGTGTTTGGGTTTGAGATTAGTTATTGTTCTAAGAGAAATAATAAAAGCATTAGAAAAATTAGAGCAATAGCTTGAAAATCCATCCATCCATCCATTTTCCGAACCGCTTCAACCTCACTAGGGTCGCGGGGGGTGCTGGAGCCTATCCCAGCAGTCTTCGGGCAGTAGGCGGGGGACACCCTGAATTGGTCGCCAGCCAATCGCAGGGCACACAGAGACGAACAACCATCCACGCTCACACTCACACCTAGGGACAATTTAGAGTGCCCAACGAGCCTGCCATGCATGTTTTTGGAATGTGGGAGGAAACCGGAGCACCCGGAGAAAACCCACGCAAGCCCGGGGAGAACATGCAAACTCCACACAGGGAGGCCGGAGCTGGGATCGAACCCGGTACCTCTGCACTGTGAAGCCGACGTGCTAATAGCTTGAAAATATTTTTTAAAATCTATTTCCTCTTTGAATGGGCTGAATAACCCGAAGGCCTTAAAGAACCCCCAATGGATCTTCAACAGGCCCCAAGTGTGATTGTTGCCTGAGGAAACTGACTTCCTTCACTGTGGGGAAAGGTCCCAGCTGGTTTAAGTCACACACTGTTAGACGGCACCAAATCCAATTTTCCCGATTGCCGCACTTCCTTCATTTCAGTCCTTTGTTTACTGTATTCGCAGCCTTAATTTGGAAACTGTTGTTTTTTGCCTCAGCGGCAAGTGAGCTGTTTAGCTGTCAAAAGGGCACGCAGGGGTCTTTACAAATGGCATTTAAAAAAATAATAATACACTTCACACTATCAATAAAGTATGCAGTGGTAAATATTTGAAATGATTCCGTTTCAATCTCTGATGAATTGTCTGCTTGGATTAAAAAAACGTGTGCCAGTTTCTTACTGTGGTGTTTGCAGACCGCTACATTGCACTTCCCACAACCAATGCTGATGGTGCATTTTTTTTGCTGCTCGGACAGATCGGACTTTCTTTTTCCTTAAGTTGCGGCTGATTGGCGTTTGCCGTTGCCGGAAAACCTTGCAGTCACCTCCTTATGTGTGTGCCTGACAAGCTCCTTCAAGAGCTCATTGAGAAAGGGTCGCCTTGCATTGGTGACTCCTCTCTTGAGTTCAGGGTGCTCAGCCAGGGAAAGGGTGTTTGCGTCGAGAGCGGTGATGTCAAGGGTGTGCTCGCTTGAAGGTGATGGTGCCAACCATCTGGCTGACGGCATCTATCTTCACCTCCTTTTGTGTGGCGGTAGAATGTGATGACCTCTGGCTTTATCCTTGCCGTATCTCCATCCATCATGTTGCTGTGATGCATCATGCTCAGGAATACGAGAATTTAGCTGACCATGGTCCAGTTGCCACTCAATCCACACTCTGCTATGAACCTCCCGCAACTGTCTACTGTGTTGTAATGTAGAGTCTCTGTGTGTTCCACAAAAAAGGATTTTTCAGGAAACCTGGGTACTCCTCAAGCATGACAGTTGATTTTTTACAAAGACGGTGCGACAAAATGACCTCTCCGGGGTCTTTTTCGACCCACTCCTCCATGCATCATTCCACATAAGTCCCAAGAATCTCTACGAGGGGAATGGCAAGAAGGTTTAAATATTTGAAAAAGGGGAGACTCCGTGTGACATCAAGTGTCATCCTTGCCTTTGTCTTGGCCAGGCTCAAGGTGACATGGGAGTGTGCGCTCATTACCACAGCTAACGATGACACGTCGTCTCGGTGGAGCTAATTAAAGGGCAGAAAGGGATCTGTGCACCAGCGGCATGATCAGCAAACTAACATTTAACTAAGTGGGGGCGGGGGAGATGGTTCTTTTAGAAACTGTGAAACACCTGCCCACACTTGCATTGTTTAAATGTTAGGGTGCACTTTCAAGGTGAGCTGGGTTTAGACATGACATCTTAAGTGTGAACACAAAAAAAAAGAAAAAAAGGCTCATGGAAATTTAGATTTGGGATGTGCCCTCTCCCCTAAAATGTAAGCTAGTTTTAATTAATATTTATAATTATATTAATTAATATTAAGATGCAAAAGTATCTTTACAAACAGATCATGTCATGGTCAGCAGTTATGTGGGTCACATTTCTATAACCTTCACAGTCGTTAACATAGCCATCAGACATCAGTCCGCTGGCTAACGGTCGATGACGAAAGACTGGTTGGGCACCCCTGGATTGCGACAAGCGAAGAAGCTAGCCTAACAGCTACCATAATGTTCATCTCTCTGCCACCAAAAGCAGACGGAAACAAGGCAGTGCTCGGCCTTGGATTGGCACCTGTATAGAAGAACAGAAGAAGAAGCTGCACTGTAAGTGCAGCAAAAAAAGGGGGCTCACTTCGATGGAGTGAAATTTGTACTCGAACTTGATCCCGAGCTGTCACCTTTCTCCACATCAAGGAGCATATTAACGTGGACAGCGTGTACAGTTGTGACTCCCCGGCAGAAGTACGGCCGCAAAGCTCAGCTCATTTAAAGAAAATATGAAGTCCCCGCTGAACCTCTCGGACATTATGACTGCCCCTGACTGATGAAAGCAAATGGCACCAACATGACACAAGAGTGCGAATGTACTGGAGGTGTAATGGCAATTTGACATATAACAGCGCTAAATGGAAGTAACTGTTCGTACTATTGAATGCTGACCGTACCTTTGAATGGTGACCAGTTATTTTGCTGATAAGCAAAGTTGCACAAGTCTGTACTCTGTGTAGCTGCTCAAAAATGCTGATTGCGCTGGCCTTCACCAACTCCCAACAAGATAAAATGAGAGCGCAGACGAGGAAAGGGAGAAGGCTCCCTTGACAGATCTGTGAACGGTGTCCCTCCATGTTTTTTTCTCTTCTTTTTCTTTCTTAAATAAATCTCATCATTTTTTATAAATACTTTTGTTTGTCTTGGTTTCCCTGGACAAGACAGTGGACGCCAGAGTGTCATGTGAATTTTTCAACTTCATCCGAACGCGACGTGATTGAAAGACAGGAAGCGAGACATCACAAACCGCCAGTGACAGCGCTCCTCAGGAATTACAGTTGCCCAGAGTGCAAGCTTGTGGCCTCCCGGCAGACAAATACTCTCACATCTTAATTTTTCAATTAGCATGGCTCTTGTTCTCTAAACATATGCACACTCAGCGGGACATCCATTAAAATGCAACTCAAGTGTTGAGTCTAATTAAAGTAAATTGGTTGGCTTGTACAAGCAGAAATTGGAATGCGGCTCCCGACCCATGTTTCACCGCCCGTTTCGCCCCATCATAAACAAACTGCCACTTGCTGCCTCCCTCGCGCATATGTTCAACAGCCTTCAAGTGAGAGCAGGACGGCCGCCAGTGTGTATTGCGTGCTTGTATGCGATTGATTTTCGGTTTCTATTCCCCACTGGCACCTGTCAAATATTTTAGCAACGCATTGGACAAAAGAGCCGAATCAAGTGCCGCTGATACATGATGAACCCGCGTACGGCGTGCCTCCTGATCACGGTACATTTTATGGCCTTTCAACGCGTGATGCTGAGCATTTGGCCTTTGGCTTCATTATCACTTCACGGAGGAAACTACTCAAGGTAATAAAATGTTGCTGACTTTGTCTCTGGAATGTTTTGATAGGAGTGCATATTTTGCCAACGTCATTGGAACCCTGAAGAAGCTGACAGCAGGCAGCGGGCCAAATGGACCCTGCGCCGCGTGAAGGATACTTTGTCCTGGACGTTCTTTGCTTGGCTGAATTTAAGCGTTGCCTCCACTTGAGGAACTTTGACTAAATCCGCTTAAAGTGTGATGTGATGCAAAGCTGCGGTGAAATGAGTGTCGACCATTGTTGAGCGGGCCGCTTTTGTTGGATCAAGTTTCATATGTGCGGTTCAAGTTTGCGATTCAAAGTGTTTTGTGTTATTTGTCGATGACGCAACAAAGCGGAGGTCGATGAAATGAGTCCAAGAGCCGTTGTGAAAGATCAAGAAAGAAGCCCTGCTGAGTAGAAGCCCGCATTGCAAAGAGAAGCTCTCGATTCGTAATACACTCACACTACTACTTGCTCATTTGTGCTTACTTTTCATTCATTATACTGTAAGTGATGTATTTATAATGTGTGACGAGTGGAATACAAATGCCTACATTTCAGAATAATTAGTGGTTCGACATTTTTTGTGGTTGCATGGTCATGTAACGCTGTTACACTTTCTGATTCAAACGATCAGGCTCAACTTGGAAAAAGACTCAGCTGAGTCCTTGCAACAGTTGAATCTATGACTGAAATCTGTTTCATTGTTTTGGTAGCAACCTAGTTGTCACAAATGTACTTGAGCTCTGAATGACTGACAGGAGTGAACTTAAATCATCTCGCCCCCAATCACTGCCAGCTACGGCGGCGCTGTCTTGCCCAAACAAGCTGCACTTGATGCCTGCGAATTCCAGTGTGTCGCGAACAAGAAACATACCAACAAGTGCTCAGGCATTGACGTGACGGTCTTTGTGAAGTATGAGGGGGGAAAAAAAAATCTTGAAGCCGTTCCCTTGATGAGCGCCTATTTGAGCCGAAGTGCCACTGGAAACACAGGAGCCGTTGGATATGTCATTTGTAGGACCCTCGTCCTTGTCGCGCCCCTCAAGCCCTCTTCTCAAAGACGGTTCTCTCAAGTGGCAGATCACGGTTTGGCTCACTCCAGCCTGAAATACGTCCCCGTCACATAATGGGAAATGAACACTGGAGAGTGGCAGCTATGTCAGTATGTGACTGTACACATGACGTTGTTTTCCGGAGAGGTCAGTGTGAATGTGATAGCAAACAACGCAGACTTACCAAAATTATTCTCAATGACCAAACATTTGTTTTCTGCCATTTATTGATCGAGATCAAGGATGAGCGCACTCAAATAACAAATGGCTGTCAAGTTGTCCGAAGCACCACCGGCTCTTGTTGCTGTGATATTTCGCATTATTACTATGTAAGTGTGGAACTGCCAATGTGGAGTACAATTTTCCCACAGGCGAATATGTCCGAACGCACTCGTACGTACGTTCTAACACAGGGGTCTCCAACCGCCTGTCCGGGGACCGATGCCGGGCCTCGGGACATTTGGGACCGGGCCGCAGAGAGACAGACCTGCGAGCTGTGAGCAAATGAACCCCATCAGGCATGGCGGAAATGTGCGCGGCTCTCTAGCTAATCAAAGTCCACCTTCTAACATTGGTTTGCAAGTTGAAATAAACAGAATCGGACAATAAGTGAAAGAAGCAGGAAACAGAAAGGAATACTAACTGATTGGGCAAACATACAGCCAAAAGCGCCGCTGAAGGGCAGCCATGACTTGCATTTTGCTATGACTCTGAATTTCTTTATCTATCACGACATCGATCACGTCTTGCGATCTTTATCTACCGCCAACAATCTCAGGCTGGTTGGCCATCACCAGTTTGTCGGTCTGGATCTGGAAGTCCCGCAGGATCTTGGTTCATACACTGATATCTCAGATGAGCAATGCAAGTAACAAAATCCCCCCCCCCCCCAAAAAAAAAATTAAGTATATTTTACACACAACGTTCTGACAAGGATGCTTTTGAGGGAATTAGCCCACTGCTATGAACACTATGACCTGGAGCTGGAACACTATGACCATGATTGACCCCCTGACAGCTGAAATATAGATAAAGCGCATGTCGTTCAAATGGTGTGTTGTGGGTTCCATCTACAGGGAGCACCGCTTGTGACCAATTTTCTCATTACCCGGTGCGGTGCAATTACAAAGCTGAGTGCTCGAGCTGGTACTGCTCCATAAAACCTATGGGAGGTCCTTTGTGGTTTTACGAACATAAAGCGTGTCTGCATAAACAGATGCCTGTTTTAAAGCCAAAACATCTGCACATCTTAAATTCACAGAGTCTCTTTCAAATTACCTGATGGCTTTGGGACTAGCGTGGGCTGCAGAATGCAAATGTTTTCTAATAACATCCGAATGTCCTGTCCTTTTACTGGCTCGGTTCAAACACTGTTCCATCCCAGCTAAGTGAATCTGGACAAGGTCAGGTGGCTGTCACTGTTTAACAGTGCGTCTATGTGCATTAATGACGTTCATTTCCAATATTAGTTTGCTCACAGCTGTAGCATAATTCAAAACACTTGTGCACAAGGTCAAGAGAAAACCAATGCTGAAAAAAGACTAAATGTATAACATTACCGAAGATTGCTGGCTTTCCTCGTGTTGTCTTTAGTCGAGTGATGTTATCTCACACTGCTTTGCCATGTTTACAAGCTTCTCAGCCCACTAATCGGATATGAGGTGTTCTCAAAGTTCAGGCCTTGATCGCTTCATTAGTGTGAGGCTCCCTCCAGAGCACACGGTGCTAATACAACCTCCCTTCAGACGCAATGCTCCAACTTAGAGTGGCCTCTCGGGGAAGCAGCACCATTAAATAATAATGCCATGTGTTTAGAGTTTTTTTTTCTTGGAATGCGCCATTCCTCATGATTAAATCCATGTGTAAAATAGGATCCCAAAGTGTTGCTCTCAAAATGATATTTTCCATCTAAATTGTACCATGTCATTGCGGCTTGTCGATAGAGGACGCCACGATACAATCATCTAGATTTTCGAAAAAATAGGAAAGTCAACAAAATGTGACTTAGAAGGTTTCAGGCCGACATCGGCGATAGATTAAATAGATTAGATAGCTAGCTAATGAGATCGCTAGCGAGATTCATTAGCTAGCTAGCAAGATAGATTAGCTAGCTAGCTAGATAAATAGATATGATGCCCCCTCCACCAACCCTACCCCTGCCGAAAATGCCACCAATCATTTTATGCGCTTGTGCAAAGCTATACTCTCTGGCTTTTATGCTATAAGGTCAATTCAAGTGGATGCCACTTGCACGTTTGTTGTGACATAACAGAACAGAAAACACTTTGACAAATGCATCATTTGGTTGAGAACATTAATGATCTACTTGACTATGACATTACTTTGAAAGTCTAAATGTAAAATTGATTCTTGTCCAATTTTGGTCTGCTTTTTGTTGTCCTAGTTTAGATGGCAATTTTACAATTCCCCCTCAAGTGAACCTGACCTCACTCTCATATTGGACTGCGACGCGTACAAGCATCTTCTTCAATTAGGTCAGGGGCGTTGACAGTACATTGGAAGAAGAACAACATCCTCTAGGAATTGCGTCTGACACAACTGACTCTCTTGAATCTATATTTGGGCCAAACGTGTGGATGTGTGTCACCCAAGACTTCCCACTGGTGCCCAAAGGCAGAGATTGTCAAGGCACAAAGGGAACTCCCAGCAGGCAGTGCATCACCAGGCCTTGGGCAAGTTTTTATGATACCTTTCAATCACCGATGATTCCCTGCTGAAACGATAGGTGATTTTACTAAGCCTACATGTGACCTCAATTTAACAATTAAGAGCGGAGGAGGTTAAGAAAGCCCCATCAAAGGCACACGCACAACGCCTGGAGCGGTTGTGGAGCCAGTGAAGTTTTTAATGATTTGCCTTGGCTAGGCTCTTCTACTCTAATAGGATATTTTTCTTAAAACGAAAATGTCAAAAGCTCAACTGTCATATTGACATTATTGTACCATTTCTTAACTTTAATTTGTGTGGGACAAGCCTGCATGGTATGAACAACAATCCTTACCAGTGCTGTCGGTAATGCTTTACTAAATAAGCATTCTGACACATGAGGCATTCTGGGATGCTGTCAATTTTTTGCAACTGATGTGCATGTTTGAATTAGGTAAATACAAAGCATTTTTGTTCCCAGTGTGTCAGTTAAAAATGAAAGTACAGTCATACCTCAGTTTTCGACCATAATCCGTTCCAGAAGGCTGTTCGAAAACCGAAACCACACTCTTTAAAAAAAAAAACTTTACTGAACACGTCTGTTCACAATGGAACACTACACGAGGAAGCCTCACTTCCTCATGTAAGGAAGGCGAGAGGAGTCAAGTGACGCATTCAAGTGTGCTCAGTCTGTCCGAGAACCGAAATTCGGTCGTCATCCGAGGCATAAAAAACTCAACATTTTTGGTCGAAAATCAATTTGGTCGAGATCCGAGACGTTTGAAAACCGAGGTTTGACTGTATTAAGGTGCGTAAATGACTCCCCTTGATAAAACACTCTGTGCCGTTGACAAAGAGTTATCCAGCTTCAAAATGTATCCATCCATTCATTTTCAAAGCCCCTTACCTCCGTGAGATTATCCCAGCTGTCTTCGGGTAGCAGGTGGGGTACACCCTCAGCTGGCCACAGATAAACGAACAACCATTCGCCCTCACACATAGGGACAATTTCCAGTGTTCCTTTCACCTGCCATGCATGTTTTTGGAATGTGGGAGGAAAGCGGAGCACCCGGAGACAACCCACGCTGGCACAGAGAGAACATGCAAACTCCCTCCACACAGGAAGGCCTGGAGCCAGAATCGAACCTAGCACCTCTGCACTGTGAGGCCGATGTGCTAAGCAGTCGAACACCGTGCCGTGAATTGATGCAGAGATAAAAGTTTTTAAAAAGTGATGTTGGAATGCTACCATTTTACCAATTTTAATGCGTACAAATAAATACTTAGGTTTGGGGGCATTCATTTTTTACACAGGATCGGGTCACTGTGAATATTTTTTTTTTCCGTGAATAAATCAAATCAAAGTGTGGTGGTGACACTCAACCCGTCTTGTGATTCTCAGCATTTCAAAATGCCGATGACAAATGTATATTTTGAACACAGTTGATGTTCTACAACATTTGGAATAAGATTATTTTGTTGCCACACGATGTCGGCTATTGTTGATGAGCTGTCATGAGGAGAAAGGGGAGGAAGGAGAAGGGAGTGGCTCAGACGGGGCGAGGAGGTAACAAGAGGTTGGCAAAGGGATGATGGAGTGCATCAAGCTGTGACCCCCCCCCCCCCTCCTGACGCCCCATTGCTCATTTACCCTCACCCCCCACCGCATCGAGGAAATTAAAGAGCTGCGTATACAGGAGGAGAAGCGAGGAGGAGGGTGGAGATTTTGAGTGTTTCATGGGGGGAGGGGGGAGACCCCGGCACATTCCAGTTAATTACTGAATAATGAGGAACAATTTATTGTGTTCTAGTTAGAGACATCTAAATGCTTCCTGATACTGCCTGTAGCACAAAACAGAACCCACCGACTATTTATGTTAAATAGTCTTGAACAGGTTTTTAAATGTCGCTTACCTGATTTTTACCTCACCCAAACTGAGAAAGGACTCCCATTTGACTTGGACAAATGACGACGCCATGTGTTAAGTGCAGAAACGTAATTATCGAAGCTTGTGTACAATTTCCCGGCATGCCATCGCTCAATTGCCGATCAAACAAACTTTGAATGACTGAACAAAAAAAGAGCTGGACAGTATTTCTGATTGCTAGCTGCTATTGCAGATCGTTGACCGCTAACAACTTCCTGTGATGGAGGTCATGTGCCACGGGAGGTTAAAGGGGACCACCTTTTTTATCTTGTGATTTTTTAAAATTCTCCTTTTTTGTGAATGTTAAACTAATAGCATGCTTAGGGTGCTTGTTTTATGTTGAGGGGGAAGAAATTTCATCTGTGCTGTATGTTATACATACGTACAGCACATTTGACAATAAAGTTGTATTCAATTCAATTCAATTCAATTCAATTCAGTGCACACTAACACAAAATATATAATATTAAACACACAGACACAAAAATCGTGCATTTCACCCCAAAGCCCTCGCCTTCGACTTGGAACCTATCTGCGGGCTGCGGTTGACTGCGATCGACTGGTTGGGCAGCCCTGTTCTACATGATCTAGATGTAGTGAGATTTTCTTGTGAGTGTCAAGTACTTTTTTTGCTATGTCTACATCTTTTAATGGCTGAATATGCTTAATATATGTGACAGAAAACCCAAACCCTCCTCTCTATTTGATAATGTGTCAGACTTGGCGATGAAATGTCCCGTCTCTTTGATGTGTTAAAGATGAAACCTGACCAGAGAACAAAGAGGCTGTCAAAAACCACTCCAAAACCAACCGCGCCAGTTATGATTGAGTTTCTGTCATCCACGTATCTGTTGCGCTTACACAGAGGTGTCGAATGTTATTACTACAATAACATAGACACTTGTTATTCTTCTTTAAAAAGGCTCATGATGGCTCTCAGCAATTTTTTTTGTAATCACACTTCTTACAAAGGGTCAATGAGTTGTCACAACAGATCCAGTAATGCTACTGTAAATGTCCTTTTAGACCTCCAGAATGACTTTAACTTTGTCAAAGGTTCTACATTTTAACAGCAACAACATCACTGGATGACAAATCACGCAAACGATAGTCTGAGAGTTACACGCTTGTGACATTTCCGGAGAAAAGCGAGAAGGTTCTCGCCGAGGGCGTGCCCGTGCCGTGTTGCCCAAAGAGAGGCATTCCTTTTCAAAGCAATGCAGGCTTCACAATGTTCCCGCTCAACGGATGAGTGCTACTTGAATGTTAATGAGGGCTCCTTCGGACACATAAATTAAATGATTAGATGTCTGCAATCATGCAAGGCCCTTAGGTGTCCCCTATTTATGGCATTCGGAATGTAGCTGCTTTTATTTACGAGGTGTCTGCCCGGCAGGGCTTTGCCACCTGTAAATGAATCATTGTGGCAGGATCGTCAGGCGAAGAGCCGTCCCCAATTTGGCCAACTTAAAAAGAAATTGTACCATCCGCTGAAAAGCTTGAGTTGTAGATGTTTACAAAATAAAATAGGAGCTGCCTGTTTTTATCCAAAATCCCCATCGGAAATCTGTCTCGCTCCACCAGCAAGATATGGATATATTTATTTATTCATTCACATATCGGTCAAGCACAACATTTCCCGCAGTATACAATTTACAGTTGCTTACTTTTTATTCATGGATATTATGAATCGTTTCACAGACACAAAAAAAAATGCCTTCCATCTAAAGCTGTGTGTATTGGTGCTGTTTTGGCCTCCTGGCTAAACTGGCACAAGTGAAGTAAACAGACTCCAAATCTAGTGCAGCAATTTCATAATTCCTTGCTGCAAGAATGCCACCATATTGCCTAAAATATATATTTTTTTGCGGGGTTGCCATTGCCGTATTGCAGGGGTGTCAAACTCAGGTCCTGGAGGGCCGCTGTCCTGCATGTTTTCCCAAGTCTCCCTGTTGCAACACACCTGATTCAAATGAACAGGTTTAATGTCAGGCTTCCGCAGAGCTTGCTGATGATCTGATCATTTCAATCAGGTGTGTTGCAACAGGGAGACTTGGAAAACATGCAGGACAGCAGCCCTCCAGGACCGGAGTTTGACACCCCTTGCCGTATTGACATGATTTTGGTCCCAAATTCCAAGAATTAGTGGGTACTCTGAACATGACTCTTATTTGTTGTTATCCAATGAAACACATTTTTGTATCCTTCGGAATCCCCATTTCTGCTTGCATCGATGGCTGTTTTCATCTCCGTGATTGCATTAATTAGAGCAGGGGTGGGCAATCCCAGTCCTGGAGGACCGCTCTCCTGCATATTTTCCAACTCTCCCTGTTACCACACACCTGATTCCAATGAACAGGTTCAATATCAGGCCTCGTCAGAGCTTACTGATAATCTGATCATTCAAATCAGGTGTGTAGCAACAGGGAGATTTGGAAAATATGCAGGATAGCGGCCCTCCAGGACTGGGATTGCCCACCCCTGAATTAGAGCATAACTCTTGTCTCTCGGATCCGCCGATCTTTTCCCTACAGAAAACTGGAACGAACCGTACATACTCAAACTCACTTGGCACTTCATTAATCAACAGATGAAATCAGCATGTCTTTGCGTGACATGTGCCCATCTACGGTGGAAGTGAATTCATTTTTCAATCTTTGCTATGCGCTTCAATCAGGAGATAGATGCCTTTCAAAAGGACGGTCGGTGGCCGATTCTTTTGACTCGGACGAGCACATTTTCAGGCTCCTCGGGTCACCCTCGGGTGCTGTGACAATGAGAAGCGGCCAACAGCCATCTCTACGGTCAGAGTGGGCTTTTTGCGTGTTGTATTTTAGACATCGGACACTTCTCTTAAAATCTTTTTATTAATATAATGAATTTCTGACTGCAGTGCCAGTTCTACTGGACCCGCTTGGCAGCATAATTCTCTCCCACATTTGCTCATTGCCGCCGGGGAACATTATATGAAGGCAGGGCTTACAATACCATCAATATGCCCTAGATGACAATCGGACGTCTCATAGATATTAATGGAAGTGCAAATTAAATCAAAGTTGGATTGCGGCATTCGGGGCTGTGATCAATGCCTTTTGCACAGCCAGATTTAATATGGGGTTGGTAATTTGAGTATCCAAACAAAATGTGCATCTTAATGTGGAAAATGAAAGTAATCCCACATGGGGTGGAAATAATACATTAGCCGCATTGTAATTTGAGAACTCAAGAGTGCAATGTTTCACTTGCTTGCTATTAATGTTGAATAAAAGCTTGACAGATGCAGGATGTGAAAGTCTGAATTGTTTTCCGACACCTCGCGAGATGTCACTGGAGGCCTCTTTGGATCACAAAATGAATAAAATAAATAAATAACCCTCATCATGTTTAGTAAATAGTATCAAACCTGAAACAACCAAAAAAGGTAGAAAAAAACACGCCGCTAATTCATTTCTGCCAGAAGCAAGGACATGACAGTTAATGCATTCACAAGAAAATATTATCAAAAAGCAACACGTCAGGTGCGTTTGAAATATTTCATTTGATTATGGAAATAATGCGCTGGGAGACCAACACACAAAAAATGAGCACAACAAAAACGCATGTTGTTTCTAGACAATCGATTGAGCGTGTAACGGTAAAAATGAACATTACCGAATAATTTAAAGAAAAAATCACTTGCACCTTTACTTCTTGCCAATCACTCAAAATACACACTGTACGATTACAACCACCAGCTCGCAAAGTGTAGAGCAAAAACACTTGTTGGCTGTAGAAAGTGGTCCCTGGACAAATTAAATTCATTCCATGACCATGTTCGTCACTCAAAACACTCCTATCTCAACATTGTACCCTCCTGAAATGAATGGAAATGCCGCTGATCCTTTTTAGTGTCCCAAAAAACACCCAACCAAAAATGTTGTAACATTACTTTTGATTCAAAAAATTGCCCTCTACAGCATTTCGCTTTACAAAAATATACAGTGATGACATAATTAAATAGAATGTCAAGAATTCGCTGCCACCAGGGAGCAGAACAAAAGCACAAAAAAAAAAAAAAAGAGAGACCAATAGCAATACGAAACTGTATTTGATGACAACAACATTATAAGGAGACAGGTTCTTCCTACAGTATATTGTGTGCACTGAAAATTAGTCAAACACACTGTGAGCAAAGGAGGCAATGAGGAGCAAATAAGAGAGGCCCACACAGGGCAGAAAATGGATGCCAGTCAGTCACCGACAGCGGTGTGTGTGGTGGGAGTGGCTCCTTTGTGCTCTTGCACACTCTCCTCACCACCAACTGCTCAACTCCATTTCCAAAGTCGAGCACTCTCTTTGCAGTTGGCTAAATGCGAAACAAGAGAGCGTTATCCATCACTAAAAGTCTACTGACAAACGTTAAGATGTCGTCCATAAACCTTAGGGTCCTCTCGGCAGCACACAGTGCCGAATTGTGCCGTTCATCGTGACCCTGAGGTTCGTGTGAACGTCCAATGTTGTACTTGACGCACCAGACGGCAGCATTAATCAAAGGAGATCTGAAGTAGAATGGGGCGACGAGTGCCTTTTTTTGCTCATTCGCACCGTGGTCCTAGCGCCAGCATTACAACCCCCACTTTGGCGGTCGCAAACATATTATCATTATTATTTTGGTTTTAATCCATCCATTTACTTTTACTTGTTGCCGTAAGGCTGCGGGTGAGCTGGAGCCCATCCCAACTGACTTTGGGCAAAAGGCAGTGAAGTCTGCAGCCAACCTGACATGCGGGATTTTGAAATGTGGGAGGAGGCCAGAGGGTCAATAGCGAATAAAATACCAGGCAGGAAGGCCCAAGCCATGTTTCAAAGCCACAATAACAACAACATCATAATAATTATCATTGTTATTGTTATAATAGCGTTATATTTTATTTTGCATAATAGGATTAATAGTAATATTTTACTGTTCTTATTAACAGAAGGGTGCATTTAGTCAGAGCGATGGCGTAGCGGTTAGCACGTATCTACTTTATATTTTACTATTACAATTTTATTTTCCTAATAGTTATATTTTATTATTATTACTATTGATTAACATAAGGGTGCATTCAGTCAAAGGAGCGGTTAGGTTAGCACGTCCTGACTGGCGTATAATAATCATCTCGTTTTGCAACATGGACTTGTGTGACTGCAGTTGCTCCCTGTCCACATACTGCCCCTCAGTGGTGAAAAGGTGTCACGGCCTGCAACTGTCATGCCGCTTTGACTCACCAGAGTCCACCGAACAGTGAGGGCAGAAATTGAAGAAGAGTTTGATATTTCATCCCAAAATGTACCTGATGATAAGAATCACATGGTTTCTGCTGCGTCCAACGCACATGGAGATAAATGGCCGACAAGCAGCGGAGATGATCAGATCTCACTCCATATCTTAATGGGATCCTCTCACTAGCCATTCCCATTAATGGCCAATCTGACAATTATGTAAATCAGAGAACGTGTCAGCACTACCGGGGAGAAGTTGAAGTTGCTCGCATAAACAGCAACAGTGTCACATTGCACAGAGTGATAATTGCTCACTACTTTTCATATAATTGCAGCAGGCGAGGTCACGTCATCATCTAACCTCTCTTCAGTATTGTGTTTCAGCACACAAACAGTTAATGGAGCAATTAAGATGGGAGTCACAAGCACCACTTGTGGAGGCCATTTGGCATAGGCGCAGACGGAGAGAGGACGACGGGCATGCCGGACACGCTACTCTCGAGTTTTCCACCAGAGGTGCATACGTGCACCACGGCCGCCTGGTATACACGATGTGTAGATGTGCACCGGCAAGTCCCGTCTCATCTGGAGCCTTTCCCTCAGTGGCACTCTGAAGACGGCAAAGGCCCGTTTGGCAGATGACTGCAAAGGATACCGAGACAAAGTAACAACTCCGAGGAGAAGTCGAGAGGGAAAGTAGTCCTCTGTAGCTCGACCACACGTTCTGCCACCGACTTTGCCCACCCTCTATGACTAAGTTATGCCCTGCCGTGGAGTTGGAGCCATCATATGTCAAGTCGACCACGGCAGCTTGCAGGTCTGTCACTTGAGCCCGTCGACCAGCAGGACTATCTGACAGCCAGCGCTGCACCAGCGCTCTCAGGCTCTCCGAGCGGATGAGAGTGCTGTCAATAAGTCCTCTGAAAGGAGCGATGTGAGCAAGAAAGACGAGGGAGGGGGAAAAAAAAAGAGCATGATGAAATAAGAAAGCATCATACGGCTCAGACGAACATTGACAGGAGTGTTTCGGAGCCACCACTTTGAAAGGGTGCAAATAAAATCAGTTTGGCAGAGTTAAATCAGACTTGAATTCACAGATGAACGTGGCGAATGGGACTTTCAAAGAAGGCCAAAATATTGAAATTGGTGGAGCCAATTCACATCGCAGCTTGAACTCATACACGTTTTAACCGGATTTCGAAAAATGCAAAAATTCCAGATTTTCATCATCTCTGTCAAGATGGTGACAAATAAGCTTGAATGAATACCCACGCATTGATGTAGCTTAATTGTGTCTTTAAAAATTGGCCATTACAAAAAAATAAAGCCACTGTCCCTACTTTCATAGGATCCTTGACAGACATCAGATAAAATTAGGGACGAAACTAGCTGTTATTTTAATAAGCGATTAATGGGTTGATCATTTTGTTGGGCAATCAATGAAAAACTGTTTTCATTTCCACCCCTTTCATCACATATGGGACTGCATAACATGCAATTCCATAAATGAAGTATGATTCAATTTGTGTTTCCGTCACCCAGGAAGTAGGCAGAAATGGTGCTCAGTGTTTTCCAAAGTGAAAGCAAACGTTTTATTTTGAGTTGACACAAAGATAATCAGTCTGCTTCCAGAAATCATAAAAAATCCTCACTGTTGGATCATTTTTGAATGGAAAGAATCTAAAATCTAAGCGGTTCATCGAGGATAAAAAATAATGAATTTTAAAATCGCTGAATCGTTGAGCGTTAAAATACATTTCTGAATAATTAAATTCAATGTGCTTGAATGAGCGACAATATTTGTCACGGTGATTAATGTCTGTCAGGCCAAAACGTTGTTCAAGGTAGTGCCAACATTTGGCTAAATGACTTCCAATGAGCCCATGACACCTCGGTTAACATATTCCGCTTCAATTATATTTCTCTTCAGCTGCACTCTTATCTGGAACCTTTCCTAGCAATCGGAGGTGCTGTTTTCCCTCAGCCAATTTTCGCGATAATGCTGCTTATCTCGCGGTGCGACTAATGTTGCCAATGGAATGAGGTTGCCCGTCACCCTCATCAGCACTAATTGTGTCCCCATTCATGCATATTTACCGAACGTCACTTCAAAGAAATCAGCTGACCATGCGCTCCGTCGAGACACTCGGCCAGAGTGACTGACAATTGCTTCTCGCCAAATCAAAATTAGCAAACAAGCGGCAGATAAATAAAGCAGAGTGGCGCAGGCGGGGCTGCGGGGATTGCTTTCTGGAAGGGGACTGGGCCTGGCTTGGCCCCTACATTTGGAAGTACAGGATGTCTCCAAGATCCTCAATCGGAGAGGCGGCAAAGGAATACCTCCAATTAACAGTGCGCGCGCGCACACACACACACACACACACACACACACACGCACACACACACACACGCACGCACACACACACACACACACGCACGCACACACACGCACACACACGCACACACAAACAAAGCTCTGTTGTTGCAGAGACTCTTGTGAGGCTGCAAATTGGACTCCCTAATTGAAACGAACAATTAGAGCAAATGTTTGGTTGATTCATCCCTCAAGATGCCATCCAATTAAGCACAGTTACATGATTTGAGGACTTGAATGGTCCTGCTCAAATGAGCCTCCTCATGTGAGCGCAAACACACTAATTTCGGTCTCCTTGTTGAACAGCCAACAAATGTGTTTTGGCGCCAATGTATACAAATGTGACTGAGGACAAACCATACAAAGGGTGACACATGGAGAAGGGGAATGCGATAAATAGAAAAAATCTCAGAGTAAGTGACGCCTCTTTTAAATGGTTTAGAAATGCCGATGGATCCCATAAGGCAGGCATGAAGCCAAATTGTATTCATTTATTTATTTATTTATATTAAGTGAAGAGAAAATCTCTTAGCTGGCTGACCGTTTCAGCTGCTGCTTGAGCCTTCATCAAAACTGTCAATACTGTCTTCAGACACGTCACCAGGAAGTCTTGTCAGCAGCTCCGATGCAACAGCCGAAATTGTCAGCCAGGTAAGAGTTTTTCCTCTGCACCAAAAAAAAAAAAAGAAAGAAAAAAAGACCATTGTCTGGAAAAAAAGAAACATTTAACCAAATATAAGCACACAAGATGAACGTCATAGCGCTGGCCACAAAGCTCTAGTTTTGTCTAAATGAAACTCTTCAACTCACTGTAACATCGCTCCTTGGCACCAAGACGTCGCGTTGTCGGTTGTTTATAGAGTCAAACAAATCAAACGTGTTTGAACTCTTTGAGCCGTCGCTTCAGTTGGTGTCCAGCACTGCAATTCAGCCACAAAACCAAGGAGTCATTTGTTCTGCTTTGACCATCACAGATGCTGCACACTGCATGAGCTGCAGGGACAGGGGCTCATTTTCTGCGGCTTTATTAATCATCGCATCGAAAGCTCCAAGTTACATGCAACTTTACTATTTAACCCCGCCACCCGTCGAGGTGACTGCCAAGTGACTTTGTGTGAGGCTGCCATGATAAATGTGGAGCGCGGAGAGGCCTGGGGACAGCGACGGAGGGGAAAATTCACTGGAAAATAACGGAGATGCAAAATGCTGTCGGAGCAAGGATGGGCGGGGGCGTGGTGGTGGTGGTGGTGGAAATCTGCAAGATAGCCCAGGAAGGCCCGGTTGGGCTGTGCCGGATCAAGGTTGGACCTCAGAGGAGCAGGCAAGGAGGAGCCGAGCCCCGGGGCTTACATGCAGATTGAAGGTGAAATCCGACTTATCGGGACAGGAAACGCAGCCCAAAGAGGCCTAACGGCGCTAATCCTCACTCAAGACCTGATGATACCACCTCCAAATACCATTGAGAAAATGCCTTCATCCTTTAAATAAACCCGCATTGATGTTTGTGCTGCCTTAAAGAGCAGTAATCCTCAGAAAAGGCAGAAAGAGAGCATTCTCTAAAGCTCTCCTTAACATTCACCCGCCGTCTCCTTTCCCATTTCAAGTGGGAGAAAACACACTCTTGGCCAGGCGCGCCTTTTACCTTCAATGATGCGTTTCCTCAGAATGCTTCCACTGTTGAAATCTCCGGTAACACGCCGCGGTGATCCGCAGGTGCACATCTCTGTCTGTCTGTGTGTGGTCATGCATTCCACTCGTCACAAAAAGTTCATCTGCAGCCTTGTAATCGTTGTTACGTGGCCGTCCTTTCAAGATTTTGGCCTTCATTCGGGGGGAGAAAAAAAATAAGAATAATAAAAATGTTTGATGGTGTGGAGGAGACGCGCGCACACACATTCTATTTTAGCAGCTGGACAATGAGCTGTCATTGTGCATTTTAATTGGGCATTTATGGCTGCTTTTTTTGGGGGCATCCACTTGGCTGGAACAGGCCCCATTTGATTATACATTATGACAATATTAAAACAGATGTCCAGAGCAATAAAGTAAATTCCTGAAGGACTGTGCGTAATGTGAGTAATTGATCATTTTCTTTCCACCCCCCCTCCCCTCGCCGGCCTCTATTTACCAGCGTGCTCCTGTTAAACAGATTGCCCCCGTAGTCAGGAGTGGCGCCCATATGGCACAGCAGTTTACTGGCAATTTGACTAAACTGCTGATGAAGTGTTGCCGTTCCTCTGGAGGAAACCTGTTGGAGGAGGAACATTTGACACCGCGCTGGCTTTTAACGGCTCTTACTAAAATCCAAAAGCCGTCTTCCGTTGTTCAAACAAGGCTGCTGGCACAGGCTGGGCTTTTTGTTTTTTGGCGCTGCACAGGAAGTCTCCCTTCCCATGTCGGACCTCGGCTTGGCTTCCGCATCCTCCAGACAGCTCAGCAAAGAGAGGATGTTTATTATGATGCAAACCCGCCTTGGCAAGATGCAATCACAACACTTGGGTTTTCCTGCTCGACTGTAAGCAGACCTGGACGTGACTCTGTGGTGCATGCGGAGTTTAAACGAGATGCGATTGCAAAGGAGAAAAGGCGGCTAATCCCTTTTGACGTTTTGTAATCAACAGCAAGACGGCAGGACACGTAAAGCAATGTTTCTTCTACTTAGTTTGGGCAAACGAAACTGATGCTAAAAATATACTGTACTTTACAAATCGCTTGCGCGCGCATGCAACCCCACCCCCACCCACACCTGCACACATACACACACACACAAAATGTGTTTACCTTCGTCCTCCTTCCTCCTCCTCCCTCGCCTGCTCTCCCGACACTTCACACCAAATGGAGGGATTAAAAGGCGACCTGGCCACGCTCCAGAGGGGCGTTGGGGGAATAGAATCATCACTCACCTATGAGAGTGGCCATGGAGGCAATGTTGATAATCTTTCCGTATCCTTGGTTAAACGTCTCTCCGCCCACCGCCCAAGAAGGGGATCCCGGGGAAAGAAGCACACTCAACACAATTCTTGTCGCGGTGATACACTTGACGGATTTATAACGCCCGACAAGATTTACAGTGAAACTCCTCTACAACGAAATCTACATGGGTGAAAATACCCCCTAGTGTGAAAAAATATTCATGCATTAACACAATTCCCACTTTCCTGTTTAAAATTTGCTACAGGGAAAACCCCCCTGTTGTGAAAAATTTCTTGCTGCAAACTTGATTTCGTTGTAGAGGAGTTTCACTGTAGCAAGAAAGTCACGCTGATAGGATTTTTGTCATCAGATCACATTGTTATGAGATGGGGAAAAATATGAAAACAAAAAAAACTGGTTAAAAAAAAAAATTTCATTTCAAATGGATAAAAGTGGAGAAGCTGTCTCTTAATATTGCCGTCAGCATGATCCAAAAACCAGACATCACTAGACAATGCACCAAATTCAGGGGTGTCAAACTCATTTTTGTCGCGGGCCGCATCGTAGTTACGGGTTCCCTTGGAGGGCCATTTGACGGTGAATTTTGTGAAACCATATAAATGTTGAATCACCTTTATATATTACACACACGGTGCACAACAAATTGATCGACAATTAATTTTAAAATCAGAAGTCAAGAATAATGAGATGTGTTACCTGGCAGCGCACATTCAAAGTAAAAAGTTGGTGGCGCTCCACATCACTGGCGTCATCACGAGTTCTGATACCAGCAACAAAGGGAACAGAATTGATTTGACAAATGTGAAGAAATAGCATTTGAGACGTAGTCATTACTGTATTATCATAACGATTTGTTGAAAATGAGCAATGACAACCCACAATATAATTTTTAAAAAAGGATTCTGAAGAGAAGAAAATTCTGATGTTAGAGAACAATGTCCCTTTTCTCTAAAAAATCGAGTGTTCCATTTCCTTCACTTGCTGAATAACAGCCGGATAAACGTTTGGCCCGGTAGAATGGAACCTTTCCTTAGGGTGCCATCTGCTGGCTATAAGCGCGACTTACACCAAGTACAGCGTTTCGGCTGGACTTGAATCTTCATTTTTCGAAGGTTTTTAAGGTCACGAACAAAAACAAAAAACAAGCACAGCTTCTGTAAAATTATGCATCGGTTGGGGGGGGGATTCAAGCATACGTCCAATAAGGCTTGAAGCATCACGTCTCAAGTTTATTTTCTTGACCCACTCGTCTAATTATCTCTACAGGAATCAGACGAGGCCACCAAATTATTTTTTGTGACCGGCCAAAGCAATTTATGTGCATATGTCATGTTTCTTGAGGATTTTTTTTTAATAAATATGAATAATGGAGAGATGCCGCAAGCAGCAGTTTGGCCTTCGACCACCCTCCTTTTTAAAATAAAGTGAACAAAAGTTGAGCAAACTATTTTCATTGACATCTGATTTCACAACTAGTTACTCAAGAATTTATTGTGAAAACAAGGTATACCGGAGAAGTTTCTGGGTCCTCACTTTAAACACTCGAAGACGTGTACGACAAAAAAATAAAATTAAAATAATCAGACCTGCGCACAACACACAACTACATTTTTAAGATCTCCAGAGTTAAGTTACTCCCCACTGTGATTCTTTTAGTGATATGTACACTGTAAATTCCAGAAGTGTCAAAAGTTTCAACATTTTGCTTCCAGAATTGATTATGGAGCAAAAAGACCTGGCATTGAAAGTCTCATTCTGACAGCATCACTGGGTAAAAGGCATGCAAGTTCAAATACAGAATGTAAAGGAACTTTTCCCCACTTCTGTTGATAACATTTAAAGTCAAACATTAACAAGATATACAGACAATAACTTGCAGTATCAATTGACTTATGGATATTGCAATAAATGTGCATGAGTGAAGGTCTACAAACACTGGCTATTGTCTAGGAGACGATGGTTTATCAGAATTTTTCAGCTGAACACCACACAAATACAATGTGCATCAAGACTGACTAAATGAACATTAATACCGACATATACTGATAATTATAATAATTATAACAATAGTAATAGATGCACACATCATTTAATGATTAAAAAGACAGCAAATAGGATATACTACAATGTTCTGGTTTAAATTTCAATGGACTTCTTCTTGAAACTTCAAAAGAGCCAAGACGCACAACAGTTCCAAAGTTTGTTGTGAAATGTGATGTCCAAACATTCATTTGGAATACTGTACTTTTTGTTCTTATCTGACCTTTTCAGGGTCAACAGAATTTGATGCAACTGACACCTGTCGTTTACTTTTGCTGATCCAAACGGGTTCAGTCCCACTCGTTCAGTGGGGGAAGGGAGCATCAAATGGAGCAAACCGCTGTTGGTTGATAACTTCAAATACTGGGTAATCAAGCATGCTGTAACATACCAGGAAATAGCAGAATGCACTCTCCCACAAAAAAAGAAGAAGCACAAATCGAAGACATCGTTTGTGCTATTGGACATCAAGGAAAACAAGACAGCTAAGATGTGAGTCGGAGTTGTGCACTAAAAATGCTCAGCCTTCACATGTCCATGACATGGCACCTGAAGTTATGACCCCATTCTGATTTTCAAGTGCTGATGGGACCACAACAATAACCACCTTACTTCGTCATATCTTGCAAAAGTTGCTACAGCACAGATTACAAAAGAGGAGATGGACGTTTAGGGTACACATGCGACAAGATGCAGGCTGTGGTTGACCAAGGTTCTGCGGCAGGGTGGCAATGGACTGATGAGCACATCATCGCAGGGCTCATACATGGACAACCATTCATAGACACAAATAATTCTTCCGTCTTCCGTAGAGTACACACATACCCTTTTCCACCCCCCACCAAAAAAAAAAAAAAACGGTGCTCGTTCCGCGCCAGTGCTGGGATTAGTCGGTTCTTAACAAGTTCTTAGGAAGAACAGGTTTGGTTTTCCACTGGCAAAGAGCTCAGTCGGAGCGACGTCATCATAAAATCATCCAAACACCACTGCTTACGTCGATGTTTATCAAAGAGCGCTTGCACAATTATTATTATTAATAATAATAATATTATTATTATTATGAGTATTATTAATTGTGCAAGCGCTCTTTGATAAACAATTAATAACAATTAATAATAATAATAATAATAATCCCCTCCGTGAGCCGTCACCTTACCGCGGTGGAGGGGTTTGTGTGTCCCAATGATCCTAGGAGCTAAGTTGCCTGGGGCTTTATGCCCCTGGCAGGGTCACCCATGGCAAACAGGTCCTAGGTGAGGGACCAGACATAGCACGGCTCATAAACCCCTTATGATGGATAAAATAAATGGAACCCAGTTTCCCTTGCCCGGACGTGGGTCTGGAGCCAGGCCTGGGGGTGGGGCTCGTTGGCAAGCGCCTGGTGGCCGGGCCTGCACCCATGGGGCCCGGCCGGGCTCAGCCCGAAGAAGCAACGTGGGTCCCCCTTCTCATGGGCTCACCACTCATGGGAGGGGCCAAAGGGGTCGGGTGCAGTGTGAGCTGGGCGGCAGCAAAAGGCGGGGACCCGGGCGGTCTGATCCTCGGCTGCAGAAGCTAGCTCTAGGGACATGGAATGTCACCTCTCTTACAGGGAAGGAGCCCGAGCTGGTGTGCGAGGTAGAAAAGTTCCGACTGGATGTAGTCGGACTTACCTCCACACACAGCGTGGGTTCTGGTACCAGCTCCCTCGAGAGGGGTTGGACTCTCTTTCACTCTGGAGTTGCCCATGGTGAGAGGCGTAGAGCAGGTGTGGGCATACTCATTGCCCCCCGGCTCAGTGCCTGTACATTGGGGTTCACACCGGTAGACGAGAGGGTTGCCTCCCTCCGCCTTCAAGTGGGGGGACGGGTCCTGACTGTTGTTTGTGCGTACGCACCTAACAGCAGCTCAGCGTACCCACCCTTTTTGGAGTCCTTGGAGGGTGTGCTGGAGAGTACTCCTGCTGGGGACTCCCTTGTTCTGCTGGGGGACTTCAATGCTCATGTGGGCAACGACAGTGAGACTTGGAGGGGAGTGATTGGGAGGAACGGCCCCCCCCGATCAGAACTCGAGTGGTGTTTCGTTATTGGACTTCTGTGCTCGTCACGGATTGTCCATAACGAACACCTTGTTCAAACATAAGGGTGTCCATATGTGCACTTGGCACCAGGACACCCTTGGCCGCAGTTCGATGATTGACTTTGTGGTTGTATCATCGGATTTGCGGACGCATGTTTTGGACACCATGCCTCTATTGATGAGGCGGCCAATCTGAGTTGTGGCCGTAAGGTGGTTGGTGCCTGTCGTGGCGGCAACCCCCG
The DNA here is from genome assembly GCA_018466805.1 of Hippocampus abdominalis. NCBI lineage: Eukaryota > Metazoa > Chordata > Actinopteri > Syngnathiformes > Syngnathidae > Hippocampus > Hippocampus abdominalis. The sequence continues at coordinate 19,776,844 of CM031707.1, forward strand.
TACTCGCTGGTGGACACCAGCAGTAAGGGATGCCGTCAAGCTGAAGAAGGAGTCCTATCGGGCCTTAATGGCCTGTGGGACACCAGAGGCATCTGACGGGTATCGACTGGCCAAGCGGAATGCAGCTTTGGTGGTCGCCGAGGCAAAAACCCGGGCGTGGGAAGAGTTCGGTGAGGTCATGGAAGCCGACTTCCGGACGGCTTCGAGGAAATTCTAGTCCACCATCTGACGTCTCAGGAGGGGGAAACAGAGCACCACTAACACTGTGTACAGTGGGGATGGGGCGATGTTGACCTCGACTCGGGACGTTGTGAGCCGGTGGGCGGAGTACTTCGAAGACCTCCTCAACTCCACCAGCACGCCTTCCTTGGAGGAAGCAGAGTCTGGGGACTCTGAGGTGGGCTCTCCTATCTCTGTGGTCGAAGTCACCGATGTGGTTAAAAAGCTACTCAATGGCAAGGCCCCAGGGGTGGATGAGATCCGCCCGGAGTTCCTCAAGGCTCTGGATGTTGTGGGGCTGTCCTGGTTGACACGCCTCTGCAACATCGCGGGGTCAGCGGAGGGAGTGCCTCTGGATTGGCAGAGGCACTCCCGGGACGATAACCACAGTGGACCAGCTCTACACCCTTAGCAGGGTCCTCGAGGGTATGTGGGAATGCGCCCAACCGGTCTACATGTGTTTTGTGGACTTGGAGAAGGCGTTTGACCGTGTCCCTCGCAGCCGAGTGTGAAGCGGTTGGGATGAATATCAGCACCTTCAAATCTGAAACCATGGTCCTCAGTCGGAAAAGGGTGGAGTGCCCACTCCGGGTCGGGGAGGAGATCTTACCCCAAGTGGAGGAGTTTAAGTATCTTGGGGTCTTGTTCATAAATGATGGCAGGAGGGAGCGAGAGATCGACAGGCGGATCGGTGCAGCGTCTGCTGTGATGCGGACGTTGTATCGGTCTGTCGTGGTAAAGAAGGAGCTGAGCCAAAGGGCGAAGCTCTCAATTTACCGGTCGATCTACGTTCCAACCCTCATCTATGGTCACGAGCTATGGGTCGTGACCGGAAGAACGAGATCCCGGATACAAGCGGCCGAGTTTTCTCCGCAGGGTGTCCGGGCTCTCCCTCAGAGATAAGGTGAGAAGCTCGGTCATCCGGGAGGGGCTCAGAGTCGAGCCGCTTCTCCTCCACATCGAGAGGAGCCAGATGAGGTGGCTTGGGTATCTGATTCGGATGCCTCCTGAACGCCTCCCTGGTGAGGTGTTCCGGGCATGTCCCACCGGGAGGAGACCCCGAGGACGACCCAGGACACGCTGGAGAGACTATGTCACCCAGCTGGCCTGGGAACGCCTCGGGATTTCCGGGGAGAGCTGGAAGAAGTAGCTAGGGAGAGGGAAGTCTGGGCTTCCCTGCTAAAGCGACCCGGCCCCTGGATAAGCGGTAGAAGATGGATGGATGGATGGATAATAATAATAATGTGCTGTAAGCATATGCTAGGCAACCTAGCATAACATCGATTATACTTATATGTCATATATAATGTCACGGACATGCAATCATCGTAGGCCGCGAATCGGAGATGGCATTCTATCTGGGCACATTCGCGATCGTTCTTCTGTCGGGACACAATTGTGCTGGAGTTCACCGCTCCAAACTTCCACGTGTCCAGCGACTCATTCCTCTCAATTTGTGATCATCATGATAACTCTGCCCCCAGTCTCCTGCCTCCAATATAACAAATAATTGGGGCCAGTTTAAACACCAGTTTCAAGCACCAGAGCTCGAGCCAATTTTCGGTGGAAAAAGAAAGAACTGGTGTTAATCTGGCCACAGGCCACAATCAGCACTGGCCCAAACGCGGTGGAAAAAGGGAGAGCACAGGCTCAGAAAGGCCGAATAGCCGTGGTTTGAACCCAGATCGCAACAAGTGCCTGTTTGCTGCGGGGCAGCAGTGTAATTAAACCAGTGTACCTTGTCTTGCTCTAAATGTGGGGTGGCCAAGTCCGGTCCCGGAGAGCCTCCAGCTTGTTTGGGATGCCTCCCTCCTCCAACACACCTGATTCAAATTTTCAGCACGCTTTGTAGAAGCCTGGTAATGACCTAAGTTGTTGCAATCAGGGGCCGCACAGGGGTTCTCCAGGGTCGGAAATGGGCATCCCTGCTCTAAACGGACCCACACTTTTTACAATTAAAAAAGACCATTTGGATTGCTCATGAAAATGTGTGTCTTGTTGCTGAGAGGCTATAAATGCAAAGTCCGTGAGCGTAAGGCTAAGCTAACAGGGACACACCTTGTCCTCCATTATAGAACTCGAACTGTGGTGGGCACTAACCGAGCCGTCTGGAGACATTGAGGATAGTAATGGGTCACTTGGGGAAATTGGTGACAATGTATTATCCCTGACCAACTCCTTCATTTTACAGGTCCTGGGGTTTCCGTAGGGGCCAGAATCCCCAGTATCGCTGGGAATGGGGTCAAAGGTGATGGTGCCATTGTTGAGGTCCAACGTGGTCGGAGGGGACATGTCAGGAGCCGAGGCGTGGCGGTAGAGCCCCGAAGCGCAGTCATCGAGGAGGGGCTCCTGCTTGATGACCCGGCCCATCATCTCTGAGGTGCACACCGACGGGGACGAGACGACAGTGAGACCGTGAGCGCGGGCTTGGATCTCCAACTCCTGTGCCAAAGCCAAAATAGGAGCCAGTCAGCCCAATATCAAAATTGCTGTGGCCGCTTAAATCAGGAAAAGACGAGAAAAAAATTCTACCTTTATATCTTTAGTTTCATGCCAAATTCATTTTCTCAGTGGTCATGTGAGGTTCTGAATGTGAGCCCAATGGCACTTTAAGGTTAATTTCAGTCCACAGTAGGCGGGGGGGGGGGGGGGGGGGGCGGTGCTGCATAAAATGAGAGCCTACTTGGATTACTTACTACTCAGATGAGTGTGTCTCGAGCAGAGCGGGGACATACAACACACCGCAAAGAAAATCTCGGACTTTCAAAAAAAGCTGGTCATGCTCAAAAGAAAAGTGGACCAAAATTTCTCCACGGAGATGTGGAAGCACCGTACTGACTGCCACTTTTTCAAAACAGTTGATTTCTGGATTTCAGGGTGACCCAGCCAGTTATTAAGGATAGGAGGCCGGGGGGGGGAGTACTTTGTACTTTTTCACACAGGTCCAGCTTGCATTCGTTTTTTTCCCCTCTTCATTAATGAATATTCTCCATTTAAAACGTGCATTTTATATTGACTTGAATTGGCATTTGTTTGATGATCTGAAACATCCAAGTGGGGAAAAAAGTGAGTTTGAAAGGAGGGCAAATAGTTTTTTGCAGCAAGTTGCACGTGGTAACCCACCTGGATACGAAGCATCAGGTGACGATTCGTATGCTCCAGCTTCCGCTGCCTGCACTCAAGCTCTTTGGTCCTCTGCTGCTCCCGTTGGAGTTTCCTGATATAGTCCACGGAAGCTTTCAGAATGGTTCCCTTGTTCCAGCGCATGTCCCTGCAATAGGAGACAAAAGGTCCCAAGTCAGAGTCAGCTGAGCCGGCTGACCGGAACAAGAGAGGATTTTTCATGGCCATGCTGAGCAAATAAAGCATTCCACTTAAAGGGCACTTGGCTATGCGAGGAGGACAGTGATTGAAATCATATCTATAACCGACTCAAATGTGAAGATGAAAAAAAAAAAATAACGAACACGTTTGTGTCTGGAACACGCTCAAGTCATACTTACGGATCATTTGACTTTGGTATTAGAGTTCCAAGTTCTTTGATACGATCGTTGATATTGAATCGGCGTCTTCGCTCGACTACAAGCGGGGTACAAACGAAGTATGTCAGTGAACAGAATTTTTGGAGCACGCATTTTTATTTTGCTCCACATCACTGATGTCATCACTGCACAAGAATATCAATATGTGAAAAGACTCACTCAAGTTGTGATTGTCCTTTTTCTGTCGTTCTTTGGCCAGAGCGCGAACCTCAGCCTCTTTGAAGCAAAGACAAATGTGAGATTAAGGCTATGGACTGGGCAAACTCAAAGTCAATCACATGTCATGTTTGCCAGCTGTCATCCGCACATTTCAAGTTGTTCTTATTGTGTGCGATTTTGTCACGCACAAAATACTGGACACCTTTTTGAAAATGCAAATCGACAACCACTTTCAGCATTTGTTTTCTGTTGCTTACCTACTGGAAATCCATCTGATCGCTGATAGTTTTCGTACCGGCCACAGGGTCCAGGTTTGCCCAGTACTTGCTTCATGCCAGGAGCTGGAGTAAGTATTTGGCAAATAATTGATAGAATACACGGATTTGTATCTTGTGCATTTCTAAATTGCACACAATATCAATACTCTTGTCATTTAAAAAAAAAAAGAGGTAAGGGCAACAAAATAGCCCCTATATGTTTTAACCAACCGTTAGCAGTGAACTGACAACAAGAATTGGGTCGTCATGAGAATGTTGGTTACTGTAATGCAAGGACGTCCAAACTACGACCTAGGGGCCATTTGCGGGCCGGCATCCGTTTTTCACTGGCCCGCTGCATACAGTATATTAAAAATGACATTTGACACGGCCCACAAGGCTAGCTTAAAATAAAATGAATAAATAAAAAAGAGGGTGGAGGTGGGCAAAGTGAGAAAAAAATAAGTTCCACTACTAATGATAAATTGATTCACATTCTGAACAGTTTTTCTAGATACGTAAAGATACAAATGAACTACTGAGTGGTCATCTTACTCCACTTTGCTCTTGTTTTGCTTCGGAATGCGGAGATGGGATTCGGCTGCTGTTCAGTACAGGGGTGGCTCTAGTCTAGTGAGATAGAGGGCTGTTGGCCACCCTACACACGTTTAGCAACTATGTAACTGTTTTCCAGAGTAACCTGAAAAAGTTACCAGAATATTATGGCTTGCTTGACTGATGTTAGCGTGTTTAATGAATGACGGTCGAAGAATTTTACAGTGGCCTTTGCATCGTTGCATTTTCATGCATGCGGCCCCTAAATGAAAAAGTTTGGACACCCCTGCTGTAATTCTCAATCATGATCACAGGGACTTTCATTGTTCGGACAAGTCCATAAATTCCCATGTAATGTTGGGAGAATGTATTCATCGTGGAAATACAGCTCAGTGTATTTTTTTCTCTTAATGATCATGTTACCTGTATATTCCCTTTTGATGTTTGGTGGACAGGAGTTGCTGATGGCGAGGCCCGGGTGTTGGAGTCCTTGGCTGCCGTATGCTTCCAGAAGATTACCCGACACTGGTAGCTTGAGAGAAAATTGAGAATTGTCAGACGCATTCTTGATCAAATTGACTTGATTATTTCTCAAAATGTAGGCAGTCGACAAAAGCAGGTTGTAATTACTGCGCTGTTCAGTTGAATCCCTTGATCCATCAGTCCAAGAACGTCTTCATTGTAACTTGACTCCATGCTGATGATATCGTCAATAACTTCGTCCATCTGTGTGACATGGAAAACAAGAATGCGTTTCATGACGGTCAAAATAAATAAATAAATAAATAAAAACAAATTGCTCCTAACTGAGAAAAAAAACGCTGTCGAGTCACCCAAACGTAATGAAGTACCTCTTTCTCACAGTTCGAGGTGAGGGTGAGATGAGCCATGGGACTGTTGGGGGCACTGCTGCCGAGCCCGGGTGGCATGCCGTGTTCGGGTGGCTGGCCGGGGCACTGGCCGCCGGCTTTGCCTCCCAGGGTGGCAGACAGATACTGTCTCACCTGCTGCCTTTGGTTCTGCTGGATGTGGTACTTGCTGGGATTTTCCACATGGGATTGCACCTCCGCGAGCAAAAGACGGGCCACAATGTCAGAAAGGATAGGCTTTGGACTCAGGCTTTATGCGTTCCTCCATAAATCACAAAAAAATGCTTTTCCTCCTTCAGATGGGCAAGATGACCATTAAGTCAGAAATGTGGACGGAGCGAGACTATGTACGGCATGTGAGAAAAGTACATTTTTAAACCACTTCATTTAGTCGATCAATATTTAGCCCTTTTCAGGCATTTTGGGGAAAAAAAGCAGCACAAACCCGAGGTTCTCAGCATAATAATAATCCATCCACCTATCCATCCATTTTCTACGCTGCTTTTCCTCTGCATAGGTGAGGTGGAGAGTTTTGGGCAAGAAGAAGGATGCACCCGGGGGACAGAAAGCCAAACTACTACTCAAGTTGACATCCGCTCCTATTTTTAATCTTCGGCAAACAGAACTTTGATCGTTTTCGGAATGTGCGGGGAGAAAACTCCACGCGAGCATGGGGAGACCATACAAACGTCACATAAGAGGAAGCCCCGATTCCACTCCCCGATCACAGACCTGTGAGGTGGGAGCGCTAACCGGTTGGCTAACATGCCTCAAGGATCATAAAATGCCGTCGTCATGAAATACTCGTAGTCATTGTCACTATTGACATGTTTCACCATTTTTCCAGATTTAAAAAAGTTTTGAACGTTACACACATTTCGCTGGTGCCGTGGTGGCCCAGTTTTGACATGAGTAGTGGAATCCAGGCCCTGGCGAATAAGTGGTCATGAAAAGGAAATGGACTGGAAGTTGAACAGATGTTTTTTGGACTCCACTAGAAATCCTCACCAAGGGAAAAACGTTGTGTCACATGATCACTGACTAGTTACACAAAACTCTCAAGTAAAAATAAATAAATAAATAAGCCGTGTAAAACAAACAAACAAATAAATAAATGCCATCGACTAAGTACAGCAGTGCCGTCATTTTCTATCAGCAGTTGGAATGAAGCGGGTCTGCACATAATCGATGGCACCATTTGAAAAAGAAATCTACACGATCAGCGGTAAAAGACTTACCTGGTAGTGACTGTATTCAAGCATCTCCAACATATTTGTTTAGAAAATGTATGTAAAAAAAAAGGTACATTAGCTACATTCACTCTTATGTTGTCAAGTTCTCCCATTAGCCTGGCACGTTTAAATGGGGGAGCAGTCAGCCTTCCTGGCTAAGTTAATCAAGGATTTAAGGCTCATTAGTTATGCAAGTTAAGAAATGGAGGAGGACACAGAAACGAATCCTCCCACTGGTGTGTTGTTCTCGCTAAACTATGAATTTATGTCTTTATGGAGCCCGTTTGACGTCACCGCTTTCGGCTCACAAAGAAGTCTTTTTATGATTTGGCCAGTTGTCTGCGAACTAAAGCTAGCTTAAGGCCAACTAACATTTATTCTTTCGTTCTGCTCATCAAGTATAGAACATTGTTTGTTCTTATTATCAGGACTGCAACTGAGTGCTTCTGTTCTCCTACAAACCAGACAGACCAAAACATGAATGTAAGTTAAAAAAAAAAAAAGAAAAGGCACTCAGATTTGTTAACTGGCATTTTGCGGGGGCTTTGTTTAAAGGTGAACTATGCTTCAGGGATGAGACTTTTTTTCTTTAGTGCATGAAAACATAGGTGTTTACTTAAAAAAAAAAAATGTATATATATATATATATATATATATATATATATATATATATACATGATCACTGACTAGTGACACAAAATATATATATATTGATTGAATTGAATTGAATTGAATACAACTTTATTGTCAAATGTGCTGTACGTATGTGTAACATACAGCACAGATGAAATTTCTTCCCCCTCAACATAAAACAAGAGGAGCCGCTGCGGGTGTCCGCGCCGCCATCAAAAGAAAAGTTAACCAAAAATATATATATTTTGTAAAAAAAAAAATATATATATATATATATTCCCGAATTAATTACTTTCTCATCCTCCTACTTCACAATACGGTGCGTGACATTTTTCGTCATATTGACAGCATTAGTGGGGGTTTCACCTCATATCTGTGCCAGTGAATTTTATTGATTGATTTAGGGACGAACTGTTGACCGTGGTCTCAAAAACAACTATTGGTCCCAAAGGGTGATGTGAAAACTGTTGAAATGGAAATGTGCTGAATCGAATCATACTGGGTTGGTCGGTATAAATAATGGAGTTCAGATGGTAGAACAGATAGAATCAATCTGGGTTTTATTTATTGGCCACCAAATGGCTCCTACACTGTGAGAAACAATAGTGGATGTGCACGATTAGGCTTCTGTTAAAAATAAGCATGCGTGTTGGAAAAAGAGGCCCGTGGGTGCTTTGGCGGAGGGAGAATGGGGGGAGGTTCTCACCAAAGAAAACAAAGTTGAGAGCGACAAATCACAGAGCCGTCCTCAATGAGATCTCGCTCAGGACCTGTTGACTGCTTTAGCGTCCAACACAGTAATGACCAAAAAACACGTAGCATGACAACAACGGTTCAAATAACTGAGTGAACGAGCTTTCATGGGCCGGTCCGAGGTCTTACTGAAATGCAGTCATTCCGTAGCGTATCCTATTCAGGGATGCAAAGAGCCTGGGCTTATACGAACTGATTTCACCTTTCATTTTTTTAAAAGAAAATGCACTGTATATTGATGGATTTAATGTTAATAAAAGGTTGAATTGCTCTAGAATTACCTTTGTTGTCAGTACCAGTGCTTCAAAACTGGCAATTTAAAAGCAATGAAGGAAAAAAAAAAACCCCAAAAAGGTTGCCTGTCAGTAAACAGCAGGTACTCGTCTCCACTGGTCCGTGACACAAAAAAGGTTGGGGACCATTTCACCACGGTACAGTCCCCTCCAAAAGCAAGAGCAAGGTTGGCTCCTTTGTTTTGGTTGTATAATGAAGAGATTAGGGTTCTCGATTAAAAGATGAATGTGAGACAAAAGTTCAGAGTTCCAGAATTTTCTTTCATGGTATTTCCATGGAGATGCGTTCAACAACTCAGGACAGAGCACCTTTTGTTTGAAGCCACACACTTTTCAAGCGAGCAAAAGAATTGCAACTAGTAAATGAACTCCAAGTGAACAACAATGACGTTTGTTTGGCGTAAACCCGAGTGGCCATCACTGCATCAAGCCTGCGACCCACCCGACTTCACCACACTGCCGCATTCTTCATTTAAAATGCTTTTCAAGGCCTGTACTGCAGCCTCTTTCAATTCTTATTTGTTTCTGGTTTGAAGCTGCTCCCGTTTAGTGGATGTATAGTTTATGTAGATTGCCAGATAAAATGGTTTTGTGGACGTCACTGTACCAATACTTTTGCCTACTTGAAAAGTGGGTGGCCTCAAACATCAAGACCAGTGTTTTTTAACCTGGGTTCAATCGAAACCCAGGGGTTCTGTGAATCGGTCTCAGGGGTTCGACGGAGCCTCTGCCATGGAGGTTAAACGCGCTCTCGATGTTTGGCCCTTGAAGAAAGTTACTGTGCACTAATCAACCAAAGTCAGCTGGGATCGGCTTCAGCTCGCACACGATCCTCATGGGGACAAATGGATGGAGTAAGTGACACTCTCTTTTGGCCCTTCTACGACAGCGGTGTGTCAAGCTTTACCTTCCACAAGCATACGAATGCAACCGGGGATCTTTTAGAAACTTTTTTTTTACAATGCAAAACCCCACAGTGCATATTGTTCCCTCCAAAAGTATTGCAATGACAAGGTGAATTCCTTTGTTTTTGATGTATTGAAGACATTTGGGTTTCAAAAGATGAATATGGGACAAACGAAAGAATGCCAGCTTTTATTTCATGGTATTGACCTCTTGATCAGTGGTTCTTAACCTTATTAGAGGTCCCGAACCCAACCAGTTCATATGCACATTAACCCAACCCTTCATTTGTGAAATTAAATTCAAGACATAAAAAAACACATTTATTAAAAAAAGTCAATCCAATTAATTGGAGTCTGAAGTATGATTTATTTTCAATTGTGCACAGAATGAACCAGCCAGTGATGGCCAAGCGCGTACCATGACGAATTGACATGTTGAGTTGGGTGTGTCTTAAGCAAGTACGCAATCTTTCTGTGAGAGAGCCATTTTGGGCTGCCACCCTACTGTTGCATAACGGAACCAAAATATCCCCACACTGAAACTCTCAGTTTCTTAGCCAGTGATGTTCAAGAGCAGAAGAGCCACTTTGAAACAGTGACAGGAGCATGAGCCGGTCTAAATCTAAAATGTAAGCAGAGCTGCATGATAGACCCATCTCCTTTGACGTCACGTTTGTACATCGTGTGCTGAGGCAGACTCGTTCCAAGGCATACGGCCGAGTGAGTGAGATAACAGAGGCAAAATGGCCACTAAGTGCGACAATACCCGTGCTGTTTGCAGTTGCTCCAATTGTTCGACTGACAATAAGAAATCCTTCTCTGTGACTGTAAACCCGAATGAAGCAGTTGAGTGAAAGAACACCAGCACGATGCCTTTCAAATCGTCAACGTGACCACTTTACACCATTCCAAAAATTCAAGGATAGGCTCTGATCTGTAAATGTAAATTTGAGGCCGATGTGAGCTTGCCTGTTTGTATGCCATGCCCGTGCAGGTTTGAGTTCACATTGCCGTTCCACATTAATCTATTTTTTCTTTCTATTTTTTAAGTAGGAACATTAAATGAATATGATGGAATATCATGGAACATTTGACACCGGTCTGGCACACCTTTTGATCCGATAATCACAACACTTGACACTCAGACATGACTGAGCAAGGTGTTGCAAACAAGCGTCTTTGTCAGCAGCTAGCAAGCTAAGCTAGCTTGAAAGGCTTCTTGACGTACAATAAAACGATTTCATGAACGTTTCCGACCATTAAAGTCGCGATCGACGTACTGTGTCAACCAAAAGCAACAAAGCTTTGCTGTCACTTGCAAATATCCTTCACCCAACCACACACAAAGTAATTACAAGACTCCAGGCATCAAAGTCTTGCCCCGTCCGTGTAAGCACTCTTGTTTCCAATCAAGTAATTCACGATGTTGCGGCTGCTCTCTTTGAGAAACAAAATGGCTTCATGTGACCAGTCTGATTTGGAAAGTATATCTGAGGTCGTCTTTCCCTCTAACCAACTTCCCTTTTTCTACATATTAACTTTGGATGACCGGATCCATTGCGTCGATGTAATGAACACATTTCCTTCTTGGGACCTTGTTCACGAAACTCGACATAACTAGACTGCTGACCGATAGCGCTAACAATATACAGTTCTTCTCTCCGGGTTTTTAGTTTGCGTGCGAGCCCTAAAATAGGGCAGTGGAAACTAAGCATTGTGGGTAAAAGGGTCTATTGGTGCAGATTAACGTTAGCTACTCGTGTTACCAGCATTAGCTTCTGATATCGGCCTCATCATGGCACTTGAATGTTCAACTGAGCAGCCAAACTCACCATTGGTCAAGAGGAACACGGGGTGGGGTGATGGGTTGCCCACATGCATGACAAGGGCCGGGCCCGTAAAACGGGCTCACTTCAAGAATTATGGTTGGATGAATCATGCGATAATGTCATCCTTGAAATAGTGTGACAAAAGCACGTTACAGATATGCTCATCAGGGCGTGAGAACAATTTTGAAATTGAAGAGAAAGAAAAACAAATTGTCTCCTTTGATGGGGAAGTCAATTCATAAATGTTTCAAACAATAATCTGATCAATGCGCCTCCACGCGTCTGAAGATGGCATTCTGTTAAATGATAGGCCTGTGGAATGTGAATTAAGCAGCAAAATCCACTCAATTTTGTCACTTGCCGTCGACTGAAAATGACCTCACGGTCCCTTGGGGCTCGGGTTGCCAACATCACATGACCAAACCCAAAGAACAGGTGAGCCGTGATTGGTTGCTAACTGAGCGCTTTGATGATTTGAACGACTCAGCAGCGTGTCGATGCGTCGTGGGTTTATTCGTGTGGACTTGGGCATCATATAAACCGTGAGCGTAATGGTTAAAAAAAAAGGATAAAATAACATGTCTGCCATGTCATCTCATAGAATGCCACAAGAACTCACACAGGCCATCTTTGTTTGGATTATTGGAAAATGATCTGGGGAGACAAATACAAACTCGGTGGAAGTGCCCCGCGGCACAACAGTGGCTGATGAAAACCAAGAATGCCTTCATTGTCAAGTTGTAGCCAAGTCTTCCTTAAGTTCTCTCTGCAGTGTGGCCTTTTCCCTCAGCCCAACCTTTGGCTGTGGAGGGAGCTGCGAACAAAGGATGTCTCTTTTAGCCCCTACAAGCTCTCACTTTCTTCACAGAATCTTTGTGATGCACAAGTTTATTACCTTCTCAAAGAGAGCACATGGGTCCACGTTTCAGACATTGCCTTCAGGACCAGTAACATTTGAAGTGGTAGGCATCATTCCCAGACCCCTGAAAAGAAATAGATCTATTCTTATCGTTCAAGCAACTCGACTTCTTCCTGTGTCGACAAGCCTCACTTGGGGGCATGTCATCTTTCCAAACATTTCCTGAGAGCTAATTGTATTAAGACGGCAAAGCCCGAGTCGTTTTGATGTAGCTTAAACATCTTGCCATGTGTGAGAGTAGTGGCGATGAGACAATACAAATAGTGCGCAGAAACCTGTGCAGCCATGTGATTGAAAAAGATGGCCCTGTTGGACTTGTAAGTCGTAGTGGTTTATTTTTTTCTACTTTTGAGTTACCGTCCCCCTTTTAGCAAAAAAAATAATGGAGCCCTTCGCAAGATTTTTGCATGCAACGTGACTATAAAATGCATCTTTTGGTCCCTCACATCGGTCACTATCGTCAAAAAAAGCGTCTTGCACCCACTGGAACGGCAAAGAAGAAGCGTCACTATGTTAAATGATCACAAACCAAAATAGGGTGTGCCACGGGATATTTTCTGATGTTTACAGGAAATGTACACACACAAAAAAAAGTTCATTTGCATATTGGTTCGTTCAAATGAGGTGTTTACAGTTTGACAGTAATTTACACGGGAACATGGATTTCAATGACGGTGATCATGGGTGGGATAGAAAGACCGTGGGAAAAAATCCTGGAGGCAGCATGAAAGCTGGGTAGTCTATTGAGCAATCTCAAGTTGGTTCTCCATTTCTAAGATCTACCGTCTTATACATAAAAATTTGAGAATTTTCAAATATTTTTTCCCAACAATTTTTTTCAATAGTTTTAAGATGTTGTTTTTCATAAAAGAGTATATTGAATAATGATCAGTGTCTTTTTAAACAACTTTTTGGGGGCGGAGGGTGGTAGAGTACAACACGGATGGCCGCAGCGCCTGGCTTCTTATCTTCAGACAACAGACAACAGTCTGTAAATTGGGTCTTAAACTGTGATTTGAAATCGGACCGGCAAGTCGGTGCCGTTTTGAACTCCAGCTTCTTTCATCTAAGGCAGCTGGCTGAAGTCAAGCCTCTCCTTTCTCAAGAGCACTTTGAAACAGTCAGTCATGCCTTCGTCACATCCGGGCTGGATTACAGTGATGCGCTTTGCTTTGGAGTCAAACTATCCTCCATGAAAAGTCTCCAGTTGGTCCAGAATGCTGCCGCGTGCCTCTTGATGGGTACTCGTAAGAGGAAGCACATAACTCCTGCTCTGGCATCCCTTCACTGGCTACGTTTGAGAGTTCTTTTGAAGATCCTACGATTTGTTTTCAAACCTCGCTGAGCTCCTGCTGGTGCCTCAGGTCCGCAGACCAGGCACTGTCAGAGGCATCGAGAACTAAACGGGGGCTCAGAGGAGAAGATCAAGCTTTTTTCGTTGCCAGTCCCTCTCTTTGGAATGAGCTCCCGTTGAACGTTCGGTGAGCCCCCTCGGTGCCTATCTTTCAAACTCACCTTAAAACACTTGAGTATTTATTTTGAACTGCACACCAATTAAAAAGAATGTAAATGTAACATTTCTGTGGTTGGAACAGATTCATTTAAACTCCATTGACTTAAGTCGTAAACATATGGTTGGCAAATTGAGCTTCTGAACAAATTATGCTGGTTCCACTTTTCCGAGCATATCGCTGAGCACATTGCTGTTTGGTGAGAACTTTGCCAAGCTGCTTGTAGCGTGGACGAATTTGTGACTCGCATTACATTTTGGTGAGGAACATTGTTTTTGTGCTGTTTGCTATTTTGTTGGACGGCCCAAAGTTGTAAAGAGCCGCTGCTGTGCCCGCTATTTATCCAGCATACAAAACCTTCACCTAAACTTGACTTATCCAGTACATTTTTAGCCATTCTAAAGAGCACTACCAGATAGCGGAGGGACAAACCACTTCTTTGAGAGGCAGAGCACTGGACAAAGAAATGTCTTTCCTCCTTAGCCTGTGGCCCATGGTTAAGGTTAGCAAGAATTAAAAATCCTTTTCCAAGAAGCAAACACATCCCATCTGTCCAATCTCTGTGTGAACTTGCACTTGTTCAAGTGACAAACAATAGTCTTTAATCCCTTGGCTGTTTCCTGTCAGTGAGCAAAGATCTGATCAATATTTCTGTGACACTTTGTTATGTACTTTATTTAGAGAAAAGGTTGGGACAACCCGGATTTAATGTTCCATTAGCCTGCCAATCATGTTTTTGGGAATGTGGAAGTACCAACAGAAATCCCACACAGGCATGGGGAAAACATGCAAACTCCACACGAGAAGGCCGGAGCTGGATTCGAACTCACGACCTCTGCACTGTGAGGCGGACTTGCTAACCAGTGTAACCAAGTGTTAATTGACACATTTTATATGTGATGTAAGAAAATCAAACTGATTAAAACAGGAAGGCTATTGATGAATCCACGTTTTCATGACTATGTGCATGCTTTTCTTTGCAGATACGTTCATGAAAAAGCCATCTAAGTTGCAAGAGAAAAGGACTGTTGGTACTTTTTGTTGGGGTTAAACAAACAGAAGACTCCCTTCACTCCGTTTCAAACTTCTACCAAAATCAAAAAGTCAAAGTACACAAATGTATCATTCTTCCTCTCGGTAAGCCTCCAGTGCAAAGAAAAGGTCAGTGTTTCACCGCAAATGTCTGCACGTGGCCAGTGGTGTAGTGGGGATTTTTTAAGTGGGTGTACGCGATTCGGGGATTTTTTAAGTGGGTGGACGGCAAATAAAAATTGAATGTGGCGTCGGGAGAAGTGGGTGGACGGCGTACCCCCGCGTACCACGCCCACTACACCCCTGCACGTGGCGTTATATGATTTTTCAATGTTGGGTCTTTTCCAGGCCATCAAGTTCTAAGTGTCTCGGTGCAATCGCACCCAATACAGTAATCCCTCGTTTATCGCGGTTAATGGGGACCAAAACCACCCGCGATAAATGAAAATCCGTAGCAACCATCCATCCATCCATTTTCCGAACCGCTTCATCCTCACTAGGGTCGCGGGGGGTGCTGGAGCCTATCCCAGCAGTCTTCGGGCAGTAGGCGGGGGACACCCCTGAATTGGTTGCCAGCCAATCGCAGGGCACACAGAGACGAACAATCATCCACGCTCACACTCATACCTAGGGACAATTTAGAGTGCCCAACGAGCCTGCCATGCATGTTTTTGGAATGTGGGAGGAAACCGGAGCACCCGGAGAAAACCCACGCAAGCCCGGGGAGAACATGCAAACTCCACACAGGGAGGCCGGAGCTGGGATCGAACCCGGTACCTCTGCACTGTGAAGCCGACGTGCTAACCACTGGGCTACCGGGCCGCCGTCCGTAGCAACCAATTAAAACATATTAAAATTTTTTTTTTTTTAAAAGTCCGCAAACGGTCCGCGAGAAGCTCCGAAAGTCAGCAAAACATCAGCGAGTCACATAGAGCAACATATACAGTACTGTACTCCATCTATATGATTTTTTTTTATGTTTGAAAAAATCCGCGATGCACTGAAGCCGCAATAAACGAACCGCGAAATAGCAAGGGATCACTGTACAGTAATCCCTCGCTATAACGCGGTTCACCTTCCACGGCTTCGCTGTTTCATGGATTTTTTTAGTGCCGTTTTTTAATGCTTTTTTTTTTAACAGTGAATTGTGTTATGCATCCTGATTGCCGTCAACAGTCTCCGCACCTTGTCTCTCTACAGCTTGCCAAATTTAGCTTTGCAAATTTTTGGTCTTTGGTTTCATTCTATCAGTGGCGGATGCTGGTCTGTCAAGGAGGGGAAGCTCAATTTCGGCCTACATCATAAAATGTGTCCGTTTATTTTTACTTGAATTCTACTCTCCGTTCCTTTTCAAAAAAATCAAAAGGATGCCTTCACCATGAGATCGGTGATTGGCTCATTTCGCTGTCGATGAAAAAGAGATTCAGCCTCAGACAGATCATCCAATTAGAGCTAAGATCGGTCCTAAAAAATCTAGCCCGACCCAACCCGGCCCGAGGGTATTTGAACCCGACCCGGCCTGAGCCCGATCACTTAACTTGATTTGCAGGCCCGAGCCCGAAGCAAACCCGAGATTTCATATTTTGTGAATACTTGGAGGAGGAGGGGTGATTTCTGATAACAAAGCCTGTCTTTTGTAACGAAATCTAAGTTAAACAAGACTGTATAAACATTTACATCTTTTATATTTCTGTTTCTGAAGAGGTTATATTAACCGACAATTTTCCATCATTGACTGATTTTGAAGAGTTGACGGGAAAAATTTATGGCCGTCCGTCATTTTGACGGCTTGAAAATTGGGCCGTAAACCACAGCAGCAGTACGTCCTTAAGAATCAAGCGCGCCACTTTAAGAGAGAAGCAGAAAGACAAAGACGAACAATGACGGGTGGATACTCGACAGAGACTGGAAGGAGTTCTTTGAATTGTCATTGCAAGAGTTTAGTACAGTACGTGTTGTGATGAGGTGACTTCTGGGGGTTTTTTTGCGAACCACGGTCTCTCGTGGCCAAAACTATTCATGGCCTCGAAACTAAAAAAAAAAAGTCTGCGAGAGAGAAGCCCGACCCGACTCAAACCTGAAGCAATGATTGACATTTTAGGCCCGACCCAGTCGGGTCGGGTCGGGCTCGGCTCGGGCGGCCCGATCTTACCTCTACATCCAATCATTATGCAGAAAAGCTGAGCGTCCGGTCCAGCCGATATGCTGAGCGTCCAATGGGCGGGACAAAACCAGCATTTATCCAATGACTCGTCTCATTTCAATGCATTGGGACAACCTGTACTGAACTCTCTAGATGCCCAGCATCCGCGCGGTCGATGCTCAACGTCCACACAGTTTAAAGCACAGTGAAGCTGTGGGAATGAATGAGAAGAGAGTCGCGTCGTAACAAGTAATAAGAAGATTCGGAACAAAAGTTGAGCGCGTTGTAACGCATATTTAGTCAATGACATGTCCACACAATTGTACGTGCACACATATATTTGATCACTTACTTTTTGACATTTTAGGGGAAGCTGAGCTTCCCTTGCAGTCTTAGAGCAATCGCCTCTGCATTGTATACATAGTTCAGTATTGTATATATATATATATATGTGCAACATACAGCACATTATTTTGCTTTTTTTTTTTTTTTATAAATCCTACTTCACGGATTTCACTTATCATGGGTTCTTTTTGAAACGTAACCTCCATGATAAACGAGGGATTACTGTAATGTAAGAAACAAATGTCCCCATTTTGGATGACGTTTATGAGAAAATCCATGAGAACGACATCGAGCTGCACTGATGCAGGTATGTTTAGAACTCAACTTCCATCCATCCATCCATCCATCCATCCATCCATTTTGTGTCCCAATTGTCATGAGCTGGAGATTGTTCTCGATCTTTGGCCGAGATGTTGCTTCCCCCCTGACAGGTCAGCAGTCAATCGCAAGGCCCGTGTAGACACTCGGCGCAGCATTCCCACTCCTTTGGAAAATTTTCAATGAACCCAACGTTAACGTCGAGAGGAAAGCGAACTACACCCTGAACTGGACGCCAGTCAGTCGAGACGAACAACCATTCACACTCACATTCACACTGTAACCGAGCGGGAACCGATCCCACGCTGCCCGCACGCAAGTCAGGCGAGTGGACCGTTAGGCCATCAGCGACCTGTGCATGCACCAAGATTTTACTTCAGTGGAGCCAAGCTATTATGTGCATCTGCTATCAATGAAAAAAAATATGAACCAATGAAAGACAAAGGGGGAAAAATATCTTGCAGTCAAGTGAAAAAAAAATGGTGTGGTTAAGACTTCAAAATATGGCTTCAGCAAAGCAAATTTAGCGCTATGCCCTCATCTGGGACAACCTCGGCACCATTTGACACCATTTCATGAATGCTACAGCCGAACATTTCTGGTACACCCTCCGACACATTTGAAGCAAGTCTCATGAAGAGATTGTAGTATTTCTTTTTTTTTTTTTTTTTTTTTTTAACTACAGAAAATAACACCGTAAACATTGTTTTGTGCATTCACTTTAAAAGCGTCTGGAACCCCAAAAAAAAAAAAGAGACGTCAGGGATGTGAAGAAAATGCGATTAGATACTCTGCTTCATGTCCCAAACATGAAAATGGATTACTCAAGAGTGTCGACCTCTCTCTCCGGCTAGCTTCACAGCCAATCATCTGTACTTTATGGTAACATTCCGCAGGACTTTTTAGGATTTCCTCCTCTGCACACATCCAATGCATTTCTCCGGTGCGCTGTAATGGAACGAAGCGATCAAGTTGGAGGTGGTATCCTTGTCGCACGGAGAGCGAGGCGGCGGCAAACGAGCCACATACATCGCACATGAGTTGCCATCACCATGACCTCACCTTCCTCATCTTTTTCTTCTTCTTTGTGATTATTCTTGCTTTTGGGTGGTCGACGAAGATTTTTGGTGCACCGTCTCCCCAGCTTGCTTGCTAGCTTAGCATGTGACATCCGCCACAACGGCGATGTATTATTTGCGGCACCAAAAGGTGCAATAACAGACGAGAATCCTCGATAAGGTAAACCATTATAAACTTAAAAACAAAACAAAATAAAACTTTTTCTGTGGGCAGAAATAAAAACTCTCTCAAATGGCTCTTAGGAGTCCAATCTTCCCAAATCTTTGACTGTATCACGTGACCATAACCCCCCAGAGCTTACTGATTTAGCAACAAATTCCACATCTCACTTCAACCCAACCTTAAACGAGGCAGTACAAACCACTTTCAGGTGCGCAGGGGAGGGGGGGTAATTACCTCGAGCTAAATCAAATTTTAGGCTTTCGATATATGCTCTATACATAGCAGAGAAGTCCGTTTTGGAGCATTTGTCTTTTGCATTTGGCACAGAGAGAGAGAGAGGGAGAGAGACACGCACACATGTGATCATATCAGAATGATTTTCTCACGTAGCGAGGTGGTGGTGGACCCCAAAAAGCAGGCAGAAAGGAGGAGCAGGGTGTACTTGAAGAAGTGTATTGATTGAACACAGAAAACAATCCTAAACAAAGTCCAAAGTATCAAACACAAACCATAACAGTAACCAAAACATGACCGGAACAAACATGACAGCAGCAACCACAAAAAATGACCCAACAATTAGTGGTCGGGCTGGATCCTTTTAAAGCACTAATAATTACATAATGACCAACAGGTGTGCAGCAGTAGGCAGAACCCTACAGTGCCACCTGTTGGTCACAAACAGAATCATGACAGATTTTAAACATATAACATCCCCAAAATATTGACAAATACACACAAAAAAAAAATTAAACGACTTTTTAAACCAGGGGTGCCCATTACATCAATCGCGATCGACCAGGAGACCAAGGACTGGTCCCAAGTTGATCCGAAGTGGAGAGGGAAAAACACAAAAAACATCTGTGTCTCTGTGCATGTTAGTAATATATTTTGTTGTGTCAATGCACATTGCACCCAAACCATTCTATCAGTCTCACTTTCACAAAAAGCATTTTAAAAATAAAATAAAATAAAGCAGGTCATCTTTAACCTACAGTGACGAGTAGCTACGTCACCGGAAGTTGTTAGCGCTCAGCAGTCTGCAGTTGCAGCTTGTGATCCGAGTTGTTGCGCTATTTCACGGGGTTTACGGGCAAAGAATGGGAATCTGGAGGGCAGAGAGAAGCATTTTAAAACGGCATGCGTGAGTTACGGTAGTTAACAGGCTGCAAAAGTGCGTCGTGTGCCTCAGCGTCAGGCTATTGCTCATCATGGCATGCGTGTGTACGTGCGTGTGTACGTGCGTGCTTGCGTGCTTGCGTGCAAGTACATTTGTTTCGCATCTCCGACAACGCAGTCGTCTCTGTCAAAACCACACAAGCGATGTGTGTGTATGTCTGGCACGGATACACAAGAATTGTGTTGCTAATTGTTAGGATATGGCATTGTTGGAATGACAAACACAACATAGCAACCGAGGCTCTGATTAATGTAAAAGTAAAAAACAAACAAGCAAAAAAAAAAAGATAAATTAGTCAGCAGAATGGAAGAATGAACAAAGAAAGCTAGAAATGAATCTTACCTTTGAGTGTCCATGTTAGACAATGATGCCAAGCTGCCACTCGGCCACGGTTGCCGTCTGAGCAGGTCGACCCTGTGACCTGCTACGATGTTGAATCAACGATTTGTTGTTTAGGGAAGGAAGTCCACTGGTTTTGTGGTTGGGGGGGGGGGGGGGTTCCATTGCAACACCCACGGTTTTCACCTGCCTCATTGCTAAGCCTGTACCGGGAGGTGGAGATTCCCCCGGTGTGCCTGCGTGGGGTTTCTCCGGGTTTCCTGCCACATTCCAAAAACATTCACGGTAGGTGAATTGGACACTCTCCATTGTCCCTCAGTGTGTGAGTGTGGATGGTCGTTTGTCTCTGTGTGCCCTGCGATGGGCTGGCAACCAGTTCGGGTGTAGGTTCCAGATTAGAAAATTGGTGGCTGGATAAAAGTCTTAAAGCAATAAAATCAGCGTTTTAAAGTGCTACCAAAATCGCCCGTGAACCAAAACTAAACTATTTATATCTTGGAAGCTAATGATGTCAAACCATCATTTCTGTCTCTGGAACAGGATGTGACACAAGGGCAAGTTTCAGGCGTCTTTCAAAAAGATGACTTTTGCCAAACGATAGCTCTTGCCATGCTATTTCTGACCCTGAAAACAGGAAGCACGGCTTGTGATTCAGCCATGTTATCGCTGAAGTTGAAAAACCTGAGCTTCATTTTCCAGACTCTTTTATCATCTTCCGCTGATTGCGTGAGGAGAGATTAGTGAACTGCTCGTGAATCATTTCACCATATAGCAAGAGTCATTCGATTATTAAGTAAGTTTTTTTTTGGGAGGGTGAGGGGTTGTCTTTAAAGGAACCTTATCTGACACGCGTTTATTTCTCATTAAGGGTCAATGCAAAATTCATACGTTTGGTCAATGAAATGAATTCATGTTGCGGGGATTGTGCGGCGTAAGATGAGCCATGGCAAATGTGCTTTTTGCTTCAAGCAGGACAGCCACCCCAACACTCCTCCTTGTGTTTCTCCGCTCTATAACTGGAAGCATGAAAATGCATTTTGCGGATTGATAAGCAAGGATGCAACGTGTTACAAGGCTACTTGTTTATGCACGGAAGGAGATTCAAAGGCCCATATTGTGTTCCTGCGCCACCATAATTAGTTATTTAAAAGATCAAATGCCTGATACAGATGTTGTCCCATTTTTCAGCTTTTGTGTGTGTGTGTGTGTGTGTGTGTGTGTGTGTGTGTGTGTGATCCAGAAATGCCACAATATAACTACCAATTATATTGCGGGGGGGGGGAAATACAACTTGAGAGATTTTTGAGGTCATAGTCTCATACCATATTTCACAAATATTTAGAAGATGACCGTTTTCCTGCGTTTGCCTTGATCCATCACTACTTCCATTCATGGATCTTCCAGGGTTGGGTCATCCAGGGTTGGGTCGTCGGGGCAGCGGCCACTTGGTCCAGCTCCCTCAAGGGGATCCTGAGACATTCCCCGGCCAGCCGAGAGACATGTGTGGGGGGGGATAAACGGATTGAGGGCTTTGCTGGTGGGTGTGTTGCACGTGGGCACGTGGGCTACACCTGCTAACATCCCCAAATTGCCTCTTCACTCATTCTAATTGATAGCATGCGCTGCCTGCTGGCAACAGGTGTGAAAGTACTGATTCAAATGAATTTGACACCTGCCCCAAACAATTGCTCCACTCATGCTAAATTCATCGTGTTTCAACAACAATAATAAAATGTTGAGTTGAGTTTGGCTTGTCGTGCTTTGGGCCATGCTGATGCGTAAAAAATTAACATTAATTTGTACATTCTTGACCACAATACCGACCCCCCCCCCCCCCCCCCTATTTTGGGGGGGACAAACTCCAAAGGATAAATTGAAGATAGCGGGCTGCAATACACTGCTTGGTGATGATAAAACACAGCTTCCTTGTTGAAAATGTAGTTGAAAACTTTTTTTTTTAATGAAAGAGCAGACTATTTGATGAAATGTAGTTTACGGTGAGGCTTGAATTAAAGTGTGTAAAGTTGTTTAGGCGCACTGCTGTATTTTTATTTATTTATTTTTGTTTGGTGTTTTGCTCTTCTTGTCCCGTATTATTAGCGGGAAATTGTTGTGAAGTGGGAGTTACCATGATCATTTTAAATCAGTCAGTCACATTTCGTCACTGCCATGCACTGTATACCCTGCGCATGTGTCTGTAATAATACTGTATCTGTTCCTTGTAGTTGTGTGACGTCATAGAGAGGGGACGAGCCAGATTGGGCGATAATTGGCTTTTTTTTTTCTTCAATCTTTATTGAACAAATACAATTCTCAGTAAATATAAAACAAAACGAATGTGTTATTAATACATGTACTTATTACAAACATTCAAACAAAAAGAGAAGCCAGGGGATTTTAAACAAAAATTTCAAATAAGGAGCATATAGCCAGAGTCTTAACAGCTTTCTTGTTTCTGCTTGAAAATTTAAAAAAAAGAGGTTTTGAATTACTCCATTTGGATTTGTGGATATGGAACTTACCAAGAATCCATCCATCCATTTTCCGAACCGCTTGATCCTCACTAGGGTCGCGGGGGGTGCTGGAGCCTATCCCAGCTGTCTTCGGGCAGTAGGCGGGGGACACCCTGAATCAGTTGCCAGCCAATCGCAGGGCACACAGAGACGAACAACCATCCACGCTCACACTCACACCTAGGGACAATTTAGAGTGACCAATCAGCCTGCCATGCATGTCTTTGGAATGTGGGAGGAAACCGGAGCACCCGGAGAAAACCCACGCAGGCCCGGGGAGAACATGCAAACTCCACACAGGGAGGCCGGAGCTGGAATCGATCCAATTGATTTTAAACGTGTTATTGAGGGTAGAGAAGTCCAAGAAGTTCAATCCACCAGTTTCGTATGTATTCATTACAACAGATCTTTTCACGTAGTGAGTCTTGTTCCTCCATAAGAAGTCGAAAAGCATCTTATTGATATTCTTACAAATTTTCTCATTCACAGACAAAGAGATTGCTGCATACGTAAGACGTGACAGTCCTTCAGCTTTCGTCAGTAGCGTACGTCCTTTTAAAGAAAGATTTCTACCTAGCCACTGGTTAAGCTTGGCCTGGGTTTTGTTTACAATTGGGTCAAAGTTTGCTGTACATCGCATGGCCTCGTTTTCATAATGGTAATTCCTAGATAGGTAACTTTTTCTTTGATTGGGATGTTGCAGATCGAAGTCTCATTCCGGTCATGGATAGGGAACAGTTCGCATTTGTTGAGATTTAGGTGGAGACCAGAGGCCGCTGAGAACTGTTCGACCGTTTTAATCGCAGCAGATACTTGGCTGGAGTTTTTTAGGAATAAGGTAGTGTCATCCGCAAGCTGACTAATCAGGATGTATCTGCCTGCAATAGATATCCCTTGGATGGCACTTCTTCTGATATGACAGGTGAGGAGTTGCGTACACAATAGAAACAGAAATGGAGAGGCCGGACAGCCTTGGCGCACTCCTCGATTTAAAGAAAATCTTGGAGAGGTGCCATTTCTCAGTTTGATGGAGCTATTGCCATTGGCATAGTCTTGACAACTTTTCAAAAGAAATCACCAAATCCGAATTTTTCCCTGCAGCGAAAGATGAACTCATGTTCCACCGTGTCAAATGCCTTATAAAAGTCCAGAAATAGGAGGTAACTATTGTCAGAGCAGAGGAATGAGTAATCAATCAGATCTAGGACAAGCCTGATATTATTAGAAATGTGTCTTTTACTCATGAAACCGGATTGAACCTCATCAATAATTGGGTCGAGTACACCTTTGATTCTCCTAGCTATTATGGAAGCAAACACTTTATAGTCGTTATTTAATAGAAAAGTGGGTCTCCAGTTTTCAATGAAGGTATGATCTCGTTTTGGTTTTGGTATCAAAGTGATCAATCCCTGTGTCAATGAAGGGGGAAGACAACCTTTCTCGATGCTTTCTGAAAAAACTTCAAGGAGAAAGGGAGCCAAGTCTTTTACGAAGGTTTTATAAAACTCTGCTGTGAGGCCATCGACTCCGGGGGATTTGTTCGCTTTGAGGTGTTCAATAGCAAAAACTACTTCTTCTAAATTAATATTCCAATCACAGAAGTCTTTGTCGCTTCGAGTTACCTGTGTGACATTGCTCATAGAATTTAGAAAAGAGGTTGCTGAGTATTTGGATCGATAAAGGTTACTATAAAATTTAAAACAAAACTTGGCTATGTTTTTTGGGTGGTCAGTTATGATGCCATCAACATTAAGTTGCTGTATCAAGTTGATTTTTCAATGGTGTTTTTCTAGATTAAAAAAATACGATGAATTTTGTTTGCCTGCCTCGATCCATCTTTTCCTTGATCTTACAAACGCTCCCTTAGCTTTGTTAAGATATACTTCATTTAGTTTAGCCTGTTCTGAGGTTAGTAGTAGTCTGTCTTCATCTGACATGTTATCAGGGTTTTTTAGGGATAAGGCGATTATTTTAGAGACTATCGTGTCTTCTTCTAATCGACGGGCTTTAGCTAAATTACTGCCATATTTCCTAAGGTATTGACAAGTTTCAAATTTAAATAGTTCCCAGTTGCTACGAAAAGAATTGTCATCTTTTGCTTTGTTCCAAAACTTTTTAAGAAGGCATTCAATATCAGATTGAACCTTTTTATGCTGTAATAGAGAGTTGTTAAGCTTCCAGTAGATACTTTTACATATTTTAGGAGAATTTGAGTGTAAAGGGATTGAGATGAGGACTGCATGATGGTCAGTTAAAGGTGTTGTAATGATACAACCGAAACTGGATTGATGTTTTTGAGATATGAGCCAGAAGTCGATACGTGACCGCTTGGTGGCATCTCTATTACTCCAGGTGAACTCTTTTTTGTTTGGATTATTTCACCTCCATATATCAATCATATTAAATGTCTGCATAAATACCTTCAGGGTCTTATTCAGGGAAGATTGATTACGAGGGGGCCAACAGTCCATGTTATAGTCCAATATCATATTAAAGTCACCACCTATAACCAGTGGTGTAGTGGGGATTTTTTAAGTGGGTGTACGCGATTCTGGGATGTTCTATATATACATACAGAACATCAATCATAGGCTACAACACCAGTTGAACTAACGTTAAATTTAATGTTTTACTACTCCAAAATAATCACAGGCCAACGTTATTAAGCATAACTCGCATTAGAACAATGATCAACAAACATTTCAATAACCCGCAGACAGTGCAAGGCTAAAACCGAAATAAAAATTTAATATGGCGTCGGGAGAAGTGGGTGGACGGCGTACCCCCGCGTACCACGCCCACTACACCCCTGCCTATAACTAGACCGGAATTTGGGAATTTAGCAAGTGAATGTTGAATATGTTTTTCTAATTCTTCAAAAAGGTTATTATTTTCAGAGTTTGAGTTGTACCCATATATGGTAACCATTATTATATTGACCTTTCCCGTGTTGATTACTTGTAAAAGGAAATGACCTGCTTTATCGCATACAGAATGTAAAATATTCCCAGAAAACTGGTGTTTCAGCGTAGCGACCCCTGCTGAGTGTTCAGATCCATGTGCCAACCATAAATCGTTACCCCATTGAGCTTTCCATAACCGCAACTCATTAGTGATCGAATGGGATTCTTGAAGAAAACAAAAATCATTTCTGTGCTGTTTAGCAAACAAAAAAATAGCTTTACGCTTCACAATGTTTCTTAACCCCCTGGCATTGAGAGTAATAATAGATAAAGACGTATTAATAACGACAAACACACACTTAGAAATATACCTGGGTGATCGTGCGCTAGAACACTAACCCTACTATTTGGGGCTGTGCCGTTAGAACATCTATTTTAAACAAATTAGTGGAACACTACATTCAGAGGGAACAGAAGGTATACAGGTATAGAGGTAATTATTACTGCAATAAACCTAACTTGCAGTACTGTCCTGGGCATCAAAAGTACTGGTTAGCAATAATTAAGTAAACGGGTTGATAACATAACAGGTTATGGACCTTGCTGTGATTGTGATGGCCATAGTTGAAGGAATGTTTTTTTTTTCCCCCCATCACAACAGGAATGTAGTGAAAGTAATATTTGACCAAATTCCTCAGTGGAGCACATAAGAGGTACTCAGGCAAACCTGGAGATGGATCCTGTTTCCTTAAATTTTAGGATGTATGAATTACCAGTGTTAATTGCCCATCAGCCGAGGTTGGAGAGGAGGTATTAAGCCATAAGAAGCAGTTCGGTCCCGTTGGCAAAAGCTCGATCACCGATGTAGTACGCCGTTTTCCCTTCCTCGCGCGCCTTCGCCACCAGCGGTCAGAGTTGCTCTCCCTTGTAGATGGTGACAAATCCTCAGCGAAGCGCATGTTGTTGCTTTGAAGAAAACTGGATTTTTTTGCAGCCTTCCAGACAGCGTCTCGGAAGAGTCGCGATGTGAATTGGAGAATGATCCCTCGAGGCTTGGATGCATCATTTTTCAACTGTCCCAGTCGATGTACAGTGTCAATGGCGTGAAGAAATGTTTCTTTTCTCTCTCCGGGCAGGACAGCTTGGCAGATCGAGATTACCTCCTCACGGACATTTTGGTTTTTCGTCTCAGCTACACCATAGAGTCGTAGATTCCAGCGTCGTGAGTAGTTTTCAAGTTCAGTCAGCCACCCCTCCATCACGCTCACTTTCTTTTCTGTGAGTTCAACACGGTCGTCGACTTGTTTTAGTTTTGCTTTTACATCTTGTAATTCGGCGCAGGCAATGTTCAGTGTTTTCGTGAGGTTTTCTATTTTCGTTGTAATGTCCTTTGTCATTTTACTGACATTTGTCTCCATCGTATCAAATCTGGTATTAATCAGCGTTGATATTTGTTGCAACATGGTCACGCTCTCTCCTTCGGTCGTGCGAGGTTGCTTACTTTTCTTCTACGCCGGTGGCTTGGACAGCGAGACGGGCAATGCGGGAAAGTCAGTTTCCGCAACCGTTAGGACAGGTTGGTTTTTCAGGTAATAGTCGTGCGCGCCATCCATGAGCATGTTCTCGGGTGCGGACTTCAGCTCCATTTTGTCAATGCTGCCGACAATGTTGTTAGCTTAGCTCGTGTCGGAGCAACGTTAAGAGAGAACTAGGTCTGCACTAAGGACAGGTTACCGTTGGTACAGCAAAGTCAAGAGGAACATTTTTTTAAGTTTCTGATATGAAAAAACAGAAGAGTTATCTGTGATCCACTAACTTTATATCGAGTATGGTAAGCAGCTCCCAAAAGCACAACCACTCACGTCGCCATCTTGGCTCCTCCTCGGGCGATTATTGGCTCCGGCAGTTAGTCTGAGTGTGGAGCGCATGGGCGTGAGTTGTGGCTAACAGCAACTCCTATGAATGTGTGTGTTATTGCTCTTTTTGTTTATTAAAAATGACAGATTACAACAGCGACTGCATGCATCCTTTTTTCCGCATTGAAGGGCATTACAACACGTTTGCTCCATTTTAAATGTTGAGCCAAGGAAACAGCATAAAACTCGTTTGCATCCATATAAAAGAAAACATGTGCTTTTCAAATTGTGAAACCACAAATATTTGTGATGTCGCCTTAGATATTTTTGGAGATCAGTTATTTTCCGAGGGCAATGCATCTGCTAAAAAAGGTCACCAGAGGGCGCCACGCAAAATAGAGGGAAACCCGGAGATCAGTTTGTTGACCTTCAAAGTAAACATGAACAAAACTATGTTTTTAATATAATTCACTGTGTACAATTCTATCCTATCCTTAGACCCAAATTAAATACTTAAACTCCGAATTTTGGAAGTACAGTGAGTGTGGAAATTGTTTAATACAGATATAACAATAAAGGCAGAAGGGAGTTGTGAGGAAAAAAAAGGGAAAAAAACCCAATCAAAGGGTGGCAACCACCGGTGAGAGGCTAACTTGCTTCCTGGCTACTGTCAAGCTGCCTTTGAGCAGGGCACCCCTATGAATTACTCAACATGGTGACTGTAGAAAAGGCTCAGCTCGTTCCTTTTTGAAGCCGTTGAAAGTGATTTTCGAAATGTAACGGAACCAGACCAAATTTTGAAAAAGCAGCTTGTGGTGTGGCACCAGCAATATTCAAGTTGTGTTTGATATTATGCCTCATAAGTAAATCAATAAATAGGAGGGTTCACAAATATTTACACTGTATTGACCCTGACCCGTCAAGGAGCCTGCTAGACACAAAAATGACCATGTGTGGGTCACATGAAAGCCGGTGGTACAACATTTGACCTGGTTCGAGTTGTGGCGAGTGCACGTGATGGGGATGAAGGTCAGCGCTTACTTATTTTTGATGCACCGTATTGTCATCTCTTCTTTTGTATCAGCTCGTAAAGGCATGACGTTTCCTGTAGAGTGTGAATGGATCCTTCATAGTGTTAGTGTCGGTCAAGGCACAAAGCAAAGTCACATTAGTCGTCCATCAAGGTCAAGGCTGATAGTATGGTGACATATTTAATCCGCCCTGGAGGGGAGTGGAGTAATATGACGCTAAAGACCAAAGGATAACACGCACCCCGACAATGGCCCAATAACTCTAGGACACTGTGTCAATCAGGGGGTCCCCTCGGGAGAATTGAGCTGACTGTGTTAACATCTGTTAGAGGAGGGGTCGGCAACCCAAAATGTTGAAAGAGCCATGTAGGACAAAAGGAGCCGCAAAAAAATAAAATCCCTCTATAAAATTTACACTGAAGGAAACACGTATGTCGGAGACTGGACTGTTTCAGAATTGTTTATGTTATTCATTCCTTTGTTGTGTGTTCACAAACGCCCCCATAGAATTTATTTTGTGATTTCCTCTCTTGATTTTCTGTTTTGGTGCATTATTTCCGCTTTTCTTAGTGTCAATGGAGTGATCATTAATTTCCGTTTTTCGGAGGCTGTCTTTGAACGCCTCTCGAGTCGAACGAGAGGAGAGAAGGCACGGAGTCGGGCGCAGACGTGTCTGTTTGTCCAGACTGTTAAAAGCATAAATAAAGTGTACGTTTAAAAAACCAACACCGCAGCTCTCCTTTTTTCGGAGCTGCATCATGTATCTGATTCTGATCTTTATCCATATGAGCTATATTAGCCTACTATCAAAATGACTAAGTTTGCTACAATTACACGATGAGCCTTCATGATTATTATTATTTTT
This sequence comes from Hippocampus abdominalis, assembly GCA_018466805.1. NCBI lineage: Eukaryota > Metazoa > Chordata > Actinopteri > Syngnathiformes > Syngnathidae > Hippocampus > Hippocampus abdominalis. The sequence goes on from CM031707.1 coordinate 19,806,284, forward strand.
TTTTTCGTGCAGTGCATTCTGTAGAGCAGGGGTCCCCAACCCTTTTTTGCCCCACGGACCGGTTTATGTCAGACAATATTTTCAGGGACCGGCATTTAAGGTGTGGCGGATTAATACAACAAAATAATATGGTATGAGATGCATGAAAACTGTGGTGTTTTCGAAACATAATAATAAACACAAGGAATGTCTAACCTGGCCGCACCACTCTGATCGCTATGGTTTAATACCTTCAAAATACGATACAACGCAAATTCAAAGTGCATGAAAATGACGACTCACCACAGCCCCGAGCTTGATTTTCTGCAACCAGACGGTCCCATCTCAGGATAATAGTAATAAACCTCAAGTGTGTGCTTTATGTCCAGTCTACTTCGTAATTTTGTTTTAGTCGCCGTTGCTGCAGAAAACCCCCGCCTCACACAGGTAGGATGTCGGAAATAGCAACAGTGCTATTGTGGTGATCTCAGAGTATTCAGCTATAACTAATCCAGAACACCGGCAGAGTTGTTGTCTCAAACGGACTTTTAAGGCTGTCGTCATTTGCGATCTCCAGCAGTTTAGTTTTTTAACTGATTTTGCGACCTCCGGCGTTTTGTGTTTAGCGTAATCGGTCACGTGACGGAGAAGCGTGGCTTGACGTGTGTCAAGCGTGACACAGACGGATGTAACGGAGAATCCGGTGATTTTTTTCAAAATAAAATATCTTTCGTATTCCGAAAAAACGAAACGGAATTAACGCAAGTTCTCTCTGTGCGGCCCGGTACCAAATGCCCTACGGACCGGTACCAGTCTGCGGACCCGCGGTTGGGGAGCCCTGCTGTAGAGCAGTGTTTTTCACACTTTTTGGGGCCAAGGCACACTTCTTTCATTAAAAAAAATCCCACGGCACACCACTCGCTGGAAATGTGAACACCCCCCGCCGCTTATTTTAACAATTAACGTGTTATATTGTTACTATAACCATTTTTAACATTGAAGAATGACGTTGTAACAGCTTGGATTGGAATCAAATGAGCACACAAAAACATTATTTTATAATCTTTCATATTTATTGTTTCACTGTGGTCCTGCATTCATGCGGCACAAATTGGCTTGTGTCAAGTGGTCGAAACACAAGGCAATTGGCTAGCTGTTGCTTCTCCCTAGCGGTGTGGGACGGTACTACACGATTACTTTCTGGGGGGTAGACCGCACAGGCATACAAATGGGATATTTTCCCACGGTACGCACAGGGTTTGAAAAACACTGCTGTAGAGCAGGGGCGCCCAACCTTTTTTGACCGAAGATCTACTTTTTGTTCAACCAACCTACCGCGATCGACCCGCGCATACACAACACACTTAGAGACGCATGCCTAGGGAGGCATGGGACGGACTTTTGCAGCGTTTTTGACTATCGTAGCTCACGTGTACCTTTTTAAAAATGCTTTTCCCAGCCCTCCAGATTCTCTCCGCCAGTAAATTGGTGAATTGTATATGAAACAGCTTTTCTTTTTTTTTTTTTTGCAACAGCCACCTGCCTTGCATCCCGCCCTGCTAATAGAACGTGTGTCGCAGGCTATGTTTCTTCGTTGACAGAAACTTGAAATGTAATATTTATTCTACACATTTTTACAGCATTGGGAAACGTTAAGAATGTTTGTGTCATGTTTTTACTCCCACAGAAACCTTACCTAAAACAAAAAAATAAATAAATTTCCCCCCGACATCGTTTTCCATTTTCAAACATTTTTATAAAGCTCCAGGGAGCCACTAGATGGCGCTAAAGAGCCGCACGCGGCTCTGGAGCCGCATGTTGCCGACTCCTGTGTTAGAGGGACCCGGCATAATCCCCTTAAAAGTGTACCATATTGTCAGTTGGCATAAAAAGATTGCTTGATGGTTACATTCGCTCACATAACTTTACTACACGCCTTAATCTCCTTCCAAATCATTTCCCCGAGACCCCCCCCCCCCCCTCACTCTTGAAGTCCATGCTCTGTATCATCATTACGAGAAGATATTTTATATTAAGTGTCATTGTAAAAATGACTGGGGGCGAATCTCGCTGGGAGAATGGGGCAAACAGATTTTGTGTTGTCTGCACACTGGGCTAAGCCTCGTCACAGCTTGTCGAAATCGTCATAAATGGGGGAGGGGCAGTGACCGGGGTGACTCATGATGATGCTTCCATGAAAGCTCTTTGCACCACAAACTCAGCCCCCACCAGAAAACAAAAAATAGTATATTTTGTTCTTTTATAGTACTAAGTACAGTTAATTCTTCATACTAGATGATATCCTGTGAGCGTTGTTCCCCTCAGTTCAAGTGCTTTCCAATCCAATTCGATCGTTTTCTCCCCGCAGTTTCCTTGCTCCTGCAGTTTTTAGTGGTGACTTGGCCTTCCCATTGTTCGACAACATTGAAACCTCATCAGTGCGGCACTCCTTTCCTTCCCTTTCCCTTACGATGCAGTCATTGCAAACGTTCAGCAGTATGTTTAAAATCAAGCTGTATTTAAATCGCATGAAAAGTTACAGCAAACCATTAAAAGTTACAATTCCTACAGTAAATGTATTTCATGCATGTTCCTGATATACAGACGTACAGACCGACAGAATGATTGTTTGATTAAAAAGGTTCGATGAATTGGATGACAAATACAATGGGGAAAAAATATTTGAATGTACCGGTACTCAATTTGAAAATGGACACCATTCAAATGTGTCAAGTACCATTGTTTTCAAGGAGAATAGAAGGGGGGGGGGGGGGGGGGGGGGGGGGGTATCGTGCGTCAGCTTTGCAAATTGCAATTATGTGCGACCGAAAATGAAAACCTCGTTTTCGTGCACTGGATATTGTTGAATGTAGTCGCAATTTCATTGATTGCGGTCTCGCACCAGAAGTGCCCCTCTATTGGTCAACCAGCTGGATCGGGAGAAAGAGGAGGCGGCCAGTGCGAAGAGACGTTGGAAGCGTCCGGCTCTGCCGAGTGTGCGCCGCCGCTCTCGTCGTCACGCCGAGCCGGCCGGTAGCTTTCCCCGCCTCCTGCGAGTCGGACCTGTAATGAACTTCGCTCGTTTGTTCGTTTTAACGAGACTGCGCGCGTCGAGTTTGCTTGGGATCGGCGCCGGCGGGCGGCCGGCCGACACCTCGTGAGCACAAACAAGAACAAGTGGCAGCGATCCGAGCACAACAAAAGACACGAGGTGAGCGACGTTCAGCTATCCTCAGAATGTTATGGAGCACTCATCTCGCTTTGACGCCAACTTCAGCAAAACAGTCGAGACGAATGTGACAGTGACGATGATAAAGTGTTTCGAGGTTACACACGCACGTTTGTTGACTTTGATCTCACAGTTTGAATTGTTACCCTTGCCAAATGTGCCGATAGAAAACGAAATGGACTTTTTCCGTGTTACGGTGTTCTGTCAGCTGGGAACTATTGACGCGTCAACACCAGTGTTTTGCACATTGACAGTAGCTCGGTGAAAATGGTGTGACAGCTATAACGGGGGCAGCAGGTGAGAACAGGAGTTTGGTTTGCTTTTCATACTCCTCACGTCAGCTGGTTTGCTCGGTGTTGAATATCCTGTTCCCTTGGACAAAACAAACAATGGGCAGTCAGGAACGTGATATCCTGTATGGTTCTTGTGTCATTTTAAATGCAGTGAAACTCCTCTAGAACGAAACCTATATGGGCGAAAATTATCCCTAATGTGAAAAAATCTTCATGCATTAACACCATTCCCATTCTCCTGCCCCCCATACAACGAAAAAAAACCCTGTTGCGTTATAACGAAATATTTTTCTCTGCTCTTGCCTCGCGAAGAGATTCACTACAACGACCAGCGACCTCTACTGCTTCGTTCGGAAACGGCAAAAGCAACCACCACACTGGTTTTCACAGCTCTGAGTTTCCTGTACGCAACATACTCATAGCTGCTCTTGCCATTGGCTTACCGAGCATCATCCTGGCCTCCGATTGGCCAAGAGGGACCTCGCTATCTATGTGTGTAGATACTGTAGCTAGATCCGTGGAAGATAACGTGGAATGCATTCGATTAGCTGCTCAGAGTAAATTGCTTGTGGCTTGACGGACAGTCAAAATAAACAAACGTTTCCTGGAATGCTTTACTTGTTATCATGCTAAAAAGCTTACGCTAACTGGAGCGCTAATTAGAGAGAAGGCGAGTTCCATCGCGCTAACTGTGGCCATCAAGGACTACGAAGCGTCTTGTGGCTGGCTAAAAGTTCATTGCCTGACATCAGCTGAGCAACGCTGTCTTGGGTAGCGATCGAGGGGAGGTCGAGTTAGAGACAGTAAGATGGTGGAAAGAAAAGCCACCGGGTCCAGGAAGTATTTGTTATTGTTAGATTCAGACGCAGCAAGAACGTTGCATTACTAAAATGGCTACAAAACGGACCTTCGGATGTCCAGCAGCTAAGACAAGAAGCGCTGTGACGCTGGAAGAGATGGTAAAAGTGATCAAAATGAAAGACGCAGGAAGCAAAATCAAATACATTATCCAAAAATTGATGTAAATGAAAGTGAATGCTAATCGTAAATGTCGCAATTTCTTTCCCTTTTCTTCTTTCTACAGTGACTATATGAAGTGTCAAATAAGTGTGTGCTCATACTTATGCACTATTGGAATAAAAATAGAGTACACATACTGTGTGTGTGTGTGTGTGTGTGTGTGTGTGTGTGTGTGTGTGTGTGTGTGTGTGTGTGTTTACATCTGAGATCAAATTTCCTACAGTGAAAAACCCCCTGTTGTGAAAAATTTCTTGATGCAAACATGATTTCGTTGTAGAGGAGTTTCACTGTAATAAGATGAGTGTGTTTACCAAGTGGAAGTGATAAGATCTCACCTCAAGATGGTGGACACGTTGTCCCCAGTCCCACCACTTTCATTTGTGGTGACAAGGAGATTGCAACCATTTGCTAAAACCTTGTCACCATCTGGAGGACATCCAGTGGCCAAGAGGTGTCGGGAACACAATGCTCAAGCTTTTTTGTTTTTACCGTATGCAGTTTGTTCTTCGTGAAAGCAACACGTGCCTTCTCTGTGATTCTTGCACAAAGACTACAAATGAAGCGTAGCTTTGTGTCAACTTTAGTCTGGGATGCTCAGCTGATTTGAATGCGGGCAGTGCTTCCAATTCAATAAAGCTATTAAACCCTGGAATACTCTGCCATTGCTGCCAAGCCTGACGCAGTTACAGTATTTGGGCACCAAGGCCCATTTGCTACTCTGCTCACATTTGTGCAGCCAGCGTTGGCCGAGCTACTCGGAGAATGGGCTGAACTCTCGGCTGTGCTACATTAAATCTGTAGTTGAACTGCATTGAAGAAACCCAGCAAAAAGACAACAACAACAAAAACAAACAAACAAACAAACAAAATAATGGAGCTACCTAAACTAGATTAAAGCTACTTCAGTTGAGTGGACCTCCCCCCCCCCCCCCCCCCCCGAAAAAAAATGTCAATTAAATTCAGCTGTATTAGGTTACCAAATGTTAAATTCGCAATTTAAATAGATCACAAAAATCCCAAAGTGAAATAAAAACAAATAAGTATTCAATATTGTGTCAATTGAAACTATTCAAAGAAAGAAAATGGCATTAAAAATATATAAATATAGAAAAAAATATGAATGTTGTCATTCTTTCTGTTATTGTTTTGGCTGAAACACAAATGCTCCTGACAAAACAAAATGCTCATGATTAAGTATTCAGCATATTCCTGAAAGGTGACAATAGGAGCTGGCATCTAATATATTTCCGAGTAGTATAACCCACTTTTTATTTGTTTTCTCATTTTCTATTTGGGATTGCACAGAAAACACGGAAACGAATTGTTCTCTGGCGGCTTGATAACACAAATTTGTTCATTCGGCACAGTTCGCCAGCGTCGTCTAGGGTGGGCATCAGCAGGAGGAGAGCGATGCACCTTCCCATCAAACGGAAGCACTATAGGACAGCCGAGGGAAAGCAAGCTTCTGCCGTAGCGACAGCACTATCAGTGTGTGATCATTTCACGTTTGATAAGCTGTTTGATGTTGCAAACAGCAACACTTACGGGCAAGCAACTGAGAGACATACTCTTAACGAGTAACGCCACTAGTTGTAAGGTAGCTTTTGAGCAAAAGCAGCCAGTAGATGTGTAAACAAGATTATAGCCGTCGTGACAGTGTGACAAACGGCGTTCCCAATTACTCGCATCCCTCCCTGTTATGTCCAAGTCAGCATTTTCTTTTTCTTTCCCACACTTGTGGAGTACAACTAACTCAACGCGCGCTTGAATGAGGGACTTTGTCAGTTGGGTTATGTGATACAGTTGTCACACGGGTCTGAGCAATTCAATGCATCAGCAAGAAAACTGCTCTCGTCCTTTTGCTCCTGACAGGTGTCTTTCATTTTTTAACTGAAATCTGGAGAGAGCAAGTCAAAATGGGCGAACGGGCAGGTCCAATCACTAACGCCAGCGAGTGAGTGAACAAAACAAATTGAAATGTCGACTCATCGCGGCTCGCAAACGCACTTCCATCAACATTTATGAAGAGTGTGAGCAACGTTGTGAGCAAAATATGAGAACTGGAAAACCGAATTTGTTGCTGGAAGCTCAATTCCCATTCCGGAGCACTGTTATTACGATCTGGCGCGTGTGCTCCGGGGTCAGTGATTATCCATCGGCTCAGCGGGAGAAATCAATTCAGGCCTTCCCAAGCAGACGTCAGTCTGGAGGTCGGTTGTCGGGTGTCGAGATGTCATTCAGGCAAAACACGTCTGCCTTTAGTTCATGTCAATATTGTCAGTGCTCGTCCTTAATCACACCAAAAGTTTTGTCAACAGGTATCCGTTCCTCATTTGCCGTGCCTTCAGCAGAGTGCAGACGCGATAGCGCTTCCTTGTTTCATGCTTTGTCCCCTCAGACAGGACATCCTGTGTTCAACAAAGAGTCAACCAAACACGCATCATGATGACTCAATACCATCATTGACTTGGATGTGGCAAATATCTTACTCAGAGACTTCTCTAATGCCGGTTTCGTTCGATTTCTGAGAGCCGTGACCCTTTTAAGAGCGGATGGTAAATAATAACGTATTTACTTCTTCTATATACTTATTTGCTTGTCTGTAGGGCTGCAACAAATGGCTTTTTTTCCTAATACAGTAGTAGATTCATCTGAACCAGATTTAAAAGGACAAGATGTTTGAATTCCCATCCCTTTATTAAAGAACAGCAGATTATTTCATATTGACATTGTAGAAAATGCACAAAGATCAATTATTTTAACAGTCAGTTTTGGATAATAGGCAAAAGTATGTTTTTCAGACGAAAAGAAAATGTTTGATTTTGATCCAACACAAAGACAAAATTGGAGCATATTTACTGTACTGTAAAATGACATTTTGACAGATTTGGACAATTTTAAGTTTAGCAATGGCTGTAAATGATTCATCGACGATCAAAAATAGTTTGCGTAGTGTGATTTTTGCTTTGATTTGATAAGCGCTCTTCTTCTTCTTGCCTTGGTGCCAATGTCCAGTGGATTGAAAGCACTTTAATCCCGAAACGGTATTTGACCATTTATTTGTGAACTAGCAGCAACTTTGCTTAACCTACTACCTTTTGTTGCCTACGACCCTCTTTGTTACTGATTATTGCTTTATTGTTGTACAGTATATATGTTAGTTGCTCCATGTACAGCACTTTGTATGCAGCAATGGCTGTTTGAAAGTGCTCTATAAATACAGTTGAGTTAAGAGTTGAGTTGTTTTGGATATTCTATGCCCGGTGTGGTGCATATTTGTGTAAGGAGAAGGTGCAATGTGTGAGTGTGCGCCTTTGTCATCTGCACCTAATTGCCGTGAGCCAAGGAAATGAGACGAGCAGGCCAGAAAATTGTACGGTACTTGCCTGAGAGGTTTGTGAGCTACAGAAGAGGAGGCGGGCATCCACCCACTCAAACTCCACGTCTGTCTCAGCCCATCCCGCGGGTGCAGGGTGGGATGCAATGGTGGGATGAGCTGCTGTTATTACCTTCTTACTTAGGAAATAAAAAAAACAAAAACAACAACACTGGAGACGTATTCCACCGCAGGTCGAATACCAATCAATACAGCTCAAAGCGTCAAGCCTCTTGTGAGTGTTTCTCACGTTATGTGCCAGAAGAGATGGAGGCAAGGTGGAGAGACAAGCGGGATGTCTTCTCACTCGTTTTTCCTTCCAGGCTGTCCACAGTTATTTCCTGTCTACCCTCTCAACTTTTCCCTGAATTTTTTCCCCCAGCTTTTGTCTGGATGACATCAGTTTGATGTTTGTGCATAGGTGTCATTTGATGGCTGGCTGGGTGGAACTAGTTTGTCGGCGAGTGTTAAAGACTCGTCAGTGATGGGTTGATGATACCTCAAGGCATGCAATGACCCATGACACAAACCGTGTTGACGCTGTATTGATACTATGTTGGCCAGTCAACAGTGACCTCTAATGTACATCTAAAATCATTGCAGCCAAACAAAATGTAAAAACAGGGGAAAAAAATAGCCTGAGAAATAATATTGAAACGTTATTTAATTGCTAGTTTGTTACTTAAAATGTGATTTCATATTTGTATGACTTCATTACGTTTCATTGAGTTGTTTATGAGAAGGGTTCAAAATTTGCTAAATGCGCACATGAGTCGGCGTGCAAAATACAGCAAATTTGTCTGTCATGACATTCATCGTGAAAACCTTTGACTTAGGTGTGGGATGTTTTGGGCCAAAATGTTCAATCATCTGAAAAGACACACACAAAGAAATGGATTCCTCCGTACATTTTTATTGAGGAGCAAAAGGTTTTCAAGTGTCTTTGCTCGAAGGCGATTTCTCCTCTTGGACACCAGTTCCCCCTGCCTTAGAAAATATCTGCTCACAGGGAACAGAGGGACAGAGGGAGATGGTGTGCACAAACATTGAAGTGCTAGTTGATAAAGCTCTGTCATGCCTCTCAGCATTGTTGAAGTGCTCTTGCTGACGTGAGACAGTTTTGTGGAGCAGTGCCGACACTTCACCTACAATTAAAAAAGAATCAAACATCTGACTAGAAAAGAGTACAAACACCCACACACCTCCACATACTTCGCACGTAGTACAGATAAGTAGTAAGTCGGGGCAAACCACTTGCTTTGTTGTTTTAATGATCTTAGAGCATTTTAAGATAAGATAAGAAAACTTTATTTGTCTCACAATGGACAAATTCCCAATTTACAGCAGCAAAATTATGAAAGGGAGAAGTAGAAGTACAAAAATGTCAACATGCTCAAAGAGATTCGGGAGCCGGCCCACTGTTTCTGACCGGCCCTCACTGTGACCATGAAGCCAAAGTAAAACGCAAAAAGTGCGCCACTTTTCTTATCAGAGTTGTGCTTTCATGTTCTGTGCACACGCGTGGACGCTACTACCTGTACCATCACGTTAACGAACAAGCACTGTGGCTATCCGGAATGACAACAGTGGCCGTGATGCTAGCAGCGTTCTTATTTCCTGCACGGGGCGAGGGAAGCAGGTCAAGAAGCTTTGCCCTGATATCCCTGTACTCCAATTTACACTTTGTTTTCTAATTATCTTCTAAGAGGGAGCAATGGTTGTCGATGGGCGTTTTAAAGTAAGAACAGAGCCGTATCTTCTCACAGTACATGGCATGACGTTTAGCCTGAAAGTGATCATTCCGCTTTAGTGACCTTCACCGCGTCAACGGGGGAGGGTTGGGGGTCATGATCACCTGCCTTGCGCACCGAAACTAAGCGCCCTGCGGGTCCAACATGGAGGAAAGATGCACCGAAGGCGTCCAGCCGTTCAGTAGGGAGAAGGAACGCCTCCGTTTCTAGATGAGAGGTCTTCTCGAAGTTCCCATTGTGTTGCCTTTTGAAAAAGTGTGACACTTTTACTGCATGGGTTGTAATGCATGAAAAAAAAAGTGCTCACGTCAGTGAAAGGTCGCATGGGTGAAATAGTGCCGTCAATTGCCAGTTCAATCTAATCGTATGCACACATGCAAAAAAAAAAAAAAAAAAAAGCTGTTCTTCCTTGCTCATGTTATTGTGATTGATTAATCGTCACACCATCTTCTCTTTTTGAACAAGTCCAGACTTTACGTTGTACATCTGCACATTAAATGTGATGTTCGAGAAATGTAACAGCGGTTTTATTAGTTTATGGTTTCATGTTTTGTTGCATTGTGGGTAACGGTTGAGCGGACGCTGCTGTGATTGTCACAGCGTAATTAGTTTAACGCGCCGGATGACCGACGGTCTGTGTGGCTGAAATGTAATTAGTAGAACCCCTCTGACAATGCGACTGAACAAAGAGACAGCTTCATCGTTCATATGGATAAGCGTGATTTGAATTGACTGTCTCCAAGCGCTGCAGAAGGCAGGGGAGTCAACACCAAAAAAAAGACACGCACACACAAAGTCAATGTTTTTGTAGCAACGTTTTGCAGTGAGAAACAAAACCCACTGTAAGCACAATGTGGACATATTGTCAGTGTCAAAGTTCAAATTGTTCTAAATAAGAAAAATAAGTTGAGTGTTCAAATCTGACATCAAATTTCTCATGCAGGTGTTGACATGAAAAAGGCAGCGATGTCACGCTTCAGGGTGGAGGGAGACGAATAAGCACAACTGAGAAATTTGCTGGACATGACACTATCAATTCCTGAAATATGAAAAGCATTTATCGTTTTGTGCATCTCTCTGTTATTGTTTTATTTATTTGTGGTTCCTAAAGACATTGAAACATCACATGTATTATTTTGTCATTTTTTTGGTCAACTTTTCTTTTGATGGCGGCGCGGACACCCGCAGCGGCTCCTCTTGTTTTATGTTGAGGGGGAAGAAATTTCATCTGTGCTGTATGTTATACATACGTACAGCACATTTGACAATAAAGTTGTATTCCATTCCATTCCATCACGTTAGGTGCACAGTGAGCAAACAGTGCCTCTATTGCTCCCTTTTTTTCGAATTGCTCAAGGGACTTAGCAGGCCTTTGTTCGCCTAGTTGGCGAATATAATATCACAAACAAACCCCCCATAAATTATTGCTCACAACAAGTTGATATTTTTCCACAGTTCCCCAGGACATTCAACTCCAAACCATTTTTTCCAGTTGTCGTCCCAGAGCTGTGGCACTTGTCCACACAGCGACTGTCTGGATCATAATCTGAAACTTGTGTGGTCGGGCCCAATGTGCCTCCGCAGCTGTTTGTTTCTAACAGTTTAGGCCGCAAAGTGAAAGGCGAGGAGCATCTGCTCGCTTGACTAATTATGATGATTAGACATTGGGTGCCACGAAGGCCGACTGGGCCTCATATCTGCCTCACTGTTTTCAGTTTGTGGGTTAGGCTACTCCATCTGCACACTGACAATAAGTGCGCCACTGCTACCTAGTGTAGTGAATGTGCAAGTACACTTTATTCTAGTATGGCAAAAAAAAGGCATGCTCCTTGGTTCCACCTGGCATGGCTCCGCATCCAGAAGGGCCTGCCTCACTGTTTGAGAAGGACTACCCGACATAAGCAGCAATTTGCTGCTTCAAGGCCAAAAGTCCAAATGTCCAACAGTACTGAATCCCACGCCAATACTAAGGGCCATTCCCCATGTGGATATGTTATTTTTACACATTTGGCCAGGATAAAGAAGTGAGCTCCGTTTGGATTGAAACACTGTTAATTTGCGTTCGCAAACAGAAAATGTGATTTTAGAGTGGAATTTTGCTCTTGATTCATTTCTGACTTCTCAGAGGAGCCCGGTGTACCAACTCCAATAAGGTTAGAGTCAAATGAATTCTGTGTGAAATTCCTCATGTGTCTCCAAAATTGCAACCCATCGAAAGCTCACTGAAACCAAAAGAGTCTGCATGAAAGCACTTTGTGCGGCCACACCGTGTCTGAGGCAAATCGCGGCTCGAATGGATGTGTTCTGTTCTGTATATGCCAGTAAATCAGCCTCACAACTGCATCTAATTTTTTCAACTCCACTGGTAAGGAAGCATCGAAGGAACGGAATTCCAGATGACCCACGCACTCCGCCCTTGGGCTTTATTTCCACTCTTGGCAAAAATTAAACACATGGTCTTTATTCGTTCATATTGCCATGAAAATGGTTAACATTTGTACATATTTCAGTAGCAAGGAAAGCCCACGGCAGTCTGACTTCGATGGTATTTTTAGTGTGGGACGTGAGGTGTTTAGACTGAAGGAAACGATGGTCAAAGTCATCATCCAAAAATCATGTGGATTGATTTCTGCTAGTGTCGTTTGGGCTCGGAATCGGTTGCATTTCCCCTATCTTTGGGATATTATATACAGAACCGATCATACACAAGATTATTATTTTGCGCCCTTGGAAAAAAAAATGCAGATTTTCAGTCTCTGAGTCCCGAGGGTCCAAGTTTTGGAGCATGCTTTCCTGCTGGGCTGAGATTGCTGCCTCCACGTGCTTCCCCTTGACCTGAAAGCATCTGGCGAGACTCACACTATGGATCCGTCTTTCTTCTTTTATCTCCCCTCAGTGGCAGCCATGTCCCCAATGCTAGAGTGTATACATCTGCAACAAATGTTCTGTGCGGTAAAATATAGTTCCGGGATTTGCAATTAAATTTATATGTTTATACGTTTTGAGAGAGATTTTCTTTGTGGATGTGTTTTTAAAAAGAATCATTGATTTGTATCTTCGAGTAAAAACATTCAACAGTACACCCTCCCTTCTCATTCTGCCCACCTTCACCGTTTTTTAACGAACCTTGTGGACCATGTCAAATATCATCTTTAGTATTGAATATTGCTGGGGGGGTCAAGTCGCAGGCTGCAGAAAAATGGATGGCGGGCTGCAAATGGCCCCCTGGGCCGTACTATGGGCACCACTGGTCATTCTACAGGCGAGAGAAATCCATTCGGCACTGACCATATGCACTCACAATACTTGCCCTGGCGATGCTGAATGTGTAGTCCGCCGTTTGTTTGTCTTTTTCGATGATCGAGGCACTTGCGCTTCCTAAGATTAAAGCCCACGAAACGGTGGCCTGCATATTCATGATGACGGATAGCCTGCTGACATTGCGCGTTGTCGACAAGTTCTCCACGTGCGCACGGTGGTGCTCGTTGACAGCTTGCTTCTCCTGCCCTTCACCGGTTCCTAGTGAAAGAGTGCAAACAAGCTTGTGTTTTCGGCACGTTCGACGGCTTGCACGTGTGTGTTTGCATGAGTGTGTCAGGCATTCAGCACATGTCTTGCATTCAGCCCGTCAGCTGGAGTCTGTTCCGCACATTGTCAGCTGCAGGCTCCTGCGGATGACAGCTGTTTCGACGCTGCATTCACGCCGCGCCTCCCTCCCTCGGACCTTTGCCCTCTTTTGGAACAATTCTTTTGCCACTTACTCTCCAATGCGATTGTCATCCGATGTGGAGATGAGCTTGGGGAACTGGAATGACCTAGCTCGTATTCTCAACGGATGGAGATTCTTTATTGAAGGTGTTCCGGCGGGTCCATTGGGAGCAGCTCGCATGTCCAGATCTCCCAAGTGCAAAAAAGTGTGCAAGGACTAAGAGTGAACATGCACAGTAAATAGAAAACACCCATTTTGACATTATTATTCACCAATTCATGCAGTGGCCCTTTTCTTTCTCAAACTGTAGTGGGGAGCTACATTCTGCAGCAGGTGTTCCGAACTGGGAATTGCAGTCCTGCCACTGCTCCTCCCCAGCGGTTGGTACTGGTGATTCTGCGGACAACGAAAGCAACAGCTCGAAAACAACAGTCCTTTTAATCGTCTGCCTCTTGTACGCAGTGTGCAGCACATGAGTGGCATCAAGGGCTGCTTCCAAGAGTGACATCAAATGGCATTAAGTCATTGCATTTGCCGTCGGGAGTGCCAGGCTAGAGATGGGGGGTGGGTGGCATTGGGTTTTTGTTAGCAACTGTGTAGCAACTGAGCTGTCAAAGTTTTATTTAAAATCAGAAGATGTGTGCATGCACAAATAATGAGGTTCATCATAATTCTTGGAACCGCATTTCCAACGTATATGTATATTTATACACACACGCACATGCACGCACGCACATACACGCACTCACACACACACACGCACACACACACACTGTACATAGTGCACATCCGTGTGATTCATCACACGCAATAAAAAAAATATATGCAATAAAACAATCTATGGTAAAAAGATCCCTTTAGTGACAGGCAGCCCTGTGTCGAAGCATAAGCACCTCGTAAAACATTTTGTTTCTTATTTCTGTGTGTTAAGTCAAAGCATTTGGTTCAGCACTTCTGTTCTATCCGGGAGATATTTCCCATGACTTACAAGTTTGTGATGATTGTATTTGGTTTCAGCACTCCTGATCTCTGAATGTAACTTTCTCACGAAGAAGGCCATTTTTTTTCTTCAAAATTGCTTCTCTTATTTTTTTTCTCGTTGCCCCCTTTAAAATTCTAATATGACTTACCGTATGCTCAGTGCAGCCAATTTAATGCTTGAATGTGCCTAAATGATATTTTCACAATGTACGTTGGGAGGCAATTTGCACACACAGAGCGTGCTAAAACAAACTGCATATCCTGAGTCACTTAGCAGCATGACGGGTCATCATTTGCGCTTCTTTGTCTCTGTATTTTGAATAATGTGGAAGCAAAACACGCAACTGGAAACTGATTACAAAAGAAAATAGTTTATCTCGCATTTGCAGTCATTGGGCCAAAGAAAACATGAAATATACAAATGGATGCCGAGTAAGGTCATGCTGATCTGGTTTGCAGACACTTGCATTTGTCCTGTAAACACTTGTGCTTTTGGAAATCTGGTCACGCAAAATAGACAATGTGGTATTGTTTTCATGTTGTTGTTCACAGATGTTCACGTGCCAACGTTTAACATGGAAACCATTCGGCTTTCAAATGTGCCGTGTCACTTCTCGCACCCTCGCTGCTCCAAACTCAGCCACTTATTTTGAACGCGTCTGCAGAATGTTCTGGGCGGCGATGTCTGAACGCCTCAGGAAATTGCTCCCACATCCGAGACAAACTCAAAGCCTGCCGTTCACTTTTTTGTGGCATTAAAACGTCCCACCTAAACAACACAATATGAGAAGAGAGTCAATCTTGTAATTCAAGATCTTGTGCAAAAGTCTTTGGTATTTGGAAACAACTTTTCCAAGTTCCCGGGGTGTTTTCCTTTTTCTTGAATATTCCCATTTTTTAATCAGCTTGAACTTTGTTTCTGCAGTGGAGGCATTTTTTCCCTTTGTGACAAGTGACTCAAGGCTTTTTGAAGGCAAAGATTTTTCACTTAAAATTAAGGTTTAACTGAGGGCTTCAGACTTCATGCAGTCCTTGGCTGCGTCCCGATTGACAGACCGGGTCCTCGGCCGCATTACGTACATTTCCGGTGCGGCACGGCCGCACAAGGTGCCCAAATTCACATTAAGCCTGTCGAAATTCGCCATGTGAGCCATATGAGGAGGAGCCTCTGAAGGCAGAAAAAGCACCCTGCCTGCAAATTGTTTTCCTATAGAATTTGGAAACCAGGCGCAATTGGAGGTGGCGGCGCAAATGCGGCCTTCGCACACACTCAGCCTGTAGATTTGGACACAGACGTTGACGTCAAATGATTTGAATTCAAGTGTCAAAAATGAGAGCTAGTGTTCCGATTATTGTGAGTAATTATTGAAGCCGTATGAATGGAGGCACTCTGCATGAAGCGCCTTGCTGTTCATGGGAACATCTGCAGTCCGTGCTTAAGACTGTCGCCTGATACGGACTGCTCTCCGAGTCGATGACTCTCAGCAACATGACGTCAACCGGGCCGACACAGTACACAATGTGTGTTTGTGCCTCCGAATGGTAGCTTTTATCACATTACAACTCATTTGAGTCGAGCTCACTCGAGTGAACGGCAGGACATCGTTTCTCCCGCGTGTTTCGGTGAGGCGTGAGCGTCACATGTAGAAATTGGTCAAAGGCGTGAGGTCAAGGCTGCGCGCGCGATTCGTGGAATGGAGGACCTGCTGGCATCGAGCAACCAGCTCGTTTGGAGTGTGGTGCACAAGACCTTGAGGAGGTGGTATGAAAGTGCGCTGTTGCCATGCCAACACTTCCTTAGGGCCCACTTTAGGATTGCACATGGCTCCCAGGTATGGCGGCTTCTTGGCTAATGGCTGATATTCATCTGTGTCATCAAGTCTGCCATGCAGCCACTGTTTGCCGATCCAGTTTCCCTTTAATGCACGGGGCTCTTTGTGCCATGAGTAGCATCCGTAGACTTACAGTCGTTTTTTGACTTTTTTTGCTGAGGCAAAACCCATGAAGTGGTCGATTAAAAAGACTCTTCACGGCTGCACGATGGTCCCAGGTGAAGTCAGTGTAATGGGATCCTCAGAAAAGGGAATTAAAAGAGGATCCTGAACCACACTGACAATGAGGCTCAACTGATTCTGAACTCCTTGATACAAGCGGTTGTTGTTGTTGTTGTTCACTGGAGACTTGGTTTTTGTTCAGGTCCGGTCCGCTCCTCAGCAGCTTTTCAGCACCTCAGCAAGACGATGAAGCAAAACAAGGACTGTAATTGTGATAATGGAACTCTTAAATACGACATGTGACTTCTCATTGTGACTTCTATAAACTACGTTAGTATAATTGAATGTCTAATTTCTAAATTAAGCTTCTAAAGGAAATAACAACAACAAAAAGGCGGGTGCACTTTGTTGCTTCTTTTGTTTTTACACAAATACAAGCCACATAAAAATACTTCCTTTTGTGGTCATGTACACAGTAATTGTTGTCATCATCTTTGATTATTTTTCAAAAAAAGAGCATTTCTTATCCTTGTAGCTACTGAAAGCAGACAGAATTGCAATTGTGTGTGGAAAACTGACCTGACCCCACAGTTGTAATATTTTGCAACTCTCCCGATACAACTGGATTTACTTTGGATTGCAGACCAGTTCTGCTGACTGCAACAGATTTCATCTTGAAACAGTTCATCTTGAACAATACAGCACGCGGGGACTTCCGTTAAACTTTGGGAGAGGAAGCCATCTTCCTCTGGTTTTCTTTCTTAAAGAGGAGCACATGAAGTTTCATGTGCCGGTGCGAATACAAAGGAAGTACAGAGTATGTAGAAGTATGACAATCGAGTGTGCAGAACCATATGGGTAAATGTTAC
Source organism: Hippocampus abdominalis (assembly GCA_018466805.1). NCBI lineage: Eukaryota > Metazoa > Chordata > Actinopteri > Syngnathiformes > Syngnathidae > Hippocampus > Hippocampus abdominalis. The sequence continues at coordinate 19,823,485 of CM031707.1, forward strand.
TCTTTGTTAAAATGACACATTCATCGTGTTGTGGTTTGGGCCCATTGTTGAAGCACTCAAAATAATATGGTCGATATTGCATTGCTTATCTTGTTTTGCTGGTGTGAGGGTGCCCAGTGGCTCAAGTTACCTATTCATTCACAACAAAGGCTAACATGACATTGAAGTGAATTACTGTTCATTCTCAGAAAAAGACAAACAGCTGTTTCCCTCCCGGCTGTAAGTGGAAGCATGGCGTTTTGTACTGTTCATGGCTATGGGTGGTGCTGAAGACTTGTTTTGCAATGAAGGCATCAAATTGCAAAAGCTTGCCCCGTCTCATGTTTTCTTTCTTCCTTCAGATGACTGAGGGGCGTCAGTGCCAGGTACACCTACTCGACGGTCGAAAGCTGGAGCTGCTGGTCCAGGTACAGAACTGTTTTTGTTGTTTTGAAAATATAACCACAGCCCCTAATTGCTAGCAACCCCCCTGATAATCATATATCACGACATTGAAGCTTCTTAAATCGTGACAGCGATAATACATAATCACCTCAAATGACAAGTATTTTTTCTTTGTCTTTTGTTTTTCTTTTTTTTTACAAGCCAAAGCTTTTATCGCGAGACCTGCTAGATTTGGTGGCATCCCATTTCAACCTGAAGGAAAAGGAATACTTTGGCCTTTGCTTCATTGATGACACGTAAGTACATTGTAGAACAAACTAACATTTTTCTTTTTATTTCAATTCAGGTTGTTAATTATTCGCTTAAAAGTGCCTGAAGTGATATTTATTCTCTGAATCACCTTTAGTGGCCAGAACAACTGGCTTCAGCTTGATCGAAAAGTCCTTGATCATGACTTCTCCAAGACTTCAGATACACTGGAAATCAAATTCTTTGTGAGGTGAGCAGGCTATTTGATTGACCCTTTTTATGCCATGTTGACAGCACCCCTAAGCGAAGACGGGTGTTGACCAGCAGGTGGCAGTAAAGTAACTCAACCGCTCAAGTTGCATGGAATGCGTGGAAATGATAACTTCGCTTACCCTTGACATAACGCCAAGGAATCTCTTTACAGATTTTATATTGAGAGGATCGCCTTTTTAAAAGAAAACACCACTGTGGAGCTGTTCTTCCTGAATGCAAAATCTTTGGTGTTTAATGTAAGTGTTACGAGTTGTATGTGAACAAAATGTTCTATTGTATCTTTAGACTTTGTTTGTGTTTACCGTCTGGTAAAGATTAAAGCCAACTAACGCTTTAAAGTATGTAAAGGAATACTTACTATGTTTAATTTGTGTGATTTAACTTTTCAAAAGAATAACAACGCAGAATACGTATTGTTAAATTTGCTGAATTTCGCCCGCGTTTGATTTAACGAGGGCGGGGTAGTCTAAACAAATCCGAGGGGTTCTTGAATGCAACAAACGGTCAAACATTGCAATCCTTTGGGGTGGGGGAGCATACTGGTCGCTATGGGAGACGGAGACTGTTGAACCTGCTCGGACTGTACCACTTCGCCGTGGTGGGTTCAGTCTTCGCGCTACCCGCCAAACTACAATTAACATGCACCCGAATGTGTTAACTTTATCAATAAAAACCACAGCATGACTTGTAGGCAAACCAACCTTTAATACTTGCACATAGACAGGTTTAAGTACACCATTGTATCTGTGTGATTAGTGGTTCAGTCGGTAGCGAGAGGACCGAGGTACCGTTAAAACTAATGTTTGGCTCAACTGCACTTTGTGGTCGCGAGTAGAAACGAACTCGTTTGCCACTAACCATCGTTTTTTTCAACAATAAAACAGGAGGGCATCGAACTGGAGAGCGAGCACGTTTTCAAGTTAGCCGCATTTGCATTACAGGTAAGGAAGACCCGCTGCTTCTACTGAACCTTTAGTAAACTAACAGTGTGCAAGGCGGCCCGAGCGACATTTGAAATCGGTCACTAATTTATGTTGCAGAAAAACTAGCACTGATGTTATTCATTTAAAGTACTGCACACTACATTGGAAAAAACATCTCACATTTTTGTCCAATTAAAATCAAGCTAAATACAGGTAGTGTTCGGAAACGGAGTAGCCACCATCTGCCTTGACTAAGTGCAGGCGTTTATGTTATGCTGTTACTTACTCGATTGTTTTTTTTTTAGGAGGTCAACGGTGATTACACATGGTAAGACCATTTTATACTTAAGTCAAATACCTCTGTAAAGGCACGCGGGAGGAGTTTCTATGTGTACGAGAATTGCACAAATTTGTAAACTGGGTACATCAACCGACTCTCACGGTACACATTAAGGTGCACTTATATGGAGAACAACTACAAAAGTATCGACAATCGAAAGCTGATAATGCACGTATGTAAAACTGCAAAATACGTATTACTTAGCACAATTTGATGCAGAGCTACACCACTGCAAATTAGAACCACAAAAATAAGCAAATATGTAAATGGCACACTGTGGCATACTGCGTGTGTGTGCGTGTGTGTGTGTGCGTGTGTGTGTGTGTGTGTGTGTGCGTGTGTGTGTGCGCGCGCGCGCGGTGTGCATTTAATTATCTATTTCCCTATTTATATACACCAAGTGTCTAGGTTAGTTACATACAGTGAATCAACAAAGTTGCATTGGATAGTACAGCACACAATAGTTGGCGAGTAAGTGTACACCCAAATGAGTCTTACTTTTGATTGGTCACGGTGGAATGACTCTTTTACAGTAGATAATGTTCAACCAGCTTGGATCAGCTTGCTACTTCCCGTAGTTAATGATTCCCTTGAGTTAGCTTTGTGGCATAGAATTGGCCTTCGAGCATCCACATGAATCTAAAAGGATTTGTATTGTCTAAATGCAGAAGTACATGTGTTGCAATTGCACGATATTGTAACTCTTGCTTTGTCTAGAGATATGTAGTCACATGTGCTTGGATATGAGAGGGGGAGAGACCGTTTTGGGATTGCCTCCCTCCATAATCTGTCCGCCAGTGGAGATAAGCTTAGTAGGCCTCAGAGGCTTGACCTGCTGATAAGGTATGTTGTTTTATTTTGCCCGGCATAGCAATGGTGGAAGGCATTCATTGGCTGTGGGTAAATACTGCTCAGCAGTGTGTGGCTGATCTGCGTAACTCGTGTATTGTCCAAATGATTTGCCTCTGAAATGGTCGTTGTCGGTCACACAAATAGCTGTGTTCTGTAAGAAATAAGGTGTGGTGATTGCACATTGCAATAGTGTACACTGTCCTGATTTGGGGTTTTTTTTTTAACCACAGTACAATTCTTATCCTTATACATCAAACCTTTGCGACATCTGTTGGTGCACTCTAACTACCACCATGATGCTCTTCTCTATACATGTAAGAAAATGATGAGGCCAAAGTTGTCTCAGCAGGACATCGAATTAAAAAAAAAAGTTCGTCCCTCCCTGTCACATGCCGCTATTCCTCTTCGCTGTTAATGAACCCCTTTGTTTTGTGTTGCTTTTCATGACGAGGCTCAGCAAATCCCTTAAGTCTAAACGGGCCTCCTCGACGCCGTATCAGCAAAGAGCCCTGTAGCGGCGAGATTAGCTGCAAACCTCCTCCAAAAGGGATGAGACAATTTCACTGTCCAATGGTAGACGACCTCAGTCGAATTGTGGCAGAGCTGGCCAACCCCCCCTGCTGAGATTTGAATGAATGTCCCATCAGGTTGATTGCATTCAAATGAGTTTTGGTACTTGTTGAAAACGGTCGTGCTGTTATTTTTAGATCAAGCGGACGCAAGAGCAACTATTGGTGAGCCGGCCTTTACCTGCATTACCACTTTGTTTTTGTTGTTGTTTGGCTTCAGTGGCCGTATGTAAACAAGGATGAAATTTGTGTCAGGGCAGATATCTCTGCCACAAACTCTCCGCCTCCGTCTCAGCCATGCCGAATAGCCGATCTGTCCGCTCCGCCGGGTGGGCTGCGGTGGGCTGGGCGGTATGAATTGGGCCCGTGCTGCAGGCTGCGGGGAGATAAGAGACGTAGTAATGAATTCCAGATTGCTGACGGGGCAATGTGGCGGCGGAGTAGATCACCCCGACAACATCAGGCACCAGCTCCTCATAAAACGTACGCCATCAAACACACAAGCAAAGTGCCGTGGCAGCAAAACCCAGTCGACCTGGGAGAGGGAGCCACGGGGGAGCGCTGAGCGCCAAAGCCCCCCCCCCCCCCCCCCCCATTGTTTTTTAATCGTAAGCCAGTTCACATAACTGGATCAGCGTCTAGCTCTCTACACTGTCAATGTCATCATTCTTATGGAAAAATAAAAGACTTGAATTGACATTTCTAAAAGGCCCTTGAACTAAAAAAAACAATCCTTTTAGTTTCGTATTGAGGTTCTTGTTATAGGATTACTTTGTTTCATTATTGAAGTAGTGTGCTGAGGGAGATGCCACATGCTGCTTTCGGACACTTCCCTGGCTTCAACATCACCTTTCAGCCAATGCAATATATTATGCCAGGTGTTTGAGTTGTGTAGCTTTTGTTTAGGTGCCCAGTGGACTGGCCTGCCAAGCCAAGCCAGCTTCCCCCCCCCACCCCCCCTTTTTTTGTTCAGCTTAAGACATGACGTAGAAACATAGACATTGACACGCCGCCGCTTATCTGAACAGATAACATAACCAGTCTGTGCATTTAGCACAAGACTGGAGGCCTCTAGACCTTTTTTTTTTTTTGGCAGAGATCAAAGGACTCGAGCTGTTAAATCTTTCATGTTTGATTGATTGCCAAGCGAAGGTACGGTAAATAAAGTGGCTGGAATTAACCAACAATATTTGCAAACAGCTTGTCTGTTTTGAAATGGCTCGGGTAATTGTACTGAAATACGTCTTGATGTGCTCTCGATGACTTAAAGGCACCCAGTGCGCTATATATAAATACCTCATATTAACTTTGGCGAGACATCAGTGAAGCTCAACTCTTGGAAAATCTTGTGTTTGGACAGAAGATTACAGAGATGAAAAAGCGCACACTTTGTTAAGGTCCATCGCCTTAGTTACTATTGTCGCTTGGAATCGCTAAGCATGAACTAGATCCACTCAGAATCACCAATATCACTGTTGCGTTTCTCTCCAAACGTTCAAGTCATGACAAGCGTGCTGTGATTTTTTTGGGGGGCGGGGGGGTTGAGTCATCTCAAACACAAGACCACAACCACCCTTATTTACCAGAAGTGTAATTTGGGGGCTTTTTAATTGCCTGTCCTTGCTATAAATCGTACAAAGATGAAAAACTTGATTCCTATTTCGGAACAGCTCCCAAAAGGAAACGGGTGGTTGAATAGACTGTTGTTGTGAATGTATTCATTGTCATTCTTGTCCATTTTTTTTAATCTATACTTGCAGTCCTGAAACAGCCAAATTAAATCTAAAGCATCTGCCAGTTCTGCCCACCCAAGTTCTCAGGAACCATCCTTCTCTCAGTTTTTGGTAAGTTATCAGCGCAGTTAGTGATCTCCTAAAGCCACGGCATGTGGTCCTCAAAAAAAAAATCACATCTTCCAACATTTTAATTGTGCACATGTAGTACTGAAGCGTGAATAAACAAATGAGGAATAGAGCTGACCAATTATGGACCCCGATATTTGTATTTCTTGCCCGAAAAAAAAAATGTCCTTGTTAGCGGTTGGATTCACTGTGTCAAACGTTCACATTGGTAATTATTATTTCTTTCACTCTAGTGAGGACAAAGTGATTGACCATTACAAGAAACTGAAAGGGCTGACGAGAGGACAGGCCATTGTGAAGTAAGTGTTCGACTTTTCATGAATGCGCTTGTTTTAAGTTGAATTGTGAGTTTTGATGGCAGTTTTACACAAGCGCTGGTTGTCACCGGGCCAGAATGTGTCATGGGAGGAGGAGCTCACAGTCCAGCTTGTAAGGCCGTCGTTCCCTTGGGGTTCACGTGGTTGTAACTCAGACCGAGCCTGGCTTGTTCACATGGTGACGTTTGTGCCCTTGAATTGATCAGCGGGCTCTCCCTCCCGCGCTGTAATTACTGCAGCTTCCTCAATGACCGAGGCTTAACTCTGCTGCCTGTATGAGAGCCATGCTATGCCAGTGAGGGAGTGCAAGTGACTGTATTCCTTTTAATCTCTCTCTCTCTCTCTCTCTCTCTCTCTCTCTCTCTCTCTCTCTCTCTCTCTCTCTCTCTCTCTCTCTCTCTCTCTCTCTCTCTCTCTCAAGGTATCTAACCCTGGTTGAGTCGTTGCCATCATATGGAGTCCATTATTACCCAGTAAAGGTAACGTCAGTGGCTTCAATAAAACCCACCGCTGCACCTGCGGAAACTTTAAACTCTTGTGAATATACAGTTATGTTTTTTTGGCTTGAAACCAAAAGGCATATAACGTACAGTCGAGCACCCGTTACAACGTACCTCGAGGGACAGAACGAAGCTGTACATTATAACGGCGGCTCGTCGTAGCCATTTCCAATAAAATGGCCGCCAACTACAAAGTATAATACAATATGAACATGTAAAAAACATGAATGTGTAATACAGTATAAACATGTCAATTACAAATATGTGTATATGAAAAAAATTCTAAGACATAAAACAACCAACTATAATGTTCTGACATTATCTTTGAAAACATAAAAGTCAGCAAAATAGACCCTTGCCAGTGCCGCCGCCGCCTGGGAGACTCCCCTTTGAAAAAGAGAGACAATTTCAGCCTTCACAGACATCGAGATTTGCCCCCATTGACCAGACATGTTTTCAGAGCATGTGCTCGGGACCGCACCGTGCCTCCGTGAGCCGCGGCAGGAAGGGCAACGACGTGCGAGTCGGTCAGTAGCTTTGCTAAGCAACAGAGGGAAATCCCTCACCATAGATTTTGTTCATAAGCACTTTCGCGGCGGCAGTTCGATTCCCACGGTTCATCGTAATCAAGGCCTTTTCACTAGTTTGCAGGGAAATGGAAAACGTATGATGAGAAATGGAGACTTGGAAATGCGAACGTTATAGGGGTGAAAACGTCAACGTCTTGTTTTCCTGTTGTAATGAGCCTCTCATGGAGACAATTGTTTATCACACACTGGCCCTCATGTGAAAGTGATGGTACGTGGTTATACTTTCCTCCAGGACAAGCAGGGTATCCCCTGGTGGCTCGGAGTCAGCTACAAAGGCGTTGGCCAGTACGATTTGCAAGATAAGCTGAAACCAAGAAAGGTATGCCTTTTTATGAATGCCATGGATTTCAATCTTTCAAATCATGGGCTAAATAGCCATTTTCATTTTTTTATAGTTTTTTTTTTTAATCAAACAGTACTTCCTTATGAATCTTTGCTAGGTGTATTTTGTTAGCCTTGACATGATTAACGATCCTCTCAATGTGTAAATAAGCATCATTAAGATCTCCATTCCCATGTCAGTCAAAAGAAAGCAGAGAGTTGGTGGGAAAGACATTATCTGGTTTGGTGCTACAGAGTCAAGGTTAAGTAAATAAGGAAAAGGTAAAAAAAAAGAACGTTTGTGTGTTGCAGGGGGTGGAGGTGGAGGTTGTTGTACAATGCCAATGCCCGTTTTTTTTGTTTGTTTGGATGTATAATACTGTCCCTTTGGAAGGTGGAATGTGGGTTTTTACTAGATTTATCCAAGCTAAAAGTTTTTCTGTGCACCATGGTATATCCAAGCTTTGGAAATAATCTTCTTTGGTACTTTACAGCAAATAAATATGACTTAAACATTATTGGCCCTTTTCCATCGCGCTTGTGCTGGTGCTTGTTCCGGGCCAGTGGCCAGGTTAGCACCCATTCTTTCTTTTTCCACCACTAAAATAGGCTTTAGCGCTAACTCTGGTGCTTGAAACTGGTGCTTAAGTTGGCCGCAATTATTTGTTGAGCCAGACTCTGGCATCAACGACGTCGGTGAGCGGGGTTATCATGATGATCGCAGCTGTAGAGGAATGACTCCCTTCCCAGATAGTATGCAATCTCTCTGACACGCAGCCAGCCTCGTGATCATCTACAAAAGTTGATGTTATTGTTATGGAGCAGAGAACACGCGCAAGTACTATCAATGCCGTGATTGGCTGCATAGCGTCATTGCATCGTATCGTGTGATTGGCTGGACACCTGTCACTCACTGAATTACACAGCAAATTGATACAGAAAAAAGGGTTCTATATCTAATTAATTTGCAGTGTGTTCACTGCGCTGGAAAGGTTTTCTTGTGCGCTGAGAGTGTCCGACCAGTGCGCAGTTGCGCAGCTTAGAGGGAACATTGATGCCGTTGCATCTCTGGTCAACTAAATGAAAGATACCTTTCGTTGTAATGCCTCACGCCGGAAACTTCGCTTGTCTTGAAGCATAAGGCAGTTACCTAGCTGCTGCTCCCTACTGGTATGGAAGAGTACTACATGATTACAATGTCAGGCGATAGACCGCACAGGCATACATATTGGATAATTTCCCACGGCACACCTGACAATATTGCCACAGGGTTTGAAAATCACTGATCTACAATAATTACGACAGATCGAAGCGTTTGCTGATTGCATGTCTCTGAGTGCTATATACGACATACAAGTACAAGCGATGCTGTGACGTTTGGACGCTTTACAATGAAGTCATGACGTAGCTTCTACTTGGCTCATTGCCAGTGGAGAACCAAACACGGTTTTCATAAGAACTTGTTAAGCACCATTTAAGTACAGCCCTGGCCCCGAACGAGCACCACATTTGTTTTGGTGGAAAAGGGGTATGTGAAGACTACAGGCCTGATTTTCGATTCTATAAAATATATAGATATTTTTTTTCTTTCACTGTGGAAAATTTGGTAAAGCACCGTAAAGGCTACGTGAAGTTTGAGCGATGCAATTGAAAGTGTCATGCTGGTCAAATTGATGCTTGCGCTACTGGAAGTAAAAAACTGAAAGGTAAAATCCAATGAAAGGATTTTGGTTGGCTTTGTCCCATCTCATACCCCGGCCACGATAACCTGGATGCGTTGTCCTTTTCTAGCCATTGTAAAGTTTGAAAGCCTTTGATGCCGCATGTTCCATGGGTTCCCAAAACATCAGTGAGCCGTCATGTTACATGCACGCGAGTTGTGCTCTAAGGGAAGCAACGGGCTTCTGGGGCACGCTGTGGCGCTCAGCCAGCTGTGTTAGTGTGTGCAAAGGGTTTGAGAACATCCACTCGCGGTCGTTTCCTGTTGTTGGGGAATATACGGGAGAAATATGAGTTGACCTTCCTATTCATAGCACGTCTGCCGCTTCTGGGTGTTTACTTCGGGGAATAAATTGGTCGTTTGTTGAATTGGCATCGCGCGTCTCAAGAGTTGTCAGAGTTTCCTGTCTTTACTCTGACCTTGAACTTTTTCGCCGAAAGTGTCTTATTTTGGGTTCAACTAATGCATGGTATTTAAGACTTCTGAATCATGTTCCGTAAAAGTCAAGCGGCAACATTTGCTCAGAATGTCTAATTTTGGGTGAGAACTCTTGAATGATGAAAGATTTCTGAATCATGTTCCATTGAAAGGAAGTCCCCAAAATAGAAACGGAAAAGCTCAATTTACTCATCACGTTTTTACAGTATCGGCTTAGGGTTAGGGTTATATTTTCACAACGTCGCTCACTGGATCTGTATGGAAATGCCATGTTGCCAGCAAACCAATGCAATTTACAAGGGGTGGGCTTTTTTTATTTTATTTTTTTTGGTATGGCGTTGAGGTGTGGGCCTTGTTTTTGGTTACTCGTTGTTCCAGGTGCTTGGATTGTCAGTGTTAGTGCTTGTGTGTGCACGCGGATCCGACTAAAACCACAAGCATCTCTGTCTGTAATGGGAGCTATGGCAACAATGTTGATGTCAACGCTAACTCGTTATCATTCACACCTGCGGGGCAAGAAATAGTTTCTTTTTCTTTTTTTTGTACCAGCTGTAGATGCCGTGTCAAACTTTTGTAGGAGCGAAAGGGATCTGCAAGAAAATGACTTGTAGTCTCATGTTTGTTGCCTTTTGCAGAGATTGAGGTGTGTCACATCCCAAACATATTTTGGCAGTGGCCTCAGAAGCTTGTGAAGCGCTTTTTTTTTTATACTGTCCATGTGCTTGCACACATGTGTGAACTGTCTCCTCGTGTCTTTTAATGCAGGCAGCCTCTACGTTATTAGCCACCATGCCAGTTGTTTTCTTTACTTAATACTTTGTGCATCTCTCTTTCTAGTCTCTATGATTTGCATAATCAGGCTCTTCATTTTCACTTGCGTATCTGCTCTGCGGTTGATAGGACGTGCAGGAACACGTAACCAGGTCGGGAAGTTGCTCCAGCACAGCGATTTTCTTCTTGGCCAGGAATTGTCGAATGCTCGGGGCGTTGTGAGCAAACGGGTTGAAGAGCCGAAAGAATGGCATTAGATCTGTTTGCGGACAGGCCAGGTGATCATCTGGCCTCCCCGGCAAGGACTCTCATTGAACGATGGCCATCATAAGGCAGAGGAAATGGTGTGTTTCCGGTAACCCGACCGACCGAGAATTTCTACGTCGAAAATGCCGACCGTCAAGTTTTGTTTTGTTTTTTTCAAACAACCCTCTACGTTTTTGTGTAGAGGTTTACATCGGTGCAAACTCTTGCGATATTCACGTTGAGCGCATGCGTCCTTTGCCCTGTCGTCTGTCAACAATATTGTATCATGGCAGCGGCCGCGATTTCCGACGACAGTTTAAACCGCGTTTTCTGTGTTACAGTCGCATGCTCGCACTGTAATGTTAAGAAAATAGCATCCATTGATGTATCGAAAAAATTCAGCGAACTATTTGATGAACACCACGGGCCGAGTAAAGACCGAGGGCGGAGGAGGACGGCGGAGGAGGACGGCGGAGGCGGCGGCGACGTTGAAAGCGGCCGTGGGGAGAGGCGGGGCGGCCGTGACGGGGATGGGCGGGGGGTCCGGTGCCGGTCGTTGGCGTGTCCTTTGGCACTGTCTGACTCTCTCTCTGTTTGATCCCTGGGTCCCACTCATAGATCCGTGACTCATTGACAGTGATGACGACTCCCTAGCAAGTCCAGTTTCACTGGTCTCATCATCACATTCTCCTCATTGCTTGATGCATGTGGAAAAAAGTCTGACGGCCGCAGAGTGCCGAGATCACAGCAATTGGATTGAAGGGCAAAGCTAGTACGGTAGTTTGTATTTGAAATGTATTTGGTCCTGAAACTTTTATGACACACTTTGTCCGCTTATGTGGGGGTGTGCGTGTGTGCGTATCAGAGCGTGCGTCGTTTTGTCTCTCTCTCTGAGGTTTTCCAAAATGGGCTCTTCTTATTTATGTGAATACAACCTGTTTGTCTGGTCTGACTAAAAGGGAAGAGCTCTGCTGCGTAGGCGGTGGGGGGTGGGGGGGTAAAGAGGGAGCAGCTCAGAATGGTGCAAAGCCCAGGGTGAGGTGTCTGTGATGTCAGAGGAATGGGGGTGGGGCTGAGCTGAAAGTCTTGCAACACCTATCTGGTTCCCGGAGAACAGACAAGAACGGGCATTGTTCAAGGAAGCTCAGGCAAGCCCTGTGGGAAACTCAAAAGGCAGTCGGATTCAATACACAGGAATATAGCAGGGAGACGTCAAAAAATAAGCTTTACGGTAAGCCTCGCTCACGGCCACCTGTTTATTCGTTTACTCCTCCCAAACCTTACTTTCAGACTTTGAAATGTTTATTTGAAAGAAGGAGTTTAGAAAGCTTGAAATGGTAGAGGGTATTTTTTTCCCCTACCTGAGACACACTCGCTCTTGCACACCCAAAACATATCATCAATGCTTACTACAGGGTTGAGCAGTTGACTTTTGCTCTTTGCGTGCTGTGCATCGAATTTCTTGCCGAGGGATTATTAAAAGCAAAGATAAAATGCGAAATCACATGCAGCAGCCGTGTAATAGTTGAGTTGTGCAGGTAATGTGGCTGCCGCACGGCTCTCGCCACCTGTGTTTCCTGCCAAGACTTTCACAGCTGCGATTATATTAGCGCACGAGCAGTGACGAAAGCAAGCAACTTTTCTGATCTGTTGCCACTTTCTTTTTGCTTTACGACTCCAATCTCGGATAAGATGTCTTTGAATTTACGACAGCACACAACAGAAATGGATACGCCACCCAAGAATCACCTGCGGTTTGAAATCTTTTATTTTATTTTATTTTTTTGTAATTTTTTTTTTTTATCCAACACGTCCAATTCTGGAGACTTTTGATCGCCTGTGGAGTAAATGTTCACCATTGATAAATTTCTTTGCAGTTGTTCCCGTGGAAGCAGTTGGAGAATTTGTATTTCCGAGAGAAGAAATTTGCTGTGGAAGTCATCGACCCCCACAGGTCAGTTAAGCGATTGAAAAAGATCCTTTGATCTTGTCTCTTTGCAGTGGTGTCCTTTAAAAATATATATTTTAATTGATTCCCCACTTTGGCGCTTTGTTACAGCTAGAGCTGTTGTGAAAGCTCTATATAAATCAGGATGTATTGTATTTATTTTTTTTAATGGCTGCCGCCCTTGCTATCGCCATGGATGTTGTTAGTCTACATTTAGCACACTGTGAAAGCTGTCTGCCGACAGAGGTCCGTTTTAGGGCACCTTGCGAATGATGGAAAGCTGCCTTTGAAAAACAAGTGCTTGCCTGCTGCGAGGCGTCGCCTCCATCGACCGGAGCTTCTTTTTAAAAGGGTGCCGTTCCTCCAGAACGTATCACACGAATGCCAAGATTTTAAATTCGGATGGATTTTGACGCTTTTGTGTGCGTAATCGCTCCTGATTTGTTTTGTGCCGCCTCCAGCTCATTGAGGGTAATTTGCAACGGTCCCCGCTGACTTCTTTGATATCCTGCGAGGATTCACAAAACTTGTTGGCGGAATCGCCGTTGCTGTTTTGGCATGACAAGGAAAACTGTTTTCACTTTCAACAGTGGAACAGTGAGCAAGCGGACCTTTGGGCAGACCGGCCTTGTCATTCATTCCTGGTATGCCAGCCATTCTCTAATTAAAACCATCTGGGTGATGGCCATCAGTCAGCACCAGTTCTACCTGGACAGAAAGCAAAGTCGAGTGAGTATGCACCTCTTGCTCGCTGCCCCAATCAGTTCGACATCTGCTTTTTTTTACACGCATCGGCCGTCGCGCAAGACAAATGCGAGGCTGACAGTCATGAACTATTTGTACATCTTGTGTATGTGTATTTTGTGATATCTACTGTACACACGTGGACAAAATCGGTGGCGCCCGATGGCTGGACAAAACTGATGGTACCCTTAACTTGAGAGTGAGACTTGCTCCACTCTTCAGGAGCAAAAACTGTTCCACTTGGCTCAGGTGTGAAGGGCGCGCTTCCCAGACGGCACGTTTGAGCTCCTTCCACAGATACTCAGTAGGAATTTCAAGAAGGCTTATTACAAGGTGACTTCCAAATGCTTTGCTGTCAGCCATCCTTGGGTGTCTGGGGTCATTTCCCTGGTCGCACGACCCCCAGCCCGCAATTGAGACGTCACGAGACAGTGCACAGATTCAAGGCACCTTGCGCCAGATGCATTAAAGCAGCCGGGAGCCTGAATGCGGTTGTCCTTAATGGTCTTTGTAATCGCTCGAGACAACACTGTCCTTCAATTCGTCCTGGACTAAGTTTTTGTGTGTTTACCAAACAGTCCAGTGACTACTTGTCTCCTTCGAAATGAGCCAATTGGCTGATTACAAGTTTGACGACTCCTGCGATGCTCATTAGACGACACACCTTTTCAATCTTTTCCTGGGGTATGTCTTCATTTTTGTCCAGACCTGTTTCATGACGCCTCTTTTTTTTCCTTTTTTTTTTTTTAAATACCAGTAATTCAGTTGAACCACAATTCAAAAGCAATGTTTGATTTTTATTTATATATTTTTTAGAACGGGAGGTTTGGGTAGTTAGAACTGTTGATGCTCGAGACCTGTTTCCAGTGCCGAGCGAACATTTTATTTCTCAGTCTGTTGCATTGGCTGAGTGGTGAATCAGTAGGATTGTCTGGTTGTTAAATGACCCTAGAAAGGAAAGGCTGAGTTAAGCTTTGAATCGACCAAAGCGCTTTGAAAACAGCCAGGCAAAGATTCTGACAGCATAGCCAAGGGGGTTCTCGTTATTTTACTCGCCATCTCCCAGTTACGAAAGGATCCAAATTGCACCGTCATTTTTTGTGGCGGTGCTCCCCAGAACACATATGCTGAACCAACACACCATAAGGGCTGATTCACTTTTGCAGTGGAGAAACATCACACTGTTGCTGCTGACAGACCAGGTTTTGCAAATCCTACAAAAATATGGAACATTGTGGACTTAGATTTATACATATTTTTCAGTTCCGGAAAATGGATGAATTTTTGGTGAATCGTTAGAAAATGACATTGGTGTACATTGTCAGGATCTCCAGGAGTTGTGAGGAAAAAAAAAAATCATCACATTGTTCCAAATAAATGCGCATCACCCTTTTGCGGTTGGTTAATGGCGAGCAAACGTACCAACCTCATTTCTGATAAGTCAACATGAAGTACTCGGAGGATGGAACTTAGTTCATTTCAAACCACCACGAGTGATTTATTTCATCATGTCCTTGAGGTATGATCTCATTTCTTGATTGATGAGATAGCAGTTGTCGCGACGCCCTTTCATGAATCAGATGCTACTAAGGAATTGAGCAAAGAACTCTGAGCAGAAATGATTTTATTTTTCTCTACTATGGTGTCTGGCAATTAAGATTCTGGAAAAAAGGATCTCAATCCCTCCTTAATTTCTCTTTTCATTTCGACCTGTTTTCTCCCTGTAGTCAAATATGAGCACGGCGAGGAGTTCAGGAGACATCGCCATGGATCTCACAGAGATCAGCGCCCAAAGGATGAGTACATTTCCAGGTCCTGAAAGCAAACACCAGCTCATCATGGCGAGCAGCGGAAGCCTCATCTCGGCCGGTACCCCTCCCCGCAGCTTTCATCTCGGCCGCTCTTTCACTTGAATGAATTGTGAGAGCCCCCTCTGCGTGTTGCGACAGGTTCTGCCGAATCTGACGTTGCTGACGAGCAGAAGAAAGAGAAGATTACTGAGTTAAGAACAAAGGAGAAAAAACTTCATGACGCCCTGAAACAGAAACTGGAGGAACTGAAGAAGATCTGCATGCGGGAAGCGGTTAGTCTGTCAAGTCTTCCACACGTGATGAAAGTCAATCATTCAGAAAGATCAATTATTCGAGCTGATATATTCGAAGCGCCGCTGCATAGCAAACCGCTAGTCCTTACCGAGAATCAGTCGGCGGCAGTTCTCAGAAAAGGCGGAGGCCGCCGCTGTGAAGCATCCCAATTGGAAGGTGACTTGTTTGTTCTCGTTTGCAGGAACTGACAGGCAGATTACCAAAAGAGTATCCCTTGGTTTCCGGAGAAAAGACCCCTCATGTCCGAAGACGTGTTGGCACAGAGTTCAAGCTTAACGACCTTTTCCCATATCATGAGGTGCAACAGAAAGGCCGTTATTTAAAAAAAAAATTTTTTTTTAAAGGATGCATTGTTGACTTTTCTCATTTCCAATTGTCTCTGTTTCACTTTTACGCTCAGGACCCTCATTTGAGGAATCTGGAAAGCAGATTTGCTTTGCAGCAGAAGATCGTGGAAGCAGCCATCAAGTTAACCAACGAGATGGATCTCGGCAAGACGGTGAAGAAAAAGAGGAAAAATAACTGTCTGGATGCGATGAGAAAACTAGAGGAGATTGAAGGGGAGATCAACGCCTATAGGATCAGGACAGGAAAGAAACCCACCCAAAGGGTTTCGCTGATCTTGGCAGGTAGCATCAACATGCCGCAGATGTCGCGCAAACATGAGACGGGAAAGCGTTGGATGCTTCATTTGCTTAAAAGGGGCTGTCAACGCGGATCCTTTTCTGCGTTTGGGAAAACCGGTTTTCCTCTTGTCATTTTTAGACGACGTCAATCCGTCAGAGCTCAGCTCTTTGTCTGACAGCTTCACACTGGATGAAGGTATGACCCATTTTTGATCAGATACCAATTTCTGAAGCATGCATCGGGTTCAAGCGAGCCTCTTTGACCTCCCAGATGACGAGCTGAGCTCCCAGAGGCAGCGCTCGAGTTCACTTCAATATTCCCCGAGACCCCACCATGCGGCGACACTGGGCATCCACAGCGGCAATGAGAGACGAGCTTTGGCAAACGACCAGCAGGCAGACGGCAGGTACGCATCACCTGTGGTCCACACAATGTTAATATTTGGACTTCTACTGCTTTTGTGCGTGTGCGTGCGTGGAGCTCGTCCAGACCTGCGAAGCCACTCCAGGTCTGCGTTCCTGCCAATTGCCACAAACACCGCCCTCTTTGAAAAATCTCCCCCTTATTAGTCCAAATGCACCAGTTGTAAAAATAGAATGAAAAGAACATGCCGATGCCCATGAGGACGTAAACCAATAATAACCATACGAGGGCAGAAAGGACAAGCGAATCATTAAAGCAGTATTGCGTCACAGTTGGCTTCTAGTTGCCGCAACGCATTCGGATGTGAACTCATTCTTAGCAGTCACAATGTAAGATGACCTGAATGGTGTATTCAAGGTGATGCTGCACTCTTTTCTTGGGTTGGCCATGCTGAAAAGAACAGAAACATAATACTTACCTGTGTTGCAGGTTAAATTACAGTCCAATCCAGGAACCACGCCACCACAGTCACCACGATGCCTTGTTCAGCCACAGCAGTCCACACAAATCGGTTTCCAGACAGCCTCGTGATGCCCGCAGTATGCCCCCGACTCCGCTGCTCACACGCAATGCTTACAGCAGTACCCAGCTCAAGTATGTCAGGGAGGTTTTTTGCATTCCTTAATATGAACCCGTCTGGTCAAAGACGGATGCATTTTGCTTTGCTTAAATGTGATGCAATTTGATTTCTGTCTTCGTCACGTCCAGATCAGAAGAGGCACCGCAGCTTTTTCGCCAACGTAGCGGGAGTCTGGAGTCCCAGTCCAAGGTTTTACTGGAACCCGAAACGCCTTTGCCCGCGTTCAACTTGTCCCCATCCCGGCGCAGCAACAGCACCGAGGTACTCGATGACGGCTCGTCCTACACCAGCCAGTCCAGCGTGGAGTATGCAGTTCCCGGGAACCACAATCAGCGACGTCGAATGCGCGGCCGCCACAGGAAAGACATATACGCCAACACAGGCAGCATGCCCAACTTGGCTCAGCCGGAGGCCCACTGCTACGCCTACCGGCCCCGCACTCGACCCACCACTACTGCCTTCTACATTACGGGCTATCCCACCCATATGGAGCCAGAGCCTTACTCGAATGGCGTCTGCGTGTACGACAATGAGACGGAGGGACACTACAGCGTCAATCCGCCATACCGTCCTGCCCACGCAGCCTATCGTGCCTATGATGTGCATGGTCGCTATGGCAACGATGAGCTCGACGCCACGTCTCAGAACCCGTACGCCACGCTTCGGCCACCCAGGAACCGCCCGGCTCCCCGCAGCGAAGCCCAGATCTCGAGGAACTTTCAGAAGGCCGCTGTGGCTGAGCACCTGAGAGGCTGGTACCATCGCAACACGGCCTACAAGCAACCCGCATACAGCTACGACTACGACTACGACCAAGGCTCCCAGCAGAGTCTCAGCTACCGAATCATGCCTGCACCCTTGAGCCACAACAATAACAACCGGAACCACTCCTACTCATCAGGTTAGACGGGTCTCTGGGCCATGGCAATCAGCTAATCCTATGTTGACATCCAGGTAGCCCAGTATTAACTGGTGACACTCGCTGATGTTCTCAGGTTCCTCCAATGGAAATTGGCACGGCCCTATCAGTGTTCACGGTAGGGTGGGTTGTGACATGCCAAAGCAGATGCCGCAGACGTACAGCTACAGCACCGCTCCTTTTGGCCGCTCCACCCAGGGCAGGTAAGAAGCAAAAAACGCATGCCTTCATCCCATGAGCCACTCCCTGATGCAACATTTTCAATACGAGGTTTGGTGTTCTCGTGGACCCATACAGTAACAACAATGTGCAATTATGTACTGTATGTGCAGCGGAGCAATTTTGTTTTTTTTTAACTGCACAATTACAAAAGAGTGTTCTCCACAGATCTTAAAAATGTGTCTGCCTATACAAGTCCCTTGGGCTGGCTTTCACATAGATGTGCCCCCTGACAGCACTTGACTATTTCTTGGCACAGCCATAACAGCCGGGGACACCGCGTCTTTTCTCCCGCAAGCTCTTCCTCTTAATTTCCCCCGTCCTGCCTTCCCTCCTCTTTGTCCTTCATTGGCTGGCAGGACGTCCAACAGCGAGGAGGTTCGAGCCTCTACAGGGCACAGGCCCAGTACGGTGCTCCTTGCTGAAGGTAGTTCATACAGTCAAACCTCGGTTTTCGAACGTCTCTGTTCTCGTACAATTCGGTTTTCGAACTAAAATTTTGAGTTTTTTATCCCTTCGATGACGAACAAATTTCGGTTCTCGAACTAACTGAGTGCACTTGAATGCCTCACTTCACTCCTCTCGGGGTAGCGAAGCCGAGAGGAGTGAAGTGACGCTCCCTCGCGTAAAGAACCTGCTTGCGTAGCCGCGCTCCCTCGTGTAGCGGCGCTCCCTCGTGTCGTGTCGCTACACAGGAAGCGACCATTGTGAGCAGACGTTTTTGTATTGTTCAAGAGATTTTTTTTAAAAAGCAGACTTGTTTGGTGAAACGCTTCCTAGTGTAGCGTCCATTGTGAGCAGACAAGTTTGTATTGTTCAATTAAAAAAAAAGCAGCCGTGTTTGGTGAGACGCTTCTGTTAGGGGGAGTGAAATCCCCCTCTTTTCAGAATGGTTTGCCCGAGCAGCACGGGGGAAGTGCGTGCGTTTGTTTACGGCCGGCATTTTTCAATGCAGCGGCACATAATGAACACTCTGGTGTCCGGTGTCTCATTATTATGCAATAATCATACAGAAACAGCTTCCTCGTGAGCAGACGAGTTTGTATTGTTAAATAAAGATTTTTTTTTTTTTAAAGCAGACTTGTTTGGTGAGAACTACGTAATATTGGACTGTTATTTTTGCATCGTGTATCAGCCCCTAATCGTGGCACCAAAGAAAGCAAGTGGAAGTGGTGAACCTGGTGAAGAAAAGAGGAAAATAGTGCACAAAACTATAGAATTTTAAGAAAGATTTGATCGCGAAATATGAGTCAGGTGTGGTGTGTCTGTGTTGGCGAAGGAGTTCAGGATGCCGAAATGCCCCGCCTACTGCCTGATGACAGCTGGGATAAGCGCACGCCCCACGACAGATAGAAAGAGAGAGATGTTCCTTCAATTTTTATGTTAATGTTAAAATTGGTGAAAATAAAACATATTAGTTTATTTGTACAGTATTTTACATATTACCTGCTCTCCTATTACATGTGTACAGTTTATGGTGTGAAATTGTAAAAAAAGTGGTTTAAAAAAGTTGTTTTCTTGACTTGGAACGGATTAACAAATTTTACATTGATTCCAATGGGAAACATGGTTTCGGTTTCCGAACAGTCTTCTGGAACGGATTAAGTACGAAAACCGAGGTTTGACTGGAGTAAGTAGACAAGCCACGGCCGCAGTTGGTGCCTTCGCTCCTATCGTCAGCTTGTTGCCAGTGTTTGGAAGTGAATCTTGCACCCGAGATGTTTGACTGGTCAGTGTCATGCCCCACGCGGTGATCACATGGCTGTGTCGCACATGCCCCACTTCTCCCGTAATTGACGTATTGTCGTCCAGCGCATCCAGCGGTCGCATTCCTCTGCAGTGTGCTTTGTTTGGGGTTTTTTTTTTTTTTTGTTTGCAGCGGCGGCCCCCTACTCACGTGCTGCCATTCACCCTTTTTGTCCGCACATGCAGATTTCTCCGAAAGTTTCGATGGCAAAGTTGCAGGCCCCGCAAGGCCTCGACAGAGGTGTACCCGGACTACAGACCAGAAAAATGAACTCCTTTTTTCCAATAATAGAAGTGATCAAAAAAAGGATGAGAGACAATAATGTGAACTAGTGATCGGGGTCAGGTGACCTAATTGGCAGAATGCTCCCAAGAGCTTTCTTTTATTCCTTGTCGAATTCTCATTCAGTCATTCTGTGTCTGTGTTTTTGTGGTGAGGGAGCACTCAAGTGGCAGAGGGAAAATGTGGCCCCTGAGCATTATTTGATTCCATTGCTGTGTGTGTTTATGTGCTATTTACTGTTCCGCTACTTGGAAATATTTGACTACGAGTGGCTCTGGCACAGTCCAGCACTGGTTGCTTGATGCCGCGACAAGGAAAGGAGAGTCAAATGTGGATGGACCCTTTCACACATGTAGCATACATTGGAGTTCTGGGGGTTCAGATGCATTTGGACCAACTTCCGAGAGAAATTACGTTCGGGGGGGCGTTTGAGGGTGACAATGAGATGACAAGAAACGTTGCCGTCTGCTGCGCATGTGTGAACGAGGCTCCTCAGTCATACCAAGAGCTGCTCCGCACTGATTGTGTTGTTCTATTTCAGATCCCACATGGACGTCAACCAAATGGAGATGCGCAACCAAACGCCAACAAGCGTGGACCCACAAGATGGGATACACTGGCACGAAGACGCCAAACCAGGAACGATAGTTTAGCTGCCTGTCATTCCATCCTTTTTTGCATGACAAAGCTGTCCCTGTGCCTTCGACTGCACTTACCTGTTTTTCTGAGCAAGGAGAGCCAAAGAATGAAGGAATTTACACACACACACACACACACAAGCAGACTTTGTGCTCTCTCGCTTGAGCACTGTAACTGTACTCTGAGCTGCTGCAGACCACAGACTTTTAAGTATGCAGTTTTGCACTGCAGAGATTGAAACTTAGCAGCGTTGTGTCTCGGAAGGCCGCACTGAGCCACAGTGAACAACTTTGAGCGCATCTTCTCCTGCCACTTGCCGACACGTGTGAAGATAACCATGAAGGACAAGACAAGGACTGATAGAACCTGATCAAAAAAATGAAGGAGCGCGTTAGGAGTGAACCAGACAAAGATGGCTTTCCTGGAACACTTTGCAGCCACAACATAAATGTACTTTTATTTCCGAATACTTTTAAGCACCAACGCTACTTTCTATGTTAATTTCTATTCACTCTGTGTGACCTTTGTGAAGTATACGATCTTACTTTACTGTAAAGCACAACCAAGTCACATACAGTATTTGTGTTTTTGTCTAACACCAGTATTACTCCTGAGAATCTTAACAAAAATAACTGCCACGTTACGACACAACTACTGGACTTTGAAGAGAAGGAACTCCCAAAAAACAGAAAAAAAAGAAAGGCTCTTTTACTACATCCATGCTGGAACTCATGGACAGGTGCTCCTGTTTTTTGTTTTTTTTTACTGTTAATACACTGGTTGTTTGTAGAGCATCTTGTGAATTTTGAAAAAGCATGTAATATATAGCAAAAGCTTTTGTTAAGCTGGTTCTTAGGATTTTGTATCATTTCACTTGTTTGAATAAAACAAATCAGAATTCATTATTTGGTTGATAGAACACAATGGGACCTGAAAAACCAATCTCGGCGAAGGGAGGAGGAACGCAGGATTAAATGTAAAGCCATTAAATTAGCTAAGTGAATGTCTCTTCGGTTAATGAAATAGTCTTGCAATCTGTACAATTAGTGGTGCAGCACGCAAAAAGAGGTGCTTGAACCACTTTATATTTGTTTAACCCTGAGAACCTGTGAAGAAAGGAAATTAGTCTGACAAACCCCGACTTAATGCTTCAATGATTGCAAATCAGCCATAGTGAATGAACCACCCATTACAATGTACAAAAGTGTTTCCTTTTCTGTTGCAGTCCAAAAGCTGTGTTTTGATTGTTTTTTTTTTTCCTTTTCACACTGCTGTCTTGCCATGCTGGTTTCTTCAGCCCTGAACCCACCAAACCGGTCTTTGAAACTCACCACACCCATTTGGCCATAACCCACGTCTCCTTCTGCCCTCAAATGGCCCTTTTCCACACCGCTCTTGTCCTGCTGCTAGTTCCGGGCCAGGCCCAGGTTAGCACCATTTATTTTATTTTTTTTCCACCGCCGAAATTGGCTCTAGCTCTGGTACTTGAAAGCTGCCCACAAGATAAGCGTTTGCTGATTGCATGTCCCTGACTGTTATATACGACATAGACGTATAATCAATCCATGCTCTCCCAAATTTCCCAGCAGATGTTAACACCGCATTATTATTAGTGCTCTTGGGTAAACATCGCGTAAGCAGTGACGTTTTGACGTAGCTCCAACTTCGTAGGTTGTTCTTCGTAAGAACTTGTTCAGCACCAACGAAGCAGAACACCGGCTCTGGCTCCAAACGAGCACCAAGTTTATGTTAACCTTTCGCCTTATTTCACTCCCAATCACGTTTTTGTGGCAACACGTGTGAATTAGTCGACAAAGTTCAGCAGCTTTGCCCCAGAGTGTCACGCTTCCTGGTGGAGCTCCCTGGGTTCAACCCTAAACAAACAAAAAAAAGTGACAGGGGTAGTGTTTGACGTCCAGCTGTCTCTGGGCGTCCGCCGATTCATACCAGCTGCAGGCAGGCACTGTTGGGCTGTTCCAGCCGATAATGTGCAACATAAACAAGGCCGCCTTGTGTGCTTCCCCGCATCTATTACTCCAGGTGGTACAAGTGAAATGTGTCCCAAGGATGATTTCAACTGGTTCAAAGCTGGAACTCAACATTTCCTTTACGGCATAGCCCGTTGAGGGTCTGCAGCATCTGTTGACAGTTTGAAAGCGAGAGTTTCGTCGTGCGGTACAATACGCTCTTGCAACGTTGCGTGGAAGACACCTGTCGGGCGTGCACACGTGCCCTGAGGAACGTGAGCAGCTGTCAAGAGAACAAGAGCCTCCAGTGTGCTGTCTGAGACACAATTTGATTTGAGATCCTTGCTGAAAGACAACGTACTGAAGAACTACAGCGCCGAACGGTTTCTTAGCACCACCGCTAAGCTAGACAGATCTATTCAACTAGCATCCATTTGTTGGTGTATCTCTCAAAATTCACCATGTTTACTTGTGGCTAAAATCAATCCTCATCCGAGGTAAGGTTCGCAACATGTTTTTAATAAAATGTTAACGTCTTTTTGCACAAACACAACGATCACACTAAGTTGAGGGGTTCGTTGTTCAGTGGATAGCTCTACTTTACAAACGGCAAAAGGAGAGATGGAATCCTTTAAATACAGTTTTATTAAAAGGACAAAAAAAGACGTCTGCACCGCAGCACGTTCGAGAACACAACTCTCGTAGCTAAAATCACTTCCTGCCTCTCTTTAACAGCCAACCAGAACTTAACATAAATACATGTCTAAGCCATTATTAAACAACAGAATATAATTTAGGTATGCTTAACATGAAATAATATGATGCTCAAACATAAAATTATAATATAACATAAGCTTACATTCTTCCCCCTCCCACCAGAGAAATGTCCACATTTCTACTTTGATCACTTAACTGTAGAATCCAGGTTACAACAAATTAACAACGTTGCACAGGGGGGGGGTTAAAAAAAAGGCATCAGGACCATACAATCATGTCAGAACAAAGTCTTTGAAACAAGACGGAAGCTTAACTTCACGGTGGCCTGGGCGTGTGAAGGAACTGGAATTTAAGCCCAGGGCTGCAGGCAGAGCTGTAGACATTTGGTCCACAACAGCAGATCTTTTGGAATGATGAGGTTGCAGTCACTGTCTCCATAGGTGCTCTCTGATGTGGAGCAGGATTGTGTGGACCATCACATGGCACAAACTCCTTGCACCACTCACGAATATCTCGAGACATGAATGCACATTACCTGAGTACGTTGCAGAACCTTCTCTGCTGACAAATGGCCTGACACTAGATTTCCATGGAGCAGCTTGAAGACATCTTCCTGTAACTCTTGGGGTATAATAACCTGGTAGACTGCTGACTTGGATTTTGGGTTATGGATTTTCCAACAGAGTAGCTCTTGGTGAAAGGTGAGCCTTCTGTATTCATGCCAGAGTGACTTCTCTGCAACGGGTCTGTTTTTCATCCTCCAATGAGGGGGTTTGTAGCCTTTGGTCTTACATCTGATGACCTCCGCTAGGATCGGGTCCTGCTGTTGCTTCTCCTCTAGCTCCAATCCACTGGTGGAAAGCTGGAAAGTCGATGAGGAGGATCCTTCGGACTGTTTTGGAACCGGCTGATGGGGTTCTGGTTCCGGCTGAAGATCGGCGGTGCACACATAGCTAGGTTTTGTGACAACATGAAAAGGCAGCGGGACAACAGAAGGGTTTTCACTGGTGGCAGGTGGACTTGTTACCTCTGTGCGCCTCGACAATGAGTCTGCATTCTGATGCCGATGTCCTCTGTGGATCACAGTTAAAGGACAAAAAAGACGTCTGCACCGCAGCACGTTCGAGAACACATCTCTCGTAAATCACTTCCTGCTTCTCTTACTTTAACAGCAAACCAGAACTTATTGACATAAATACATGTCTAAGCAATTATTAAACAACAGAATATAATTTAGGTATGCTTAACATTAAATAATATGATGCTCAAACATAAAATGATCATTAATAATATAACATAAGCTTACAAGACTATAGCTGCTTAGTTGTCGTTTGGAACACTCAATTATGACCCATGGAACACACTTGATTACACTTATGTCGACTATTTTCCCCCAAATCTGTTGTCGTAGAATATCCTATTTTTCCATACTGTAGGTCCACTACAAATAAAGACTTGCTTGTTGCGCTGACGTTTTGAGATGGATAATAAGAATTCCCACTCCGATCACTGCTCTGTGCTATAACGTGGAGCAGTTTATCGATTAACGTCAACCAAGCTAATCAATCACCCGGAGGATCCCGTCAAGATTAAAGAGTCAGGAGTGCAGCAGGAACACTCATGGATTTGGCTTCACACCTCAGAACCTTTTTAAGTCTTCACTTTGAAACATTGGCGCAGTCATGTGCCTCGTGGATTCTATTCAGCAGTGCTCCAAACAAAAGAAGGTACTCTCTCTTTTTATTGCAAAGCATCCGAGTTTGGCTACTGTCTATTCATATGAGTACTAAGGCAAACTGAAAGTGGGGTTACAAATACCGTCTTTGGAATCTCTTGACAAGGACTTGTGTCCCGTGTGCATTTTCTATGCCTTGGAATATAGTTTTACTTGAGGGAAAGCTGCCAGGGCTGACGTCCATGAGTGAATAATACAAGACAGATTGGAGATTTAGGGAGTTGTCTAGTAGGAGTGGAATACCCCGTGCGGTTAGCGCACTGTTTGATTCTCTTCACAATACAAAAGAACTCATTGAGGCCGGTTTGGATAGACACATGCGAGCCAGGATCTTTGGCCAACAGATGAACACGAGTGTGTTACCCTTTCTCAGTCCTGTCACTCCGTCATTTTGGCCTCCAGGAAGTTCTGGATCTTTTGAAAGTTCTCCTCTTGCTGACCAAGCGACTCCAGGAAGATTCCCATTGGAGACCTTTTAAGGCCAGCACACTCAATTTTATTCTCCAGTTTATTCTTCATGTTGCGGAGGCGAAAAGAAGAATGGGCCAGTATCACTGGAAACAAAATTTACATTCATAGCCTTTTATGTATTTTCCTCCAATCCCATGTACTACTGTATATTTCTTTCACCATTGATATAGCTAACGCAGTGATTCCCAACCACTGTGACATGACAGACTTTGACATTTACCAATTCCACTTAATCATAATAAAAGATTTCATTTTAATTTGGTGATGTGGAGTGAGATCCCCCCCCCTCCCCCTGTGCACAAGGACAAATTGTGCCTTGCCTCAATAAAAGTTGGAAAACACTGACCTAAAAAAAAAATGACTGTAACTTACAGGTGAGCGGTAAAGTGATTGCTATCATGAACACCATGACGCTCCCCAAAATGGATATTAACACATAGCTGGCCACCATGACAGCAATCACAAATGCTGTGGGCTTGTGCCTTTTGAAGTTCCTGATGGCGATTCTGTTATCTGCCGCCAACAACGAGCCCAGAAAGACTCCCGAGACCACTGCCATGGCGGTGAACATTCCCAGAGGGTTCAGCAAACTGCAAGATATATGGACAGGACACTGCTGCTCAGTTTTGTTGGCTGACGAGCGGATTTGAATTTGTTTGCGAGCACAGCCACGTGGTGACGGTTAGTCATTACAACAACAAACCTACAGACGATACATTGCCTGTGGGGATATTTGATCTTCTGCTAAAATGGCAAAAAAGGTTTGAAGAAGATTACAGTTCAAAGGTCACTGTGTCAAAGTTTAAACTTGATGTTCACAAGACGGCAACTGTTGACTCACTGACCGAATATCCAATGATGGACTCTGCCCCAATTCACGCAGCAACGATGCGGTGGTGGGTCAATACACGTCCTGTCTGTCACTCATAGCTCTACTACATGGTTACATGAATAGCTGACTAAATAAAGGACTTAACGAGCACTGTCACCACAGTCTCGATAAATAGCATGACAAACCATTGCTATATTGAGACAGATTTTTTGCCTCACCAGCGTGGACTTCAGCCAATGTGGCATGAGGATGTCTTTATATCCCGTACACATCTGCCCCCGAACACAATATTAGGCACACCTACAAAATCCAATTATATTCCAAACAATCTGAATTTAAAGAAAACTATGAAAAGTGATAAACTATGTACATTTGTGGTACTTTAATGTTATATGTATATATATATATAATAAAATATGTAAATAACTATGTTCCACATACAGCACATTTGACAATAAATGTATACTTGATACTTGATTTTTAATGTAGTACAGTGCGAAAAGTGGTCATCATGTCTGCCTCAGAGTCAAGAGGTCCAGGTTTGAATTCCTGTGCTTCTGTTGGGTTTTCTGGAGATGCTTTCTTTGGCTTCCGCTCACAAGCCAAAAGCATATATGTGATATTCATTGAGGACTCTTTTTAATTGTCCTTAGGTAGGCATATTGTGTGAAGATATGGTTCTTTTTAAAGTGCTCCTTAAATAATATTGAGTTGCTGCTATGTGGATGAAATAAAGGATTTATTTATAATAATGACCACAGTTTGTGTCATGGCATCTGAGAGATATAAGTCTAATGATCTTGAATGTTGTTGTTTCTTTTTATTATTTCATATTAGCAATCTTCTGCAAGTAATCCCTGAAAAGGGATTCACATTCAGAAAACTTTATTTATCCCCGTGGGGCAAAAAAATTATTGGTGTCAATCTGAGCATTATTTTTTGTCTAAATCAGATGGAATGGCGTTGAGTCAGCTCAGCTCAATTGTCAAGGAAGTGACGGCATTAAGAACATTGATGGATGTAGCTGTCATCACAAAACAAACTACCGTAAAAAAAAAAAAACGTTGGCATGGCATTTAACTTTCCTTGTTGAGAGTTACACAATTTGATCACCATAGACGCATTTGTGAGATAATCGATTGATTCCACGATCCAGCAGATGCAACGTTACTTACCCGACAATAAGGAAAACAATGACAGACACGGCCAGATAATTAGTTTGATAGTAGAGCAAGTTGCTAACAACTCTGTTATTCCATTTCGCCATATCTTTCATGTCCGGTTTGGCGAACCTGTCCCACCCAGGAAAGAAATCGTTCCACGGTCTTAGCGGCGTCAATTCGACTTTTGCCATTTTTCTCCTCAACACCACTGATCTGACAGCTGGACAACGGGACAGCGTCAAACGTTTACGGTTTTTTTCTCGCGAGATTATCGCGCTTGCCGTGACCTTTACGTAAAGACTCCTATTGGTCAGTGATCACATGATGCAACCAAACTTCCTGTTTAATTTCATTGCCGAAAAGTGATGCCAAGTACGAAGCGCAAGGGATTTCAAGTGCTCTCTTCAGGTGACAAGTTTGTTCCAATACGCACACACATGTCGACGATTTATGTTTCTTGAGCGTTTTGATTGCCAATCGTGTGTTAAGTGCGGGTGGCTGCCGAAAGCCGCTCGGCAGCATGTCTGCCCTTCAACGTGCTGTGACTTCTGCTACTTCCAGTAGCCCGATAAAGCAGATCGATCACACACACTTTGTCATTTTCTTCCCACAGATGTGGAGCACAATATTCAGATCTAGTGTGACGGGTAGGACGCGCTTGTATTGGAGGAGTCTTTTCACCATGCAACTAAAGAGCAGCGAGTTTCAGGTTTTGTTCACCGATGGACTGAACGAACTGGCAGGTAAGACGCATTGAGGACATGGACCTTTGGCTCGTTTGTCATTTTCGAAGTGGTTGCATGCTAAAATAAATTATTTGCCCTGGGGGTGGGGGGGGGCATGAAATGGGCTTTCAAACGGCTAAAAGTAAAAACGGAGGCTCGGATTAATTCTTGAATTTCGTAAATGAAGGGCAATTACAGTCCTTTCTTTTTTTCAGTGAAACAAAATAAAACCTGTGACCCAAGACGTGATTTTCGTCACATAAGATCATAAAACTTGTTCAACTCTAGCAATATTCCCATGAAACCTTCAGATCATGCGCCCTCGTCTGCCTATTCCAATCGTTATTTCCATGCTCCATCATGAATTGGAGATTAACCTTTATTCTCAATTCCGCCATTCACCTTCAAAACGTAGAATTAGCACGGTATAGTCACCGTGCCTTGAGTTATTTTATTAGACTATATTATAGTCTAATAAAATAACTCAAGGTACATAATCAGAACTGTATTCTTATGTTTATCTTATGCTTGCTCTTGACTCTTACAAGCAATATAACAAAGAAATGCAGTCAAATTTCGGTTTTCGCACGTCTCTGTTCCCGACCAAATTGGTTTTCGACCAAAAATTTTGAGTTTTTTTATGCCTCGGATAACTACCGAAAATCGGTTCTCGACCGAACTGAGCGCACTTGAATGCGCCACTTGACTCCTCTCACCTTCCTTACACGAGGAAGTGATGCTTCCTCGTGTAGACGAGGAAGTGACTCTTCCTCGTGTAGCGTTCCATTGTGAGCAGATGTGTTCAATAAAGATTTTTTTTTTTTTTTAAAGAGCGTGGTTTCGGTTTTCGAACAGCCTTCTCGAACGGATTATCGTCGAAACCCGAGGAATGACTGTATATGGATGGATTTGCCTAAAAGTACATCATTCTCAATTTTCTGTGTTTGACCTTGTCAGAAACATTTAAAAAGAACCAATATGACTTGAGAATAGCCGGTGGTGCTGTAAGGGACCTCTTATCCGGAAAGCAGCCTGAAGATGTGGATTTTGCCACCACCGCTACACCTGACGAGATGAAGCGGATGTTCCAAGCTGCGGGCATCAGAATGATCAACAATAAAGGAGAGAAGCATGGCACAATTACCGCAAGAGTAAGCCTTAGCATATATTCAAGGATGAAATTATTCGTAGCCTGACAAAACTGGAGGTGGGAGGAGAATTAGTTGGTCCATGCACGTCCTTCTGAAATCTCTCCTTTCATGCTTTCATGTTTGTCGTCTGCAACACAGAGAGCAGTGTAAATTTAATTTGCCTTGAAGGAATGAAGTCTCCTGGCTTGAAATCTTGGACATTCCTCATTGCGAAGGGGACTGGTAACTCCTTTATAGAGTTTCAATCAACAATACATTTTGATTTACTGGAACAGTAAAAGGAACAAGAATCATTTTGGGTCAGGAATACTCATTCACCAAATTCAAATGTCGTTCATGTTTGTGTTTTCTTTCACCATTTTTAATTGCTTATTTAGGACACTTTGTATGCCTTCACCGGACTTCGTTTTCTCACGACAACATGTTCGTTTGTGGCTCTTGTCTAGCTTCACAATGAGAATTTTGAAGTGACTACCCTGCGGGTGGATGTGCAGACAGACGGCCGCCACGCTGAAGTGGAGTTCACCACTGACTGGCAGAAAGATGCAGAGAGAAGAGACCTTACAATCAACTCCATGTTTTTAGGTTGTTGGTCTGTCTCTTCATACTTTTGAATGTCAGTTCCACGTTACTGTCTTGGTTTTGTTGACTTGTGTTCCCTTTGTAGGTCTAGATGGCACATTATACGACTATTTCAAAGGATACGAGGACCTCCAGAACCGAACGGTCCAGTTTGTTGGCAGTGCAGAACAAAGAATCCAAGAGGACTACTTAAGAATACTGCGTTATTTCAGGTGGGCTGGTTCCCTGTGAATCAGGTGATTGAAACAAAGGAGAGGAGATGGGTTGCGCATACTAGTGATATGTAATACAATGGGGGGGCTGTGAGGTTATTTTGACATAACCTTAGTTATTTTGAAAGGTGGTTTTCTGTGTTGTCAACAGATTCTATGGCAAGGTGGCTCTGAAGCCCGATGAGCACGAGCCTCAGACGTTGGAGGCTATTCGAGCCAACAGCAGTGGGCTGGCAGCCATTTCAGGGGAACGCATTTGGGTGGAGCTGAAAAAGATTGTCATTGGCCACCATGCTGCTCAACTGCTGGAGATGATGTACAGCTTGGGGTTGGCCTATTACATTGGTGAGTCGTACTGTTGATCTGTTCCTTGGGTGATTCTGTCATCTCTGGTTCTTGGTCACTAAGCTTAAGGCCCGTTCACACTGCACTTATTTTTGGGGGGGATGTCTGTCAGAGGGCAGCGTCCAAGGATGAGAGCGCCTCGGTTGGGCAGCGTCCAAGGATGAGAGCGCCTTGGTGCAACCGTGCCCATATTTGGTAATGTCTGTAACAGGGAGGCTCTTTGCTCTCTTGCTCTTAGCATTTTGAAATGCATGCTTGCCTTTATATGAAATCCGTCCTCCGCCATTTCTTGAAGAACTCTTTTCTGTAGATTATCTGTTATTTCTATAACACGCTAGCGTGTGGCTAGAGCACTGACAGTAGTCTTTGGCATCAAGGAAGTTTGCCGAAGTGATCCATCCAGACTTGCAGATAGCATCTTTATTTGTCGATGTCTAGCTTCTTAGTGGGCATCACAGAGAGTCTTTGCCATTTGCACACTGTCTGGCATTTTTTCGAAATCACCTCCAGATGCAATCAAATTTGTTTAGGGCAACATATCGATGCATTTTCAATGAAAAGGTCAGATGGCATCGCAGTTTATGCCCTTGCTCTTTTTTGAGCTCCACGTCGGTGCTCGTTCCCAAACCCCATCATGCATGGCGGAGGTTCACTGTACGATAATCAAGGTCAAGGTCATCTTTATTTGGCAAATATGCTTCATGTATGACATGCAGCAAAGATGAAATTTTTTCCTGTCAATCCTCAGTGCAAACATGCTGTGCATTAAACACACACAGCTAAGACAAGATAGCAGCTAATGTAATGTAAGGCGGAGAAAAAAAATAGCGTGTTTCCGGTAACGCGGCCGACCGAGAATTTCTACGTCAAAAATGCCGACCGTAAAGTATTTTTTTTTTCAAACAACCCTCGACATTTTTGTGTAGAGGGTTTACATCGGTGCAAACTCTCGCGATATTCACGTTGAGCGCGTGCGTCCTTTGCCCTGTCTGTCAACAACATTGAATCATGGCGGCGGCCGCGATCTCCGACGACAGTTTAAACCGCGTTTTCTCTGTTACAGTCGCATGCTCGCACCGTAATGTTAAGAAAATAGCATCCATTGGTGTATCGAAAACATTTTGCGAACTATTTGATGAACACCCACGGGCCGAGTGAAAACCGAGGACGGCGGCGACGTCGAAGGCGGCCGCGGGGAGAGGCGGGGCGGGCGTGACGGGGACGGGCGGGGGGGGTCCGGTGCCGGTCACGGGGGATTCAATGTCTCCTTGTTTTATGTTTTATGGTTATTTTGTTTACATTTTTGATGAAAAAAATAATAAAAAGATTTTAAAAAACAAAAAAAACAAACAAACAAACTTGGTCCTACCTACCGACCCTATGCTTAAATTTCATGTCACCTGAAACACACTATCTTTTTTGTTTGGCCTAATGTGAACAGTATAAACGGTATAGACAATATAAACAACATAAACAGTGGCACTTGTGGGTAAAGTGAGGTAGTGCATTGTGCAATACGCAGATGTCGGATGATGAGGGGAGGGTCATAGTCTGTGGCAGGGGTTGGGCAGAGGCAGATGGCGGGGAGTGCGGGCAGAGCAGGGAGGGAGTTGAGTCTCCTGACAGCCTGGTGGAAGAAAATGTTTTTTGAGCCTGCTGGTTCCGACACAGAGACTCCGCAATCTCCTTACCGATGGCAGCAGGCCGAAGAGGCTGTGAGATGGGTGGGTGGGGTCACCTGCGATCCGGATGGCTTGGTTGGTCAGACGGGAGTAGTAAATGTCCACGAGTCGGGGGAGAGAGACACCAATTATCTTCTCAGCTGCTCTCACGGTGCGCTGCAAAGTCTTAAGCACCATACCACACAGTGATGCAGCTGGACAGGATGCTCTCAATGGTGCCTGTATAAAATGTCTGCATGATGGGGGGTGGGGCTCTTTCTCTCCTCAGTTTGCGGAGGAAGTACATGCACTGGTTGGCTTTTTTGGCCAGTGATGAGGTATTGTGGCTCCAGGACAGGTCTTCAGAGATGTGCACTCCCAGGAACTTGGTGTTGCTCACTCTCTCCACTGTGGCACCGTTAATGGTCAGTGGAGCATGCTGGGACTGCGTCTAAAGTCCACAACAATCTCCTTTGTCTTCTCCACATTCAGGTGGAGATTGTTGTCTTTAAACCACAAGGCCAGCCTGCTCACCTCACTCCTGTAGATTGTCTCATCGTCGTTGTTGAGACCCACTACAGTCGTGTCATCCGCAAACTTAACGAAGAGATTGGAGCTGGATGTGCAGTCGTGGGTCAGCAGTGTGAAGAGGAGGGGGCTCAGCACACATCCTTGTGGGGCACCTGTGTTCATCATGATGGTGCTGCTGGAGGTGTTGCTGCCGACCCGAACTGCCTGTGGTCTCTCCGTCAGGAAGTCCAACAGCCAGTTGCACAGGGAGGTGTTGAGCCCCAGGTGGTCCAGTTTGTGGATGAGCTGCTGCGGGATGATGGTGTTGAATGCTGAGCTGAAGTTGATGAACAGCATTCTGACGTGTGAGTTCTTGGTCTCCAGGTGGGTGAGGGCTGAGTGGAGGGCGGTGGAGATGGCGTCTGCAGTCGATCTGTTCTGCCGATATGCAAACTGGTAGGGGTCCAGGGTGGGGGGGGGAGCAGACTTTATGTGCTGCATGACTAACCGCTCGAAGCACTTCATGAGGATGGGAGTGAGTGCGACCGGGCGGTAGTCATTGTAGCTGGAGAGGGACGACTTCTTCGGGACCGGGAGGATGGTGGTGGCTTTGAGACAACAGCCTGGCTCAGTGAGGTGTTAAAGATGTCTGTGAAAACATCTGTGAGCTCCTCAGCACAGTCTCTCAGGACGCGACCAGGAATGTTGTCAGGACCTGCCGCTTTCCGTACGTTTGTTCTCCTGAGGGAATGCCTCACACTATCCTGGGAAAGCGTCAGCACCTGGTCGCCAGGAGGGGGTGGGGTCTTCTGTGCTGGGGTGTTGTTGTCTATCTCAAAACGGGCGAAGAAGTCGTTCAGGTTGTTCAGCAGAGAGATGGAGCTGTCGCAGGTGTGCGGAGAGGGCTTGTAGTCCGTGATGGTCTGGATCCCTCGCCACAGGTTCCTGGTGTCTCTGCTGTCCTTGAACTGGTCTGCAATCCTCCTTGAATATTGTCTCTTGGCCAGTCTGATGCCTCGTGACAGGTTGGCCCTGGCAGTCCTTAGGCCCACCACGTCTCCAGCTCTGAAGGCAGTCTTCCTGGCCCTCAGGAGCCTGTGGACCTCACCTGTCAGCCAGGGCTCCTGATTGGCCCAGATGGTGATGGTTCTGGTGACCGTGACATCATCCATGCACTTCCTTATGTAGAACGTGACGGTCTCCACATACTCATTGAGGTTAGTGGTTGCATGTTTAAACACACTCCAGTCTGTGGTGGAGAAACAGTCTTGGAGTGCCTCTGTGGACCCCTGTGGTCCCACTCGTACCTGCTTCCACACTGGTTTGATGACTTTCACCAGTGGCCTGTATGCTGGCATTAGAATAAGAATAAGAATAAGAATAAGAAAACCTTTATTTGTCCCGCACTGGGGAAATTTGCAGTCTTCAGCAGCAGAATTGGAGGGCATCACAGTGGTGTGAGGCACCAAGGTGGGGGAGGTCGAGGGCTTTGTAGGATCCTCTGATTGTTGTCTAGACGTTGTCCAGAGTATTTGTGCCTCTTGTGGGAAAGTTGATGTGGCCATGGAGTTGTGGAAGCGCGCTCTTGGGGTTTGCATGATTGAAATCTCCAGCCATGATGAGAAAGGCATCGGAGTGGGCTGTCTGCTGCTCACTGATGTGCCGATGGAGTTCAGACAGAGCCATACTGCTGCTGTTGGTTGTGCCAGGGGGAATGTATACTGTATTGCTACCAGCAATATGGCACTAAATTCCCTCGGCAGGTAGAATGGCCGGCATTTGATAATCATAAACTCCACCGTTGGTGAGCAACGCTTGCAAACCACAACAGCGCCACGGCTCCAGGCACCGCTGATGTAAACACAGAGTCCCCCGCGCAAGTCTCCCCCCCCGC
This sequence comes from Hippocampus abdominalis, assembly GCA_018466805.1. NCBI lineage: Eukaryota > Metazoa > Chordata > Actinopteri > Syngnathiformes > Syngnathidae > Hippocampus > Hippocampus abdominalis. The sequence goes on from CM031707.1 coordinate 19,858,038, forward strand.
CCCCCTCGACGAGCTCTCTGTCTGCTCGGTAGCAGGTAAGCCGAATAGCCTGGTCCGGGACACTGTCGTTGAGGCATGTCTCCACGAAAATAAAGACACAGCAGTCATTCACGGTTATGCAAGTTGTTCGAAGTAAGCGGATATAGTCCAATTTGTTGTCCAGTGAGCGTACGTTGGCCAGCGTGATGGTCGGGATAGCCGGTCGGGATATCCGGGCTAGCTGCTAGCCTAGCCCGGATAGCTCGTGCTTCCCCCTCTCTGCTTCCTTCGATTCCGCCCGTGGCGCTTCCACTGCGGACTGGTTGCAGGAGTGGGGGTCGGTGATCGAGCAGGCCTCCGCAGCAGACCGCAGTCACGCAGCAGACCGCAGTCAAGCAGTTTTTCCGCCTTCGTTGAATTACTGTCCATTTTTGTAGTTCTGCCGATGGCGAGCAGAAACTCACGAGGTTATGCGCGCTTTGGTGCGTAACACAGTGATGAGAAGAGAGATGGATGGGCGAGTTCTTCAAGTCAAACAAAAGCACGGCGGTCTGTTCCCTGTGCGTCCTCAGGTTTACCTTCTGAGGGCAACGTGGATGAGATGAGGCGGGTGTGGCAGAATGCCAAAGGTCACTCTCCCAAAGCGATGACCATCCTCGCGGCTCTCTGCCGTTGCTCAGAGGAGGTCGAGAGGATGGACCTGCGACTGAAGGTGTCCAAGGAAGAGAAGACCCTTGCTCTCTTTCTGATCAAATACAGACAAGATCTCTGCAAGAACAGCGATCAGCAAGACGGGCTCAAAACCTTCACAGACTTCATCATAGATGTAAGTTTTCTCATCTTTATCTGTTGTGGCACAAGGAAACGAAAAGACTTGGCGACATGCTCCTGGCTCAATGGCAAATTGCTGTGCGCTTGTGTCATAGTAGTGTTGCTCAATTTTGCCACTATTCAGCCATACACGTCTTACTTTGACTCCTTCAAAAAAGCATCCTTCATGCAGCTGAAATTTCATTCTGTCTCATATCCCGCATTTCACTGACGAAATCCTGCCACTGTCTTGACAGAGTCGCGAACTGGATACTCGCATGAAAGTGAGCGAGCTGCTCAAGTATCAGGGTGAGCACAAGCTGCTGTCTGAACTCGGCCTGTGGACTGTCCCTCGCTTCCCCATCAGCGGACATGACCTCCGGAAAATGGGCGTCACCACGGGCAAGGAGATCGGGGCTACTTTACAGAAGCTGCGCGACATTTGGAAGAAAAGTCATTATCAGATGGACAAAGAAGAGCTTCTAAGTTACGTGCAGTCCTGAGGTGCTGATGCACGTCTCCGAGTTGAGCGTGCGTGTCCGTGACCAGTTTGGACTCTGGCAAATCAAGTCCCCGTGTTGGAACTGCTAGCAGTGCTTATGTATTGAGTGGACTCACGCATATAGTCAACATGACCAGAGACAAGCACCCCCACTGATGAATTCACTTTCATTCTAAATAACACCACGGAGCAACTTTTTACAGCTGCATAAAATGGAGGAGAATGCGGCCATCGACATTACAGTGCGGGGAGTATGTTAGTGCTGTGGCATTTAATTTACATATTTCTCTCCCCCTTCCTCCAATTTGTGGAATAAGTGGTAAGCACGGGTTATTTTCAATGTTCGAGCATCATTGTCAAGATTTTTTTTCAGGCCGGGCACATTTTCCAGTGTAGGCTTTACATTCAACACAAGCCAGTATTTAATTGTGCTGGATGTAGTCTGGGATTTATAAAGAGTATGTTCTATCTATCAAGTGATGGAAATATTTTTGTTTCACCGCTGCATTTTATGTCTTTATTTAACCGTGTCACATTGTAAGATTTCTCCAAAATGAAAATTGTGGCAGCCCATCAAGACATGTGCTGTCACTGCCATGTTGAATCCGGGTGAGTTTGAAGAGTATTTTTTGATAAGTCGTTTTTAAACCACATCACCTTTATTTCCACAGAACAGATTCCATTGTATTACACTTCATTGTCAAATGGATTCATTGACGTTTGCAAAACAATCTTGCCAACTGATTCCATGATGAGTGTCTACGCCAGCAAAGCAAACATGAACAAATAAACGATTGGCTGACGGCATCAGAGGGGGTCTTTCAGTTTTCAAATTCGGAATCCCACTTGTGTTGGTGCGCAGGATTTGTGCCGGTGGCTTTGAAGCACCATCATCCGAGTCCAAAGACGTCAGCGGTCGAGCGGGCTTGCTCCTCCTCCCCCCACCCCCCTTCCGCCGAGGCGATACAGTATAGAAAACACGCGGGCGGATGGGCGCGTTATCATGAGCTCTCCTCGCGACAATGTGTGGCGACGCCACTCAAGTGAAGCGCGACTCAGCAGTCGATCGTCCACTGTTCTCCGCTGTGCGTGCATCAGCGCGGACGTGTACGCACGCACGCACATCAAAGAGCTTTGATCTCTTTCAACAGCTAAGATAGACTAGCCACGACAACAGCTTAGAAATGAGTTGAGACGACACGACGCTCTAGGTCGGAGGGACAGGGCTCTCTCTCCAGTCATCTGTATGTTTCTCTTCTTTTCTTCTCGATCCAAATACAGTATATATATTTTTCTACAAACAATAGCTGTCCTGTCCACGTCTTTTTTTCATCCCACCGGGGTTTAGCCAGTGTGGTTATAAAGAGACCAAAATCTCTTTAGTGGCGAGCCAGCCCTTTTTTCCGAACCACAAACACTCTCCTTCGAATTTTTTTTCCCTCACGTGGCTACCCCATTGGATTTTTTTCACCCAATTCAGTCCTCGCCAGCTACGTCATGACAGAGCAAGTTGCCGTAGAGCGCTCCGCTCCCCCTTCCGGAGTGACTCGTCTGGCATCTGCTGGTATCACCGCACGTGGGGCGACTCGGTGATGAAATGTTACGAACCATGCTTACAGGCGGGAAACGGACCCTGATGCTGCTGGCCAGTCTTAATAGCTGCGTAAATCCTTGCATCTACCTGATGTTCAGTGTCAAGTGTCCCAGGAGGTTGGTGGGCCCGTTGTCCAGAGGCCCGTATCATCGGCGGGAATCCACGCAGGAAGAAGCCACCGTGGTCAGCTCTCTTTTCGTCCAGCTCAAGAACCGGACACATTCCAAACAGTTGCCCGCCACAAAACAATGCTATCATACCACTTGGCAGGTCTTCATGATTTGCAACACCCCTCCACCATAACCCCTAGCACCCCTCCATCATAGCCCCTAGCACACGTCACTCCCTAACGCGGCCAAATACAAGCAGAAGAGAAAGCGAGCAAAAAGTGGTGGCAAAGAGAGTCCGCGTGCCCAGTTAGTTTCCTATCTGGAGAACGAGGTGGCGGGCGAGGAGCCGGTGGCATTTTGGAGACCTGGCGGGATGGCCAATGTGAAGTGGCCAGCGTTACGCTTAATAACGCTTGAATGAAGTGTTTTTATTCAAAGAGTAGAACAGTCAGGGTATGTGTTATTTATACTGAGAAAAAAAATTCAAGCATATGATATACGTTTATGAATTAATGTTTTAGTGCAGTAGTTTCTTAATATGAAGTAAATCAACACTCAACAGGCATGACATGGCACGGAAGGCAAGTTGAGAAATGACTTTGCATAGAAGTCAATCACTGACTGCAGAAAAAGCGGTAATCTCTAAACATTCTCTGAGTACTACTATTATAACCACTACCACTAATGCTACTACTGTGGCATGTAACTACAGAAAAGATCATCACATGAATGCAACAAAACAATTATTTTTTTTCACAATATATGCATTTTGGTCAAACTACAGTATAATCTTTTTATCCTGCTAGCTGCTACAATCAGATCAGCCATGTAATAAAATTGAATTAAGCACTTCTGAAGGAAAGTAATCAAGATTTTCATTTAGGGATAATCAAATAAAATACTAAATCTAATAAAAGCAACACGACCCTCTGCATCTGCAAAATATGGACTGTTAGAATTTAAGCGCTGGCGCGACAGGGTAGTTAACCCTCACTAAACTAAGGATGGTGGAAGGGAAGATAAATTACTTCACGTTCAATGCATGCAAAAGGAATGGACAGTACGCGGTACCTGAAAATAATGCACTTCGACGTAGACCGCGGTCTATCGAACCCGCAGTCTATCGGCCCCGCGGCCTACCGGGCTGTAGTGTAGGCCGGGGCTGTAGCCGTCTAGCCGACTCACGTTTTTAAATGGTCATATAACAATTTTAATCCAACATTTGGGGGGCGACGTACGAGTCATTAGCTCCCATTATACATTCAATGTAGAATTGATAAATAACAATAAATTCATTCAATAGGGTCTACTTACCCTTCTTGATGTTTCCGTTGGTAGTGCTTTGTGAAGCCCGAAGTAGTGCCCCTTGTCTCCACGATTATCCTTGTCATTTTGCACGTTTTGCATCTCGCACATTGCTTCGCCTTCCCTTTTTCAAAAAATTCTTCATGCTCAACGAAGCCAAACTTTATTCGCAAATGCGATCCTGCTGACATGCTGAATCATAGAGCTGTTAATACGTCCAGGCGCAGATCCTATTGTGTTAGGCCAGATTCGCCACTCATGCACGCTCGCGGGAAAAAACGTACATTAAAAAAATCGCTGGTGTATTTGATTGAAAGAAAGCGTAATACTAAGAGAAGTCAAGCGAAAAGCCTGCAAAAAAAAAATACGTAGATAAGCATGTTATACACGGCGATCGAACACATTTATTATCATAATTATGATCACGCAAGTAAAGCAACAGCTGCGATAAAAGTAATATATTGGGCGAAATAGCCGTATTTATATACACGGCGATCGAAGAAATTATATTTTCGTTAAGTAAAGCAAGAGTTGCGATAAAAGTAATTTCTTGGGCGATAAAATAGCCAAACATGATGTATCCCTTGTAGGCGAAAATTTTTTTTATTTTATATGTGTTCAGTTATTTCCGTTTTCACGGCCCTCTGAATAGGGTTTGTCAGTCGGCATGGAAGGATTACTCGCTCTGTCTGTTTTTGATCATTTATTGAAGCAGATGGTAATTGCACCCAGTCAGCAAAATTGGTGTGGCCCAGCTCTGGGGCAGACACGGCATGACACTCGGCCCACATACCTCAATGAATGACGGTCCTGCAGTGGCCCACGTCTGGCATCCATGATGTGGGCCGCATTAGGCCCAGATCTGAGCCGCATTGTATAACCATATCTGGCCCTACTCCGGCCCTACGCTGGGCCAGAACAGGTTCCTCATATCAGCCTTATTCCAACCTTAACTAAGCCACATCTTTCATGAGCCATATTTGACCCACATTTAAAAAAAAAAAGTCTCAAAAACGACTGTTATAAAAATATGTTTATTGTCATAATTTGTGAACCTCACATATAACTCCACATACGCTGGAAAAATGCACTTTTCTTTATCTAACAGTGAACACAAAGTCCAAATTGGGAGGCAGCTTACTCTTGAACGGCATTTTTCTATCCATCAAATTGTTGCGCTCTCCATGCCCTCTTTTTCTTCTCATGCTCTCCTTCCTGTCACCATCCCGATCAGGAGCCAGACGTAGCCATCTTTTGATTGTGACATCAATTTCCTGGTCTGAGGCCCAAGATGTTAGGCCGTTGGGTCTCACAGCGGCTGTAAGAACTTTAAGAAAACAAGGATGGACAGTGTGTTAGGAAAACAAACATTTGTACATGTCATGACCAATGAATGGTTTAAAAATAACCCTTGAAATTTCGCAAACTAGGTGTGACACTGCGGGGCGGAATATTTGCCACCAAAAACTAAACGTGAATAACTTTTAAATAGTTTATACTGAATTTGAATTACATGAATTGAAGTGGCTCGGATAATGGATGGATTTGTATATTTGACTCTGAATAACTGAATCTGAATTGTACAATCTGAATTTGAAAGGATTTCTTTGAAACTGTATTTGATCCTCACTGAAAATTAAATTCTGTTTATTTTCATATTCAGTCTTACAAATACAAAACGTTTCATTTCAACGTTAGATTTAGTTTTTGAATTGAGTTAATAAGTTTTAAATTAACTATATGGTCAAGTATGAAGTATCCGATTTGTATCGCAGAAAACTGAATCAAAATTAATTTCATTGTATTTCCGTGCAGAAAGGGTTCTTTTTTGGTAGCACCTCTGACTGTTCAATCGCCAACATTTTCTAAACTCACATGCGCACGGAAACTGTGACGGAGCAGGTTCACGCCCAGCTTGCATATGACGTTGCTGAGCTGTTTATTTTCAAAATTTGCGCGCTTCAGTCTCGATTTAGATACAGCAGGTGGCAATTTTAGAAAAAAATACATGTAAATAACCGTTAAATTGTAGCACAATATATTTTTTATATTTCCCTATGCCACCATAAAGAAGTCATATCTGTGCTTGGAGCACATAAGTCCCCCCCCCCCGCCCCCCATATCGGGCTAATGCTAATCGTCATTATTAGCACAGAATGGTTTTCGTATTGTAACTGTCAGTGTACTGTCACAAAGGACAAATGTTAACCTAAGCATGAAATAAATTTACTCACCACGTCTTTTCTGTATGTCTCACCGGAGCGTGCATGGGCAACTATGGGCAAAGAGCGTCGTCAACTGCGAGCGCTGTTCTTCTTGCTTCTTCTTCGTGGTCTTCTTCCTTTACTTAATTTGGCGGGTGGCAGCTAACGTTTGTGGTGCATCCCCACCTACTGTATCGGAGTGTAGCAATACTTGACTGTTGTACATTAAAGTACGTACGAGGGGAAAAAAACAATTCAACTCATTAAGGATCGTCAGTGGTGCGAACTTCCCTCCAATCATTGGCTGGAACTCCTCTTTTACTGTTGGGTCCTTCAATTTCTCTAGGTTGAACCGCAGCCTTGTGAATTTGGGCTTGTTGATCTTTTTCAAGCGCACTTTGAATGTCATCATTACCAGATCGTGGTCGCTTCCAATATCAGCACCTGGGAAAGTACAAGTGCGAGCGATGTTCACTCCAGTTCGAAAGCGTTTGGAGACCAGGATGTAGTCAATCTGGTTATGATATTGGCCACCCGGGCTGTGCCAGGTCCACCTTCTAGAAAGCTTGTGCTTACCAAGTGTGTTTGTTATGACCAGTTGGTTGGCAGCCGCAAACTCTAGGAGTCGGAGACCTCTGTCATTTGTCAGCTGGTGTACAGCAGCTGGCGCGGTCCTTGTTGACCCGGGCGATGACCGAGCCGGTATGGGGTCTTTGGTGGCCTTCTTCATCATGGCGAGTCTTGGGCATTCTGACCTGGCGAAGCCCATCCCTCTCCAGGTTGTAAGCCACGGCCAAGGTCACCCGTAATTGAGTGGTCGCCCTGGCCCCGGACACGGACCCCGTTGAGTTTGCTGGAAACGACACCATCCCCTCACGTGGTTTAGCCCGCCAGCTGAGACGGTGTACCGGGGTGTGTATAATAACTGTAACAAATAAAGCTGACTACTGCACGGATTTCGCCTATCATGGGTGTGGCATATAACCACAGCCACAGGGTCATGTTACGACGGCGTGACGTCACGGCCGTAAAGTGGGCGGTTGCCGAAGTATTGCAATAAAAAGGTGGCTACTGAGAATAAACGACAGTGAGCACAAAGTTCGACTCCACGCGTTTTATTAAACACAACATTGGCGACAAGGATGGAGCTTCCACTCTCGCCTCTTCCTCCGTTCCTCGCCCTGCCTGGCGAGCCGCCAGTCCCGTGGTCCCGCTGGTTGGAGTCCTTCGAGACCTTTATTGAAGCCTTCGGGCTAGCCGACGCTAGCGACGCGCGAAGGCGGGCAATGCTTGTCCATAGCCTGGGCTGTGAGGGCCAACGCATCTTTCGCACCCTCGGACCGGCCACGAAATTTTCGGACTGTGTGGCATTGCTCTCCGGACACTTCGCTGCTCCACAGAGCGTCATGGCACGGCGGATTATCTTCCGGCAGCGTCGACAGCGGCCCGGTGAGTCGGTCCACCATTACGTCGCCGACCTCCGGGGACTAGCCAGCCTCTGCAGGTTCGGAGATCTGGAGGGCGAGATGATTAGGGACCAGCTAGCCGAACACACGACGGACCTTAAACTGCGGGAGAAGCTGTTTTTATCGCCGGACGACACGTCGCTGTCTAGGGCGGTGGAAATGGCTTTCCAGCTCGAGTCTGCGGCCCTGTTAGCATCCCGGCTAGCCGCCTCGGACCCAGCTCCAGCCCTTCCCCACCTCGCTCCACATCTGCCTCTTTCATCTCGTACTGTTGCTCTCACGGCCCCACTCCCCGACACCACTGCTCCTCTCGACGAGCCGGAGGTAAACGTCGCGGGACGTCGAGGCGCCACGATGAGGCAACATTGTGGGAACTGCGGCTCCTCATCACACCGCACACGTGCGCCCGCGTGCCCGGCGCTAGGACAAAGATGCCAACGTTGCGGTAGGCTGAACCACTTTGCTAAAGTCTGCCGCTCTGTTTCTAATCCTGTGGACCCCGGGCCCCACCTAACCAACGCATCTGGCTCCACCACCATCCACTCGGTGGGCGCCTGCAGCAAGCCGTTCAAGTGGTGCGCAGTCGAGCTGGACGGCGTGTGTCTGTCACTTCTGCTGGACACCGCAGCCTCCAAGTCACTCCTGAATGAGGCCACGGTCCGGCGACTTTTTCCACGAATGACTGTTAAACCTGGCACGGAAGACCTGTTTGGTTATGGACACACCAAGATCGACATGGTTGGCACTGTGACCTTTTCCGTGCGCTATGGCGCTAGAACTCTCCCAGCTTTCACCTTTCAGGTGTCCCGCAAGGGCGCCAACCTCCTCGGTTTCGACCTGTTCTGTGCCCTGGGCTTCTCCATTACAGACAACATGGGCGCCACCATACTAACCGTCACCACGCCCTGGCTGCACCGCTGGCCCTCGCTGTTCGCTGGACTGGGCTGCCTCACCGCCTTCAACCACCAGCCGCTCCTGAACCCGGAAGTGACTCCAGTCATTCAGCCTCTCCGCCGCCTGCCCCTCGCCCTACGTGCTGATGTTTCAGCCGAGCTGCAGAAACTTCTGGACGCTGGCATAATCGAACGAGTGGACGCATCGCCATGGATCTCCAACCTAGTGGTGGCACGGAAGAAGACGGGCGGCCTGCGCCCCTGCATCGACCTCAGACAGGTGAACAAAGCGGTGATACCAGATAAATATCCTCTGCCCACTACAGAAGAGCTCTCTGCCAAGTTTCACGGCTCCACAGTCTTCTCCAAGCTCGACCTCCGCCAGGGTTACCTGCAGGTTCTGCTGCACCCAGAGAGCCGCAACCTCACCGCTTTCGTGTCACACATGGGCGTTTTCAGGTACACCCGCATGCCTTTTGGGCTTAGCTCTGCCCCCAGCTGCTTCCAGAAGATCATGGCCACCATCTTCGCCGGCATCCCTGGCGTGGTTGTGTACCTGGATGACATAGTGGTGCACGGCGCGACAGCAGCCTCACACGACGACCGCCTCACCAGGGTTCTAGAGGTGCTCGCCCAACACAACCTCACGCTGAACGGCGAGAAATGCATTTTCTCCGCGCCGGTCATAGAGTTTGTGGGGTTTCGCCTGAATGCCGACGGCCTCAGCCCGCTCCACTCAAATGTGGAAGCCATCCTACGCCTGCCTGAGCCCTCCTGCCCCGAGCAGCTGTCCTCATTCCTGGGCATGACGGCGTTCTACCTGCGTTTTCTTCCACACTACTCCGAGACCACGGCGCCACTACGCGCACTCCTCAAACAGGATGCCCCCTGGTCCTGGACACCCATGTGCTCCGTGGCAGTCCGCCAGCTGAAGACACAGCTCACCTCCCCTCCAGTGCTCGCCCACTTCGACCTCCATAGCCCTACGCTGGTGACCTGCGACGCGTCCAACACGGCGGTAGGGGCGGTCCTGTCCCAGCTGCACGGGGGGACTGAACGTCCCGTGGCGTTTGCCTCACGATCTCTGACTCCCACGGAGCAGAGGTATTCGGTGGGGGAGAGAGAAGCGCTTGCCTGCGTCTGGGCGTGCGAGCGGTGGCACATGTACCTTTACGGGCGGCACTTCACGCTCCGGACCGACCACCAAGCACTCACAGCCCTCCTGGCCACGGCAGGATCGGGACACAAACCGCTGCGCCTGTACCGGTGGTCAGAGAGACTGCAGGCCTACAACTTCACGACAGTGTTCACACCCGGCAGAGAAAACGTTGTGGCTGATCTGCTCTCCAGGGCCACGCCCACCTCAGCGCCAGACACCGCCCCGAACGGCCTGAGAGCGCATCTGACCGAAGGTCTCCCATTCAGCACGGCCCTGCAGAACACACTACAGCACTACAGAGCGCCGCCACATGCCACGACAGGTAGCTCCCCAGCCCTTCTGATGCTCGGACGGGAACTCCAACTTCCCATGGATCGACTACGGCCGCCCAGCAGGGATCCTCCAGGCCCTCCAGCAGCAGGACCCTCTGTCGGCGACATGGTGGCAGAGGCGCAACGCCGGATGAAGCACCGCTACGACAGGGCACATCGGGTGAGAGGACACACACTCAAGGTGTTGGACTGGGTCCGTATCCGCCGGCCGCATCGGTCCCACAAGCTGCTATCCTTCTGGTCCTCACCCCAACAGATAATGGCACAATTGGGCCCAGCTACCTTCCTCCTTGCTGACGGCTCCCGTTGGCATGCCAGTCGCCTAAGGCGCGTCAACCCACCATCAGCACAAGAACTCGCCGCGGCGGCTGATCCGCGCCACACTGCCGGGGACTGGGATCTCCCTCCGGTAGCCCCAGGAATCCCACCCGAACTCGAAGTGCCGGCTGACGCCCTCGGACCGAGGCTCCGCCCTGTTCGAGCTCGTCGGCAGCCCCTGTATCTCAGGGACTACATAGTCTGATTATGTGGCAGAATAAACCACATGGCTATGCGGGTAAATGGGTAGTCTACCCTGTTTACCCAGATAGGTTGGCCATGTTCTGGCTTTGAAGTTGTGCACTATTAATATGTTTGAATGTTTTTGCACTTTTATAAAAGGGGGGGGTGAATGTGGCATATAACCACAGCCACAGGGTCATGTTACGACGGCGTGACGTCACGGCCGTAAAGTGGGCGGTTGCCGAAGTATTGCAATAAAAAGGTGGCTACTGAGAATAAACGACAGTGAGCACAAAGTCCGACTCCACGCGTTTTATTAAACACAACAATGGGTTCGCTAAAATGTAAATCAATACAAGACACAATATCAGCAGGTGTCACGGCCAATGGAACAAAAGACCACAGTGCCATTTCCATTTATGGCACTCCTGCAGGTCGCCGCCTCTTTACCCATTTATTACCGAAACCCTCAAGTAAAGTAAGTCAGGACGCTGCGATGAGACATCATGTTCTTATCATTTTGCAAAATCGCTATTTCACCAAAACAATTCACACTTTTCTGTTAGTTGTTCGTTTATTATGGAGGGGGGAAAACATCAGACACCTTAGGGATGACGTTTCAACAGAGATTGAGAACCAGATTGGGTCGATCTGAAATCTGATTGGCAGGGGTGTAGTGGGCGTGGTACGCGGGGGTACGCCGTCCACCCACTTCTCTCGACGCCACATTCAATTTTTATTTCGGTTTTAGCCCTGCACGGTCTGCGGGTTATTGAAATGTTTGTTGATCATTGTTCTAATACAAGTTATGCTTAATAACGTTGGCCTGTGATTATTTTGGAGTAGTAAAACATTAAATTTAACGTTAGTTCAACTGGTGTTGTAGCCTATGACTGATGTTCTGTATGTTGTTAAGGAATTTATTCCTTACTGTGATTTTATTTAGCCCCACTGTACTTGGCTCTGAAAGAAACAAAGAATGTAGAATGTTGTTGGAGGTTTTCCTGCTCACTGTGTTTACAATCACCTTTAGTGTCCCTCAACCCCCACCACTTTTAAGGCCCCCTCCATAGGACTTGTTTAACATCAAAAGAACAACTGTTATCTCAAGTATCTGTGTTGCAGCTATTGCGGGACTGCGCCTTACTATGAGTACGATTGTTCCCAGTCTCTTTCGTGGGCATCTGTTCGCTCACCTAAAACAACGTATGTAGTGTTAGATTGTATCTTCTTCCCCCTTGGTCGATTAACGGCTCCTAAGTGTCTCCTGTTGTCCCCCGACCCTTGGGAAAGTCCCTGGTTGCTGTTAACCCCCCTTGGGAAGACCTTTTATCTCAGGATGTATGCACAGCGGGGGTCTGCAACTTGCCATCACACTAAATGGTGGGTAGTGGTGTTCTGGTCACACCTCACCGCTCCCAACTTCCTCCAGCCACACCGGGTCAGATGACAAGTTACTTTCTTTGTTTCCGGGATTTGCATGAGAGGCGTACCTCCACGCCTCTCATTATCATATTGTCTCTATATAATCTCATGAATGTGTTTGTCCGGGGCTTCCTGACGAAATCTGAGAATCTCAGGAGCCCGAATCGATTCGTGTTGCGTTGTGATAAACTGAGAAAACGACGACGTGGTGTTGGGTCTTCTTCCACCTTATAGAGAAATAAAAGAACCTGTGTCCAAGGAGGGCAGTAAGGAATTGGACAGCTCCCCTCCTCTACAATGTATACAGTATTGAATTGAATTGAATTGAATACAACTTTATTGTCAAATGTATACTGTATATAGAACATCCCAGAATCGCGTACACCCACTTAAAAAATCCCCACTACACCACTGCTGATTGGTTGAGTAATGTGAAGAAAATAGAAAAACGGTTATTGCTCGTCGTGTTTATCAGCATTCGGGGTTATTCTTCTCTTCTAGTTTAGGCCAGCAGAGAAGGCCTTACAGGCATGACTGCACAACTCTGCTTTAAATACGAAACTTTTGACTTAACTGTGCCGACACTAAAAGCGTTGTTATATTGTCTGCAACTACTGCGACAGCTTGCTCTTGTGGTACACTGAGATCCATGCTGTCAAGATAAAAGGTGTGCTTCACAAAAGTCGCCACAAGGTGTCAGTGTTGTCTCATCGAGTTCTCAAGTATCGTTCACTGCAATTTTTCTTCTCTCAATGCCACTTGAGCAGCCGTCGCGCTTGGGCCCACTCTTCACGATCCATGTACAGTTACCACAGGTGTCAAACTCAAGGCCCGGGGGGCACATCTGGCCCGCCACATCATTTTCTGTGGCCCGCGAAAGCAAATCAAAGATATGAACATTTATGAGGCATGCTAAAATCTCAACCAAAATGTCAAATTCTCATATGTAATAAATAAGAGTGATACTGTAAGTATCCCGGATACAAGCGGCCGAAATGAGTTTTCTCCGCAGGGTGTCCGCAGGGTGTCCGCAGGCTCACCCTTAGAGATAAGGTGAGAAGCTCGGTCATCCGGGAGGGGCTAAGAGCTTCTCCTCCACATCGAGAGGAGCCAGATGAGGTGGCTCGGGCATTAGGATGCCTCCTGGACGCCTCCCTGGCATGTCCCACTGGCAGGAGACCCCGGGGACGACCCAGGAGACGCTGGAGAGACTATGTCACCCAGCTGTCCTGGGAACGCCTCGGGATCCGCCGGGAAGAGCTCGAAGAAGTGGCTGGGGAGAGGCAAGTCTGGGCTTCCCTCCTAAAGCTGCTGCCCCCGCGACCCCGCGGATAAGCGGTGGAAAATGGATGGACTGTAAGTATTTTCTTGTTACCAAACCCCTCATTACAGTAACTTCAACAATAGGTGAATAAACCGTTATTCTTGACTTCTTCACAAGGTTTCAGTCATAACAGCCCTACAAGGGAAACTGTAACTAAAATCAGGCCCGCAACAAAAATGAGTTTGACACCAGAGATGTATGCAGTATGGCCAAAGTGTTTAAAGTTGAAGGCGGGGCCGCGGGCCGCACCAAAACGGGGGGAAAAAATGGTGTGTTGAATTTACTCCATTTGCCGTAATTTCCGGACTATAGAGCGCACCTGATTATAAGCCGCACCACTAAATTTTTAAAGGAAAACAAATTTTTGTACACACATAAGCCGCACCTGTCTATAAGCTGCAGGTGCCCATATTGTAACATGAGATATTTACAAAGAAGGAGGGTACACAGGTGGACGTTAGAAAAGTCTTTATATAGGCCGCTTCATTAAATAAGCCGCAGAGTTGAAAGCGTGTGACAAAAGTCGCGGCTTATAGTCCGGAAATTACAGTAATGTTTTTCAAGTGGTTGCACAAAATAAAATCTGCCACCAGATATATATTTTTAAGCATACTATACATCTACTCCAAAAAAGAATCTAAATCCTGACCATTGCTTTGCGTGCAGCCGATTGACAAAATAAAATGGAGTAAATTCCATCCATCATCCATTTTCCGAACCGCTTCATCCTCACCAGGGTCGCGGGGGGTGCTGGAGCCTATCCCAGCAGTCTTCGGGCAGTAGGCGGGTGACACCCTGAATTGGTTGCCAGCCAATCGCAGGGCACACAGAGACGAACAACCATCACGCCCACACTCACACCTAGGGACAATTTAGAGTGCACAATCAGCCTGCCATGCATGTTTTTGGAACGTGGGAGGAAACCGGAGCACCCGGAGAAAACCCACGCAGGCCCGGGGAGAACATGCAAACTCCACACAGGGAGGCCGGAGCTGGATTTTGAACCCGGTGCCTCAGCACTGTGAAGCCGACGTGCTAACCACAGGACTACCGGGCCGCCCTGGAGTAAATTCAACACACCAATTTTTCTCACTGTGGATGATTGGAGTCCGATCATGCAAGCTCAAGAATATGGACGGATAGACCGATATGGACATTATGGCACATCCTCACAACACCTCTCTCATGTATATTTCTCCCCTGGAATTATACTTCTGCTTTATTTGTTGATAAAAGGTGATGTGCTGTGAGCAGAGCTAACTTGAGAGAGCAGCTTCTCTCTGTGATGTTGTCATCGCGATGACGGCCATGAAGAATGTTGATCGCTTTGTCTCAAATCTGGCAACCCCTCTTGTGCGGTGGGGATCATCCCCTGCTAAATAATTTTCACTCTTAATTCACATTTTCAGAGCATAGCCGAATCAATAAGAAGGCAACCATGCACTTGACAAGAGGGCACCTGCACACACACACGCACACACAGAATTTTAAATACAATTCTTGTATTGGATTTCACTCATTTGTGCAGAGTCAAAACAAGTTTTGCTTGTTCACGCCGAGTAAACAAAGGGAAACAATGTTCCAATGAAAATGTTCCATCTCGCCAACTCTGGCACGCAGCATGAATAGCAACGTAAATAATTGATTGCAGACTGCATTTGCTGTCAATTTTTTTCCCGTACTCAATAATTGAAAAGGATATTGTTTTCTTCTGGAATATGCCGAGTTTCCTGTTGACCTTCACCATTGCATATTTCTTTGGCTTCCACATGTCATGGGACATTTATTAGGATTTTGCCTGTACGTATTCACCTCCACAATGAATCTGAAATAAACCCATGGATTATGGATTATGCACTTGTCAGAGCCATCAGATCCATCGTAGGGAATCATTGTTCTGCCATATTCATGCGGTAATTATCCATGGAGCACAGACTAAGAGTCCACAGAGCAAGGTGAAAATCAATCCTGTTCCGCTTTGACAGCACAGTTGGCACAGTTGCACAAAAATGAATGAAGACACCCCATCAACCGGGTGCTCCGGTTTCCTCCCACATTCCAAAAACATGCATGGCAGGCTCATTGGGCACTCTAAATTGTCCCTAGGTATGAGTGTGAGCGTGGATGGTTGTTCGTCTCTGTGTGCCCTGCGATTGGCTGGCAACCAATTCAGGGTGTCCCCCGCCTACTGCCCGAAGACTGCTGGGATAGGCTCCAGCACCCCCCGCGACCCTAGTGAGGATGAAGCGGTTCGGAAAATGGATGGATGGATGGACACCCCATCAAATCAACTTGATTTAGGAGATGTCAGAAATGAGTTTTCAAAGTCATGTTTATTTTTTGATTTATTGGGAATGGTAAACCATGCTGTATATCATGAATTTTGTTTCATGAAAGATGCTGAAGCCTAAAGTAATTTAAATGCAAATGTCAGGAATAATATATTCTACAAGGCTGTCGGGTGAAAAGCAGTGAGGTCATCATTCTCTACTTCTGAACTCACACGAGGTCATTTCCCAGTTGGAATATAATCCGGATTTAGATTTTATTATGGGTTTTTTTCCCATAAAGTCATTGCAGAACGAGGATCAATGAGATAAACCTTGTGTAAAGTGAATCAAAGGGTTTTTTTCATTGTCACTACTTAATTTTTATCGATTTCAATTTGATTCAGTTGAGCGGTTGAGTGCCGCTGATCCATAAGACACATTTTAAGAACACAGCCGCCACTTACAAGGCGTGTCTATGAGCTATTAATATTTTAAGGAAACATTGTTACTCTCATATGCCACTTTAAAAATAAAAAACGGGTTTCTGCAAGAAAGAAGGTCTTGGACATGACAGATATCTGCGCAAAAATAGTCCTGCTCATCTATTTCAGTCACAAAAATGTCAAACGCTATTTTTCCAAATAGTTTGATGATGACATGTTGGCATCTTTTGGGCTGAGCGCTGTCATCTATTTTGGGGGGTAACGGCAGCGTGTCTTTTTGTTCTTGTTGAGTGCATGTCGCTGGTCGCATCTCCGCTGCCTTGCTTTTATGGAGAACGTTCAAAGGCGTCAGCGAGCCCTAAAAGTGAAGACATCATTTGAATTTCAAAGGCCTGACTAGAGGTCTTGCTGACAAGTGGTGCCTTCAGAATTAATCATCCGTGCAGAGAAGCCTCCCGGATGTTGATTCCTCTGGCTGGAAGGCGCTCAGAGACAGCATCCTGCTGGGTGCCATTCGGGGCAAACGCATCTGATACGGTCAAAGCTGCGTGCTCGTTCACATTTGTCCTCTTCAGTAAATACAGGCCTCCGATGTGGAATTGCAACATTTACGTGTCAGCCTCGAGAGAAATGTCCTCCAAAATAAATAAGATGCAATCCTGCTCTGTCCATACCGGAGAGCAGCCGCCATTGCGATCGCCTAATTCGGCATCGGTTCCAATGCCACTCGGTTCCACTTTTACTCCCTTTGATTGATAGGGTCCATGCCCACCATATCTCCATGGCGATGAGCTTGATGATCTGTTGTGGGCCGCACATCGGTGAAGCCACGAAAGAGATTTTATATCGATTTGGCAACATCAGTCCATGTTGGTGGGGAGACTTGCACGCCAACTGTTGGGGCAACGTGTGCTGGCGTGGCTGCGGTGGCCATGAATGCCATCATACACTCAAGTCAAATGTTATTGATCTCAAACTTTTAAAAACAAACGCGGCTGAAGCAAAGCATTGGAGAGAAATACAAATCAAACATAAAACAAAAACACAATTGAACATAAAAATGATTTCAAGAAGAATAAAACAGTAAGACCGTTCAAAATGATGCAAGCTAATAAGACATGAAAATAGGAGCTGTGTTGTAAACCCCATTCATTCATTCATTTTCCGAACCGCTTGATCCTCATTAGGCGCAGTAGGCGGGGGACACCCTGAACCGGTTGGCAGCCAATCGCAGGTGTTGTAAACCCCCAAAAATAAAAATAGGTTTAAAGTCGGGTTTACATAAAAAAAAAAAAAAGTACAGCTAAGGGGCTTGTCTAATGTGCACGATGAGGTCGTTCCATAGTTTGGGAATACCTATGCCCTCTCGGCTTCCGGGCAGGTTTCAGCACCCCAGTGAGGTAAGACAGCGAATGATGGACTGTGTCTTTTGGAGTTGATGGTGGATCATGACGTTCCCTCCTTAAAAATGTCAACTCATATAGAACTTATGTAATCTGCAAACAATATGTCTGTGATATGCGCAGCATTTGAAGCCCCACTCGCGACCACGTGCGCCGCCCCACAGAGAGCTCAATAAATATGCTTGGACTGTAAACAGTGCACGCCTGAAACGAATTGACAGCGGGGTGCGCGTGGAATCAAAAAACCTTGAAATCACGGTTGGAAAAATAAGATGAAGGAAAATTTTATTGAGTTGGTTTTTCAGTCAACATGTCGTGTGTAAACAACAATAAACAAGTGATCGTAGACATCTTCTATCAAGATAAAAAGTATTCAAGAAATGTAGAAAGCCTTACACCACTTCACCTAGTTCAGAACATTCACGTTTCTATTGCTGGTTTACGGGAGTCGCGCCGCAAACAAAGTTGAAATCAAAGGCGATGACTTGTAGAAAAAGTCCATGAAATCGTTGACACAACATTACATAGAAAGAGCTAACGTGAGCCAATAGACAGCAGATCAAGTCTAAATGTACTTGGTCAGCTTACATTTGAGCTCATCGATACATTTTGGTGCACAACAGTCAAGAGTGAAGCGAACTAACATGACGGCGTCTTTACACTCCCGCTCGAGAAACAAGTTGAAAGGTATGGATTTAGCACATTGATGGATTCTGTGACAATTACTCATGCCGTGTTCTCAAACGTGTACTACAAATCAAAAAAGGTGTCTCCTTTATTCACGAAGACAAAGAAATCTGCCTGTGTCTGTCAAAATAGACAGGAGGTCAAATATGGTCAACCCAATGGTAAGATCCAAAGAAAAGAAACCATGGAAAAAGATACGCTCGTTCCCTTCTTACATGCACATATACATTATGCGCTTCTCTAAGGCTCGTCTCCCCCGCCCTCCCCGCTGACTCTCACCACATGTAGTAGCTTCGTGTTGTATCAACCTGGCTAGGTTTGCTCTCAGAGGAACCTTCCTTCTCTTTTTCACTATCCGCCTCCCACAGGTTGATCAGAGGCGGGTAGAGCTCATTCAAGGGGATGGATGAGGTTTTCTGCATGTACTTTTTCAGCGAATGGTGATAGTTTTTCCGCTTCCAGCGCTTAGCGACATATGCACCCAGGGAGGCCAGGCCGACGATGGCAAACACGGTGCCCATAATTGCTGCCAGAGCCGCGTTGGTCGCTTGCTCGGACACTTCCACGGCGAAGGTCGCTTGTTTTGTCGTGACGTTCACGCACGACCTCTGCGTTTGTTGGTCGACGTTGGAGACGGTGAGGCAAACCTCATACTCGGTTGCGGGGAGTAAATAAGTCAGGTTGTACTCATGAACATCCACGGGAACCTTGACAGTGTAGGTAATGTGCGGGTTGTCTATTTTCATGGTGGCCGATGACCACTTGAGGTCGGAGGTCATTACATTGGCGTTTACCTTCCAGGAGACCAGAATTGAGTGGGAATCTGTCTGTTTGACGTACATTTTTATCAGCTGCGCACTGTCCAGCAGCGTGCCGTTCACCCGTATGGTTGTCATTCTTGTGTCAGCTCCTTGGGAGTTCTGCGCCACGCAGGTGTACCTGCCAGAATCTTCGACCTGAATGTTGGAAATCCTCAAGGTACCTTCACTGCCGAGTCCATATTTATCAGATTGGCTGTCGACCATGACCTTGGTCCCCGTTGGCGTCACCCAATAGATTTCTGGCCCAGGCTGGGACACGGCTCTGCAGTCCAAGTTGATGCTGGCGCCAATGTCTACGTTGAGCTGACTGGGGAAGGCGTCGGGGCTAATGGTGGGCAAGCACCGGTTTTCTGGCTTCTGCCGCAGAACGTCCTGCACGCGCATACCTCTGACCTCTGTCGGCTTGGCGCAAAACATGGACAGAGGTTCCATAAAGCGAACGGTGGTCTTGTTGGCGGCCATCCACTGGATAAGGCAGTCGCAACGGAAGGGGTTGCTGTGGATGCTGATTTCACGCAGGTTGGGAAGAGAATCCACGGTGCTCTGATAGAGGGCGCTCAGCGCGTTGTTGTTTAGCATTAAACTCTCCAAGGCTGGCACGTCACGGAAGGCCTGACTGTTGACATAAGACAACTTGTGATTGTTTGTCACCTCCAGCTTAGTGAGCTCGGGAAGATTATCCAGAGCGTAGCGGTCTATCGAAACCAACTCGTCCATGTTGTTCATACCCAGCTCCTTCAGCCTCAGCATGTTCTTGAAATCTCCCTCCTCAATCTTGTGCACTTGATTTTTGTTTAGATCTAAGAATTTGAGGTTCGGTAGTTTTTGAAGGGCTTTTTGAGGAACTCTCAGCAACTCGTTGTCATAGAAAGAGAGACTTTCGAGGTTGTCAAGGCCCACAAAGGCATTCCCGGGGACATCCGTCAAATCCATGCCTGCCAAGACCAGGCTTCTCAGGTTTCCCAGCGGCTTGAAGTTA
The DNA here is from genome assembly GCA_018466805.1 of Hippocampus abdominalis. NCBI lineage: Eukaryota > Metazoa > Chordata > Actinopteri > Syngnathiformes > Syngnathidae > Hippocampus > Hippocampus abdominalis. Next base: position 19,878,245 of record CM031707.1, read on the forward strand.
AAATCCGTAATCCCACCAACAGGATTTTCCCCAATCATAAGAATCTCCAGATTAGGCGTTGATTCAAACCACTGGCTGCTGATGGTCTTCAGCTTATTGGAGTTAAGGTGAAGCCTGAGCAAACTGTGGAGTCCAGCGAAAGCTCGGGCCGAAATAGCACTGATCTGATTGTGGTTAATGTAGAGCTCCTGCAGATTGCTGAGGTCCCGCAGACAGTCATCGGGCATTTCTGTGATCTGGTTCTCTTCCAAATGAAGCGTGGTGAGCTGTGACATATTGGTGAGGCCAATGTCCCGAATGTTACTGAAGTTGTTCTGGGATAGGTCCAGCTCCGTCAGGTTGAACAGCTGCTCCAGCTCCTCGCTGGTCCTGGCAATGTAGTTGCTTTGCAGCAAGAGAACCTGAGTATCACTCGAGAGGTTCCCGGGGATGCGTGTCAGGTGCAGGTCATTGCAGTCCACGGTGGTAGCGTATCTGTATGTCGACTGCGGGGTGAACCAGGGTCGGGTCTCGCACACACACAGCTGGGGGCAGTCAGTACTTTGGACAAGGGATATACTTGTTGAGACCGCAATCGCCACAGCAAAGATCTGGCCTGGACCAAAGCACCCCAACCTCCATCTAGCCATGCTATGGGAGGACAAGAAGAGCGGCAGGTGACTTTTGAAGACCGTGACTAACAGTCATCCACCAGACTCGGACTGGAATAGGTCTCAGAGTCAAGAGAGCGCGCCGGGAAGGGGAGCCAAGTGATGTCTTGAACAGGAGGATATATAATAACCTGCAAAAAAAGACAAATGCAAGACATGAAATAAGATTTGTCAAAGAGTCAAGCATGTCATGAATGAAACCATTGTATCACTTGCTACCCTGGTTTCTTGTAAGGCAATAAATTATCTGCAGGATCAACAGTTTTGAGACTGCAAGTCAGCTCATTATGATGCAAGCGCAAAGCGCTGCTGTGGACTACTTGGAAACGAGCTCCAAATCCTCGGAGAGCTTTCATCTATTCGGCCGCCCCATAAGGACTTGATCATTAAACCTCTGAGCTGAGCATCACCACCGCACTTGAACATCATTAAGACAGTCATGTGAAGCATGCTGAAAAGATGCACAACTAAAATGCTAATGCAACAACTCCGGTACAGAATTGAGGGCGGTATGGAGAGCGAGAGAGAGAAAAAAAAAAGATTCCAAACGGGTTTTTTTCGATGGATGATTTGTTACATAAGTGTTCACATCTTGCATAACTTTTCCCGATCTTAAACTTGACTGAGTTGAAGAATAGGGCCATTGGTACATTTGGCTCACAGAGGGTGGTCCTAGGTCAATGAGACAGATGGCATTTGTTTTGATCAAATATTCTTAACCAACGATTGTTTAAAAATTGTGGCCAAAGGTCATTTGATTGAATTCCAGCGTGGATACACCTAGTGGCCATTACACCCATACACTGAAAGCCTTCCTGGAGTGAATTGCAAGCATGGGAAGTCTCCGTGCATCCGGAGCAACATTTGGGAGGTAAGGCTCAACGGTTTTGGAGAGCCTCCACACCCGTGTGTTCGTGCCTTTTTCAACCTTATTTTGCGCTACCCAATTCAATTTTATTCAGAGAACACTTTCAAAACAACCATCGCGGCATTCAAAGTGCTGGACATCAAGCAAAAATCCGAATCGATAAACAGCAACGTCATCCTTGCCAAATGCCTTATGAGCGTGATTGGGTTCCTCTTGGAGTTTGCATGAACAGGATCTTGTGAGATCCCATTCCTCGACAAGGCGTATTTACGATAGAAGGAAACCTTTCCAGTGTACACATGCAGCCGCACAGTGGGACTGTGCTCCATTACGCCGAAGGTCATCTTAAGCAGCTCGTCCTTAAGAGGCTTTCCGGCAAGAGAGCTGACTAATTCTTCTGAATGGAACCTGCCTAGCAACAGCAGTAGGAATACGGCAGCAAAACAGAAACACTTTAATGTAATTGAAACTTACATGAGACAGACTTTTTTTGGAGGGTGGGGGTGTAATTGCAATGAAAATTAGAGACATTATTTTTTGTGAAACAATATTTCTTGTGACAAAGGAGCCATTGTTTGAATTGTTGATTTTGTGCCCCACCCCCCCAAAAAAAAAAAATCCTTGTGAAAACTGACTTTTCTTGTATTTTTTTTGTACTCCTTTTATTTCATCAAGCGATTGTACCAAATAAATTCATCTCCTTCAGATGATATTTTAAAGTAGACTACCGGTAAATAAAAATGTATCCAGAGCCAGATGATTTTATTTGGTGCAACTAGTTGACGAAATGAAATGGATTATTTAAAATCAACATACCATTTTTTTCACTTGTTAACTAGAACCAAAGAACAGCACAGGGGAAACAGCCTGAGCATCTGAGCTAGACTGGAACTACATCTGTTGTCTCTGAGACCTCGAGCACATGGAGGACAAAGGAGCTAATAACTTAGCACTTCTTAGATGAAGAATGGTTTGAGGCTTGAGCTCAAATACCCAGACCCCATCCCCGCCATACTGCTCTCTCTCTCACAGACACCATGAAGACCTAAATGCTGCTTGGGTCAGGAGGGAGAGTTGGATGGAGGGGGGTGGGGGGGGGGGGCATGTTTGCTGTCTCCTAAAACATGCTGATAGATGCAGACACCTGCTTGCAAATCACACATGACTAATGAGTGCCTATGAAAGTAAACAAATTGCACAATAAGAGAATTTGACTGGATCTCAAACCAAAGCATTCAGTGGGGAAAAAAAGTGAGGCCTCCGTAAGATGTTCAGAAAAACAACTGAGGACAAAGCGTTTTAAGTTTGCCTCGTGATAAAGTCGAAAGCGCGAGTCTTAAGGGAGGACTTGCAACATACTTGTTCAAGAGTCAAAAACGAAATCCTCATCACAGTCTCGCCTCGCGTGTACCATTAAAACCAACCGTCCCTCAAAGCAAATGGGAGCCAAGTCATCAGCGTGGCTCCATCACAATCGTGCAACAGCTGTACCAAGAAGCGGCGCCATCCACAATGGACCCCCAACCAACCCAATTATCCCCTGAGCAGCATCTTTTACAGAAAGCACCCACCTCGTTGCAGTCCAACTTCTTGAGCATAGCTGACATCTGCACAAATATTCTTCGCCATTAATATGCACATCACATTTGGAGAATGTTGCACACGCGTGCAGTTCCCGCGAGCACAGCAAGTGGCGCAAAGGCATCAAAGTTTGTTTTTGACGCATTGCCGAGTTGACCTAGTCGGTGAAATCCGCCGATACGGCTAACTGCAAACTTGCCACTTTGAATAACAGTCTGACTCTGCAAGTGACGGACTCAATAGTTGACGGTCTGAATGTTAAATTGGTGGCCATGCCCTTGAGTGCGTCCGGATCCAAAATAAAAGCTCAGCTCTGCGTCGCTGCAGGATGGAAAGCAAAATACAGATCGTTGGCAATTTAGAACTACAACCAATGCATTTTTTAGTTGACACTTTAATACATATTTTGTCAGCAACAAAAAGAGAGAGAGAATGTCGTGGGTGATGGTAAACGGTGTTTTCCATGTAGTCTCACCTTCTTGTCATTCCAATTCAATGACATTTACTGCACTGGTCCTTCCTCCAAAAAGGGCAATACGTCACCACGGAACAAGCCCCCCAAATAATGCCTGTGATTGTCTCGTTACGACAAAGGCATCACGAAAGATTTAATTCCTTTCTCTCGCTGCCGTGTGTCCCTCCCGATCAGTCCCGGCCGGGGCTGTATGGCCAACCTGCTGCTGGGCTCCACGCAAGAATTGTCGCCCCGCGAGCACTGCTCTCCGCCAGCAGATGGACGAGGGGGAGAGGGGGAAGGGATGGGATGGGATGGGGCGGGATGAGACAAATGATCAAAACACCTGGCGCTGGCCACACCAGTCAGCTGATTCCCCGGCAGCCGATTGGCGGAGCGCGACTGTCTGTCAAGCGCGGCCAAGCCAAGCAGCGCACCATCTGCTCAGGCTCGGTGGGAGGAGAACAAAGGAGGCGCCGGGCGGCTTGCGTGCGTGGGCCAGGGTGGGGTTGGCTCGGATGGGGGTTGGACAGCCGCTCACTGCTCCTATTCTCGTGTGACTCTTGTAAACAGAGCGGTGGCCAAGCCATTTTAGATTATGTGAGATGTTTTCACACACTGTTTATGGACCATAACGTTATGGCGCTACTATATGATGTATGAACAATGCTGAATACGGAAAGGCGACCTCCGTCCACAAATGTTTTTCTTATTGGTCGCAGGTGAGCTGGGGGCACTCTGTGCGCCAGTCAATTTCGGGACACACGCGGAACATAGTCGAGGACTTCAGCAAACTGCGGTTAATCAACACAGTGCAACGCAAGTACTCGTCGTTGGTCACAGCAGCAATCTTACCTCCATCCATCCATCCATTTTCCGAACCGCTTGATCCTCACTAGGATCGCGGGGGGTGCTGGAGCCTATCCCAGCTGTCTTTGGGCAGTAGGCGGGGGACACCCTGAATCAGTTGCCAGCCAATCGCAGGGCACACAGAGACGAACAACCATCCACGCCCACACTCACACCTAGGGAAAATTTAGAGCGTCCAATCAGCCTGCCATGCATGTTTTTGGAATGCGGGACAATCTTACCTCCGTAAATGCAATTTATACTGTGCAGCTCTTGCGCTGTGTATCCATAAGTAACCAGAATCTGTTTTTTTGGTTTCGTTACTGGAGTCAGGGTTCTTATTTTATTTTGTAATTTGCAGTTGAATTGTCATTTCCTGTTTAGCACGGTTCACACAAAGATGTAACTTGACATATTAAGTAGGGCAGAGTTTGTTAGGGAGTCACACCAAAAGTTAATTTTTACACTGGCAGCCCCACCGAAGAGGCAAAAAGGGCCTTTTGTGACAGAATGTGATGTCTATGAGCATTGGAGACAGCAAAATCATCAGTGTCCCATTTTCAAAGACACATCCTTTGTTCAACAAAGTTGAAATTCAAAAGAAATGTCGGGAAAATAGTTTCCTCCTCCTTGAACATTCTGTGTGAAACGTGGGGCGTCACGTCTCAGCAGCTAATGCCAGGCAACAAAACAATTCCTTTTTTTGGGTGGCTTTTGATCAACTTTGACGCCCCGAGCAACCGACAGTGTGATGTATCTGGGCCAGTGCAGAGCTCAGTCGAGAACAGAGTCTTGCAGTCACTGGCTTTCTATTTCTTGCAGTAACTGGCTTTATATTTAGGCCCTTTGTAAGTTGGAACAGCTGAATGTGCTGATAACGTTTTGCTTAAATTAACAGACACTCTGTGTTCAGGCTATCAAGTGCTGCTATGGATTGCCTCCGTTGTCTTTTTTATCGAGTAAACCCTGCAAATTGTCAAGCCTTGGCATCACAATGAGCGTGACACAGCGTATTGGGAAACTAAAATAAACATGACACAAAATCAACCTATTAGCAGATTTTTTTTACTTTTTATTTTTTCACTTTCTGACACCTTTGGAAGATATGGCTTCATTTCCAGGTGATGTGAAAAGGATTGAGCGGCCAGGTTTCAGTGGGGGCCCGGTGTAACAGGTGGACGTGTTTCCCTGGAGGTCAAACTGTGAGCACAACTGAGACTCAGCTGGACTCCTGTCAAAGAGACAACTTAAATAAAAATATACAGAGGGAGATTTTTATTTTGGCGGCACGGTGGGCATAGGGATAGCGCATACGCCGCAGAGGTGCAGGTTTCGATTCCGGCTCCAGCCTTCCTGTGTGGGGTTTTTACGGTTACTCCGTTTTTTCACCCACATTCCAAAACATGCATGGCAGGTTAACGGAAGGCTCCAAATTGTCTGTCCGTGTGGTTGTGAGGGTGGATGGTTGTTCGGATTGTTGTGGTTGTGGATGTTTGCCCGGCGATTGGCTGGCAACCAGTTGAGGGTGTGCCCCGCCTCCTGCCCAATGTCAGCTGGGATATGGTCCAGCAAACCCGCGACCCTCCTGAGGAGAAGCAGATTCAAAATTGGAATGGGTGCATAATGGGACAATTTCAAATATATTTTGTCAACAAAAAAAGAGAGAGAGCAAGTGTTCCTTTATAGGATCACCTCACTCAGCAATTTGCTTGCAGGAAGACACAACTACAGTATGGCAAAGATCACCTGCTTTTTTTTTTTTATTCAGGCCTTTTATATCCAGGATGATATGATGCACAATCGTGCCCATGCCCTCCACGGATGAGGATTATGTTTCTCTGCCTGAAAGAGGGTGCGGTATTTGTGGAATATGCATAAGAAAGCACTCAATAAGAGGGTTTCTGTGTAGTCTGTCGACTGTGTGCAAGCATAATAGAGGCGCCATCTGCCTCTGGAGATGACATCACAGGGCCCCAGAGGGTGTGCGCCATTCGCACCACTAAAGAAGTGAATTTATACCAGAACATGCGCAAGAACACATTCTTTAAATATTAACAACATCTGCCTAGTAACCAAACGCTTGGTCGCCATGGGACACTCGCCATCTATTAGTCGCAACAAGAGGTCAGCTGTTCACTTTTGTGGCTTTGGGGAAGATCTAAAAAACAGTATTTGGGTGATTTGTCAGCCTATTAGCTGCTTTTATGTAGCGCACCTTCACTTCAAGCGGAAGAGCTGTCTCACTAGATTGCTGGCATCTTCTGAGATCACAACTCAGGAGTTGAACCTTCATGATTTGCGAGAAGCTAGCCATATTTTCTCACGTGTTTACAGTTTTGGCCGTTTGTAGCATTTATTTCAATGTACTGACCGACTGCATTTCACATCACTTGCATGACATTGAGCACACATCGGCACTCGCTTGGATTATTGTACTGACAATAAAAAGGTCTGTTGAGGCTTAAACGTGTATTCAAATCATATTGTACTCTGGATGAATCCTTTTTTATGGCCAGATGTCATGCTAAAATGTCCCTAATCCATATAATCTGATCCGTGAACCGTGTCATGATAGTAATCCACTCGTAAACAAACAACACACTTTCCTTGACCTGCATGAACACAATGCCATGTCGCGTCCAAAGACAAACGTATTGCTAGTATGGATATCAAAACCAAATGGTTCTTTGGTCGGGCGTGTCGACTGAACAAAACCAAACCAAAAAAAAAAAAAGAACGACTTGGTATTTGTGTGTGCCCCCCCCAAAAAAAAAGAAGCAGAGGAGTGTCCACTGTCCACTGTACTGAACACTCTAAATCACAGGTGTCGAAGTCCGGTGCTCGAGGGCCGGTCCTGCATGTTTTCCATCCCTCCCTACTGCAACACCTGATTCTAATGATCAGGATCACTATCAGGTTCCGATAGAGCTTGTTGATGAGCTGATCATTTGGATCAGGTGTGTTGCAGCAGGGAGGGATGGAAAACATGCAGGACACAGGCCCTCGAGGACCGGACTTTGACACATGTGCTCTAAATCAGGGGTGTCCAAAGTCGGTCCTGGAGGGCCGCTGTCCTGCCTGTTTTCCAGCTCTCCCAGGAGCAACACACCTGATTCACATCATCAGGATTGTTCTAATGCTGCTCCAGAGCTGGTTGATGAGCTGATCATTTGAATCAGGTGTGTCACAGCTAGGAGAGCTGGAAAACAGGCAGGACAGCGGCCCTCCAGGACCGACTTTGGACACCCCTGCTCTAAATTGTCCCTCGATGTGAGAGTGAGCTCAATTTGTCTATTTGTGTTTGAATGCCCTGCGATTGGCTGGCAACCAGTTGAGGGTGTCCCCTGCCTACTGCCCGAAGATGGCCGGGACAGGCCCCAGCACGCCCGCAACAAAATGGAAGGATGGAATACATCTGTGCCAAATGTGTTATAACTTGTGACACGATGACTAAGCAAATCTTTGTGCCCACATCCCATTCAGCATTTTAATTTCCTCTTCACATATGAATATGAAAAGATCGAAAATAGGGAGTGTGTATTTTGAGGGGTCTTGTTGAAACCCCGCAGAGAGTAAAGGAGCCGCGAGGAGCACGGTTTACCGCCCCTCTTCGAGAAGTCCCAATGATCAACTTTACAGAGAATCATCAAAGCCGCAGATCACACAATGCAGGATATCGGTTAACCTGATTCCTTTGTGCATGTAAATGTGTTAGTGGCAGGATGCAAAGCGGAGGAATATGCTCGAGGCCTGAACTAACACATGTCAGTCAGTGATATCATGAAGACAGCCAACCTCGTCTGCCATTGCGCATTATCGATGCAGAGTCCAATCCTTTAGCCACGAAGCCGTAAATGCTCCACAGACGGGGTGATTACATCTGTTGGTCCTCAGTCAGAAGTCAAATAAAGCGCTTTGAAACACATTAGGGGGACACTTTGCGGCAAAAGAGGATTGTTTATATGTTCCTCCCCCTTCCTCAACGAGCGATTCAGGCAGATGGAGCTTAAAGGCGTCATGGGGGTCCAGCAGGAGCGTCCGCGATGGCGAGCAGCAGCCTGGCTGACGGTACAAAATCTCACAGGCAGCTTAGTGATCGGCTCATTTTTAATGGCCCGTACTTTGTAACAAAGGGGCATTAAAAGTGACCACTCCAATCGGATACAAACGCCGCACACTTTGAAATGTTGTTTAATCTGGGCAAGTCGATATTGACGTAGCTGCACCGAAGTTCACAATGAACACTCCTCGATCACTGAGTAGAGAAAGAGTTGTGGAAAAATTGGAAATTGATAAAAAATTAACAGTTATAAAATGTCTGCAATCCAGACTCGAGAGAGCATCAAGTTCTTCTTTTTTGTGTGTTTGTTTTTGTGTTATTGAAAACAGATTGCAAATGAAATAGTTACTCGCTAAGTTTTATGTTTTGCAGTGGCAAAAACAAAATAAAGAGTATACCTTGGGTTTAACCACTCATTGAATAAGCAATTGCTGTAGACATTGTTGTTGGGTTTTTTTTCTTTAAAGCATAGTTTGTTGCAGAACACCACACAAATCTTCCTGTACTCACATACAACACGTGTTGTTGCCGAGAACATGCGAACTCCATTCAGGACGCAACTCCGCTTTCTATCCAATTTATTCTAACCAAAAGGAATTGTTGAACAGATTGTTCCGGTTCTTTCGCGCAGGGCCCAATTAAAAGTTTTTCCTTTCGCCTGCAGCGCGCTCTAAGTGTGAACGTGTTGAATCACATTGCTGACACACAGGCTCAAAGCTGTTTCCACCTTTAAAGAGAAAGAATATAGATACGAGTCTCTTCAAAATTATTGAAAGTACTGCAATGCGTTTCAAGTTGTGAGATTTTAAAATGATTAGACAATTGAACGGTTTTATAAAGTTACATTAGCCGACAAGTGCATATTCTGATCTATTCTGGAGGAAGTTGAGCCCACTTGATTCCTGATTTAATCGAATCACGGAATCTCTGCAGTTTCCTGGCAGCAATCAAGCGGGAGTGAACAATTCAGGGGGATGGTGAGCATGGCTAAGGTCACTCGTCATTACAGATCTCAAACCTAATATTTCAATGGAGTCATGGCTATCGGTGTTTGGATGTGCAGTACCTGTAGAGTTAATGTATGAAGTGCTGTTGTTTGTGTAAAACCGCCTTGTCCAGCTGACAGCCCTTTTCTGGAGTTATTGTTGTTGTTTTTTTAATACTGCCACAGTGGCCGTTTGCATGATGATGTATATTTATTGTCATTTGTATATGGACAGAATGAGGTTCAAGAGGGGAGCAACAGAAAAAATATAATTAGCAAACACAGGATAACAGCTGGGCGGCCCGGTAGGCGAGTGGTTAGCATATCGACTTCACAGTGCAGACAGGTTCGATTCCAGCTCCGGTCTCCCTGTGTGGAGTTTGCATGTTCTCCCCGGGCCTGCGTGGATTTTCTCCGGGTCCTTCGGTTTCCTCCCACATTCCAAAAACGTGCATGGCAGGCTGATTGAACACTCCAACTTGTCACTGTCACGTTGCGTGGTGATGGACCCCAAAAAAGCAGGCAGGAGGGAGGAGCAGGGTGTACTTGATAGATTGTATTGATAAAACTAAATCCTAAACAAACAAAGTCCTGAAAAACAAAAAGAATCCAAAGTAGCAAACAAAACCATGACTGAAGCAAAAATATCAATACCAAAAACATGACTTAAACATAACAAACAAACATGACAGCAGCAAAGAGCAACAATGACCCGCCAATGAATGGTCGGGCAGGAGTCCTTTTATGCCACTAATTACCTAATGACCAACAGGTGTGCAGCTGCAGGGGGATCCCTACAGTGCCACCTGTTGGTCCCAAACCGAATCATGACAGTCACTAGGTGTGGGTGTGAGCGCGAATGGTTGTTCGTTTCTGTGTGCCCTGCGATTGGCTGGCAACCGGTTCAGGGTGTCCCCCGCCTACTGCCTGAAGACTGCTGGGATAGGCTCTAGCACCCCCCGCGACCCTAGTAAGGATAAGCCATGGTTCACTCCTAAACTCAGGCAACTCAGGAAAGAGAAAGAGGCCGCATTTAGAAGTGGAGATCGGGCACTGTACAAACACGCCCGAAACCAATTGACAAAGGAAATTAACATCTCTAAGAGAAGCTATGCAGAGAGGCTGAAAAAACAGTTCTCTGCTAATGACTCTGCATCTGTGTGGAATGGCCTGAAAGCAATCACAAACTATAGAATGCCATCCCCCCAAACAGTGAACGATAAGGGTCTTGCTGATGAGCTAAACATGTTTTTCTGCCGATTTGAAAAGGACACTGCCATTTCGCACATACACCCACCTCTACCAGAAACTACTCTATCTACACCCCCACCCTCATTCTCTCCCCTACATGGTGTCCCCCAGGGATCCATTTTGGGTACAGTACTGTTCTGCCTGTACATGCTCCCCCTAGGTAACATCATCAGGAAATTCAATATTTCATTCCATTTCTATGCAGATAACTCCCAGCTGTACATCCCACTGAAGTCTGGCAATTCCATGCAGCCTCTTTTAGACTGTTTGGAAGAAATAAAAATCTGGATGGCTAACAACTTCCTTCAGTTAAACAATAACAAAACTGAAGTCATTGTCTTTGGGCCTTCAAGATCAAAAAATTCCATCCCTGCCAACCTTGGTCCCCTTGCCCCCTATGTGAAATCCCATGCACGTAACCTGGGTATAATTTTGGACTCTCATCTCCACCTGGACAAGCAAATTTAATCTTTTGTAAAGACCAGTTTTTATCAATTTAGAATAATCTCCAAACTCAAATCTGTTCTATCATACAATGATCTGGAAAAAGTCATCCATGCCTTCATAACCTCCCGTCTAGACTATTGTAACTCCCTCTATCTTGGTCTCCCTCTGACACTGGTGGCACGGCTTCAGATGGTCCAAAATGCAGCAGCTAGGTTGCTCACCAACACAAAAAAGCATGAACACATCACACCTGTCCTAGCCTCCTTGCACTGGCTTCCAGTCCAGTCACGAATACGATTTAAAACACTGCTTATGGTTTTTAAAGCTCTTCATGGCCTGGCACCCACCTACATAGCTGATATCATTCACCCCCATGTAGCCCCCAGGTCCCTCAGATCCTCCAGCCAAGGCCTCCTCCATGTCCCACGGTCCCGGCTTAAACAAAAAGGTGATAGAGCCTTTTCTGTTGCTGGCCCTCAGCTATGGAACCAACTGCCACTTGATATCAGAAATGCCCCCTCAATAACACTTTTCAAAACTAAGCTCAAGACGCACCTTTTTACATTGGCCTTCCCTGTGCCCTAATTGTCTTACCCTGCTGTCTGTAATTAAGTGTTGTGTTATTATCATCTTAGCTTAAATCACTGTGCTGTATGTGTATTTATTTACTTATCTATTCTATTTTTAACCTGTTTTAGCTTATGCACTATGTACAGCACTTTGGTCAGTGCAAGCTGTGGTTAAATGTGCTTTAAAAATAAACTTTACTTACTTACTTACTACAGATCCACGAACAGGACGTGAGACGGCTCTTCAAGCAGCAGAAGATCAAGAAAGCTGCGGGGCCCGACAAAGTGTCCCCCTCCTGCCTGAAAGTCTGCGCTGACCAGCTGGCTCCGGTCTTCACACAAATCTTCAACAGATCCCTGGAGCTGTGTGAGGTCCCATCCTGCTTCAAACAGTCTACCATCATCCCAGTTCCCAAGAAATCGGCAACATCGGAACTGAACGACTATAGGCCTGTCGCTCTGACGTCTGTGGTCATGAAGTCCTTTGAACGCCTTGTGCTGAACCACCTAAAGAACGTCACCGGACCCTGCTGTACTGTACTACCGCACTACGGTTCACTACATTACGAAATGTCCTTTCATACTATTGTCATGTCTTTGTTCAGAATCAGAATCAGAATCAGAATCATCTTTATTGGCCAAGTATGTAGAACACACAAGGAATTTGACTCCGGTATAACACGCTGCATTAGTATCATCATAAACAAGGACATGACAATAGTATGAAAGGACATTTCGTAATGTAGTGAACCGTAGTGCGGTAGTACAGTGACAACTGTGAGACAAAGTGCAAAGTATTAAGCAGAGCTAAAATGATCAGTGGTAGGATACAATACTATAACAGTTGGTGCAGAAAATCATTGAACCATTTTAAAGTGACCAGTAGCAGTATTTGTTTACAAGAAGTGTGCAATTATGCAGATGTCCTTGAGCGCTTTAAAGTGTCTGGTGCGGTGGAGTATAAATCAGTGACTGTTTAGGGAGTTAATGGCTAGAGGGAAGAAGCTGTGTAAGTGTCTACTGGATTTGGTGCGCATGGATCGGTAGCGCCTGCCTGAGGGGAGTAGCTGGAAAAGGTGGTGGGCGGGGTGCGGTGGATCCAGTAGGATTTTCCGTGCCCTTGTTTTGATTCTTGCAGTGTGCAAGTCCTCAAGTGTGGGTAGGGCGGTGCCAATGATTTTTTCCGCCGCCCTAACTGTCCGTTGAAGTCGGATTTTGTCAATTTTTGTGGTGGCCCCAAACCAAACCGTGATAGAAGAACACAGGATTGATTCGATGACTGCCGTGTAGAACTGACGTAGCACATCCTGTGGCAGGCCATGCTTCCTCAGCAGCCTCAGGAAGTACATCCTCTGCTGGGCCTTTTTCAGGATGGAGTTGATGTTGACCTCCCACTTCATGTCCTGGGAGACTGTGATTCCCAGGAACTTGAAGGTCTCGACGGTTGACACAGGGCAGTTGGATAGTGTGAGGGGCAGCTGTGGTGAAGGATATTTCCTGAAGTCCACGGTCATCTCTACAGTCTTGAGCGTGTTCAGCCCTAGGTTGTGTCGGTTGCACCAGAGCTCCAGCTGCTCCACTTGTTGTCGGTATGCAGACTCGTCGCCGTCTTTGATGAGACCGATGACCGTGGTGTCGTCTGCGAACTTTATGAGTTTGACAGCCGGGCTTGTTGAGGTGCAATCGTTTGTGTAGAGGGAGAAGAGCAGTGGAGAGAGGACGCATCCCTGTGGGGCTCCAGTGCTAGTGGTGCGGGTTGATGATGTTGTTCCTCCCAGTCTCACCTGTTGTGTCCGTCCCGTCAGGAAGCTGAGGATCCACTGGCAGATCGTAGGGGACACACCGAGCTGGAGAAGTTTGGGGGTGAGGAGTTCCGGGATGATGGTGTTGAACGCAGAGCTGAAGTCCACAAACAGGATCCTTGCGTAGGTCCCTGTGCTGTCGAGGCGCTCGAGGATGTAGTGCAGACCTATGTTGACTGCGTCCTCCACAGACCCGTTTGCCCGGTAGGCAAACTGAAGAGGGTCCAGCAGGGTCCGGTGACGTTCTTTAGGTGGTTCAGCACAAGGCGTTCAAAGGACTTCATGACCACAGACGTCAGAGCGACAGGCCTATAGTCGTTCAGTTCCGATGTTGCCGATTTCTTGGGAACTGGGATGATGGTAGACTGTTTGAAGGAGGATGGGACCTCACACAGCTCCAGGGATCTGTTGAAGATTTGTGTGAAGACCGGAGCCAGCTGGTCAGCGCAGACTTTCAGGCAGGAGGGGGACACTTTGTCGGGCCCCGCAGCTTTCTTGATCTTCTGCTGCTTGAAGAGCCGTCTCACGTCCTGTTCGTGGATCTGTAGGGGAGAGAATGAGGGTGGGGGTGTAGATAGAGTAGTTTCTGGTAGAGGTGGGTGTATGTGCGAAATGGCAGTGTCCTTTTCAAAACGGCAGAAAAACATGTTTAGCTCATCAGCAAGACCCTTATCGTTCACTGTTTGGGGGGATGGCATTCTATAGTTTGTGATTGCTTTCAGGCCATTCCACACAGATGCAGAGTCGTTAGCAGAGAACTGTTTTTTCAGCCTCTCTGCATAGCTTCTCTTAGAGATGTTAATTTCCTTTGTCAATTGGTTTCGGGCGTGTTTGTACAGTGCCCGATCTCCACTTCTAAATGCGGCCTCTTTCTCTTTCCTGAGTTGCCTGAGTTTAGGAGTGAACCATGGCTTGTTATTGTTGAAGGAGCGGAAGGACTTCGTTGGTACACACATGTCCTCACAGAAACTGATGTATGATGTTACAGTGTCTGTGTATTCATCCAGTGTGCCCGTTGAAGTTTCAAAGACGCCCCAATCAGTGCAGTCTAAGCATTCTTGTCGAGCTAGCTTTGCTTCATCTGTCCATTTTTTCACAGTCTTAACAACCGGTTTAGCACATTTGAGTTTCTGTCTGTATGTAGGTATTAAGTGTATTAAATTGTGGTCAGAAAGACCCAATGCTGCGCGGGCGATCGATCGGTATGCATTTTTGATTGTTGTATAGCAGTGGTCTAGAATGTTGCCTTCTCTGGTGAAACAGTCGATGTGCTGCTTATATCTGGGAAGTTCACGGTTAAGATGTGCTCTATTAAAATCGCCCAGAATGATCAGGGGTGACTGTGGATATTTTAGTTCGAGTTTGTTTACTTGGTCAGCTAGCGTTTGTATCGCCGTGTTAGCGTTAGCTTGTGGCGCAATGTAAACACCGACTAGTATAAAGGAGGTGAACTCAGGTGGCGAGTAGAATGGCTTGCAGTTTAAAGCCAGCGACTCCAGGTCCGGGCTGCAGTGTGCGTCGAGCTTCGTGACATCAGTGCACCATTCTTCGTTGATATAGAAGCAAATCCCACCACCTTTCGATTTCCCTGATAGCTCCGTGTCGCGGTCGGCTCGAAGTAGGCGGAAGCCGGGTAGGTGTAGCGCGGAATCCGGGTGGCGGTCACTGAGCCAGGTTTCAGTGAAGCAGAGCGCAGCAGAACGTGCAAAGGTTTTGTTGGTCTTTGTGAGGAGAAGAAGTTCATCCATCTTGTTTGGCAGAGATCGTAGATTAGCAAGATGGATCGATGGGAGCGGGGTCCGAAATCCACGCTGCCGGAGCTTGACTAGCACGCCGGCTCGCTTCCCCCTCCTCCGCCGGCGGTTCCATGCTGCGTACAGCGCGGCCGCTCCGCTCGCGATTAGCTCCGAAAAACCTTGTGGATTTTCGTGTGCTGGTGAAAAAAGTCCGAGCGTAGACTCCCCAATGCTAAGCAACTTTCCCCTCGTGTAAGTAAGCCGCGTAGGGTCGCCAAAAACGAACGAAAATGACAAAAACAGGGATAATACTAGGGAGCGTGTAACCGAGGCTGCCATACCGGTCGGCGCCTGATGACGTCAATTTGTTTATGATGATACTAATGCAGCGTGTTATACCGGAGTCAAATTCCTTGTGTGTTCTACATACTTGGCCAATAAAGATGATTCTGATTCTGATAAAGCGGTTCGGAAAATGAATGAATGAAAGGCATTGCATTGTTGGTTTACAGCTGTCGGGTAAACCAACAATGCAAAGCATTACATGAACATTACAACGTCTCATTGGAGTCAAGTTCTGTGCAGGACAGTCATGCTACCCCCTGTGAGGAAAAGATGGCAGGACAGGGGAAGAACAGAAAGAGAGCAGGACTGGGGTAGCTTACTCAGCTGTGTAATTGGAGTGAGGTGGAAGTGCCTGTGTAAAGTGTCAACACCTGTCGTGGTGGAGTGCAAGTGAGAGCAGAGAGCCCAGGAAGTGAGAAAGACCATAAAAGTAGTTTATTGTCATTCAGAAGTGGCCTCTCAAGGTCCACTAGCCCGACCAAAGCGCCGCAAAACCGGCCACCAGGAGAAGAGCGCAGGGATGGGTCGCGACCAACAGTGGGATCATGAGTGGGAGCGCCCCAGAGGTCCAGCTAGAGGCCCCAACTAGAAGTCCAACGAGTGGGAGCCATATCGCCAGAAGGGCCTGGTCTCAGGAGCCCCGGATGAGTTGATGCAATAAATGAATTCAGTGCAACAGCGAGAAACATCTTTGGAGCATCCGAGGGCTGACACATCATTATGTGTATTCAGGCTGACAAATTCAGACGAAGGAAACTTTGAACTAGTCTTTGTTCACCCCTTGTCAGAGTGGATGGGAGTACAATCAGTAGGCCATGCCACTGAGTTCCTCACAAACTGTGAGACGAATGACAGACAATTTGAGGCCAATTCAATTTGCACTGCAGCGAGGAGGCCACTGGGTTGTTGCTGATCATCTCCCCAAAGAACATGTTTCATCATGCCTTCGGGCCATTTACTTGTGGGCTGTATGAAACCTTTGTTCATGCTTCTGCTGCCTTGTGTTGATGTGCAAAAAAACAAAAAAGTCTCATGAAAGGCCTCCCTGTTTCATCCTTCGAACTTTGAACAGCAAAATTCGCTACAAAGACTCAGTGATGTTGGTCACAAATGGTATTAACATTTTTTAGTTGCTATTGAAGGAAGTTGGATCGCAATAAAAATTAAAACCCACCCTGAGGGCCTATTGATGTTTTTTTTTTTTTAACCGGGCAAGGAGCAGCCTCAAGGAATTAAATCCTCATCGCTGAATTATAAAATATCTTGCCATTATATTTTTGCACAATGTGCACGTAGAATCACCGTTTATATTACCACTGTTTTATGGATAAAGGAGGGTTGCTGGAGCCTATCCGTTGACCTCGGGTGGGGGCGGGCCACACCCTTGAACTGGTCGGCAGTCAGTCGCAGGGTCCAAAAAATATACAGGTATAGATCAATTTTGGTTTATCTTGCAAGGCTTCCGTGACTTTTTATTCCTACACAAGCGTGCCATCTGCTGGGTTTCGGTTTTTAGTACAAGCCTGACTGAGGAAAAGACAACATTGGATAAGTAACGACAAAAAGCAGAGACGCAAACGGCTGGAGGGTTATTATTATTATTATTAGTAGTAGTATTAGTAGTAGTAGTAGCAGTAGTAGTAGTAGTAGTAGTAGTAGTAGTAGAAGTATTGTAATTATTATTATTGTTTTGACAGTGATGTCTCGCGGCAAATTTCTACTGTCACACAATGGGAAGCTTCAAAAAATATAGTACATGCAGTTTGCCGCTAGAAGGAGTGCGTCTGCTCTGATAAAACCGGAAATAGCATCTGCATCCTTTGTTGCCGGAAATCGACACCAGAGTAACCCAGCAGCGCAATGAAAAGTCCATATGTGGATTTGAGCAACGGTTTCGAGGATGTTATTATTTCATTTAAACCGGATTCAAATGAGCATACGTTTCCTGTGTTCCAGGTAATGTCTCTCATCAGATTTATCTTGAGTTTACTTGACATCTGCATAACACGTAGACAAAGGCGTATCATTTCCACTTGGGCGACGTAAATCGAATTTGGGCGTAAAACGGAACTGAAGTCTGTCATTACGATAATTATCATGATATTGTGTGGAGGTTGACGTTATTAAAAGGTCCCAATACTGTACAAAAATTCATGATATTGTAAAACAAAAAGCTCATAGGACTGGAAAAAAGCAGAATATTGTGTTATTGTAAGTAAGTGACAAAGACATTTTATCGCCATGTGTTCCTACTGGCTCAGCAGTGCAAAGTTATCACGATAAATGTAGTTCTAGATTCCGTGTTTAGCTTTCTTGACGGAGATGTGCTGCTTTTTATAGATCGTAAGATGACGATGATGATATCGTGGCAGTTTTAATTTCGCCGTTATCGTCGCTATGAATGATGCTGTAATTTTCATGCGCTAGTCAGTTTAGCATATGTGTGTATATATCCCATTATGTACAGCATTGACATGCATTGACTTTTTTTTTTACATTCTTCCTTTTCCTTGACAATGACAGAATGTCAAAAATGTACACTCTTAATTTTTAGGTTGACTCTGTATTTTTCAGTACTCTCCAGTCAACGTTCAAGGACCCGGATGCCCTGTTGACCCCAGTGAAGTTACACTTCCTGGCTGCTCCTGCCTTTCCCACTCATGCATCAGTGAGAGCTGTTCCTGCCTGCAGACCCACGGACAAGCCTACACCAGCGACGGCTCGTTGCTGAGCATGAACGTATCGGATGTCGGTCCCTCCACCCCGGTGTTTGAGTGTAATGCCCTTTGCGCCTGCAGTGACAGTTGCTCAAACCGAGTGGTGCAAAGAGGACTGAGACTACATTTGCAGGTGTCCTTAATGAGCGGCAAGGGTTGGGGAGTGCGGGCGCTTCAGCGGATCCCGCATGGGACGTTTGTATGTGAGTATGCAGGCGAAGTCATCGGTTTTGAGGAGGCACGGCGAAGACAGCTTGTGCAGAGATATGAGGAAAACAATTACATAATCGCTGTACGGGAGCATGCGGGCTCAGGCTCCATCACTGAGACATTTGTCGACCCGGGCGGAGTGGGAAACATCGGTCGCTTTCTCAACCACTCCTGCTTGCCCAACTTGTTCATGGTGCCGGTCCGCGTGCACTCTTTGGTGCCCAGATTGGCACTGTTTGCTGGCCGCAATATCAATGTCAAAGAGGAGCTGACGTTTGACTACTCTGGAGGCTACAGAAATCAAACACCTGGACAGCCATGCTTGGCACAAACTGACGCTGCCATTCAGGCCAGTAGGACGCTCCAGAGGAAAGTGTGTCACTGTGGTGCCAACAACTGTGCAAAGTTTCTGCCTCTGGATTCATCAATTTTAAAATAACCTAAATTGCATGTTGCCTAACATTGTGAGTCGTCGCATTGTTAATAGGTATCCTGTCGGTAAAGCCTGGATAATTGGTCCAGTCAGAACACAGGACACACTCAGACACGTTTTGTCCTCATTATTTGCTGTTTGGTCTTGTAATGTGGACGGAACATGTTCTTGCCTGGGTTTTCTCAGGCATGGGAGAATTTTTGTTCTGTGCAGAAATTCATTCAGCATGTCCGAGCACACAATATCCTGTGCTTGTCAAGAGCGGGACGACTGCGAGCACTGGCACATGGTAACGAGGTTTCATTTACTATCAGCAGTGCTCATATGTTAGAATGACAGTAAAAGCATGGTGCCATGAAATAATTTGTCCTTCCACAAAGCAAAACCTCTAGTGTTATTTATGTCAGCCGCAACCATCTCGCGGCTTCTCATCCCTCTTGAGCTCACGAAAGGTGGGACCAATTAAAACGGTCTCGGGGATATTTTGATATCGGAATACGTTTTATTCCCCAGTCAAAGGAGGAGGAGGAGGAGGAGGAGGAGCGTCCCACTTTAGTATGACTACCAGTACGTCTCAAATGAGGCCCTCCTCTCACTGTGGCCCATTTTTCTGCTTGACCCACTTTCCTCTTATTAATATCAACATCTGGGTTAATTAGAATCTCTTTCATGCAGAAATGGGACCATTGCTCCAGCCACACTGGGCCTGGGAGACAGGGGGATGTAGGAGTGGACACACACAGAGGCTGATTATTTTCCATCTCGTCAGAAGAGTGAAATTTGTCAAATTTGTCTTTTCTCCTTGCATGGTCTCACCTGTGCACAGCAAAAAAAAGTTAAGATCAATTTCTTCAACCCCTGACCACACTCACCATTTCTCTGGACAGTTGACCCCAAGTATTTAAAGTCCACCGGCCTCGCTTGTCCCTGTAGCCTCGCTCACCCCATGCCTGTTTTGATATGAATGTATAGAACTTACTGGCTCAAACGGTAGTCATTAAAATTGAATGCATAATTCTTGAAAACATGTGTCCTCCTTGTACAGATGCATCCCACTGTCCTTTCAAAGTATCTATGAGCTTTATAAGAACAACCTCAATTGGATGACTCATTTTTGTCAGAGTCTGTGGAATCCCCTTGGCAACAGACTGTGTGTACAGGTGGTGATTGGTCAGTGTCTTGCCAGCACAAAGATTGTGCTCATATCTGGACTGCTCACAAGAGCCGGGCTTCAAACAAATAGGTCTCTTCCGGGGTAGTCACCTAGCAACCACCCGTTACTCACATTTGGCAAACTGCGCATGATGGTAAGGATGCTGCACGATGCGTGACATAGTTCGATCCTTCATATTGCCATTGTGACAGCTGTTGAGTCCAAGAAAAGGGGAAGACAAATCAAAAAATGTATTTCCGGTAAGACGTTCAATGCACTAAAACACGGTATTCAGATTACTATTTCGTATGCGGAATATGAGTTCAGCAGAAAAATCCACCTGTATTGTTTTTATCCGTCTCATGGGGTGGCCGTTTTGCCTTGTACTGCCGTTTTTCCAAATATACCACAAAGTCTGAGCTACGTTTAATAACCCTTATGTAGGAAAAGATGGAATTTGTGGCTGTGCTGTGTGTGAGATGAAATGTTGTGTGCAGTATGGGGACTTGACTCGAGGGCACTGTTCTCAGTTGGGAGTGGCATCCAGTCATGTGGTCCACGCTGGACCAATTGGTCCCTCGCTGTCTGATGACACAATTATAATTCTCTCGCAGGGTAGCGGCACTCATGACGTTTGACAAGCATGCAGTGAAACAACTCCAAAAAGCAAATGCGATGAGCCCAGAAAATCCCATCGTTTGTCTCATCTCTGCACTCCCGTTTCATCTGGTGCAATGTTGCCAGGATATTTTGACACCATCCATAGCCTCTGACAAAAAGCTACAACTGATCTCACGTGCAAAAGGTTGTACAAGCATGTCAAGAGAAAGGGAGGCTCAGAGCGCTCCCTTGTGACTGATCTCGGCCGATTACCAGCAGTGAAATCTGCTTAGAGAAAATTCTACAGGTTAAATATGTGGCATGAGACCATTCTTCTTCTGCTGCAGTGTGGCACAAGAGTTGGAAAATCAAAAATGCTCCCTTTCTCCTCCAAATCAAACATCTGGTGGATAATTTACCTCGCCGTGCATGTGTGACGAGGTGTATGGTCTGCCGTCATGATTGTTCGGTAACCAAGGTGATGTGATGATGTGGCCCTCAAGAGCAGCGCATATAATGAGGAGGCCAGCTACGAATCTAAAAATTGTAATGGATTGACATCACCACATTGGAGCAGTCGAGGCTAATCACATCGACATCATTTATAGGCAAAGCGTAAAGTCTGAAACTTGTTTCCCGACATTGCAAACATCCTGAGCCCTAATTACAATCTCCCGTATTTCCAAAGGGAATATGCAGGCCATTATGGCAGCATAATTGTCTTTTATTTTTAGTGAGCACATTTGCGACATGTATTCAGGGTGACGCCGTGGTGTTCTACACTATCGACACTCTTGAGTATCCGCATACGCAGTGCATCAATGAACATGCTGTACTGTACTTTAAGGTGCTCAGTGTGGGAGTCAAGGAAACTTTTAGCGTAGTCCTCACGCCACACGATTAGTAATTAGAAGTCGATGTTCGCGTTCCTTGAGAGGCTCTTCGTACACTTCTGATAAATCTGACGCCAGCCACTCGTTCATGTGTGAGCACCGCGATCAGCTGGAATTAAAGTTAAACCTCTTAAGTCATGACTCAGAGACTCACTCGAGCGAACAGGGACATGATGTAATTCGCACTTAATGCAAGTCGAGAGCCTGACACACAGAAAGGAGATGTGTTTGCCTGACCCCCTCGTACACTTTGCAGGGTGTGGAATGTAACGGCGAGCATTTTCACAGAGCGTCCATTTTCACCATCTCGCTGTGTCCTTTACCTCCCATTCGGGAGTGAACTTGAGAAAACCTGGACTCCGTGTTCAACAACCAGAGCGCGGGACTGAGAGTTTAGCTTGTAAAAAGTCATTCTTAACGCTTATATTGAGAGATGCCTGAAATTACACTCATTCTACTTTTAGTTCAGAATGATGGATAAGCCATTATGGTGTTTCGCCCCCCCAGTGGCGCTGTGACTTTACTGGGTCACTGTCCTAGATCCAGAAAAGCTGTAAAAGTCATGACACTGTTTACGTCCTTGCGGCGTAAAGGAGATTTCGCACATGATTGATCCTGATTTTCAATTTTAATCATCCACACATTGTCAGGTTTGACGAAGCCCGACAACAAAGGCAACCGAATCTTCGGGTTGGTTTGCAAACATGGTGAGAAACAAAGGCGCATCAGTGACACAGACAAGAACACCGCCAACCTTTGTGCCCACACAAGGCTGCCTGGGGAAAGCCTGATGTCCACATGAGGATATTCACTCTAATGTATGCGCCGGGATGAATCTCACAAATCTGTGTCGACGCCCACACTACATTTTTGAGCACCCCCCTGTCTCCTGTGTGTTTCTTGTTCCTCCGCTGTGGGAAGAAAATCGGCCTTCACCACCCAGAATCAGAATCAGAATCATCTTTATTGGCCAAGTATGTAGAACACACAAGGAATTTGACTCCGGTATAACACGCTGCATTAGTATCATCATAAACAAGGACTTGACAAATAAGTATGAAAGGACATTTCGTAATGTAGTGAACCGTAGTGCGGTAGTACCACCCAGTGACAACTGTGAGACAAAGTGCAAAGTATTAAGCAGAGCTAAAATGTTCAGTGGTAGAATACAATACTATAACAGTTGGTGCAGAAAATCATTGAACCATTTTGAAGTGACCAGTCGCAGTATTTGTTTACAAGAAGTGTGCAATTATGCAGATGTCCTTGAGCGCTTTAAAGTGTCTGGTGCGGTGGAGTATAAGTCAGTGACTGTTTAGGGAGTTAATTGCTAGAGGGAAGAAGCTGTGTAAGTGTCTGCTGGATTT
The DNA here is from genome assembly GCA_018466805.1 of Hippocampus abdominalis. Lineage (NCBI taxonomy): Eukaryota > Metazoa > Chordata > Actinopteri > Syngnathiformes > Syngnathidae > Hippocampus > Hippocampus abdominalis. The sequence goes on from CM031707.1 coordinate 19,901,215, forward strand.
GGTGCGCATGGATCGGTAGCGCCTGCCTGAGGGGAGTAGCTGGCAAAGGTGGTGGGCAGGGTGTGGTGGATCCAGTAGGATTTTCCGTGCCCTTGTTTTGATTCTTGAAGTGTGCAAGTCCTCAAGTGTTCCATGTTGGAGAATAACTTCCAAGCACGTAACTCGCTAAGTCACACTCCCTCTGACTGAAATTGTGACCTTGTACTGCATCCGACAAAGCAGGGATATCCAAACTACGACCCGAGGGCCATTTGTGGCCAACAGCATATGCAAACATTGAAATTTGAGAAAGCTCACAAGACTTGTTCAAAAAAAAGGTGGATGGAGGTGGGCAGAGTGAGAAAGGAGGGTGTCGCAAAAAATAGGTGCCACTACTCCTGATAAATTCTGAACTACTGTATGTACAACTAAAATAATAAGACAGTTTGTCTTCAAAACACTGATGAATAAAGACAATTCAATTTTAGAAACATGAATTGTTTCTTTCGAAAAAAAAAATGTGCATTCACTTCACAATCACAAGTGTCGTGAAACATATCAGTCTTTTTTTTTTTCAAAACACTTCATCGCTTATTTCCTTTTCTGTAGTCAGAGGAAGCCAGTTGTCTATAAACCGTATCCATGACAACTGAGTACTCAGTGATCTGTAGTCAACATCGCTTCGTGTCAAATGTGGCAAAAGCCTGGAAATACTGGGTTTTGACCTCCGTCACATATTGCAATCTCATGAAACTGATGATGCTTGAATGCGTGTGATGCACTCTGACAATGCGCATCCATGACACTTGAGTTTGCGAGGGATTGTGATGCAACGCGATTAGTGGGCTTGTTTTACCTTTCTAGCTTCACTCTACTTCTGGTATATTGGGTGAAGAAATTTACACCCAGGCCTAGAGTTTGACACCTGTGATTTATATTAATGACATACTTTCCTCGATGATGAATCATGCTATGATTTACTTTTAAAAAAACAAAAAATGTAGCGTCCTTTTTTGGAATGAAAGATAATAATTTTGTTGTTTGTTCTGAGCTTAAATGCATCTCAACTTAAATGTCAGACTTGGGTTCACCCACACACCACGTTCCCTTTTTGAGTCAACTGTTGTACCTCCGTTTGAGGAGTGTGCTCCAGTTACAGGAGAGGGTACCACACTGGGATTTTATTGGCTCAGCTGCAAATAAACCAGATCACTCAAACTTGAGTCCACTAAATTTGACATTATTACCTCAATTGCCCTACTTGCCTAGTTCCTTCACAAAGCGCCAAGAGAATTTGTTTGGGTGCATTGAAGAAAAATAATCAAAACATAATTAAAAAACATAAGAAGACAGACGGAGAAAAAACCCACAAAGAAGCTAAATCACTGAGTGTTTTTCATTGGGGACTGGCCAAACGAAATGCCCTTGATTCACACCCTTTCACTACATGTTGACATGCACAGCGTGGTCCCCCTTTTATAATCCGTGAAGTGTGTGTTTCTGTTTCTGACATTACTTACAATAAGCTTCAAAAGGAACCAGGAAATACAGACGTAGTTAACGTGTTCATTGAGGGACAGGCTACTTTTCAAAGACGTTCACACATCTTATCCCACACCCACGGGTTGTGATGGATTTAGATTTTATTTTGAGGGAAACCTGAAAATATTTGGTCGTTCTGGTGGCGCACAACAACAACAACAACAACAGCAACAACACATTCTTGTCATTATTAAACAACGTACCCAATGTTTCATCCCATCTTAACTCTTCAATACGCCGGCAAAGGACTTTAATTGTGGCAATTTCTCGACATCGCGTGAAAGAACAACATTTCCCATGGATCAGCGCGGCAGTATAAATGCGCAGGAAAGGGGCGGGCCAGCAGTGACATGTGGAGGAGTGGAAGCGGATTGTTGCTCACTTGTTAGAATAACGTCGTTCGCTCATACTCTCTACCTGCCAGGACTTCAACCACCATGGGGACTTAACCGAGGATAGCACGGAGGAATTGATCCTGTGCTGACCTAATTAGCTTCCGTTTCTGTGGCTGGTTTCCCGCCTTAACTTAATTTTGGCCAGGTAATGATGTGTCCTTTCAGTTGAATGTTTGAGCTATCAGCATCCTCGTGAAGGAAATAGCCCACGCGCGAATTGTCATCTCCGACTGCTGTTTTTTCTCTCTCTCTCTCTTTTAATTACACTATCCGTGTGTGTGCGCGTGCTACACAAAAGCTACGGGAAGAGCGATGATTGAAACCGAGATCAATTTACGTATTCTTTAATTGGACCTTGTCCGTACTGGAGCCGCTCGAGTCATGTCACGCATATCACATCACGTAAACAAGGAAATGTCGAAAGTTGCATCATGAATGTGAGAGTTTGACCGGTGTCACTTTGTGCACTGGTGATGGCTGTTATCTGTGTGAATGTTTTTTGCTTGCTTCAATCACCAATGCAATGCAAAAATATAGCTTATTATGTATGCCTGGAGTGACTTAAGTTTTGGCAAAGTTACTAAAAGGCTGCAGTGATTTTAGTGGAAAAACACCATCAAGTTATTTTCATTGTTACATGCTTGTACAGTATTAATCTTCTAACTGTAACTTTGTTATAGCACATATTCACAGGCATATAGAATATTCAGAACCCAATGTATCTATGTATCAGTGATTTACATGTATTATTTCCCATCCGCATTTTGTACGCTTGAAGAATAAGATCAGATCCAATCCAAGAGCTGCATTAAAATTCTGCCTTTATGAATACAACAATGCTAAGTTCATGTATGCATAGCTAAATGAGGTATTCACCTTTGAATATTTGGGGATGGGGGAGATTTTCACAAGAATTATGATTTGATTTGCACAAGAGTATTGACGCGTTGAAAGGAGTTATGCATAGACAATGAACGTGTCCTTGAAAACACACACACACACACACACACACACACACAATCTGTACAACTGACAAATGACGCTTCATGACTGCAAAATGTTCCACAGGATACCTTTGAAGTGATTTAAATGTGATTATGTCGTTTTGGTGCTAATTTTCAGGAGCTGTTGAGCGTGAAGGGGCTATGTCAGACAAGATGTCCAGTTTCCTCCATATTGGGGACATTTGTTCCCTCTATGCGGAGGGCTCCACCAGTGGATTCATCAGCACCTTAGGGTAAGTGTAGAATCCTGTCGGCTAACATTCTTGACTCCTACAAAAAGAAGGTCAGTAATGTTCTCCAGTGGCGACTCCAGTCAATACGACTTTCATACCTCATGACATTGTTCTCTTGAAAACCGAAGGTAGCTGTGACACAGTGATGGAGGTGACAGGCTGATTTTTGTTTGTGCCTGGGAGGTTGCTTTTTTTCACATTGACACAAAATCGCTTTACTGTCCAGTGTTCAGTAAACTGTGTAGTGCAGGGGTAGCCAACCTGCGGCTCGCGAACCGCATGTGGCTCTTTGGCTGGTTCATTGTGGTTCCCGGGCTTTCACATGACAAGCGTCGAAAACACCTCGGCAGTGGCGCTGCCATTCAAACAAAGGCGCTAAATACACAGAACTCACTACGTCAACCTATCATCAATCCCGTTACTCGATTGACATGGAGCGCAGCCAATCAGATGACTGAATCACTGCTCATGTGCAAACAACGGCGCTAAGCTAGTCAGCAGATTACCTCTGATTTTAAGGCAGGGGGTGCCCAATACATCGATCGCAATCGACCGGGAGCCAGCGGACTGGTCCCAAATCGACCGCAAAGGGTGGGAGGAGGAAATTGGTGGGGAAAAAAAAGATTTGTGTGTTTGTGTCTTTAGCTTACGTTTGTGTTCGGGCCGTTCTGGCTGTTACTCATCGTGGCGTGCGTGCATATGTGCGCCAGTGCTTGATTGGACACCCGCGTGCGTGCGTGCGTGCGTGTGCTTGCACGTGCGCGATCGCGGGAAGTTGGTCTTCTCAAAAATCGATCTTTGGGCAAAAAAGTGTGTGTGTGTGTGTGTGTGTGTGTGTGTGCACATGCGCGCAAGCGAGGATGCCCATGTGTAAGATGTGGCTCTTTGCAGTAACAGTAAAAAATTGGCTCATAGTCTCTGACTGGTTGGCCACCCCTGGTGTCGTGCAGAGGTGCCCAAACTTTTTTGACCAAAGATCTACTTTTCGATCAACCAAACTTCCGCGATAGCCCTGTTACCGCGCACCATTTTCTCACCTGCTTTATTCTCACGAGGGTCGCGGGGCGTGCGGGGAGCCTATCCCAGCTGTCTTCAAGTTGTCGGCGGGGGTCACCCTGAACCAATTGCCAGTCAATCTCAGGACACACATAGACAAAACCCATCGCGCTCACACTCCCTCCAAGGGGCAATTTAGAGCAGGGGTTGGCAACCTTTTATACTCAAAGATCCATTTCGAACTGGAGCCACAGATTTCATTCATTCGTGTTCCATTAACCAGCCATGCATGTTTTTGGAATGTAGGAGAAATCTGGAGCACCCAGAGAAAAACCACACTGGCACGGGGAGAACATACGATCTCCACACAGGAAGGCCGTAGCTGGAATCGAACCCTCTGCCTCTGCACTGTGAGGCGGACATGCTAACCAGTCGGCCAACATAAAAAACAGTCAACAAAAAATAGTCCCCCACCCAAAGGGGGGAAAAAGGCTACATTCTCATCACCCAGGCAAAACCCAATGTACCATGCAGCCCCACCTCCAGGCCGGGAATAAGTGAAATTGAAGTCTGTGTGTTTTATTCATAGAACACTCTTCCCCTTCTCATTTCAAGCCCATAATATTGATTGTCCCCTCCCAAGGTCAAAATGAGTGGAGCGTCTCCGTTGGTGCCAGTCCATCTCTTTCAAATGGCTCAGTCGTCATTCTCCAGGCCACTCGTGTTTGCCACTCACCACACTGAGCCCTTTTTCTTGCTCTTCGGAAACACGCTCTTCCGCCTTTCGGCTCCGCGTGTCATACGGCGTGGTAACAAACGTGCAATCTTTTTGAAGACCGCCTCACGTCAAAGCTCATTTGTCATCTTGGGCATTGTTAGGTTCCGCTTCGCAATCCTTCCCCCGCATCTGCCGCAGGAAGCTCTTTCTGTTTACTCAAGTTGAGTCGAGGATGCGACTTAAATGGGTTATTTTATCAGGTGTCGCTTTCGCCGCGGCAGCGCTGAATTCGACCCGTGAGAGAAGTAGCTGTACCTTGATGGCCCACTGCTAGTGTCCACGAGTCTCTGTCATAATATCATTCATAGGTTAACTCCTTCGAGCTCTTCAAAGAGAGAATGAGCAGGTAAAATAGAGTGTGGTTCAAATACTCTCCTGCCATTCCTTGGGAACGATTGGATTTCAAATCAAAGCTCAATGCAAGCAAACAGTTGACATTCATTCCCTCAGGCTTCTCTACTTGAACCTCCTAATCACTCACGCTGCACTTATTTGTAGAAGGCCACCAAAAGGAGACCATTCTTTTATCAGGAAAACGTGAGGAAAGTACAGTAATCGATTAGTTGACGGTAGCACAGAAAATTCTACAGCTGTGTTTATGTGTATACAATTGGGACTTGAGCTGGGAGGTACATTTTTTCTTAAGCGGGCTAATGTTGATTTTGGAACTTGTTTTCTTAGGCTTGTGGATGACCGCTGCGTGGTTCAACCTGACACAGGTGACCTGAACAACCCACCCAAGAAATTCAGAGGTAAGGCGGCAGGCCTATCAAACACTTTCTCGAATGAGTCTGAAGCTTGTGGAACGTTTTATTATTATTTTTTTTTTGCCTGATTCTTTGTATAGCACAGCAAATAACTTCCAATTGTCCTTCCTAGAACATGCCAGTGAAAGTACAAATTGAAACGTGTTCTCTGTTTTCTGTTATTCAAAAGCTCTCTCAGTCACTCGTACCTGTCCAGCGCTTTTGTTTCATCCATCATTTTGCAAATATTTTCCACCACAACAAAAAGCGCTCGAAAAATATCTGCTGGATTTTGAAAGCGACTTGCTCCCCATCTAGCTAAAATTTAGATCAGGATCCTGCGAGGTGGTTTGAAACAGCTTCACTCATACACCCTCTACTAATTCAAGTTTTGTCTTATTTCGGCCTCTGTCCCCAGATTGCCTTTTCAAACTGTGTCCCATGAACAGATACTCAGCGCAGAAACAATTCTGGAAGGCAGCAAAACCTGGAGGCAACAGCACCACTGACGCTGTTCTCCTCAACAAACTGCACGTAAGGCAGTCATCATGTGAATGAATCTACCGCAGTGAGCACAACAGCTTGAACAGCTAGCTGGTGGCACACGGCTGTCTTGGTGACGTGCGCACTAAATTGACTGTATGCGCATTTCACTACACTTGACATCCGCAGCTTCGCGCTCAAATAGGATCACATTTATTCATTGCATCGTTTTTTCGAAACTGCTCTTCATTCCTTCCTGTGTATTTTTTCTGTTAAAAGCTCTCCTGTCATGTAGCTAACCAAGGTCATCACAATATTAGAAACGTTTTATGTGTTGCGTGCGAGGCTAAACTGTCAACTTAAAATCACCATTTTGGAACAAATTCAGTGCAAAATCACCGGTATAGCCAAACATGCATGATATTTACACCTACAGTAAAGGCAATTTAGAATTTTCAATGACCCTTCAGCAAATCTCCTCAGGTCCCTCACCCCCAAAAAAAGCAAATGTACCAGTAGTTGTGTTCTCATGCTGAAGCTTCTCACATAAGCTCAACAGGTTGAAGAACGAAGTTTACCTTTCGTATCTTATTTTCACATTCCACTCAAATTTTATTCATATTGTGACACTAATCAAATGATGCACCTCTCTTTATGGTTCCCTCTGACTGATTTTAACCATGCACATCTTCCATGACAAATGGCGTGGGGCTATTTTTACACTTGCGCCGTGAGGTCTAAGGTCTAGTTTGAAGTACCTGTCGAGGTCAACATTTTGCTACAAAGTACTTGATTTTGGGGTGTAATTGTTCCCATTTCTCTTTGATGAAGCACGCGGCTGACTTGGAAAAGAAGCAGAATGAGTCGGAGAATCGCAAGTTGCTTGGATCAGTCATCCAATATGGCAATGTCATTCAGGTACGTTCACCAACCTCAGAGATAATGTCCGGAGTCATGTTCTCACTGTCTGCTTTGTGCCATTGATGGTAATGTCCTGTAGCTATTTATGGTCATTTTTTTTCTTCCTCCTAAGCTGCTGCATTTGAAAAGCAATAAGTACCTGACCGTGAACAAGCGTTTACCCGCACTGCTGGAAAAGAATGCCATGAGGGTGACACTGGACTCGGCAGGAAATGAGGGGTCCTGGTTCTACATCCAACCGTTCTACAAATTGCGCTCCCTGGGAGACAGTGTGGGTAGATTGGGCTGTGGGACTCAGTTGCTGTCATCTCTGATGGCTGAAATTGCCGCTTCAATTCTAACAGAAAAAGTTGATCGGTTACTGCACTTGAAATTGTAATGAGTGCCATGACTTCCCATTGAAATAGATTCTGAAGAGTGAAGGCAAAATTATGGATTTCATGTTTATTTTTGTTTTCTAAATATCTCAAAATGAAAATAACGGAGATGCCAACTTTTTTTAGTCCTTTGTTGACCACTTCCTGGTGTCACTTCCAGCCAAAAGGTACCAGAAATAAATCTTCACTGTATCGCTAAATATGGATGGTATACTGTACTGATAATTTTTGGCTTATATTTTCAAACCCTTATCAAAAAAATTGCAACAGAATAGAAATTACATAGAACGATCGCTGCTGTAAGCAGTCTAAATTGTGCCATTGCAGAGAACAATTCTTTTGTAAATTCATACATGATACGGTGCACGGCGTCCTCTGGTGTTCATATTGACATTATTCACCCGATTTTAAGAGGGACATCTCCATCCCATCCTCGAGCCGTTTTTCCTCATAAAGGTGACGGGCGTGCCAGAGCCTATCCCAGCAGTCTTTGGGCAGTGGGTGGGGTACACCCTAACCCGGTTGCCAGCCCATAGCAGGGCACACATTGATAAACAGCAGCCATTTGCGCTCACAGTCACACCTCAGGACAATTTAGAGCATTCCATTGACCTCCCATGAATGTTTTTGGGAACGTGGGAGGAAACTGGAGTACACGGAGAATATCCAGGCAGGCACAAGGAGAACATGCAAACTCCACACAGGAAGGCCCAAATTTGAACGCACAACGTAGCCAGGAATCGAACCCCAAGCCTCTGCACAGTGAGGGCGGACATGCTAACCAGTCAGTCAGCGTGACACCGCAAGGGCTTCATACCAAGCTAATATATGTTAAAATATTGCGTATATTGTCATGGGATATGGACTAAAATAATGGTAATACACATGGCAATGCAGTAGGCCAAGTCCAAACTGTTGACACAACAACAAACTGGAGAATGCTTTTGTAATGGTGGAGAGAGGAAAAAGAAAACTAGAGAGTGGAGGCGAAAAGCAATAAAAAAAAAGTCATATTGCAGACGTGTGGTTACATTTCATATCCAATTTTTCCACTGCGCTCCTGAAGGTGGTGATTGGCGATAAAGTTGTCCTTAACCCCGTGAATGCAGGGCAGCCTCTTCATGCCAGCAGTCACCAGCTTGTCGACAATCCTGGGTGCAATGAGGTATTATGGCACATTGATTCAAATATTGTTTGGAAGGTGTACTTCATGTAAAAAGGATGAGGTCATCATGTATGTGTACAGACATGCATATGTATATATAATATAGTTCTACTGTCTCTATATATGTATTTTCATTGATGGCCTCTGACCTTTCGTTCTTATCTTTCATCTAGGTTAATTCTGTCAATTGCAACACCAACTGGAAGGTTGTTTTATTCATGAAATGGAGTGACAACAAGGAAACCATCCTCAAAGGGGTTGGTACATTGCTTTGACTTTTTTGTCAGATACATGGCAGCGGTCAGCCCGTCTGAAATCCATTTGCAATGGCAGGGAGATGTTGTTCGGTTGTTCCATGCAGAGCAGGAAAAGTTCCTCACGTGTGACGACCACAGAAAGAAGCAATATGTGTTCCTGAGAACAACAGGCCGCCAATCTGCCACATCTGCCACCAGCAGCAAGGCACTCTGGGAAGTAGAGGTTAGTCGGTACTTTTTCTTTCTTTCTTTTTTTTTTCCAAGTTGCGTGGAGTCTCATCCTGAAGAAGGAAAAGTATTGTTGCTGACACTGCTTTACGTTGCTTTCAAGATAGCAAGCAAATGTAAAAGTCTTATGACATTGTCTTCCATTTTGGCCTTGGCAGGTGGTCCACCATGACCCATGTCGCGGAGGTGCAGGCTACTGGAACAGCCTGTTCAGGTTTAAACATTTGGCAACCGGTTGCTATTTGGCTGCAGAGGTGGGAGAGGTGTGCGCCTCCACCATTATCTCTTATCCTTCTAATTTGTTACCATGTAACAAAATTTTTTTCTTGAATAATAAACTCACACTTTATGGAACTAAGTCACATGCCCAAAAGTCATCAAAAGTTATTTGCCCAGGTGAACCCTGACTTGGAGGAAGAGAGTGTGGAGCAGCGATCTGCAGTAAGTTACTTTGATGAGTGTTGATGGGCCTTGCACTATTGGTCTTTAATATGTTCATTCATACATGGTGGATTCTTTGCTTTCTGCTCTAGGTGGTGGACTTTACACCCTTTAATTTCCAGGTACCACATTAATACATTGCAGAAACAGGACAAATAATCATGGCTTGTCCCAAAAATATTGCCCGTCATTATCATTTATCATCACACCAAAAACATGTCAGACATTCAAAATGGTGACCTTCTACTTCGTGTGGTACAATCTTGGGTGCGCATCCATGACAATAGCATAAAAAGAATCAATTTCCTGCCGATTCGTTTGTTACCGGAAACCTCCGCTAGTGGGCAGGCTTGCACTATAATCACCCAGGTTCCCGGCTATTGCGCACATGCGTGTTCCTCAGCATTGCGATACATAGACGATTATAGATCATGTATTTTGTCCATGATTGTGGCTGGTGGTTTTTGTTGCGTTGTACTTTTTTTTTTTTTTTAACCAGCTGGATGCAGATAATGAAGCTTTACGTGGCCGTCTACGGGCCCCTCAAGAGAAAATCATGTACACCCTTCTCCCAGTCCCGGATGGCATGGACATCTCGTCCATCTTTGAATTAGACCCCACCACGTTGAGAGGCGGAGACTCGATGGTACCCAGGTACAAATCAAACACTTTAGAAGAAACATCTGTCACATCGTAAATCCACCGGTTGGCCCTCATACTTTCAAATGGCAAAGACATTCACCTGCAACCTTAGTACACTTTGGTGGTCAAATGTCAAGATGATTTAAACAGGGTGCACACATACCTATTTTGAACATCGTAATCATCCATTCATTATCTGAGCCGTTAATTATAGTTTGTGTTGAAAGGAAACACACAACTCAACTACTGTACTTGTGTCAAAAGTTAAGTCCAAATCCACGAGAAACTTTCTGACATAACTGATGGGAATTGTGAGAATTGCGCCTTTCTGGTCAATGCCGGTATTAATTTGGTTTGGAATGAAACTTCATAGCTTAATTTCTTTTTGTTCCGTTGATGTAATTTTATTTTTTTATTTTTTTAGGAGTTCCTACGTGCGGCTAAAACACTTGTGTACCAACACATGGGTTCACAGCACCAACATCCCCATTGACAAAGAGGAGGAAAAGCCGGTTATGTTAACGGTGAGTTCAATCAAAAGCATGTCGTTTATCAGCTGGACAAATGTATTGACATTGAACTCATTCCATGATTTCAGATTGGAACGTCAGCAGTGAAAGAAGACAAGGAGGCTTTTGCCATTGTACCAGTGCCACCAGCAGAGGTGCGGGATTTAGACTTCGCCAACGACGCAAGTAAAGTGTTGGCATCAATTGCGGGCAAACTGGAAAAGGGCACCATTACGCAGAATGAAAGAAGGTTAAATGGTTTTCAACCTCCTTTGGTTTTTTTAATTTAAACTACATTTGAATGTCCCAGTTATAGTACACATGTTTTGTTCCGTACCCGTACATTCTCTCTCCAGGTTTGTGACCAAGCTCCTGGAAGATCTCGTCTTCTTTGTAGTGGACATCCCAAACAGCGGACAGGATGTTTTGGAGATCATGGTCAACAAACCTAACCGAGAAAGACAGAAACTCACGAGAGAGCAGAATATCCTGAAGCAGGTTTGTAATATTGGATTGTAAAAATGCCATCCGGAGCTCAGACTGTCACGCTTGACTGTTTTTTTTAATAGATTTTCAAACTTCTTCAAGCGCCTTTCACAGACAGCGGCGACGGTCCAATGCTGCGTCTCGAGGAGCTGGGTGATCAACGGCACGCTCCTTTTCGTCACATTTGTCGGCTTTGTTACAGAGTGTTGCGCCACTCTCAGCAGGACTACAGAAAGAATCAGGTGGGGGGAACACGACCGCTTCGCTCCAACCCAATGGCTCGTAACCATCCTCTCTTTGTCTCTTTTGCGCAGGAATATATCGCCAAGCAATTTCGCTTCATGCAGAAACAAATAGGCTACGATGTGCTGGCAGAAGACACAATAACTGCTCTACTCCACAACAACCGGAAGTTGCTCGAGAAACATATCACTGCTGCGGAGATCGACACATTTGTCACTCTTGTGAGGAAGAATCGGGAGCCAAGGTAAAAAAAAATTAAAAAAAAAAAATGGGGGAAGGGTTCTTGCTGCTATTGTAAAATGGCAGTAATTGGAACACAGTTACACATTTGAAAACAATAGCATGCACTGTATTGTTTGAACCTTAGGCCTTATTTAAGATCACAAATAACATTTTTGCTTGAACAGATTGCGATCTTTTACTATGTTCTCAAATAGCATGCGCTAAATTGAGTTTTCACTCTTGCTAACAAATAACGCCACTTGTTGGGGACCGGCGTGAAGGTGTTTGTTTTCAAATTAAACATGATGTTTCCTTTTACAGCGTGGGTGCCAATTGGGTGTCGAGGTAACTTTTTTCAATCTGGAACAGTTTGTTTAAGATTATCCTGAAGAAACATTTGATTTGCTGACTTTGACTATAAAGGAGAAAAAAAATTTCAAATTTGGCTTCTTCGTCTTTTTGTGTGCGTTCATCGAGCATCAGTGTGTGTGCGTGTGTGATTTTCTTTTTTTTTCTTACAGTGCAGTTGGCTATCCATCGCACCTTTACGTGAAATTGTTCCCTTTTTGTCTCTCAATCACAATAATAAAACTAAAAATAATGCTAATAACTTATTTTGTTTGCACAGGGCCTTTTTTTAGACTGTGTATTTAAAAATGTAAAGTCAGCCTTCATAATTCATCTCAAGTTTGATAACTTACATTGTGCGTCCTAAAGGTAATTCAAGTAAAGCCTCTCCTTTGTCAAGAGCACTTGAAACAGTCATGCCTATGCCACAACTCTGCTGGATTACTGTCATGCACTTGACCTTGGAGTCAGCCAATCCTCCATTAAGGCTATCCAGTTGTTCCAGAATGCTGCTGCTTGCTTCTTTACTGGTACTTGTAAGAGGAGCACATAACTCCTACTCTGGCGTCCATTCACTGTTCAGTGCATGGGAGTTTAGTGTTTATTAAAATAACTCTGGTATCTATTTTTTTTTTGTGGCTTGTACATAGGTTTTTGGACTACCTGTCAGATCTTTGCGTGTCCATGAACAAATCCATCCCCGTGACGCAGGAGCTCATCTGCAATGCCGTGCTTGATCCGACCAACGGCGACATCCTCATCGAAACTAGGTTAAGACTCGCCATGTCGGCTCACCTGCTGGTTTTATTTGGAGCATTTGAGCAAATTGAAACAATGTCTTGTTTATTAGGTTAGTTTTATCGAGGTTTGAGGTTGACATAGGAACAAATGGCGATAATCCAGTCGAGGCTGAAGATGAAGAGGAGGTGTGGCTGTTCTGGAAGGACAATTTCAAGCACATACGAAGTAAGAGCGTACGAGAGTTGGCCCAGGATGCAAAGGAGGGTCAGAAGGAGGACGATGAGGTGGTCAGTTATTACAGGTCAGATACATTTGAACCTACGCTTTGCTTTGTTTACCCTGTGAAATAATCACTTGCGGAAAACTTAAAGGAACGCACTCACTCTAGGCATGTGAAATTTGGATTGCATAAACCGAGAAAAAAAATAAGGACTTGATATACAGTTGCAAGAAACCGTATCTATATCCACAGAACTGTTCCAATTCAGTAGTATTCTTGGAATGCCTGGTGAGAATCACTCACTGAGGTCATGCCACAGCTTCTCGGGTTGAGTTCCGTACTCTGACTCGGCCACTCCATAAGGCTTATTTGCAAAGGCTCCTGCACAATGTCTTGATCAACTTGGGAATTCACTCCCAACTATTGCTTGTGTGCTATTAGTAGTTTAGGAAGTTAGGAACTACAACAATTAGGTCTATTGTTGTAAATTGGATGAAGATCAGGTCCCTTTCCATAATCGTCTTTTGCAGAATTTGAAATAATACCAAAGAGTTGCCATACTTTTCCTTGCAACTGTGTCTGATAGATTCATATGAAAAAGACAAAACGCGCACCATTGCAGCTGGCAAACGTCATCCACGTAATTTCTTGACAGGTGCCAACTCAACCTTTTTGCCCGGATGTGTTTGGACCGTCAGTACTTGGCCATCAATAAGATCTCTGGGCAGCTGGACGTGGATTTGATCCTTCGCTGTATGTCTGATGAGGATCTGCCCTACGACTTGCGGGCCTCTTTCTGTCGCCTCATGCTGCACATGCACGTGGACCGGGATCCCCAGGAGCAGGTCACGCCTGTCAAATATGCCCGTCTTTGGTCTGAGATCCCCTCTCAAATTACAATCGATGAGTGAGTATATTCCTGTTGCTTCAAGTGATGCTGGGGAGTTCTTTTGCATGTGACTTTGACTTTGTCTTACCAGCTATGATAATGATGGCACCAGCAGAGACGAGATCAAGGAGCGATTTTGCCTCACCATGGATTTTGTAGAAAACTACCTGAGAGAGGTGGTGTCACAAAATGTTCCCTTCTCTGACAAGGAGAAAAACAAGCTCACCTTTGAGGTATTCTCTCTTGAATCATCGACATACTTTTATCAACATAAAGCAACAAATGGTCATTTGTGTTTGGTAGATTTTCTTCTCTGTTCTGTAACTATGCTTCTTTCCAATTCATTTGATACCACTGGGAAGGCTGTTTTGCCCCCCCTCCACACACACACACACACACTTGAAATCATGCCCTGCATGCAAGGAGCATGCATTTATGAGATGAGTAACACAACTATGAGATCAAGTAAAATGTGCCAAATCTGAACTGTCTTTGGTAAATAGCCCATTCTGCTGTTTGGAGCTTTCGGTCCCAAGAGGAGCACGCTTCCCCCTCTTTCAAGATGATCTGGTCCGTTACATTTTGAACGCCGCCAAAAGGCCTGCCATGACCTTTCACGATCACGCGCTTTAGAGCCTTGAACACGTTGACCTGAGATAGAGTCAGGAGTTTAAATTAATCTTACCGAAGTTGGCTCTCGGTGTGAAGATGATGGGGAGATGGGTAGGCCTGTGGCTTCACCAATATGTAAACATATTGCGATCGTATGAGGCGACATCACCATGACTAGGCAAGAAAAAAACTGCGCATGCACTGTCTGGACAGACAAGTCCCAAATCACTCTTATGTCTGGTGTCAAGTCTGTGGTCACCGGTTTTCCTATGCACATGGTTGTCAATTTATTTTTTCACAGGTAGTAAATCTGGCAAGGAACCTGATATACTTCGGCTTCTACAACTTCAGTGACCTGTTAAGGCTGACAAAGATACTGCTGAATATTTTAGACTGTGTCCATGTTAGCACCGTATACCCAATCAACAAGATTGAGAAAGAAGAGCAGAACAAAGGTTGGCATCCTCCTGCCCCCATACTTCTCTCATGCAATTTTTTCCATCATGCTTGATTGAGGCTTGTGTTTCTGTAGCTGGCAGCAATGTGATGAAGTCCATCCACGGAGTTGGGGAATTAATGACCCAGGTCGTGCTGCGAGGAGGTGGTCTGCTGCACACTACACCAACTCATCAGCCAGAGGGAGATATAGTTAAAGCCCAAGCAGAACCGGAGAGAGAAGACATCATGGTCATGGACACCAAGCTTAAAGTCATCGAAATTCTACAGGTGTGATTTGCTTCTTGCTGAAATTAGCAACTCGCGCTGTGGTTTTACTCTGGCTTTTCTCCTGCCTCAGTTTATCCTAAACGTGCGGCTGGACTACAGGATTTCCTGCCTACTGTGTATTTTCAAACGAGAGTTTGATGAAAACAATCAGCAATCAGAAAATGCTGCCGGCCAGAATGGAGCAAATAACGTCAGCAATCAGATGCCAGGTATGTCAGTGTACACTCATACGAGGCATGCTCAAAATGGTTGACGAATGCAAGCGCGCTGTGCCATGCTCAACCGTGGTAGACATTGACCTTAGTAGAGCGCTTGGATGAGGTGGGCTTAGGTCAGGGACAGATGCCTGAACGATTTTCGTACTCCCGGCGCTAAAGGTGCGCACACACCGGCATGATTCAGTGGGACAGTTTCTCCTGCCACTTGTGAATGACATCCACCGTCTTTCATTCACACTGTTTTAGCATCACACAGAAATAAATAATCCAAGAGAAAAGTCATGCAATTCCAAGAATAAAAATTTAATTTTGAGAGTAACTTTGCCATTTTGCAATATTTTGGTCATAATATTATTTCATTTCCTGTCAACATAACCAGAGTCACTCTAGATGTCCAAAGAAGTTGAGGTGGTGCTGGGTCCTGTTGCAACGTTCTGATGTTCTTACTGTAAATGTGATTGGCATGAATGAATGTGGCTACTGCAAGCCAGCGTGAGACAGGGGAGGGAGGCGTGACTGTGGTGAAGCTCTGGTGCAGTTGGCCTAGTACGAGTGCTTTCTTCAACATTGTAAAATAATTTAAAAAAAAAATCTGAACCCTTTAGGAAATCTTGACTTTGAAAATATTGAAGAGCAAGCAGAAGGAATATTTGGAGGAAGGTAATTCTGAATCATCTTGCTACTTTAGCAACAGCTTGGAACAATATTCAATTAAGGTAATGAACTTATTTTTCTTTGGCCATATAGTGAAGAGAACACTCCACTTGACCTGGACGACCACGGTGGACGTACCTTCCTAAGAGTGCTTCTACACCTTACCATGCACGACTACCCTCCTCTCGTGTCCGGCGCACTTCACCTGCTCTTCCGACACTTCAGCCAGAGGCAGGAAGTTCTCATGGCTTTCAAACAGGTAGGGCTTCCCCTGCAGTGTGTCTGTTTTTTTTTGTTTTTTGTTTTTAAATATATCTTGCAGGTCTTCATCCAAACTCTACTCTAGGTCCAGCTCCTCGTGACCAGGCAGGATGTCGATAACTACAAGCAGATCAAATCAGACCTTGACCAACTGCGGTCCATTGTGGAGAAGTCCGAGCTGTGGGTTTACAAAAGACAAGGAGAAGATGGGATGGATGGAGAGGGACCCTCAGAGTCAGATAACAAAAAGAAGGTAACTAAGGTAGTTTCAATTGAAGGTTACGTACTAGTGTCAGAGTTTGCTAGCCACAAACTCGGCTAAGCTTAGGTAGTTTCAATTGCTAGCTACAAACTAGGCTTAACTAAGGTGCTTTCAAATGTTAGCTACGAACTAGGCCAAGCTAAGGTCGTTTCAATTGCTAGCTACAAACTAGGCTAAGCCACCTTGTCTTTCATTTCAGTCATTTAATGTGTCTGTACTTTCGAGAAACTATACAGAGCGTTTGAACAGGTGTAGTATCCATAGCTTTAAAGCAGGAAATTGAGTTGTTGCAGTACAGTATGGTTATTAGTTAAAGCATCCATCTTGGTTGTTTTGCAGGGGGATTCACTTGGCTCTGACAAGAGCAGTACAGAAAGCACCAGCAACTATAACTACAGGGTTGTGAAAGAGGTATACTCATTTGTAATGTACATTGATGCAAATGTCTTCTTCGTTAGTGACTCTTGTTTTCCCCATTTTTATCCAGATTCTTCTGCGTCTCAGTATGCTTTGCGTCCAGGAGGGGAGCTCAGGGAAGAAGAGTAAGAAACAGCAGCAGAGATTGTTGAGAAACATGGGAGCACACTGCGTTGTGTTGGAGCTTCTACAGATCCCCTATGAAAAGGTGTTTGGGGGATTTTACACTATTTTGTTTTGTGATCTGGGTGCATGAAATAGGAGCATCTGGATCCGGATAAATTGTTTTAAACGGACAACACACCTTCTTAATAAAGTATCTAAATCTGGATGATTTTATCTTGTGCGACTAATTGAGGAAATAAAATCAAGTAAATTCAACACACGATCTTTTTCAGTGCATGTGGTTCTGAGGTTGAACACAAGCTGTACATTTGAACCTTTATAGAAGCAAAAAGGAGATTATATGTTTTCTACGACAGGGTGAGGATGTTCGCATGCAGGAAATTATGAAACTGGCTCACGAGTTTCTGCAGAATTTCTGTGCGGGGAACCAGCAAAACCAAACTCTTCTTCACAAGCATCTCAGCCTCTTTCTTAACACAGGGGTGAGCTTTAAATTGGCTGCGTTTCTTGTTTCCTCGGATGTCGCTTTTTGTTGTGTTTATAGTGTCGTAGCGCTTTTCCCTGAACCCATTTTCTGCTCTTTCAGATTCTAGAGGCCATTACCATGCAGCACATTTTCATGAATAACTTCCAACTCTGCAGTGAGATCAACGAGCGGGTGGTTCAACACTTTGTCCACTGCGCTGAGACACACGGTCGACATGTCCAGTACCTTAAGTTTCTTCAAACCATCGTGAAGGCTGAGAATAAGTTCATCAAAAAGTGTCAAGACATTGTCATGGCTGAGGTTTGAGGTTTTTTGTTGTTCTTTTTGGACCAACAAGTGTAGCACCCAACAGAAGCTTTACTCACACATTTCTTAGGTCGTCATCTTTAAATGATGCACTAGTCGTTTTTGGGAATTCAAGTTAGTTGTTTTTTTTTCCCGAGCCTCCCGTGTCAACCGTCAACTGTCTGCTGTGACTCTGACCCCTTCACAGCTTGTGAACTCCGGAGAGGATGTGCTGGTCTTCTATAACGATCGTGCGTCCTTCCAAGCATTAATTCAAATGATGCGCTCAGAGCGGGACCGTATGGACGAGAACAGCCAGTTAATGTACCACATCCACCTGGTCGAACTGTTAGCTGTCTGCACCGAGGGCAAAAACGTCTACACTGAGATCAAGTGCAATTCCTTGTTGCCCCTGGACGACATCGTGCGCGTTGTCACCCATGAAGACTGTGTTCCTGAGGTGGGAAAGTGTCTATCTTTGTCTTGCTTGTGTACTAGATTTAGGGTCGCACATTGCTCAGGTATACTATGAAAAGCGCAAGCTATTTTATGAGCAATCCCATATGTATGTTTGAAATACTATCTGATTTTGCTCCATATTCTTCCTCTAATAGAACTGCAAAGATCGTTGGGGAAACATGATGGACACACCCGCTCAGCTTCCCAAATAATACAAGGTTTTATTCCACATTTTGTAGGTAAAGATTGCCTATATCAACTTCCTGAACCACTGCTATGTCGACACAGAAGTGGAAATGAAGGAGATTTATACATCTAACCACATGTGGAAGCTGTTTGAAAACTTCCTGGTGGACATTTGTCGGGTGAGCAAAACAAAACAAAACACAGGTGTCCCTCATGAAGGAGACGCATGATACATGTCATCGCACGTGTTTATTTATGTCCAGGTGTGCAACAACACCAGTGACAGGAAGCACGCAGATACCATGCTGGAGTGTTATGTAACGGAGACAGTCATGAGCATCGTCACGTGTTTCTTCAGCTCTCCTTTTTCTGATCAGAGCACAAGCTTGCAGGTAATCGAACGGCTTTGCTGTCGCAGTTTTCATACTGTAGGGCAAGCGGTTGTACATTCACTTTCGCAGCCTGGTCAAATGTACTTAGCAATCTCTATGTCAGTGTTTGTATTTTTGACTTGGCGGTTTTGAAAGTTTTTAAACTGTCTTGAAAGCAGAACCATCTTCAAAGGCCAGGCCAGGCACTCGAATGAAATACAAAAGATGCAAGCAATTCTGCAGTACACTGATGATAATGTTTAGTTTTGTCCATGGTGTATTTGTGCAGCAACATATTTATTGCGGGGAATTGAAAAAAATAAAAGCAGCTCAACATGCAAGCAATCAGAACGGGATTATTAGTTTCAATGTTGTCTCGGACCTCACTTGCTGAAGCTGATGTTGTGACCCATTGATTTGAATTATTGATGTTGATTTCAATGCTACAGAAACGATTAAATCCCTCAATTCTTGTCTCTGCATAGATGGCTCGCAATGTGTATGTAAGTAACATTGACTTTTCCCGTAAATAGTTTTCCAACCTATCCCAAGTGGTACACCACGTTCTTGTGTCTGTGATTCAAGAAATTGTGGTGGAAGTAGCTCTCGATATGCACTCTGTGGCCTTCTCGTGGCTTAGTCAGCACACACGGACTTTGTTGTTCCCAAATCTGTGGGTGTGTTGCACAAGGTTTTGCTGGAACTGGGTGTGGATGATGCAATCGCTTGAAATGGTCACTCTGTGTCTAAGGCCGAAGTTGAAGTGCTTGACAGGCCAAATAGTTTGTCGTGTTGCGCTTTGTTGTCACTTTCCGTCTACCAGTGACACGTCCCCCATCACTTTCATTTTAATTCCAGCAGAAAATATTTTATTATCATGATTATTTTTTCCCCCACAAGATTTATCGATGACATCACTACCCTCTTTTGCAGGCTGCCGTTCTGGGAAAGATAACTGAGGTATTTATTGTCCTCTAGGGCTGAGACCAGCCAATAGATTTCTCTTTCACGAAGTAGCAAGCTGCTGTTAACCACTGGTGTGATGTGCAGAATTCTTCAAACAGCTGGCTCACTAAAATCTGTCCAGCCTTGCACTGTAGTCAGGGAATCGACTGTCACAGTCATGTTGTCCACCACAAAGATTCTTTTACAAAACGCAGCATTTTTATGCTGTATCTGTTTTATTATTTGTTTGTTTGCAGACTCGACAGCCTGTGTTTGTCCAGCTGCTCCAGGGGGTTTTCCGAGTATACCACTGTAACTGGCTTAACGCAGTTCAGAAAGCTTCTGTGGAAGCTTGCATTAAAGTCCTCTCAGACGTCGGTATGATATTACACTGAAGGAGCACCACCCCAGAAGCAGATTGGTGTTACGATGTACTGTAATCAAAAGTGTCACGCACCCATTCATCAAGCCTTGACAAACTTGCATTATTTTCCAACCCAGCTAAGAGCAGAGCCATCGCCATCCCGGTGGATCTGGACAGTCAGGTGAACAACTTGTTTGTCAAGTCCAACAATGTCGTCCAGAAGAGCCTCCTCAACTGGAAACTGTCAGCAAAGACCACTTCCAGACGAGATTCCGCAATTCCGACCTCCAAAGACTACAGAAACATAATTGAAAGGCTTCAGGTGGGCAAAGAAACATTTCCAGCGGTCATCCCGTCGCCTTCCTCTGAATTTGTCCATTTGTCTTAAATGGATTACAGCCCTCACTTTGTGAAAATGTAGCTTGAGCTGCTTCTGTCATGTGCCTCCTCGCTCGCTACACGAAATGTATGTAAGAGAAAAGAAAGGGCTCACAAGTGCAAAGAACCAAATAATGCCGATATCTTCACAATCACATTCTAGGAAACCATTTCAATGACCCAAGCTGTTGCGTGTCAAATTCTTGCAACACATGACTGTGTGTTCACTGGAAGGCTCGGATGTCCCTCCTAAAAGTCATCTCAAGTAGTTTGGCCAAAGCGTGCAGTTTCCAGACTTGGCGATTTCTCAACCTTGCTTGCTCAACACGCTTGAAGTTCACCTCACTTGTCCACTTATGTGCTTTGACGGGCAAGAAACAAAACGATGCCTGCAACGGTTGAGCCAGTAATGTCTCTTTTATCGGCGATACTGATAAAAAGCTGAGTTTTGTTTGCATGGCCCACTCTGGAACTAACTTTTGGTAAAAGAAGAAAAGCGAAATTCAAAAGGTTTATCAAATATCTTGACTCAAATTTATCAGGGGTCAAAATAAGCCGTTGTAAATTTGGAATCTTGATTGGCCAACTAGGAGAATTAAGCCTATTCTTTAGTATTTCATCAAAATATCGGCCGATTTACTAGAACCAGTGGTTTGTGTTAAATAACCGGAGGAAAAAAAGCTTACATGACTGAGAGAGGTTTTCCAGCATCACAAATGAGCACATTTTGTCTTGACTCTCGTAACGGAATCATTTCAGAACAAAAGTGATAGCAGAACAGTGTTCTGGTTTTGATCTTGGTGCGTTGCACTTGCGACGTTCCAACAAGCCCATTTGACACACAATTGACTGCCAAGGTATTTGTTTGTGTCGTGAACTCTGACCTAAGGGAATTGATTGGCGAGGTGTTGTATTTCAAGCCTGGCTCTGACGATGTCAATCCGCAGGACATCGTGTCAGCTCTGGAGGACCGTCTACGGCCGCTGGTCCAAGCTGAGCTCTCGGTGCTTGTGGATGTCCTCCATCGTCCTGAATTGCTCTTCCCTGAGAACACAGAAGCTCGCAAGAAATGCGAAAGTGGAGGATTCATATCCAAGTATGCAACCACATTCGATGTTGTTTATTTACGTTGGAGAAGATGCTTCTCTTTGAAAAAGGGCAACTCCTTTGGTGAAAGGTAGTCAGGAATCCTGACATTGAAAGCCCTGACTGTGTTTAAGGTGAACCCATGAACCAGTTCTCACATGACACGCACACTTGGCTGCGGTGCTCTGCCTGATACGAGCTCAGACTGGATTATAGACAAACTGGCAGGGCACATGGGGCCCATGCTGCTTCTGGGATTATCCAAACTCTTGGCTTTGTTAGAGACCTTTTAACATGTCAACTCTCACCACAGCCGGTAAATCCGGACCTCATATGCCCCATGATGATTTAGGCAGAGGAAGCTGTATTTGGGTGTGGAGTTTACACAAAAACGAAGATCGTTTCTTGCAGTACGATTGACGATGCCTGATGCAATTTTTTTCACCCGAACTTTTTTTCCACATAATTCCAAGTTGATAAAATACATTGCCAGCTCTTTGACTTGCAGCCACCGAATCTGTTGTCATAATCATGTTGCAAATTACTCCATTGTGGAACAAACAAAGGGTTTCTTATCTTATAAATTCAATCAACTATCTTTGTGTTCAGTTTAGTCATTGAAGACAAACATCTTGTAAATTTCATTGTATCGGATGTTTTTCCCTCCATACGCTGCCTACCAGACTAATTAAACACACCAAGCAGTTGCTGGAGGAGAATGAGGAGCGCCTGTGCATCAAAGTGCTGCAGACTCTCAGGGAGATGATGACGAAGGAGCGTGGCTACAGAGAGAAGGTACCAGCCACAAGTTTTCCCCAAACTCCATGAAACTTTTACCCTTCCCTGCTGTGCACGACTTCCCCGTGAAATACGTTTCTCGGCCAATTGCCTTTGAAATAGAGCAAGTGAGACATGTGCTTCTTGTATGTAATGCACCGTAGCATCGAGAGAGATTCCTACCACACACACACACGCACACATACAGAGCATTAATAGTCGGAGTGCCCTGAAATGCTCTAGAAACAGGGAAATGCAGAATCGAAAGGAATTTTGGCATAGGTGATATAGCATGACTCCTTCTTGTGACTGGCTCCAAGTCAGCCCGATCATTTCAAAGCTCCGCAATTGTATTGCTCTGTTGACAATATGTTGAGGTATTGTTTAGTGTTTTTTCCTCAGTTATTGCATTTCTAAAACATTTACACGAGTGGAAAGGTTTATCTTCGGCCTCTCGCTTCTGCCCGCGATATGTTGGAACTTCTTTGTCAATTTGTCTCAGGTTTGAGAAATCACAGCACGTGTGCTTGATTCATCTCTTTGCCTCTCACGGCATTTACCAGATACAATCCTGGCTACTCCCAGTTCGAAGATCGATTTTGCACGTTTATTTGAATGAGAAATTGAGTGTGTGCCCGTTTTGCACGCTCAGACTTTTAGTTTGGCCCATGGTGTCCTAACAGCATCGACTAACATTGCATGTTGTGTGTGTGACAAAGCTTAATACACTAACTGAGCTGTACTAATTCTGCCCTTATACTTTTTTTTTTCTTCCAGCTGATTGCCTTTGATGATGAAATGGATGTGGCTGAGGTTGATTATATTCATTTTAACTACTGCACATATCACGCCCACTAATAGTTTTAAACATGCTTACTCATGTCTTATTTGTGAGCTTTGTCAATAGCTTAGTCCATCCCATCCCGGCTGAACCATTCCAAATGCTCCGGGCACCGACACGATGTAGAATTAATGTCAAGGTGATCGATTCATTATCATTGGCGTGTTCAAAGCACAATGACAAATTCTGGCCTTGTCAATGATACGATGCTTGAGTTCGGTCAGTTTCTCACGAACGATCCCGATTTTGGTCTTTATTGCATGTGCATGAGCGTCACCAACGTGATCAGCCGCACAGGTTTATTTCAACCCGGGGTACATTAAAAGCATCAAAAGAATGAATTGTGACTCTCTGTCATGTGGCCACACGCGTTGTAAGTGCCTGGTGTATTTGGTCAGTCCTAGATCCTTTTCAATTGTCATTTGAAAGTCCAGCATATACTGAGAGTTTGCATAGCTTGTGATGTGCATTGTGCTGGAGTCTGGCGTTTCCCCATATGGTTAGGTCCGTTTGCATTTGTGGTTTTCCAGCATTTTGAGCAAAGACTGCTGCACCCTGGAGGTAGGGTTCTTCTTGATCAGAACAATGATTACTCGCCTTATAAAATACGGTTTTTGATCTCCTGTTGTCCATCTGTGATCCCTTAATTATGCTGCAAAGTATTTTTACATGCACGAATAAGTCCAAAAATCAATAATAAGCATGTTTGGGGGATGTACAAGTAATACCCAATCTTGACTTTATGGTTTCGTGACTCGAGATTATCGTGACTTGAGCAGGCGATTCTCACAGGGTCCAGACAGCGTGGGATGGCGGGCATGTCATACATGCGTCTGCGTTGCGGAATGATGTGAGATCATGAGCAATGTGCACTAGAAGGAGAACAAAAGCAGGTTCCCCTTTTTGCTTGTTGTTCTGAGTAGGTGTCGCAGGGATGCTGGGTGTGACTTCACCCTTGTCATAACTGACTCATGTTAAAATGGGACCAAGCATTCATGAGGCTCCATGTGGAGTTTGTGTGCAGGGCTTCATAGTGTTTCACCGTCGTCTGTTGTGGAATCAATGTGACACGTGAAACAACTCAATTTGAACTGAAAGTAGATTGGGCCACCTTCCAACAGTACGGTGGCTCACTGGTGAAATTTCACGACGAGCCAAAGATTAATTCCAACCTTTTACAGATGAACTTAATGTGACCTTCTCTACGCTTTTGAATGCACATGTCCAACTGTTCAGTGTTTCAGCACTTTTTGCACAAGTTGCTGTTCTGTAACGAGGAGCTTAACGGCAAAATTCACAACAGGCGTTTGATTCGAGCTGATGTCTAAAATTGGTGGAGGGGTTGACCGTTTGTACAACTGTGGAGAGCATTGTGATGTTGTCGCAAAGTCTTCACCGTTATTGATCAGATTATATGAAAGTGACTTGTATATTTCTTATATTTAGAAGGGAAACAGCATGTTAACGTGCTGGTACTCTGGTGATCAAGCCCCATTACGTATATATCATTCACTTCATTTGCCATTTGCTCATGCTTCCCTCACGTGCACAACCTCTACACAGCACGGGTTGCAGGTAATACAAATTACTGTTTTGATTCTCCTGATTGATCAGATCATCAGCAAGCTCTGCGGAAGCCTGGCATTGAACCTATTCATTTGAATCAGGTGTGTTGCAACAGGGAGACTTAGAAAACATGCAGGACAGCGGCCCTCCAGGACCTGAGTTTGACACCCCTGTTCTAGCTTCTTGTGCGATGCAAATGCACTCTTAATTTTCTCTCTCTCTCTGCTCTTACTTACAGCTCACTTCCGTCCGTTTTTTTTTTCTCCTGCCAAACAATTTGAGACAGACTCGGCTTGTCCTCATTTATCCGGCCCGACTGCCAGAGCGGGTGAAGTCAGGAGGCTGTTTTTTATTTATTTATTTTCCACACTCAGTAGGGGGTGGGGGATGATTAGGATTCTTCAGCACTGTCCCAGTTTTCCCAAGTTCAGACTGCACGATTCTTGGGCTAAAGCCAGCTGCAGGAAGCTGTTGCATAAGAGCCAACACCCCCACTCTCTTTTTTCCCTCTTTCCTGGAATATGAACTCTTCAGTGATGTGGCAATTGACAATGTTTACAAGCAAACACATCAAGTCGAGCACCCTGCACAGGGATATGTCTCTTTTAAGATGCATATAGAGGGATATAAAAAGTCTACACACCCCTGTTCAAGTGACCGCTTCTTGTATTATTTAAAAAAAAAAAAAAAAAATCCAACATGAATAATTGAAACACTTTTTACACACTTAGTGTGACCTACAATAGTGGCAAATCAATGGGACAAAAAAAGGAAATGTTTTAATAGGGGAAGTAAAAACAGTTTGCACATGTGTGCGCACCTTGTTACGACTGGGGATTTGACTGTGTTCACAATTAACCAATTGCATTGAAACTCATGTTAAATGGCAGTCAGCATATACCCACCGCTCTTTAAAATGTGTCGTATTAAGCCCAGTCAAAGCTCCACTGTTCTTTTCCTGACATTTTGCGAGGTGCATCTTATGGAAGCCTCAAAGAGGGATCTCAGCATTTTTTCCCCCCAAAAAACGCCAAAGGCTTGCCTCTTAATGCCAGGTGCTCGGGTGAGTTGCCGCAAGCAGGTCATCTGGCAAGCACCTGGTTCCTCAGGCCCCGTCTCGCGTGCCATCCCCCCCGCCTCCCCTCTTTGTCTGGCCCAGTACTAAATGGCCTGAGGCCTGACAGCAGTCCACAGCCCATGGTTGGGGACCCCTGCCCTCGATGAAACATACTTTGTCATTCAATGCGATCCACATTGCAGTCCCATGCCCAAATATTATTGTTCCTGCGTATTTCTGTCATGTGCATGCATAATGTATGTCGTGCACATGCTTGGAGCTTACTGAAGAGAGCAAAGTTTTGCTGCAGTGTTTAATTGTTGCCTCAAGGGATGTCAGTGATGACTTGCCTTATAGCACCATCACCAAGTGAACAGCTTCTAACCTTGACTAACATCATGCTTTTATTTCCGATCAGCTGGCACCTCCACCTGAACCCGCAGAGTCTTCTGAGGTGTGTTTAAGATCCATCGCTACTGGCCTGGTGTTGATCTGTCATAGTTTTAATTCAATCCCCTTGCTTTATCTCGATTAATATGGCTCATGTTGTGAAAAATCTTCATCATGCCTCATATCAGATGTCCTGTGAAATTTCCTATACATTTTCATTTCGTTTTTTTGTTGTTGTTGTTTTGTTTTACAATAGGCTTTTCGTTATGTAAAACTGAGTGTCGTTGTCTTGTTTGGGTTGGAAATGAATTGGTCCACACGGGAGATGAGCCAAGCCTGCATGAGAGCGACTTACCCCTGCATGATGTCATTTGCACTTAATGCACTGCATGCATGTAATCGAATGTGCATTATTAACAACTTCCTACCCTTTCACTTTTTTGGACTGCTTTCTGCTAACCCAACTCACCCTTAAAAGGAGCTTGACCCCAACCAGCCTCAGAAGCAACAGGAGGATCAGAGGAGGGTAGGTACTTAGTTTGGTCTGCTTCGGGGCTCCATCTTCTGCTGACAATTGACTAACTTTGTAACACCCCCCCCCCCCGCATTCACACAACCTCCACAGCATGGCGCCCGCTCAACTTTCTCCTTCACATGTTTGGCAATTATGATTTGATATGCAATGGCTGACTGTGTATTGGATAAGTACCTCTTGCATTTGCATCTCCTCTCAGAAGGACTTTGTACAGTAGCTTAGATGTGGCGCTGATTTTCACCAAGGCAACGTGCCTAGTCCTCCCAAATACTTCAGTGGGGCAACCTTTGATCACAATCGCTGACTGAGGTCAGAAGGCATAAGTGAATAAGAATCTGCTTTTGTCCGATTGGGGTAGTTGACTCTTGGGATTCTTGTTTTTGAGGGACTTAAAAAAGAAAACACGACAATGATATATTAAAAGTGGACATCTAATGATCATATCAATTATTTTTCACTTCTCTTATTAGCCTCTTTTCAGATGCTACTAGAACATGTGATTTACCGGGGTGATCAATTGTGATAATAATTGAAAAAAGGAACGTATAAATAGACGCATAACATGGACTGTATCTTATCTTGATAGGGAGAATCTTTGCGGCAGATCTTGGTCAACCGATACTATGGAAATGTCAAGTCTGGACAGAGGCGAGATAGTCACACACCCTTCAGCGCTGGGCCACTTTCTGCTGGATCACAAGGGAAAGCTCTGACAGGTGGCTGATGTGATATAATGTGCACTGGTGAAAGTGAAGGGGTTCGAACCATTTGCGTGATGTGATCCCATACAGCTGAGGTTAAACTCTGTTTTGTCGCAGGCCACATTGTACATACGGTTTTCTTCGGAGGGCCGTTTTGACTTTGAGCCCAAATTAATAGGGTCACCTCATATTACAGAAATAACAAATTGATGAATAACTAGTTTGGAAATCAGAAGCTTGTGAAAACTGTTTGTTCAAAAATTATAACATTATTTTTTTAGAGGTATTATTCACAAAGCTGCTTGCAATATCGCAGCGTTTTTAAAACTGAAGATAATTTGCAATTTTGGTAGTTAAGCAAGAAACATGAAGTTGACGCACATTGAAGTAATTTTCTTTGGCGGGCCATATAAAATGATGTGCTGGGCTGCATATGGCCCCCGGGCCTTGGGTTTGACACCAGTGTCATACAGAGTCTAAGCAGATGGCACACCATGCAATTCAGATTCAGTTTTTGGATGTAATGACTCAAATCAAAGCATGCTGGAAAGGGGTCCCTGGAGGACTGAGGCCCTGATCTAAACTGCCCGAAGATGGCTAAGATTGGCTCCTGCACGCCCGCGTCACTCTGATGATGGATGGACGGATGATTTTCACATTGTTTTAGTATGTATTTTGCAACAAATAAAAAACAAAAAATGATGATCATCTGAGTTTTTTTGTGTGTGTGTCTGTAGTTGTCAGCCCTGGGGTCGGAGGGCGTGGTGAACTGAGTTTAGCAGAGGTCCAGTGCCACCTGGATAAGGAGGGCGCTTCTGACCTGGTTATTGACCTCATCATGAATGCCACCAGCGATCGCATCTTCCAAGAAAGCATCCTGCTCGCCATTGCCCTACTGGAAGGTGGAAACACGGTCATCCAGGTAAGCAGGGTTGACTGGGTTCGAAAATTTCTTCTGTTTAAATCAATGATAGACTATCTTTTTTGTTGTTGTTGGTGTCCCCCCACCCCCAAACTCGCTGATTGACCCCAAATATCCTCATCCCATAAAGTCTATTCAAATCGTCGTTTGTCAGGAGCATCATCAAGTGAGGACCTCCTGTGTAGCGTTCACACTCTGATGCAGATTGAAGGGGTTTTCACTTGTCGTCAAATAAATACATAAACATGAACATTTTTGCGTATGTCACAGTGGTCAGTTGTGGCCAGGGTGCGTACCAAACACCAGAGTTTCCCACAGCAACTGGCCATAAATGTCTTGCCCCCCAAAAAATGACTAATTATTAAATACAGCTGGTTGCTGGTTGCATGGAATGCGCGTTGTGCGTAATTGTGCTCTTATGCGTTGCATAATAGCATTACCTGACAAGGCCTGACTACTCAGAGTACACAAAGGCACTCACATGACTGGGCGTTACATAAGCTGCTGCCTGCCCTGAGGGATGACGCCGGTAGCTGCGGCCTCCTAACACTTCAACTGGACTCTTAAGTGGGTCATGCTTTGCCAGTGAAAAGAGGGCAATCAAAACCCCAGCCTGTCTGAGGCCTCGGGAGAAAGCCAGCAGAGTTCATGCTCTTTGGAGATGAACTCATGACTCTTAACTTGTTGAGTGTTCACAAAGGGGATAGCAGCCTTCTAAAGTTGCCTGTGGCAGGCATTTTGTCGTGGAGGTCTACCCGTTGTTTGCAAGGTTCACAGTTTTACATGCTCTTATTTAATGCTTTGCATGATTCTTTTTAGGCTTTAATGGAAAATCAAATGGTTTTGTTTTATTTTGCCTTCCTGTTAGCTTTTACAAAACAAACGCAACGTTTAGGTGAAGTTGTGAATTAGTTTTTTTCCTCAAACAATCATGGGTATATGTTGCTGCAGGTGTTATAGTCGTCATTTGGGACAGTGCTAGCACAAGTGGACGTTGAGCGATCACGTCTGGTGTGGGGTGAATTTACAACATCGGCAGATAAATCACATTTTCATTTCTTACATAACGACTGGTTGCCTCGCCCCTTTTTGGGACCGAGGGATTCTTGTTGTCCAAAGCATACCCACAGAGTGTGCCTCAGAAGCCTTTTATATGCTTTTGGGTTTAGCCGAGACAACAACTGTGCGGGGAAAGAACAGATGATGACCTAGAGCCGCTCTTGTCACACGGTGCAGGAATTTTTTTTCCAAAGAGGGAAACAGGCATAGGAGCACAATAAAAAGCATAAAAATAAAGGACCATAAAATCAGGTGTATGGTATACTTTTTTTTTTTTTTTGATGGTCCCAAAATCTGAGGGGAGCATTGTTACAATGAAAGCAACAGTGCCATCCTCGGGTTGTAATGCAGTCCAGTGAAACTAGAGGTGCAACATTGGTAGACACGCTTCACATGCAATGTGTCATTAAACCCCTCAACAAATAACTTTTCCACTCATCCGCACACCCCACCAACACCTGCACGTGGGTCTCAGGCTCGCGGATGTACTCGGAGGCTCGCATGATCAAAAGAAGGGGAGCGTGTGGGGTGGTGAGTGTTATGTAAGCAATGAAATGTAGATGCCACGCTGCGCCATCTTCAAAACGCCGTCTTCATGACCTCAGATCCTGTCACACGACAAAACAGGTGCCACCCTCTGACTCAGTCGGCTTTTTGTGGCTCCCCTCGGGCTTCTTAGTATGATTTACCACCCGTTATGTTCTACCACCCGCCACGGAGTTCAATTTACAGGAACCTCGTGGGAAGCTTTAAAAAGCCTCGGCAAAAAGCAACTCTTGTCCTGAGTGTTATGAAGCTATCAGCACTCCACCACTGCACCGTAGCCGAGGGAGTCACTTTTGAGAACACACTTGAAACGTCGTAGCATTAAGTTAGTGAAGTATTTGAGTCAAACAAGAGCATCTCGGTCTCGTCGCTACCACTTTTTAAGTTTGCGGGTCATGGTGCCAGTGCTGATTCTTAACTCATGTCAAGTTGATCAAGAAAGCCATCTCTGCAATTACTTGTTGGCTCAGAACACTAGGGAAGCAAATCGATATCGGCTCGAATGATTTTGTCAATCAGCTGTTGGGTGTGGAAGGAGCTCGTGACATGAGGCACTTTATATAACAAGTTTGTGTTGCTGCTCCGGGCTGCAATGGAGCAGTGGAGATAACGGGACAACTTTCCTGCAACACGCCGCCTGCTAATGGCACATTTAAACATACACATCTCCGTTAAAAACACAAATGTGTCCTGTTCTTCAAGGTGCCAAATATGGCGTTTCATCATTTTCGTACTGCACTACTCATTCGAACTGGCTTGTCCGTTTGAATTTCGAGAACCCTCCCGCAATATTTGCTGTGGTGAGCTATTTCAAATGCTCTTCTTTTGTTGCTTTATTTGCACAACTCTAAAATTAGTACATTTTGCAAATACATGTCATTTAAAATCCATTATGGCAGCTTTGGCCCCTCATGTCACGGACGCCTTGAATATGATGTTGCTATGAAGGGATCATAAAATTTGAGGATTAACAATTCAGAGGCAAACATACTGCCCATTGTCGACACCGTGCTTTGGGCGGAATGGAATGACTTATTCAGAAAAATCACGACCATGCAATCGTGCATCCAGAGCGCAGAAAAACCGTAATCGGAGAAACCTTTTTAAACTGGCCAGCAGATTCCTGATCTCGAATCCACAGAAAATTCTGAATTCAGCCATTGGTGAAACGATGGCAAGCAATCACAAGTGTTCTAAAGAAAGAATGACTAGTCTCCGACTTGTGCTGGAAACTTGTTTATGAGAGAGAGAGAGATAATATTCATCATATCTGAATGTTTGCTAGTTCCATGATTTGAGATGAGACAGTAGAGAATTATTTACAATGCTGATTGGGTGAAAAGTAGATGCCATGCATCACTTATCAAACTGCAATTTGCAGCACATTGATGTGTGGCACAGGTGTCCAACTCAAGGGATATATTGAGGCTTGACAGAAGACATTAACCAGAAAATAGTCGGCATACAAGAGAGTGGCATAGCGGCGGCGTGTTTTGGGCGGGATTTGATAAATTTACGTATGTGTCTGCTGTGTGCATCATGCTTTGCTTGCATTGAATTAACACCCAATGACCTCAGCATGCCACTACCCCACACCGTCTGACACACACACACTACTTTATTCAATTCCATCATAACAAAATCGGGCAGGTTTGGCCTCAGGTTTCTTCTCCCCCCATCGTTTCCCCTCTCCCCACTAATCAGCTTCTGTGAGCTGATGTAACACTGTCAAGCGCTGAGGCGGCAGCGGGCCATCACTGTCACCACTCGGCTGATTATTGTTCTTATGTAAGGAGG
The DNA here is from genome assembly GCA_018466805.1 of Hippocampus abdominalis. Taxonomy (NCBI): domain Eukaryota; kingdom Metazoa; phylum Chordata; class Actinopteri; order Syngnathiformes; family Syngnathidae; genus Hippocampus; species Hippocampus abdominalis. The sequence continues at coordinate 19,933,088 of CM031707.1, forward strand.
GATTGTTGAGAAGAAAATAGGACAGAACATATGAACCCGGTGCCGAAATAAAACAGGTTACACATGCAGTGGCATCGAACAAGGTGGTCCCTTTGTGTCGACGCAACCTGTCCCACCTCAATTTGACTTCAGTACAAAATTGTTAACAATAACTGACAAATGTTGGCCTTTGTGGAAAAGTTGCATAATTGTGATCCACATTGCTGTTACGTGGTTTGTGGTCTGGGATCACACAGGCACACACACACACACACACACACGCACACACACAAACGCCGTGTTAATTTCGGCATCTGCCCAGCTGTGTACAAGCATGTGAACCTCGTGCACAGCATGTGCAAGTTTGGGAGTATTTCTTCACCATTGCATGGAACCGTGGTTTCATATTTGCCTAACATTTCCAAGTCACGAGTAGCTTGCTGCATGTCAATCTAAATTCTGTCCTTGTTTTTCATTCTCTCCTTACTTACTTTTCTTCAAATATTAATGCCTGGATGTTTTGCTGTCACTGTGAGAGTAGCCTTGTCGAGCTTTGAAAGTCACTATGTCGTTGTAGACGACTGGAGATACATATTGTTGTCCGTATCCGACACTTCCCGCAGCTTACCTGCAACTATTGATGGGGCCTTTTTTTTTAAAAGCGTAAATTTTGGATGACTGACAAAAGCTAAGACTTATTTTCTACACAGTGATATAATGGCGACACAAAACCCTGCAAAATAGTCTCAGAGTCTGGATTTCCTTTATATTCGTGGTGTTTTTGAAGGCTGTCAGGAGCGACATATTTCACACATCTGACTTTGCATTTTCCCCAGCGCTCATTCTACCAGCGTTTGACGGGCGATAACAAGTCAGAGAAATTCTTCAAGGTGTTTAATGAGCGCATGAAGCTGGCCCAGCAGGAAATCAAGGCCACGGTGACTGTCAACACCAGTGACCTGGGCAACAAGAAGAAAGATGAAGAACCTCCGGACAAAGACACGTCGGCACGCAACAAAGGTCAGTGCTCAGTGAATAATAAGATAAAGGTGGGAATGTTGGCTCAGATTCAAAGAAGGAAAACACTTGTCTGGTCAGAGGTGACCGGGGTTTTGCATGAACATCTCTGTCGTAGGCCATCCCGCATGTTTTTAATTGGGTTGAGGTCGGTTCTTCCGCAACAATCTCTTGCAACCGTGCCGCTTGTTTCGTGGGCACAGTCAGGCTTGGAGAAGAAACGTTGCTCTATCGCGATGCACCGATGACTCGAGGCTCTCAAGCCAGATACATTTGTCTCTGTGCCCTATAGCACTCTGGTAAAACACGTAGGCCGAAGACAAATCGACTGGATGAATGTGAGTCATTGAACGGTTTCACGTTTGAAGTGTCGGACTTGAATTGTTGTGGTTAGTTAAGGATGTGCCACTGGTGGCTGTGGTTACCGAAGAGGTGAAGGAGCAGCTGGCGGAAGCCTCCGCTGTCACCAAGAAGGCCTTCGCAACATACCGCCGTGAGGTTGAAGCCGAAGAGCACCAGACGGCGGCTGACGTCTCCTCCGCAGCAACTGCCGAAAAGGGCCAGGACGATGGAGAGATGAGCGTCATCATCACCATCATGCAGCCCATCTTGCGCCTCATGCAACTGCTATGTGAAAACCACAACAGAGATCTGCAGGTCTGTCAACACACGCGATGCCCTGCGCTCTGAGAGTCATGTCATTCTACTTCCGAACACTTCTTTTTTCTTTTGTTTTCTTCTTCTCGCCACACTGGTGTAGAAATGAAACTCGGTTGAAAATAGGCACCGGTTGCAGAACTTGTTGCAGCCGATTCCGTGTCTGGTTGGTATCTGTCTGGTTTCACTATGAGCCGCATGTTGTTATTTAGTCATGGCTAGCTCAAGTCAGCCAGACTTCCTTCGAGCATCGAGTCCAGAAACATCATCGCCGTCATTTGAACTCGTGCTGCACCACTTTTTGTGAATCCACAGCTTCCATCTTATTCTGTTGAACTTATTTTGATAGGGGACAAACACGTAAGCAGCACCATCTTTCAGTGGAACAGCAGCACATGCGAGGGAGCCCGTCGGGTTGTGGCTCACAGTGCGTCAATAAAGTGTGAGCGTTGTAATAGTTTTTTGTTGTTGTTGTTGTAAATATGATATCCACATAACCTCGAACAAATTGATGCAGTACATATTTGAGGGTGGTGGTGCAGGTGCAAGATGTTGATCAGCAGACACACAGCAGATTTTACATTGGTATTTTTGCCTTGTAGATTGTAGTTGAACAACAATACACGTGCTATGCTTTCGCTGTTTGTTGACATGGTGTGTATCGCATTAAACATGGACCGGAGGCAGCAAAGTTGAGACTTGTATCAGGAGATCAGAACGAAAATTATAGACACGCCAACTGAAGTTGAACAGATTGAGAGACATTGAAGATCAAGGGACTGGAGCCACCTTAAACGGACACGGCTGCATGAGGAAAAGTGATGACAAATCACAGAAACTAATCATATGCGATTGGTAACAAAAGAGCTCGGAACAATCTCCAAAGACATGAATGGTGAACTCCAAGCTCTGAAGCAGTCAGATGTTCTCAATGTTTTATTTCATTCATCTCCAGAACTTTCTACGCAGTCAGAATAACAAGAACAACTACAACCTGGTTTGCGAGACACTTCAATTCCTGGACTGTATTTGCGGCAGCACCACCGGAGGTCTGGGCCTGCTTGGACTCTACATCAATGAGAAGAATGTGGGACTCATCAACCAGACTGTGGAAAGCCTCACCGAATACTGCCAAGGTCCCTGTCATGAGAACCAGGTAACTGGCACCTAAACGTGCATGCGCACACTCTCCGCACAAGCATATGCAAGCAAGAGCGGCGCTTGCTGATCCGAATTGTGTTACGTCAAACTCATTGTGGAGCCCTTTTCTCCAAGTGGGTCCTCAAATCTCCCTTTGATAAATTATCCCCATTTACGTCATTGCTTATTTTTGTCCCATTTTGTCCCATTTTAGTCAACGCAACGCCATGTAGATTTTCATGTAGATGTTTGGGCGACATGACGCACCCTTTCCTAGCCTGCACCCAGCCCTTTTCACGCTCTGGCTGATTTTCCCAACATCAGTCTCCTGTTCGTGCTTTGATATGACTAGCACGGCGTCTCACACAACGTTGCCATCCTCGGTTCCCGCTGTCTTTGGGTCACTTTCTGGCAAATGTTAGAACTCAGGTGACTACAGCAACTCACTGTTTACTTTGGTTGACTCTTCACTTCCCTCAAATACTGTAGTGCTTTAAAGGGAACAAAGTTGTTTGCTCACCGAAACGAGATTGAAATCACCTCGCGCCAATCTGTGTATTTTATTTTATTTTTCTCCTGCAACCCATAAAAAAGATCCAGGCCCAATGCTGATGAGGAGTGAGATATATTTGCCAAAATCATCAAGGCGGTACAAAGTGGGCCTTCAGCAAACTTGACCTTCTGTCAAGAGATGTGACCCTCCTCCTCAGCACATGACTGTCTGCAGGGTGTGTGATATCCAAATTGACATGCATATCAGTCATGAACGGAGCTGCCCCGAAGCTGTTGTGAGCTGCAATATCATGTATATTTTTGCACAGCAGATGCGTAAGCACGTGCTTGTTGTCGGCAACCAGTGGTGGTCTGTTATTTATACGAACTTTGAAATGCGTTGTACAGTCGCTGCAATCCCGTATCGGATGAGTGTGACAAAAATTGCCAAAGTATTTTTGCCGTGTTTGCTCCAAGTAGTCCCTTGGTGATCGTCACTTCATTTTCTCGCAACTTCTTTTTTCCTTGACTTTTAACGGTGTGACAGTGGCAGACTTTTGCATGCTTGTCCCGGTGCCTGCCCCCTCCCCAAATGAATTACTCTGCGACTGACTGAGTCACGTCACCGATGGTGTAGCGGTCCACTTGCCTGACTTGTGTGCGAGCACTGTGGGATCAGTACCAGCTCGGCAACGGTGTGGATGTGGATGTGGGTGGTCGTTTGTCTCTACATGTGCCCTGTGCCTGGCTGGCGACCAATTTAGGGTGTAGTCTCCCTTCCGCCCGAAGTTAGCTGGGATAGGCTGCAGCATCCCACCCGCGACCCTGTTCAGGACAAGAGCTGTTGAAAATGGATGGATGGATGACTGACTCAATGACATAGTAAGGGGAAAAGGGGGTTGCGAGAGACTGACGAAGTAAAGGCGAAATGTGGAAAAGCCTTGAATGATTGCTTGTGTCATGTGTCACCTGATAAATTTCCGTGTTTACCGTGTTCATGGGTTTGTCTTTGTTTGCCCTATAGAACTGCATTGCCACTCATGAATGCAATGGTATTGACATTATCATCGCGCTTATCCTCAATGACATCAATCCCCTTGGCAAGAAGAGGATGGACTTGGTGTTGGAACTAAAAGTGAGTCATTTTTCCTTTTAATCGTCTTGTTTTCCGGAGCGGGCGGCCCTGTGGGCCAGTGGTTAGCGCGTCGACCTCACAGTGCAGAGGTCGTGGGTTCGATCCCAGCTCCGGCCTCCCTGTGTGGAGTTTGCATGGGTTTTCGCCGGGTTCCTCCCACATTCCAAAAACATGCACGGCAGCCTGATTAAGCACTCCAAATTGTCCCTAGGTGTGAGCGCGGATGGTTGTTCGTCTCGGTGTGCCCTGCGATTGGCTGGCAACCGGTTCCCCCGCCACCGAAGACAGCTGGGATAGGCTCCAGCTACTCCCGCGACCCTTGTGAGGATAAAGCGGTTCAGAAAATGGATGGATGGGTTTTCCGGCGCCTTCGGCCACCCCGGGGATAAGTGATGAGAAGTTGTGGTGCAACCTCGTGTAGCACCTTATGTTTACCGAGCCAGTTTTACACATTTTGAAAAAAAAAAAAAAAACTCAGAATTGAGGCCACTTTGATCCTGTCTGGAAGAAATCAATTATTATTGTTGATTTCCATACATGCTTACCAAACGTCACTTGACTTGTGTGCGGGCTGCATGGCATCGGTACCCGCTCGGTGACGGTGTGGATGTGGATATGGGTGGTCTTTTGTCTCTATATGGGCCCTGCAACTGGCTGGCGACCAGTTCAGGGTGTCATCTGCCTTCCGCTCGAAGTTGGCTGGGATCGGCTCCAGCAACTCCCTGCGACCCTCTTCAGGATAAGAGCTGTTGAAAATGGATGGACGGACGCTTACCAAAGTAACCGAATCAGCGTTTTAAATAATTGCGTATTCATGAATGAGCTTTCAACTTGGTCCAAACCATCACAACCTTGACAAAATTACGCAATACGAAAGTGCAGAATGCAGCCTAACGTGACTTGCTTTCTATGTGGGCCCTTTCCCGAGGAACAACATTGTTTCTCCAGTAGCGTGCTAGCTGGGTTAATTGCACTTGTTGATGTTCCCTCAGAATAACGCCTCCAAGCTGCTTCTTGCCATTATGGAGAGCCGCCATGACAGTGAGAATGCCGAAAGGATCCTGTACAACATGAGGCCAAAAGAGCTGGTATGTGGTTTGGACCACGTAAATCCTTACTCGCTGTATTTCGATACAGTCAGGGACGTGAATCTCTTCTGTCACGACTTCCGTGTAGGTTGAAGTGATCAAAAAGGCATACATGCAGGGTGAGATAGAGGTGGAAGAGCCTCAGGAGGGAGAAGACGGAGAAGAGGAACATTCAGCATCGCCACGAAACGTTGGCCACAATATCTATATCTTGGCCCATCAAGTAAGCGCACACGCACACCGCAGACCGTCTACATTTTGTTTTATGCCCTCAAGCATTGGGCCGCTTTCGGGATCGTCTTCGGTTTGAAGAGCGTCTCTGTCATGTGCTGCACCCAGTTGCTCAGTACGAGAATGTCGGTCTCCGTCGGGCGCCGCGTTCTCTCTTGTTCAGTGGGACTGATGAATGAAGCGATGCTCTGCATAAAACGTTACGCTGTTTGTCATCCAAGTTGGCCCGACATAACAAGGAACTGCAAGCCATGCTGAAAACTGGGGGCACGTACGGAGAGGGCGACGAGGCGCTGGAGTTCTATGCTAAGCACACGGCTCAGATTGAGGTCAGTTGCCATTGTTTTTCAGCGCCTTCTGAACAGGGGAAGGAGGGGAACACTCTCGATCTGCTGCTGGCAGTTCGGTTTCATTTAATAAAAAATACAAGTGGAATCCTTCTCCACGTTTTGTTGGAAAATGTCACAGTTGAAAGGATGTGAATTGGCTTGGGTTTCTTTTGACTGTACACTCTCCGAAATGAAAAGGGCACAGCGTGGCACGCTCACGGAGGTTTTAGATGCCTTTTTTTCCCCAGGTTGGATTATTGTGACGATGGAAACAAAAATGTACGAACTGCTAGCTACATATTTTAATTATAAATGCTCCCTATCGCCCCACCTGCACAGTCTGATCAGGTTTTTATCACCAGTGGTGCCTTTTTCCCCTTGTGTCTGATTGGCAGTGTCAGAGAGGAATTCATTTTACAACATACCTCTTATTGGTGGTTGTAGTTTTAAATACGATAGAACTTGTCATAGTTTGACCCTCAAGTAAACAGAATACTACAAAAACGTCTCAGTTCGATGAAGTGGTGTCTTCTATCATTGCAAAATAACAAACCTTCAGATGTGCAGTCAATATGAATGAAAAGCGGTCGGCTTGATCGAAGGCCCGAGAGTGACTGTTGTGGTTCTGTCTAGATTGTCCGTTTGGACCGAACCATGGAGCAAATAGTTTTCCCTGTGCCCAACATCTGCGAGTTCCTGACTCAAGAGTCCAAGCTCCGCGTCTACTACACCACCGAGCGCGACGAGCAAGGCAGCAAGATCAATGACTTCTTCTTGCGCTCCGAGGACCTTTTTAATGAGATGAACTGGCAGAAGAAGCTGCGAGGTACTCAAGAGGCGACTGGTAACACAAACACCGTTCCCTGTGCGTCTTCCTCCTCTACAACTTTATTCCTTCTAGTTCTGGTTTGACATGCCTTCCTCTCACATCTCTCCAGACCTCGTGAGAAGCACAGCTATTTATACTCGCTTATTTGTGATTGAAGACTCTAAATTTTGTACCTTGATCCGTCCAGGGGATCGCCCACCTGTCTGTCACCCTAGGTCAGGGGTCGGCAACACAAAATGTTGAAAGAGCCATATAGGACAAAAAAAACAAACAAAAAACAAATATGTCTGGAGCCGCAAAACAATAAAAGCCTTCTCTAAAATTTACAATGAAGGAAACACATGCTGTATGTATGTAGGAGACTGGACTGTCTCAGAATTGTTTAGGTTATTCATTCCTTTGTTTTGTGTTCACAAACGCCCCCATAGAATTTATTTTGTGATTTCTTTGCTTGATTTTTTTGTTTTGGTGCAATATTTTCACTTTTCTTAGTGTCAGTGAAGTGATCATTAATTTCTGTTTTTCTGAGGCTGTCTTTGAACGCCTCTCGAGAAGAGAGAAGGCACAGAGGACGCAGACATGTCTCTGTTAGTCGAGACTGTTAAAAGCATAAATAAAGTGTACGCTTTAAAAAACCAACACCACAGCTCTCCTTTTTCGGAGCTGCAACATGTATCTATATCTATTTGAGCTATATTAGCCTACTATCAAAATCTTTTTCCATTTTCAAACATTTTTTATAAAGCTCCAGGGAGCCACTAGATGTCGCTATAGAGCCGCATGCGGCTCTGGAGCCGCGTGTTGCCGACCCCCGCCCTAGGTCATTTTGGGATAGGCGAGAGTTGAGATTCTTATGGTGCTGCACGATGCTCCTCACCTGTTGTGACCTCGGGACTCACATTTTCGAGGTGTCGCCAAGCTTGCGACCCACTTATGCAAGTGAAGAAGTGTAAAGAAAATGTATTATCATATGTATTATCATAATTTTGAAATGAGTATGAATACCTTCTCCAGAAAACCCCACTAGAAATTCAATCGAGGAAACCATGAGAGTGACAGAGAAGCGAAGCGAGAGGAAGTGGAATTGTTTTGGAGAAATGAGACAATCACCAGTGTTAATTGACAGATGATGATTTTTTTTTTCCAACAGCGCTTTTATTGATTTATATAATTGGGGGAAAAAAACCATGAATGGAGACGAAGGCAAATACAAATCATGCAAATCTCCCCAACGTGTTATGCAAGACTAGTCCAAAGGAGAAATGTTTCCAGATCTGCTTCAGGCTGGCTATTTGATAATCTAACTATTCTTAGCATAGTCATCTGATTCACAGTGAGATACCACAAAAAAAGTTGATTCCATCACCCTATCAAAATACTCATTTTGAACCCTGGACTCGATTAGGTGAACATCGATGTGACATTGGCCTCATGGAGAGATCTAAGTGGACACAGCATGCAAAACTTGTAAAGCACAAACATTATACGATTTCAATAAGTGCGAGAACTTGCTGCTTCCCTCATGTCTGAATTTTTGGCTCAAGCTACTCAAGGGTGTGTTCAGCTTTGTGTGTGTGAAGCACGGGACAGAGTGATGCAATTGCCGTCTCACTGTTGATTGTCGCAAGATTACATTTTTTTTTTTCAGTGAGAAGTTTTCAGGTCTGTGATGATTAAACCAGGAAGTGTCGTACTTTTATTCAATCTGGTATCAAGTGTTTTAATTTGGCTGGCGTAACGAGATGGGCGAGGCAAGGCAAAGCAGCTTTAGATATATCAAATGTAATTGTTGGAAAATGCTAAATTTTCAACCACAGCTGCTAAAGTTAACCTGTAATGAGGATTTATAATGCAGGTTAAATGTTAAATGTTTGGACTCTTAAGGTGGGCGATGATAAGTTCCAATTGGCAATATTCCATTTGTTTTGTTGACCCTCTGAAAGATGTCGGCAGTGAGCGAAGCGGCCGCCCTTTGTTCCTCTTTAGCTCGATGAGCGTGTTGTGACTCGTCCCGTGACCAGACACAAAACATGAGGAGGATTTCTTTATCATGGGAAAAATACGACTTCTTTTACCCAAATGAATAAGCACAAGTGGAGAGCAAATTCTTCCACTGATGCTCACGGCTTGTCATGAATGACGTCTTTTGCTAAAGTTCGGAAAGTCCCCCACCTCCAGTTCCTCTATTTGTACCAACAGACTGCCGAAAAGAAAAAAACAAACCCAAAACAACAAAAAAAGGTTTTGGCTATTGCACTGATCTCCTGACCGCAGTCCGAGTCTGCATTTGGGGGGGCTTTTGTTTTAAACTCATCTAGTTTGCGGTCCCTGATTTACAACAACTTGAACTAATTTGCTAAATGTTGGCCTTCCAACAAACTGCTCACTAAGCAAACCATTTGTTAAATCCATTGTTGTAAGTTTTTCAAATGAAATGCACATGTTCATTTCAACAGATCATTTTCAGTTGCCTTTTCTATTTTATTGGGCATCGCATTGACAGGATGTGCAAATTCATATGATTCATTTGATGAGATCGTTGCTGCTTTTTCTGAACCACTTCTGAGGTTTTGCCGTTGATGACCGAAGAACGATTGAATTCCATTCGGTCTGAATTGGACCATGAATTATTGTTGCGACCGTCTTGACGAGTTCCAATGATTAATTTTTCAGCCCAGCCCATCCTCTACTGGTGCTCCAGGAACATGTCTTTCTGGAGCAGCATCTCTTTCAACCTGGCTGTTCTCATGAACCTGCTGGTGGCCTTCTTCTATCCTCTTGAGGGCTTTCGTGAAGGTTAGCAAGCTCAAACTACCCCCCCCCCCCCCCGTCTTGTGCCGTCTGCAAGAACTGCTTTTATTTTGCACTGATTTTATGTCTCCACTGAAATAAGAAGAATCTATCTTTGATTAATTTAGGTCAGTAGTAGCGCAACAGTTTGAGTTCCGCTACAAACAGATGTTTTTTTTTGGTCAACTTTTCTTTTGATGGCGGCGCGGACACCCGCAGCGGCTCCTCTTGTTTTATGTTGAGGGGGAAGAAATTTCATCTGTGCTGTATGTTACACATACGTACAGCACATTTGACAATAAAGTTGTATTCAATTCAATTCAATTAACAAAAAAAAGGTAGAGCGCTGATTGCGCACAGCCTTCACTCTGACATCTTTCCTAGCGTTACTGCATGTGTGTGATGTAGCTCGCTGTGTGCTATGCAACAAATGTACACTGCACACATGAAAGTGTACAGTGACTTTCCTCTTGAGGGATTGTCATAAATAAAATGATTGAGTCACCAGACTATATTCCATGTTCCCGCCATCTCTCTTATTTGGTTTGTCAAGAAAATTATACATGTGATTTATTTGGTATTGAATGAAAAAAAAAAAAAGCCACGGTCGTAACTGTTTGCTTCCGAAAGTAAAATGCTCTCTTCAGAGAATCAATAGAAAACAAATCTCACTTTCTCTTTTGCATCAGAGATATGAAAAACATCACATGCTCTGTTTTTTTCCTTTTTTTTTTCTCCTCTCCGAGGAGCAAATATATCCTCCTGCCGATTATCTCTGATCGGGTGATGGAGTGCGCGAACTGATGCACAGAACGGCTCTTGCCATGTTTTGCTAAAACTGGGAAAATCCCCTCACAGCTTTTTTTGCTCCTTTCAACAACACATTGATATTTCTCTAGCGCTTTCACAACAGCTTTAGCTATAACAAAGCGCTTTACAGAACATTGACAATAATCGGGGCCGTGATTCCGATCTGCCTTGTTGTTGGAAGTGGTTCTAGATGGTTGCTGTCCCCGATTCCCTCGCGGTCAGGTTAACCAATCAGATGGCTATTTTGAGGAGTGCCATCCAGACTTAAGGTTTCATCAACTAATAATAATCCGAGTCATCATAGTGAGAATAACTCTTAGGTGGGGTGGCATCAGTCCACAAAACATAGTTTAAAATCAGCACTATATCCACCTCACCCACTGAGTCCTTTGAACATATCACCTTCAAATTCCCTGGTCCCTCCCCCTTGGTCATTGCTGTCATTTACCGTCCCCCGAAATTCAACCCATCATTTTTCTCAGACTTCTCCGATTTTGTCACACAGCTCTCACCTATTTCACCTTTCACTCTGCTTCTTGGCGACTTTAACTTCCATATTGACAACACCAACTGCAAACATGCCTCTGAATTTCTGGACCTTTTGGACTGCCTTAACTTCACTCAACATGTCAACTTCCCCACCCACACCCACGGTCGCACTCTGGACTTGGTCTGTTCCACCGGTCTCACCATTGAAAAACTCTCTAGCACCAACCTCAACATCTCCGATCATCTGGCTATCACTCTGAACCTCCACCTCCCTACCCCCCTTCCCAAGGAAAAGCGCACCACATCATTCAGGAACCTCAAATCCATCTCACCAACTGACTTTTCTACCTCTGTCCTCAACCACCTGTCCATACTACCTCCTCCACTGTCCCATGACCCGACTGTTCTCACCAACCACTACAACAGCACTCTCTCCTCCTGTCTTAATCAACTCGCCCCCATCAAAACCAAATCTGCCTCCTTCACTCACTCAGCCCCCTGGTACACCCCAGAACTCCGCAAACTTAAAACCCGAAAACGCCAGCTAGAAAGACTCTATAAAAAATCTGGTTTAACCGTTCACCTCCTCGCCTACACCGATCACCTTCAGTTATACAAGACTGCACTCAACTCCAGCCGTACCACCTACTACTCCAACCTTATCCACACCGACTCCAACAACCAAAAGGCTCTCTTCTCCACTGTCAACAAACTCCTCAAACCCAGCGACAATATTTCAACCTCTTTTACCGTTGATAAATGCAATTCATTCCTATCCTACTTCCAATCCAAAATCGACATCCTCTACAGTTCACTCACCACCTCTCCCGTCCCCCCTCCCTTACTACCAGCATCCATCACTCCAACTACTTCACCTCTCTCTGAATTCACACCTGTCTCCATAGCCGAACTCACCAATATCATCTCAACAATGAATTCCTCCACCTGCACACTGGATCCCATCCCATCTACCTTCGTCAAGCTCTGCTTTCCCACCATCTCCCACCTCGTCATGAACATTGTCAAGTCCACCCTCAACCTTGCCTATGTCCCCTCCTCACTCAAATTGGCTGCTGTAACCCCCATCATCAAAAAACCCGGACTCAACCCTGACATCATGAGCAACTTTCGACCCATCTCCAACCTCCCCTTTCTGTCCAAAGTCATAGAATGTGTCGTCACATCTCAAATTAAAACCTACCTAGACAATAACCAACTTTTCGAACAATTTCAATCTGGATTCCGCACACAACACAGCACTGAAACAGCCCTCAACCATCAACCACTCCATCCTACTCTCTCGCCTGCAATCCCTAAACATCACCGACAAAGTCCTCACCTGGCTTCACTCATATCTCACAGACAGGAAACGATTCATACACATCAACAACTGCTCTTCCTACACTGCCTCACTGTCCCAAGGTGTCCCCCAGGGTTCTGTGCTTGGTCCTCTTCTCTTCATTCTCTACCTTCTACCCATCGGCCAAATCATTCGCCATCATGGTCTCCAGTTCCACTGCTATGCGGATGACATCCAATTGTACATATCCACCAAATCATTTACCCCAACAACACACTCCACCCTGTCTAATTGTCTTTCAGACATCAAATCCTGGATGCAAACAAACTTTCTCACTCTTAACTGCACTAAATCTCAACTGCTAATAATCGGTCCTCGGTCCCTCACCCAAACAGCCTCCAACTTTAACCTCACTATTGACAACTGCACCCTGTTCCCCTCCTCTCACAGTCGCAACCTTGGTGTCCTTTTTGATAATAACCTCTCTTTCGACCAACACATCACCCAAATCACCAAAACTGCTTTCTTCCACCTCAAAAACATTTCTCGTCTCCGCCCCTCTCTTTCTTTCAATGCTGCTCAAACCCTCATCCACGCCTTCATCACCTCCCGCCTTGACTACTGCAATAGCATCCTCTACGGTACAACCTCCAAACTCCTCAACAAACTACAGTACATCCAGAATGCCGCCGCCCGCCTACTCACCCACACCCGCACTCTCCTTTCCCCAGCGTATTCAATTTAAACTCCTCCTACTCACCTATAAAGCCCTTCACAAGCAGGCCCCCTCCTACCTGTCCGATCTTCTTTACCAATACACTCCTTCCCGCAACCTCCGCTCCTCAAACACAAACCTCCTCGCCATCCCCGTGACCAAGCTCAAAACCTGGGGGAACCGAACCTTCTCTGTCGCCGCCCCCACCCTCTGGAACGCTCTACCACAACACATCCGCAACTGTATTGACCTCCAATCCTTCAAATCGTCTCTTAAAACTCACCTGTTCCGCAATGCTTTTAACACCTTTTAATCTCTTTTACCCATTTTTGCCTTTTGTTCATCTAAATGTGTTTTTGTAAATTTTGTATGCTTGTTTTTAAATGCACATTTTTATCCTGTGTTTTAAACTCTTGTAAAGCGTCTTTGAGTATGATGAAAAGCGCTTTCAAATAAAATGTGTTATTATTATTATTATTGATAGGAATGTTTCAGGGCACTCAAGGTCAACGTGCAACAAAATTTAAAATCGGTACAAAAAGTAAGAAATGCACAACATTACAGAACTGTGCCCCACAGACTCATAAAACAAGCAAGAAAAAGTCTAGAAGTAAAAAAAACTCAAGTCTTCTGAGCTTAATTTCCTTGCCATTTTCTTGGTTGTTGATTCTCTTTTGTGTCCTATCTCATGGTTTACTTGTATTTCACTGGCTGATTCACGAGCTCACAGCCAGTCAGAGCAATCAGTTGTCAGCGACAGCCAACGCCATTTAGCGTGATTGGATCAACGACTTGCACGTTTGAATCACCTCTAAAAACTACAATGCCAAACATATTTCTTAATTCTTCACCATTCTCAATGTTGCTCTTCACTTCGGTTTGTTCCTGCTTGCATCATAAGTGTGCCAGGCAAGATTGGTTGGAATGTGTGCATTTTATTTCATGACACTATGACTGCATTGCAAGTAAAATTTCCCAAGAGACTGACTTGGCCACACTAAAATGTTCCTCTTCTTTGCCCTGACGAACGTTTTGTTGTTTTGGTCATGCTGCCTTTCATGCACACAGTCCAGGTTTGATAACTCGCCAGTGCCCCAATACCCATCCGTTGCTAAGCCCGGGAAGAAAATGTAAATAAATAGGTAGGATGTGTCAGGAATGGCATCTGGTGTAATAAATAAATAAAGGCCCAAACTGTGCCAAACAAATCATGTGAGCTGTGCCCCGAAAGTCACAACTTACAGAATGAATGAAGGAGGTTGGTTGTATCTTTTTAAAAATTGCACAATGTTTTCGGTCTCTTTGCTGGAAAATATGCCATCTTTAAGGTTGTGGATCAGATGTAAAAAAGAAAAGCGCAAATGTTGATCTCTTGATGAAACAATCCTTTCGGTCTGCAACAAAAATAATGGAAGTGGCATTCCCACTACATTTGAAAGGTGGTGTAGACGTTCCAATATCAACTTTATTTGTACCCACAGGCCACCTGACTGTTTTTGTGGTCATGGTTCTTTCCAAAGTTTACATTTCCCGCTACGGTCAACACAGAGGCATCCAGTTGAAACTACTTTTGCATCGAACCCTGGATAGCAAGCCCTTGGTGTCTTCCCTAAAGCATATATCCTGAAAACGAAAGAATCTGTGCAAAAAGTAAATTGATAATATCTGGCATAATATTACAAAACTCTGTTTTTCTCTGTGAATAGAATCATCATTGTGGGCATGTGCAAAACGACGGCCTGGCCATTAAGGCTTCTATTGTTCCAGAGCAGAGAGAAGACTCGCATTGTGACGGTCATGAACTTTCAATTGTTTAGATCTGGGGTTGAACGGCGAGATCCCCTTTGTTGGAACTTCCTCTCAGGACTAAAGAGTTTGTCAGAGTAGCTTGAGAAGCGTCATGTGGCTACTAGTGTCAAAGGTCCCGAAAGCTTGAGGCTTCATCCCATGACTGAACAATTACTTTGTAATGCTGTCAAAGTGATGCTTGTTCCCAAAACGAGACATCTTTGGCAGGAATTATTTGGTGATCATCGCACTTCGCAGAATCTAACATCAAGAATATATACATTGAGAATTTGCTCCAGAAACAAAACATGCACCGCTATTTTAGGTTGAACTGCAGATTCTTTTTGCTGCGGCATAAGCAAGAAGAAATGACTGGTCTCAGACAGGATGTGTGTGAGTGATGTCCAACCTTCTCTGTCTGCTTTTGTGGCCAAGTCCGAGCGCCAGGGTGGCATGCGACAGTGCCGCAGCCCGGTCCCTCCCGATTAATTCAGCTTGAGCCAAGTATATTTTTAGCCAGCCGGGTTATGTAACAAACACGCCTTGCTTGGATCTGAGCGCAAAGGAAAGGACGAGGCTTGCAGTGGCAAGCGGGACAATTGAACTGGCCTGTCGTAGATCTGAATGTCTTCCTGCCATTTCACCTCGTGGTTAAAATCGGAATGCGGTGCTAAACTGGGGCTTGAAATGAAAACCGAAAACAAAACAAAAAACATTTATACACTGAACGTCACTCAGGGCATTCTCAAAATACTCCCAAACAGATTCCTACCTTCTCTCAATACAGACAGAGCCAATGTTCACCGGGATCCTTTTAGAATAGTGCAGTACATTGTTTTCCCCCCCCCCAAAATGTCTTCATTGCAGGGCTATGATCTAAAAATGGAAACGAACAAAGTAAAACCAAAAAAAAAGGTAAATCCTTTCTCTAACATCATCTTAGTCTCCTTAGTAGGCACTAAAGCTAATGCCACGCCCGTGCTAATGCAAAGTGCATACATGTAAAAGCATTATTTTTGTTGGGGTCCATGTGACATAGCGACTCATTTCCCATTTTGTCCACCTTATGAATGACGGCTGGCCTTCCTCGTCCTCAGGAACGCTGGAACCTCATCTCTCTACCCTGCTGTGGCTGGCCATGCTGGTTTCTCTTGCCATTGTCATCGTTCTGCCTCAGCCGCACGGCATCCGGGCGCTCATTGCCTCCACTATCTTGCGGCTCATCTTCTCCGTTGGCCTGGAGCCAACATTGCTTCTCCTGGGTGGCTTTAATGTAAGCGGGAGAAGCCGAGACCTGTCCGGTATTTCCACTTTTAAATCACCGCCGTTGCGATTGGTCTCACGTCACGACGTGTCGTTGTCAGTTATGCAACAAAGTCGTCTTCCTGACGAGCTTCGTTGGCAACCGTGGAACATTTACGCGGGGCTACGGAGCCATGATCACCGATGTGGAGTTCCTCTACCACCTGCTGTACCTGATTATCTGCACCCTGGGGGTCTTTGTCCACGTCTTCTTCTACAGCCTGCTCGTGGGTGAACGCACACAAGCGTGAACGTGGTGCAAGGCCCCGCTGTGCACTTATAAAACAATTCCTATGTTCTCTTTGCAGCTCTTCGATCTGATTTACAGAGAAGAGACCTTGCTGAATGTGATCAAGAGCGTGACTCGCAACGGCCGCTCCATCGTGCTCACAGCGGTGCTGGCTCTGATCCTTGTCTACCTCTTCTCTATTGTGGGCTACATCTTCTTCAAAGATGATTTCATTTTAGCTGTCGACAGGATACCCAACAAATCCCTGGGTAGGTCTCGGCACAGGATGACCGCTTCTTTGGTTTGGCTTGACGGTGTACTGTCGACGTTGTATTCTTCTTGTCGCCTCAGCTATGTCGTACGGTACTGAGCGGACAGACAGACATGTGTCCACCACCTTCCCGCATCAAAATGTGTTGCCTTTGTTTCTGTTTCTATATTTGTCATCTAATTGTTCTCCAACATCATGTTCTGTGGTGGAAGGACACACAAAAAGAAAAATGGAGTTGAACTTAAGTCTTGCGGGATTTGCTAAGGTCACGCATGACAATGTCGAATCTCCGATTTTTGGGTAACCTTTTCCCACAATGTTGAATGCCAACTTTTACTAGCTGAGGGGCATTCACGGTAACTTAAGAGGTTCCATTTAGCATTAAAAAAATAATAAATAAAAATGCACAAGGTTGCCTGCGCTCTTGTAAAAATACAATACTTGACACTGAAAATTTGAAGATCATATTGTGCACATACTTTGCCTTGATTCCTTCCAGAACTTGGAGCCACTATTATGGGACAGTTCTTCTCAGGTGGAGCGTGCCAAAAAGAAAATGGAGAAAACTGTTCATCGGAATCTCGTAAGTAGGACAAATAAGGAATAAAAATCACAGCACATTGGTTCGGGGAACAAGGCAGTTTTATTTTTTTCGTGCGTGCAATTGTGCATGTTTTTATGTGTAATATAATGGCCATTAGTCCCTCGCACACTGACCTGATTCAGACAAAGATGATTTCATTATGTTTGGCAGTAAATCTGGTCAGACCGGTCATCAGATTTCAACTGCCTGTATCGGTTGAGGGCTTTTGAGGTTACCGGGTGAAATGGCAAGGCTCGTTGCTGTCTCGGGAGAATAAGGTTGGAAGATTAAACGGGCACGGGCTTTGCGGGTCAGGGCTTGATGACCTTTAGGCAGAAGCAAGCCAATGGCTCCACTCTGTGATGGCGTGGAGCGCCTTTGGCCTCAAAGAACAGGTGCTGACAAACTAACCTTGGTGGGAAAAGCTTCCACTGGGTGAGGAACGTACGTGCGACCTTCAAAGTCACTTAATTCCTCGACTGCCGGTGGCACAACTCTTTCTTGTATTCGCTTCACATCATGGCTGTCCGTGCTAATTACGGGTGTTGGTGACTTGTTATGTGTACTTTTAGTGAATTTCCAGAAGCGCTGTGACATCAAAGACCCCGATGTCCCCATGTCATTAAAAGCTAATCATATCAGCCGTCAAAGTGGTCATTTTTATTTATGTGCATTTTTCTGTTTATTTTTCGCCCGTAGCTTCTTCCCTTGCTGTCCAGCCATCCGCAGTGGTGATCGAGGACAAAGAAAGAACTTGCGATTCCTTACTCATGTGCATTGTGACAGTATTGAGCCACGGCCTTCGGAGTGGAGGAGGTGTTGGGGATGTACTGCGCAAGCCCTCCAAAGAGGTACATAAGGGAACAAAATCAATCCGATTGTCTTTTGTTGACAGTGCACTTCCAGACATCCTCTCTTAACTCCGCAGTGAGATGAAGAAATTGGTCCGTAAATATCCAATGAAAATCATGTGGTCTATTTTAAAGAAGGCTAAAAGTGGAAGCTACAGACTGAAGACGATCTCCTAGATGTAGCCGGACCGGAACACATTTGACGTACAAATTAATGTTCTTTAAAATCAAGGCATTATCCAAGTGTTTGTTCATTCGGTATTTACAGCTACAGCACGGGCCCAGAAACAAGCCACTCATCACAAAGGCTTGAAATAAATCATGAATTATCATCGGCGAGTCTCTTTGCTGTTTTCGACTCGGGCTACAATGGTTTGATTTCCATTAAGCATGACTCGGTATCCAGCCGGATGAAAATGTTCCGTACAAAAGAGCAACAATCCGTTCGATGTGTGCAAGTGGAGTGAAGGTGAAACGCGCTGTTTGGAAATAGCGTCTCTGACCCCAGCCACGATTGCTTCTTGTCTTGGGTTTGCTAGGAGCCGCTCTTTGCAGCCCGGGTCATTTATGACTTGTTGTTCTTCTTCATGGTGATCATCATCGTTCTTAACCTCATCTTTGGTGTCATCATCGACACGTTTGCTGATCTGAGGAGTGAGAAGCAAAAGAAAGAGGAAATCCTGAAGACGACATGTTTTATTTGTGGTGAGAATCAGCTCCAACCGCCGTCTTGATGATACGCTTTGTCTTCTCCTTTCTATGTGCACAGTGGATATAAAAAGTCTTCACACCCCTGTTTAAGTGCTTTATGTATAAAACTGACACCAAGATAATGGACAGTTTTTTTAATGAGAACAAAAAAAAATCAACCTTGGTTTCATCGGTCCATTGTTCCACTCGGGGACGACTGTCTTCTCTGTTTTCCATGGGGCCGTACAGTAGGCTCAATGCCTTGTCAAGTCAAGGCAGCTTATGCTCTATGTGGAACATACAGCACAGATGAAATTACTTTCCTGTCTCAACCACAGTCCAAACATATAATGCTAAAATGTACGTTAAAATTCCATAAGACATTCATTCATTCATTCATCTACCGAACCGCTTCATCCTCACTAGGGTCGCGGGGGGTGCTGGAGCCTATCCCAGCTGCCTTTGGGCAGTAGGCAGGGTCACCCTCAACTGGTTGACAGCCCATCGCAGGGCACACAGAGACCAACAACCATCCGCACTCACATTCAAACCTCGGGACAATTTGGAGTGTTCCATCAGCCTGCCGTGCATGTTTTTGGAATGTTGGAGGAAACCGGAGTACCCTGAGAAAACCCACGCAGGCACGGACGGGGAGAACATGCAAACTCTTGTTGAGGATACGCGGATCAGAAAATGGATGGATGGAAAATGTTTAAATGTGTCTGTTTGGGGTTTTTTTTCCACAAAATTTTACTCAAAGCCACATCCTCAGTTGTAAGAGGGTGCATAACCACATTCTCACCCACAGGGGATAGCTCACATTAACAGTGGCAAAAAAGTTGATCTCTTTTTTTTAATTTAACATCACAAAACCTGGCATTTGAATTGTCGACTTTTAATATCCTCTATATGTGGCCAACAAAGTATGTGCCCACCACTTGTGATTTTCAGAATGCTGCTTCCGCTCCTTCCAAATTTACTGTCGTGTTCTTAGAAGTGGAAGTAGCTTTCGCGATGTATTGGAACGTTTGTGTGCTGCAACAGAGCGCCGAGGTGATGCAGCATAACAACTGTTTAGAAATGGGCTGCGTTTCTGGGTAGTGTAAATAATGCGACGCCTCCGCCTTCCCAGAATTAGTCATTCTTAGTCACGTCAGGTGCTGGCAGGGAGGAGGCGCAGTGTAGAAGACAAAAGTCTTTTTCTTTTTTTTTTCTTCCCCTATTGACCTGTTGTTTCATCCGGAGGTGCTCTTCCATCACAAAAGTCTTAATTGTTGGCTTTATCAGTGCAACCTCTCGATATTTGACGAGGCTAATAAACACTTGTCTTTTCTTTTTGTAACTTGACATAAAGAGTGCGACACATCGGCCGTAATCTAGTGCCACAAACAGTGCACATTATTTCTTGATTATTTATTTATTTAATTATTTGTTTTTAGCAAATGACCGCTCTGAGTCTTTGTCGCTCCAGCCCTCGTGATCATACTTCCTCCTATTTTTGTGCCCTTTTTTCGCTGAGGTCACGAGCACAATTGCGTCACGTCGCCGCAAGTTAGCGTAAAGGAAATAATAGTGAAAGAGGTTTTCAAGAGAGCACGTCGTGAATGTGACACCGACGCACGTCGTTTGTCCTTTATTGTTTCAGGTTTGGAGAGGGATAAATTTGACAATAAGACAGTGACCTTCGAGGAGCACATCAAAGTTGAACACAACATGTGGCACTACCTCTTCTTCATCGTGCTGGTAAAGGTCAAGGATTCCACTGAGTACACTGGCCCGGAGAGCTACGTGGCTGAAATGATCAGGGTGAGGTGACTGCAATGCACTTCAAATGCTCTGAGCCTCGTCTCCTGTGTTGCAAATTCCAGCCATGCCTCGCAGCATTTTAAGCAAAAACTTTCAAGGGAGTCATCGGCAGAAGTTTTTGTTTGACCACACAAGTATGGGGCAATGGCCCAAATCAGCACTTATGTAATCCCATCCCCTCGAATTCTTCTGAAGTCATTTTACATGACTCGGCTTTGTGAAGAGCGATTTAACATGTAGACCGTCTGCCTCGGGCATACATCGCTTAATCCCCTGGTAGCTGGCCAATACGCACGCAGGCACACCCGCACATCACGGAAAATTTGACTGATCTATTTCAAAGCCAAACGACAAGTTTTTGCACTCCGGAGTCTAATCCACTTTGCCAGCTTTCTGTGCCCCTGGAAGGATTCTTCCGCAATGCTATGCAGCGTCCGTCAACGGGGCCATGATGATGTCGACCACACCTTCAAACCCTTTGAGCAAGAGAGGGGATTGGGCGGGGGGGAATCACACAGAGCCAGGTCAGAACAGTGATGTTCTACTCGTCGAGGAACTGTCAGACACTCAAAGGCATCGTGAGCAGGCGCATTGTCGCAAATGTAGCTGTTGTGCACACAACACTTAACCTCTTCTCGCGCACTGAACAAAGCAAACGCCGCAGAACCTCTTTGGAGATGTGCCAGTTGATCGTCTGGCCTACATTGAAGGGAAAAGCTCGTCGTTTGCAGACTGTGTTTGAAATATCTCGTTGGTTCCGCCTGTCCTGGATTTTTCTGACACACTTTGAAGACCTATTTTCTAGGATACCCAGCCAAAAAACTAAACAATATGTGGGCGACTCATCCCAGTTTTAAATCTGAAAAGATGAATTCGGATGTTTCGCCGAAAATCACGGAAAGATTCCATGGTTAACCCGAGAACACAATCGTCGACATGACACATTCAAATTTAAATATGAAATCCTCTCATGGCTGAAATACTGGCGATAGGGTCTTGAAAAACTTTGAATGGAAAGCCGCCAAAAATGGATGTACTGAATGGATGTTATAATGCTCAATCATCAGTATTTTTGGCATTACAAAAATCACGCAAGGTTTTCTTCTTGCATACTAAGATATATTCATCGAGTTCCCATTTTTGGGTCACGATTGTTTGATGAAGCTGACACCAAAGCAATCCAGGCGGAAAAGGATTTGAAAGTTGTTGCTCACCTCATCGGACCCCATCTTGCTCGTTTCCTTGTCTTTTGTCTGACGTGTTTCTCTGTCTTGTGAGCAACCACCTGATTTGGGATTAACCCCCATCCTGCCCCCTATTGACCTCACACCCTGCTGAACCAAAATGGGGGCGTTATTAACAACAACTTTAACAAGTGTCGAGAGCTGGCACATCTTGTGTTAATATGTTGTTGTTGTTGTTTTTTAAATATTAGATGGTTTGATTACTTTCTATTTGCTAACTGTTGCAAACCAACTGGTTAAACTTTAACCAGTTGGTTTGCAACAGTTAATGTTATAAATATGGTCATGTTTTCTTTTTGGAACCAAGTTTCCAGTACGTTGGCCACTGTAATTTACACCATGTTAGCAATGGGAATGTTTTGCACAGAATGTTGAGCGGTGAACTCCGGCACAATTGCATCTCGCCAGAAGAGCGATGGCGGATGTGCCCGGATCGCACGCCATCTCCGACTCGCGGCCAGCCTACAAAAGGGGTCGAATTTGACAATTTTGAAATCATTTTTGCCAGTTTTGTTTAGTTTTGTTATTTTAGCAATGAAACGTATCAACATAAATATTTGCACATCACTAATGTGTGCATATGGAATACAAAAGTAGAAAAACACAATGGCTGCGGATAGTGCCGAGGAAGTAAAGTACAGTACATGTAAACTTCAATCATATTTATATTCTCTTGGAAATTGTCATTGTCATAGAAAATTTGCACAATAATAATTTAAGGTATTTGTACATGAAGCATCAGATCCTGTCTCTATTCGGTGATGAAATGAAAAGAAAAACACATGGGGAGAAAAGACGGCGGGAAAGAGACTGCTCTGTCAATGACTATATTTGACGTCAGTCGTGGAGGAGTCAGGGTGAAGTGTCACGTACGCAACATCAAATGATGACTCGTCATCACTCAGTGCCCCCATTTTTATTGCATATGTGAACGTCAGCATCGACTTTCAGTCGTGTTTAGAGAAAAATTAAAACCCGTTGGGGTTCCGCTTGTCTGCTGCAATATTAATCTGTCTTGATAGATTGGTCGGATGAGGTTTTTGGGCATACTTTTCGACAAATCGAGCTACAACCTTGGGATGCTAGCTGAAGCACGGAACAACCTTTTCTGGCCTTGGTGACGTCAATGATGAGGACGGTAGTTGGGTCATGACTCGTGAATCATTACTTGAGTCTGAAATCATGGCTGCATGATTCAATTGTAAAAGTCTCTGCTTCTGCCAGTTACAAATGTGGCTAACGTAGCCTATGGGGGTTGTGGGCTATTTTTCAGAATCTAGAATGTTTGTCAAATCCATCCATCCATTTTCCGAACCGCTTTATCCTCACTAGGGTCGTGGGGGGTACCGGAGCCTATCCCAGCTGTCTTCGGGCAGTAGGCGGGGGACACCCTGAATTGGTTGCCAGCCAATCGCAGGGCACACAGAGACGAACAACCATCCACGCTCACACTCATACCTAGGGACAATTTAGAGTGCACAATCAGCCTGCCATGCATGTTTTTGGAACGTGGGAGGAAACCGGAAAACCCACGCAGGCCCCGGGAGAACATGCAAACTCCACACAGGGAGGCCGGAGCTGGATTTGAACCTCAGCACTGTGAAGCCGACGTGCTAACCACTGGACTACCTAACCCTGTTTGTCAAATCCATATTTCAATTTCAATTTGCGCCGAAATGAAAGTGGGAAGCGTCATGCAATTCGGGGGGTGGGGGGATGGCGGGGGGAGTAGCATTGACAGCGGTACAATCAAAAGCGTTTTCCTTTTCGGTAACTTCAGGAAAGTTCTCAGCACCTTTGCTTCTCTGACGTCCTGGAAGCGGAGCCTGCGCATGCCATTTCTCTCGTCCTTTCACAATGACTGTGTGCTCCTCGTTATCTTAGTTTTGTGTTATTCCCCTCCACCACCTCTTTGTGGTGCGGATACACACACTCATGTTCAAAATTATAGCAGTCCAACTCCACGAACGACATCAGTCACAGTTTTTTGGTCACTTTTTATATGGTCGCTTATATTTCAACTTGTCAAATAATTTAGCTGTTCCCTTGTTAGCATAGTGATGTTGAATGTCAGTCACGACAGGTAAAAAAACACATAGCCTTTCACCTTTTCTCAGTGGCAGCATCCTTTTGTGCATTAAGCTGTTGTGGTCTTAGAGCAAAGCTTGTGACTCATGTGGCTAATTTGGAGGGAGGCTCAGACGGCTGTTGTTTAAAACGGCACGTGGTGGTCAAGTCAGTCGTAGAGGTAGAAGAGAAGCTTGAAGGAATTCGCCCAAGTTGCCCTTTTGACCATGCTGGGTTAAATCCTCTCGTACAAGGGTCACCAAACTTTTTAAAACTCAAAGCTTCTTCTTGGCAATGGATTAATGCAAAGGGCTACTCGCACTTCTGAAATCACACATTTGCTGAAAGTGATCTTTCATTGTGTTGTTATTGAAATTCATTCTATTTCACCAACGGAAGACATTAATCATGTTCAAAAGTTTTCAATTTATTATCGACACGGAATCTGATAAATATTAAGATGCCTTATAATATGGAAACAATAATTTTGAAGTTATGACGTGACATACGCCCTTTGCGTTATTGCTATTTGCATCATCATTTTGTAACAAATACATGGTTTGAGGCAAAAAAAAAAAGTTAAACTACATAAAATATTGAACAAGTGGTAGGACTGAATACTCTAATCCTGGGGTGTCTAACTCATTTCTGCGACAAACACACAGTTTCCCTCGGAGGGCCGTTATGACTGAAACCATACGAAGAAGTCAAGCATAACGGTTTATTCAACTATTGTTGAAGTTACTGTCATGAAGGGTTTGGTGAGAAGGAAATGCTTACAATATCACATTACAGTGAAACTCCCCTACAACGAAATCCTGTTTGCAGCAAGAAATTTTTCACAACAGGGGGTTTTTCACTGTAGCAAATTCGAAACAGGAAAGTGGGAATGGTGTGAATGCATGAAGATTTTTTCACACTAGGGGGTATTTTCACCCATGTAGATTTGGTTGTAGAGGAGTTTCACTGTATTTATTACATAGGAGAATTTGAAATTGTGGTACAGATTTTAGAAAGCAACATGGAAGCCGACGTGTTGGATTTGCTTTCGCGGGCCACATAAGATGGTGTGGCCGGCCAGATCTGGCCCCCTGGCCTTCAGTATGACACCAGTGCTCAGATGAGCTGGTTTCGCTATGACATGAGCGAGTGCCGCTGCAGTGACCGACCGCTAATGCTACGCAGCATTTGTCATGCGTTCATACGCTGAAGACATTTTCCCTTTTGCATCTTGTCTGCATCTTTTGCACCTGTCCGATTTCTGTACACTAGGAACACAACCTGGACTGGTTTCCCCGGATGAGGGCCATGTCGTTGGTCAGCAGTGACGCAGATGGGGAGCAGAATGAAATTCGAAGCCTCCAGGAAAAGCTTGAGTCCACCATGAAACTCGTGTCCAACCTCTCCGGCCAGCTGACTGAGCTCAAGGAGCAGGTTGGTTGACCTTAACACAACACACTTCAAAAGCCAGCCTGCAAAAACCAGACAAGGTTATTGCGTGCGCTAGCGTTGCACAATTCGTCAATCTTTTTTTTCTATTGAACTGAATTGTACAATACGGCTTTACCCTTGAAATGAGAACCGCATGTGAGGAAGTGAATGTCACCGAGATCTTTTGACCCAGACAAGAGGAAACGATGGTGTTGCTAAACGCGTGTGATGTAGTGGTTGCTTTTAATTAAATTTGTTTTTTATTGTATATGAGTGCTGTGGCTTTCGTCTAAATCAGGGGCGTCAAACTATTTTTTGTCGCCGGCCACATTACGGTTTTGGTTTCTTTCAGAGGGGCCATAATGACTGTGAACCCAATTGAATGTATAATTGCCTCAACAAATTGAGGAAAAACTATTTTAAAAAATGTATTTTAAATGGCGGATTGGTCATGAAAAATGCTCGCAATGTCACAAAGACAATTTGCAATTTGGGTATTTTGGCAAAAGTCATCAAGATGATGTGGCAGGCCGCATCTGACCCCCGGGCCTTTAATTTGACACCAGTAGTCAATATTGTCTCATACTTCCCAATCTTCCACTTAAAAAGTACCAAACAAAATAGGTCAAATAGAGTCTCTTATTAATTGAAATCAGTATCCATCCCGCCATGATCCCATCAGCTTCTCCTCATGACCACAACTTGGGGCCGATGTCAATCACCAACATGAAAGCCAAAGGAACACAGTTCGGGGAACGGAACACTTAAATCACTGCCGAAATCTTCAGCCGTGCCGATTACATTTTATGTCAAGGTGCAAATATCCAACGACAAAGTTGACTCTTCACACAAAGCGTTTTTTTGTTGTTGTTTTTTTTTAATTGCTATGACTCTCAATCAGCGTAGTGTGCAGCTTCCGTCTGATGGCAGAAGTACCGTACATGATAGTTGCGTACAGAAAAGCGTGGTGTGTGTGTGTGTGTGTGTGTGTAATATTTTTTTTCACCCCCTCCTCATGGGTCCATTTTGTCCGCTTTTAGATGACTGAGCAGAGGAAGCAAAAGCAGCGAATTGGCCTTCTGGGACACCCACAGCACATGAACGTAAACCCCCAGCAGCCCGCTTAGGCCCGAGAGCCAGCGCCTGAAGCACCTCGGCAGCATCAGCCTTATGCCTGGACAGAGCCGTCCTGACTCCAAGCTTGCATGGTGTGACCGGTGTGAGTACAGGAAGTTGCAAGTTTGATGGAAAGGCTGTGGTCGTGGTCACAATATGCTCTCTCTCGCTCTACTGCGTATAGATCCGACTCAGATCATTGACACTCACCCGTGCTTTTCTAATTTGCCGTCCAGAAAGGTGTTTGTGCCAAATGTTTTCAATGTCATATTGCACTGGGCTTATCCGTTGGTCGTATTGAACTTGTCTAGTTTCATGCCCTTCCATTTGAAGTCACGTTTGTATTTTAGGCCGAGGAAGCAGCATTATTTGTGTTTGTATTTTGTGCAATATGTACATTTAAATACGCAACCCAAACGTGGATGTCAGTTCTGTCAAACATCTGATTTCACACTGTTGACCTGCATCTTGTATTTAAGTCTTACTGGGTAAAGTAGAAACTTGATTTGGACTTTTACTTACATACCTGTTGGATATGATACTCTGTTTATTAAGATGCCCGCCTTTTTTGTTTTCCTTTTTGAATTATTTGTCAAACTGAAGCGTACCGCACCCCATAAGAATGCGTTGCAAATGCTGTGCCGGGTTTTCCTTCATATGTGTAAAGCCAAATATCAATCTGATGAATAACCATTTACCGTATTAGTATTTCTCTCCGTATAGACTGAACGAATGGTCAGTCAAATATAGCCACCCGAATTTGGCAAATTTATTAAGTGTCACGATCCCCGTTGTGGTTTGCGGAACATTCTTATATGAGCAGACTTCAGTCAGCTTTTCCTCTCGGTCGCGCTTGCTTTGTCACTCTTCTTGCTCTCGCTTTATTTGCGCTTGCACTTTTATTTTCGTTGCCCAGCTCACCCGTGACGCCTGTAATGATGAGCAGCATCGAAAATGGATTGGTTGGGATGGGATGGTGTTTCTTCAGACCGTTGTTACATTTTTTGGCTGTCTGTATGTGTAAAATTGATTGCTTGCAGTTGTATAGACAAACAGAGTGGTTGAGAAGAATTGTTAATTTATAGTATTGTTAGAAATAATGAAGAATCAAGACCATGCCATTTTTTATTTATATAGTAGAAATATTTATTAAAATGAATGTCATCATCCTTCACCTTTCATTCTGTTGTCTTATTTTTATGGATAACTCTGTGTAGCAAGTTACAAGATGTCTTGTTTAATACACCGGATACATGATTAGCCTCTCCACAATGACCCATTTTGATCTGAAAATGTGGTTTAGCTGCAGGGTGGCACAGTGGAGCAACTGGTTAGCAAATGCGCCTCGCAATGCAGAGTTCAGGGGGTTCGATTCCAGAGCCCGGGCCTCCCTGTGTGGAGTTCACGCGGGTTTTCTCCGGTTACTCTGGTTTCCTCCCGCATTCCAAAAACACGCTCTAAATTGGCCCCGGAGGTGATTCTGAGCGTGAATGGTCGTTTGTCTTTGTGTGCCCCTTGTCTGACTGGCAACCAGTTCAGGGTGTCTCCCGCCTCCTGCCCGAAGACAGCCGGGATAGGCTCCGGCATACCTGTGGTACCCCCAATCATATAGTGGAACGTTCCAAATAAAGGTGTACCAGGTCAAAATTTAGATAATTGAGTATGTGATGATAAATAAAGATATTGCGACATTTGTGTCCAATGGTCAACGGTGGCTCAATGTCACAATGCGGGGGCGCGGAAGGCCAAAGTTGTTTTTCTCGCTTGCAGTTCGGAGGCAACGTGACACGGAACAAGCAGATCCAGTTTAGCGTTATCATATTAATGACAGCAAGCATAAAACACCAAGCAAAAAACTCAAGCATGCTGCCAAAGCATCACACAACAAGTTGGGAGCTTGCCAAATTTGTCAAAATAACACACGCTTACCCTCTGGCGTGCTTCATGTAACAGAATGTGTTAATGTTCAAATCAAATCTGTTATTTCCAACATTAAATTACGTGACCGTCCACTTAACGTAAAATGAAAACCACGTTTGTTTGGATGACTGTCAATCTACTCCTTGTAGCTAATTTGAAATTGTTAAAATCAGAAGTCTGCATCCTCCCTTCCATTAGCCGAGCTGTTTATCCTCATGGGGGTCCCAGCCACTTTTCGAGCAGTCGGCAACTGAACGAAGAAAAGGTGGATAAAATAATCCATTTTGATCTCCGGGGGAGAAATTCAAGTGATACAGCAGATAAAAAAGGTATGTGCAACACTTGAAATTTTTATATGTGGTGACATTTAATTCCAGAAATAATTGTCGTGCCCTGTAATCACCAATCAGTCATTGAAACAAAATCAGGAAATAAAATAATGGCATATAGCATTGTTTGACGGCTAATACAAATGTCTAGAATAGATACTATTATCATGATCATAATCATTATAATTACATCAAGACACTGGGTCACACAGCACGAGTCAGTGTACCGCTTGTCCTACGTACCCTGTTGTTGTTGTTATGAATATAATTCGATTTTATTTTACTTGTTTCTTTGTTGAAAGTGAATCGTTTGGATTTTGCGCGCTGTGTGAATGACTGCAATCGAAGCCACAATAAAAAGTTTTCTATTGTCTGCTCTATTTTCTGCCTTTGATAACAAAAGGGAGGAGGGAGGGAGACATTGGAGGACAAAAGCTTGCACACTGTTTCCAGAGAGTCGGAGCATGGTGGCACACGGGACTCTAAGCTCCCGTGGGTGGCGACCGGCCTACTACGGGAATAGGCTGTACAGTACTTCGCCGGCGTGCGCGCCCGTGCCTGCGCGTGCACAGGCAGGAAGCTGCGGCTCGGGGAAGGGAGGGGGGGACGGAGGCAGCCAGCGGGGGAGTCCTTGAAAGCGGCGTCCAACACGTGAGGCTCATGTGATGCACTTCACAGTTGCTTGGTCTGTTTGGAGACGAGGGACGTGCCCGGAGTCACAGGACTTGCTCGGCACGTAGGCATCGAGCCACCCGCCCATTCCTCGCGCACACTCGGTCGGACCGACGACTCGAGTCCGTCAGAAACAGTGCGCGCACCTCACAGGGTGACGAACGCGCGGTGCCTGCGACTCACCCGGGACAGAAAGAGAGAACACAGGAGATACGGAATACCGAAATCGTCTGGGGGATTCCCCCCCCCCTTGCCCCGCTTCGGATCGCTTCTATTTGTTGTATGTTTGGAGTAATTTGACTTGTTGTATTTGAGCAACATGGAGGCGATTACGAGGGCGCAACCGCCACCGTGTGTGCCCAAACACTCGTCGCTGGAAATCGCCGACATGACGGGGTAAGGATTACATAACAAATACCGCTTAGTATACTCCATGGAAACTTTGGCTGATCAAAGTCGTTTACTTTTCTGCAAAGGATGGATTTTCCCCTTTACGTGTACAAGTCCAGAAGGGGTACGAAACGAGGCGATGAGAGCAGGGTAATTTCAAATTCCGATCTGTCATCGAATGCATTTCCCCCCCCCTTGAATGTAAAATCACAAGAATCTATGTCAACGTGAGACTTCACCCTGCAGGAGACCTACAAGTTGCCGCATCGACTCATCGAAAAGAAAAGACGAGACAGAATCAACGAATGTATTGCCCAGCTCAAAGATTTGCTGCCGGAGCACCTCAAGCTTACTGTGAGTCTTTTGTTTATTTTGCTTTGTTGCATGTGTACGAAGCACGCACACACACCTACCTCGTGGTTTGTTTGAGGTCAAGAAATAGAAACCACGTTGAAATGGAAAACTCAGTTTAAAAATGCCTCAAAACTACAAAAAAAAAAAATTAAAATAGGAATTGCATAGTTGATCAAGATATATTTTTTGTACGTCTAACCTCATCGTGTTGACTGAATTCCGTCCGGCGTCATGTCGAAGCGGATTGCATTTGCACCATTTCCCGGGTGTTTGAGGCTTAGCCTCTTTTTGGCTGCAGAATGGTCTTACATAAGAAAGATCAACATTCTTATCGAAGGTCTTCCTGTTTTTAGACGCTGGGTCATTTGGAGAAAGCGGTGGTGCTGGAACTCACTCTGAAGCACGTGAACACCTTGAACAGGGTGCTCGAGCAGCAGCAGCGGAAGATCGTGGAGCTCCAAAAGGACTTACAAACAAGTACGTTTAACCTCACAGAACGTGTGTTCGTGTGTGTGTGTGTGTGTGTGTGTGCGTGTGTGTGTGCGTGTGTGTGTGCGTGTGTGTGTGTGTGTGTGTGTGTGTGCGTGTGTGTGTGTGTGCGTGTGTGCGTGTGTGCGTGTGTGCGTGTGTGTGCGTGTGTGCGTGTGTGTGTGTGTGTGTGTGTGTGTGTGTGTGTGTGTGTGTGTGTGCGCGCGCTTGCACATATAGTGAACGCCCGTTGATTGCAGCCGATATATTCCAGACCGCATCAGAGTGAAAATCCCCAATGGAGAGAAAACTTTAAAAAAACTTTTTGGGTGGTTTTACCCCGCTCACTTACACATTTTTAATATGTTGACTTTATAAAAATACACTTTCAAAAAAACATATATTTTAAAGTTTTCCTTGTTATACAAATTAGAAGGCAAACATGCTTGCTTCAAGCTGTTTTTCACTCCTCGTAAAAAAAAGACCCCAAAACAACACAAATTAAACAGCCCATATTTAAGCATCAACCAAAACATGGAACTTCATTTAACAAAATCCTGCTGTTAAGCTATCCTGTAAACTGCTATTGTCGGATGGGCTAAAACAAATTATCACAACTGCCTGCTCCTTAAATCCACAGAAAGGCATACAACAGCATATACAGCAATCCTCCTGGGCGGGTGGTGGTGTTATCTCTGCTACAACAAAAAATACTAAAATGACAAAATGTGCTCGCACATTACCCCGCAGAGACATCCTCTTCTTGCTATCAGGCTGCTGGTCTAGCAGCGTGATGCGGCACAACATAGTGTCGCAAAACTCTAAATTTGGACTTGCATGGATGTTGTCAAAAGACCCCCCCAAAAAAAGATAAAGGATATAACTCATCAATTATGTAGTGGGGTCATGAAAAATCAGTGCAATGCAAACCGATATTGTTTCGATAGATGAACATGCCTCATATTTGGACGCAACTTAAATTTTAGTTTGATGGGAAGTCGTGTGCGTCGCATGATAGAGTAACGTTCCTTCTACCATTACGGCAGGCGACCACGGCGGCGACGACCCAGAGGTCAGTGAGCAGATGTTCCGTTCTGGTTTCCACCTGTGCGCAAAAGAGGTCCTCCACTATCTGGCTCGGCGAGACGGCAGTCAGGACCTGATGCCATCCCACGTCATCGGCCACATCCGCAAGGTGGCTTCGGAGGTGCTGCAACATCAGAGCGACACGCTCGTCGGCGAGTCCGTCTTTCAGAGTTTGGAGAAACCGAAGAAAGCCGCGGCGCAGCTCTCCACAGCCGCCGAGGGCCCGTCCAAGAACTGCGTTCCCGTCATTCAAAGGACTTGCAGCGGTCTGGGCGAGCAGAGCGGCAGCGACACAGACACCGACAGCGGCTATGGGGGCGAACCCGACAAACGTGACCCCAAAGCCCGCTGGTCGGACAGCCACAGAAAGGAGGCGGAGCTCAAGCGCATGGCGGCCGGTGGCGTCAAGCAGGAGGGGGGCGAGCCTCGGGCCAAAAAGTTGCGGTCCGGCTCCTCTGAGGATGAAAGCCTCCCCGGTCCTCCAGCCGGAGTCCCTGGCAGCTACGTGGCTTTCTCCCCCAACCAGCAGCCGCTCTGCCTCCCCTTCTATCTCTTCCCGCCTGCGGCGGCGGCGGCGTACCTGCCCGTGCTGGAGAAGTGCTGGTATCCCGGCAGCATGCCAGTCATCTACCCTGGCGCGAGCGCCTCTGCTGCCAGCCTTCCCCCAGAGACCTTCTCCCCACCTCCGGGTATGTCCCAGAGGGCTGGGTCTCCACTGGTACGCCAGAGCACCATGGACTCCCCTCGACTTCACCAAGTTTCACAACGGGGCTCCCCTGGAAACTTGGAAACCAAAGAGTAAACCGACTTTGGTGCTTTAGCAGTAGAGGAGCGAAACAAAGCGAAAGATGTCCGCCACCGTTTTATCGTCTGCTCCCCCCCGCCATGCGGATTCCTGCAGGTTGTTGCACGACTCTGAAACACTGTGAACCTGCGACAAGGAGTGTGCAAGAGTGTCGCATCCTGTGCTGAATGTCACAAGTTAATCCAGAATGTACGGGACATAAGAGCATACCCCACAAATATTAGATACAGTTCTGTATGACCTGTCTATTTGCGCACACACACACACACACACGCACAACTATACACACAAGCACACACTCACGAAACGATGAATGTAAGGATTAAACAAAAGCCCCATGTACGATACAGTAGATGCTGCTTGGACTCATTCGATCTGCTGTAGATCCAAAAACAAGAGATCTACTCATATTGTGTTTATTTTTTTGTCTCAGATCTGGAACTGTACATTATTTATTTTTTACCAAATTCCTCTTCGTGTTGACCACAATACTTTTCCTCCGGCAGTCTCGGTAGCTAAACAAATAAGTGTTTGTCAAGAATTCAGGGCGTTGTCCCTATTTGGAGGTGTGTCACTCGATCCGTTGGAGTGTGCACACACGCTTTTATGATTTCCTTGCAAACACATGACGTGCGCGTGCAACAGAATCAATCGATCTGGGATGTCATGTCCTTTTTTGTTCATCATGCTACTCTCTACATCTTTATTTTTGATACGTGACCTAATGAGTGTATTTGCGTCGCCACCCGAAGAGGGTTTTATGGTAGTCGTATGCCAAGCGTGTACATAGCTTTCATTTTCAACCCAACTTGTCTTGTGTCTCAAATTCCAGATCAAGCCAAGCCTGATCTCCATTGATGGTGTTGCCTTTGAGTCATTCAGTCCAGACACACTGCTTTACCATGTTGTGTCTGTGGTGAGTGAATGTAAAGTTGGAAGACAAAAACTAGTGATAATTTTCTCGAGAAAGAGGTTTATGTTGAAATATGACAGGCTTGCTGGTCGGGATTTTACAAAGTACTATTGCCTATAATAAAGTATTAATAAACTGTTTTTGTGGGGGCGGTGGTTGTTATTCTAACCCTGTGGAATCCACTGCCTGTTGGCGTACGTGTTGGAGCCAGCCACCCTGACAGCTCTCCAACACATGCTTACATAACACTTACATAACCCATCAAGTAGGCAAGTGGCTGTAAATCAGTAGCTTGTCTTAGATTACAAGCTGTAAACATATCAAATTCTGAAAGATATCAAACGAACTATGTGTCCAAGTCTTGGCAGAAAAGCACAGGAAAGCTTGCACCCATGGTTCGGTCTGGTATTTTTTTCAATGTAAGGATTAATGTTAGATGACCTTAACTGAAAGAAAGTGACACTGCAATCCATGCAATTGGTTAAGAAAGCAAGATACGTTTGTTTTAAGGAAACATTACTCTCATTGTATTTGAAAATCGCATTTATTTACTCACTAAAGTGACACTTGTCCATCGATCGGTTGTATGTGATTCTCGTGTTCCTTCTTTCTGATGTTTCCATTACTTGGGATCGCTACATCCACTACAACGGCTTTACTCTGATCACGATATCTGGTTTGTTCGCCATTACCATCTTTTGAGTCTGTATCTGGGAGTCCCACAGGATCTTCGCTCGGTCATTCACTACCACCTTGGGGAAGTGTTTCCCATTTTGACCTTGGGGTTTCCACACAGATGTTTCGGTAGACTATGCCAGCCACCTGGTTATGGCGTTCCATGTAAGCTTTCCCTGCCAGCATCTTGCACCCTGCAGTTATGTATTGGATCGTCTCAGGTGCCTCTTTGCACAACCTACACCTTGGGTCTTGTCTGGTGTGGTATATCTGGGCCTCAATGGCTCTGGTGCTCAGGGCCTGCTCCTGAGCAGCCAGGATGAGTGCCTCTGGGCTGTCCTTCAGGCCAGCCCTCTCTAGCAACTGTTCGGACTTCTTGAGATCAGCCACTTCAGTGTGTGTGTGTGTGTATGTATATACAGTATATATATATATATATATATATATCCATCCATCCATTTTCCGAACCGCTTGATCCTCACTAGGGTCGCGGGGGGTGCTGGAGCCTATCCCAGCTGTCTTCGGGCAGTAGGCGGGCGACACACACATATATATACATATATATATATATATATATATACACATACAGTACACACATATATATATGTATATATACATACATACAGTACATATATATATACACAGTATATATGTATACAGTATATAAGGTGTACTGTATGTATATATACTGTATATATATATATACAGTACACATATACACACACATATATATATATATACATACATACAGTACATATATATATACAGTATATATATACAGTATATAAGGTGTACTGTATGTATATATATGTATATATATGTGTGTGTGTGTACTGTATATATATATATGTGTGTGTGTGTACTGTATACAGTATATATATATATATACATACATACAGTATATATATACATACAGTACTGTATATACAATAAGAAATAATACTACAGTATTAAGATTCAAAATATTGGACTGAGTAGCACACTACAAAAAGTAAAAAGTAGGAAAACATAATTCACGTGAATGTCATTATTTTGGGTGAAAATAAAGAACAGAACACAAAATATCTTCTCCCTAATATATTTAATATATAATATAATGCAAATTTCCCCAGTGTGGGAAAAATAAAGGTTATCTTATATTCTCTGGAAACAAGACTTGAAGATTTGATTTTAAAGAAATACTACTGCGAAAAAGTCATTGTTTTCACATTTTGTTTCTAAATGTACCATCTTGTCAGCAAAATATGAGAACGGCTATTTCTTATCATTATCGTTGACAAAAATTGCGTTTTCATTCGTAAACATAATTGATTCAAATTCCGTACCAGGAGGTGGCGGTAATATGACATAACGTTTTATTCCCAGCTGCCATTATCGCCGAGAAGAAGCAGTCCCAGAAAAAAAATATGGCTAAGACCAGCGAGATGCAAACTCTCGGCTTTCTTCGAACAGCAGAGCCATTAAAGCAAGGCGCAGAAGCGCGAGTATACCGTAGTGTGTTTCTCGGGAAGCCGACTATTGTGAAAGAAAGGTTCCCGAAACGTTACAGACATCCAGTGTTGGACGAAAAACTGACACACCGTCGGACTGTGCAAGAGGTTCGCTCAATTCTTCGTTGCCGGAAAGCAGGCAAGTACGGCGCTGGAAGAAGCGCACGTCACGGTGTTACTCATTGACTTGTTGCACAGAGGTTAAGATGTGTAAATAAATTCCGAAATCGATGATACAAAAGTTTTTGTATTGAATAAAATATTTTTTGCGTTTACGTCCATGTTATATGCGTGAGTTTTAAGATTGGTTGGATTATTCGTAAACGTTCAATACTAGAGTTAAGTTCTCATCCTCAACAAGCAATGTTGTTTTCATATGTATATAAGGATAACTTAATGGGAATAAGAATTGGTCTAGCAGGGGTAGAAGTATTTAAAGACTGAATTTGACATGATAAAAAAAATTAATATTGCAAATGTGACAAATGGCTCCCATCATTTCAGTGAAACCTCCAACTTGTACTTGATGACTCACCTGATTTTAGACGCCAACTTCACAATTGCAACAATGTTACTAAAATGAATTTTCCTTCAAATTCTCCCGTTAGGCATATCAGCCCCTGTCGTCTACTTTGTGGACTACACCTCCCACTGCATTTTCTTGGAGGAAATCACGGATTCCTCGACTGTGCGTGACCACATTGCCTCTGCGCAGCTTTCTGGTTCCTCCTGTCCTGATGTGGAGCTGGAGCATCTGGTTAAGAAGATGGGTGACATCCTGGCCAAAATGCATGATGAGGACGTCATCCATGGTGACTTGACCACCTCCAACATGTTACTGAGGCAGCCACCAGAGGATGGCGAGTCTGACCTAGTCCTCATCGACTTTGGTTTGAGTTACATATCAACTCTGCCAGAGGATAAGGCGGTAGATTTGTATGTGTTGGAAAAAGCTTTCCTCAGTACTCATCCCAGCACAGAGGCACTGTTTGAGACGTTACTAAAGAGCTACACAGCCTCATCCCAAAAATCAGAAGCAGTCATAAAAAAGCTTGATGAAGTGCGTTTGAGAGGGAGAAAGCGGTCTATGGTGGGATGAAAGAGTTCTCCAACGTAACTCAGCAAAAATATTTTGCTTCATTATTTTTTCAGTGGAGATTATCAAACATAGTAAATTCTTAACTGAATTAATTAGGTGAAATCTGACAAGAATTCAGTTGATCGTCCATTCAATCCTCCAGATTGCATGATACTGCCTAATGCAATGCTGGTCTCAAAACAGATAAGAACATTGAGTGATTGCATTAGTCCATAATATATATAAAAAAACAGAATTATGGAAAAATTGATACATTTATCCTTCAAGAATATTTCAATGTCAAACCAGATGTTGTCATTATTATTTTTTTTACCCCCAGTTTAATAGGCAATGCTTATGAGCTTAACTATCCTATTGTTGAAAGAAAAAAAAAGCACCATTAAAAATATTTGGGCACCTGAGCAGCTTTTTGATTTGATGTGTGCCAAGTTTGCCGTGAGGATACTGAAAGTGCATTCACCCCAATACCTGCTGTATTGGGACTTGCAATATACCAAGTCCTTTGAGTGGAAAATGTCCATATGCCATCATACCACCACTGACCAGTCATATTTCAGCAGATGTTGGGGTTGTTTGCATGGATCAACAAATGGCATGCATAATTTTGTTACCAAGTTCATTATTGTATTATTATATGTTTAACACAGAGGCTATAAGCATGTTTCATCAACATTTGTGCTTTCTGAGGTGCTGGGAGTGGCCATGTGAAATCAAAGCGGTGTGGAGTACCTGAGTCTGGAAAACAAAAAAACCCCAACAATTTAACGTTACTCATCAGAAAATGCAACGTTTGAAGAAGCTGGAGAGGTTAACAAGTGTTTTGGAATTGCTGAAGACTAAGTGAAGAGTTTCAGACAATTGTGGAGAGATTCTGACTTCAACATTTTCTGGCTATGTCTTTCACAGGCAGTCTTGGAATGCATGTTAAATGAGCAAAAAGAAGACTTGGCATGACCAAAGTCATTCTTCTTCACCTTAAATGTTTAGTTGGCAAATGTGTATGATTGGGTGCATGAGGTTTCCGATCTTGCACTTCCAAGTCCTTCAATAATCTGAACTAGGTACATCCATCCATCCATTTTCCGAACCGCTTCATCCTCACTAGGGTCGCGGGGGGTGCTGGAGCCTATCCCAGCAGTCTTCGGGCAGTAGGCGGGGGACACCCTGAATTGGTTGCCAGCCAATCGCAGGGCACACAGAGACGAACAACCATCCACGCTCACACTCACACCTAGGGACAATTTAGAGTGCCCAACGAGCCTGCCATGCATGTTTTTGGAATGTGGGAGGAAACCGGAGCACTCGGAGAAAACCCACGCAAGCCCGGGGAGAACATGCAAACTCCACACAGGGAGGCCGGAGCTGGGATCGAACCCGGTACCTCTGCACTGTGAAGCCGACGTGCTAACCACTGGGCTACCGGGCCGCCCTGAACTTGGTACAGTGCCAGGTCAACAGCAATTAACAATGTGGTTTTCCCAGGCATGAGGAATTCGATTCAATAATGACAAAAATATGCTTTGTGATTTGATCCTTGTTGATATGTCAAGAATGGAGGTCGTTGAAATGAGCCGAGATAAGGTGCTTGGCTAACGTTGGACCATGCAGTCAGGATGATGGTGCGCCGCTTGCAATATACACATTTGTGTCCCGGGACCGTCTTGATATCCCTCCGCAAGAGTACAGCAGTGTCTTGACTGGTCATAAGCAAGTCTTGGCTTCCCTGCTGAAGCTGCGGCCTGCACGAGCAGACCCCGGATAAGTAGTAGAAAATGGATGGAGGGAGTGGGTCGATGTTATCTCTCCGACCTGTGATGCGCTGTCCGCTCATATGACATATCCCAGATGCGTCACGACCAATCGCTGAGTGTTTCACAATACACGAGCTACAACGCGGCACAGCAACTCACAATCGGCTATGAGATGCTACATTTGTCTGTGACAAGTGTCTGTTAGCTCAAAATTGGTTGACATTGGTGTAGTCTGATGTCGGCTTCAGTCTCGCCTCTTCTAGCCACGAAACGCTGCAGGCAGAGATGTAACATCATGGTGCAATTTTTCTTGTGCCTATATCCCTGCCAAAACACAAGTGCCTGCATGCACGCATCCTGACGCCAACACAGCCACTTGAGAGAACTGCTATGTCACAATGTATTTTTGCAGGACATCTAATTTAAATATTGTGATTTGTGTGTTGAACACTACCCATATCACAAAAAATGTTCCAATACATTATATTTTGTTTTATAATATTCTGAATGTATGCAAAAGACTCATCGCGTCACACCCCAAAAAGATCCGTTACGATACTTTGCTCTTGATTTATCCATCCATCCACCCACCCATTTTCTAATCCGTTTATCCTCTCAAGGGTCACAAGGACACGGGCGTGCAAGAGCCTATCCCAGTGTCTTTGGGAAGTATGCTGTCATGATCCTGTCCTTGTGTTTTTCCAGCAGGTGGCAGTAGAAGGCTTCTCATCCAGTGTGCACAACTGCTACCAATTTGCTCATCATGATGAAGCCATGTGCTGTATTTAAGGACTGACAAGGCACCTGGTGCTTCTCGGATTATTGACCTTGCTGCTGCTCCTGCAAAAGTGTTGTTTTCTACTCGCGCTCTCATCGTAGTCGTTCTTGTTCCCTTAGGTCAGGGGTCGGCAACCCAAAATGTTGAAAGAGCCACGATATTGGACCAAAAAAAAAAGAAAAACAAATGTGTCTGGAGCCGCAACAAATTAAAAGCCTCAGAAAGAAGGCAACACACAACTGTAATGTGCAGTATGATACAAAGAACAAAACAATTATGTTGAGATTGGAAGCTAAGATGCCTGGAAAATTCTGAAATTCCTGTCAATTATTTATATTCATGAAATATAAAGTATATTTTCCAAAAATATATAATTGTGTCTCACTAATTATCTTTGGGATAACTGATAATAACAGCACAGTATGCTAAGTATACTTCAAATTTCCCCAGTGTGGGACAAATAAAGGTTATCTTAAGCGAACACCTTGGAAAAAAATAAAGGTTTTAAAGTCTTAATACACACAACATCAATGTGAATTAGACAAGTTCGTCAAATCAGCGTGAACGCATCTAAAGATCAACGCGTACACACAGAACTGTGATGAACATAAAAGAAATCTTTAATTACCTTTCTCATTGCAAGTAAAAACTAATTGCGTCACTTGTTGGGTTAACGGGGCAGGTCTTTGAAGTCGCCGTGCTGGTGACGTCACAGGTCTGTGACGGCGCGTGTATAATCTGCCAGCAGGGGAGAAACAGTTGGAGTATCTCCGGGAGTTGCAGAATAAGGCAACGGAAAGAGTAATTTTATTTATTTATTTAGAAACGTCCAACAACGACAGTCAGAGCTGACAGTCATGGGGGCTTCCCTTAGCCTGGTAAGTAATTTCTGTATTCACATTACAAGTCATATTCATGAGAAATACAGGTAGTGCAGTTATCTCGGAGCTCTTTGTGAACAACCTTTATTCACGACCTCCATTTAGCCTTCCGCGGAATTAACGTTGTCGTTGCCCTCTTAAACGCGCTCCAAGTTCCAAAGCTGTGTAATATGCGCAAACCACCAAAAGTAAACAATTAAATGTATTTACAACGGTGCAAGTTCAGTCTTGACTAATAATGGGCGAGTCACAACGCGCCAGTTGTTTGTTTAATAACGACACAAGACATGATGGCGTTTAACTGATGCTTTAGTAGCATGAATGGCATCTGGCAATAACAAAAGCAAGCGGCACCCTGCCTCTCGGGTTATAGCATCTCAACTAGAACGGGTGGGGAGGCAGTTTCCCCCAAACATCTCCCCAAACATCTCCCCTTTTATAATTCAACACAATTAACAATAAACAATATTAGCTTTTCTATAAATCGAGTATTTGGGGTGGTTTCACTATCCGACACCTGCTGGTCTTGTACTGTCCCTTTGTGTCCATCTGTGTCTTTTCCTTATCCTTATCTTGTCCGTTTGTCCTGTCCTTGCTCTTGTTCTATTCCCTCATACAGTCACTGCCCCGACTCTCCTGTGGTTTGGGAGGTGTCAGGTTTTGTTCTGTTGGTCTTGTAGTCTTGTTTTGTTCCGTTCGTCTCTCAGCCATATTTTGTTCTGCTGGTCTCAGAGCCACTCTGTTACGTCTGCACAGAGTGCCTTCCACATCCACTACATAGGACAGAGGGCCCGCCTGCTGGAGACACACACCTCTTCTCCATCTCCCGGTCCGATCTCCAGGCAAAGGATACATTCTTATTGGTTGGCCAATTTTTTGTTCTGGCAGATCTCTAGCTGATTTGTCATACCACA
The DNA here is from genome assembly GCA_018466805.1 of Hippocampus abdominalis. Taxonomy (NCBI): domain Eukaryota; kingdom Metazoa; phylum Chordata; class Actinopteri; order Syngnathiformes; family Syngnathidae; genus Hippocampus; species Hippocampus abdominalis. The sequence goes on from CM031707.1 coordinate 19,973,992, forward strand.
GTTTGGCTGTTTGATGCTTAGCCTTCAACTTCTCCGCACTATGCATGGCTCCAACAGACTCTCCGAAACAGGAAGTGGCGATTTCAGCCGACGGGCCATCAGTCTTGACTGTAGTCCATGTTGTCTGAAGGGGTATTCCTCCACTGCAATACAGCCAACCAGGGATCAGAGCCAGCACCAGCAGCTTTTTTAGACAGATTCTTGGCTATTTTCACAGCCGATTCAGCCTTGCCATTTGATTTGGGGTGTCTCGGCGAAGACATAACATGTTCAAACTCTCTTTTGCAAATCTTCTGAATGTGTCATTCTCAAACTGTGGCCCACAGTCAGTGATCACCCGGTCAGGCTGGCCATAGCGAGCAAATTGTGATTTGCACTTTCGAACTGTGGTTTCCACTGAGAGGTCAGGAAGCTGCTCAATCTCCCAAAAATCGGAGTAATGATCCACTATTATCAGAAAGTCTCGCCCTGCTTGTCTGTATAAGTCCATGCTTAAAATTTGCCACGGCCGAACGGGAAGTGCATGCGACATCATTGTCTCTTGTTGTTGTTTGTGTGCATACTCATTGCACACCGAGCACTGGCCAACAAAGTCTTTAATTTCCCCCTGCATATTGGGCCAGTACAGCGTGTCTTTTGCCTGTCTGTAGCATGCCTCTCCTCCTATGTGACTGTTGTGGATGCGGTTTAGCTGTGACGGCACTTATCGAAAACAGCAGTGGGTAGGATCACTTTTGACACCATGTTTGTTTAATAACGACACAAGACATGATGGCGTTTGACTGATGCTTTAGTAGCATGAATGGCATCTGGCAATAACAATAGCAAACGGCACCTTGCCTCTTGGGCTATACAGTACCATCTCAACTAGAACGGAGGGGGTGGTCCCCAAACACTCTGTTTGCGAGTGATGAAATGGCTTAACTGTGCTTCATTGTCTTTACATTAGGGCACGGCAAGCTTATGAAACGTTAAACCTCGAACAAAAGAGGCTTTGCATGTAATATGGAAGGTTCTAGATAGATGGATAGATAGATGAGACCAGGATAATTTGTCCGTTTTAGAAAAATGTGTATTTTGAAAACTATGCATGATTTGAATATGAACAATGTGTACACCAGAAGTATGCCAAAGTAAACACTTCTGGGTGGTTGATTAAATCACACCACATTACAAATTCATTCTCCTAATCAAAATAGACCATTTTGAAACGTGGCATTTTACCCCACCTTGTAAGGGGAGACGCCCCCTACGCCACAAGTAATTTTGCCTCACGCATCACTGACCAGATTGGTTGTTAAGTTTTTAACACCCACCAAAATAAATTTTAACCCGCATTTGACAGTTGGGCAGGTATGTGTAATTGCCCTCTGAACCCAATAATGGTATGTGCCACCCTTGGCAGCAATAACTTAAATCAAGCATTCGTGATGAGTAATTGGTGAGTCTTTCACATTGCTTTCACATTGCTGTGAATTTTGGCCGACTCTTCTTTGCAGAAGAATTGCTTCGACTGCGCCCTATTGGAGGGTTTTCTAGCATGAACTGGCCAGTTACGGTCACACCAGAGCATCTCAATTTCATTCAACTTCGGACTTTGACTTGGCCACAAACCTTAATTTTGTTTTTTTAGCAATTCAGAGGTGAACTTGCTGGTGTGTTTCGGATTGTTGTCCTGCTGCATAATCCAGGAGTGCTTGAGTTTGAGTGTTGGGGACGATAATCAGGCTGGATCAGTTTGTGAGTATATAGGGTACAGGATGGTGTATCGGTCAGAATACAGGACGCAGGTATCTTGAGGTAAGGCTTTTTAATAGGTGGTAGAAGGCAGGTTTGGGTGATGGGAGACAGATGGTAATGGTCAGAAGTGGAAGGCAAGGGCAGAAGGCATATATAGAAGTGCAGATGTAGAAATGCAAAAGGTGCAGAAATGCAGATGGGGGCAGAAATGCAGATTCTAGGAAGGCAGATTCGATGAAGCCTCGAACCAAGTGTAGTCATCCGAAATGATGTCTACACAAAACCATAGAGAAACTTCCGCGCAAGGACCAACAGCATCAACATAGCCTGACTGCTGTGTTTAAAGCAAACTTGAGAAAAACAAAGTATGCAACCATGGCTTGAATCCACTATAGGCTGAGTACTGGTTTACCTTAGATTTACCTAAAATTGTAAAGTGCACATGCACTTTACAATTTTATATTGCTCTTTTTTGATTCCCTAAAAAGAGCTGTTAAAGGATCTGTTGTGTGACAAAATATTTTTTTCACCGTTGTTGATGGACAGTAATATTGTGTGAGAAATTATGTGTGAATAACTGCTCCGCGTGAAAAATTTTCATGTAAAATTGAAAATCGAAATTGTTGTTTCAGTAAATATTTGCATTTTGCACATAGAAAACTGATGCATGATTTCATGTTGATGAGAGCATTAAAATGGGAAAAAATAGGACAAAAAAATATATAAAAGGAAATTTAGAAACGATAAAAAATGTGTGAGTAATCACGATTAATTGTGAGTTAATTATGACAGTTGTGTTTTTAATCACAATTAAATCGTTTAATCCTACTACAAAGCCAATTTTAATCGTTTGACAGCACTAACTGAAACCTTTGTATGAGATATGTAAAGACCTCAGAAACAAGGAAGGGGGCAAATACTATTTCACAGCACTGTACCTGTCCTGGGGTGGCCCAGTGGTTAGCGGGTCGACCTCAATTCCAACTCCGGCCTCCCTGTGTGGAGTTTGCATGTTCTCCCCGGGCCTGGGTGGGTTTTCTCCGGGGCCCCCGGTTTCCTCCCACATTCCAAAAACATGCATGGCAGGCTCACTGAACACTCAAAATTGTCCCTCGGTGTTCGTCTGTGTGTGCCCTGCAATTGGCTGGCAACCGGTTCAGGGTGTCCCCCGCCTACTGCCCGAAGACTGCTGGGATACGTGGGTTAAAATGAATTTTGGCAGGTGTTAAAAACCTAACAGCCAGTTTGGTCGGTGATGCGTGAAGCAGCTGTTTCAGTCTGATATTTGAGATAGTGATCCCTTGCTACATCGCGTTTCACTTATCGCGGCCTCATTGCATCGCCGTTTTTTCCAAAGTACTGTATTCATTAAAAAAAGGCCAAATTACTCAGATGTTTTGTTCATGCTTGTACTGTACTATATATGCAACGGGTGGATTTATCCCGTGAGATGATTGAGAAAGAAAAACAAACATTGAGAGACACCATTCACAGATCTGTCAACGGAGCCTTCTGCCGATCTGATGGGTGCTCTTTTTTTTATACTGTTTTGGCAGGCGCTGATTCAGCACAGTCAGCACCTTGGATAGTGATAACAGAATGAAGTCTGAGCATGAGCAGGCAACTTTGCTTCTCTGGACATAACTGGTCAGCATTCAATGCTACAAACAGTTACTTACATTTTAGCTCTGTTCGATGTCAAATTCCCATGACACTCCCTCCTGCTCTGAGCCGAAGACTGCAGCGTGTTGACCTCAATGTTATAATCCAGTGAATTAAACAACAAAATACTGTGTGTTCATTGTCTCCACTGACACTAACCACGAAATGGTTGGTCAACTCAAATCCAGATAAACCAGCTCACGTTACCATATTCTATACCAAGCGAGCCTGTGTGTCCACAACATGCACGTTGTAAAACCACACTGTACCATCTTCTAAGCTGCACTGTGTTCGAGATGAGAGCAGACTTCTTCTGCTCTCTTAACTTGCCACTCAGTGTAGAAGGTAAGAAGAAGTACTGTATGTAGTACAAAGCCGGCAAATGACATGGGCCATGTCATATGTTATCTGTGCTGTGATCCTCCAAAAATGAACGGCCATAGTTTGGACACCCAAAATCATCTGTACCCCTGGCACTGACTCCTACGTTTCTAATAAATACAATGCTGTAATGAGCACGGATGGTGGACGATTGGTTAGCGCGTCTTAGACTGCCGAGAAAGGCTCCAGCACAGCAGCGAACCTCGTGAGGATAAGTGGTTCGAATAATGGATGGATGGACTGTGCCGTATAGCTACCTAATGACATTTAACACACTCATTGGCAGTGCAAATGCCTGTATTTCACACTACAGTCTATAGCAGGGATCATCAACCTTTTTTAGACTAAAGGGGTGTTCACACGGCACACATTTGCTCCGGTGCTGCACCGATGTATTTTGTTGCGATATATTTTACACTGGAGCAAATTTGACCCACAGGTGGTTTAAAAATTTGCTCCGGGGCAGCACCGATGTAAAATGGTATGTGTGAACGCTACAATTTGCTCCGGAGCAAATGCTCGTTTGCGGCGGGGAGTAGCCTCGCTACGCATGAGAAGAGTTGATTACATACGGCGAGAATACGTTGCTTTCGTGCTCTGTTGCACTTCCGTCATGTATTAGTTTAATAACGACACAAGACATAACCGTAGCAAGCGGCACTTTGTCTCTTGGGTTATACCATCTCAACTAGAACGGTTTTTAAACCACCTCCCTGAGGTGGGTTAAATTTGCTCCGGAGTAAGCTGTTTTCAGGGGATGCACTGGTGTAACTTTGCACGTGTGACCGCTCTACTGGGGTAGCACCGGCGCAGCACCGTAGCAAATATGGCCGTGTGTACACCCCTTAAGAGCTCCTTCTTGGCTTCTGATCTATGCGGAGGGCTACCAGTTTGATTGTATGCACTTTGAAATAATTGTGTCTGGTGACGTCACCACGCTGTGATTGTGTAGATGATAGTGCGACAGGTTTCTTGGTGGTAAACAAAGCAACATGGAAGCGAGTGTTCTTTCTTTTATCATGCTTTTTACCGTCCTCAAAATGGTCGAAAAGCAACGGAGGATCAACTCTTTGCTACTACTGAGACAATAGCTTCAGGGGCGATTGATCTCCTAGCTTTGTTGTGGGGGTGTACTATATACGAGGCCGATGGCACGCGATGTTATGACGCAACACGTATCGCCCTATGTCATCACGTAATTGCCGGGAAGTCCTGTGTGTTAGGCTTTCGAACTGCAAGCGGAGGCGATCGGAGGCGATCACAACCCGCCTCCGATGGCGTGCTGGTGGACACGGATCGACACTGGCCAGTGAGCCTTTCCCACTGCCCAAAAAAGGTGTTTAACCCTGGTTTTGCGGCAGTGGGAAAGGGGTACTAAAGAGTCACAGTATCTAATCCTCAATTTTTGGAATTGGCCCGCAGGCTTCTCATGTAGTCCTTGAGGGCTCTTTGGTGCCCGCAGGTCTATAAAGTGCAACCAACGTGACAAAAGTTAGAGGTAGATGAGAACAGCGGAGCTGAAGTTGACATGGGAAAAAGTTTGTGTAAAAAGTTATAACCTTGCTTGTATTTTAAAATATGAATGGTATTTCCCTTCTGGTTTTATTATATTGTATTTCATCGGTAATCCATATATTTTTCTAAATTTGGATAGGTTAAAAAAATGATATACAGTCAAACCTCGGCGTTCGTACATAATCCATTCCAGAAGACTGTTCGAACACCGAATTGTTGAATTTTTTTTTAATCTGTTCCAAGTCAAGAAAACTTTTTTTAAACCACTTTTTTTTTTTTTACAATTTCACACCATAAACTGTAAACATGTAATAAGAGAGCAGGTAATATGTAAAATACTGTACAAACAAACTGTAATATGTTTTATTTTCACCAATTTTAACAAAAAAAAATAACATTGTAACATAAAAATTGAAGTTACATCTCTCTCTCTCTCTCTTTCTGTCGTGGGGCGTGCGTCTATCCCAGCTGTTATCGGGCATATGGTCTTTCGTTTTTAGGATGCTGCTGATGGTGGATTTTGGCATCTCGAACTCTTTAGCCAACACAGGCACACACACACCTGACTCATATTTCGCGATCAAATCTTTCTTAAATTCTATAGTTTTGCGCATTATTTTCCTCTTTTCTTCACCAGGTTTACTGTCACATGATAGGCTATTATTATATGAGTAGTGCTTTATGAAAGTTTGTACTGTGTACGTCATACTCCAGTTAATCGACAGGTCCCGCCTATAAGGGGGAGTTCCAGGAAGTAACTGTTGAGTGAGCACACTGCATGTTTTACTGCTCTGCCACATTGTTATTAAAAGTCACATAAAACGTGAACCTTGCCTGCTGATCATCATTACATTTACCACTTCCACTTGCTTTCTTTGGTGCTATGATTAGGGGCTGATACACGATGCAAAAATAACAGTCCGATATTACATAGTTCTCACCAAACACGTCTGATTTCTTTTTTTAATTGAACAATACAAACTCGTCTGCTCACAATGGACGCTACACGAGCAAGCTGTTTCTGTATGATTATTGTATAATAATGAGACACCGGACACCAGAGTGTTCATTATGTGCCGCTGTATTGAAAACTGCCGGCCGTACAACACACGCACGCACGCACTTCCCCCGTGCTGCTGGGGCAAACCATTCTGAAAAGAGGGGGGTTTCACTCCCCCTAACAGAAGCGTCTCACCAAACACGTCTGCTTTTTTTTATTGAACAATACAAACTCGTCTGCTCACAATGGACGCTACATGAGGAAGCGTTTCACCAAACAAGTCTGCTTTTTAAGAAAAATCTTTATTGAACAATACAAAAACGTCTGCTCACAATGGACGCTACACGAGGAAGCGAAGCCCAGAGGAGTGAAGTGACGCATTCAAGTGCGCTCAGTTAGTTTGTGCATAAAAAACTCGAAATTTTTGTTCGAAAACCGAATTGTACGAGAACCAAGACGTTCGAAAACCGAGTTTTGACTGTATTTATCAATATTGGATTCAGTGAAATTCTTCACAATTAAACCTGCATTATTTTGCTCTTCAGTTTAATATGAACTAATACCAGAACTCGGGCAGTTTTACTTTGGGAAGTTTTTTTTAATTTTTTTTTCACATTTGTTAATTGATCTGAAACTAATTCTAAATTTAGAGGGAGTTGTTTGTGTTCTCTTTCGGATTTTTGCAGTGTCACAGTTTTGTATTTTGTCAGAAATGAGAGAAAAGTGTCTATTTAAAATGATTTATGCATCCAAAGTACTCGTGCTAACGGTATTGATTAGTACTTAAAATCTGAGTACTCATACTGGTATCAGTCTGAAAAAAAGTGGTCTTTTTTGTAGATCAAATGTGGAAGTTCGCCACCTTGCTCAAGAGCAACACTGCCTTGAGTGTCTGTGGATGTTCAAGGAATTGATGCTATGACACTTATTCGTAGGCCACACACCCCTGGCAGTGACTGCCCACAAATAATTTGATAAGTTCACCAGAGAAAACGGATAAATATCTGAGGTCTCAAAAACAATACTGTAGTTGTTGGTACGAGGCGAGCCCTCCCTCCTTCTTTGGAAGGCTCGCATACAATGAACTGCATGCTCCTGTCAATTTGACATGAATAAAGCCAGTCATGGGGTAAGTTTTGCACCTGAGAGAATGCCTGGTCACGTGCTGGCTTCTGAGGTAACTGGATCAGAACATGGTCTAACCTATAAACAGCTCAGCTCACCCTGTCTGGCTGACAAGGGTATTAACTTGAGATTCTCCCTAAGCCTCTGCATCTCTTGACTCACTGGGAAGATAGCATTGTACAGTATTGTATGTAAATACATCAATATACATTGGATGGTATGTTTTTTTTTTGGTTTTTGTTAACGATTCAAAACTGCTGAATTAGTAATCAATTGTCCTGTCTCACTGTACACTGACGGTGAATGTATTTTTATATTTTTCAGTTTTTAGGATTATGCTTAGTCCAAACTTTTAGTTAAGTTAGTGTCTGTGAGGGGAAGGACAAAAATTATGCAATTTTTTTTATTGTCCATGAATGAACAAGAATCCTACTACAAAGCCAATTTAAATAAAGTTGGGACATTGTATTATTATTATTGTGTTAAACATAAATAAAAAAGAATGCAATGATTTGCAATTCAAATTTATCCCGTATTTAATTACATACACTACAAAGGCAATACATTTAATGTTCAAATTGATAAACTTCACGGTTGTTAGCAAATCATTAAAATATTTTATGGCTGCTACTTGTTCCAAAAAAAGTGGGACAGGGTCTTGTTCACCACTGTGTTACATCACCATTTCTTTGAACAACATTCAGTTTGCATTTAGGGACTAAGGACGTTAATTCTTGAAGCTTTGTCGGTGGAATTCTTTCCTATTCTTGCTTAATGTACAGCATCAGCTGTTTACCAGTCCAGGGTCTCTGTTGTCGTATTTTATGCTTTATAATGGCCACCCATTTTCAATGGGAGACAGGTCTGGACTGCAGGCAATACCGTCTTGCACTCTTTTACTATAAATCAAATTGTAATAGGTGCAGGATGTGGTTTGGCCTCGTCTTGCTGAAATAAGCAGGGTGTCTATGAAAAAAACATTACTTGGATGGCAGCATATGTTTCTCCAAAACCTGTATGTAGCTTTCAACATTAATGGTGCGTTCACAGATGTATGAGTTATCCCTGCCATTGGTGCCAACACAGCCCCTTACCATCAAAGATGCTGGATTTTAAACTTTGCGTCCATAACAGTCCGGATGGTAATTTTCCTCTTTGGTTCAGTGGACACAATGTGGAAATGTCGACTCATCAGCAGATATGGGCACTTTACCCTATTTTGCCGGTCCATCCTCAGTCCTTATTCATTAAATAATCCTCCATCCTTATTCTTTTCAAGCGCTTTCATCCTTACATTTCACCAGTCCGTTCGCCACCCCCCACACCCCACCAAAAAACTATTTTAAAAATCCATCCCTGCGTGACGCCGTGGGGGAGAGGCTGATGCCCACTCGAATCCCCATTTGAGTCACAACTTGTCACGTTTGGCATGATGGTGGAGTAGAGGACCCCAAAAAGCAGTGAGGCAGGGAGGAGCAGGGTGGAAGGACCAAGATGTATTTAACAAAAATACAAACAGGAGTACACTGGAGAAACTAACTCAAAAACTCACTCATGGAAACCACAAGAAAACAAAGTAACAAACAAACCAACAAAAAAAGATGACAAAAACATAAATGACACGTGGCGCGCGCACACACATACACACACACACACACAATCACTAGTGATGAAAGTTTTCCGTATTCTCAAATTTTCATGAAAATTCCTCCGGAAAATTGAGGAAAAATTGCGTAAAATTAATCCGGATATTAGTTGACAACATTGAACGAACACGTGTTTGAGTTTGTTGTTTTGCTTTCATGAACGTAGCCATATTGAGGCACTAACACTAGTAACAGTAAAGATTTTTCATCTCTTTATAAACACACTTGCTAAACCCCAGTGAAATGAATAAAAGATGCCGTGGACAAGACATTTGTTGTAGTAAAAAAAATATATATTTGGACAAAAAGGGACACACAGATTAGCAGAAAAACGTGTCTGTCCGACTTCGAGCGTCATGTCGTCTCGGCTAGCTTAGCTTAGCTGCTGTTGTAGATCACAGGTCTCAAAAGTCAAGGCCCAGGGGCCAGATCTGGCCGCCACCTCATTTTATGTGGCCCGCCAAAGCAAATCAAGCATGTCAAGTTCCATGATACTTGCTGAAGTCTGTACCAACATTTCAAATTGTCATATGTAATCCACAATCACAGTCATTATTCTTGACTTCTGATTTTAAAACTAGTTCACCTATCACCTATCACCTATCCCGTGACTTCTGTAAAAGTCGTTGGGGCGCCTGCGAAGCCTGTGCCACCATTCTCCTCCACCAGTCTCTGTCCTCCACTGCTCTTTGGGACTCTGCCAGGCCCAATCCTGTCCATTCTTGGATGTTGTTCTCCCATCTCTTTTTCTGTCTTCCCCGTTTTCGGTTTCCCCTGACTGTGCCTTGCAGGATGGTCTTAGCGAGGCCAGATGAGCGGGATGTGTGACCATACCATTCTAGCTTTCGTTTCTTCACAGTAGTAAGAAGATCATTGTGTGGTCCAATTGCGTCTGTGATTTTCTTGCGGACCTCTTCATTTGTCACGTGTTCAGTGTAGTGGATGTTTAGAATCTTCCTATAGCATCTCATTTCCATCGCTTGTATTCTTCTTTGTAGCTCCGCCGTGAGAGTCCATGATTCACAGGCATACAGGAAGACTGAGAGGGCAAGTGAGCGTATTAGATGAATTTTGGAGCGCAGACTGATGTTTTTGTCTCTCCAGATGGGTTGGAGTTTTGTAAGAACTGTTGTTGTTTGTGCTATCCTTGCCAGTATTTCCGGTCTGGAGCCTTCATCTGAGATGATGGAACCCAGGTACTTGAAGGTTTTCACAGTGTCAAGTTTGATCCCATTGATTTTGATTTCTGTCGTGATGCCTTGAGGGTTGTTTGTCATGAGTTTGGTCTTTTCAGCGCTGATCTCCATGCCAAATGCAGAGGATGCTTTGTCTAGATGTTCCACCAAGCTTGCCAGTTCTTCTTCGTTTCCCGCGAGGCCGTCTATGTCATCGGCAAATCGGAGGTTTGTGACGGTTGTTCCTCCGATAGAAACTGTCCCTTCATGGTCTTCTAGGGCATCATTCATAATTCTTTCTAAGAAAATATTGAAGAGCGTAGGGGAGAGGATGCATCCCTGGCGCACTCCAACAGCAGTGTGGAACCAGTCGCCTCTATTGCCATTCAGGAGGACAGCACTTGTGGCCTTATTGTACAGCTCTTCAATCACCCTGACAAGGTTGGTGTTGATGTTGTATTTCCGCATGGTGGACCACAAGGCAGCGTGCCAAACCCTGTCGAAGGCCTTCTTGAAAGCGACGAATACGTGGTAGAGGTATTGTTGGTGCTGAAGACATCTCTCACAGATTATCCTCAGATTGAAGATCTGTTCTGTGGTGCTTCTCTTTGCTCTGAAACCAGCCTGTTCTTCCGCAATAATGCTCTCAGCTTCGGGTTTCAGTCTGTTCAACAGTATCTTCAGCATAACTTTGCTTGGATGTCTGATCAAGCTGATGGTGCTGTAGTTGTTACATTGCTGAAGATTTCCTTTCTTGGGCAGAGTGATGATCAATGACTGTGTCCAAGACGATGGCCATATCCCAGTGTTCCAGATGTTGTTGCAAATGATGGTAAGAGCGGTGATGATTGCCTCTCCTCCTGCCTGCACTAATTCTGCAGGTATGTTGTCACTACCTGCTGATTTGCCTTTTTTCAGTGATTTTACTGCTGCTTTGACGTCTTCTCTAAGGATGGATTATCTAAGGATGGATTGTGAGCCCTCTTCTGTTGTTGGCACAGGGCAATTCAGTACTGTTGGGTCTCCGTTGATCTGGTGGTTATAAAGTTCAAAACAGTATTCTGTCCACCTGTCTAAAATCTCTTTGTCTTCAGTAAGGCATTTACCTGCCTTGTCCTGGATACTTGTAGGTCTTCCTTGCTTCTCAGCAGTAAGGTCTTTTATCACCTGGTAGGCCTTCTTGGTGTTGTTCCTTTCTAGGCCCTCTATTTCTGTGCATTGTTGTTCAATCCAGGACTCCTTTGCTTTCTTCATCTCTCTCTTGACTTTATTGTTTGCTTCCCTGTATTTCTTGGCTCCCTCTGGGTCTTTCTTCTCCTTCTTCAGTTCTCTTCTTTTGTCACACAATGCCAGGATCTCTGTTGTGACCCAGGGTTTCTTTGGGCGCTGGTGTTTTCCTAAGATTTTGCTTGCAGTTTCAACTACTATAGAGTTGAATGCCTCCACAGTTGCTTCTAGGTCGAGATCGTTCTCATTAAGGATCGTCAATGGTGCAAACTTCCCTCCAATCATTGCCTGGAACTCCTCTTTTACTGTTGGGTCCTTCAGTTTCTCTAGGTTGAACCGCAGCCTTGTGAATTTGGGCTTGTTGATCTTTTTCAAGCGCACTTTGAATGTCATCATTACCAGATCGTGGTCACTTCCAATGTCAGCACCTGGGAAAGTACGAGTGCAAGCGATGTTCACTCCAGTTCGAAAGCGTTTGGAGACCAGGATGTAGTCAATCTGGTTATGATATTGGCCACCCGGGCTGTGCCAGGTCCATCTTCTAGAAAGCTTGTGCTTACCAAGTGTGTTTGTTATGACCAGTTGGTTGGCAGCCGCAAACTCTAGGAGTCGCAGACCTCTGTCATTTGTCAGCTGGTTGCATGAGGGTCCGCATGTGCCCCTCCAGTTTATGTGTGCGTCTTCTCCAATTTTGGCATTCCAGTCACCTTGTACCACTAGGATGTCCTTTTTAGGTGTTTTATCAATGATTTCCTGTAGCTGGTTGTAGAAGTTTTCAATAACTTCATCACTGTGGTCCGTAGTAGGTGCGTATGCTTGAATAACCGTGATGTTAAAGGGGGATGCCCTTAGCCGGATGGTGATCAGTCTGCTTGAAACTGGGCGGCAACCCAAAACAGTGTTCACAATGTCTTTGTGAACAAGGAAGCTGACGCCTTCTTCGTGTTTGTCTTGTTTTCCACTGTAGTACAGCTTGTTACCTTCCATTATAGTTGTTTCGCCTATGACCTGTCCATCGTGTTTCGCAGAGGCCCAGAAGGTTCCAGTGGTATCTGCTCATCTCATGAGTGAGTTCTTCAAGTTTACCAGTTTGCCAGAGTGTTCTGGTGTTCCATGTGCCAATGACAATGTTCTCTCGGGCACGTATCTTTGTTTTCACTATTTATTGTGCACTGTGTATGTAACATGTGGAGGGGATTGAACATTTATATGATTTCCCCAAATTCATAATGGCCCTCCAAGCGAAACCGTAACTACAATGTGGCCCGTGACAAAAAATGAGTTTGACACCCCTATGTAGATCATAGCTTCTTTGATCTGTGACGTCAGTCGTGTCGGCGCTGATTGGTTAAAACCAAAAGATGCGCGCGTGCGTAGATGTTCGCCCTGACGCACACACAGCAGAGAGCAGCGGACTATCGACCGCTGAGTCGCGCTTCGCTCGAGTGGCGTCACTACAACAACCCCTCTCCTCGCATTCTCATGGCCTCGCCATAGCTCGGCGAATTCAAAATTTCGGTGAGAAGGAAGCCACAAAGAGTGCACGTGTGCACACAAAAGGCAGATTAATCATTGAATGTCGAGTATTTGAAGAGCATTTTGTGTAAACTAATTCATGCTTTATCGGCCAGGTACGGCCTCAATGTTCACAATCAGGTTAGACAGGCAAGCTGACATAAGTGCAATAGACGCGAGCGTTAGGAACACGTTCAAGTGGTCATTGCTTGAGGAAAAGGACTTGAACGGAGATTTTTTTGTCCGACTACATTGGAAAGGTCGACACACACACATATAATATATACATATACAGTCAAACTTCGGTTTTCGGACGTCTCGGGTCTCGTACAATTCGGTTTTCGAACTAAAATTTCGAGTTTTTTATGCCTCGGATGACGAACAAATTTCGGTTCTCGGACTAACTGAGCGCACTTGAATGCGTCACTTCACTCCTCTCGGCTTCGCTACCTCGTCTAGCAACGCTACCCCGTGTAGCTTCGCGAGGTAGCGAAGCCGAGAGGAGGTAGCAAAGCCGAGAGGAGGTAGCAAAGCCGAGAGGAGTGAAGTGACACTCCCTCATGTCGCGGCGCTCCCTTGTGTCTCGTCGCTACACAGGAAGCGACCATTGTGAGCAGACGTTTTTGTATTGTTCAATAAAAAAAAGCAGACGTGTTTGGTGAGACGCTTAGGACTAGTGAAATCCCCCTCTTTTCATAATGGTTTGCCCTGGCAGCACGGGGGAGGCGGGGAGGGGTGCGTTTGTTTGCATTTTTCAATGCAGCCGCACATAATGAACACTCTGGTGTCTGGTGTCTCATTATTATGCAATAATCGTACAGAAACAGCTTGTGAGCAGACAAGTTTGTATTGTTCGATTAAGAATGTTTTTTTTTTAAAAAAAGCAGACTTGTTTGGGGGGAACTACGTTGTATTGGACTGTTATTTTTGCATCGTGTATCAGCCCCTAATCATGGCACCAAAGAAAGCAAGTGGAAGTGGTGAACCTGGTGAAGAAAAGAGGAAAATAGTGTGCAAAACTATAGAATTTAAGAAAGATTTAATCGCAAAATATGAGTCAGGTGTGCGTGTGTCTGTGTTGGCGAAGGAGTTCGGGATGCCGAAATGCCCCGCCTACTGCCTGCTGACAGCTGGGAGAGGCGCAAGCTGAGAGAGATGTTCCTTCAATTTTTATGTTACTATGTTAATGTTAAAATTGGTCATCTCCCATTACATTTGTACAGTTTATGGTGTGAAATTGTAAAAAAAAGTGGTTTAAAAAAGTTGTTTTCTTGACTTGGAACGGATTAAAACATTTTACATTGATTTCAATGGGAAACATGGTTTCAGTATCTGAACAATTCGGTTTCCGAACAGTCTTCTGGAACGGATTAAGTACGAAAACCGAGGTTCGACTGTATATACATATACACATATATCCATCCATCCATATTCCGAACCGCTTTATCCTCACTAGGGTCGCGGGGGGTGCCGGAGCCTATCCCAGCCGTCTTCGGGCAGTAGGCGGGGGACACCCTGGATTGGTTGCCAGCCAATCGCAGGGCACACAGAGACGAACAACCATCCACGCCCACACTCATACCTAGGGACAATTTAGAGTGCCCAATCAGCCTGCCATGCATGTTTTTGGAATGTGGGAGGAAACCGGAGCACCCGGAGAAAACCCATGCAGGCCCGGGGAGAACATGCAAACTCCACACAGGGAGGCCGGAGCTGGAATTGAACCCGGTACCTGTGCACTGTGAAGCCAACATGCTAACCACTGGACTGCCGGGCCGCCCTATATACACATGTATATATATATATATATATATATATATATATATATATATATATAGCCATCTCGTTACCTCTGCGTCCCGCGTCCTAGACGCACAATTTTCCCGCGGGATGCACAGTTCCAAATAATGTGCGTTTTTGGGACGCAAGGAAATTTCTCAGTAAAAAAAAATAAACAAAATACGGCAGGCATGAGGATTTCACGGTAACGATCGTTACCGGTAGCGTGTCGTTTCCGTGGCGTCATTTTGACGGTACCAAAAAGTCGTAACCATGAAAGTCACCGCACACGAGATGAATGTACGCGATCAAGTTTCTCCTGTGTGATCAACGCGATTTCACTGTGTCTGTATGGGTGTTTGTGGTGACATGTGTGAGTGTGTTTCTTCTAATTTACTTTAGTTTTGTTTTGTTTTTAGTGTTGGGGGGGACTCAACAGATAACGTTATGTGCGCATGCGGGTTGCTATTTTAGTCGCAAACTGAGGAATCGTGCAGATGAAAGTTTGAGATGGCGGCGAGAAAAACTCACAAAGGTCTACTAATTACGACCTTTAAGAAATGGGAATGCCAGTCTGATTTTTCGTATGAATCGTCCGAAGGGCATATCACCAAACTCACCTGTGACGTATACACGGTAGCGAGATACTGACGTGAGGCACGATTACGAGTCAGGTTGGTCATTCGTTATATAGGCTAATCGCGCGCGTGTGTGTGTGTGTGTGTGTGTGTGTGTGTGTGTGTGTGTGTGCGTGTGCGTGTGCGTGTGTGTGTGTGTGTGTAAGCAGAATTCTTGATTATGAATATCAGTCAAAATAGAAAAATGGGTTCCCATGAAGGCGGCCCGGTAGTCCAGTGGTTAGCACGTCGGCTTCACAGTGCAGAGGT
This sequence comes from Hippocampus abdominalis, assembly GCA_018466805.1. Classification (NCBI taxonomy): domain Eukaryota; kingdom Metazoa; phylum Chordata; class Actinopteri; order Syngnathiformes; family Syngnathidae; genus Hippocampus; species Hippocampus abdominalis. The sequence goes on from CM031707.1 coordinate 19,989,644, forward strand.
ACCGGGTTCAATTCCAGCTCCGGCCTCCCTGTGTGGAGTTTGCATGTTCTCCCCGGGCTTGCATGGGTTTTCTCCGGGTACTCCGGTTTCCTCCTACATTCCAAAAACATGCATGGCAGGCTGATTGAACACTCTAAATTGTCCCTAGGTGTGAGTGTGAGCGCGCATGGTTGTTTGTCTCTGTGTGCCCTACGATTGGCTGGCAACCGGTGGGATAGTGTTTTTTCCATTGTCCTCCTGTGTGTATTTTTTGTTAAATACATTTTGGTCAATCCAGACTGCTCCTCCCTGCCTCCCTGCTTTTTGGGGTCATACTCCGACTACCACCACGCAAAACGTGACAGAAACAATTTCAATTTTCAATTTTACATGAACATTTTGCACTCAGAGCAGTTATTCACACATAATCTCTCACACAATATTACTGTCCATCAACAACAGTGAAAAAAATATGTTATCCCACACCAGCTCCTTTAACAGCTCTTTTTATGGAATCAAAACAGAGCAATATAAAATTATAAAGTGCACATCTAAGGTAAACTAGTACTCAGCCTATAGTGGATTTAAGCCATGGTTGCATACAGTACTTCGTTTTTCTCAAGTTTGCTTTGAACACAGCAGAATCAGAATCAGAATCATCTTTATTGGCCAAGTATGTAGAACACACAAGGAATTTGACTCCGGTATAACACGCTGCATTAGTATCATCATAAACAAGGACATGACAAATAAGTATGGAAGGACATTTCGTAATGTAAGTGAACCGTAGTGCGGTGGTACCACCCAGTGACAACTGTGAGACCAAGTGCAAAGTATCAAGCAGAGCTAAAGTGATCAGTGGTAGAATACAATGCTATAACAGTTGTACAGTTGGTGCAGAAAATCATTGAACCATTTTAAAGTGACCAGTAGCAGTATTTGTTGTACAAGAAGTGTGCAATTGTGCAGATGCCCTTGAGCGCTTTAAAGTGTCTGGTGCGGTGGAGTATACCTCAGTGACTGTTTAGGGAGTTAATGGCTAGAGGGAAGAAGCTGTCTAAGTGTCTGCTGGATTTGGTGCGCATGGATCGGTAGCGCCTGCCTGAGGGGAGTACCTGGAAAAGGTGGTGGGCAGGGTGCGGTGGATCCAGTAGGATTTTCCGTGCCCAATGATTTTTTCCGCCGTCCTAACTGTCCGTTGAAGTCGGATTTTGTCCTTTTTTGTGACGGCCCCAAACCAAACCGTGATGGAAGAACACAGGATTGATTTGATGACTGCCGTGTAGAACTGACGTAGCACCTCCTGTGGCAGGCCATGCTTCCTCAGCAGCCTCAGGAAGTACATCCTCTGCTGGGCCCTTTTCAGGATGGAGTTGGTGTTGACCTCCCACTTCATGTCCTGGGAGACTGTGATTCCCAGGAACTTGAAGGTCTCGACGGTTGACACAGGGCAGTTGGATAATGTGAGGGGCAGCTGTGGTGAAGTGTGTTTCCTGAAGTCCACGATCATCTCTACGGTCTTGGGCGTGTTCAGCCCTACGTTGTGTCGGTTGCACCAGAGCTCCAGCTGCTCCACTTGTTGTCGGTACGCAGACTCGTCGCCGTCTTTGATGAGACCGATGACCGTGGTGTCGTCTGCGAACTTTATGAGTTTGACAGCTGGGCTTGTTGAGGTGCAATCGTTTGTGTAGAGGGAGAAGAGCAGTGGAGAGAGGACGCATCCCTGTGGGGCTCCAGTGCTAGTGGTGCATGTTGATGATGTTGTTCTTCCCAGTTTCACCTGTTGTGTCCGTCCCGTCAGGAAGCTGAGGATCCACTGGCAGATCGTAGGGGACACACCGAGCTGGAGAAGTTTGGGGGTGAGGAGTTCCGGGATGATGGTGTTGAACGCAGAGCTGAAGTCCACAAACAGGATCCTTGCGTAGGTCCCAGTGCTGTCGAGGTGCTCGAGGATGTAGTGCAGACCTATGTTGACTGCGTCCTCCACAGACCTGTTTGCCCGGTTGGCAAACTGAAGAGGGTCCAGCAGGGGTCCGGTGATGTTCTTTAGGTGGTTCAGCACAAGGCGTTCAAAGGACTTCATGACCACAGACGTCAGAGCGACAGGCCTATAGTCGTTCAGTTCCGATGTTGCCGATTTTTTGGGAACTGGGATGATGGTAGACTGTTTGAAGCAGGATGGGACCTCACACAGCTCCAGGGATCTGTTGAAGATTTGTGTGAAGACCGGAGCCAGATGGTCAGCGCAGACTTTCAGGCTACCACTGCACCGCTGAACTCTCGACGTGCCTCAGCGCACAGTCGCTGTCAGACGTACACAGAGAAGCTGACATATAAATAATGGTGGTGGAGCTTCTCTGTGTAAGTTTGACAGCGACGGTGCATATATGTATATATAAATATATATATATATATATATACACATATGTATATGAGTGTATATATATATATATATATATATATATATATATATATATATATATATACAGTCAAACCTCAGCTTTCGGACGTCTCGGTTCTCGTACAATTCGGTTTTCGAACTAAAATTTCGAGTTTTTTATGCCTCGGATGACGAACAAATTTCGGTTCTCGAACTAACTGAGCGCACTTGAATGCCGAGGTAGCAAAGCCGAGAGGAGGTAGGAAAGCCAAGAGGAGTGAAGTGACGCCACCTCTTGTAGCCGCGCTCCCTTGTGTAGCCGCGCTCCCTTGTGTCACGTCGCTACACAGGAAGCGACCGTTCCGAACAATTCGGTTTCCGAACAGTCTTCTGGAACGGATTAAGTACGAAAACCTGTATATGTGTATATATATATATATATATATATATATATATATATACATATATGTATGTATATATGTATATATATATGTATATATATATATGTGTGTGTATATATATATATATATATATATATATATATGTATATATACATATACAATCAGAATCATCTTTATTGGCCAAGTATGTAGAACACACAAGGAATATATACAGTCAAACCTCGGTTTTCGTACTTAATCCGTTCCAGAAGACTGTTCGGAAACCGAAACCATGTTTCCCATTGAAATCAATGTAAAATATTTTAATCCGTTCCAAGTCAAGAAAACAACTTTTTTAAACCACTTTTTTTTTTACAATTTCACACCATAAACTGTACAAATGTAATAGGAGAGCAGGTAATATGTAAAATACTGTACAAACAACCCGTAATATACTTTATTTTCACCAATTTTAACATTAACATAGTAACATAAAAATTGAAGGAACAACTCTCCCTCTATCTGGCGTGGGGCGTGCGCCTGTCCCAGCTGTCAGCAGGCAGTAGGCGAGGCATTTCGGCATCCCGAACTCCTTCGCCAACACAGACACACGCACACCTGACTCATATTTTGCGATTAAATCTTTCTTAAATGCTATAGTTTTGCGCACGATTTTCCTCTTGTCTTCACCAGGTTCACCACTTCCACTTGCTTTCTTCGGTGCCATGATTAGGGGCTGATACACGATGCAAAAATAACAGTCCAATATTACGTAGTTCTCACCAAACACGTCTGCTTTTTAAAAAAAAAAAATCTTAATCGAACAATACAAACTCGTCTGCTCACAAGCTGTTTCTGTATGATTATTGCATAATAATGAGACACCGGACACCAGAGTGTTCATTATGTGCCGCTGCATTGAAAAATGCCGGCCGTAAACAAACGCACGCACCCCTCCCCCCTCCCCCCGTGCTGCTAGGGCAAACCATTATGAAAAGAGGGGGATTTCACTCGCCCTAACAGAGGCGTCTCACCAAACACGTCTGCTTTTTTTTATTGAACAATACAAACTTGTCTGCTCACAATGGACGCTACACTAGGAAGCGTTTCACCAAACACGTCTGCTTTTTAAAAAAAAATCTGTTGAACAATACAAAAACGTCTGCTCACAATGGTCGCTTCCTGTGTTGCGACGCAACTCAAGGGAGCGCGGCGACATGAGGGAGCGCCGCTACAAAAGGGAGCACGGCTACACGAGGTAGCGTCACTTCACTCCTCTCGGCTGTAGCGACGCTACCTCGACGCTACACGAGGAAGCGAAGCCGCGAGGAGGTAGCGAAGCCGAGAGGAGTGAAGTGACGCATTCAAGTGCGCTCAGTTAGTTCGAAAACCGAAATTTGTTCGGCATCCGAGGCATAAAAAACTCAACATTTTAGTTCGAAAACCGAATTGTACGAGAACCGAGACGTCCGAAAACCGAGGTTTGACTGTATATATTTTTTTCAGGAATTTTCAGGAAAGTCCACTTTCATCTCTGACACACACGCATACACACGCACACATACACACGCACACACACACACGCACGCACATACACACACAAAATGATCCGACACCGACTGGTCGGGCAGGGAGTCCTTTTAACCAAACACTAACTAATGTCACAATGACGAACAGGTGTGCCACTGGATGAGCCCTACAGTGCCACCTGTTGGTCACAAACAGAACCACCCTAACACAACGATTTTAATACTGTTAGTAAAAAAAAAAAAAAAAAAACAAAACTGCCACAGGCTAACAATTTATTGTGGAAACAGTGTGGACCATTTTGCACTGAAAAACTATCAATTATGAACAGCCTTAACAACCTTACACACACAAAAAAAACACAAAACAACCAAACCTTTTTTGTGTGTATTCACCCCCCCGCTGTTTCTCCTCAAACTGCCCCTTGTCGGTGGGGTACAGCAATAGGGACATGTTCCCCTTGCGGAAGACCAGCTTGTCAAAGCTGGCACGGGCCAGGGCGGTCCTCTGGCTGGAGGATGTCGTCAGCTGTTGAAAACCCCCCACAACACAGCAGCGGATCATAGGAGTGGGGTGTTGTATTTAATAAATCCACCCACGCCTACCTGTGCTCCGCTGGTGCGTTTTCATGCCGTACCTGTAGTTGGGTGACCAGTGGCGCGTTTGAAGCGTTCCAAGGCAACTTTTTAATTCTTTGCCCATTTCGCCCGAGCAGGTTGAAATAAACTTTTGGCTGCCTCTGTGTCTAAAACGTACGTAGACCTCACACGCATACATGAATAAGAAGATGCAGTCAATGTTAAAAAAAACAAAAACTTGAATGAGTCAGCAGACGCAGCCAAATAAAGTAAAAAAAAAAAAAAAACACCCCCACACACACACATACATACACAGTTTGGGATGGGACCGAGAGGCATACAACACAGCCAGCTTTCTTAACCGTCTGGATTGAATTCTTTACACCTGTTCAACTGTCAAGATAGTATTTGGCTGCCAACACAACCATCGTCGGTCACCAGACTCCCTGGCGATATGTAAAGTTTTTGGGACAGCAGCCAAGTGCTCCTCCTCTTTCTGGTTGAAGCAAAGTGAAGTCACTCTCTCCTGCATACAAACACAGTGGACGCACACGAGCGGCGCGTCACGACTGTTGGATTACACACGCCGGCTGGGTGTGTTTCTATCAGTTGTTAGTGAAATGGGAGTCCGTTGTTACTTGTCCCGGTTAGGGAAAATTACGGAGACGGACGACAACCCACTTCTGTCCTTGCTTCGTCCCTCCTTTTTAGAAAAAAAACCCTGTGTCTGTTCACAAACGTACCAACCATTCCATCCCAGGGACGGACGACATGGAACGGACGGACAGACCGTTCAGTCTCATTGACAGCATCTCTGCTGGTTTCGACTACAGAACACAGTTCCACTTTGCATCAGTCCATCTGAGATGAGCGCCACCCCAAAGAAGGCATTTCTGGGTCTTGTTGATAAATGTCTTTTGCTTTGCTGAAGTAGAGATTTAATTTGCATTACGGATGTAGCGCCAAACTGTATTTCCTGACATTTTCAACACAACTGGCGGAAATACTTTACTTCTTCAAGAACCTTGATTATCAAGATGCTAACTTGATGCTTGAATGTATGCTCAAACTCATGTGTGACTCCATTCTTGGAATAATGCACATTTTTAGAATTATGTTCCATCCATAATGTCAATGATATTTACTATATTTAAAGTATTTTCCTCCATCCTTATCAAAATGATCTTTTGTCTGGTTATTTGGATGCATGGTCACTAACAGTACAACATGTCCCCTAGGTGCAATGTCTGTGTAGGAATTCCACAGTAACCAGAATGATGTACGCTTGGATCCTGCTGCTTGGGACCATCGTATCCTGCATCATGCTGTCACCAGGGGCAGATAAGCTGCTGAGACGGGTATGAGTTTGTGAAAGCAGTTAGCCAACAAAAAAACATTTCAGCCATGTTAAGTCATTAAAAAACATTACCATCCTTACTGTAACTGTACATGTGTGGAAATATTTGACCAAAAATGCAATGTGTAGGGAAGGGTTAAATGTTGTCTCTGGGGCGAAAATGCCACTGTGTATTGCATATGGGTGTACCAATAACTACAAATGCTTTACATTTCCACGTTACCTTGACTTCCTAAAATTAAATGTTGATTACCTGTCATTTGTTTAGATACCAGGCTTCTGTGCAGATGGGGCCGGCTCACCTCTACCTGGCATACAAGCTGATTTCAACTGTGAAAATTTAATTGGGTACAAGGCAGTTTACCGTGTTTGCTTTGGAATGAGTATGTGGTTCATTTGGTTTTCCATTCTTATGGTTCACGTAAAGAGCAGCAGAGACCCCCGTGCTGCAATCCACAATGGGTGAGTCCACATTAATACACCTATTAGAGAGTGACAGTCCTACTGGCAAAAATGATGAAATCACCAGTCTGAGGATGTTCATTCAGCTGTTTGAATTTGTAGAAAAACGCAAATCACCATTATAACACAAAACTGAACAAATGGAAACTTTTGGCTTTAAAGATATACTGACAGCCATCTCCCCAATGCCTTTACTTGACGTGCAGCTCCATATCATCAATGACTGGAAATTTGCATGTTTTCTTCAGGCAGTTGTCTTCTTCAATCTCATTGCAATGGCACCAAACAAAGGTTCCAATATCATCCATCCATCCATCCATCCATCCATCCATCTTCTGAACCGCTTTATCCTCACTAGGGCCACGGGGGCTGCTGGAGCCTATGCCAGCTGTCTTCGGGCAGTAGGTGGGGGACACCCTGAATCGGATGCCAGCCAATCGCAGGGCACACAGAGACGAACAACCATGCACGCCCACACTCACACCTAGGGACAATTTAGAGTGTTCAATCAGCCTGCCATGCATGTCTTTGGAACGTGGGAGGAAACCGGAGGACCCGGAGAAAACCCACGCAGGCCCGGGGAGAACATGCAAACTCCACACAGGGAGGCCGGAGCTGGAATTGAACACGGCACCTCTGCACTGTGAAGTCGACGTGCTAACCACCGGACTACCTGGCCACCCAATATCATCACCTTGTCCAATGCAGATTCACAATTTGTCAATGAATTACTTTCATCCGCATTTTTTTCTTGATTTCTTTAAACATTTTTTTAAGACAGAAAGTTGACATTTGAAATTACTCTAGTTTGGTGTCATGTCTGTGGTCTGCTTTTTTTTCTACAACTCAAACAGCTGAATGAAGATCCTCTTGTGACTGGCGATTCCATAATTTTTGCCAGGGTTTGTACATCTTGTTGCTCTTAGCCTCTTAATATGCTGTTTATGGCATATTGGGCTTGATTCTGTACGTAAGCTGCCATTTCTTAAGAATGAACAATAAAAACGAGTTGCGAGCAGCCTCCCAACCCTGGCCACTTCGGGGTACTTGCACATTTGTGACAATATGACCTCTGTAAAATGGTGCCAAATTCCAAAGTAATTAAATTATGATGCCTTTTGTAACACACTCGGAGTGCTCAAAAGGGATACATTATTCATGCACTTGAACATTTACACTCTCATGGCAGTAGCCACAGTTGCCCTGGGGCAGGCTGACAGGTGTGCGGCTGCTTGTGTGCACCAAGAGCACTTCCGACCACCATCAAACATTCACACCCACCTTATGTCCAATACCACCAGTGTAAGTGGTATTGGACATAATGTGGGTGAGTGTCTTCCCACACTGATACGACGACGCATGAATCAGACAGAAGAGAATCCAACAGTGGACCCTCCGGTTACTGGATGACCCGGTCGACCTCTGATCCATCGGGTGGTCAAAGAATTTCTGATCTTCTGATCTTTTGAAACAACTGAATTTTTCCTGCACCTAAATCATAGGTGTCAAACTCAGGTCCTGGAGGGCCGCTGTCCTGCATGTTTTCCAAGTCTCCCTGTTGCAACACACCTGATTCAAATGAACAGGTTTAATGTCAGGCATTCGCAGAGCTTGCTGACGATCTGATCATTTAAATCAGGTGTGTTGCAACAGGGAGACTTGGAAAACATGCAGGACAGTGGCCCTCCAGGACCTGAGTTTGACACCTATGACCTAAGTTGTGCCCAAGTAAAAAACATGCAGAATACTGAGGCCCATGCTTAACCTCTTCAATCTGCTCAAGTGGAACAGATGTTGGGCATCCATGACCTGAACCTTTGAAACATATTCCCACAACCAATCAGAGATCCAGACTTTTAAGAAAACTTCCAAATCACTCCTTAAAACCCACCTGATTCTTACCCAACAATGAATGTTGCAGTTAGTCGATGAAATAATTTTTAATTACATGACACTTTTTTGCTTAGAATGGAATGGCTGCTTTGCATTTTTCCTTATTTTATTACAAGAAACGTCTTCCTCTTTAGCAAATGTAGGTTTCTAATGCATTTCGTGGCTCAAAAGAGTGAATGGTGCTTTAATTCAATAATATATTTGATGTTTTCACAATATTTTTGCCAGACAAGTTGATACTATTGTGAAATCTGCCATTACCGTTTTTTCCTGCAGATTTTGGTTCTTTAAAATTCTTGGCCTGTTGCTAGTGACAGCGGGTTCCTTTTACATCCCAGATGGTAACTTTACATACGGTAAGATCTTAATTTGTCAATCACAGAAATGAATACTTCCAAGGATATTTTTTAAAAGACTTGATGTCTCATATTTCTTTGTTGTTTTAGCTTGGTTTGTTGTGGGCTCTGCTGGAGGATTTTTCTTCATTCTGATCCAAGTCGTCCTGCTGGTTGACTTTGCCCACTCATGGAATGAGTCCTGGATGGACAAAATGGAGAAGAATAACTCAATGGTCTGGTATGCAGGTTAGTGTTTCTGGAGACATCTGTGAAAATGTTGATGTTCCCAAGAAAAAAAATCTCATATACCTAAATGATTATTTCCCTCTTTTACAGCTTTGGTGTTGGTCACAATCATGAACTATCTCCTATCATTCATTGCTATTGTACTGTTCTACATCTTCTACACGAAACCTGATGCTTGCTCCATCAACAAGTTCTTCATTAGCTTCAACGTGTTGCTTTGCTTTGGAGCCTCTCTCATCTCTGTGCTGCGTAAAGTACAGGTACATAAATAGCTGTTAAAAATATTCTGCCCCTGCCTAATTTCAGTGCCATTATCCATAGCATGGTAGTGATGTTCTGTCGCTGCCATTCTACTTCAAGACCTGGATGACTTGCAGTGATTAATGGAACAATGATTTCCATTATCCACCAGAAAACCCTTCCGGCAAAGTTTGTTCCCTCAAGGTCAAGTGTACTTAGGTCATCCAGCAGGACAAAGAACCTTATCAGCAAATCCACTTCAGATAGGCTAAAAAAAACAATAATAATAACAAATTGGAGAGGCCAAATGACATTTAAAGGCCAAGTGTGAAGTAAAGTTGGCCAACCATGTTTTTGAGTAATATCAATGGCTGAACAATTATAAGCATATTTCCGTTAGTTTTTTAACGCAACCCTTCCAGGTTCTTTGTTTAACCCCTTAGCAACGCCCTTGACAACGAAAATGCTTTTCTTCGGAAATGACGCCACATGGAGAACTGCGAGGGAAGTCCGCCATTGAACAGCATTGTTGCATTGCTTGTTGGTAAGATGCCTCGGCGGTGTGTGGCGATGTATTGTTCGCAATCGACAGAAAAGTTGTACCAGTGGCCGAAGGATAGCAGGGCACGTAAATGGACATCTTTTATTCGCACGAAGCGAATGAATTTCAAGCCATCTTTGACGAGTGTTCTCTGCTACCTCCACTTCAAAGAAGCCTGCTTTCTCAACCGGTCTGCTTATGATCAAGGATTTGCAAAAAAGAAAGTGTGATTTTTGGATAGATGATGATGATTTTGTCAAAGCATAGCTGCCATCTCTTGTGGAATGAACAGTAGAAGGTTGCGACGTTAGCCGAAAGCTAACTCAAGAAGCGAGCAACGTTAAACATGAGAAGCTTGTGACGTTAGTTTTCGGCTCGAGGCAAACCCCGATCGATGCTATTCATATCAGCGATGAGTAATAATGGCAGTCAGACAAATTGTTCTGGAAGTACATTTCAATAGGTTGGCAGCGCTGCTTTGTTGACGAATGAACATGTCACGTCCTCTTGGAAAACTGCTGTCAGAGGGCCTGGATTGGATTGGGTACAATCCGAATCGACTCTCCTCCAAGGGGTCCAGACCCCCAGTGAGCCTGCTTGCCCGCACCTACGCGGAATCGCGGGGAGGCAGGGGTTCCGTTAAGCCGATGCTGAGAAAGACGCGCCTGAGTTCTCACTGCCTTTATTTTTACGAAACCAACCCAGTCTGAATCATTCTGATAACATTAATCAACCGTAAAACCGCGACTTACAAGGAATTCACAGTAATCATGAACATCACAAAATCATTGAAGTGATAATGTAGCTTAAAATCCAAATGATTGGATGATGAAACCAAACAAAGTGGAAAAATAAAAAGAGAATATGACAAAAAGGTTAGAAATGAATAGATGCGATTAAACTATAGTCTATCTTAATGAGCCTGTAGTGGTCGTGCCTAACACGCCCATTTTCTGTATATTCCAAAATAAGATCTAATTATCAAAGACCAGAATATTAAATAGAATTTAAATCCTTCAATTAGTTGTTCTCTTGATGGCATAATTAGATTATTAGTTTTCTTACCGAAATAGTAGTTTTGTGGTACCCTATGCTGCAGCATGGAGAAAAGTCCTCTTTGAATAGTAAAAAATTAAAATGAATAAAAAGCAAGTGTCTGAGCTTTCTCTTAGTCGTCCTTTTAGTTGGGATAAAAATAGGAAAAAAGACAAATGTGATGATCCATGCTGAGTCCAATTGCTCTCATCTAAGGCAGAGGGCCGCAAAAAAAGAAAAGAAGACCTTCGTGCCTGCTCGCCGCCGGAGCCGGAGTCGAGTTCGCAAGGGTCCGATGGGCTGGAGGCAGAGCCTCCTCCACGGAGGAGAGCGCCCAAAGGCTCCTCCAAAATGCCCTTCCAAAATCTCTCGAAAGTGCCCCGAAAATGCCCACCGCGTCTCTCTCCGCAACTCCTTTTAAAGCCCTGAATGTAGGGTTAAGGTCATCTCTCCTCCAGATGGTCGGGTTATGATGACCGCGTGTCCTGATCTGACCTGCATGTGCTGATCAAAGCTATTTTTAGTTTGATACATCTGGTACTTTCCGCTCATCTCTGACTCGTGCTGTGGTGCAGGTCAAGATGACCTGCATGACTGATGATCTGAGCTGGACGTACTGCTTGGATTCTTGCATCTTGGCAACCTGCCAAGACATCTCTTTGATCCTGTTATCTGGTCCCAACAGCTTATTTAATGGTTGGGCACTTTTTTCTCTCGGCTCACTGATAGACATTATGCACCAAATATAATGACTATTATTATTAAATCTAAGCAGCATAAAGTATAGGATATCATATATGCATAATCATGTTGATTTATCATCTCCCTTGGGATCAACAGGGTTTGTTCTTGTCAGGTTCTTCATCAGGAGACATCATTTGGGAGTAAATGACAACTACCGGCAATATCTTACACAAAGCAGTTTCAAAGCGTTTTTTGTTATAATACGAACTATTCTACTTTAACTGAATAATACCATGTTGCCATTTCATTACAACATTAGAAGAAAGAAAAGTAATAATCATAAAACAGGGGTGCTCATTACATCGATCCTGATCTACCGGTAGATCTCGGGCTCGTCCTAATTAAATCCGAAAGGTGTAGGGGAGAAAAAAAAACATTTGGGTGTCTTTGTACATGTTAGTAATATATTTTTTGTGTTAATGCACACTGCAGCCTAATCATCCTATCAGTCTCATTTTCACAAAGAAAGATTTTAAAAATAAAATAAAGTAAGGCAGGTTCTTTGTTTTATTTTATTATAATTTATTTATCTTCTTTAACCTACGGTGGCGCTTGACTACGTCAGCGGACGTTGTTAGCGCTCAGCAGTCTGCATTTGCAGCTTGTGATTGATTGTCATTATTCTCATTCAGAGTTTGCTTCGTGTACAATTCACCGAGGGCACGGGCAAAGAATAGGAATCTAGAGGGCTGGGGAAGTACTTTAAAACGGTACGTGTGAGCTACGATAGTCAAGAGGCTGCAAAAGTGCATCACTTGCTTCCGTGTTTGGCTTCTCATCATGGCGCGCGCGCGCGTCTGTGTGTGTGTGTGTGTATTATAATGAAAATGCTGGCAGACCATGGACAGTGACAAAGGAAGGAATACACTCCTACTGTATCGTTTATCCCAAATATAAGAGTGGTGGGTATTTTCTGAGAAAGATACTGGTGGATGCAACTTATGGTAAGTTGTGAAATAAAAAGTAATTCCAGGCAGATGCATTACATACTGAGTACAACCCATATGTTGTCAAAATATTTATCATCCCAATATGTTTTTTTTAAGACTATGTGAATGACTGCCTGTCAGAGGTGATGAAACTGACTGCCACTCTCAAGTACAAGTCAAAAAATTATTTGCTAAAAAGAATACTCATGTACCGAGTAGGCAAACTGCTTGAACATGAAGTCTGATTTTTTTTTTTTAAACAATGTCATCAGACATTATGTGCACATGCCTGCATCTTCAAATCATGAAAATAATACCAGCCTATATCTTACCAATCTTGTGATTTCGATGGGTCTTGTCTCCATTCCATGTCAGGTCGTCTGGGCACATTGTTTGCATCCTGATTAGCGTATGGCTCATACATGTAAGGGCCAACATGTAAAATTCCAGCCTCATCTTCTTCCTCCAACTCATCAAAAACTTGGATATCCTCACTTGAGCTTGATCCATCGCTTATATCGCTGTTTGAATCATTGTTTGAAATGCTTTGCATCTCGGTCGTATCGAGCTCTGCCATCGCTGTTCTCCATGTGACGTATCACTTCCGGGTTACTCCCCTTTCACGCTCAAACTTCGTAAAAGCGATTATTTTGTCAAATATACAACGTATAAATTATTTTTTCATGCTTTATTTGGTGGACAATGTTTAAGTACTTTCATTGTGACCCTATTTGGCATTTCTTGAAATTACTTCACACTTGGCCTTTAATGTGCGGGGTATATGACATGGAACAGTTAGTCCATGCTTGAAAATTCTCTAATATGTCCATCCATCCATCCATTTTCCAATCCGCTTTATCCTCACAAGGGTCGTGGGCGTGCTGGAGCCTATCCCAGCTGTCTTGGGGCAATAGGCGGGGGACACCCTAAATGGAAGAAAAACTAAGCATTTCGGACAAAATGTTTAATTGAAATATACTGTTACATACATTGCTTGCCATTTCAGTCATCATCTGTTAAATTGAATTATACATCGCTATTCCTCATTTTTACACACAAGAGACCAGTTATGCAAATGAAAACTGAAAATGTATTTTTTCCCTTTTCTTTTTTTTAATTTTTGCTTTCCCAGGAGTATCACCCTTACTCTGGTCTGCTTCAATCCTCCATCATCACCCTCTACACCACATTTCTAACTTGGTCTGCCATGAGCAACGAGCCAGGTAAGAACGATTACTGGTAAGAGGTTAGATTCCTAAATTACGGCTATGTTGTATATGATGGGGTTTTTTTAATCAATCTATTTGGCACGGTAGTGTCTGCCTTTTCTTCTGTGTCTACAATCCCTGAACAACTTCACTCTCAATCGCCAAACCACTGCATGAGAAGAACAACACCGTAGGTCTTTGGCAGGCACATGCACACATAGACCTCTGGTGGTGCATCAGCATCTATGCTTTTGTCTTGGTTGAAAAAATGGGCCCTTTTTGCTGCAGTCCATTTTTTTGGCTTTTTTTTCCCCCCTTAAAAAAAATGTTTTGTATACAGTGATCCCTCGCTGGCGTGATTGGGAGGAACGGCCCCCTCCGATCAGAACTCGAGTGGTGTTTCGTTATTGGACTTCTGTGTCCGTCACGGATTGTCCATAACGAACACCTTGTTCAAACATAAGGGTGTCCATATGTGCACTTGGCACAAGGACACCCTTGGCCGCAGTTCGATGATTGACTTTGTGGTTGTATCATCGGATTTGCGGCCGCATGTTTTGGACACTCAGGTGAAGAGAGGGGCGTAGCTGTCAACTGATCACCACCTGGTGGTGAGTAGGCACCGATGGTGGGGGAAGTTGCCGGTCCGTCCTGGCAGACCCAAACGTATTGTGAGGGTTTTTTGGGAGCGTCTGGCGGAATCCCCTGTAAGAAGGAGTTTCAATTCCCACCTCCGACAGAGCTTTTCCCATGTTCTGGAGAAGGCGGGGGACATTGAGTCCGAGTGGACCATGTTCCGTGCCTGTATTGTTGAGGCGGCCAATCTGAGTTGTGGCCGTAAGGCAGTTGGTGCCTGTCGTGGCGGCAACCCCCGTACTCGCTGGTGGATACCAGCAGTAAGGGATGCCGTCAAGCTGAAGAAGGAGTCCTATCGGGCCTTTATGGCCTGTGGGACGCCAGAGGCAGCTGACGGGTATCAACTGGCCAAGCAGAATGCAGCTTCGGTCGTCGCCGAGGCAAAAACTCGGGCATGGGAGGAGTTCGGTGAGGCCATGGAAGCCGACTTCGGGACGACTTCGAGGAATTACTGGTCCACCATCCGACGTCTCAGGAGGGGGAAACAGTGCACCACTAACACTGTGTACAGTGGGGATGGGGTGCTGTTGACCTCGACTCGGGACGTTGTGAGCCGGTGGGCGGAGTACTTCGAAGACTTCCTCAACTCCACCAGCACGCCTTCCTTGGAGGAAGCAGAGTCTGGGGACTTTGAGGTGGGCTCTCCTATCTCTGTGGTCAAAGTCACCGATGTGGTTAAAAAGCTCCTCGGTGGCAAGGCCCCAGGGCTGGATGAGATCCGCCCGGAGTTCCTAAACGCTCTGGATGTTGTGGGGCTGTCCTGGATGACACACCTCTGCAACATCGCGTGGTCAGCAGGGAAAGTGCCTCTGGATTGGCAGACCGGGGTGGTGGTCCCTCTTTTTAAAAAGGGGGACCGGAGGGTGTGTTCCAACTACAGAGGGATCACACTCCTCAGCCTCCCTGGTAAGGTCTATTCAGGGGTGTCTGTCAGGAGGTCGGGCCTCAGATTGAGGAGGAGCAGTGTGGTTTTCGTCCCGGCCGTGGAACAGTGAACCAGCTCTACACCCTTAGTAGGGTCCTCGAGGGTATGTTGGAATTCGCCCAACCAGTCTACATGTGTTTTGTGCACTTGGAGAAGGCGTCTGACCATGTCCCTCGGGGAGTTCTGTGCTTCGTGGGTATGGGGTACTGAATCCCCTGATGCGGGCTGTTCGGTCACGATACCACCGATGTCAGACTTTGGTTCGCATTGCCGGCAGTAAGTCGGAATCGTTTCTAGTGAGGGTAGGACTCTGCCAAGGTTGCCCTTTGTCGCAGATTCTGTTAATAATTTTTATGGACAGAATTTCTAAGCGCAACCGAAGCGTTGAGGGGGTCCGTTTTGGTGGCCTCAGTATTGCATCTCTGCTTTTTGCAGATGATGTGGTACTGTTGGCTCCTTTAAGCAGGGCTCTCCAACTCGCACTGGAGCGTTTCGCAGCAGAGTGTGAAGCGGTTGGGATGAAAATCAGCACCTCCAAATCTGAAACAATGGTCCTCAGTCGGAAAAGGGTGCAATGCCCCCTCCGGGTCGGGGAGGAGATCTTGCCCCAAGGAGTTTAAGTATCTTCGGGTCTTGTTCACGAGTGAGGGCAGGAGGGAGCGAGAGATCGACAGGTGGATCGGTGCAGCGTCTGCTGTGATGCGGACTTTGTATCGGTCTGTCATGGTAAAGAAGAGCTGAGCCAAAGTGCGAAGCTCTCAATTTACCGGTCGATCTACATTCCAACCCTCATCTATGGTCACGAGCGATGGGTCGTGACCGAAAGAACGAGATCCCGGATACAAGCGGACGAAATTAGCTTTCTCCGCAGGGTGTCCGGGCTCTCCCTTAGAGATAAGGTGAGAAGCTCGGTCATCCGGGAGGGGCTCAGAGTCGAGCCGCTTCTCCTCCACATCGAGAGGAGCCAGATGAGGTGGCTTGGGCATCTGAGTCGGATGCCTCCTGAACGCCTCCCTGGTGAGGTGTTCCGGGCATGTCCCACCGGGAGGACAACCCAGGACACGCTGGAGAGACTATGTCACCCAGCTGGCCTGGGAACGCCTCGGGATCCCCCGGGGAGAGCTGGAAGAAGTAGCTAGGGAGAGGGAAGTCTGGGCTTCCCTGCTAAAGCTGCTGCCCCCGCGACCCGCCCCGGATAAGCGGTAGAAGATGGATGGATGGATCCCTCGCTCTTACCGCGGTTCACCTTCCACGGCTTCGCGAATTTTTTTTGTGCAGTTTTTTAAAATGCTTTTAAACAGTGAATTGATTGGCTAAGGCACTGGCCGACGTGAACAGTATCCACACCTCTCTGTCGTGCTTGCCAAATTTACCTTTGCAAATTTTTGGTCTTTGGTTTCATTGTATTAGTGGCGGATGCTGGCCTGTCAAGGAGGGGAAGCTCAATTTCGGCCTACATCATAAAATGTGTCAATTTATTTATACGTGAATTCTACTCTCCGTTTCTTTTCAGAAAAAGGAAAAGGAAAAGGATGCCTTCACCATAAGATCATTGGCTCATTTCGCTGTCAATCAAAAAATAGATTCAGCCTCAGACAGATCATCCAATCATCCTGCAGAAAAGCTGAGCTTCCTGGCCAACCTATAAATGCCCACTGTCCATAGACTCCCAGAAACGCTGAGGGTCCGGTGGGCGGGACAAAACCAGCATTTATCCAATGACTCGTCTTGTTTCAATGCATTGGGGCAACGGGCTCTGAACTCTCGAGACGCCCAGCGTCCACGCTGTGGACGCTCAGCGTCCACACAGTTTAAAGCACAGTGAAGCTGCGGGATTGAATGAGAAGAGAGTCGTGTCGTAACCAGTAATAAGAAGCTGATTCAGAACAAAACTTGAGGCCGTTGTAGCGCATATTTATTCAATGACATGTGCACACAATTGTACGTACACACATATTTGATCACTTACTTTTTGACATTTTAGGGGAAGCTGAGCTTCCCTTGCAGCCTGAGAGCAATCGCCTCTGCATTGTATACATAGTTCAGTACTGTATAATAAAAGTAAAAAATAAAGCTGACTATCAATAATAATAATAATACATTTGATTTATAAGCGCCTTTCAAGACACCCAAGGACACTTTACAATCAGGAACAAAACAACAAAACACCAAATGGGTTGAGCAGCGGCAGCCAAACGCGCCAGCGTTCACTCAGCCCGGAAGTCGGAAGAAACCACAAGGGAGGGAGAGGGGGAGAAAAAAAACCAAGCTTGAACTATCCTCAATTTGAGGATAGTTTGAGTTAGGCAAAAAAAAACTCCAGCAAAAGCATATGACAATTACAACAGGTCACAAGACATAAACAATGAAGGTGGTGATCAAGGGAGTGTATGCGAATGTGATTGTCTGTTTGTGAGGGGCGTGTCAGACCACAGCTGCTACGTCAAGGTCACCTCATGAAGACAGCCCTGGCTTATCAGTCTACGGCCGAGAAGGAGGGCACTGGCTTCCATGCGTACTTTCATCGGGGGAAGGTCGAGATAGCAGATGTTTTGGTGGCAGGCTGCCTATCAGTTCCAGACAGCCTTGAGAGTTCTGTGGCTTGAGTCTCCAAATGGCGTTGATCAGCCAAATCCACGATTTCTTACAATATTTGAGCACGAATTCCAGGTTCACCAAGTTGTTGTCCATCTTGCAGCGCCGCTCAAAGCCGCATCAGTTTGCGGTTGAGAACAGTCTGAGTCTAAGTGTTGGACATCCGCATTTTGCCATCCTTAGACCGGCAGCCTCTTCCAATAGAGCCGCTCCCGTCGGTTGAATTTTTCGATAGATCAGGAAACTGCTAACGCCAAACAGCAGCATACCTGTTATCAGAAGGCCGATAATGTAGATGACTTCCACATCCTCAACGGACAGTGTTGACAGGCACACCATTCTCCACCTCCTCCAGGGATATAGGGTGCACCCAGCAGCAAAAGTCCCCAAGGGGCAAGTAGGCTCCCCACTGCCTGCTCTTCTCGTCGAGAAAATTTGTCAATGGCATCGAGAGACGTTTTTGTTTTTCTTTTTACCCCACCCCCCTTCCCCCTCCAATTCTGCTGCTGAAGACTGCAAATTTCCCCAGTGCGGGACAAATAAAGGTTTTCTTATTCTTATTCTTATTATTCTTTACTTGGTATCAAGTACCAAGTACAACTTTATTGTCAAATGTGCTCATTTGAATCGGTTTTCGAACAGCCTTCTGGAACGAGGTATGACTGATTATTTATATATATATATATATATATATATATATATATATATATATATATATATATATATATACAGTCAAACCTCGGTTTTTGGACGTCTCGGTTCTCGTACAATTCGGTTTTCGAACTAAAATTTCGGGTTTTTCATGCCTCGGATGACGAACAAATTTCGGTTCTCGAACTAACTGAGCGCACTTGAATGCACCTCGTGTAGCGACGCTACCTCGTGTAGCGACGCTACCTCATGTAGCGACGCTACCTCGTGTAGCGACGCTACACGAGGAAGCGAAGCCGAGAGGAGTGAAGTGACGCTACCTCGTGTAGCCGCGCTCCCTCGTGTAGCGTTGCCATTGTGAGCAGACGTTTTTGTATTGTTCAATAGATTTTTTTTAAAAAGCACACGTGTTTGGTGAAATGCTGCCTAGTGTAGCGTCCATTGCGAGCAGACGAGTTTGTATTCAATAAAAAAAAGCAGACGTGTTTGGTGAGACGCTTCTGTTAGGTTGAGTGAAATCCCCCCTCTTTTCATAAGGGTTTGCCCTAGCAGCACGGAGGGGGTTGTTTACGGCCGGCATTTTTCAATGCAGCGGCACATAATGAACACTCTGGTGTCCGGTGTCTCATTATTATGCAATAATCATACAGAAACAGCTTGTGAGCAGACAAGTTTGTATTGTTCGATTAAGAATTTTTTTTTAAAAAGCAGACGTGTTTGGTGAGAACTACGTAATATTGGACTGTTATTTTTGCATGGTGTATCAGCCCCTAATCATGGCACCAAAGAAAGCAAGTGGAAGTGGTGAACCTGGTGAAGAAAAGAGGAAAATAGTGCGCAAAACTATAGAATTTAAGAAAGATTTAATCGCGAAATATGAGTCAGGCGTGCGTGTGTCTGTGTTGACAAAGGAGTTCGGGATGCCGAAATGCCCCGCCTACTGCCTGATGACAGCTGGGATAGGCGCACGCCCCACGACAAAGAGAGAGAGATGTTCCTTCAATTTTTATGTTTTATGTTAATGTTAAAATTGGTGAAAATAAAGTATATTACAGTTTGTTTGTACAGTATTTTACATATTACCTACACTCCTATTACATTTGTACAGTTTATGGTGTGAAATTGTAAAAAAAAAAAAAGTGGTTTAAAAAAGTTGTTTTCTTGACTTGGAACGGATTAAAACATTTTACATTGATTTCAATGGGAAACATGGTTTCGGTTTCCGAACAATTCGGTTTCCGAACAGTCTTCTGGAACGGATTAAGTACGAAATATATGTATATATATATATATATATATATGTATGTATGTATATTTATATTCGTTCATTCATCTTCCGAACCGCTTTGTTCTCACTAGGGTCGCGGGGAATGCTGGAGCCTATCCCAGCTGTCTTCGAGCAGTAGGCGGGGGACACCCTGAATCGGTTGCCAGCCAACCACAGGACACACAGAGACGAACAATCTTCCACATCCACTCACACCTAGGGACAATTTAGAGTGGTCAATCAGCCTGCCATGCATGTTTTTGGAATGTGGGAGGAAACCGGAGTACCCAGAGAATATATATATATATTTTTTGGGGGGAGTCATTGGGAAAAGTGTACGTATACTCTCGTCTTTCCACCTGCCTCACTCCTCAAACAACAGATAGGTAGAACAGTGCTAAATTGTTCCCAGTCTTTACGCTTTTTAAAACCCTTGCTTTTCCTTTTAATATCTGCTGCAGACCCTCGTTGAAACGGCTGGCCCGTTTGAAGCGATATGTCATCGCATATTGGATGTGGCCATTGTATTCACCATAAAATTTGCAAATATTTTTCAGAAAATTGAGTTAGAATGACAAAATCAAAAGACATGGTTTGGTATTAATCCAGTGAGTTCTTGTCGGCCTTTCAATGGGTAGTCAAAAACCTGTTTCCTATCTTGGGTGAACAAAGCGTAATCTGAATTCCTGGCTTTTGAGTCGTGATGACAAGGAATCATCTCTACCAAACCAAACACCATACTTCCACCATCCTCCCTAACCAACTGTCTGCAGGAATTAAAATCATGGTTCACCTCAAACTTCCTCAAACTGAACAGCAATAAAACTGAACTCCTCTCATGGGCACCAAATCCACCCTAAACAAAATCAACAATTTCTCCATTCCCTTTGACAGCTCCGCCATCTCCCCCTCCCCCTCAGGTCAAGAGTCTGGGCGTCATCCTTGATAGCACCCTCTCCTCCAACTCACATATCAACAACATCACTCGTTCTGCATATTATCATCTTAGAAACATTCACCGGCTCCGCTCTTCTCTCACCCCTCACTCCACTGCGATACTTCCTTCATACCCTCGTCACCTCCTGACTTGACTACTGTAACTCCGTCCTGCTCGGTCTCCTTCAAAAAACCCTCCATAAGCTTCAGCTGGTCCAAAACTCAGCCGCTCGCATTATCACGCTCACACCATCCATAAACCATATTACACCTGTCCTCCAACATCTCCACTGGCTCCCCATTATACAGTGAAACTCCTCTACAATGAAATCATGTTTGCAGCAAGAAATTTTTCACAACAGGGTTTTTTTCACTGTAGTAAATTTGATTTCGGATGTAAACACACACACACACACACACACACACACACACACACACACACAAACGTATGTGTACTCTTTATTTTTATTCCAATAGTGCATAAGTATGAGCACACACTTATTTGACACTGCATATAGTCAGTGTAGAAAGAAAAAAAAGGGAAAGAAATTGAGAAATGTATGATTAGTATTGCGGCCCGGTAGCCCAGTGGTTAGCACGTCGGCTTCACAGTGCAGAGGTTTCGATCCCAGCTCCGTCCCTGTGTGGAGTTTGCATGTTCTCCCCGGGCCCCGGTTTCCTCCCACATTCCAAAAACATGCATGGCAGGCTCGTTGGGCACTCTAAATTGTCCCTAGGTGTGAGTGTGAGCGTGGATGGTTGTTCGTCTCTGTGTGCCCTGCGATTGGCTGGCAACCAATTCAGGGTGTCAACCGCCTACTGCCCGAAGACTGCTGGGATAGGCTCCAGCACCCCCCGCGACCCTAGTGAGGATAAAGCGGTTCGGAAAATGGATGGATGGATGGATGATTAGTATTCAATTTTTTTTGCTTCCCCCGTCTTTCATTTTGATCACTTTTGCCCTATCTTCCAGCATCAGATCGCTTCTTGTCTTAGCTGCTTGACATCCTAAGGTCTGTTTTGTAGCCATTTTAGCAATGCAACGTACTTGCTGCACCTGAATCTAACAATGACAAATACTTCCTGGATCCGGTGGCTTTTCTTTCCACCATCTTACTGTCTCTAACTCGACCTCCCCTCGATCGCTACCCAAGACAGCGTTGCTCAGCTGATGTCATGCAATGAACTTTTAGCCAGCCACGGGACGCTTCGTAGTCCTCGATAGCCATCGTTAGCGCGATGGAACTCGCCTTCTCTCTAATTAGCGCTCCAGTTAGCGTAAGCTTTTTAGCATGATAACAAGTAAAGCATTCCAGGAAACATTCGTTTATTTGACTGTCCGTCGAGCCACAAGCAATTCATCTGAGCAGCTAATCGGATGCATTCCACTCTATCTTCCACGGATCGAGCTACAGTATCTACACACATAGATAGTGAGGTCCCTCTTGGCCAATCTGAGGCCAGGATGATGCTCAGTAAGCCAATGGAAAGAGCAGATATGAGTATGTTGCGTTCAGGAAACTCGGAGCTGTGTAAAACCAGTGTGGTGGTTGCTTTTGCCGTTTCCTTTTACAGTACAGGTCGCTGTTGGATGAAACTTCGTTGTAGTGAATCTCTCGCGAGGCAAGAGCAGAGAAAAAGATTCCGTATAACGCGGCAGGTTTTTTTCGTTGTATGGGGGGCAGGAGAATGGGAATGGTGTCAATGCATGAAGATTTTTTCACATTTGGGGGTATTTTCGCCCATGTAGGTTTCGTTGTAGAGGAGTTTCACTGTACACCGCATCCAATATAAAATCCTGCTCCTTATATTCAAAGCCATCCATAACCTTGCCCATCCATACCTGTCTGACCTCATCCATATTCCTACACGTGTCTGCTCTCTTCGCTCTTCCTCCTCTCTCCTCCTCATTGTCCCCCCTGCTCACCTCGTCACCATGGGAAACAGAGCCATTCAGTCGCTCTGCTCCCCAACTCTGGAACTCCCTCCCCACTGACCTTCGTAACACAGACTCATTAACACATTGCAAATCCAGCCTCAAAACACATCTGTTTAGCCATCTTATTCATTCTAAACATAAATCAATTGTCTCTATTTAGTTTTATTTTATCTTATTTTATTTGATGTTGTTTTTAACATTGTATTTGTGTATTTTAATTGCTCGTTGTAAGGTGTCCTTGAGTTCTTAGAAAGGCGCCCACAAATAAAATGTATTATTATTATTATACTATCTGAAAACTTGCTGCCCAGGTCTGTCTGTCAAAAGGGGTGTTCACGCGTGCACAGTTACACCTGTGTAGCCTCTGAAAACAGCTTACTCCGGAGCAAATTTGACCCACCTCAGGGAGGTGGTTTAAAAATTTGCTCCAGAGCAAATGCTCGTTTGCGGGGCAGCACCGATGTAAAATGGTACGTGTGAACGCTACAATTTCCTCCGGTGCAAATGCTCGTTTGCGGAGGGGGCGTAGCCTCGCTACGCATGAAACGAGTTGATTACATACGACAAGAATGCGTTGCTTCCGTGCTCTGTTGTACTTCTGTCATGTGCTAGTTTAATAACGACACAAGACATGACAGTAGCAAGCGGCACTTTGCCTCTTGGGTTATACCATCTCAACTAGAACGGTGGGGGATAGTCCCCAAACATCATCTTTCCTTTTGTAGGAGACCGGACTGTCTCGGAGTTGTTTGTGTAGTTTGTTCCTTTGTTGTGTGTTCACCCCTCCCCCCCCTCTCTCCACCCACATAGAATTTATTTTGTGATTTCCTCTCTTGATTTTCTGTTTGGCGCATTATATGTTTGCCTTTCTGAGTGTCATTGAAGTCATCGTTGATTTCATTTTCGGGGGCGGTTATTGAACGCCTCTCGAGCAAAGGCTCGGAGACCGAGAAGGAGAAGGATGTGCCTGTACAGTAGTTGCTTGGGTTGTGTATGTTTTAAAAAGAACCAACACGACAGCTCTTTTGTTTTCTATCGTTTTGCTCCGCTGCAGAAACTGCTGTGTGAACCCAAGTGGCTTTGCACGGCTTTGCACGTGTGAACGCGCCACAAAATTTGATCCGGTGTAAGATACATCGCAACAAAATACATCGGTGCAGCACCGGAGCAAATGTGTGCCGTGTGAACACCCATAAAGTAAGTTCACCTGCTCGAGCAGGCTGCAAGATTCCAAAAGCAGTCGTCAAAAATTCTAAAATAATATCACGGAACCTTAAGCTGGCTCTTGGAAGTTTGACTTTCATGGGAGGTGCGCAAAGAGGAATTGTTTGCTCTTTAAAAAGAACATCAAGGCCACACTGAAGTTGTCCAGAAAAAACACGGACAGAGACCAAATGTACTGGAATAATGTTAAGTTGACTTAAGTTGAATTATTTGGACCCTAGAGCAGAAGACTTTTGTTGTAAACCAAACGCAGCATTCCAGGCACAGAACCTCATACCAACTGTGAATCATGAAGGTCGAAGTGTCATGGTTTGGGAATGCTTTGCGATACTTTCCGGTTTTTGTCAGACAATATTTTCACGGACCGGCATTTAAGGCGTGGCGGATAAATACTACAAAATAATATGGTAAGAGCTGCATGACCACTGGTGTTTTCGAGAGATAATAATAAACATGAGGAGCGTCTAATCTGGCCACAACACTCTGATCGCTATGGCAATGTTTAATGCCTTCAAAATACGATACAACACAAATTCAAAGTGCATGAAAATGTCAACTCACCACAATGCTGAATCAGTGCTTGATTTTCTGCAACCAGGAGGTCCCATCTCGGGGTAATAGGAGACAATGGCACCTGAAGTGTGTGCTTTATGTCGAGTCTACTTCGTAATTTTTGTTTTAGTCGCCGTTGCTGCACAAAACCCCCGCCTCACACAGGTAGCATGTCGGAAATAGCAACAGTGCTATTGTGGCGATCTTAGAGTATTCAGCCATAACTTGAATCCAGAACACAGGCAAAGTTGTTGTCTCGAACGTACTTTTAAGGCCGCTGTCATTTTCGATCTCCAGCAGTTTATTTTACTCATTTAGCAAGCTCCGGTGTTTTGATTTTAGAGTAATCAGTCACGTGACGGAGAAGCGTGGTTTGACGTTCGTCAAGAGTGACACAGACGGCTGTAACGGAGAATCCGGTCATTTTTCAAAATAAAATATTTTCGTATTCCAAAATAAATACAACGGAATTAATGTAAGTTCTTATTGTGCGGCCCGGTACCAAATGCCTGCGGACTGGTAACGCGGACCGGCGGTTGGGGATCCCTGCTGAAGCATGACAATGACCCAAAACAAACCAGTAAATCCACCAAGAACTGGCTGAAAATTTAAGAAGTTGAGAGACTTGGAATGGCCCAGTCAACGCCCAGATCTAAATCCCATTGAGATGTGGCGTGAAACAGGCGGTGCGTGTAAGAAAAACCCCCTGAAATATCTCACAGCTGAAAGAATTCAGCTTTGAGGAGCGGGGAAAACTTTCCTCAGATCGATGTGAGAGACTAGTAGATGGCTACAAGAAGCTTCAAATGTCTAGTTGCAACCATGTACTCTAACTTTTCAGCAACCACATAGTATGTGATTTTTGTAATTGATTTTAAAGACACAGTACATTAGTCAGTATGTTATTCTATCAAAATATTGTGCTGTTATAGTTATTTTTTTATTTTGGTTTGATTTATATTGTAGCTTTCAAAAATACAGAAGTGATACGGGCGGTACGGTGGTTGACTGGTTAGCATGTCCACCTTATAGTGCGCAGGTGTAGGGTTTGATTCTAGACCCCGGCCTTCCTGTGTGGTGTTAGCATGTGCTCCCCCTGTCTGTGTGGGTTTTCTACAGTTCCTCCAGTTTCCCCCCACATACCAAAACCATGCAGGGTGGGTTGTTTATGTGTGCCCTGCAACTGCCTGGTAACCAGTTCAGGGTGTACCACACCTACTTCCCAAGATCAGATGGGATCAGGTCCAGTACACCCGCGTCCATTATGAGGATAAGCAGCTTAGAAAATGGATGGCTGCATGTAACAGCAGTGCTATACTAATGAGATAATATTGCTTGTCTGTCCCCACTTTCAGACCGAACATGTAACCCAGGCCTGATGAGTATTGTCCAACAGATAGCAGCGCCCACACTGGCTCCTCTTGAGGTCGAAAACCAGACTACTGTGGTGGTGATAAATGACACAGAGGAACCCATTCCCTCAACGCCTTACCTACAGTGGTGGGATGCGCAGAGCATTGTGGGGCTCTCTTTGTTTGTCTTATGCATCATCTACTCCAGGTATACTTCCCAAAAAATTAATAAATATGTACCTAAATGACATTGAAACAAACCATGTACAGTGAAACTCCTCTACAACGGTAATCATGTTTGCAGCAAGAATTTTTTCACAACAGGGGGTTTTTCACTAGCAAATTTGATCTCAGATGTGAACATACACACACAAACATATGTGTACACGCACACACAAACGTAAGTTTAGTCACCTTTATTTTTATTCTAATAGTGCATAAGTACGAGCATACACTTCCTTTATTTTGACACTTTGAAAAGCCAGTAGGATGTTTCACCAAACATTTCATCATGGACATGCATTCATCACCTGAAGGCTGTTCAGATGATAAATGTTCTTGCACAGTCTTCGGGCCAGTTTCAAAACGACATGGTAGCAAAACAGACAAGAATATGGACATAAGACAAAGGATGTTTGGCTTTTCATATCATATCATTTACATATTACTTTTGGAGAATACGTATACTGTATTGTTTGTTAAGCAGCTGATGGTCATTAAACATAAGAGAGTTAGTTGTGCTACTCACCAATCCAAAAAAAAGGTCACATGCAGCTCATCACAGCTCATGAAAGTTTTGCCTACCTTGGGGGAGGGCATCATTCATTACATAGAGCCATGGTTTCATTTTCAAATGAACACCAAGTAGAGTTGAATCCAGGTGACACCCTAACAATGTATCAGTGTTAACATCCTAGATAGATAGGAATTGGGGGTTTTTTTTCCATGAAAAAAAGGGAAAGAAATTGCGAAATTCATGATCAGCATTCACTTTCACTTACATCAATTTGTTGGATAATGTCTTTCATTTTGTTTTCTCCGTCTTTCATTTTGATCACTTTTACCCTCTCTTCCAGTGTCAGAGCTCTTATTGTCTTAGCTGCTTGACATCCAAAGGTCCGTTTTGTAGCTATTTTAGCAATGCAATGGTCTTGCTGCATCTGAAACTAACAATAACAAATACCTCCTGGACTACTGCACATGTGTAAACCAGTGTGGTGGTTGCTGTTGCCGTTTCTGAACGAAGCAGTAGAGGTCGCTGTTGGATTAGACTTCGTTGTAGTGAATCTCGTCGCGAGGCAAGAGCAGAGAAAATGATTTTGTATAACGAAACAGGTTTTTTTTCATTGTATGGGGGGCAGGAAAGTGGGAATGGTGTTAATGCATGAAGATTTTTTTCACACTAGGGGGTATTTTCACGTACCCTCGAGGACCCTGCTAAGGGTGTAGAGCTGGTCCAAAGTCCCACGGCCGGGACGAAAACCACACTGCTCCTCCTCGATCTGAGTCTATTTCGTAATTTTGTCTTAGTCGCCGTTGCTGCAGAACCCCCTCGCCTCACACAGGTAGGATGTCGGAAATAACAACAGTGCTATTGTGGCGATCTCAGAGTATTCAGCCATAACTTTAATCCAGTTGTCTCGAATGTACTTTTAAGGCCGCCGTCATTTGCGATCTCCAGATGTTTTTTTACTCCTTTTGCGAGCTCCGGCGTTTTGTTTTTAGCGTAATCGGTCACGTGACGGAGAAGCGTGGCTTGACCTGTGTCAAGCGTGACACAGACGGATTGTCAGAGATTTTTCTCGGACAAAGTTAAAGAAATGACTCGGCACACAGGAAAATTGTCTTCAATATCGACGGGAGCGGATCTCTGAGAGCGAACGACGGTTAGTTGCTCCGCGATCACACTCTCTCTCCTTTCCCGCCAATTCCAACTTTTATTACAGAATACAAGAAAAACATTGCCCCCGATATTTGCATACCGCACCCCTGGTCCGGCCCCTCGGTAGTGATTGGTTACCTTGGTTTGAGCTTTGAACCACCGGTACATTGACACCTTTGCATTTGGTCAACATTGAATCAACATGTTGCAGACTTTGCGGAGACAAATGTCGCCTGGGCGCGACGGGTGTTCTCAAATCGTCTTTTGATGTTCAACCGCTGTTCCCAAATGATTGCTTCCCCCTTTGTGACCGGGTCTATCCTTACCTCCTCTGTTCGCCCCCCTCTACATTGACGTGGTAATTGTGGACTTCAAAAGCCCTCCGACCAGGTCGCCGGTGCCTTTGTCTTAATGCGTAGGCATTTGGGGGTGCTGGATACGCACCCAAACGTTTAGATGTGCTCAAATTAAATGAAACTTTAACATGATACATTTTGCTCATAGATTTCTCTGTCACGGATGTAATGGAGAATCTGGTAATTTTTCAAAATTAAACGTCTTTCGTATGAATGTGAGCAAGCCCCACGGATCAGATCATCAGCAAGCTCTGAAGAAGCAAGAGAACAATCCTCATCATTTGAATCAGGTGTGCTGGAATAGGGACAGATGGAAAGCAGGCAGGACCAACTTTGGACACCCCTGGGGTTGATGCTCCATTATCTGGGGAGGGGTGGTGAACAGTCAAGTCGCTGCTCCTCCCCGTTGAGAGCAGTCCGATGAGGCGGCTCGGGCATCTGATTCGAATTCCTCCTGGATGCCTCCTTGGTGAGGTGTTCCAGGCACGTCCCACCGGTAGGAGGCCCCAGGGATGACCCAGGACACACTGGAAAGACTGTCTCCCAGCTGGCTTGGGAATGCCTTGAGATCCCCCGAGAAGAGCTGAAAGAAGTGGCTGGGGAGTGGGAAGTCTGTGTTTTCCTACTAAAGCTGCAGTTACCATGACCCAACCCTGTATAAGCGGTAGAAAGTGAATGGATGGATGAGTGTTCATGCCAACACTATACATTGGAGTGGTTATTGGGGGCAGGGTAATTAAATAACCGTGCACCGTAAATAAAATGCATTACAAAATTTCTATTCAAACACTTTTATTAAATCCATTTCAGACAGTTCATATAAAACAGCAGCAATGTATATTATAATATTTTCAAGTGAACACTGCCCATCACGCCTGTAATAAAATCAGGTTGGACACAGCCATAAGAGTGAAAAATCCTCCTCAATTTTAAATGCATTCAGGTCATCATCAAACATACATTTGTGGTTAAAAGAAATGCCTTATCAACATCCACTTGTGAGGGGATACATTTTCATTAACCACACATAAAGGCATTTCATTCAGTTCCATAGTTTTTCACTCAGGACATTGTAGGACATCTGTCTCTCTGTGAACACTGCCTTTATTTTGACACTTTGAAAGCCAGTAGGATGTTTCACCAAACATTTCATCATGGACATGCATTCATCACCTGAAGGCTGTTCAGATGATAAATGTTCTTGCACAGTCTTCGGGCCAGTTTCAAAACGACATGGTAGCCAAACAGACAAGAATATGGACATAAGACAAAGGATGTTTGGCTTTTCATATCATATCATTTACATATTACTTTTGGAGAATACGTATACTGTATTGTTTGTTAAGCAGCTGATGGTCATTAAACATAAGAGAGTTAGTTGTGCTACTCACCAATCCAAAAAAAAGGTCACATGCAGCTCATCACAGCTCATGAAAGTTTTGCCTACCTTGGGGGAGGGCATCATTCATTACATAGAGCCATGGTTTCATTTTCAAATGAACACCAAGTAGAGTTGAATCCAGGTGACACCCTAACAATGTATCAGTGTTAACATCCTAGATAGATAGGAATTGTTTTTTTTTTTTCCATGAATCACCATTTTAAAACTTTTTATGTTTACTTGGATTGTCTATCTGATATTTACATGTGTCTCATCTTAGCCATCAAAGTGAGAAACAATGCAAAAAAGTAAGAATTTGACAAGAAGGCAAATAATTTTTCACAGTACTGCAGTAACATTGCTGCGGATGTCTGAAGGAGTGCTACCTCTTACATTTTCCCCAAAATGTATCTGCCATTTCTCCATTATCTAAATAATTTAAATACATTCCAAAATCACTGATTGTTTGCAAATAATTCATATCCCTACCCAATGCATAATTGAAATTCATGAACTATTATACAGTGTTTAAGTCACGTTGCTCACTTTAAATGAAAATACGACAAGCTGGTCATGGAATAACGTCGGACTGCATCGAACGTTTATTTTGACAATTTAAATTGTCTTATTTTTGTAATGAATCAATGCATCAGATTTTTTTCCATGAACATTGCATAAAAGCTGAATTTGTGTGTTCACAAAACCAGTGAATCCATATTCTCCCAAGCCTTCTTATTTGTATGCGGTGCGGACCAATCACCAGGCAGGATATGGAACTACGATGAAAACTTTTTTGGTTGACAATCGGCTTGATTAAAAAATAATAATAATAATAAATAAAAATCTATGTGTTATTTACACAGCCTTTATCTGCATACGTACATTGCAAAAAAGACACCTATCACTCAATACCATGATACCATCTGAGATAACAGTACTCAGCTGGTCAAAACCTTTTCATTCATTGCCGGGATTGGTCAAAACAATAAGTTGGTAGGCGTGTACAAGTTGATGTCCCACCCAATCCCTTATTGATGTAAATAAAGGAATATATTGTCTTCAAAACAGGGCGGCCCGGTAGTTGAGTGGTTAGTACGTTGACTTCACAGTGCAGAGGTACCAGGTTCCATTCCAGCTCCGGCCTTCCTGTGTGGAGTTTGCATATTCTCCCTTTGCTTGCATGGGTTTTCTCTGGGTCCTCCGGTTTCCTCCCACATTCCAAAAACATGGATGGCAGGCTGATTGAACACTCCAAATTGTCCCTAGGTGTGAGTGTGAGCGCAAATGGTTGTTAGTTTCTGTGTGCCCTTCGATTGGCTAGCAACCGTTTCAGGTTGCAACCCTGCCTACTGCCCGAAGACAGCTGGGATAGGCTCCAGCATCCCCCGCAACCCTAGTGAGGATGAAGTGGTTCGGAAAACGAATGAATGAATGAATTATCTTCAAAACATTTCATTAATTTCACCAAATAACTTACTGCAGGGAGATCATGGCATATCTTCAGGCAGTTTGTAAAACTCACTTTGTGTTAAAAAACAATGATGCAGTGGGGGGTCACTGATGTAATCATCATGTGACACAATCATATAAATTGGTTGGCAATAAATTGATGTTATTCATTCATTGTTTCACCCCAAGAATAAAGTCACTATTTGTTTTATAATTCCTCCAGCCTTCGCTCATCCAGTGCCAGCCAGATGAGCAAACTGACCATGGCCTCAAACGATTCGGACATTCTGGCTGCGGGTGGTAGTCAGGAATCATTGGGGGAGGAGAAACGAGTGACAGACAGCGACCTGATCCATTACAGCTACTCGTTTTTTCATTTCATGCTCTTTCTGGCGTCTCTTTACATCATGATGACCCTCACAAACTGGTACAGGTCAGTACTGCCATCACAACCAGTCCAAGATGAAAGAGTCTGGCTACTCTGAGGTGGACTCTCCTATTTCATCTTGGACTGTTTTACAGTAGCAGACAAGAAATTGTTGAATGATAGCATTGACTTGATGAATGATTTACCTTAATCTGAGATCACACAAGTTCACATTGAAAAGATGTCCATATCAGATACTGAACTAGAATTGAGAGAGCGTTTTTGCTCTCTCAACTCCAATTGGTGATTGGTTTCTGAAAACCGGAACCTAATTGACAACATTTTATGTTGAGAAAGTAACTAAAACTAAAACTATCAGTGAAAATGGCCTCGGTTTTTCTCTTTGTCAATTTCAGACAACCCTCCGTGAGCCGTCACCTTACCGTGGTGGAGGGGTTTGTGTGTCCCAATGATCCTAGGAGCTAAGTTGTCTGGGGCTTTACGCCCCTGGCAGGGTCACCCATGGCAAACAGGTCTTCGGTGAGGGACCAGACAAAGCACGGCTCAAAAACCCCTTGTGATGAATGAAATGAATGGATCTCAGTTTCCCCTCTGGAGCCAGGCCTGGAGGTGGGGCTCGTTGGCGAGCACCTGGTGGCCGGGTCTCCACCCATAGGGCCCGGCCAGGCTCAGCCCGAAGAGGCAACGTGGTTCCCCCTTCTCCTGGGCTCACCACCCATGGGAGGGGCCAAAAGGGTTGTGTGCAGTGTGAGCTGGGTGGGCAGCCAAAGGCGGGAACCCTGGCGGTCCGATCCTCGGCTACAGAAGCTAGCTCTCGGGTCGTGGAATGTCACCTCTCTTTCAGGGAAGGAGCCCGAGCTGGTGTGCGAGGTAGAGAAGTTCCGACTGGATATAGTCGGACTTGCCTCCTCACACAGCCTAGGTTCTGGTACCAGTTCTGTCTAGAGGGGTTGGACTCTCTTCCACTCTGGAGTTGCCCACGGTGAGAGGCGTAGAGCAGGTATGGGCATACTCATTGCCCACACCTGCCCACACCTCAGTGCCTGATCATTGGGGTTCACACCGGTAGATGAGAGGGTTGCCTCCTTGCCGCCTTTGGGTGGGGGGGGGGACGGTTCCTGACTGTTGTTTGTGCACATGCACCCAACAGCAGCTCAGCATACCCACCCTTTCTGGAGTCCTTGGAGGGTGTGCTGGAGAGTACTCCTGCTGGGGACTCCCTTGTTCTCCTGGGGGACTTCAATGCTCATCTGGGCAATGACAGTGAGACCTGGAAGGGCGTGACTGGGAGGAACGGCCCCCCGATCAGAACTTGAGTGGTGTTTTGTTATTGGACTTCTGTGCTCGTCACGGATTGTCCATAACGAACACCTTGTTCAAACATAGGGGTGTCCATATGTGCACTTGGCACCAGGACACCCTTGGCCGCAGTTCGATGATTGACTTTGTGGTTGTTTCATCGGATTTGCAGCCGCATGTTTGGGACACTCGGGTGAAGAGAGGGGCGGAGCTGTCAAATGATCACCACCTGGTGCTGACTAGGCTCCGATGGTGGGGAAGATGCCGGTCTGACCTGGCAGACCCAAACGTATTGTGAGGGTATGTTGGGAGCATCTGGCGGAATCCCCTGTCAGAAGGATTTTCAACTCCCACCTCCGGCAAAGCTTTTCCCCATGCCCCGGGGGAGGCGGGGGACATTGAGTCCGAGTGGACCATGTGCCATGCCTCTATTGTTGAGGCGGCCAATCGGAATTGGGGCCGTAAGGTGGTTGGTGCCTGTCGTGTCGGCAACCACCGTACTCGCTGGTGAACACCAGCAGTAAGGAATGCCATCAGGCTGAAGAAGGAGTCCAATCGGACCTTTATGGCCTGTGGGACCCCAGAGGCAGCTGATGGGTATCGACTGGCTCAGCGGAACGCAGCTTCAGTGGTCGCCGAGGCAAAAACTCTGGCGTGGGAAGAGTTCAATGAGGCCATGGAAGCCGACTTCCGGACGTCTTCGAGGAAATTCTGGTCCACCATCCGACGTCTCAGGAGGGGGAAGCAGCGCACCATTAAAACATTGTACAGTGGAGATGGGGCGCTGCTGACCTCGACTCGAGACGATGTGACTCGGGAGCAAGTACTTGGCAGAGACCTCCTCAACTCAACCAACACGCCTTCACTGGAGGAAGCGGAGTCTGGCTACTCTGAGGTGGACTCTCCTATCTCTATGGTTGAAGTCACAGATGTGGTTAAAAAGCTCCTTGGTGGCGAGGCCCCAGGGGTGGATGAGATCTGCCCGGAGTTCCTCAAGGCTCTGGATGTTGTGGAGGTGTCCTTTTGACACGCCTCTGCAGCATTGCGTGGTCTTTGGGGAGAGTGCCTCTGGATTGGCAGACCAGGGTGGTGGTCCCTTCTTTTAAAAAGCGGGGCCAGAGGGTGTGTTCCAACTACAGAGGGATCACACTCCTCAGCCTCCCTGGTAAGGTCTATTCAGGGGTGCTGGAGAGGATGGTCTGTCGGAAAGTCAAGCCTCAGATTGAGGAGTAACAGTGTGGTTTTCGTCCCGGCCGTGCAACAGTGGACCAGCTCTACACCCTTAGCTGGGTCCTCGAGGGTACATGGAGACTCACCCGACCAGTCTATATGTGCTTTGTGGACTTGTAGAAGGCGTTCGACCGTGTGCCTCTGGGAGTTCTGTTCTTTGGTGGTATGGGGTATCCAACCCCCTGATACGGGATGTTCGGTCCCTATACCCCTATACCACCGATGTCAGAGTTTGTGTGGCATTGCCGGCAGTAAGTTGGAGTCGTTTCCAGTGAGGGTTGGACTCTGCCAAGGCTGACCTTTGTCGCCGTTTCTGTTCATAACCTTTATGGACAGAATTTCTAGGAGCAGTCAAAGCATTCAGGGGGTCCTTGTTGATGACCTCAGTTTTGCATCTCTGCTTTTTGCAGATGATATGGTACTGTTGGCTCCTTCAAGTAGGGCTATCCAACTCTTACTGGAGCGTGTCACAGCCGAGTGTGAAGCAGTTGGGATGAAAATCAGCACCTCAAAATCTGAAACAATGGTCCTCAGTCGGAAAAGGGTTGAGTGCCCTCTCCGGGTCGGGGAGGAGATCTTGCCCCAAGTGGAGGAGTTTAAGTATCATGGGGTCTTGTTCATGAGTGAGCGCAGGAGGGAGCGAGAGATCAACAAGTGGATCGGTGCAGCGTCTGCTGCGATGCGGACTTTGTATCGGTCTGTCATGCTAGAGAAGGAGCTGAGCCGAAGGCGAAGCTCCAAATTACCATTTGATCTGTGTTCCAACACTGATCTGTGGTCACGAGCTTTGGGTCATGACCGAAAGAATGAGATCACGGATACAAGCGGCCGAAATTAGTTTTGTCCACAGGGTGTCCGGGCTCTCCTTTCGAAATAAGGTGAGACGCTCGGTCAACCGGGAGGGGCTCAGAGTCAAGCTGCTTCTCCTCCACATCGAGAGGAGCCAGATGAGGTGGCTCGGGCATCTTATTAGGCCTCCCTGGTGAGGTGTTCCGGGCATGTCCCACCGGCAGGAGGCCCCGGGGACGACCCAGTACACGCTGGAAAGACTATGTCACCCAGTTGGCCCGGGAACGCCTTGGGATCCCCCGGGAAGAGCTGGAAGAAGTGGCTGGGCAGAGGGAAGTCTGGGCTTCCCTGCTAAAGCTGCTGCCCCCGCGAGCCAACCCCAGATAAACGGTAGAAAATGGATGGATGGATCAATTTCAGACATGAACTTTTGGAGTTTATTTTAATTTTATTTTGATATAACTCTTCCGACACAGAAAAATAAGTTGTAGTTTAATTCAAATTTCACCTTCTTTTCTTAAAATCTGGTCACTCACAAAAGCATTATCTCCCAAGTGCATATCCACAGCAGCCAACTTTGCATCATCCAAAAGTGGAGTTCTTCTTGCAGTAAATATGCACTCTTGTATCAGCACTAGTCTGTCCATCCATCCAACTATTCTCGACTGCTTTTCTGGGGTTGGGTCTCTGGGGCAACAGTTTAGCAGGGAAGCCCAGACTTTCCTCTCCCTCGTCACTTCCCGGGGGATCCCAAGATGTTGACAGACCAGCCAGGAAACATAGTCTGTCCAGTGTGTCTTAGGTCATCCTCCTGCTGGTGGATATGCCTTGAACACCTCACCAGGAGGCATCCTAATCAGATGCCCGAGCCACCTCATCTGGCTCCTCTCGATGTGGAGGAGAAGCAGCTAGACTCTGAATCTCTCCCACATTACCGAGCTTTTCACCTTATCTCGAAGGGAGAGCCTGGACACCCTACTTGGGAAACTCATTTTGGCCACTTGTATCCGGGATCTCGTTCTTTCTGTCATGACCCGCAGCTTGTGTCCATAGGTGAGGGTATGAACATAGTTCAAGCAGTAAATCAAGTGCCTCGCCTTTGGGCTCAGCTCCTTCTTCACCACGAAAGACCAACACAAAGTCTGCATCAGAGCAAACACTGCACTTTCGATCTCCCACTCCATCTTGCCTTCCCTCATGACAAGACCTCAAGATGCCTAAATCTCCTCCAATTGAGGACCATTGTTTTAGATTTAGAGATGCTGATTTTCATTCCAAATGCATCACATTTGGCTGCAAACTGTTTCACTGAAAGAGATCCCGGCTTGAAGAATCCAACACCACCACATAATCTACAAAAAGCAGAGATGCAATACTGAAGCCACCAAACCAGACCCCCTCAATGCTTTGGCTGCACCTAGAAATTCTGTCCATAAAAGTTATGAACAAAATTCGCCAAGGCTGCCCTTTGTCACCAATTCTGTCCATAAAAGTTATGAACAGAATTGGTGACAAGGGGCAGCCTCGGCGAAGTCCAACCTTCAGGCTGAGGAGTGTGATTGAGCTCTATTCGGAACACACCTTCTAGCCCCCCTTCTTAAAAAGAGGGACTACCACCTCAGTCTGCCAATCCAGATGCACTGTCCCTGATAACCACGTGATGTTGTGGAGGCGCGTCAACCAGGACAGCCCCACTACATCCAGAACCTTGAGGAACTCATGGCGATCTCTACCGCCTAGGAGCTTTTTACCACTTCGGTTACTTCAACCCCAGAGATAGGAGAGCCCACCTCAGAGTCCCCAGACTGTGCTTCCTCTAAGAAAGGCATGTCGGTGGAGTAGAGGTCTTCATAGTATTCTGCCCACCGACACACAACATCACGGGTTCTGGTCATTAATGCCCCATCTCCACTATACACAGTGTTGATGAGGCACTGCTTTGCCCTCCTGAGACACTGGATGGGGACCAGAATTTCCTCAAAGCCGTCCAGAATTCGGTTTCCATGGCCTCATCAAACTCCTCCCATGCCCAAGTTTTTTCCTGAGCTGTGTTTCAGTTGGCCAGCCGGTATCCATCAGCTGAGTTCAGAGTCCCACCTTCCCATGGGCTCACCACCTGTGGGAGGGATAAAAGGGGTTGGGTGCTTTGGTGCTGGGTGCTGGTCAAAGGCGGAGATCTTGGCGGTCTGATCCGTGGCTACAGAAGCTAGCTCTAGGAACATGGAATGTCACCTTACTAGCAGGAAATTAACCAGAGCTAGTGTGTGAGCTAGGACTTTCCTCCACACAAAGCTTGGCTCTGGTACCAGTTTTCGCAAGAGGGGTTGGACTCACTTCCACTTTGGAGTTGCCCACAATGAGAGAGACAGAGCAGGTGTGGGTATACTCATTACCCCCCAGCTCAGTGCTTGTACATTGCAGTTCACATTGCAGTTCCCACCAATGTATGAGAGGTAGGGGAACTGACTGCTGTTTGTGCCTATGGATCAAACAGCAGTTCAGAGTACCAAGCACTTTTAGAGTCCTTGGAGGGTGTGCTGGAGAGCACTCCCTCTGGGAACTCCCTCATTCTCCTGGGGCACTTCTACGGCCACGTGGGCAATGACAGTGAGACCTCTAGTGGCTTGATGGGGAGAAACGACATCCCCCGACACCGGTCAGGACTCAGGTGCAAATTCTGTGCTCGTCACGGATTGTCCATAATGACCACAATGTTCAGACATAGCGGTGTCCACAGGACACCCTTGGCTGCAGCTCGATGATTGACACTGGTTGGAGCATCAGATTTGCAACCACATGTTTTGGACACTAAGGTGAAGAGAGGGGTGGAGCAGTCGACTGATCATCACCTGGTGTTGAGGTGGCTCAGATGTTGGGAGAAATGTCGGTCCGACCTGGCAGACCCAAACTTATTGTGAGGGTTTGCTGGGAGCACCTGGCAGAATACCCTGTCAGCAAGAATTTCAACTCCCACCTCTGGCAGAGTTTTGCTCATGACCTGGGAGAGGCGGGGGACATGGAGTCCGAGTGGACCATGTTCCACGCGTCTATTGTTGAAGCAGCCCATCGGAGTTGTGGCTCTAAGGTGGTCTGTGCCTGTCGTTTTGGCAACCCTCAAACCCGCGGGTGGACACTGCCGGTAAGAGATGCTGTCAAGCTGAAAGAGGAGTGCTAACAGGCATTTTTGGCAGGACTTAAATACACCATCTCACATGAAAATTGTAATCCTGTAAAAGAATCCACATTTTTAATAAACGTAACCTTCATCTGATTTTTTTTTTTTCCTGTTTAGGTTTTTTTGGTATCCTGAATACGTAGCAACAGTTCATGTATTCCATCACTCCCTATAACAGTTCATGTATTCCATCACTCCCTATGTCTGTATAGCTAAAACTTAGCTAAAAAATGAAATTAAAACGCAGCATTTTGAAAAACTAGCCTGCTGCATTTTCAAACTGTCTTAAAAAACTTCAAGTCTGAAAGTTTTGGGGATTTTTTGGTTCTTTTTATTTTTTGCACTTCGCCTCAACTCTCCTCCAAATATGTTTATATTTCTGAGGAAATCCTATTTATCAAGAACTTTAAGTGTTATTAACATAAATTCATTCAGTATGTACGCAATAATCGACATGGCAAGATCATTTTAAAAGTATTAAACCTTGTTTTATAAAATAATTTAAAATGATACACTTACTAAAAAAAAATTCCTCCTCCTAGTCCAAATGCGGACTACACCATAACCAGAAAATGGCCAACCGTGTGGGTGAAGATCACTTCCAGCTGGTTGTGTCTGGCCTTATACATCTGGA
The DNA here is from genome assembly GCA_018466805.1 of Hippocampus abdominalis. Lineage (NCBI taxonomy): Eukaryota > Metazoa > Chordata > Actinopteri > Syngnathiformes > Syngnathidae > Hippocampus > Hippocampus abdominalis. The sequence goes on from CM031707.1 coordinate 20,028,141, forward strand.
CCTTGGTGGCTCCCATGATTCTCACCGACAGAGACTTCAACTAATTTCCGGAGTGGACATTGCTTCACAAAACTCCTGCATCTCCCTTGTTCTATCAGTCATGTTGTGAAGTTTATTCCTTTCAATTGACGTCTGTTTTTTTTTTTTTAATGTAACGGAAATTGAAGATCCACAATGAGGTAAATTAGTTTCAACTCATTACAAGACACATTTTAAGATTACAATAATTTTGTTGCTTTTATGTTAAATCCTGCTGAAATATTCTCCTTTGATTAGTTTAGTCTACTATATCTCTCCAATGCCTTACAATTGTTCAGTCTTATTTGTACGTAATAAAAGAATACTTTTTTGAACAGACATTTGTCATAAATTACTATGCCTATACACATTTATGAATATCAAATGCTGTTTTTGCCAAATATTTATATTGAAATGGGTTTTTTAAGATAAAATGTGTATGGGTCAATGACAAATGTATGTTTATGAAGTATTTTCTGTATAGATTAATGCATATTTTTGAGTCCAGAACAACTTGCACAAGTCTCATATTTAAATAGAGATAGACTTGTGTTTTGTTTTGTTTTGGGGTTTTTTAATCAAAGCTAGGCAAAAGCTAGCATCCTGGCGGAAGCAAGCGGTAGCTTTGCAGCTAGCTCCATCAGTAAAGCTGCATTCACCCTACCGTCATGTCCCACTTTTCTGGGAGGTCAAAGAAGACTTCCCTGGCAGCGCAGCGCAGCCTCAGAGGATGAATTCAGCAGATTTGGCTGTGCCCACCTGCACACCTGTTGTAGGGATAGCATGGGATATGCTATATCGCTCTTCATTTAACGCGGCTTCACTGCACTGAGCGAAAGACAGAGAGAAAAAGAGGGGGTGATTGGGCTTATCCGAAAAAAGCAGCAAGTCTCTCTTCGCCTCCTCCTCATCAATACGGATTAATTGTCTTATGATAAACATGTCTGCGGGGGAATAGCTGGCCAGCAGCTCGCTGGAGGATAACGAAGGCTTCACTGTCAGAGCGGCGTAAAGTGAGAGTAACACAAGTCTCTTTGTCTCTGTCAGAAGGCAATGCTGATGAATGTTAATTACTGAATAAGGTTTTATAATTAAAGATTTAAGTAAATACGTGTACTGCTGTAGTCTTTGTGTCAAATATCCATCCATCCATTTTCCAATCCACTTTATCCTCACAAGGGTCACGGGAAGTGCTCGAGGCTATCCCAGCCGTCTTCAGGCAGTAGGTGGGTGACACCCTGAACCGGTTGTGATAGGTTGATTATTTGTAGTTATCATACATTCGCTTATTATTAATGTTATTATTAATGTTATATTGATTGATTGATTATGCTCGCAAAGAACGCTTATGCCTGCAATGATAATTTGATTATGCTTGCAAAGAACAACGCTTATGCCTGCAATCATTAATTGACTATGCCTGCAATTAAGAACGCTTACGCTTTTAATAAAGATATAATGCTTTTAATCATTATATACTCTCATTCATAATCAAGAATGCTTAGTGCACTGTGTGGCAGTTTAGGGACGCAACCACCTTTTCGAGGACGTGGTTGGGAAGAGATAAGTGTTCAGACTAAACAGGAGCAGGGTTGGACAGTGGATGGGGAGCCATCAACACCAGCTGCATCGTGATGTTTTTGTAACAATTGCACACATGTACGTAATTTACACTCACATACACACACATAGTCAAACAGGTTCAGTGTGTCTTCAACAGCCCCCCCACCCTTTAGGTTGGACACACCTATGTAGCAGATTTCCCAATAAATGAGGGGGTGAAGGAAGAGATCGTTAGGGTGACGTGCAGAGAACTTCTCCTCGTTCCCTTCTGGTACCAGAATTGAGTCTCCTGTCTCCTCCTTTTGTTTTATGTCTAGAGGTCAAATTGATAAACCTGACAGGTTGCCAGCCAATCCCATGGCACATAGATGAACAATCATCCGCACTCACACCTTGGGACAATATAGAGCAATGTTTATCAAACCCTGTGCTGCAGCACACTGGTGTGCAGCAGCACACTGGTGTGCCGCAAGATATTGTCAGGTGTGCCGTGGGAAATTATCCAATACGTATGCCTGTGCGGTCTCTCACCTGTCAGAGTAATCGTCTAGTACTCTTCCATACCGGTAGGTAGCAGCAGCTAGTGAATTGTCTTGTGCTTGGTATGTGATGAAAAGCAGCACTTACAGCGTAAACTCCTTCTCCAAACAAAAAACCCTTCACTTCGAAACAACAATGTGGAGTATTTTGTTTGCCTGCCTGAACACACGGAGAAACAAGCAACGTGCATGAGAAAAAGCGCAAAGGTAAACGAGAGCCTTGAAAGCAAGTTACCATGTTGCTGAACATGTGGCTAAATCAAAACATTCCCAGTGGCACAGCAATTACAACTGCAAAGCCATTGTAAATGAGATGTTCAGACCCGAGGTGGCTAAAGAAATAGCCTGACTGCTGTAAAAACAAAAATATAGAAAGAATGAGAGCTGTGGAAGAACAGTTTTCTGTGTCTTTCATCGATTGCTGCCAGGATAACAGATCTGTGTTCACCCAAACCATTTATCACACTGAGAATAAATATGAAAGATAATAAAATATTTTATGTTGATTTGATTCCTGTTCAAGGTGTTATAATACTGTACATCAAATTAAGGTGATTACTTCCCTTTTCGTGCCATTTAGGAAATTAGAGAGATTTTTTTTCTTACAAGTAGATTAGAGTTGTTCCAAAGGAAAGCTTTGAGGTAAAAAATGATGGAGAAAAGGCCAAATCCCATGCAAGAAGGGCCTGTTGATAAAAATGTGATAATAGGTAATTCATCCATCAATTATCCGATCCGCTTATCGTCCCAAGGGTCACGGGGGATGCTGGAGCCTATCCCAGCTGTCTTCGGTCAGTAGGCGAGGGACACCCTGAACCGGTTGCCAGTCAATCGCAGGGCACATACAGACTAACCTCCATCCACGGTCACACTCACACGAGGGACCATTTGGAGTGTCCAATCAGCCTGCCATGCATGTTTTTGGAATGTGGGAGGAAACCGGAGGATCCAGAGAAAACCCACGCAGGCCCCGGGAGAAAATGCAAACTCCACACAGGGAGGCCGGAGATGGTACCTCTGCACTGTGAGGTCGACACGCTAACCACTGGACCACCAAGCCACCCTGATAGGTAATTCGTTTGTCAATAAAATACTCTGAAAGAGAAAATGAAGTTTAATAGTGAGGGAAGTTAGAGTTTATTTTTTCAAGGGCAAAAAAATGCCGTTTTCTTTCCCTTTTCTCCAACCACCGAGCTCGAGATCTAATAAATGCCCCTTTTGCCATGTCTAAGTAGATCTATAGTTTAATATCTTTCAATACTCGTTCTACAGTGAGATTGTTCTTAAAATAAATGGTCAAGTTTAGCTAGTAACTCAGCTGCATGCATCAACACTGGCAGACTTTTCTCGAAATAAAATGTTGCAGATTGATATTAATGTTTCCTAATTAGGAGATGTGAGATTAAAATCCGCAACATCATCCATCCATCCATCCATCTATTTTCAACACCGTTTATCCTGAATGGAATTCTTTCCAGCAACATTATGAAATGTAATTTCAGAAAATGTCTTATTTCAGAAGGGTGTACTAAGCTGGTAGCACTTCGCAATGATCAGTACCCAAGAAGTAGCTCTCATTTGCAAAAAATATTAGTAACCCCTAGTCTAGACGAAATGCACATGAACAATGACTTGAGAAAGACGAAATTATCCGACTGCTTGACGTGGGTCCATGAGGTCCTTATGTAGTCCCCATAATTGTGGTGCCAGACATGTGCGCAGCAGGAAAACCGGGAACGCCCCTGCCACCTGCTGGAGACCAACGGAACGTGACCATTCCATTTAATATCGGAACAGTTTTTACTGATGCCTGAACAAAGGCGACAACGACATAAGGTAAGCCACAGAAAATGACAAAACAATGCAGCTTCTTATGAACAACAATGATCCAAACATACGTAGATGACGATTCATAAGATTCCCATTCCTACTGTACACTGCAAAATCAATTAAATGTAACTGTTTAAAACATGTCTACATTGGTCAACACTGAATATAGATAAAACAACACTTTTGAAAGTGTTTATTTTTTACACTGAGGAGAGGTTAAAACATCTCTGATTGTAGTTGAAATTTAACATGAGTCAACACTGGTCAGTGTTAAATTTACACTACACTAGTGTGTTGTGTTAAAATATTACACCATCGAGTCTTGTACTTTTTAACCCTCAGAATGAGTTGCTTTCATAAAACATCACAAATGTTAATTTCTAAATATTTAACTCTGGTAGACAGTGAAATATATATATATATATATATATATATATATACACTCTTGTGTCAATTTAAAGGTTTGATGTGCTTCCACTAGGCGGCCTGGCGGTCCAGTGGTTAGCGCAGGGGTCGGCAACCCAAAAAGAGCCATATAGGACAACCCCCCCCCCCCTCCCCCCCCAAAAAAACGAATATGTCTGGAGCCGCAAAAAAATAAAAGCCTTCTATAAAACTTACAATGAAGGAAACACATGCTGTATGTATGTAGCAGACTGGACTGTCTCCGAATTGTTTGTTATTCATTCCTTTGTTGTGTGTTCACAAATGCCCCCATAGAATTTATTTTGTAATTTCCTCGCTTGCTTTTTGTGTGTGTGTGTGTGTGTGTGTGTGTGTGTGTGTGTGTGTGTGTGTGTGTGTGTGTGTGTGTGTGTGTTAGTGCGCTCTGCTCAAGCGCGAAGGCCCACGTGGGGCAATTTTTTAAAAATATGTTTATTGGTCGCTACTTCGTGGATTTTCGTTTATTGCAGGTGGTTTTGGTCCCCATTAACCGCGATAAACGAGGGATTGCTGTATATAGAGTGTAATGCACATGGATACACAAGCCACTAAACAGGAAACCACTCAGATACTGCATTCTGATCTAGAACAGGAAACGCACGTATGAAACACATTGCAGCAGGACATGAAGAAGCACTTTCGGAACAGGTCACAGGTGGATGCTTTGAGCATTGAGACTGGGTAAACGGATTTCATAGGCTGGACGCCCATCCTTTTCAAAATGTCAACAAATATGAATCTTATTTAATCTAATAGTTGAACATTAAGCTTTACAAATATTGTGAATGTCGTCATTCAGGCAGGTTATTGTATTTTAGGACATTGACTCAATCACAAGTGGATGCGACACTTGTCCAAAGATTTTGCCTCTCATCCGAGCAGGTTTCATCAGTTCCTGCTAATGTGCGAGGTTGGCCTTCAACTTGCCTCTGCCTTTTATTTAAATTCCAAGAATAAGAAAATACCACATCAAACATGTGTTAAAAGTTACAGGAAGTACTGGATATCCAAGCGAGCTCTAAATAGTAAGACAAATGTACATATAATGACTGACATAACTTTTTCACTTTGAGCTTAATTGAATTAAACATTTTTGTGATCGTGCAACCATAAAAGTATTTTGTTTCCCAAGTCTCAAGCTTCTGATATTCAATGATCCATTATAATATAGGAGTGCATAAAGTGAGACAAACAATGTCTCAAACCCTGCAGCCCCACTGCAGCTCGGTTATTTTCAGAATTCTAATTGGACTGATGGGGCCTGATATTTCCTTAATAAGAGGCATCTGTTGTAGATGTTCATTAGCTTGTGTTCTTCTAGAGAGATGCTCATAAGAATCTTCAGCGGAACAAGATAGACCGCAAATGAATTTGCCGGAGATTTTAGTATGAGCAGTGAAAGGAGCCAATCCATCTATTTTCTTATCCTCATGAGAGTCATGGGCGTGCTGGAGCCTATCCCAGCTGTCTTCGGACAGTGGGTGGGGTACATTCTGAACTCGTTGCCAGCCAATTGCAGGCCCCACAGAGACAAACAACCATCTGCGCTCACACTCACACCGAGGGACAATTTAGAGTTAACCTTCCAAGCATGTTTTTTTAAATTTGGGAAGAAACTGGAGTATCCAGAGAAAACCCACGCAGGCAGAGGGAGAAACTTCACACACTGGGATCGAACCCTGCACCTCTGCACTGTGAGGCGGACGTGCTAAACAGTCGTCCACCATTCCACGTGAAAGCAGCCATTAAATGCAAAATCCGAAATACACATTCCACTGGGCTTTCAGTCACACTTTCAACATTCAAAGATCCTTGTAAGCAAGATATTGACGATCGTAATAATGACATTTTGCAAACGCCGTCTAATTTCCAATACAACAGCTGTACTGCAACGTAATGTAACCAGCTTCTAACAATTTTGATTCTCTCATTAAAGTGAGGTAATACTGTCTGTGTATTGCTGAATGAATATACCTCTCAGAATCATACCAATTATACCTTTGTGATGTTACAACGTTTGATCAAATGATGATAATGTTGTGGCTTGTTGGTTTTTTTATCCACTCGATGTATACAACACAGTATAATAAAATTCTAAAGAACCTTTGAGGTTAGCAGGGTCCGCCTCATAACGCAGAGGAGCAGGGTTCGATTCCAGGCCTTTCTGTGTGGAATTTGCATGTTCTGCCCATGCCTGCGTGGGTTTTCTCCGGGTACTCCGATTTCCTCCCACATTCCCAAAAATGTACGGCAGGCTTATTGAACACTATATTGTCCCAAGGTGTGACTGTGAGTGTGAATGGTTGTTTGTCTATGTGTGCCCTGCGATTGGCTGGAAACCAGTTCAGGGTGTACCCCACCTGCTGCCCGAAAGCAGATGAGATGGGTTCCAGCATGCCTGCGACCCTCGTAAGGATAAGCCGATTAGAAAATGGACGGATGGATGGATGGATGGATGAGGACCTTCATGTTGTCATCCTTATTTTGTGGTTCACTTTTGAAGCAAGAATTTCAAGGATCACTTGCAGGGATAATGTGGGGTCACAATGACAACATTTTTATTCTGTTGATATATTTTTAGCAAAAGATCAGAAATACTGTATCGAACACATTATGCAAATACAAATACACACCATACAATATACCTGTATTAATAGGGCAGCTTCCATTTGCGAGAGAAAACTACAAATTGTATACATTTGCAACATTACTCCATTTGCAAAAAAAAAAAATTAACTACTGGCTTATCTCTAGTCGACCGAATGAATGACTTATGTTTTCCAATTTTTTAAACATTTCAAAACAACATCATTGCGTTGTTGCTCACAACAGATCTTTTTAAACCCAAAGTTGAATAACTAACAAGTAAATCAGATGCAGGAGATGATGACATCAATTTTGTGCTTTTTTTTCTTCAACTTCCAGAGAAAGACTTTTTGCAGAACCCATTGGAGTACACAGACATTTTTGCTTTAATTCTTACTGAATGGTTGCTACCTGATGTACAAAGACGGACAGAAAAACCAAATTTCAGATTAAAAGTGCATACATCTGTGAGGCCATTTTGTTACACCTTTGATCAGCAAAATAGTAGCAAGAAATACAGAACGAATGGGGCTCCAAAAAGAAAACAATTCCTCCGAAAAGGGTGCGATATACTGTACAATATCAATATACATGATTAATATTTATTTTATTTTTGAGGATACTCACAGATACTTTGACATCAGACAGATTTTGCACACATGGATAGTCATTCCGGGCGGCCCGGTAGTCCAGTGGTTAGCACGTCGGCTTCACAGTGCTGAGGTACCGGGTTCAAATCCAGCTCCGGCCTCCCTGTGTGGAGTTTGCATGATCTCCCCGGGCCTGCGTGGGTTTTCTCCGGGTGCTCCGGTTTCCTCCCACGTTCCAAAAACATGCATGGCAGGCTGATTGGGCACTCTCAATTGTCCCTAGGTATGAGTGTGAGCGTGGATGGTTGTTCGTCTCTGTGTGCCCTGCGATTGGTTGGCAACCAATTCAGGGTGTCCCCCGCCTACTGCCCGAAGACAGCTGGGATAGGCTCCGGCACCCCCCGCGACCCTAGTGAGGATAAAGCGGTTCAGAAAATGGATGGATGGATGGATAGTCATTCCAGAATGTGTCAATAATAATTACTGTAAGTCCGTGTTGTGGTGATCAGGATCCAGGCAAGTTTGAAAGCTAACTTTTCATGAATAGGTCACTAAGGCTGAATCGGGCTCCACTTCCAGCGGTTTGCGGTAAATAATCGTGTGCGTTAAGTTGGCCAACGACATCCTGGTCCGCTCACTTACACGATTAAGCTTCATCAGAAAATCGTCATTTCCAACAATATATATCAGAGGGTTTATAGCGCTGTTTAAACACGCTAGACATCTGCTGACCTGGTGTGCAATATATACGTTGCGGAAGCTCTCGTGGCAGATGTCTTGTTGTTTCAAAATCCTGGTTTGGAGATTCACATTTCGGAGCACGTGGTAAGGGATGAAACAGATGGAAAACAGTAGGAGCAAAATGATCACAAGTTTCAAACAGCGCTGCTTTAGCAGGGGGTTAATGTTGGACTTTTTGGCAAGGACCCAAACCACGTGGCCATAACACAGCATGATGACAAGTAATGGGATGGCAAACCCTGTAACCGTCCATCCAATGCTGTAGGGCAGATATTCTCTGATCAAGTCATTGGAGGTGGTGTCATAACAGGCGTTAAGTTTTTTTGCATCATTCTTGACAAAGAACACGTCCGGGAGGATCTGAGCAACAACCAAAAACCAAACCAGGGCGCTGATGACAAGAGAATGATGGTTGCTGATCTTGCCCATCACTCTCATGGGGTGCACGATTCCCAGGTACCTGTAGATGCTAATGCAAGTGAGGAAGCCGATGCTGCCGTACAGGTTGAGGTTGAAGCAGAAGCGGGTCAACTTGCAGAAAGGTTGGCCGAACTGCCAGTAGCTGTCCTGCGCGTAGTACACCACAAGGAAGGGGAGCGTGAGCAGATACTGCAAATCCGCCAGTCCCAGATTAAGCATGAAGATGTTGATGTTTCCGATGCTCTTCCAACCGCTGCACACGCTTCTTAACCCCCACGCGTTGGAAAGTGTCCCGACCACGAAAACGACGACAAAGACAGGTGGCAGAAACGCATGCGTAAATTTCAAGTTGATTTCACACGCGGAACTATTTACTCCGTGCGTCAAGTCGACTCCTTGAGTGATATTTCCAGACATGACGTTTAATATATCTGAAGAACGGACTGTAGCCTGCGTGATCTGATGAGCATATCCTGTATAGGTTGTCCAGGTACTGTAAAAGCGAAACCAAAATAACTCCCTCCCACCTTGCGGAGGTGCGCGAATCAACTGAAGGAGTCGTGCGCACTCCGAAGTGTAAACCACAGGAAATTAAATATATGTGCCACATTGCGCATATCTTTTGCAGATTGAGAGATTTAAAATGACTAACACGCAGTGGTGTAGTGGGAATTTTTTTAGTGGGTGTACGCGATTCTGGGATGTTCTATATATACATACAGAACATCAATCATAGGCTACAACACCAGTTGAACTAACGTTAAATTTAATGTTTTACTACTCTAAAATAATCACAGGCCAACGTTATTAAGCATAACTCGCATTAGAACAATGATCAACAAACATTTCAATAACCCGCAGACAGTGCAGGGCTAAAACCGAAGTAAAAATTGAATGTGGCGTCGGGAGAAGTGGGTGGACGGCGTACCCCCGCGTACCACGCCCACTACACCCCTGCTAACACGCCTTCTTGCATCTACTGTCATGTCATATTTATTGTAGAATCCAGGCGAGAAGCGTGTCGAGCTCAGTGCAGGCAAAGTTGGAGAATTAAAAACAAACAAAAAACAAATAAAACGATAAATACATATATAAAATAAAAAGGTCAAACAACCCTAAAAGAAGATCCTTACTTAAATAAATATTTTTAAAGTGGACAAAGGACTTGGGTTTAGACCAGAGGTGTCAAACTCATTTTTGTCACGGGGCCACGTTGGAGTTACGTCTTCCCTCGGAGGGCTGTTATGACAGTGAAGCCGAAATTTTTTTTTCATCATCCATCCATCAATCCATTTTCTGATCCGCATATCGTCACAAGGGTCGTCGGTCGTGCTGGAGCCTATCCCAGCTGTCTTTGGGCAGGAAGTGGGAGACACCCTGAATCGGTTGCCAGCCAATTGCAGGGCACACATAGACGAACAACCATCCACGCTCACACTAGCACCTAGGGACAATTTAGAGTATTTCATGAGCCTGCCACGCATGTTTTTGGAATGTGGGACGAAACCGGATTACCCGGAGAAAACCCACGCAGACCTGGGGAGAACATGCAAACTCCACACAGGGAGGCCAGAACCCTGCACCTCCATACTGTGAGGCCGACGCAGCAACCAGTTGACCACCGGGCCACCATGTTTAATTATCTCATTGCATTATTTGTACACAACAAATTGATGGATGACTTGTTTTGAAATCACTCAAGTCAACTGTTTGCTTGTTGAATTCGGTTTAAAGTTTCTCTTTTCCAGACAATGGTCTTTTTGGTTGAAGAGAAACACATTGACCTAGCTGACAGTTTCGGCTGTCACTTCAGCCTTTGTCTGAGCTGTCACTGTTTCCTTGTGACGTGTCTTAAAAACAACTATTGGTTTGTTGTTCGTTCAATTATTGTTTAAGTGGGTGTAAACAGGGTAACAATATTCCTGAAGAATCTCAATGTTATTTAGGACACATGACAATTTGACATTTCAGTACAGATTTTTGCAAGGATCATGGAAGTTGACTCACATGATGTGCTTTTGGGAGGCACTTAAAATGACATGGTGGGCTGAATCTGCCGTGAGTTTGACACCTATGGTTTAAACAAATGCATCATTAGGTTTTGTAAGGGGTGCTCAGCATCCAGAAGATATATTAAGATACTTGGTAGTGAGCTAGACTATAGCCTGAAAACAGTTGGTTGATTTTTAACCCAGGGTTATTCTATTTTTTATTTGTGATTGTTGTAAATCAACTCCACTTCTGGGTTATTTCAAATAAATGTGTTTCTTATATATTGTCCTCAAATGCTGGTTTGAATTAACTACAATTCCGGGTTGTTTAAACCACTGTACATATTCTTGTTCAGTAGTCTATCCAAATGCTAGACTTTTCCAAATGCAAAATTGTTTTTATTACACATCACAGCACAATCTGTAAAAATATTCATTCCATTGGATTACAATTACCAATAAAACCGTTCAAGTACAAATCTATTGCAAAATATGTTATCGATTTGGTCACTCAAAGCATGTATTATGCAATAAAGAACATGAGAATCATTAATAAAATTGAATGCTAAATATTTATAAAATCACCTTCAAGTCAAAAACAAGACATGCTCATCAGTGTGAGACAAAACAATTCATTTTCAGTGGAAAACAAGTCAAAGGACCAGTTCATGGTAAGTACAATTAACAAGAACATAAAGGTGTGCTAACAGACTGCAAACATTACGGACTGCAATTTGACTATCGAGAAAAGTGGTAAATTTGGACACTTCTGCCTATTTATAGACAAATGTTTGTATTCATTCCCGCACATGTTTGCCACTTCTTTGGGTCGGAGTGGTGTCTCAATGTGTTGGCCTCATGGAAGATAATCGCTCCACCATGTCTGCTCAAGGCTGAAAAAGAAAAAGGAAGAATGCAAGCAAGCAACGTGTTGTCTTGTCCAGGGAAACTAAGACAACAAAAATCTTTGTAAAATTATGAGATTCATTTCACTGTACACAAGTGAAGCATCAGCTCTTCTCTTTGTTTTATTTTAATCTGTTGAGTTCACGAATCTTAAATTTGTAAAGAATCTTAGTTATCCCACAACCACAGTACTGGCATTCAGATCGAATGTTCCATTACCAATTAAAATGCCTCTCAAATATGACATTTTGGCCTCCTCTCCTTATTTCAAAAGATTCTTAAAAATGAATTTCAGTTATCCCTAAATCAAACCAGGCCTGTAGGACACTAGAGCACTCTAGGTATCCAACGAGACCACCCTCATTCGGATCTGATGTCGGTCTCTGAAAAGTCACAAGATGGCCTGCATTCTGACATGACCTGCATTCTAACATGTTGATCTTTTCGCCCATTTTTAGAACATCCAAAAAGAAGGAATCCTTGTTGTCCCTCACCAGGACCAGGGGACACGACAGCACGATGTTGCATTTTGAAATAAAAGGCCTCTGAAAACTGGCATGTTGACCTGATTTCTGACAAGTTGATCTGAACACCAAACGTTGACATTTTCGACCGTTTTGAAAAAAATTCTTAAAAATTGATACCTGGTTATCCCGTGAGGGCCATATGTCTGGCGATAACTACAGCACTCCCGCTATCTAACCCGACCACTCTCGTCCGGATCCGATGATGCATTGTGGAATAAAAGGCCTCTGAAAAATGAAAATATGACCTTGGTTCTGACAAGTTGATCTGAACGCCAAAAATGTTGACCTTTTCGACCGTTTTGAAAAAATTCTTAAAAATTGAAACCTGGTTATCCTGTGAGGGCTGTAGGTCTGGGGATAACTACAGCACTCCGACTATCCAACGACCAACGACCACTCTCGTCCGAATCGGAAAAATCGCCAGTCGGACCGGCGCAGGCGCTGTCGTACCGGGCTCAGCAGCAAGGCCCTACGGGGATCGTCAGGGGCCAGGCTGAGCCAGCGATCCGCCAACAGCAGCGCACCCGTGCGGTAACGTGACGCCAACGGGGGTAGGCCCGCCTCGTGAAGGACTGCCTCCGTTGGGGTGGTCTGGAGATGGCGTGTGATGGCCCGGGCTCCTTGAAGTTGGGAACGCTCCAGCTTCTCCAGATTCGTCCGCGACAGCCACGGCACACAGGCAGGAGCCGCATATTCAGCCAAACTTCGTTGTGTTGCGATAAATACAGTTCGGAGGTCCTGCAGGTGCCAGCCCCAGGTGGTACCGCCAACCACCCGAAGCAAGTTCAGTCTCTGTCTCATCTGTAGGCACGTCTTCTGCACCTGGTTGCCAAACGACAGCCATTTGTCGTACTGCACCCCGAGGAAGGTGGGCGACGGGTTGCAGCGCAGCCGGGTGTCAGCGAGAGTGACGGGGGGTTCCCACCCCGCCTCCGCGCTATCCAGCGTGAAGGCAGTCACCTCGCACTTCGCCACGTTGAGTCGGAGTCTAGCAGTCTTGCTCCAGGTGGCCACCTTGTCGACCTCAACTTGAAGGTGAGTGGCAGCAGCGTTCTTGTCTCGACTCCGGCAAGCCAGTGCCAGGTCGTCAGCATAGGCGAGCACCAATGTCTTCTCGTCGAAGCGGCCAAGGAGGTCGTTGATGAAGAGGACGAACAGGAGGGGCGAGAGGACTGAACCTTGCGGCAGTCCTTCCTGGAAGGTGCGACAGCGTCCCCTCGCGCCGTTGATTCTCACGCGGACGGTCCGGTTCGTCAGCCAGGCCGAGCACCACTCGATGACTCGAAGCGGGATGCCCAGCATCTTCTTCAGGAGGTGTCGTACGCCTGGCTGTAGTCGAAAAACGTCGCCACGGTGCGCTCTCTCGAATTGGATTGGAAGCCGTCACTGACGAATTGCGACAGGCGCAGGCACTGCTCCGTCGTCGACCGTCCCCGTCGAAAGCCGGCCTGCCAGGGGCTCAAGAGTCCCCGGCCTTCCAGCCACCACGACAGTCGGTTGGCTATCATGCGTTCTAGAGTTTTTCCGACGGTGGAGGTGAGGGCGATTGGGCGGTAGCTGGCCACCGACTGTGGGTCCTTGCCCTTCTTCAAGATCGGGACTAGGACGGCAGTGCGCCAGCTCTGTGGGCACCAGCCCGTACGCCAGCTGTGGTTGAGGATGTTGAGCAGCCATCGCTCGCCAGTGGGGGGCAGGTGTCGTAGAAGGTCTGGTTCGACTCCATCCGGGCCCGCCACCTTTCCGGCTTTGAGTGATTTCACGGCTGCTAGCAGTTCTTCGCGGCTGAAGTCCTGCTCGAGGTCGTCCCGGGGTTCACTTCGTCGGCGTCGAAGCTCCTTGCGAAGTTCACGCCGTACTCGTCGCGTCTCCCAGTCACTCTTGCACCGGCTCGTGTCAGCGTACGCCTGCACGAACGCAGTTGCCTTCGCCGCGTCCACGGCATATTCGCGGCCGTTGAACACCAGGGTCCGCCCGGTCTCAGAAGGGCGAGAGCCGTTGAGCCCCCGAATCACCTCCCAGGTCTTCCGAGCGTCCTTAGTGTCGGCCACTTCCGCCAGGTGGGACCGCCAGGCGGATTGCTTAAGGTTGCGGGTGAGATTCACAACTTCCTGCGATTTTTGACGCCAGGCCTCCCGGTTGGCAGCCATGTTGGGACGGAGGCGGTTGCGTTCCCGGATGAGGGTCTTCAGCTCGTCGGTCATCCAGGGGACGGCCTCCTCGCGGACGACCTTTGCCTTGTCGGCTGCCTCTCGTAGAGACGTCGTCAACATCTCCAGCCAGAGTGCTGTAGTTATCCCCAGACCTACAGCCCTCATGGGATAACAAATATTCAAATTTTCAAGAATTTTTCAAAACGGTCGAAAATGTCAACATGTTAGGCGTTCAGGCCAACTTGTCGGAAATAAGGTCATCTTGCCTCATTTCAGAGGCCTTTTATTCCCAAATCGGATTCGGATTCGGGCGAGAGTGGATAGCGGGAGTGCTGTAGTAGGAGAGGAGGCCAAAATGCCATATTTGAGAGGCATTTTAATTGGTAATGGAACGTTCGATCTGAATGCCAGTACTGAGGTTGGATACCTAGGGTGCCCGAGTGTGTCGCCAACCTGGTGTGGTTGCGCGATCACCCAGATTGATTTTTTTTTTTTTTTCATATCAGGTGAAATTGATGTAGAATTACCATTGACTTTATTTTCTATCTCCACTTGAGAACGCTTTTTTGTGCTGTTCTGAGAGTTCTTGTTCTTCCAGGGTGAACGTATGCTGACAGCCAAGAAATGACTTATTTGATAGTTTTATTAGGGTGGCCCGGTAGTCCAGTGGTTAGCACGTCGGCTTCACAGTGCAGAGGTTCGATTCCAGCTCCGGCCTCCCTGTGTGGAGTTTGCACGTTCTGTCCCTAGGTGTGAGTGTGGGCGTGGATGGTTGTTCGTCTCTGTGTGCCCTGCGATTGGCTGGCAACCGATTCAGGGTGTCCCCCGCCTACTGCCCGAAGACGGCTGGGATCGGCTCCAGCACCCCCCGCGACCCTAGTGAAGATCAAGCGGTTCGGAAAATGGATGGATGGATAGTTTTATTAATTTCTTTTAACCCAAACAAATGACGTTTATGCATTCGTGGAGGCGCTTTTATTTTGAAGGTGGCCAACGCCACTCGCTGGCGGCAGATTACCGTAATGCACAGTATTTAAATTTTTTAAATTGTCCTTAAGTGTGAATGGAAATGTGGGCAAACTACAGCCTGCGGGCCAGATCCGGCATGTTGGTCTTTTTAATCGCTGCCAGAGAATGGTACCCAATTAAGGTTGTGAATGGGAACAAGATGGCGCTGCTCTGCAGGCGACATAAAGGGTGTTCACACGGCACACGTTTGCTCCATTGCTGCACCAATTGCTGCACCAATGTATTTTGTTGTGATATATTTTACACCGGAGCAAATTTTGTGGAGCGGTCACATGTACAAAGCCGCTGAGCGTGTTAACTCCGGTGCACGTCCTCCTCCTTCTCAGTCTCCGTGCCTTCTGCTCGAGAGGCGTTCAATGACCGCCCCCATCCATCCATCCATTTTCCGAACCGCTTTATCCTCACTAGGGTCGCGGAGGGTGCCGGAGCCTATCCCAGCCGTCTTCGGGCAGAAGGCGGGGCCCGAAAACCTAAATCAACAATGACTTCAATGACACTCAGAAAAGCAAACATATAATGCGCCAAACAGAAAATCAAGAGAGGACATTTCTTGCTTGGCTCTCGACAAAGGCGGGCGCTTTTTGATTTCTGCTCCGAGCATTTTAGGGGCTACACCGGTGTAACTTTGCACGTGACCGCTCTACCGGGGTAGCACCGGCGCAGCACCGGAGCAAATGTTGCCGTGTTGAACACCCCTATAGAGGAAAGCTTCTGCTGCTGCACTCTGTTTGGTTGTATGTGCTGTGTTATGTTGTTTTATGTTATTCTGCACACTTGGCACAACATCAATTTTGTCTGCGCTTGTACTTGTACTTCAATCTGAGCATTGGTGCATCAAACTGGAGAAAAATAAGATGGGGGTGGGTAGAAAAGAAAAAAACAAAGTGTTGCATGCACAAAATAAATAAATGTTTCAGAAAAAGAACTGTACACAGTATAGAATGCAATATAAATGCAACTGCATATATAAAGCATAAGGCTGCTATGCTATTTACAATGGTTACAGGTTTTCACGCATGTTTATTCAGCAGGCTGACAGCAGTCGGTAGGAACGAGCGGCGGTATCTCTCCTTCTTGCAGCGCGGGTGTGACAGTCTCTGGCTGAAGGAGCTACCCAGTGCTGTCAGGGCGGGCTGGAGGGGGTGGGAGGGACTGTCCATTATAGCTTTTAGCTTAGCTAGCATCCTCCTGTTGCCCACCTCCTCCAGAGTGTCCAAGGAACAGCCCAGGACAGAACTGACCCTCCTGACCAGTCGCTCCAGTCTCTTTCTGTCCCGGGCCGAGATGCTGTCTGACCAGCTTACAATGCCACTGTTTCTTATATGGCTGATGGCATCTAGGCTGCCAGCACAGTGTTTTGCCGGTGTTCTCTCCAGCACTGGACAACTCAAATACAGCGGGATGGAGCACTGAAACCTAGGGTCTTATGGACTTCTTCCATCGCCGAGTGTGCTGGGAGACATTCCTGTGGAATTACAGAGGCAGACCACACCAATGGCGAGCCGTCTCAGGAGGATCAGGAAGTGGGGCAGGAGAGGAGGCGTGAGGCAGCGGCTGTGGAGAGCTGTCAAACTTCCATGCCTGCCCATCCTGCTCAGCAATCCGCGATCGCTTAAGACGAGCTGCGCACCCAGGCAGGAGCGAGCTTCGAATATCGTGAGTCTGGCTTGCTGATGCTTACCGAGACCTGGTTTCACACGGGTGTTCCGGACAATCTCATTCAAGTCAACGGGTTCACTCACATACGCTCGGATCAAGAGGACTGTTCCCGGAAAACGAGAGGGGGCAGTCTCTGCGTCTACCTTCGCGACAGCTGGTGTAGGAACTTGGTAACAAAAGGCAGATTTTGTAACCCTGGTCTGGAGCTGCTGTACATATCCCTTCGACCACACTACCTCCCAAGAGAGTTTACCAACATACTGTATTTGTGTGTGTCGTGTATGTGCCACCAAACGGGAATGCCGCAAAGGCAGCGAGATAGATCACGGACTGTATCCACCAGCATTTAAGATAAACCTGATGCCCCCATGTGACTTCTAGGGTACGTAAATCACTGTAATCTGGATGAATCACGGTCCGACTTTCAGCAGGATGTAAAATGTTGCACAAGAAATAACAATATCCTTGATAAATGTTATGGAAATATTAAGGATGTCTATACTGCTAGAGCCCTGCCTCCCCTTGGAAGATCAGACCATAAGGCTATATACAGTACCTACTTCCTATCTACAGGTCAGCTTTTAAGTCTGTGAATGTATGGTCAAATGATCAAGTAGAGGAGCTCAAGGGAAGCTATCCCTGCACAGACTGGAGTGTCTTCTTCCAAGACACACATGTTCATGAGGTTTCAGAAGTAAGAAAAGATTATGTCTCCTTCTGCACGCACATTATCACGAAAAATTGTAAAAATATATGCAAACAATAAGCCATATATTACTAAGGAAGTTATTGAATGCATAAGGAGGAAGAAAAGAGCCCATAGGCTCGGTGATACTGCAGGGCTGAAGTTGGCCCAGAAGGATCTCAATCGGCAAGTAAGAGCAGCATGGGCCAAACACAAAGAGTGGGAAAGAGCAAGCCCTTCCATCCATCCATTTTCCAAACCGCTTTATCCTCACTAGGGTCGCGGGGGGTGCTGGAGCCTATCCCAGCAGTCTTCGGGCAGTAGGCGGGGGACACCCTGAATTGGTTGCCAGCCAATCGCAGGGCACACAGAGACGAACAACCATCCACGCTCACACTCACACCTAGGGACAATTTAGAGTGCCCAACGAGCCTGCCATGCATGTTTTTGGAATGTGGGAGGAAACCGGAGCACCCGGAGAAAACCCACGCAAGCCCGGGGAGAACATGCAAACTCCACACAGGGAGGCCGGAGCTGGGATCGAACCCGGTACCTCTGCACTGTGAAGCCGACGTGCTAACCACTGGACTACCGGGCCGCCCTCAGGAGGTACCACTCCTTCTTATCCAAAAGACCACAGTGTGTGAGATTTAACTCTGTATTATCAGATGGGGTCATGAGTAGCACAGGGCGCCCCCAGGGTTGCGTGAGTTCACCTTTTCTGTTCACCTTATTTTCAAATGACTGTATTAGCTCCCAACCAAGTCAGTATGTCGTAAAATTTTCAGATGATACCTACCCTTTGTCTGCTCACAGGTGGCATTAGTAGCCACTGTGACGGGATTGACACCTTTGTTGACTGTTGAATGAATGAATGAATGAATACTTTATTGTCATTGCACACTTGTTACAACGAGATTTTGCAGGAGCTTCCCCCCCCCCCCCAAGTGTATCGTGAATATAAAAAAGTATATAAATACATTGCACTCCCCTAGACCTACACACAATCACATACACATGTTCAAAAGTTGAGATTCAACGTTATAAAATGGATTTTTAAAAATTGTGACTGTACACTGTTCAAGGAAGGGTTAGAGTAGATTGTTCTAGCAAAATATATTAATTTGTATGTATCAGGCATTGACATGAGGATATGTAAAATATTCGGCACTAATTAAAATACACCCTCTAAACATAAATGTGGAAATAACTGAGGAAATGGTGTTTGACCCAAAATCAATTGGAGACCATGGCCCCATCTCTATAAATGGCATCAAGCAGGTCTCCTCTTACAAATACTTGGGGATTTATATGGACAGCAGGCTTAACTGGCAGACACACGTATCAAATGTCTGTTCGAGGATCCATCAGCGCCTCCATTTCTTCCAACGTCTGAGAATATTTGGAGTTGGCAGAAGCATTTTGTTGATCTTTTATAGAGCAATCATTGAGTCAGTCCTGCGCTTTGGAATAACCAGTTGGTTTGGGAACCTAACTGTTAAATCTAAAGCTCAGATAACCAGCTTGGTTAAAACAGCAGGGAAGGTAATCTGGCAGCCCCCACCCCTGCTTCCCAGAACATATACGTCCAGTCCGTTATTCAACAGGCCATCAACGTTTTAGACAATCCTTCTCATGTGCTAGACTCCCAATTCAAGCTCCTAAACTCAGGAAGGAGGTATAGGACTCTTCTCTGCAAATTAATCCGATATAAAAACTCATTCATACCGCAGGCTATCAGCTTAATTAACAAACAATTAGAGGGAGGCAGACAGACAAGCAGGAGGACATGAGGGCAGTGTGGGGTGTACATATGCCTGTAATGTCTTGTCCAATGTGTGTTGTGTATTGTATGTGGTATGTATTGCCCAATGAATGTAGCAGCACGGAGGGCCTGTTCGCCGATACAAGTTTCTCCTACGGGAGACCAAATAAAAATCAAAGTCAAATTCAAACGATTGCATTCATTTCATTTGGAAACCGGAGTACCCGGAGAAAATCCACGCAGGCCTGCGGAGAACATGCAAACTCCACACAGGGAGGCCGAAGCTGGAATTGAACCTCTGTTACTGTGAGGTCTACGCGCTAAGCATTGGACCACCACGCCACCTCGCATTAAACTTTTGACTACTATATTACAATAACGATCGATTCATAACAACGGAAGTTCCGGTACCCGGAACCCATACGGAAGCCCGCAGTAGCGTCAACTCAATCAAGCCCCGCTCGATACGATGGAATACACAAATCATGACACGAGGAACGTCCTATCTGGCCGCAACACTCTCTGGTCGCTATGGTAACGTCTAAAAGTGCCTTCAAATTAAGCACGAAATATACGACTCACTATCACCGCATATTATGCAGAGTGGGGTTGGTGAGATAAATCCATATTTTAAGTAGGACTCTGGATTCTGCCTATTAAGTGTAGCCTTCTTTTTCTTAAAAGTCGGAGGCTCCTCTTCTGTCTCCTGGCTGGGCCTTTTCCCCTTCTCAGAGAAACTTTCCAAAGACGTTTTTTTTCACTCATTTTGCTAGCTCATTTTAGCGGTAACCTATCACGTGACCGAAAAGCGCGCCTTGACCTATGTCAAGAGTGACATACTGTAGACGGATGCAACAGAAAATTTGGTAATTTTTCAAAATAAAACATCTTTCAGATTCTGCAATAAATAAAAAAGGAAGTAATGTAAGTTATTTATTCTTTCTGTGCGGCCCAGTACCAAATGACCTGCGCACCGGCCCAGGGGTTGGGACCGCTGATATAAGAGACGCTTGGAGTTGGAAAGACTCAAATCTACGAGACTTTGAAAAATGAAGAAGAGATTCTTGCTCAGTCCGATTCTGGCAATTTCCCTGCTCCGAGTGATTTGCTTGCGGCTCGACGGTCGAGTAAATTAACGTTTGCTGCAACGGTTTGACTGTTATCGTGCTAAAAATCTTCTGCAAACTGGAGAGAAGGTGAGCTCCATAGCGCTAACTATGAGCATCGAGGACTTCCTTATGAACTGTCAACATATGCAGTTTTTTTATATGCATCGTATCTTGTGCTGTCCCGGCCCATCGGTCAAATTTTAGAAGTCAATGTGAGCCAAAAAGGTTGCCCACCCCTGGTCTATACCATCCCCCGAAGCAGTGAACAATAAGGGACTGTCTGACGATCTAAATATATTTTCTGCAGATTCAAAAACAACACCTCCACTTTCCACACCTGCCCACCCCCACCAGAAACAACTTTATCCGCACCCCAGACCTTATTCCCTGCCGTGGAGATCCATGAACATGACGTGAGACGGCTCTTCAACATCAGAACTGAACGACGATAGGCCTGTCGCTCTGACGTCTGTGGTCATGAAGACCTTTTAACGCCTTGTGCCGAACCATTTAAAGGGCATCACCAGACCCCTGTGGACCCTCTGCAGTTTGCCTACCGGGCAAACAGGTCTGTGGACAACGCAATCAACATAGGCTACACCACATCTAGGATCACCTCGATGGCACAGGGACCTATGCAAGGATCCTGTCCGTGGACCTCAGCTCTGCATTCAACACCAACCTCCCGAAACTCTTTACCTCTAAGCTTCTCCAGCTCAGTGTGGCCCCTATGATCTGCCAGTGGATTCTCAGCTTCCTGATGGAACAACACAACAGGTGAGTCTGGAAAGAACAACATCATCAACATGCACCATCAGCACTTGGACCCCACAAGGATAAGATAAGATAAGAAAAGGATGCGTCTTTTCACTGCTCTTCTCCCTGTACACAAACGACTGCACCTCAACACACCCAGCCGTTCAGCTCATAAAGTTCGCAGACGCTCTGGTGCAGCCAACACAACCTGGAGTGAACACGCTCAAGACTGTAGAGATGATTGTGGACTTCGGGAAACATCCTTCACCACAACTGCCCCTCACACTATTCAATTGCCCTGTGTCAACCGTCAAGACCTTCAAGTTCTTGGGAATCACAGTCTCTCAGCACATGAAGTGGGAGGTCAACACCAACTCCATCCTGAAAAACACCCAGCAGAGGATGGACTTCCTGAGGCTACTGAGGAAGCACAGCCTGCCTCAGGAGCTGCCGAGAGGGTTCTACACACCAGTCATTGAATCAGTCCTGTGTTCCTCTATCACAATTTGGTTTGGGACCACCACAAAATAGGACAAAATCCGACTGCAACAGACAGTAAGGACTGCGGAAAAAAGCAATGGCTCCGCCCTACCTACTCTCGAGGACTTTGCACACCGCAAGAACAAAGACAATGGCACGAAAAATCCTACTGGACCCCCCGCACACTGCCCACCACCTTTTCCAGCTACTCCCTTCAGGCAAGCGCTACCGAACTATGTGCACCAAAACCAGCGGGCGTTCAAACAGCTTTGTCCCTCTTGCCATTAATTCCCTGAACAGTAAATTAAATCTAAAGTGTCTCTTTGCATTTTTGCACACCCCTGTGGAACAGTATTACCACAATGATCATTGAAGCTCCAGCTCTCTACATACTTAAACAAATGTCGTTGATTAATATTCCACAGCACCAGACACTTTAAAGCGCTCTAATACTTTCTGTATAATTGCACACCTAAAGTGGTACTACAATTGTTGCTACGAGTCACTTAAGAAAATGGTGCAATGATTAGGGGTGTTCACACGGCAACAATTGCTCCTGCGTTACGCCGGTGCTGCCCCAGTAGAGCGTTCACACATGCAAAGTTACACCAGTGTAGCCCCTGAAAACAGCTTACCCCGGAGCAAATTTGACCCACCTCAGGGAGGTGGTTTAAAAATTTGCTACGGAGCAAATGCTCGTTTGTGGGGCAGCACCGATGTAAAATGGTACGTGTGAACGCTACAATTTGCTCCGGAGCAAATGCTCGTTTGCGGAGGGGGAGTAGCCTCGCTACGCATGAGAAGAGTTGATTACATACGGCGAGAATGCGTTGCTTTCGTGCTCTGTTGTACTTCCGTCATGTGTTTGTTTAATAACGACACAAGACATAAAGTAGCAAGCGGCACTTTACCTCTTGGGTTATACCATCTCAACTAGAACGGTGGGTGATAGTCCCCAAACATCATCTTTCCTTTTGTAGGAGACTGGACTTCTCTCGGAGTTGTTTGTGTAGTTTGTTCCTTTGTTGTGTGTTCACACCCCCCCCCCCCCCCCTGCCCCCATAGAATTTATTTTGTGATTTCCTCTCTTGATTTTTTGTTTGGCGCATTATGTGTTTGCTTTTCTGAATGTCATTGAAGTCATCGTTGATTTACGCGGTTATTGAACGCCTCTCGAGCAGAAGGCTCAGAGACCGAGAAGGAGAAGGACGTGCCTGTACAGTAGTTGCTTGGGTTGTGTATGTTTTAAAAAGAACCAACACGACAGCTCTTTTGTTTTCTATCGTTTTGCTCCGCTGCAGAAACTGCTGTGTGAACCCAAGTGAGGCTGCACTGGCGCTACGCCGGTGCTAACACGCTCAGCGGCTTTGTACGTGTGAACGCTCCACAAAATTTGCTCCGGTGTAAGATATATCGCAACAAAATAAATCGGTGCAGCACCGGAGCAAATGTGTGCCGTGTGAACACACCTATTATCTGCACCAACTGCACAACTGTCATAGTATTGTATTCTACCACTGATCACTTTATCTCCGCTTGATGACTCTGCACAAATTGGCTGCTACGACTTCACTTGTACTTTGACATCACGGAAAGTATTTCGATACTTATATGTCATGTCTTATTTGTTGTAGTTTCTTGTTATTGCAATTGTAGGGTAGCCTTTACTACTGGAGACAAATTCCTACATGCTTGGCCAATAAAGATGATTCTGATGTGTGCTCTGCGATTGGCTGGCAACCAGTTCAGGGTGTACCCCGCCTACTGCCCGGGGACAGCTGGGATAGGCTCCAGCATGCCTGCACCCTTGTGAGCATAAGCGGATCAGAAAATGGATGGTTGGACATTAATTTGTGTGAGGGCTGAAGCCTGCACATATATTCTTCCACACCATTAACTGTATGATTATGGCTATGTTTTATTCCTCACACTTTTTTGATGGGCTATTTCCTTCCATATTTTTTGACAAATTCTCCCCATTTCAACTTCAACATTTTCCAAAAATTCACAACAGGTTTCCTTTCATTTTTCTCATTCCAAAATCTCATATTTTTTCACTCCCTATGAAAAAGAAAATCACCATTCATTCACAATGGCACATTTAATAAGACACATTTACATTCTTGTGATTTGAAATTCAAAACATGCATTCACTCATTCAGTTCACCGTGGGAAGGATTTTCAATGGACCAAAAGTTTGCACTGACCAGAAATTCAACCTTCTCACCATTAAAATGACTGAAATTTTTTTTTCACAAATTATTTTAATTTTGCGTTTTACTTTTTTGACCAATTGAAACTGTTAATATATACTTTTAACTGTTCATCAAATTTCTAAAGATGCCAAAATTCCCCCAAACCTTTCATCATTGAATTACCCACTAAATATTTCAATTTTTTGTGTCCTCTAATTTCTACATTTTTATGACCCTTCCAACTTGAAACTGTGCAGTTTCTTGTGTGTAGTTGTATCCACTGTGGGGTGGAGGGGGGGTGGGGGGTGCATATTGACCATAATATTAGTAATCCTTCAGATTCTCCTCCCAAGGCATCACCCGTGGGGCAGCCATATGTACCAAAACATTTAGTAAACCCTGGATGTTTGTCCCATGGCGTCCAAAATGGGGCTGCCATAGTGGCCAACACATTCGGCACACCCCAGATTTTTGTCCCTTGGCGTCCCCCTGCATATTTTTTTAAAATTCCAAAATAAAACCTACAAATTCGTAGTTTTTTAATTGTTATACTGTATTTTCTACATTTTATGAACAATTTAAACCATTTCAATTCAATATGTTCTGTACATTCCAGCTCAGTGAGCATCATTCCATGTCATTTAATATCATTTATTTGCTTTAACATAATTCCCATCACGCACACAATTTTTCATTCCGCCTCTTAGCATTCACACCCAATTTCTCAAAAAATTACATTGTCTAGTCACTAAAAAAACAACAACAAGCATTTGTGATGAAAATGTGTGCCTGCCAGACAGTTATTTTACTCTGACTGTCAGCAAGCCGATATAAAATTTGGTCTTGCTTTGTACTGTAAGAACTGCCCCTCCTCAGTCACCTGGCACAAATTTCACAGCCCAACATGTTTTGTCCTGAATCGGATGGGGGTAGTGGGGGGGGGGGGGGGGGGGGGGGGGAAGAATGTCCAAGACTGAACGTGGGCATGTATGATCATGTGATATGAATCATTCTTAGAAAAGGAGAAAAACGTTTTGTTGTATATTGTGAGAAATTCCTAAATTCGATCGCCGCTGTACAGTGGGACATGTAAAGATAGTCATTACTTACGCTAAATGTGATGTGGGTATTGACTGCACTCACACGACAAAAGCCATCATTGCAAAGAGGGTCACTTTAATGCAGGAAACAGCAATGAACAAGTGTTTCACTACCACCATCTACTGGATGCATGGATTAACGGCAATGCATATCCACTATCAAAACAGCTCACTTTTTTTCAAAAAAACATTCTTGAAACATTATTTCTCACCATCGTTCCAGAAAACTAGTCCAACAAAGTTAACAAACACAAATAATCAACTAAATGTTTCTGATTTAAGTAAGTTAACAGAATGTAACAGGCACCATATTAACTTGAACACTTGTTACTTGTCCAAAAACAATGCATTAAATCTCTACAGAATTATCCAGGGGTTCGATTTTAGTTCTGGCATCATTTTTGACCTTTTGTAGAAGTGCCAATGTTCAATCCAATCAAGTGTCCTTTTAAGGGTGGGAAAGGAAAACGGGTGAAAGTTAAACATGAAGAAACAATTTGGTTAATGTGGGTTACACAAACCCAATTCCAATGAAGTTGGGACAATGTAAAACATAAATAAAAACAGAATACAATGTTTGCAAATCAGGTTCAACCTATATTTAATGGAATACATTGATTTTCCTACTGCCGATGAAGGTATCAAAAATTTTCATTTTTCGGAGGCGGTCTTTGAACGTACCTCAAGTCGAATACAGTAGAGCAGAGGAGGCAAGATGTGGAAAAAAGACGTGCTTGTGTTTTTTTGGGAGCTTTGAAAAAACAAAGCGTATGTTGCAAAGACAACACTGTAGCTCTTTTTTTTCTCGGAGCTGCAACAAATGCCCATTTATTCATACACTTAGAAAATATTGTACAGTTTGTGACTACTCTGATGGTCACCATTTGTACTGCGGTCAGGCCAGCCTCCAATCGTAAAATTGAAGTGAAGGCATCCGCCACAGCGATTGTGAATAGTGTGCATTACGATAATCTGCCGCCAGTGAGCGGCGTTGGCCACCTTCAAAATAAAATAACAAATATGTATGTGTGTGTGTGTGTGTGTGTGTGTGTGTGTGTATATATATATATATATATATATATATATATATATATATATATATATATATATATATATATATGTCTCTGTGTGCCCTGCGATTGGCTGGCAACCGGTTCAGGGTGTCCCCTGCCTACTGCCCGAAGACAGCTGGGTTAGGCTCCAGCACCCCCAGCGACCCTAGTGAGGATAAAGCGGTTCGGAAAATGGATGGATGGATGTTATCCCGGAACCAGACCAGGTCTGGGAAACATGAGGCCACCTCTGTCATGATTCTGTTTGTGACCAACAGGTGGCACTGTCGGGTTCTCCCTGCAGCTGCACACCTGTTGGTCGTTATGTGATTAGTACCGGGAGTATAAAAGGACTCCCGGCACGAGCACTCAGTATCGGGTCATTGTTGCTCTTTGCTGCTGTAATGTTTGTTTGTTTGTTTGTTTGTTTGTTTGTTTGTTTGTTTAGGTCACGTTTTTGGTCATGTTTCTGTTATTGATAGTTTTGAGCTTCAGTCATGGGTTTTTTTGATACTTTGGAATTTGTTTAGGATTTAGTTTTGTGTTTTATCTATGAACTTATTCAAATACACCCTGCTCCTCCCTCTTGCCTGCTTTTTGGGGTCCACCACCACCTCGCCACATTATGTGACAACCTCAGGTATCCATTAATACTTTCATTATTATAATCTCCTGAGGTTGATGGAAAACAAACTGGATTTTTAAACATCGGGTGAAATGGTCAAAATTGCTCGTTTAAGAGGCCTTTCATTTGGCCTAGTATGCCCTTGACCTGGTGTGGTTGCGGGATGACTAAGATTAATTTTTGAATGATTTTTTTAATGATCAGGCGAAATTTTAGTCATTTATGTAGTTACCATTACCATTTATATGATAGTTGCTCCATGTACATAACTTTGTATGCAGCTATGGCTGTTTGAAAGTGCTCTATAAATACAGTTGAGTTGAGACCATTGACTTTACGTTCTATCGCAAATTCAGAACGCTTCTTGGTGCTATTTTGAGAGTTTTCATTGTCCCTGGGTGAACTCCTCATGAGAGCCCATCCCCGCTCTTCATTATGCAACTTGCTCATGCGGTGTAAAAAAAAAAAAAGAAAAAAAAAGAATAACTGAGCGGTACTTCATTTCCAACCTTTATTGAAACAGAGGAGGCAGTATAAAAACAGGTTTGAGGCACAAAAACACAGTGCTATTTGAATAAAGGCATAATACAACGATCAGCATATGTTGAGTCGGCTCATTTAGTTTCTGCCGAAGTGAGAATTGCATAGAGTACAATTGTGTCCCAAAACATTCCTCTTGTAGTCAACTATGATGCTAAGCAGGTCACCAACATCACATACAATGGGTTTGCTTGAAAACGTTTTCTGTTGATAAAAATCAGATAATCTCAATTCAGGATGATCAATTCTACCCTGAATTTTTCCTAAATGGAAGATTTGAAAATAATTTTTAAAAATACAGTTTAACCAGGACCTAATGGTTTGTAAACATTGGGGAACAAAAAGGAAACGTTGAAATTAGATGTTGCATATTCCAATCAATTCCCTCACATTCATAATTGCCCGATACTGTACAAATTCCTGCAAAGGGTGAAAGAACTGCAGATATTGAAAATAAGCTAAAATTGTCTAAAATCAGTTTTTCCTGTGGATAATTCTTTTTCACATGGCTGTGGAATGTATTTGTTGCCAAAAAAAAATTAAATAAAATACAGGCTGAGCAAAAAAAAAAAAAAAAAGACGAGGTAGTGCATTTTGACTCGTTGACCCCTTCAAAATGCATGTCAGCAATTTTTCCACATTATAGTTTTGATCACCATCTCAGTTCATAAACAAGAATGTCATCCATCCATCCATTTTCCGAACCGCTAGATCCTCACGAGGGTCGCGGGGGGTGCTGGAGCCTATCCCAGCTGTCTTCGGGCAGTAGGCGGGGGACACCCTGAATCAGTTGCCAGCCAATCGCAGGGCACACAGAGACGAACAACCATCCACGCCCACACTCACACCTAGGGACAATTTAGAGTGTCCAATCAGCCTGCCATGCATGTTTTTGGAATGTGGGAGGAAACCGGAGCACCTGGAGAAAACCCACGCAGGCCCGGGGAGAACATGCAAACTCCACACAGGGAGGCCGGAGCTGGAATCGAACCCGGTACCTCTGCACTGTGAAGCCGACGTGCTAACCACTGGGCTACCTGGCCGCCCTAAACAAGAATGTGATATCAGCAAATCTTTTACCAGAATCAAATACATCAACGTAGCTGCCCCTGGAACATGAAGGCCACTTGAACTATTCAATACTATTAACAGAAAAAAATACAAGGGGAGTGTGCCAGCTTCACCTCACTTGTTTTTCCTGATTTCCAATCATACGCTGAAAACGAAATCAAGACCATTCATGTTACTTCAATGAATGATTCAACAAAGGCCATATAGTTTGACTATCATCGACCCAAGTCCGAGACTTAGAAGGCACTATTAGGTGTGTGCATAAAAATGTCAGTGGGAATTTCTGTGGCGTTCAACATCTTGGTTGAAATGCTTATTGCCCATGCACGTCAGACCAATGAAACCGCCACATTTAGAAACCTGTTAAGCTTTCTGCAAGTCTCCCCGTTTAAGAATGTGCATGTAACACTATTGTGCACTCATTTCTGTTGATAAAACGTAGCCTCCCTTTAGTTTTGTCATTTAGTGACTACAACAGTAAAGAGAAAAGTAATTATATGACTTGCAATATCCATTTTCCAAATGACTACACTTCTGAGCTGTAATAAATAGCAGGGCTGGAATAATAATGAAGACAATGTAACGAGTTTTTTTTCGACACTAAATGCTCACCAAGATTTTAGATGTTATTTAAAACAGAAGGAAGAACAGAAAGGGAGGGACCTAACTTTCTGCCTCCAATACAAAAAAGGGGTAAATTCCCTGGGCCACTAAAAACAGTTGGCACACATCTTAAACAGTGAAGACACACATCTCTTGTACAAATATGGCACCGGCACATATAAACACACACACGAAGTACAATCTCAACCAAAAACTGAAAAAAATGATGTCTTTCTTGACCTATCGTTAAAGTTGGGGCAAAGAAACTTGTATGATTGTGTGTTTGTGTGACTGTGTACGGGAGAGACGGCAGGCAAGCCAGCATCTAACAGGTTGTACAAATACAGACAGCAGCTAAATTACAAGGGGGGGATGCATGACATTTCAGGTGTGTGTGTGTGTGTTCAAAAATGATGGAGAGCCAGAGAAGCAGTGTCACACTAACATTAGAATCAAAGTGAATTGGACTGAAATAAGATGGGGGAGATGGCAGTTTGAGTCAGGCGCTTGCCATCTTTGTACCATACATTTTAGGTGAATTTCTTTTGACAGGTGTTACCTGATGATTTTCAAGGGACCCACAAAAAGCAGGAGATGTAAGATTTATTTTATTCGAAAAATCAAGGCAAAACAAATATTCTCAATCATGATTAGCGACTGAGCTTAAGAACAAGTTTCATGTCAACAAATGTAAGCATTAACCCACAGACACAAATGCTGTCCTCCTTTATCTTCACCGTCATCACATACAACAGGGACACTGCAGTGAAGTGGCAGCTCCAAGATACGCGTCTGCAGAGACACAGAAGTACACTTTTGTTTGTATTGGAACACGCACAAACATGTACCCATACAAAAGAAAATCAAAGTTAAACACATTTTGATGCCCATTTCACTCATATGTAAAACACATTGCCCTGCAATTGTGCTTTAATTATATATATATATATATATATAATGCTCCAACTGAAGCGTTTATTGTGTTTGTGTGCATGCATGTGTTAACTGCATCACCTTATGCTTTGTACCAATTTGTTCATGCACGACAGCAGTGAGGACGAGTGTCTCCGAATATATATTCAATTAAATGTGCTCCGCACGCGCGCGCGCACGCGCGCGCGCACACACACACACGCACACACACACACACACACACACACACACACACACACACACACACACACACACACACACACACACACACACACACACACACACACACACACACACACAAGGCTTTTGAAAAACGTTTCAGTTTGACTGTTCCAGATCAGTTCGCATTTCTTGTCCTTTCATTGGCATATGTGCAACTCTGTCTCATTTTTTGGTGAGGCGTAGCACATCGATAATCAGGGCCAAATACCAGTAATGGTAACCATCCTTCAACGAGCAGTTGTGGACGACTTCATTGTTTTTGTTCATGCACTTTTGGTTCTACCAACATTCACTACGCCTGCCAGGAACAAAGAGACTAGCAACCAGCTTGGGATACTTCTTTCCAGTACAAGAATTGACAGCGAGACCTGCCAGTGTACAAGTCTGTACAGCTCCAATGCATAGCGCATCGAGAGACTACAGTTCACTTGAAATCGCTGTACCGTATATTCATAGAAACACATCAGTCTATGTGCATCATACAAAGCTTATTCCAATGAAGTATTTTTAGAATAGAATATCTTAGAATTTTATGGATGCAACACATTCCAAAAAAGTTGGCACATTGTGGCAAAAAAAGACTGCGAAATGCTCATCAATCATCCAACAGGTGGGTGCCATGAGTGGGTGGAATTGCTCAGTCATTTACGAGCCAAGATGGGGTGAGTTTCACCTCTTTGTGAACAACTGCGTGATAAAATAGTCGAAAAGTTAAAGGATAATGTTCCTCAATGTACAATTGCAAGGCATTCGGGGATTTCATCAGCGATGGTCCATGATATCACCAAAAGGTTCAGACAATCTGGAGAAATCACTGCATGTGAGCGGCAAGGCCGTAAACCAACATGGAATGCCCGAATGCAGGCAGCACTGCGTCAAAAACCGACAATACGTAAAGGATATCACTACATGGGCTCAGGAACACTTTAGAAAACCAATGTCAGAAAAAAAAAGTTAACTGCTACATCTTTAAGTGCATTTTAAAATTCTACTATGAAAAGCAAAAAGGGTTTATCAACACCACCCAGAAACGTCTCCGGCTTCTCTGGGCCCCGAGGTCATCTCAGATGGACTGATGAAAAGTGGAAATGTGTTCTGTGGTCTGACGAGTCAACATTTCAAACTGTCTTGGGAGATTGTGGATGTCGTGTCCTCCGGGCCAAAGGGGAAAAGTACCATTCCCCGGCTGTTGTGGACGCAAAGTTAAAAAAAGAATCATCTGGGATGATATGGGGTTGTGTTCGTGCCAATGGCATGGGTCGCTTGCTCATCTGTGAAGGCACTATTAATGCTGACAGGTACATAAAGGTTGCTGCTGCGGCTGCCAGGCAATCTAGCTTGGCGGCGGCTATGTGTGTGTAAAGAAGCCGACACACGCACATACTACCAATGCAGATGCCTTCTTGACCGATATTTGCACTACAATTAAATGCATCATCTCATCACTTAGGCCCGTTTGGTCGAGCAGGCACAATGTCGTGATTTTCTCTGTCGCTTTGTCGGTTGTTAGGCAAAGTAAATACGGTGACCGGAATTGGCGAGGGAATGCAGAGGAAACGCTACCCACGCAAGGATAGAAAAACATTTATGCTATGGAGACACCTAATGCAAAGCGAACTTTGCATCATGTTTAGACCCGTTAGCTATGCAGCCGCGGCTTGTATGTACCGTAGTGGAGGGTTCGCAAAATAGTGTGCAACAAGCATTGCCCACAGCGAGTTGATGCGGGCGCACAATTTGGGCTCAATGTGTCCTGTAGCAAGAAATAGACAATTGCTGGTCGTAGGTAATAGACGGTGCTGAACACAACAATGTCCGTGGTAGTAACAGTATCTTTTTAGATCTTTTTTAAGGCTCACGCTCAACTGTTCCCTCTCGGATACTAATACCCAGTTGTCAATGTGTCATATTGATTCGAACCTCACGATGTTGCATGCAAAGTGTGGATCATGTTCTCATAGCGACTCAGTCTTGTGCAAACTGTCATACAGCAATGCTCCTTGGAGCCACTCATTCCTCCTTTTTGTGGTGGTTGAAGCGCTTGTGCTTTTATGTTTGTCCAGGCTCCTACTATTGTGAACGGAGCAGGCAGTTCACTACTGTAGTTTGCTGATCACGGAGCTGGTACAGAGCGCATACACAATCATTCTACAAACTAGCTTTTGTTCTCATTGACGCGTGAGCCGAGTGATGTACAGCTAATACCGGTCTTTACTACATCTCTTACTTACGTACTCCTTTTACATGGTGCCCTTCACGTTCAATTGGAGACGCCGCAATCGTGTAAACCACGGCATTCAGAACAATAAGACAAACTTGTGTTCTTCAAACTCAACCTCCGAAACGTTCATTGATCGGCACTTCACCTTGAGGGGCATTTACGCAGCAGGACACGAACTCGCAGCATATCAGCACACCAAGTCCACTTGTGCGGCCAAAAACCCAAACATGACCGTTTGAGGGGCCAAGTCAAAGTGTGTAACAAAATCCAATTGAGATGC
This sequence comes from Hippocampus abdominalis, assembly GCA_018466805.1. Taxonomy (NCBI): domain Eukaryota; kingdom Metazoa; phylum Chordata; class Actinopteri; order Syngnathiformes; family Syngnathidae; genus Hippocampus; species Hippocampus abdominalis. The sequence goes on from CM031707.1 coordinate 20,060,771, forward strand.
TACGGTATGACCTTAGATGGGCAGTTCATGCTCGACAACTGTCCAATATGACTGAGTTATTAATACCATTCTGTGAAGAATAGAGGACCATTGAAGCAATAGGACTCTTTACCTGAGAAATGTTCAGGAGCAAAGTCAGGATGGACACATAACCTGGTCCATTCTTGTCTGAAGCTCAAAAGCATCTGGTCGGTCCTGAGGGTTGACGGCAAGCATGTCCAGCAGCAGCTTCCTCACTCCGTCAGACATGCCTGACCTGCGTTTCTGGGGGATATTCAGTACCATCTTTGGATTTTCTAGCAGCGCCTCACCCACTGGTACAATGTCTGCTCCTTGTCTCACATATGTTCCGAGGAGCTCTCGCTTGGATTCAGCATCAATAAAAGTAATTCTCTCCACCATGGCCCAAATGATGATGCCGAGAGCAAATATGTCAGCCTTGGCTGTATAGTGACCCTCCCAGACTTCGGGAGCCATGTAGAAGTCTGAGCCACATGCTGATGACAACCAAAATTTGTTTACGTTGACATTTTTGTTTTTGTCCTCAACTTCTTTGCCCTCGATGGCATTTCCTAAACCTGCACAAACTTTGCTCAAGCCAAAATCTGCAACCTTGAGGACAGGAGTCCCTGATCTCTCAGAGATGAGGATATTGTCCGGTTTGAGGTCTCTATGTACAATCTTGTTTTCATGTAAGAAAGCCACAGCACTGGTAAGCTGGAGCATAAAGCTATTGTTGGTTTGCGAGTCAGGCCGCCGAGACAGGATGAACTGGTTGAGGTCACCTCCTTCGCAGAACTCCATGACAAACCACAAGTAACATGGCTCCTCTGGAGGCGTCAGCACTCGCTCACCTGTAACACACAGAGGACATTCATTCAGGAGCAGTGATTTTATTGTAATGGAAATGTACTTCATGTAATCAGATTTGAAGCAGCAGATTAACCGTTGTCAGCGTTGCATTCTGATCATGAGAATCCTCATTTTGGAGTAAGTGCCTAATAATCTGATAATCATAAGACTGTGCATGTTTCAACCTTGCAAGCTACTGTATAAAATTGTTGCTCTTCCATTGATAGGGTCATAAAAAGCAGGGCTCAAGAGTGTGCCTAATAAGTTTGCGAAGGCTCCCATTTTTTTTCAATGTGTGCTGGCAAAATTTTCATCCAGTCGCACAGCGGGAGGGCATGTTTTAATGCTACTACCAGGACATACAGAGAAGGAGCTCGAACTCTGTGTCCGTCTGTCAGACTGCACACAGTAGGCGAAACGCAAGTTAAATCCTTCCAGGTGACAGAATCCATCCATCCATTTTCTGTTCCATTTATCCTCAGAAGGGTCACGGGGCATACTGGAATAAATCCTCCCCAGGTTACAGTATCCATCCATCGGCGGGGATTCACGGTGGATTTAATGCCCGCTCAGCAATACACAGGCTGAACAGAAAGCCACATATCACTGAGCTGGTGTTCAAATCATTACTGCTGTGTGCGTCCGGGCGAACATATACGCACGCGCATGTCTTTTGGTTTCACCCAAGCAACAGACTTCACAAATCAAATACGCTTTGATCTACGACAACAAAAAGCTAGCCTAGCCGAGACAACAGCTAAGCTTAGCTGACGCACAGCAGAGAGCAGCGAACTATCGACTGCTGAGGCGCGCTTCGCTCGAGTGGCGTCGCTACATATTTGTCTGTCACTTGTTGAGATCGCTAAATTCGATTAATAGATTTTTCCAGAAAATACGGTAATTGTTTCCCGAGCCGACAATCAAACCATCCATTCACATAAAATTGTCACTTCTGGAAATGCACTTAATGAAATCTTCAAGAGTATTTTGAAAATGTCTTTGGCCAACTAGTTTAAATGTTTAAATAACAATGGAAACGGTTTTTTTTTTTAAATCTCACTGGCACTGTGGTCTTTGTTTGATTCCCTATTCCCCAAATGCGAATGGATTTTTGTGTGTTCTTCCACAGACCAACTGTATTTCCTGCTCCAATATGTTCAAGTCTAAATTAATTGGTGTCTTATTGGCAAAGATTTGCAGGCACTCCTGATATGGGTAGATGATCAGGAAGTATGCAGGCTCGCAATTGTGTCATGACAGTCATGTATCATGGACTAAACACCTAAACTCCATTTTAGAGTGGGACGAGCTCTTTAGCAAATAGCCCCGCCCCCCAGTAAAGCTGTATCATGACGACACCTGGCCTGTACCATATATGCCTTGCGATAACTTATACATTTCTCATTATGTTTTCACCACGTGTTTCTTACGTCACATGTCACCACGGTACATCACTTTAACTTACAAAAGAGACAGCGTCCAAACAAATGTTCGGACATGTTAAGCGGTCAGTGGTTTTGAAACTGCTCAACTCGAATGTAAACACTGAACGGCTATGCCAGTACATACGTCGCTTCAAAGTGCCGTGTGGTGACTTGGCATAAACAGCTAACGTTCACCGCCGTTGGAAAATTAAATAAAACTCACCTTTGAGGGACGTTTCTACAAGGCGCAGATACTGTTTTGACCGTTTGTTCCCATGGCTCATCTTTTGGGCCATTCCGTTCCTTTGTAGCACACACTCTTCTAGTTGGACGACATTTTGGTGGCGTTTCTCCAGACTTGTTAGTGCCCAGAACTCTTGGAGAGCGAGTTCAACGTTTTCCGGTGCGTCGCACCGTAGCTTCTTCACGGCTACCCTGGCACCGGACTTCCGGGCCAACGCTTCGTACACGACACCATATGTACCCCTCCCAATTTCACGGAGCAGGCTGTAGCGCGGGGTCATGACCTTTCTCTCCAAGTCGTCCTGCTTGAAGAAGTCAAGCTTTTCCTCCATCTCATGATCGTCTCCTGCGTTGGCCTCGCTCAGGCATCGGAGCACGGCGGACTCGTCACCTCGCCCTCCTGTTAGCTTGTAGCTGGCTCTCGAGCTCCTCGTGCGTCTCCGCCAGTTGTCGCAAACTGTGCTCATCGTGACTCCCCTGGTTTAAACATCACAAACGAATGTGTCCGCATGGTTTCACCGACGACAGTATAAATGCCACTACTCATTTGTGTTTTGAACGGTCGAAACGGAAAATAAACTGGCCGAGTTGCACAGTGGAGGAAAATAACAGTCAAAGCCGATATATCTGAAAATACTTCCGCTTTCGTGTCTTTTAAAATAAAAGCGTGCGTTTGAAGTCCGGTGATGGACGATATTTCGTGTCCCGTAGTTACAAAATTAAGAACCATTCCCACCTATTTTTGTCACATTGCATTCTCGTTCATAACAGTGTCAACAATATTAAGACTGTGCATAACACTATATAAACTGTTATTTAGTCAAATTTTCATCTATTTTTGACGTAATGGAACACCCTATGTGGTTACTCAAGAGTTAACAGAATGCCCATTCATTCAAGAGCTGTTCATACACAGTCCCTCTGAGGCTTTTTATCACGTTTTCAATTAATGTATTCACTGGAATCTTATTACTGTATGTGTGCTTGTGCTCTTTTTTGGGAACCTTTTCTCCGAGACAAGTTTCTCCTATGGGAGACCTAATGAAAAATCAAATCAAATGGCCCATACACTTAAAGGCAACCTTCAAGCTCAAACGTCACGCCTGCCCTTTTATCTGAAAAGTCTTTTATGTTCTTCTGCTTATGTTCTTCTGCCCCTTGGCTCTACGCATTCACATCAAAGCAAATAAAGAGAAACGTTTAACTTTGCTTTCTACAGCTATTTACGAGTATTCTCTCAATGCATCGCTACAATAACTAATTTCCATGCTTTCCCTCGAACAGACAGGAGCCACTACACCCCCATATTAAATACAATTATCGATTCGAAAGCGGATATAGGTTTCCGGAGTAAAATAGGCAACTTAACGCATATACAGTGAGTCTAGCGTCACACGGTTCAAACGAACGCCGGGTGTCGCAAAACATGAACGCGATGTAGCACATTGGTTTCTATTGTTTTTTTTGGGATGTACTGTATATTTGAAATGTATTTATTTTTCAGTGCCGGTGTGATGAATTAAAACTAGAGTCGTTGTGGCCCTTTGAGTTAAATTGACAGCTCTCTAGTTCTGAAGTTTACCAGTAGAGGGCAGTGTCCCATTGGCGGTTCTGGAGAGGGGCCAACAGGGGCCAGCACTGATTCTGGAACCCCCTGTGCACCCCCACGCCCCGAATGTAGATTATGCAGTAGCGCTGAGTCGCCGACGCCGAAGGTGGAACGAAAGTGCGTGGCTTAACATTCTAGTCAGACCTTTTAGTGCGCCACTAAACAAAGACGAGCGCGATGATGGGTAGCAACCCCCAGAGAAGCAGTTCAAGGTAAGATCACAACACAAAACCAAGCAAGCCCGCAACAGGAGGGTTGCTGAAGTGTAATTCCTCTTCATTGTTAAAAATGTAAAGTTAAAAATGAAGAGAAAAAAGGGCATTCCATCCTATTTCTACATGAAAAAGAAACTAAATGATTCAGACACTGAGACAGAGCCGGATGATGGTGGTGAGAGAGCTAAACAGGAGCAAGTTGAGCGCACCAGAGAGGAAGAGTAAGAGGACACGGGAGACACTTATTTTTAGATAGGACACTGAGCAGCAAAGAGTGACGGATGAAGAGCCCAAGAATGAGGAAACTGAGACTGTCTGCGTGTGTGTACGCAAGTGTACGCGCGTGTGTTTAACTTTTTTCAATATACCTTTTTATTTTTTTGTGTTTATTTAACAGGAACGATATATAAGACATTGCCTTTTAAAATTGGGACCATTAGATGCATGTAAAACATCTATCTTAAGTGTGTTTGCAATTTTAGTTCCTGGTCAGGCTTTAGAATGTATTAATTTATATTTACTGAATACAATAAATGAATCAATAAATTAATTAATGGTGAGCATTCATGAATACATTTTAGACAATTATGTGTGTCTGAGTGCCGAAACAATGTAAGTGTAGCAGGTTAGTGTACATTAATCCCTCGTTTGTCGTGGGGGTTACGTTCCAAAAAGAACCTGTGATAGGTGAAATCCGTGAAGTAGTGAACTTTATTTTTTACAGTTATTATACAATACTGAACTATGTATACAATGAAACCAAAGACCAAAACCTGTTTCAGGCCCAAGCACAAAAAAACAAATGTTTTCAACAAATAATTATAATAGTTTTTGGAAATACTGGACTGTAAAATAATATTGCTTGAGTGCGTCCTCAGGTGCCTTTGCCGGTGCAGAATGTTTTGTTGACATCGTGGGGTATGTATGTACAAAGATGAGGTGCGGAGTCTGTTCACATTGGTCAGTGCCTTAGCTAATCAGGATGCAGAACACACTTCACTGTTTAAAAGCATTTAAAAAACTGCACTAAAAAAATCTGTGAAACAGCGAAGCCGCGGAAGGTGAACTGCGTAAGAGCGAGGGATCACTGTATATGCTGTGTCCATGTAAAAATTCTGTTTACATCTATTGGGTTTGTCTTTCTCCACAGACATCAGCAAATGTAAAGAAGACCCGCCAATGCAGAACGGATTTTTTTTCAGATTAAATCTTGGGAAAACATAGCTCATGTCTACTATGAATGATGATAGATTAAGCAATCTTGGTGTACTTTGCATTGAGTCTAGGAGGTCAAATGGAATCTGGAATCACTTCGGACGGTTTGCCAGGAATCACCAAATTGCAGAAAACAGTTGCTGTAATAGTAGGGGCAGCATAAGACTGTTCCACAAGATCTGCACCTATATGAATCTTTTATCAGCACTTAATTCAGTACTACTGTGATTATTATACTGTTTTTCATCGTCACTGTAATGTTATGCCTGAGAAGGTTTAAAAGTTTGATGAAAATAAAAAGTCAAAAAAGATTTCGAATCGTTGTCTTTTTTGCCCTGGGTTGAATATGCCCCTCTATCAAAACCCCTGGCCCCAGCCAGGCCCCCTCAGTGAAACTGATCCAGAACCACCTCTGCAGTGTCCCCAACCTTCTTTCTCTCATGGACCAATTGAGACAATACATGCGGTTCGTGGAACGGCAACCATTTTTTTCATTGCTTTTAAATTGTTAGTTTTAAAGCACTGGCACTGACTGATGAAAAGATGACACGTCTGATTGCTGCTTTCATCCGGTGGCTGCCAGTGAGTTATTCGCTGCCATTGAGTTATTAGCGACTAAACTGCTAATATTTACTTGGACACACTATGCAAATTGCACGCATTTTCACGGACGACCACTTTGGTAAAGGAGGATGTGAAGTATGCATTCCAGCTCCGGCCTCCCCGTGTGGAGTTTGCATGTTCTCCCCGGGCCTGCGTGGGTTTTCTCTGGGTGCTCCGGTTTCCTCCCACATTCCAAAAACTATGCATGGCAGGCTGATTGGACACTCTAAATTGTCCCTAGGTGTGGGTGTGAGCGTGGATGGTTGTTTGTCTCTGTGTGCCCTGCGATTGGCTGGCAACCGATTCTGGGTGTCCCCCGCCCTACTGCCCGAAGACAGCTGGGATAGGCTCCAACACCTCCCGCGACCCTAGTGAGGATAAAGCGGTTCGGAAAATGGATGGATGGATGTATGTATATGTTGTTTGTGTTATTCATTCATTCATCTTCCGAATCGCTTAATCCTCTCGAGGGTTAGCCCATCCCAGCTGTCTTCGGCAGTAGGCGGGGGACACCCCGAATCGGTTGCCAGCCAATCACAGGGCACACAGAGACAAACAACCATGCACGCCCTCACTCAAACCTAGGGAAAATTTAGAGAGATCAATCAGCCTGCCATGCATGTTTTTGAAATGTGGGAGGAAACCGGAGTACCCGGAGAAAACCCACGCAGGCACGGGAAGAACATGCAAACTCCACACAGGGAGGCCGGAGCTGGAATTGAACCCGGTACCTCTGCACTGTGAAGTCGACGTGCTAACCACTAGACTACCGGGCTGTTTGTGTTAATATCATATACAATTGAATAAGTAGACCATTTCAGAATTCGAAACTTGGGACTCGCTAAATGCATAATGGGACTCATACTTTTCTGATCAGCGAGTCCCTGGGACTCGCTAGCGGTAAACAGTGGTGTAGTGGGGATTTTTTAAGTGGGTGTACGCGATTCTGGGATGTTCTATATATACATACAGAACATCAATCATAGGCTACAACACCAGTTGAACTAACGTTAAATTTAATGTTTTACTACTCCAAAATAATCACAGGCCAACGTTATTAAGCATAACTCGCATTAGAACAATGATCAACAAACATTTCAATAACCCGCAGACAGTGCAAGGCTAAAACCGAAATAAAAATTGAATGTGGCGTCGGGAGAAGTGGGTGGACGGCGTACCCCCGCGTACCACCCCCACTACACCCCTGCCGGTAAACAGTAATATTATCACTGATAAATGAATCAGAAAATTGGAGCAATACTGTTTCATTCAAGCAAATTAATTTCACCCCAGTGTCGACGAGCATTCTTTGTTACAAGCAAGTAGAAGACCTCTTTTTTCTCAACCAGATTTGCAAAAAAGTTAGTTATGATAATTAATGGCTGTTGTTTATGAAAATATTCGATTCAAAGTACAGTACTATACAGTATGTGTTGTCAAATCTTGCTTACCCCAGGCACAAAAATAGTCCCTAATCAGCTCTCCGTTTCAAAGGGTTAAAACGTCCACTTTTCCCTACTCTACAGTACCGTGAAAATTGGAAGAGGACAAAGGTTCTTTAAGCAGGTTCCTGAAAGAAGACACACCCAAGTTCTGAATCCTTTTTTTTTTCTTGAGCGCCGGTCTCTATCTAAAATCAGTTAATTTCTCTGTTGAACAACGCTGAGCAGAAATACGAAATCAATCTGATTGTGCCCTTTTCACAGCAGCTCTACTTTCTAAATGATTCATACCGTTTGGTAAGACCATAGCTCCAGCACACCTTTGTGAGGATGAGCGGATCAGAAAATGAATGGATGGTAAGACCTGGATAAATTTAACTATCATTAGTATGATTGCAAGGACTCACTTCACTATAATTTTGAGCCAAAGTAACTCAAAGAATTCGATATGGGAGGTCTGATGGTGTGGGATTAACTGTCAATTCATCGAAGATTAATGAGGGAAGTCTGACAATAAGAGTACAGAGTGATATTATTCATTCATTCATTTTCCTATCCACTTTCTCCACACAAGGGTCGCAGAGGGTGCTGGAGCCTATCCCAGCTGTCTTTGCGGAGGAGGCGGGGGAATCCTGAATCGGTCGGCTGCCAGCCAATCACAGGACACACAGAGACGAACAACCAACCTACCTAGGGACAATTTTAGAGTGGTCAATCAGCCTGACCATGCATGTTTTTGGAATGTGGGAGGAAACCCTAGTGCCCGGAGAAAACTCACGCAGGACCGGGGAGAGCGTGCAAACTTCACACATGAGGGCCGGAGCCGGGATACGAACCCACGACCTCTGCACTGTAAGGTCAACGCGCTAACCACTGGACCACCGGCCGCCCAGAGTGAAATTAAAGTATTAAATAAGTGTGCTAAAAGTATTTCTCGAGCAGGTGGCATTGGTCATCCCCTTCCGTTCCACACCTATTTTTCATCACGTCATCAACTCTCACCTTGTATAATGGACTGTTCATGCATCACCTGTTGTCGAAATGTTCGCCTCGATCACGTCTCATGTCCAAGCACTTATTTTCTTGGCATTCGTCGTTCTCTGTCACAGTCCTAGTCTGGGTTTGTATTTCTTGTTTGTTCCGCTTTTGCCTCATTCTTGTTTATAGTGTTATCCTTGCGTTGTTTTGGTTTTTCTTGTTGATTGTCTTTTCCTTGTCTTTTTGTGACAAGTGATTTTGCGTAATTTATTTTCCTTGTTGTTTGCAAGTGCTTTGGTTAGACTCGTTCTTATCCTGGTTATTTTGTGACCAGCGTTTTATGTTGTACTTTGACAGTTTTGTGACCTTATTTGGTAAATAAACCATTTTTGTATTCAGTCTTCTCTTGGTCTGCATTTGTGGGATCCGCTCCTGGTCCAGAACCAAAACAAGAAGTCTTTAGTAGAAATGATTAAAATATCAAGTTAGATGAAAAGTATTTTGTCGTCTCTCAACTCAACTCAACTGTATTTATAGAGCACTTTCAAACAACCACCGCTGCATACAAAGTGCTGTGCATGGAGCAACGAACATATACAACAATAAAGCAACAAATCGGTAACAAAGACCTACCGAACAGCAAAATCAAGAACAAATCTGAGTCATGCTGAGTCAAATGCCAAAGAATACAAGTGAGTTTTGAGGCGGGTTTTAAAGATGGAGGCTTGCCGGATGTTCAGTGGGAGGTCTCAATTTATTTTAAATGAATGAGGAAAGACATTAATCAGAATGGCAGAAATAGTATAAAGTGAGATTAAAATATGCTTTAAAACAGCAAAATTGAAAATAAGTAGATGATAACGCCCAGCAAAATAGTAAAAAGTAAAATAAAATACAATAAAATAATTTATATAACTGGACCAAAAATAATTCAACCCACATGGAGTTTGGGTAGAATTTTTTTTTGGGGAGGGGGGGGGGGGGGGAGTGGACTTCTTTCCCCTGTGTCCTCGTTGAATTACGGATAGTGATGATGTTGGTTATCCAAATACAGGCTGGAGTCAATGAACAGTACCTTTGAAGGGTTTATTTTCAGAATATTCTGGGCACCCGCGGTTTACAGACAATGGCTGGATCACGAGTGCAAAGAAGCAAGGGATTCTCAACATGTTTATTTCCATCAGTTTGTAGACTTCCCCACACACATTAAAGGTCACACCCTGGATCTGATTTGCTGCTCTGGTCTTACCCCCTCCAACTGGACTGCTGATGAACTTCCTATAACGGAACACTTCCTCATTTCATTTAACATTACCCTCCAGCTCTCCATCACCAAATCACCCTGTATCATCTCTTACCGTAATATTAAAGACATGAACATTGACTCTCTCACTTCATGGATCGCCACCCTAACTCTGGACTCAGATTCCCCTCCTGATGATTTGGTTTCCCGATTTTACTCTGGTCTCACCAACACCCTCAATACGCTCGCTCCTGTCAAGTCCAGCTATGTCTTTTTTACTCGGTCTGCCCCCTGGTTCACCCCTTATCTCTGTTCCATGAAATCCAAAACTCTGCAGCTTGAAAGACTCTACAGGAAAAACTGGTCTCACTGTTCACAAGGACATCTACACAGCTCAACTATCCATATACAAAGATTCCATCTCTCAAGCAAAATCACAAAATTACTCTGGACTCATCTGCTCTAATACTGGAAATACAAAGACTCTCTTTTCTCTCTGGAACATAATCACCCCCCGATCTACCACTTTTATTCCTCTGACACCTGCAACGCGCTCTGCTCCTATTCTTCAATGTGAAGTCAATAAAATCCACCAGCACTTGGGCTCCTCTGTACCCCTCCCCTCCTCAAACCTCCTTACCCCTTATCAAATGTTATCCTCTTTTGAACTCCCCCATCCCTCAATAATCTCAGAACTCATTATCAAATCCTAGACTTCTTCCTGTCAGCTAGATCCCCTCCCCACAGTCCTGGTCAAATCCTGCTTACCCTCTCTGCTTCCCTTCATTTCAGCCATTAATCATTCCTCACTGTCCACTGGAATTGTTCCCGTCCCCTTCAAAACTGCAGCTGTCACCCCAATCCTGAAAAAAACTGGTTCAGATCCCAATGATTTCAATAACCTACGCCCCATTTCTCACCTTCTTTCCTTCCTTTCATTTCCAAAATTCTTGAAAAAAATGTTGCCTCTCAACTTTACTCCCACCTCACTTATAACAATCTCTACAAACAATTCCAATCTGGTTTCCGTCCCCGTCACAGTACAGAACCAGCCCTCTTAAAAATCACTAACGACCTTCTCATGGCAGCAGACTCTGGTTTAATCTCCATCCTCATCCTCCTCGACCTGAGTGCATCTTTCAACATTTCTCACCCCATCCTCCTTAACCCATTTAATCCCACCGGTCACATTTGTGAAGGACAACAATGATTTCATGTACAGGGCTCTAAATTTTTTTATTACTGATTACTTAAAAGGGCTACCAATGACACCTGATTTTGACTTTTAATTGTCTCTGAAAAATTTGGGATTAAATGGGTTAATAGACTCGTCACCATAGGCATCACCCACACACCCCTACGCTGGTTTCACTCCTACCTCACTGGCCGCTCTCAGTTCATCCAACTCAATTCCTTCACCTCATAGTCCTTCCTCGTCTCTTCTGATGGGCCCCAGGGCTCTGTCCTGGGACCACTCCTCTTCATTATCTACCTTCTCCCCCTTGGCAATATCTTCCATAAATTTGGGATACACTTTCACTGCTTTGCGGATGACACCCAGCTCTACCTCTCCAGCAAACCCGACGCCTCCCTCCCACCCTCCTCCCTCTCACACTGCCTCTCAGAAATCAAGTCTTATTTCAACCATAACTTCCTCAAACTGAGCAGTGACAAAACAGAACTCCTCCTCGTCGGCACCAAATCCACCCTACACAAAACCGACAATTTCTCCCTCATAATTGATTGCTCCACTGTATCCCCCTCCCTTCAGGTTAAGAGCCTGGGTGTCATCCTCGACAACTCACTATCTTTCCATTCCCACATCAATAACATAACCCGGTCCGCATATTTCCACCTACGCAATATCAATCATCTCCGTCCCTCTCTTACTCCTCACACCACCGCTTTCCTTGTCCAAAGTCTTGTCACCTCCCGTATTGACTATTGCAACTCACTTCTTTTCGGTGTCCATCATAAATTCCTCCATAAACTTCAAATGATTCACAATTCTTCAGCCCGGATTATCACAAGACCCCCCTCCCTTCATCACATCACCCCCACCCTTTGACAGTTTCATTGGCTCCCCAACAAACTTAGAATCAATTACAAAACTCTATACTCTATACTATACTATACTATATACTTCAAATGTATAGAGAAGTATCTCTATACATTTGAAGCCATCCATAATCTTGCCCCTCCCAACCCCATTTGTCTGACTTTCTTCAAATTTCCGTTCCTTCTCCCTCGCTCAAAATCGCATACTCAGTTTAAATTCATCTCTTCTTTTATTATTTATAATTTTATCTGTGGTTTTATTGTTCTTGTTCCTGATTGTAATTTGTCCTCGATTGTTTTGAAAGGCGCTTATAAATAAAATGTATTATTATTGTTAATACTTCCTGCACACTCGCTGACAACTGCTGTGGTGGGTGTGCAATTACACGTTATTCTATTCCCTTCGGCAAAAGGCATGTTACCCAGAGTCAACACGCGCCTAACCTGGCATCGCGTCGCGCCCCACTCTTTAGAACGATTTGGGGATACAGTACAGTATTTTGCATTACTTTATATATGGGGCTTTTGGTTTTCCGTAGTTAAACGTTACAAATAATGGTATGTCTTGGGAATTGTAGTTTAAATGTGAGTTGATACAAATGCGTAGAGCGTTGACAACAATAACACTGACTTCATTTCCCACAATTCATAGCGCGCGATGTTTTTTTAGCGTCAGCACTCATGGTGGGGCACGTCCGCCTCAGTAGTCAATAACAAACGTCGACGTTTTCTGCATTTGTAACTCGAACCACTAAACATGATTGTTTTGGTGAACAATGGAACCACATCGGAATGACTCCAAATTATCAGCGTGTGCAGGGTGAATTTAAATAGAAGTCTAAAACTGACATTTGGATATCCTTCCTCGCGATGTATACTTTACTATCTGGATTATATAAATACATGTTTCAAAAGGACGAATACTGCATTTTAATCCTTGGATTGGATAATGCTGGTAAAACGGTGTGTTTCGCCTCATTTGTCTGCTATGCTGTTATTGTGAGATTTGCCAATCGGTTGTTCACATCCCCTTGTGATTTTTACTTTGATCGTCTTAGTTTACCTCGGTAAAGTTGAGGCATACAGCCCTATGATAGTTGTCTTCACAATGGAGATTAAAAGACGAACTTGTTTAGCGTTCTTGTCTATGCTTGTCCCAGTTAAACGTCGACAACCAAGTCAAGTACCCGTGTTTGATATCGTTTATGTTTGCTCATCGTTGGGGCCGGCTCATCCACTACTACTTTAATGTTATTACCTGCGCCAACATTAATCGTGGCTAGAGGTTGTTGTAGTTCGATAGCAGGTGAGTCGACCTATTTCACAGAAATAATAGAACCAAATTCCACTAAAAGAAGTGGCGAGCAGACCAGAGTCAAGCTCCAGAAGTTTACTTCGGTTTGCAAGTGCGACAAGTGAAGAAGGCTACCCGATAAGGCAGATTTTAACGACGACGTAACGTGTGTGCGGTGGTTGACACAGCCTGTAATAAATGTACATGATTACTAGTAGTGGCTTGAGTGGCCTCCTCGGCTAATTTACTCCCTTTGAACCCTCATTCATAAACACAAACACAACAAAGGAAAATATATTTCATTTGAAGTCGATTGAGTTGTTGGCAAATAAGAATACAACAAACAATGTGAATATATTTCAAATGGAAAAATACAAATCTAAAGGAATCCAATTGGAAGAATAAGATATATGTACTTTAGAGGTAGATTGCTCTGTACCATTTTCACTGGCAAATGTGCTACTAAATATTTGAGGAGTTCCACTGATGTTAAGTAAAAATGCAATGCGATTTTCATGTGGAACATGCATGAATTGAGATTGTAAATGATCATGTTATGTGTTATTGATTTGACTCTCACTACGGGCATTTTGTCAAGAAACAGTAAAGCATTTACATGCACATTGATTAATTTACTGTTTCATATTTAGTAGGCTTTCTTACTGCTTTGCTGCCAGATTTGCATTGCAAATGAGAATCTTTTCTAAATTGCTTTACCCGGATAAATTAAGACTAAATAAATCATAGCGCCACTGACATTTTCGCTGAAACAAATTAAGCTACCACTTATATTTTTATAGGAATACTAACTTACTCTTACTATGAATCTGAATCAGAATCATCTTTATTGGCCAAGTATGTAGAACACACAAAGAATTTGTCTCCGGTAAAACATGCTGCATTAGTATCATCATAAACAAGGACATGACAAATAAGTATGGAAAAATAAGTATGGAAGGACATTTCGTTAAATTAAGTGAACCGTAGTGCGGTGGTACCACCCAGTGAAAACTGAGACAATGTGCAAAGTATCAAGCAGAGCTAAAGTGATCAGTGGTAGAATACAATACTATGTACAGTTGGTGCAGAAATTCATTGAACCATTTTAAAGTGACCAGTAGCAGTATTTGTTGGACAAGAATTGTGCAGATGTCCTTGAGCGCTTTGAAGTGTCTGGTGCAGTGGAGTTCTGTATACGTCAGTGACTGTTTAGGGAGTTAATGGCAAAGGGAAGAAGCTGTTTAAGTGTCTGCTGGATTTGGTGCGCATGGATCGGTCGCGCCTGCCTGAGGGGAGTAGCTGGAAAAGGTGGTGGGCAGGGTGCGGGGGATCCAGTAGGATTTTCTGTGCCCTTGTTTTGATTCTTGCAGTGTGCAAGGCCTCTTTCTCTTTCCTTTTGACATAATGTCAAATTATTAGAACAAAAACAGAACATAGCAACTTCCAATTGTTGATTGCCAAAAACAAGCACTGTGTCACGGTTTAATTTGTGTTTTGAGTTTCCAGAGACAAATGACTCATGTAGTTTAACTTACTTGTCTAACACAGAGGATTCTGATTCTCATTATACTGTTCATTCAGTGGCCCTGACATCCTTGTCTCCAAAATGATTAAATAATTATTAAGAAGTACATTCAACAAAAAATAGCCTCACAAAGAAAAAGTACGGTATTTAATCTGAAATCTTAGTGCAAGCTTTCAATGTAATTTTAATAGTTGACTGAAACTATATACAGTAATTGTATTCACTTCTAAAGCTGACAGTGTATTTTGTTTTTTGTCTACCTCTTATGGTTTTGCAACATATCCACTGGATTATGTGACTGGTGTCATGGTAAATACGGACTATAAATGTTCTTGTTTAACTCCTTTATGTGTGATAACTGTTTCTTTGTAGACCTTTTTGGAACAAACCAAAACAAAGTTCAGCAAGAACTATAAGGGAATTAATTTGTCCAAGATCACAAGTACAGTTGGACTGAACAGTAAGTGTGTTTTTGTGTGTTTGCATTTGTGTTGACTATCGTCTAGTTTTCAGTTACTGCTAAATTATTAGTGCTAATTTACATCTTTTACAGTTGGAACTATTGATGTGGGCAAGGCTCGTTTAATGTTTTGGGATCTGGGAGGTCAAGAGGAGCTTCAGTCTCTTTGGGATAAAGTAAGTACTGTACTTTCTAGCAATAATAACTACCAGTTGTGCTGCACTGTCTATGAAAATGTTTTTTTTAATTACACCATCTCCTTTAAATCCTGCTATTTAAATTTATTCAAGTTCAACGGTACCTGCTGATGTTAAATGCAATGCATCCAATACACTTGACAAGGGCTGCAAGTCCTGAATATTTTGGTATTCGGTGTCCAACTGAAAATTTTATTGAGCAATTGGATATTTGGATAAAAGAAAAAAAAGCCATGTTATAAATATAGAAGACAAAACATGGTGCCGTGTCATTTTTGGATAAGTGGTGCAAGCGTACCTCCTGGAGAGCCATGGGGAATAAAAGTGAGTCAAGCTAATGTTTATTGATTAAAATCTAATATAGAGCAACCTAGAAACAATTAAGATTTTGAAAAGCCTCTCAGAACGCATTGTCTTTTCATGTCTTGGTGACTTATTACAGAAAACTGATAAGACATTACAGAAATTGCACGTAAACTGCTCATTTCCTCATTCTCTTTTAAATTAGCCATGGAAATGCTACTCTTATCTATCCATCCATTTTCAAATCTGCTTATCCTCATGAGGGTTGCGGGGCATACTGGAGCTTATCCCAGCTGTCCTCAGGCAGTGGGTGGGGGACACCTTGAACAGATTGCCAACCAGTCACAAGGCACACACACACAGACAACCATCCGCACTCACAGTCACACCTAGGGACAATTTAGAGTGTTCCATTAACCTGCCAGGCAAGTTTTTGCAATGTGGGAGGACACCGGAGTACCTGCAGGAAACCCATGCAGGCACGGGTAGAACATGCAAACTCCACACAGGAAGGCCGGAGCCAGAATCGAATCCTGCACCTCTGCACTGTGAGGCCAACATGCTCATTAGTCACCCACCCTGCCGCCAGAAATGCTATTTGTTTTGTAATATTTTAAGAGGTTGAAGTGGGCCTAAGTAGAGATGTCCGCATACATTTTGAGGCCACAGTTTTGACATAATTAGTGATCTGCATACCATGATTTTGAAAGGTCAAATAGTCTCCGGTCCCTATTGGGACTCCCACCAATACATGGTCATGGCCATATTGTTCTTTTCCAGTCGGTGGTTTGAAAGACCTTAGTTTCTTTTTCTTTTTTTAATTGATTCTCCAAATGAAATTAATATAATTGAAAATACAAGCTAATATAATAGTCCCGATTAAAAAAACAAACAAACAACAAATTGAGTTTGATAATGAAAAATGTGACCATCCTGGCTCAAGAGTGCCTTTAAATTTAATGTGTGCAAAGCAGAACACTATTTTCCTCTCAAGAAACATGAGTGAGATTTTACACAAATATTTCTCCATATTTTGGTCGATGAGAAGTGACGTGATAACTTCAGTGAGCCATGGGATTCTGATTAATGTTGCATTTGTGGAAGATGAGTTAAGCAGCAAAGTCCTCCCATTTTGTAAGCCATTTCAGGGGGCGGCCATTTTGCTACATGCTGTCGAGTGAAAATTACATCACAGTTGCTCCGGGCTTAGGTAATGACCATCGTGGCTCACTTGTTTTCTGAAGCTGAGCCATGATTGGTTGTAACTCTGTTAGGGGGGGGGTGAAACTGGAGCAACTGTGATATCATTTATTTTTGTGGCTGCAAACACTTTATACTGTTATTGCTACTTGTTATATACCAGGGGTATGTTAACGCAGGTCAACAGCAAGCCAAACTCATTTTTTCATGAGCCAGGAAAGCGTCTTGCTCCTTTATTACTGTCTTCTTGACGCCGTACAGTGGAAAACTGTGACATCAGCTCAATGAAATGTAGAGTAAAACTGAAATGAACAGATTGAAAAACATGCATTAACATCGTGTACGTAAATACAACACAAATCGTCTGGTGGTAAACAAAATACATAAATGCAGCTCAAAGAGTGACAAACAACGATAAACAATGCGTCTTTGCGATTCGTTCGCATGCTAATTAGCCCGCTAGCACCGAACTAGCATCGTCGCTACGTTTTTAGCATTGATTTAGCACCATCACGACATCGTTAGCAGTACTCTGAGCTAGCGAGTTTCAACGACAACAACTGACAATGAGGAAAAACGATCTCCGAAACACATTTCTAAGTAATTCTCAACACAAACAGACTTACAGCCATTGCTTTCGAAGGTGAAACGAAAGGAAAAAACTCAGGAGGACCAGTTGCAACGACCACTGTCGGGCTTTCTAATGGCTCGTCTGACGAAACATGGCGCCTGCTACCCACAATGCACCGCGATAACTAATGAATATTCAAAACACAATTAGTATTAATGAAATGGCCCGAAACTTTTACTGTGGGCAGAACACTCCCCGTCTGGCATTACTAATGCCACTACAACTATTTAACAGTTTCTTCAATTTCTCGAAGCATAACAACATCCGAGACGGGACGTAAGAATGTCTTTAAGACACCCTGGGATGATGTCATCACTTGGACCTTTCTGACCTTTCCGTCGTCGCTTGGAAATGTGGCTGTGATGATGGCCATTGTCCATTCATTTCTGGGTGCTTGATTTTGTTTCAACAGCACAATGTCACCTGGCTGGATGTTCCGACGTGCTGGACGCCACTTAAGAATAAGAATAAGAAAACCTTTATTTGTCCCGCACTGGGGAAATTTGCAAAAAAACTTGCGCCTTGATTGGAGGGTGTTTAGATATTTGCTTCTCCAGCGACTCCAAAGTTTGTTTGCAAGTGCCTGCACTTGTCTCCACTGCTTTTTGAACAAGTCTTTTCCACAGAAGTCTGCTGGTGGAGGAGGAACATGTTTTTGAGCCAAGATCGTTACAGGGCGTAGCGGGTTAGTCATCTGACGCTTGTTTGGGAGAACAATTGGATTCTTGTATGCTGTGTTCGATGAAGCATGCTTGAGACGACCACCGACTTTAATGAGACTGTCACACGTGTAGGGATCGAAAGCTACAATAGGACTTGAGCTGTGGACGGTTTGATTTACTTGGAGAGCAGCATATTCATCAGGGAAAGTATCTTGTTGAACGGACTGCAGGATGAGGCTACTGGTGATGTCTAGGTCCTCTGGAGTGTGTGACATAGGACACTGATGCCACCCTTTTCATGAGTGATTCGATGAGTTACTCGATGAATGGGAACGAGCTTGGTGAGTCAGGAATGTAATGGCACGTACCAGCGAGTTCCAGTTTGACAAGCGTTGGAAGCATTCTGATGATAGTCCATTTTCCTGAGAGAGAGGAGCGTCCCAATCTTGGACTCCGTTTGAAAGTTGGCGTAACTGAAGTCTGCCTTTAATTGTTCCTGGTGATGCTAGTCCCAATGGGTCGAAGATGCTGTTGATCACTGAAAGAACCCCACGACGGGTGCTGGGTTTGTCGTTGACGGCTACCTTGAACGTGAAGGAGTCGTTGCTTATGTCCCAGCACAACCCGAGACTTCTCTGAGTTAGTAGGGTGTCATCGCCGAGGCTCAAATCTTTGATATCGGTGGCCAGGATTTCTGGATTGAAGGGTTGCATCACTGAGACACTGTTGGAGGCGATTTTGTGGAGCTTGAGATTGGACTCGGCCAAGGATGCACATGTGCGCCCGAGAAAATCTATGGCTGCAGACTCGGTGGGGAGTGAAACCAACCCATCATCTACATAGAAGTGTCGTTTCACAAAGGCTTTCATTTGAGGGTTTTTCATTCGGCTGCGTCGAAGCGAGTGACGTCTTGACGATGCTTGGTCCCTGTTGTTTGGGAGTGGCAAGCGAGGGGACTTGAATGGTAATGGTGCGACCCAGTTATTGTTTTTGTTCTGGTGCACCTCTTTCACCATTATTTTTAAGAAGGTCTCATCCTCGAAAGACACGGCACACTGGTTATCATTCTCTGCGCACTCAAAAACGTCTCCGAGGGTTTCGGCTACTGCATCGGATTTCGAGCTGCGGTTAGAGAAACCATTCTTGTGCTCCCCGCCGTAGCATGGTTTTTCTTTGATGGTCATGCTGTTGGGACAAGGAGTGAGGAGAGATGGGCGACCGTTGGAGAGCATGTGCTTGTAAACGCTGACTGTTGACTTGTGAGCATTAAGACACACTTCTCCCACGATCACCCAGCCTAGATCCAGGCGCTGGGCAAAGGTAGCATTGTGGGGTCCGTTGACCTGCTGCCGTGCTTTGTGGACTTGTATAATGTCTCTGCCCAGTAAAATTGCAATTTGAGCATCAGGATCGTACTTCGGAATGAGAGGAGCGAGGTGTTTTAAGTGGGCGTGGGCGAGAGCTATTTCGGGGGTAGGTATCTCACCTCTATTGAAAACTATCTCATCACATTCGATAAGAGGAGGGAGGTCTAGGCGTAGGCCACCACCTACGGGCTCAATTTGGGACCCCGTTGCTTTTCTGACAAGCATTTCGGTTAGACCAGCACACGTTCTCATCTGGTAAGTCAGGGGGCTACTTTTGATCCCGAAGAGCTTGAAGAATTCGGGACGAGCCAGCGAGCTATTGCTCTGATCGTCAAGGATTACGTACATCTTAACGGATCGTTCTGGCTGGTCTTTTGGGAAAACACGAACGAGACATACCTTCGAGCAAGAACGTGGTGGACTGCCTATACCACAGATCTCTGTGCATCGTGACGTTACCTCTGGTGGTGTGTTGTCTTGGAGCTGAGGCTCTGGTTCAGGTGCGTTTTCCGGCTGAAGTTGCTGACTTGAATCAGGATGCATGACTGAGCAGTGTTTTTCGCTGTGACACTCCGCGCAGTTTAATTTCATGTCGCAGTCCTTTATTTGATGAAGGGGAGAACAGCAGCGAAAACATCTTCTGTATTCCTTGAGTATGTTCCTCCTTTCTTGCACTGGTTTGGTCCGGAATGCTCTACATTTAGCCAGAGGATGTGATTTCTTATGAACGGGACTGTAGCGTGTTAAATCATCCTTTTGTTTTGTTTACTGTTAGCGGTGTTTTGTAGCTTGGTTGTTTGTATGGTGGTCTCTCACCTTTGGGGAAGGGTTGACTGATGCATATCGCAAAACTCGTTTCTTGCTTTAGCTTCATCTCGGACGAACTTGACAAAATATGAGAAGGGAGGGAAGGATACATCGTACAGTTGTTTGTATTTTGAGCCTGTGTGAAGCCATCTTTCTTGGAGACTTGGAGGCAACTTTTCAACTATGGGCTTTACACCACGCGGTGTGTCGAGGTAAGCAAGGCCAGGGAGATAAGCCTCATCTTTAGCGACTTGTAGCTCTAAGAGCAGATCTCCGAGCTCCCTGAGTTTTACGTTGTCTCTGTTTGTAAGGCGAGGGAAGTCGTCTAATTTTTTAAAGAGGGCGTTTTCTACTACTTCTGGTGTAGCGTAACATTCATGGAGCCGGTCCCAGGACACCTAGAGGGCTGCTTGAGGGTTAGTGGTATATACAGCTCTGATTCTCTTAACATGTTCTGAGGACTCTTTACCGAGCCACTTGACTAGGAGATCTAACTCCTGACTGCATGTGAGACCAACATTTTCGGTTGCATTTATGAATGATGACTGCCATGCTCTAAAGTTTTCTGGGGTGTCGTCAAACTGAAATAGCCCTGTTGTGATTATCTCTCTGCGTGCAAGGAACTTAGCAAAGTCTGCCATGGGTGGATCACTATTGGGGGAAGCATGGTAACTATGCTTCACATAGTCGATTGGCATGTCCCGTGTTTCATCCTTTACATACGTTTTCTTGTGCACCGGTAGAGAGCGGTGTTGTTCGGGTGTCCTTGAGATGAACGATCGTGTCCTTGCCGGTACTTGCGGCTTCAGCTGGGTCTGGTGTTGCACGTACTCCATAGTTCGTTCTCTTACTGCTTGTAGTGGGACTGCACTCTTGACGCTTTCAGCTTTGCCTTGTTCGATCGCTACAGCTGCTTCTAGGACTTCTGCTTTCGCTGTAGCGGCTGCCACTTCCTTCTCCATCTCCAGCAGATCTAAATCTGCCTCTAATGTTGCTTTTACTAATTCCAGTTTTGCTTGTTGTTTCTTGATTTCCAATTGTCTTTTCCTGTATGAAGCTTTAGCATTTGTAGCTTCTGCAGAGGCTCTTGCCAAGATGGCTACTTCCAGTACACTGGACTTTGAGGACAATATGGATGAGAGTTTGGATTTAAAGCTAGCTTTGGATGATGCTTTCGATGATGCTTTGGCTTCGGAGTAAGCCACTTCTTGTTGGGCGTTGTCCATCGCTGCGTTGTGATTCTTTCTTGCACCAACTGCTGGTATGGCTTTTTACTGTACTGTTATCGCTAAGTGTTATATACTCGGGGTATGTTAACGCAGGTCAACAGCAAGCCAAACTCATTTTTTCATGAGCCAGGAAACTGAGTGTCTTGCTCCTTTATGACTGTCTTCTTGACGGCGTACAGTGGAAAACTGTGACATCAGCTCAATGAAATGTAGAGTAAAACTGAAATGAACAGATTGAAAAACATGCATTAACATCGTGTACGTAAATACAACACAAATCGTCTGGTGGTAAACAAAAGACATAAATGCAGCTCAAAGAGTGACAAACAACAATAAACAATGCGTTTTTGCGATTCGTTCGCATGCTAATTAGCCCGCTAGCACCGAACTAGCATCGTCGCTACATTTTTAGCATTGATTTAGCACCATCGCGACATCGTTAGCAGTACTCTGAGCTAGCGAGTTTCAACGACAACTGACAATGAGGAAAAACGATCTCCGAAACACATTTCTAAGTCATTCTCAACACAAACAGACTTACAGCCATTGCTTTCGAAGGTGAAACGAAAGAAAAAACTCAGGAGGACCAGTTGCAACGACCACTGTCGGGCTTTCTAATGGCTCGTCTGACGAAACATGGTGCCTGCTACCCACAATCAATTTTCCCTCGAAATTTCCATCCATCTGAGCATTCACATCAACTCTCTGAGCATTCCTTGGACCATGGTGAGCAACATCAGACTTGCACACGGTGGCCAAACCCATATCACATCCGTCCTAAACCTGCAGTCATAACAAGCTATGTGATGTGGTATGTGATGAAAAAATTCTAATCACCTTTATCTAAAAATAGAACATATCATTGAATAGAGATTTATGACAGGAATAAAATCGGCCTAAGTTAGTTACTGTACTTTTATTTTACCACACACGTCATTTTAAGCACAATTAATGAAGCTACTCTCTATAACTACGGTCACACATTGTCCACTCAAAAATAATGGAAAACACGTCGTTTAATAAAACACACACAAAAATCCTAGTCAGCTGACCTTGGAAAAGCGCGAATCGGGGCTCGTCAATTATGTCCATATTTGGACTTCCTGATTGTCCTGAGCAGTCCGCGAGTCGCCTGCAGCCTCTCGCCTGTGGTTGGGTGAGAGTGAATGTGTGTCAATGTACGCATGAAGCTACCGTAGATCAACTGGGGGTCGCACTACTGAAACTGGAATGGAAGCGGCAATAGTGCGGCGGAAATGAAGGAAGGAGCGTCAAAATGTCGTTTGTGCACGGTGCGGCGCCAGCTGTCATGGTGTGCGCCGAGAGGGTGAAAGAAGTGCGCAATTGCTCACGTGCGCAGCTTAGAGGGAACGTTGCCCACAATGCACCGCGATAACTAATGAATATTCAAAACACAATTACTATGAATGAAATGGCCCAAAACTTTTACTGTGGGCAGAAAACACTTTGTTTTTCTTCTTTCTACCCCCTTTTGCTGCTGTAGACTGTAAATTTCCCCAGTGTGGGACAAATAAAGGATATCTTATTTTCAGCTGACAGCAAGTGGGAAAATGGTTGCCCCCTTAGAAGGACAACAAAGGGTAAAAAGGGTGGATTTTCCTGTTCAACTCGTATTCCACAAACACAATATTAATCGGAATGCCGTCTTTAGACTGGTGACAACTTTAGACAACTTATTGTTGAGAAATATTTGGGGTTGACTTTGGCCTTCTTGCTGTGTTGGTGGCATGTTACTGTCATGTGTAGCATGAACAATTGTTTCTGCGGTTAGCTTGGCTTCTTTCTGAGTGTACACTCATATAAGCAAGTACTCAAGGCAGTTTTTTGTTGTTTTTGTTGTTATTTTTAACTGAGAGACCCGAATTACTCAAGGATCCGTTTCAGCCCTATAATTGACTGATATGTCATGTTTACAGTGTCTTATGAAGTTACTGAAGGAAAAGTTAGAGATGTGAATTCCATTTTGGCTCACGTATCTTGGATGTTTTTCTTCTGCTATTGAAATGCACAAACAGTAAATACAGCTCTTCAAAATAGTCTTGATTTAATTTAAAACTACTTTGTGAAAGGTCAGTTGAGGCAAAAGGAATGCACTATTTTGCTGCAAGTGGAAGACGTGCTGTTGATTCAATCTCAATTAGTTTACAATCTTACAAACATGACGTCAGTGATAGAAATGGCATCCACGCTACGGCAACTCCTCTGGGCAGCATAATTTTTCTTAACAGTGGCATAGAAACAGGAGTTCAGAACATTCAGAGAAAGGGAAGGATTCCCATTCATTAAGCATTGTTTATTTTCCATTTAGTACTATGCAGAGTCCCATGGAGTTATCTATGTGATAGACTCAACTGATGAAGAACGACTTTCGGAATCAAAGGAAGCCTTTGGTAAGTCATCCGACACACAGCCTGGGTTTCCAGCCTACTTATATATGCCTATGCATTTTATTTATCTGATTGGGTTAACCTGGATTCCCGGGTAATGTATTTCGTTCCTTGAATGAAGAGTCAAAACGCAAAAACGGACATCTAATTTTTTTTTTTTTAATTGAGTAAAACGATTTTTTTTTTCTGATTCCAATAGCAAATGCTGTTGCTTTAGCACATAGGTGTCAAACTCAGGTCCTGGAGGGCCACTGTCCTGCATGTTTTCCAAGTCTCCCTGTTGCAACACACCTGATTCAAATGATCAGATCATCAGCAAGCTCTGTGAATGTCTGACATTAAACCTGTTCATTTGAATCAGGTGTGTTGCAACAGGGAGACTTGGAAAACATGCAGGACAGCGGCCCTCCAGGACCTGAGTTTGACACCTATGCGTTTAGCAGGGGTGGTCAACTCGCGGCTCATGAGCCGCATGTGGCTGGTTCAATGCGGCTCCCGGGCTTTCACATGACAAGCGTTGAAAACACCTCGACGGTGGCGCCATTCAAACAAGGGCACTAAGTATAGCAGAACTGACTATGTCAGCCTATCATCAATCCCGTTACTTGATTGACATACAGGGCAACCAGTCAGATGACAATCGAATCACCACTCATGCGCAAACAACGGTGCTAACTTGTCAGCGAATTACCTCTGATTATAAGGCAGGGGTGCCCAATACGTCGATCGCGATGGAACAGTAGTGTGCGTGTGTAACCTTGCACGTGCACGATCGGGTCAATCACGGGAGGTTGGCTGCTTCAAAAGTTGATCTTCAGGTCAAAAAAGTTTGCCCTATGTCGCAAGCTGACCCAAGTAGTAAGTAACTGCTGCAGCTCGCATGCTGGCAGTGCCTGCTTCGAGTGGCAACAACGGAAGACGAGCCAGATTTGAAGAGGATTGTTCAAGAGAAGGAATGCCAGAGGTCCCGGTGCTAACCAACATGCATTGTGTGTGTGTGTGTGTGTGTGTGTGTGTACACCCCCACTTTTATGCATTGATAATGTTATCAACATGCTGACAGAAAAAAAATGGAGAAACAATCGAATCTTAAAGGAAAGACAACACTATTGTTTACATCCAGCCCAACACCCAAACGAATAGAAATGTTCTATTACGCTTACATTTGCCCTGGGGTCAGTCAGACAAGCACAGGGCTCAGCATAGGCAGGTGTTGGGGTCCATTCCATCATATCTATTATTTCATTGGGCCTAAGTGTAAAATATGAAATATTTTGTCATATAAATGTTAGAAATATTGAAGCATGGGTTTCTTCTAATATATTTCCTCTAATATATATTTGATTAGTCTATATTGTGTTCCCTCACTTATCTTGGTAAATGGGAACCGGGCCCCTGCGGAAATGAGTGAAAAGCCGTGATGGAGCGCCCATGCACTCCACACTCAGACTGACTCCTCAACCTGGCTCGTCCCCTCTCTATGACGTCACCCCCTACTCAACTAACCCAGCTCTCAAATACACAACAAGAAACAGATAATACACAATGGTTTCTGTCAGAGGACAAACATGACACAAACATTATTAACGTTTTCTGATGCTGTAAAAATGTGTCGGAATAAATATGAAATGTCGACATTTCGTCAACGAATATTTGCGTCATAGCCTGCGACACACGTTTCTATTAGCAGGGCGGGATGTCAGTTAAAAAAAAACAAAAACAGCTCCTTTCAAGTACAATTCACCGAGGCGACTTGCTAAGAATGGGAATCTGGGCGGCCAAGAGAAGCAGTTTTAAACGGTACACGTGAGCTACAATAGTTAGCACGCTGCGAAAGTGCGTCCCGTGCCTCGTTCATTTTAGCGGCCTTTCTGACTGTTGCTCATTACGGTAAGTGTGTGCATATGCAGGAGCGGGTCGATCGCGGGAGGTTGGTTGTTCGAAAAGTAGACCTTCCGTCAAAAATGTTTGGGCACCCCTCCTCTACAGGATGAACTGCAGGGGGAAAAAAAACTTTTCATCATGAAGGCTCGTTGTTTATTTGAAGCCAACTTAGTCATGTTGATAGCAGGCTAATATAGCTCGTATAGATGCATACAGTATGTGTTGTCTTCATAAGGCTTTGTTTTTTTGGTTTTTTTTTGCAGCTCCAGACATATTTGTTTTTTTTAAATTTTGGTCTGATATGGCTCTTACAACATTTTGGGTTGCTGACCCCTGGTTTATCTGAATATATATTAACATATCGATAGCTCTATGTAAATGCGGATTTTAAGTATGGACAACACACCACCACCCTTTCTCACTTTGCTTGTTAGGGACTAGTTTAAGCAAGACCACTCAGTCTGACAGGTTTGAAGACCACTCCGTCTGTTCCTAGGTGCGAAAGCACTAATCCGCAGCTTTAACCCTCATGCAGTAATTGTCCCAAAATTGGATATTTTGGACAATTTTGGACTGTTGCACAGTTGTACACCACAGCCAAAACAGTGAAAAATAACTCCACGAAGCTGAAATTTTGCATGGGATGTCAGAAGGGGTGAAAGTTCAAAATGCCACTTTGGTGGACATTTTTGAACATTACAGTTGGTTTTTATGACATTGTGTATTTTTATGAATACCGTAAAAGTAAAACGCCCAAAAATGACACATTGACGCCCATTATAAATTCCAATTTTCAATAGACTGTAAACCTGGTGTTTTATCGTGCATTTTTCTCAATTTCTGCACAAATCACATCAGCGGCGTCTCACGAAGACGATCAAAGCTTGAGAATTGTAGTGTGAGAGTTTTACCTCGCTTTCCACCAGGTGGCGGTAGAGCCAAAGATATAATTCTCATGCCTACTCTGTACGTCATCGAGAAAACATTCAGTTCGTCATTTTCATTCGAATAAACGGTCTAGTTTGTTGAGCGAGGTCTATTTGCATCCGTGTGTATGGATATGATCGTATGTGCACGTCACATTGAACAGTACTGATCAAAGACATCGACGCAGTACTTTTCCGCCATTTTGTGCACATTGTTTGGTCATGTCGACGGCTCTCTTGCAAAGACGTCACCCAGAAAGACTCAACTTTCGGGTGTCACATCTTAAGATGTCCCACCCGCGTATGTCGCACATACATTACATTGGTTTGCACGTGCGCGCTTGCACGCACGCGCAAGACAATGTAAGGCAGTTTGTAGAGCATTGCTGGCTGGGTGTTTTTTGGAAAATCAGGTGTTATTTTTTGAAAATCGACTTTTGAATTGGTCAAGCTGTTATGCAATGCACTCCCCGGCCGTGTGGTCTCGTAATGAATGGGACGCGCGGGCACGCGCTCAGCACAGGCGAAACAGACGCATTTTACGA
Organism: Hippocampus abdominalis; assembly: GCA_018466805.1. Lineage (NCBI taxonomy): Eukaryota > Metazoa > Chordata > Actinopteri > Syngnathiformes > Syngnathidae > Hippocampus > Hippocampus abdominalis. The sequence continues at coordinate 20,088,091 of CM031707.1, forward strand.
GTGTATTTTACGGCGGTTTGACATGATGGGCTCGTCAGTCTTTTTTTCGTCTTCACGCCAGTAGATTACACATGCACAATGTGTATTTGTGGGCGTGTGTTGCACAAGCATGATTGGCGTGTTTGAGGTTGCAGCAGCTTGCAGCAGCACCCGCTAACGAATATAATGTATTGCAACATGGCTGATCGTTGTTTTGAAAATCAAGTGTTATTTTTTGAGAATCGAGTTTTACATTGGTCGAAAGATCATCAACTACATGTCTGATGAGTACGGGAACTTTATGCACGTAAACACACCAAAAGTTTGCCGACCATGTGCGTCCCCGGATTGAAAACATCACGTGTCACTCTCGGGGGCAAGACTGCGAATGCAAAACAATCTTTTTTTTTTCTTTTAATCTAATGTGGCAGATGTGAAAGGGCCATCTGCCACAAACACACAACAGCTATTTGTAAAGAGTGTTAAAAAAAAAGTTAATTGTTGTGTTTGTTCTTTGTATTTGTTATCAAGTTTGTAAATTAGTTGATGGTCGTTTTGTTTTGTTTGCTTGTTATAAAGTATGTTACTTCAACATTTTTCATGGTTTTTGTGACTTTTTTACTTTTCAAGGTTCTAATTACCATGTACATTTTTTTCACTCTGATATCTATATCCACGCAATACACAATATCGGACATATAGAGTTAGAGTTACTTTTATAGAGTCATAACACAACACTCATTTTGTTATTCATACAGAAGAAAAAAGCAATACAAACTATATATGTATGGCTAGGTCTGATGCCACTGAACATGTTGAGGGGTTGAAAGTGAAAAAAAAATTAAAAAATGACTTCGTTATCACACCTCAAAAGCGCAGCCCAAAATGGGACAATCCTGGTTGATGTCACGTGATTTTGAAATGGCCATTGCAAAAAAAAGCAGGCATGAAGAAAAATTCTGTTCCTGCGGTTTGGTGACATATTCAAGGCTCTATTTATGTCATATGCAAGATTTGGACTGGGTATTTTTTTATTTACATATGCAGCATAGTTACTGTGTGATTGACACACTCCTGCTGCTGCGGCTCATAGAGGGTACCAAATATAAATACACAAATAAATAAATATATCTATGTTTTGGCCACATGCCACTGAACATTTTGAAAGTTGAAAATGAAAAAAAATTCAAAAGTGAAAAAAGTTATCACACCTCAAAGCGCAGCCCAAAATGGGATAATCCTGTTTGATGTCGCATTATGTTGAAATGGCCATTGCAGAAAAAAACATTCATGAAGAAAAATTCTGTTCCTGTGGTTTGGTGACATATTCAAGGCTCTATTTATGTCATATGCAAGATTTGGACTGGGTGTTTTTTTATTTACATATGCATCATAGTTACTGTGTGATTGACACACTCCTGCTGCTGCGGCTCATAGAGGGTGCCAAATCTAAATAAATTAATAAATAAATATATCTATGTTTTGGCCACATGCCACTGAACATTTTGAAAGTGGAAAGTGAAAAAAAAATCAAAAGTGAAAAAAGTTATCACACCTCAAAGCGCAGCCCAAAATGGGATAATCCTGTTTGATGTCGCATTATGTTGAAATGGCCATTGCAGAAAAAAAGCAGGCATGAAGAAAAATTATGTTCCTGTGGTTTGGTGACATATTCAAGGCTCTATTTATGTCATATGCAAGATTTGGACTGGGTGTTTTTTTATTTACATATGCATCATAGTTACTGTGTGATTGTCACACTCCTGCTGCTGCGGCTCATAGAGGGCGCCAAATCTAAATAAATATATCTATGTCTTGGCCACATGCCACTGAACATTTTGAGGGGTTGAAAGTGAAAAAAAATTAAAAGTGAAAAAAGTTGTTGCACATTGGAAGAGGGACATTTTTGGGACAATTACCGAGGACGTAACTTTCGTCAGTACTGCATGAGGGTTAAGAATCCTCTCCTCACCAAGAGTCGTCCACCCCCCTTCGGCTTCGCATCAACCCTCAGCCTCCAGATGAAGAGCTGAAGCCCAGTCCCGAAAAGGGCATTACAGCGGTGGCCACGGTCTTTTCTGGTCTTCGACTCATCCTCTGGAGGCATCGGGTATCTTGCGATCCCAGCCAATGCACCAAGAAATGTCAAAGTAAGCAATGAGACATTCATAATAAAAACAATGAGGAGAGAAGACACTCGATTCTGGTACCAATCTCGCGAGGGGGAATGGGCAGAAGCGGTAGGTTTTAGTTTTCTGCATGTCACCCACTAATCTCCTCCCTCGCCCTCTCATGTATTTCTCATTGGGAGTCTATTACACGGTGTGTCCAACCTCAGGTTGTTTGACTGTGTGTATGTGAGTGAAAATTACATACATGTGTGCAATCATTACATAAACACCAAGTAAGTTGCAGGTGATGTTGACAGCACATCCATGTCTGACCTTGCTCTTGTCTTATTACCTTATATCTGTGCAACCACATTCTCGGAAAGGTGCTTGTGTCCCCTAACTGTCACAGAGTGCACAAAGCATTCTTTATTCCAATTACGAGCGTATCTTTATTAAAAGCATAAGTATGCCTTTATTAAGTGCATAAGCAATTCTTCATGATTAATATACAAATGTATAACTAAAATACATAATTATTCCTTCAGGTCGCAAATATAATTCAATGTATTGATTATTGTTTCTGTTAAATTGTGTGCAAAGTGGATAGAGCATATTGGATTATTTGAATTCTGACATACAAAAAAAATAACTATAATTGAATGCGAATGTCTGTTAATTGTAATTTGTCATTTTTCACCTCATTGCAGAGAAAATGATCAGCAGTGATGTGTTGGAAGGTGTCCCGCTCCTTGTCCTGGCCAACAAACAAGATGTACTGGTAATGTATAGTTCTGTTCAGTTAAATGCATCCATTAAACCATCTTATTTGGGGTCAGGTTGCGGGGGCCAAGTAGCTTTAGCAGGGAAGCCCAGACTTTCTTCTCCCAAACCACTTAATCCAGCATCCGGGTTGGGGGTGGGGGGCGCCAAGGTGTTCCCGCGTCAGCAGGGAGACTTAGTCTCTCCAGTGTGCATCCCCAGGGTCTCCTCCAACTATGCAGTGTTGATGGTACACTGCGTCCCCTTCGTGAGAATTCGTATGGTGAACCAGAATTTCTTCAAAGCCGTTCGGAAGTCGTTTCCATGGCCTCACTAAACTCCTCTTATGCCCCTGGTCCACTTGGACTCAAAGGCCCTAGCCCTGCCTGGGATGTTGTTGAAGTTCGTCCAAAGGTGGTAGTTGAAACTCCTTCTGACAGGGAATGATACCAGATGTTCCCAAAAGACCCTCATATTACATTTGGTCCTGCCAGGTCGGACCAGCATATTCCCCCAACATCAAAGATAACACTTCACCAGGTGGTCGTCTGTTGACACCTCTGGCCCTCTTTTCACCAGAGTATGCAAAATATGTGGCAAATGACACAACCACAAAGTCGATCATTGGCCTACGGCCTCGGGGGTCCTGGTGCCAAGTGCTCATCTGCTCACCCTTATACTTGAAGTTGTTTGTTAGGAACAATATATGACAAGCACAGAAGTCCAATAACAGAACACCACTCGGGTTTTGATCAGGAGGCCGTTCCTGACAATCCCGCTTTTCCAGGTCTCACTGTAATTACCCACGTGAGCATTGAAGTTCCCCAGCAGAAAGGTAAAATCCCCAGAAGGAACACTCTCCAGGACTCCACAAGGTTGGGTATTCTGAACTGCTTTTTGGTGCATAAGCGCAAACAATAGTCAGGATCCGTCCCCACACCCGAAAGAAGTGGGGCGGCACTCTCCTCCACTGGGATGAACCCCCCAATTCACAGGCGCAGAACCAGGGATCAGTAAGTATACCCACAACTGCTCGGCATAGGCAAGTCCAGTCCCTCTCAAGAGCACTTGTTCCAGAGCCAAAGTTGTGTCTACAGTGATCCCTCACTTATCGCGGTTAATGCGGACCGAGTCCCTGCCGCGCTAAGTGAAATCTGCAAAGTCGGGTTTGCCCCCCCAGGGATATTTGTGTAAGGGTTTGTGGGTACCAACATTTTTAAAATATCCATCCATCCATCCATTTTCCGAACCGCTTTATCCTCACTAGGGTCGCGGGGGGTGCCGGAGCCTATCCCAGCTGTCTTCGGGCAGTAGGCGGGGGACACCCTGAATTGGTTGCCAGCCAATCGCAGGGCACACAGAGACGAACAACCATCCACGCACACACTCATACCTAGGGACAATTTAGAGTGCACAATCAGCCTGCCATGCATGTTTTTGGAACGTGGGAGGAAACCGGAGCACCCGGAGAAAACCCACGCAGGCCCAGGGAGAACATGCAAACTCCACACAGGGAGACCGGAGCTGGATTTGAACCCGGTACCTCAGCACTGTTTTTAAAATATGTAACCAGTATTTATACTTTACATATTTAAGACAATGACTACGGCATTACACATATTTACTTAAATCCTTCATTATAAAACCTTATACAGTAATTAACATTCATCTGCATTGCCTGTTGAGAGAGAGAAAGAGACTTGCTCTCGCGTGAACCCCTCCCCCCAGCTAATCAGCTCACAGGATAAATACACTCGTGCTGTCATTGGTCGATGTCGTGCTGGGAATCAATCAATCAAGTACAGTCATGCACAAAACATCTGATTCATTCGGCATTTTTTACAGAGAGCAACCCACGTGGTAAGACACAAGGGAAGCTGCTGGGCAGGGGCTGCACAGCCAATCAGCTCACGGGATAAATCCACTCGTGCTGTCATTGGTTGACGTCGCACTGGGAACCAATCAAGTACAGCCATGTACCAAACCTTTGAGTCATTTGGCATATTTTTCTTCCAGTACTTTGTGGGAAAAAATGCGATGGAGTGAAGCTGCGATAATTGAAGCGCGATATAGCGAGAGATCACTGTATTTCTGGAGACCAAATCATTCATTCATTCATTTTTATGAGCCATTTGTCCTCGCAAGGGTCATGGCTCGAGCCTATCCCAGCTGTCTTTGGGTAGTAGGCAGGGAACACCCTGAACTGGTTGCCAGCCAATTGCAGGGTATGGATCAAATCAACAAATTTAAATCTGATCGGTGAAAAAAAAAAAAATCAGCAGTTGCAATGTTGAGTGGATCTCGTCGCATTCTCCCGAATTCAGCAAACACTTTTGTTTGAGTCTTATGCCTTGTGTCTGCTCCTTCATCAGAACTGTTTGTCCGTGCCAGATATTAAAACAACTTTCAGTGACTGTGCACCTAAGATTGGCAAGCGAGATTGTTTAGTCCAACCATGCACAGCCCTCACAGGGTGAGTCGGCAAATTCAGTTATGCTTTCTTTTCTTAGAAAATTATCTTTGAGCTCAATTGTATCTGCAATTCTGATGCAGGGATGGCGTAAATGAAGGCATCGAATGGATGATGAAGTGTGTGATCAGGAACATTCACAGGCCACCCAGACAGAAGGACATCACATAGAAGGGCTTCGCATCCTTTTTCTCTGATTTTGGACTTTCTCATCAAGAACATTCCTTGTAAACTTTGGAATTGAAAACTCTTCTCTTGTGTGTCTGCTGTGATTCTGAAAAGCTTGATTATATTCTGGTTTAGGACTTGGGGACAGATTGTCTCCGACTGATACAAGGATACTAAACTAAATATGTCCTTGCCCACATTTGTAAGATTGTCAAATTTAAACGGCTTTTCTAAGCTTAAACATTCCTAACTGACCGTTGCTCCATCAGAATGAACTACTGTCCGATGCCAGAGACATGTCGTACGTTGAGCTATTGCTCCAAGTCATCTTCATTGAACCATGATTTAAAAAGGGAAAAAAGGGGAGGTAATTTTTATTCAGTTCAGTCAAGAAAGCCTACAGCAATTTAAATGTGAAATTAGATAAATATTTTCAAATGTAAAGATCTGTCACATTTGTCTTTGATATTTCTTTTACTACCATACTCTGTCAGGAGGAAACGATTTGTTTACAGATTGAATACTTACTTCGTTTCCTCCCCTTCACATAAAATTGAACTTTCTTTTGGGGATTGGGATTCACTCATGGAACAAGAAACACGGAAAAAGCACGCAAAAACCCAAACAGTTTGTCTGGTGCAATGAAAATTAAAAACTGGCTTGATATCATTTGTCATGTTAGATGCTTTTTTTTTTTATGCAACTGAAGCTCATCAATTTATCAAGTAGAAATTGTAACTTCCTTGGAAGTACTTATCAAAATGTGTACATTAGAATTTAAGGACAAGTAATAACCACAGTCACTGAAGGCATTTTTGAAATAAAATGCCTTCAGTGACACAGACTTGACAATTAAAGATTAAGGTCAAAATTATTTGCCCCTCCAGAACTGTGAACATTTCCCCAAAATAAATATACACACATATACAGTCAAACCTCGGTTTTCGGACGTCTCGGTTCTCGTACAATTCGGTTTTTGAACTAAAATGTTGAGTTTTTTATGCCTCGGATGACGAACTAATTTCGGTTCTCGAACTAACTGAGCGCACTTGAATGCGTCACTTCACTCCTCTCGGCTTCGCTAGCTCGTGTAGCAATGCTACGTCGTGTAGCTTCGCGAGGTAGCAAAGCCGAGAGGAGTGAAGTGACGCTCCCTCCTGTCGCCGCGCTCACTCGTGTCGCGTCGCTACACAGGAAGCGACCATTGTGAGCAGACGTTTTTGTATTGTTCAATAAAAAAAAGCAGACGTGTTTGGTGAGACGCTTCTGTTAGCGCGAGTGAAATCCCCCTCTTTTCATAATGGTTTGCCCTGGCAGCACAGGGGAGTGGGTGGGGGCGCGCGTTTGTTTACATTTCAATGCGGCGGCACATAATGAACACTCTGGTGTCCGGTGTCTCATTATTATGCAATAATCGTACAGAAACAGCTTGTGAGCAGACGAGTTTGTATTGTTAGATTAAAATGTTTTTTTTTAAAAAGCAGATGTGTTTGGTGAGAACTACGTTATATTGGACTGTTATTTTTGCATCGTGTATCAGCGTGTATGTATAAAATGAGATACTGATGAGGCATTTGGTACCGGGCCACACAATAAGAACTTACATTAATTCCGTTGTATTTATTTTGGAAGGTGAAAGATATATTATTTTGAAAAATTACCCAATTCTCCGTTACATCCGTCTGTGTCACTCTTGACGCACGTCAAACCACACTTCTCCGTCACGTGACTGATTCCACTAAAAACGAAACACCGGAGCTTGCTAAATGAGTAAAATAAACTGCTGGAGATCGCAAATGACGCCGGCCTTAAAAGTACGTTCGAGACAACAACTCTGTCGGTGTTCTGGATTCAAGTTATGGCTGAATACTCTGAGATCGCCACAATAGCACTGTTGCTATTTCCGACATGCTACCTGTGTGAGGCGGGGGTTTTGTGCAACAACGGCGACTACAACAAAATTATGAAGTAGACTCGACATGAAGTACGCACTTCAGGTGTCATTGTCTCCTATTACCCCGAGATGGGACCGCCCGGTTGCAGAAAATCAAGCTCGGGGCTCGCGCTGATTCAGCATTGTGGTGAGTTGACATTTTAATGCACTTTGAATTTGCGTTGTATCGTATTTTGAAGGCATTAAACATTACCATAGCGATCAGTGTTGCGGACAGATGAGACGCTCCTCGTGTGTATTATTAATTCTCGAAAACACCACAGTGTTCATCCAGATCTTACCATATTATTTTGTAGTATTTATCCGCCACACCTTAAATGCCGGTCCGTGAAAATATTGTCTGACATAAACCGGTCCGTGGGGCAAAAAAGGTTGGGGACCCCTGATCTAGGGTGTACCCGGCAGCAAATGTCACCGAGAGGCAAGTAGGCTCCCCACTGCCTGCTCTTCTCGTCGAGAAAATTTTGTTGATGACCAGCCAACCAATTCCATGGTTTGTTTTTAGGATGAAAATACGGCAGGAGGCTAGGAAAGTCAGACAAGGACAGCACATAGACTGAGTGGCAAGCAAGGGATGGTGAGGATGAGGACAGGAGCAGAGCAAAAAAAGCGTCCGCCTTCGTCAAGAGCCAAGCAGAAAAGAGGGTGAGGACGGTGAGGGAGGGAGAGAAGGTTCACCTTCTCGTCTGCTGGCGACATGCACATCTCAGCCCAACAGATTGCACCTTTCGCACGTTCGATACTAACCTGGCACCAATGCGTCCTGGCACTGCTCTGGTCCACTGTCACCTGAGGCGACAAAACAAGAAGCAGACATGAGGGGGTGACTCCATGAAAATGATTCAACGCCTCGTCCCACATTCCTCACCTTCGTTGCACATGTCGTTATGTGCAGCTGTTAGCAGTGCCACCTGGTTGTACAACGAGTCGTTCCATATTCGCACGGGGCGAGTCTCCTTGAACATGTGTCCTTCACCCAGCTTCTCAGTGGCATTGTGTCGGCTGAAGCCGGTGGCGAGACACACCGTCAGGTTGCTAGCCTCAGGTTTGTAGAAGGATGGCTCAAAGTCCTCCCCTAAAACACCAACCACATGCTCACATTGAAGGGGAAGTTGTGTCAAAAGTTTTAATGACCATTATGTGGAATATGTTTGACCAATCCAAGTGGCTCTACTCAGTCCCTTTAAAATCAAGGCAGTCAAAGGACTTTGATGGAGCAGAAATTGACTCACTCGCGTCCATGTATGAGATTGGTGCACGCAAAGTGCATTAATACTGCTAAACTGCAAGCTTTCCCCATTTGACGTGGGCAATTGGAGAGCACCTTGCAACCCTGTTCGAGCATCTATGGGGACCAAAATCATGAATGGCAATTTTTTTCAGTGTTTGGTTTATATTTTTAGCTCAGCATGAAAGAAAATGGAAATAAAACCATTTAGATTTTTTTTTCCAGTGATGCAGTTTGGGTTCTGGTGTTTACTTGTAGTTTGGAAGAAACTTGCTGGTTCCTGACATGTCTAATATGAAACAATAGCTTTCACATTAAGTTCATGACAGAGCTTGTGAAAGTTTCACAACATGTAATGACCAAATCCCCAAATTTCATTTAATTGAGCCGGAGCATGCACCAGCATAATATGTTTGTGTTGTGTATTGTGGCCACCGACAGGAAGATCAAACAAGACAACCTTGACTGATAAGACTCCAAAAGATAATTTGTTTTTGAGAATTTGTTTTTTGTTTGATTACCTTACCTGACAGCTAAAAACTACATTTTCAAATCATACAATACTGTATTTTGTTTAAAAGCAAGATTTTCATGGGAAATTTCAATGCTGGGGTGGTCACGGAACACCTGTTATGGAATAAAGTTATTGGCAAGCATGGAGTGGGAAAAATGAACAACAACGGCTCCTCTCCCTCTGTGCAGAACATCAGTTGGTCATCACTAACACCATCTTCCAAATGAAGAATAGGTTCAAGACCACCTCGCAGCACCCCCGCTCCAAACACTGGCATCTCCTGGACCATGTGATTGTCCGTCAAAAGGACATTCAGGATGTCCTCATCACCCGTGTCATGCGCGGAGCTGAGTGTTGGACTGACCACCTCATGGTCAGATCCAAACTCCTCATGAGCATTCAACCCCGTCGTCCAAGGACAGCTCCCAACAAAAGGCTCAACTGTGCAGCACTGAACAACCCCACCACCAACGCCAACCTTCGACGAATCCTTGCTGAAAACCTTGACAAGATCCCGAAGGAATCAGGTGACTGGCCAGCTCTGCGCCAGGCTATCCATAGTACAGCCCCGGAGGTGCTTGGCCAGTCAAGGAGACGCCACCAGGATTGGTTTGACTGCAACTCAACCGAGATACATAAACTTCTGAAAGCTAAGCATGAGGCCCATAAAGCTCTCCTGTCCTGCCCTACATCTCTCACCTGGAAAGCCACCTTTACTGCAGTTAGAACAGTGACCCAGCGAGCACTCCGTATCATGGAGGACACGAGGTGGGTGCAGAAGGCACATGAGATCCAAAGCCTGACAGACTGTAACAACACTCAGTGCTTCTACAATGCCATCAAAGCACTGTATGGTCCCAAGAAGCGGGCAATTGCGCCAGTCCCATTAGCTGATGGCTCTGCACTCCTCAAGGACCACCATGAGATCCTTGCCCATTGGGCAAACCACTTTGAAAATCTTCTCAACCACACCAACCCTGTCAACCCACACATTCTGGACAATCTTCCAGACCTGCCACCATTCATGAGCCTCAACACCCCACCATCTTATTCTGGAACACAGCAGGCCATTACGGGCCAAAAGAATAACAAAAGGGCTGGATCTGATGGCATCCCCGCAGAGGTTTTCAAACATGGAGGTTATCTCCTCACGCGCCGACTGCACCTCCTGATTCAAAACATCTGGGAACATGGGACCGTCCCACAGGATTGGAAGGATGCTAACATTGTTGTTATTTATAAGCAGAAAGGGGACAGAGCAGCCTGTAGGAATAGCCAAGGAATCTCTCTCCTCTCCACCGCAGGAAAGATTTTGGCCAAAATCATGCTCGGCAGGCGAGTCAAGCACATCTCAGAAGGTGTGCTTCCGGAAGACTAGATCCACCACTGACATGATCTTTGTTTTAAGACAGCTAATGGAGAAAAGCAGAGAACATCACAAGGACCTCTACATGGCCTTCATCGATCTCAGCAAAGACTTCAACACGTCAACCGTGAGTTGCTCTGGAAACACCTCTCCAAACTTGGGGTGCCACCCAACTCCCTCTGCTCCTCCAACAGCTGCATGATGGGATGCAAGCCAGAGTGCTCATCGAAGAACTCCCGTCAGAGCTCTTCAAGGTGAACGTTTGGGTGAAGCAGGGCTGTGTCTTGGCTCCAGTGCTCTTTAACATCCTCCTTTCTGCCATCACATGCCTCTTCCACCGTGGCATGGGACATGAAGACGGTGTCCATATGGAGTACTGTACCGCCTAGATGGAAGCCTCTTCAACATCAGACGGCTCCAGGCCCACACAAAGACAAAAATCTGTCAGATCTGTGAGCTTCAGTACTGGATACTGATGCCTGCACTGTACTAGCTCACAGCTCAAACTCTATGCAGCATGCCCCGGACAACATTTCCAGTCTGTACCAATCCTTTGGTCTTCAGATCAACATTAAAAAAACTGAGGTAATGCTCCAACTCGATACCGCAACTTCCACATCCCCCAGCTTTCACATTAATGGCACTCCACTAAACAGAGTGGATCATTTCACCTACCTTGGCGCCACTTTGTCCTCAAACTGCTCCCTTGACACTGAAGTCCACACCCGTATCAATAAAACATCATCATCCTTTAGTCGCCTACGCAGCAGGGTCTTCGAAAACCGAAACCTGAAGATCTGTACCAAGATTGCCGTGTACAATGCAGTATGTCTCTCCACTCTGCTCTACGGGGGAGAGTCATGGACCACATACCGACGGCACATGACTACCCTGTAGGCCTTCCACATCCGCTGCCTGCAAAAGATCCTTGGCCTGTCCTGGAAAGATCGAGTTCCCCATACAGACATCCTTAAAACTTGACTTGACTTGACTTTTTTATTTGGTCTCCCATAGGAGAAACTTGTTTTGGAGGGCAGGCCCCCCATGCCGCTACATACATTAAACAATACATACAGTATACCATACACAACAGACATTGGACAATAATACAGTACAGGACAATATAGACTCTACATACATTGGACAATATGTTACAGGCATCTGCACACCCCACACTGCCCTCATGTCCTCCTGCTTGACTGTCTGCTTTCCTCTAAGCACCAATTCCATATGTATGGAAGCGGCCGTGGTGAAGAAACTGTCCTGGGAAGATCGAGTTCCCCATACAGACATCCTTAAAAGCACCAATTCCATATGTATGGAAGGGGCCGTGGCGAAGAAACTGTCCTGGGAAGGTCGAGTTCACCATACAGACATCCTTAAAAGCACCAATTCCATATGGATGGAAGCGGCCGTGGTGATCGGACACGCCATCCGCATGCCCGACAACCGCCTGCCCCGCCAGGTCCTCTATGGCCAACTGAGAGGTGCAAAGCGTTCTGCTGGGGGGCAAAAGCGGCACCTCAAGGACTACAGCAGGGACCTCCTAAAGCGAGCCAACATCAACCCCACTCAGCATGAAACTCTTGCACTTAACAGACCAACCTGGCAGATCACTTGTGCCACTGCAGTCTCTCAAATACACCAAACTAACCAAGTCAGACAAACCGAGAGACGCATTCAAAGACACCAGCGGGCAGCTGGTACCCCCCTAGTATCCGGTTTCCCTTGCTCCATCTGTGGTCGAGTCTGCGGCTCAAGGATCGGTCTCTATGCCCACGAGAAGTGGCACCAGCGAAAGGTTACTTTTAGGAGGTCAAACCAGATTGATGGTGGAAACCTGTCAGTGGGATTTTCTTTGGGGGGGGGGGGGGTGGGGGGGTTGGAAGAGTATTACTGTACTTAGTTTTAATTAAAATCTGAAAAGGAAACTGAGCTAGTTCATTTTTTTGTTGTTTGAGCCTCACATTGTCTGAATGTGGAGTCGATGTTTGGATGTGGAACCAGATTGAGTGTTGAGCCTGGTGAGTGGAAACATAGCAAAGTCTATTTGGCGGCTCAATTAAATGAAATTTGGGGATTTGGTCATTACATGTTGACATGCTTTGTGTGAAACTTTCACAAGCTCTGTAATGAACTTAATGTGAAAGCTATTGTTTCATATTGGACATGGCAGGAACCAGCAAGTTTCTTCCAAACTATAAGTAAACACCAGAACCCAAACTGCATCACTGGAAAAAAAATCTAAATGGTTATATTTCCATTTTCATTCATCCTAAGCTAAACATATAAACCAAACACTGAAAAACAATAGCCATTCATGATTTTGGTCCACATGGATGCTTGAACAGGGTTGCAAGGTGCTCTCCAATTGCCCACGTCAAATGCCCGCAAGGGGAAAGCTTGCAGTTTAGCAGTATTAATGCACTTTGCGTGCACCAATCTCATACATGGACGCCAGTGAGTCAATTTCTGCTCCAACAAAGTCCGTTGACTGCCTTTATTTTAAGGGACTGAGTAGAGCCACTTGGATTGGTCAAACATATTAAAACTTTTGACACAACTTCCCCTTCAATGTGAGCATGTGGTTGGTGTTTTAGGGGAGGACTTTGAGCCATCCTTCTACAAACTTGAGGCCAGCAACCTGAAGGCGTGTGTCGCCACCGGCTTCAGCCGACACAATGCCACTGAGAAGCTGGGTAAAGGACACATGTTCAAGGAGTCTCGCCCCGTGCGAATTTCAGACGACTTGTTGTCCAACCAGGTGGCACTGCTAACAGCTGCACATAACGGCACGTGAGAGGAAGGTGAGGAGTGTGGGGCGAGGCGTTGAATCATTTTCATGGAGTCACCACCTCATGTCTGCTTCTTGTTTTGCCGCCTCAGGTGACAGTGGAACAGGGCAGTGCCAGGTGCAAGAGACGCAGTCTGTTGGGCTGAGTTAAATGTGCATGTCGCCAGCAGACGAGGTGAACCTTCTCTCCCTCACCGTCCTCACCCTCTCCCATCAGCTGTGTCATGACACTAGGCCTGTGGTTCGGCGCACCAGACTAACCAGCGCGGTGCCACCGCCTTCCTCTTCCTCCTGCGCTCGTGTTAGAACTTGTCGCTTTTTCAATGAGCTATTAAATGCATCATTATAGCAAGAAAAATTCAATAAAATAACATGTTTTAAAAGTCTGTTTGCTTCCTTATTTGATTTCTGTTTCCAAAGAGGCCATCATGATTCCACATTCAGAGAAATTAATAAGTCATGAATACAATACGAAGAAGACATCAAATCAGCATGAAAACAAATCGTTCAGCTAGTAGAAAGCCATAAAAAAAATCAACAATATAGAAGAATCAGTTGCCTCGATTCGACTTCTACCATGACTTGGATGAATGACAGTCGACCGACACAAAAATCCCACATTATTTAGCAAGCCAATCGGTATTTATTTTGTGATGATGAGTTTAAAATGACTTGCGCTATTTCAGTGTGAGCATTGGCGTGTGTGATATCGTTTGTGTCTCTGCTGCTCTTTCCACAGGAAGCGGTCGCCATGGCACCTGCACCACAGATGACAGTGGTGATGGTTTCTGTCTCAAAAGCTTACTTTGACAGGATGTTTGTTGTGTGTAGGAAAAGCAGGTCGTATAGAATGAGGATCATCGCTTTCCGTCACTTTTAAACAGGTCTGATTTCAGGACAGTGGGTGATAATTGGATGGTCGTCATTGGGTCTTTTTTGGGTTTTAACAGTAAGGTTATCAAAGCTGTGTTCATATCAGTGCGCAGAGTGGGGATGGATTGGATTTCTGTTTTTGTCACTTGATGCACAGTCGCAGTTGTTGGTCGGTCGCCTGATCCTTTTCCACGCCTTGCGTTAGTGGTGAGGAGAAAGCCAGAAAGCATTGTCATTGTTGTTCATGCCAGTGTATGAAAACAAAATAACTGCTGCTCTCAGAGTCACATGAGCATCACACATTGACCTCCTAGTCCTTGTGCTTGCATAACATCACAACATAACATAAGATCTAAGATGGTGCACTAATAGGCAACTGGTCGACAAGTGCACTTCAAGAACTTTGCCTTTTTTTGTTTTGTTTTTTTTACTTTTTGTGGTGTATTAACCACCATAGTTATTTTTATGTTGTTTGGACACATTGACTTCCCGTACTTTGTATTGCCATCGACTGCGCATGTGTAAAATGTTAACAGAATGTCTAAACCTCTTCCCCACGATGTTAATGGTGGAACTCGACGGTCGAATATAAAACAATAGAAAACGCGTGTGTCTGCTTCGTCATTCAAGACACCACATCTGGCGACGAGGAAAAGTCGATTTTAGGGTAGTAGGCAGAACTCTAAAGTGTAGTGAGGTAAGATGGCTTACTTTTCGCAAAGACCGGACGAGTTTAAACCCGAGAATGAATCGTGGTCTGCCTATGTGGAGCGCATGGAACTACTGTTTGAGGCGCATGATGTCAGCGACGACAAGAAAGTTGCCGTTTTATTGAGCTCCTTGGGCGCATCAGTTTATGGACTTCTCCGTAATTTAGTGCAACCTGCCAAGCCCAAAGACAAGACTTTTGCGGACATTGTATCCACATTGAGGAATTACTATGAGCCCAAGCCATTGGTGATATCGGAGCGTTTCAGGTACTGGAAATGTGTACAGAAGAACAGCCAGACGGTTACGGAATATGACGCTGAGCTACGTCAACTCGCTACAAGGTGTGATTTCGGGCACAGACTGGAAGGCTCTCCGTGATGGCTTCGTCAGCGGTGTTGCTTCGGAGGCTTTGCAACGCAAGTTACTCTCAGAGGATGGCCTGTCGTTTGCAAGAGCCGTGGAGCTTGCTGTCAACATGGAGACTGCCCACCGGGATGCACAGCAGTTGAGGAAAGGTGAAGATGTCAGCACACATGTACACAAGATTAAGGAAAACCAAAGGAGAGGACGCTCACCCACACACCAAAATGGATGCTACCGATGTAAAGGCATGAATCATAATGCAAATGACTGCTTCTACAAGACTTCAAAATGCCATCAGTGTGGTAAGGTTGGTCACGTTCAGAAAGCATGTCGGGCTCGAGCACCTGCGTCTGACGATAAAGACAAGAAAAGGCGGAAGAAGATAAGCAAAGAGAGAAAAGTTAGTAAAATGACTGGCTATGTGCAAACTGATGAAAAGAAAGATGATGATGTTCCCATGTTCCATGTCCACGTGTATAGTGCTAATGGCGGCCATAGACCATACAAGGCCATTTTTGATGTAAATGGGACGAAGGTTCCAATGGAAATTGACATGGGGGCAGGAGTCAGCATCATCTCTGAAAACGTATATGAACGGTCATTCTCTTGTATACCACTAGAGGGAAGTGGTGTAGCACTAAAAGGCTACTCAGGCGAGACAATTCCTGTAAAAGGACAGTTCATGGCCAAAGTGAAGTATGAAAATCAGACTGTTGACTTGCCACTGATAGTTGTGGGAGTTGAGGGACCGTCACTCTGCGGACGAGAGTGGCTAGATAAAATAAAGTTGAACTGGGAAAGGATCAAAACAGTCACCGAAAACAAAATGCAAGCATCTCCAAAAGCCAAATCCATCCAAGAAGTCCTCGCAAAACATGATGATGTTTTCAAAGATGAGTTAGGGACATTAAAGGAAATTAAGGCAACAATTTCCGTCAAGCCTGATGCGGTCCCTAAATTCCACAAAGCCCGTGTTTTGCCCTTCGCCGTGAAAGAAAAAGTTGAAAAAGAACTGGAGCGCCTTGAGAAAGATGGCGTCATCACCCCTGTCAAGCACAGTGAGTGGGCTGCTCCAGTGGTTCCAGTACCCAAGCGGGATGGTGGACTTCGCTTGTGTGGTGATTACAAGATAACAGTGACCAAGCTAAACACCACTATTAACACAGAGACATATCCACTACCACGCATCGAGGAGGTGTTAGCCACACTATGTGGTGGGAAAATATTCTCAAAAATAGATTTGGCTGCATCTTATCAACAAATTCTTCTTGATGACGACTCAAAAAGTATACTACAATCAATACACACAAAGGACTGTTTGTGTACAATAGACTATGTTTTGGTGTTAACTCTGCCGTCAGTATTTTTCAAAGGATAATGGAGAATCTAATGAAAGACCTCAACGTGGTCGTCTACCTCGATGACTTGCTCGTTATGGGCCGAGACAAATCTGAGCACCTAACGAACCTGGACAGAGTTCTTCAGCGACTGAAAGAGAATGGATTGAGAGTGAAGAAGACAAAGTGTGACTTTGGTAGGACGCAGATTGAGTACCTGGGGCACGTGCTGGATGGAAAAGGAATCTACCCGTCCAAAGATAAGGTCAGGGCCATTCATGACGCTCCAGCACCCACAAACATTAAAGAGCTAAGAGCCTTCTTAGGTCTTGTGAACTACTATGGACGTTTTGTACCACGCCAAAGTACAGTTCTAGCCCCACTTTACAGACTGCTGAAAGAGAAAACAAAATGGAAATGGAGTAAAGATGAGCAGAGCGCGTTTGACAACTGTAAAGAACTGTTGACAAGTGACAATGTATTAACCCGTTACAACCCGCGCCTACATGTGATGCTTCTGCTTATGGGATCGGAGTTGTAATTCAGCACACGACACCTGATGGGAAAGAACTTCCCGTCGCTTTTGCTTCTCGAACGCTCTCTCCAGCGGAAAAGAACTACTCGCAGATAGAAAAGGAGGCTTTGAGTCTGGTGTATGGAGTAAAGAAATTCCACCAATACCTTTGGGGGCGGAAGTTTGAATTGATAACCGACCACAAGCCTCTGCTCGCGCTGTTCGGAGAACGCAAGGGACTACCAACAATGGCAGCAGCACGCATACAGAGATGGGCAATCATATTGTCTGCGTATGATTATCATATAACCTACAGGCAATCAGAGGAGCACGGTAATGCAGATGGACTATCCCGTGTCCCCCTGCCTGAGACGATAGACGACGGAACAAAGACAATAACAGCTTCTCTCAACGCACTGATTTGTGAGCACCTGGAGGAGGCGCCATTAAGTGCAAAACAGATATCAAAGGCTACACGCAAAGACACTGAGCTCTCACTACTACACAGATACATCCAGTTAGGATGGCCAACTGAAATTCCCGAAAATCTCAGGGTATTTCACAAAAAGAAAGATGAACTTTCTGTAGAACGGGGATGTGTTCTGTGGGGAACAAGAGTAGTGGTGCCAGAGAAAATGAGAAAAGCAGTGTTAAAAGAGATCCACGATGGACACCCTGGTATCGTAAACATGAAGACAATTGCACGACAATATGTCTGGTGGCCAAACATTGACATGGACATCGAGATGGTCTGCAAGCAGTGTGAGACGTGCCAGCTAGAACAACGCATGCCACGCCATGTTCCACTGCACCCATGGGAGTTTCCTGGAGGGGTGTGGAGAAGGATTCACGTTGATTTTGCAGGTCCATTCATGAGTCACATGTTTATGATAGTGGTCGATGCGTACTCCAAGTGGCTAGAGGTCTTCAAAATGTCACAGATAACCTCAGCAGCCACCATCACAAGGCTTAAAAGACTATTTGCAGCACAAGGAGTACCAGAACAAATCGTCACTGACAACGCCACAACCTTCATGTCGGATGAGTTCCAACTCTTCATGAAAAGAAATGGAATCTTGCACACGACTGGAGCACCGAAGCATCCTGCTACAAATGGACTCGCTGAGAGATGCATCGCAACGTTCAAGGCAGGCATGAAGAAGCTTGCAAGAGAGAACCTGAGTGTTGAGGATAAGATTTCACACTTCTTGCTGCGTTATCGCACAACACCAAATAGTACAACTGGAGATTCACCAGCAGACTTGTTCTTAAAGAGACACGTGCGAACACGGCTGGATTTCCTTAAACCGAGCATCTCTGAGATGGTGAGGAGGAGACAGTATCAACAGAAGGAGGAACATGATCGTCAGGCTGCCGAAAGACAGTTTGATGTGGATGACCCCGTCTATCTAACACAGCAGGAGAGCATCCCAATGGATCCCTGGAGTAGTGACACAACGGACTGGACCAGTGTCATACCGTGTACAAGGTGAGACTGATCAGGTATACAGGCGCCATGGTGACCAGCTACGCCTCCGATACCCACCTGACATTTTAGATCCTGGACCTGAAGGTGGGACTCTGTCAGCTGAGCAGGAGAGAGACTTCGACGAACCGGAGTCCACACCTCCTGCATCACCAGCTTTTGCACCAGACCCACCTGAGCCACTTGTGCCAGAGACAATAGCTTTGAAATGTTCAGGACGTAAAGCACAACGCCCTTTACGTTATAGGGATTGATTGTAATGTTGTAGTTTGAAAGATGTTCAAATTGAGTTGATGTTTATTATTAAGAAATGTTATGCAGTATGATGGATAAGGTAATGATATACGTCATCAGGCGCCGACCGGTATGGCAGCCTCGGTTACACGCTCCCTAGTATTATCCCTGTTTTTGTCATTTTCGTTCGTTTTTGGCGACCCTACGCGGCTTACCTACACGAGGGAAAAGTTGCTTAGCATTGGGGAGTCTACGCTCTGACTTTTTTCACCAGCACACGAAAATCCACAAGGTTTTGCGGAGCGGCCGCGCTGTACGCAGCATGGAACCGCCGGCGGAGGAGGGGGAAGCGAGCCGGCGTGCTAGTCAAGCTACGACAACGTGGATTTCGGACCCCGCTCCCATCGATCCATCTTGCTAATCTACGATCTCTGCCAAACAAGATGGATGAACTTCTTCTCCTCACAAAGACCAACAAAACCTTTGCATGTTCTGCTGCGCTCTGCTTCAATGAAACCTGGCTCAGTGACCGCCACCCGAATTCCGCGCTACATCTCCCCGGCTTCCGCCTACTTCGAGCCGACCGCGACTTGGAGCTATCAGGGAAATCGAAAGGTGGTGGGATTTGCTTCTATATCAACGAAGAATGGTGCACTGATGTCACGAAGCTCGACGCACACTGCAGCCCGGACCTGGAGTCGCTGTCTTTAAACTGCAAGCCATTCTACTCGCCACGTGAGTTCACCTCCTTTTTACTAGTCGGTGTTTACATTGCGCCACAAGCTAATGCTAACACGGCGATACAAACGCTAGCTGACCAAGTAAACAAACTCGAGCTAAAATATCCACAGTCATCCCTGATCATTTTGGGCGATTTTAAGAGAGCGCATCTTAACCGTGAACTTCCCAGATATAAGCAGCACATCGACTGTTTCACCAGAGAAGGCAACATTCTTGACCACTGCTATACAACAATCAAAAATTCATACCGATCGATCGCCCGCGCAGCATTGGGTCTTTCTGACCACAATTTAATACACTTAATACCTACATACAGACAGAAACTCAAATGTGTTAAACCGGTTGTTAAGACTGTGAAAAAATGGACAGATGAAGCAAAGGTAGCTCTACAAGAATGCTTATACTGCACTGATTGGGGCGTCTTTGAAACTTCATCGGGCACACTGGATGAATACACAGACACTGTAACATCATACATTAGTTTCTGTGAGGACATGTGTGTACCAACGAAGTCCTTCCGCTCCTTCAACAATAACAAGCCATGGTTCACTCCTAAACTCAGGCAACTCAGGAAAGAGAAAGAGGCCGCATTTAGAAGTGGAGATCGGGCACTGTACAAACACGCCCGAAACCAATTGACAAAGGAAATTAACATCGCTAAGAGAAGATATGCAGAGAGGCTGAAAAACCAGTTCTCTGCTAACGACTCTGCATCTGTGTGGAATGGCCTGAAAGCAATCACAAACTATAGAATGCCATCCCCCCAAACAGTGAACGATAAGGGTCTTGCTGATGAGCTAAACATGTTTTTCTGCCGATTTGAAAAGGACACTGCCATTTCGCACATACACCCACCTCTACCAGAAACTACTCTATCTACCCCCCCACCCTCATTCTCTCCCCTACAGATCTACTAACAGGACGTGAGACGGCTCTTCAAGCAGCAGAAGATCAAGAAAGCTGCAGGGCCCGACAAAGTGTCCCCCTCCTGCCTGAAAGTCTGCGCTGACCAGCTGGCTCCGGTCTTCACACAAATCTTCAACAGATCCCTGGAGCTGTGTGAGGTCCCATCCTGCTTCAAACAGTCTACCATCATCCCAGTTCCCAAGAAATCGGCAACATCGGAACTGAACGACTATAGGCCTGTCGCTCTGACGTCTGTGGTCATGAAGTCCTTTAAACGCCTTGTGCTGAACCACCTAAAGAACGTCACCGGACCCCTGCTGGACCCTCTTCAGTTTGCCTACCGGGCAAACAGGTCTGGGGAGGACGCAGTCAACATAGGTCTGCACTACATCCTCGAGCACCTCGACAGCACAGGGACCTACGCAAGGATCCTGTTTGTGGACTTCAGCTCTGCGTTCAACACCATCATCCCGGAACTCCTCACCCCCAAACTTCTCCAGCTCGGTGTGTCCCCTACGATCTGCCAGTGGATCCTCAGCTTTCTGACGGGACGGACACAACAGGTGAGACTGGGAGGAACAACATCGTCAACCCGCACCACTAGCACTGGAGCCCCACAGGGATGCGTCCTCTCTCCACTGCTCTTCTCCCTCTACACAAACGATTGCACCTCAACAAGCCCGGCTGTCAAACTCATAAAGTTCGCAGACGACACCACGGTCATCGGTATCATCAAAGACGGCGACGAGTCTGCGTACCGACAACAAGTGGAGCAGCTGGAGCTCTGGTGCAACCGACACAACCTAGGGCTGAACACGCTCAAGACTGTAGAGATGATCGTGGACTTCAGGAAACATTCTTCACCACAGCTGCCCCTCACACTATCCAACTGTCCTGTGTCAACCGTCGAGACCTTCATGTTCCTGGGAATCACAGTCTCCCAGGACATGAAGTGGGAGGTCAACATCAACTCCATCCTGAAAAGGGCCAGAGGATGTACTTCCTGAGGCTGCTGAGGAAGCATGGCCTGCCACAGGACGTGCTACGTCAGTTCTACACGGCAGTCATCGAATCAATCCTGTGTTCTTCTATCACGGTTTGGTTTGGGGCCGCCACAAAAATGGACAAAATCCGACTTCAACGGACAGTTAGGGCGGCGGAAAAAATCATTGGCACCGCCCTACCCACACTTTAGGACGTGCACACTGCAAGAATCAAAACAAGGGCACGGAAAATCCTACTGGATCCACCGCACCCTGCCCACCACCTTGTCCAGCTACTCCCCTCAGGCAGGCGCTTCCGATCCATGCGCACCAAAATCCAGCAGACACTTACACAGCTTCTTCCCTCTAGCCATTAACTCCCTATACTCCACCGCACCAGACACTTTAAAGCACTCAAGGACATCTGCATAATTGCACACTTCTTGTAAACAAATACTGCTACTGGTCACTTTAAAATGGTTCAATGATTTTTCTGCACCAACTGTTATAGTATTGTATTCTACCACTGATCATTTTAGCTCTGCTTAATACTTTGCACTTTGTCTCACAGTTGTCACTGGGTGGTACTACCGCACTACGGTTCACTACACTACGAAATGTCTTTTCATACTATTTGTCATGTCCTTGTTTACGATGATACTAATGCAGCGTGTTATACCGGAGTCAAATTCCTTGTGTGTTCTACATACTTGGCCAATAAAGATGATTCTGATTCTGATTCTGATGTGAATGTAGTATTCTTAATGTTATGTACCTTTAAACTAAGGGGGGAGGTAATGTGGTGTATTAACCATCCATCCATTGTCCGAACCGCTTCATCCTCACTAGGGTCGCAGGGGGTGCTGGAGCCTATCCCAGCTGTCTTCGGGCAGTAGGCGGGGTACACCCTGAATCGGTTGCCAGCCAATCACAGGGAACACAGAGACAAACAACCATACACGCCCACACTCATACCTAAGGACAATTTAGAGTGTTTAATCAGCCTGCCATGCATGTTTTTGGAATGTGGGAGGAAACCGGAGAAAACCCACACAGGAGAACATGCAAACTCCACACAGGGAGGCCGGAGCTGGAATTGAACCGGTACCTCTGCACTGTGAGGCCGACGTGCTAACCACTGGACTACCGGGCCGCCCTGGTGTATTAACCACCATAGTTATTTGTATGTTGTTTGGACACATTGACTTCCCCTACTTTGTATTGCCATCGACTGCGCATGTGTAAAATGTTAACAGAATGTCTAAACATCTTCCCCACGTTGTTAATGGTGGAACTCGACGGTCGAATATAAAACAATAGAAAACGCGTGTGTCTGCTTCGTCATTCAAGACACCACACTTTTGTTTTGTCATATGATTTTTGTTGTTACTTCGTATGGACCCGATGTGGACTGTTTTCAGCGTTTTTGGCCAGGACATTTGTCAAAAGAGAAGAATCTGTGCTTGGTGGTTGCATTTTCTCGGCTCATGTGTACCAGCACTGATTTGGATTTTGCTAGGGAGTAATGTCGGCACTACTTCACTTTCGTCGCTGAAGAGCCCCGGGGCGCTTGGGTTTTTTGCGCCTGCGATGGGCAGCATTTTTCACAGAACTGTTTTGTTTTATGGAGATGTTGGCGTTGTTGGACAGTTTGCCCTGGTGTGGTTGGATGGACGGCTTGTGGAGCCAAGGATGAGGAAAGAGGTGCATCAGCGCTGAGCGTGGATGCGGATTTGGAACTGAGAGTCACAGCTTGGAGTTGTAGGAGACGTGTGCACATTTTCAGCATAACGTCCGTGATCCACTGGTGAAAGGACACGTTGATCCTCTCCTCTTTCATCTACAACTGCTTCAAACAACAAAGTGTATGCAGGAAAAGTGATTAAGATTGCACGCCTGTCTGTGTCTTATGTGTTGTGTTGTGTTATTTTGTTATTTTGACTTCAAGATGGTGCCGCGAGAGTGGCTGCCTTTCCAGCAGCTCCTATATTTTGTTCTTCTACGTCTTCCTTTCATAACTTTGCTGCTGTGAATTGGGAATTTCTCCATTGCGAGACTAATAAAGGTTTTCTTTTCTTATCTTATCATATTTAAGCTAAGTCCAGTGCATTTACACTGTTTATTCATGTGTTGATTCATGTGCTCTGCCCCAATTAAATAAATAAATAAATAGATGAATAAGATCAGTACGTGTGAGCTGAAGCTGAAATGAGCCCTTGAGACAAGATCGTCCCCCACACAGAAACAGCGTGTTGTCACACTGGCTTATCTCCTCCCGTGAGGCCACGCCCTCAATGTGGTCTCTGACACAAGGCAGCTGCAGGTCTTTTCGTGCAGACGTGCCAGAGGATATGTCGGCATGAGCTTCATGGCGTAGCATTCGCCCTTCACATGAATGCTGACTTGTGGCTGAATGGGCACGGCCTTCACTTCCTGTTGCAATGACATGCAGTGCCCTTCAAAAACCATGACGACCAAAAGCAATTTGAAATGTGGACTCCTCAGACCAGAGCCCACGAGGCTGGGAAAAAAAGTATTTTAATTTTATTTACATTTTGCAGCATGACATCCAAACTTTAGAATTGGGTTTGTATATCTCGGTTAGCTGTTCCTCTATTAGAGGTGAATGTGATGAGTTCAGGAGGAGGAAATGTTCTTGTAACGAGAATGTGGTGTGTGTGTCACTGTGCGTGACACAGCACAGTAGTAAACTGCAGAGTGCTCAAGCGCCACATCCTCCATGTGCAGGTACACTCGCTTCCTGTCACTTGCCATGCTGACCGACATTGCCCTTCAATGGTTTGCCATTTCCTAAGTGGGAAAGCAGGAAAAGTTTTGAAATAGCTGGGTTTTGATATGGGATTTGAATGTGGGAATAGAATCAATATTTCAGATGTTGGGTGGAAGTGACTTCCAGAGTTTGGGGCAGAGCTCTGCACCCCATCGTGCTGAGACGGGTAGAGGGTACACAAAGGTGGAGGGAGGATGAGGACCTGAGAGAACCAGAGGGAACGGAAATTTGGAGAAGGTCAGACAAATGGGGGGGGGGGGGCAAGGTGAATGATGGCTTGAAATGTATAGAGAAGTTTTGGAATTGATTGAAGTTTGTCAGGGAGCCAGTGGAGCTGTTGCAGGGTGGGGGTGATATGATGAAAGGAGCGTGTTCTCATGATGATCCAGGCTGAAGAATTCTGAACCAGTTGAAGTTTATGGAGGAATTTGTGATGGACACCGAAAAGAAGTGAATTACAATAGTCGATACGGGAGGTGACAAGACTGTGGACAAGGACAGAGGTGATGTGAGGGGTGAGAACAATTTTGATTGATTTAATATTTGGACGTACTGGAGTTCTAAAACCGGCAGGACAGTGGCTCTCTAGGACCAGAGTGTTGTCCGTTGCCAGGGGTGTAGTGGGCGTGGTACGCGGGGGTACGCCGTCCACCCACTTCTCCCGACGCCACATTCAATTTTTAATTTCGGTTTTAGCCTTGCACTGTCTGCGGGTTATTGAAATGTTTGTTGATCATTGTTCTAATGCGAGTTATGCTTAATAACGTTGGCCTGTGATTATTTTGGAGTAGTAAGACATTAAATTTAACGTTAGTTCAACTGGTGTTGTAGCCTATGATTGATGTTCTGTATGTATATATAGAACATCCCAGAATCGCGTACACCCACTTAAAAAATCCCCGAATCGCGTACACCCACTTAAAAAATCCCCACTACACCACTGTCCGTTGCTCTACTGGTCATTGGATATTATGTTTGAAAACTGATATTAAAAGTTGTTTCACCTTTTTTTAATATCGAAATGCCAACATGCAGCTTGATGTTCAAGTTTGTTGTCTGTCAGGAAGGACACGTCTAAAATCAGGTTGATGTAAATTTTTGAAAGGAAATTGAATTTGGCACAAGACACAAATGTAAATAGGGGTTTCTTTTTTGATTCCCGGGAGTTGTCACGGTCCGCATTTCTCCCACTGCCCAGAAGAGGGCGACAACGTGACGCCTGAAGACGATATCGTGACCTGTTCTGAAATGCTCCATTTCTATCCTGAATTTCACAAACGAGCTCCAGGTCTAGAACATTATTGGTACCCTCTTTTACAGAAATAAAAAATAATGAAACAAACAAAAAAGTAATCAAAATGAACGAATGAAAATCTGAAATTGCTGTTGAATTGTTAAAGTAATAATCATGGCAGCCCGGTAGTCGTGTGGTTAGCATGTCGACTTCACAGTGCAGAGGTACCCGGTTCAATTCCAGCTGGAGCCTTCCTGTGTGGAGTTTGCATGTTCTCCCGTGCTTGTGTAGGTTTTCTCCGGGGCCTCCGTTTTGCTCCCACATCCCCCAAAAAACATGCATGGCAGACTAATTGAACACTCCAAATTGTCCACAGGTGTGAGTGTGAGCGCAAATGGTTGTTTGTTTCGTGTGCCCTGTGATTGGCTGGCAACCGGTTCAGAGTGTCCCCCGCCTATTGTCCGAAGACAGATGGGATAGGCTCCAGCACCCGCGGCGACCCTAGTGAGGATAAAGCGGTTCGGAAAATGAATGAACGAATGAATAATAATCATACCTCTACCACTCATACTACTAATAATAATGACAAATATTAGCAGCATTCCCGCTTGGGCGACAAAATAAACTTGGGTCAAAAATGCTTCACCACCAAAATAAACAAAACTCTAACACTTTCATTGTTTTTTGCTCACAATGTGTGATCACAAATTTATAAATACAACGGGCCAATGTATGTGTGACATCAGTGATGTATTCACAGAAATAAAATCACAGCAGCTGACCAAGGTTGTGGTGACAGCAGTTCATTCCCTGTATGCTGTCAGCAAAATGGGGATGAGTGTCATCTACGTGAGCAAATGGCATCCTTTCGATTGAAAGATGGCGCAGCGTAAACATGAGACATTTCCACGAGGAACTTTAACAAATTTGAACAAAACCTGTCAAACATTCATTTGACTAATTAAGAGCAGCGAATTAACTCAACACGCACAAAATAACTACTTGTGTTTCGCTACATCCAGCCATACAGCCATCCATTTTCCGACCTGCTTATCCTCACAAGGGTGGCGGGGGTGCTGGAGCCTATCCCAGCGGTCTTCGCTCAGTAGGCGATGGACACCCTGAACTGCCAGCCAATCTCGGTACCTCTGCACTGTGAGGTTGACACTTGAATTTAATCAATCACTGAGTTTGGAATACTTTGACTACGGGTGGGCCGGTGGTCGACTGGTTAGCGCCTCGACCTCACAGGGCAGAGGTCGTGGGTTCGATCCCGGCTCCAGCCTCCCTCTGTGGAGTTTGCATGTTCTTCCTGTGCCTGTGTGGGTTTTCTCCGGGTACTCCGGCTCCTCCCCCATTCCAAAACCATGCGTGGCAGGTTCATGGAACACTCTAAATTGTCCCTAGGTGTGAGCATGGACGATTGTTCGTTTATGTGTGCCCTGCAATTGGCTGGCAACCAGTACGGCCCAAAGACGGCTGGGATAGGCTCCAGTATGCCTGTGAGAGACTCATGTAGATAGTACATGTGTAGTTTCGCTAATTTAATAATTTTATTGTAGCCTAGCCTGCCACATTTAATAATAATAATAATAATAATACATTTTATTTGAAAGCGCTTTTCATCATACTCAAAGACGCTTTACATGAGCTTAAAACAGGATAAAAATGTGCATTTAAAAACAAGCATACATAATTTACAAAAACACATTTAGATGAACAAATGGCAAAAAAAATGGGTAAAAGAGATTAAGAGGTGTTAAAAGCATTGCGGAACAGGTGCGTTTTAAGAGATGATTTGAAGGATTGTAGGTCAGTACAGTTGCGGAGGTGTTGTGGTAGAGCGTTCCAGAGGGTGGGGGCGGCAACAGAGAAGGCTCGGTCCCCCCAGGTTTTGAGCTTGGTCACGGGGATGGCGAGGAGGTTTGTGTTTGAGGAGCGGAGGTTGCGGGAAGGAGTGTATTGGTAAAGAAGATCGGAAAGGTAGGAGGGGGCCTGCTTGTGAAGGGCTTTATAGGTGAGTAGGAGGAGTTTATATTGAATACGCTGGGGAACGGGGAGCCAGTGGAGGTTTTTAAGGACGGGGGTGATGTGATCACGAGTGCGGGTGTGGGTGAGTAGGCGGGCGGCAGCATTCTGGATGTACTGTAGTTTATTGAGGAGTTTGGAGGTTGTACCGTAGAGGATGCTATTGCAGTAGTCAAGGCGGGAGGTGATGAAGGCGTGGATGAGGGTTTGAGCAGCGTTGAAAGAAAGAGAGCGGCGGAGACGAGAAATGTTTTTGAGGTGGAAGAAAGCAGTTTTGGTGATTTGGGTGATGTGTTGGTCGAAAGAGAGGTTATTATCAAAAAGGACACCAAGGTTGCGACAGTGAGAGGAGGGGAACAGGGTGCAGTTGTCAATAGTGAGGTTAAAGTTGGAGGCTGTTTGGGTGAGGGACCGAGGACCGATTATTAGCAGTTGAGATTTAGTGCAGTTAAGAGTGAGAAAGTTTGTTTGCATCCAGGATTTGATGTCTGAAAGACAGTTAGACAGGGTGGAGTGGGTTGTAGGGGTAAATGATTTGGTGGATATGTACAATTGGATGTCATCAGCGTAGCAGTGGAACTGGAGACCATGATGGCGAATGATTTGGCCGATGGGTAGAAGGTAGAGAATGAAGAGAAGAGGACCAAGCACAGAACCCTGGGGGACACCTTGGGACACTGGGGCAGTGTAGGAAGAGCAGTTGTTGATGTGTATGAATTGTTTCCTGTCTGTGAGATATGAGTGAAGCCAGGTGAGGACTTTGTCAGTGATGTTTAGGGATTGCAGGCGAGAGAGTAGGATGGAGTGGTTGATGGTGTCGAAGGCAGCTGTAAGGTCAAGAAGGATGAGGATGGAGAGTAGGCCGGAGTCAGAGGCAAGGATGAGGTCATTGGTGATTTTGAGGAGGGCTGTTTCAGTGCTGTGTTGTGTGCGGAATCCAGATTGAAATTGTTCGAAAAGTTGGTTATTGTCTAGGTAGGTTTTAATTTGAGATGCGACAACACGTTCTATGACTTTGGACAGAAAAGGGAGGTTGGAGATGGGTCGAAAGTTGCTCATGATGTCAGGGTTGAGTCCGGGTTTTTTGATGATGGGGGTTACAGCAGCCAGTTTGAGTAAGGAGGGGACATAGGCAAGGTTGAGGGAGGAGTTGACAATGTTCATGACGAGGTGGGAGATGGTGGGAAAGCAGAGCTTGACGAAGGTAGATGGAATGGGATCCAGTGTGCAGGTGGAGGAATTCATTGTTGAGATGATATTGGTGAGTTTAGCTATGGAGACAGGTGTGAATTCAGAGAGAGGTGAAGTAGTTGGAGTGATGGATGCTGGTAGTAAGGGAGGGGGGACGGGAGAGGTGGTGAGTGAACTGTAGAGGATGTCGATTTTGGATTGAAAGTAGGAAAGGAATGAATTGCATTTATCAACGGTAAATGAGGTTGAAATATTGTCGCTGGGTTTGAGGAGTTTGTTGACGGTGGAGAAGAGAGCCTTTTGGTTGTTGGAGTCAGTGTGGATGAGGTTGGAGTAGTAGGTGGAACGGCTGGAGTCGAGTGCGGTCTTGTACAACTGAAGGTGATCGGTGTAGGCGAGGAGGTGAACGGTTAAACCAGATTTTTTATAGAGTCTTTCTAGCTGGCGTTTTCGGGTTTTAAGTTTGCGGAGTTCTGGGGTGTACCAGGGGGCTGAGTGAGTGAAGGAGACAGATTTGGTTTTGATTGGGGCAAGTTGATTAAGACAGGAGGAGAGAGTGCTGTTGTAGTGGTTGGTGAGAACAGTGGGGTCATGGGACAGTGGAGGAGGTAGTATGGACAGGTGGTTGAGGACAGAGGTAGAAAAGTCAGTTGGGGAGATGGATTTGAGGTTCCTGAATGATATGGTGCGCTTTTCCTTGGGAAGGGGGGTAGGGAGGTGGAGGTTCAGAGTGATAGCCAGATGATCGGAGATGTTGAGGTTGGTGCAAGAGAGTTTTTCAATGGTGAGACCGGTGGAACAGACCAAGTCCAGAGTGTGACCGTGGGTGTGGGTGGGGAAGTTGACATGTTGAGTGAAGTTAAGGCAGTCCAAAAGGTCCAGAAATTCAGAGGCATGTTTGCAGTAGGTGTTATCAATATGGAAGTTAAAGTCGCCACGAAGCAGAGTGAAAGGTGAAATAGGTAAGAGCTGTGTGACAAAATCGGAGAAGTCTGAAAAAAATGATGGGTTAAATTTCGGGGGACGGTAAATGACAGCAATGACCAAGGGGGAGGGACCAGGGAATTTGAAGGTGATATGTTCAAAGGACTCAGTGGGTGAGGTGGATATAGTGCTGATTTTAAACTCTGTTTTGTGGACTGATGCCACCCCACCACCTCGGCTAGTAGGGCGGGGCTTGTCGATGTAGGTGTAACCAGGTGGGGTGGCTTGGTTGAGTGAGAAGTAGTCCAGGTGTTTGTGCCAAGTTTCGGTGATAAAGAGGAAGTCCAGGTTATTGTCAGTTTTTTTGCCAAGCAGCTTGCCCAAAATTGCAAACATTATTTCAGAGAAATGAGGAAGCAAAATCTACACATAGTCTTGGATTAAATAAACTCAAGAGAAAACAAGGTATGAGGCCCACGACAGAGCTGAGTTAAGTAAAAAAACAAAAAGAGACAATCCATCCTCGAGCACGGAAGAGTTGTAGCTCTAAGACAGTGCAATCCATGTATTCCTGTGAGGCCACGCCCCCAATGTCACTTACAGCATGAGGCGAGTGGAGATGTTTTTGGAGCAGGCACGCCAGTGGATGTGTCAGCGTGGGCGCCAGGGCGCAATCGAAAACCCCCGAGTCGCTGGGCTTCATGCCTTTCGATATGCAGAGGATCTTGCCGAGCGCTGGCATCCATGCTGGAGCGAAACCTTTCACCGTACTTTCTCGCCTTCTTGTCCAGACCGATCTGATCTTTGCTCAGGATAAAGTCAGGCAATGAGTTGACTTCTTTGTACCGCAAGATGCCCGCCAAACTGTCCTAACTGCAGTCCAGTATCACTGCTGCACCCTCGACGGTGTGGACGTCCCGTTCAGGTTGGTGCACCGTCTGGCCGCTGATTCCTGTCACTAAAGGGCAACAAAAGCGATCAGACATCAGTGGAAAGTGACAGTGACTTCACATCTCGACCTCACACAGAATCCAAGCAGCAGTCAACGCACATACAAGCGCCGACTCAATGCCTGCACACGCCGTCTGCGTGAACGATGACTTGTCGGTCAGGGGGCGGGACTGTTCTGAAGCAGTGATGTCACACATGCACAATGGGAGTCGCGCATTGTTGTGTGGAGAAGAGAGGGACCCCCTTCGTTGCAGCAGCGCACTGTGCCTCGTCATTATCTTGATTTGAATCTGACCAATTGACATATAATGAAGTAAATACGCATTTAATCAGCACATCGTTTCATGCAATTTTATTGACATTCGTGTAAAATAAATAAACTGAATTTAAAAGTAGCATTTGAGTCTTTACCCTTTAATTAAAGATCATAAAAAGAATATTCAATATGAAATAACTGCTTTGGAATCAAACAAAATCACAGCACACTTAAGGTTAACTCAACAACCTAAACTGTTAATTTCACCCAAATAAAACAGCAAGGGAAAAAGAAAATGTAGTGATTGTTGGCAGGCAGGGTGTGGGTTTTATGTGTCTTTTTAATAACGTGGCAGAGCAGTACAACATGCCCACCGCATTGCACTGAGCCAGGTTTCAGTGAAGCACAGCGCAGCAGAACGTGCAAAGGTTTTGTTGGTATTTGTGAGGAGAAGAAGTTCATCCATCTTGTTTGGCAGAGATCGTAGATTAGCAAGATGGATCGATGGGAGCGGGGTCCGAAATCCACGCTGTCGTAGCTTGACTAGCACGCCGGCTCGCTTCCCCCTCCTCCGCCGGCGGTTCCGTGCTCCGTACAGCGCGGCCGCTCCGCTCGCGATTAGCTCCGAAAAACCTTGTGGATTTTCGTGTGCTGGTGAAAAAAGTCCGAGCGTAGACTCCCCAATGCTAAGCAACTTTTCCCTCGTGTAGGTAAGCCGCGTAGGGTCGCCAAAAACTAACGAAAATGACAAAAACAGGGATAATACTAGGAAACGTGTAACCGAGGCTGCCATACCGGTCGGCGCCTGATGACGTACATCTGCCCATTCATTCGGTCGGTCGAAAGGAAAACTGTCCGGCGGATTAAACTTGGCCATTTTTCTAGAAGGGATGCGTCCGTCCGGAACTTCTGACACCATTTAATGATTGGGGAGGGTTTGGGTTTTATGTGTCTTTTTAATAACGTGGCAGAGCAGTACAAAATGCAGTGGGCTCACTCTCGGTTACTTTCTGAAAACTCCCCCTTATGGGCGGGACCTGTCAATCAACTTGAGCATGACGTAGACAGTGCAAACTTCCATAAACCACTAAACATATAATAATGACATGACAGAAAACCCAACAACCAAAGAGAAACCAAACATGCATCCATTTTACGATCCGCTTTTGCTCACAAGAGCCATGTTTTTTTTTTTTAAACAAGCGTCAAGGTAAAAATGGCTGACTTTAGAGGCCTTATATCTTGAAATGTAACATCAGATCATAATGAAAGTACGGTGGTTAGATACCTGGGGTGGCATAGTGTGTCCTAGACCTGGTCTGGT
Organism: Hippocampus abdominalis; assembly: GCA_018466805.1. Taxonomy (NCBI): domain Eukaryota; kingdom Metazoa; phylum Chordata; class Actinopteri; order Syngnathiformes; family Syngnathidae; genus Hippocampus; species Hippocampus abdominalis. The sequence continues at coordinate 20,120,281 of CM031707.1, forward strand.
TGCTGGAAAACAAAATTTAATTAATTCATTTATTTTTAATGAGGGCGGCCCGGTAGTCCAGTGGTTAGCACGTCGGCTTCACAGTGCTGAGGTACCGGGTTCAAATCCAGCTCCAGCCTCCCTGTGTGGAGTTTGCATGTTCTCCCCGGGCCTGCGTGGGTTTTCTCCGGGTGCTCCGGTTTCCTCCCACGTTCCAAAAACATGCATGGCAGGCTGATTGTGCACTCTAAATTGTCCCTAGGTATGAGTGTGAGCGTGGATGGTTGTTCGTCTCTGTGTGCCCTGCGATTGGCTGGCAACCAATTCAGGGTGTCCCCCGCCTACTGCCCGAAGACGGCTGGGATAGGCTCCAGCACCCCCCGCGACCCTAGTGAGGATGAAGCGGTTCGGAAAATGGATGGATGGATGGATATTTTTAATGAGGTGAATTTTTTGCTATTGGCGGAGAGTTAACATTGACTTCATTTACTGTGTCAACTTCAGAATGCTTCTTGGTGCTATTCTGAGAGAGTTTTCATTCTCTCTGGGTGAACTCATCGTTCCCTGAAGAAATTATTTTAAACATTTTTATTTGAACAATACAGTATGTACTGTACAGTATTTGAAATCCAAACTACTGACGCGCAAGTATGAGTTGGATAGCTTTTATTTTGAAGGTGGTCAACGATGCTAGCTGTTGGCAGATTTCCGTGATACAGAGTATGAACAAACGCTGGCTTGACTGCAGTCACGGACTTGAGACAGACACTCGTTCCCAAATTCTCCTGAATTTGTAGTCAACGTGCTTAAACCTCCACTCGTAGCGTCCACCATCATCTCGCCGGACCAAAACAACTTTCATTGAAGTTTCGTGTCCGATTAAAGTCGTCTCGGTGTACGCTGATATTTCTCGGCCTAGTTTAGCTTAGCCTAGGTAGCCAACACAGCTAACACAGAGGCGCCTATTATCTACACATCGCTCCGCAGAGATCGTCAGGGTAAAGTGTTGTTGTAATTTTCGTGTGAACAATGTGTGAAAGAAGGACATCAGAAGACGAGGGGGGACTTTGTGGAGGAAAAGAGGACCACAAGGGACAACGTCAACTGCTGGACGCCATTGGCAGGATGCAGCCAAGAATTGTTCTTCACAGATTAGGTTGGGTCACACTGTTTGTGTCGCTTATTTCGTACTCTCGTCACAGCCTTCATATGCTGTCTCCATCTTGTGTGTGTGCGGATATGTATTAAAACAAATCCTCGTCTCACCCCTCGGGTAGTGTTCGTCCCCCATTCAGCTCGGGTCCTCTACCAGAGGCCAGGAAGCTTGAGGGTTCTGCGCAGTATCCTTGCTGTTTCCAGCACTGCGTTTTTTCTGGACTGAGATGTCCGATGTTGTTCCCATGATCTGTTGCAACCACACATCTAGTTTGGCGGTCACTGCCCCGAGTGCTCCGATCGCATCTCGAGATGCGATATATATATATATATATATATATATATATATATATATATATATATATATATATATACACACACACACACACACAGCTGGGATAGGCTCCAGCATGCCCTGCCACCCTCGTGAGGATAAAGCGGCTTGGCAAATGGATGGATGTGTGTGTGTATGTATATGTGTGTGTGTGTGTATGTATATATCTATATCGGTGGCGGATGCTGGTCTGTCATAGAGGGGAAGCTCAATTTTGGCAGACATCATAAAATGTGTCCGTTTATTGATACGTGAATTCTATTCTCCGTTCCTTTTCAAGAAAATGATCTGTGACCCTGTCATACAACTACAGGAATTACAATAAAACCCACCAGAAATAAAAGATTAATTTGTCGGTAGTTATTTACAACAAAGAATGTCGCTAAAATGATTAGGAGAAGTCTCCAGCTCAACTCAGAACAGAATGCGAATTGAAAAATTGCTTGCACGGATGCCTACACACAAAAGATCGGTGATTGGCTCATTTTGTTGTCAATCCAACTGGCACACAGGCACAGACAGATCATCCAATCTGATGCAGAAAAGCCCGGCGTCCGGTACCCTCCCACTGCCATCCAGTCCCAGAGACGCCAGGCGTCCGTGGGCGGGACAGAAACCAGCTTGTATCCAATGACTCGTCTCCGTTCAACGCATTGGGACAACCTACCCTGAACTCTCGAGAAGCTCGGCGTCCGGGCAGTAGACGCTCTGCGTACGTTCAGCGTCCACGTTTAAAGCACAGCGAAGCTGCGGGAATGAATGAGAAGAGAGTCGCGTTGTAACCAGTAAGAAGAAGCTGATTCGGAACGAAAGTTGAGCATGTTGTAGCGCATATTTAGTCAATGACATGTACACACAATGAAATGTACATTCATATATTTGAGCACTTATTCTTTGACATTTTAGGGGAAGCCGAGCTTCCCTTGCAGTCCGAGAGCAATCGCCACTGATATATATATCCATCCATCCATCCATTTTCCGAACCGCTTTATCCTCACCAGGGCCGCGGGGGGTGCCGGAGCCTATCCCACACATGAATTGGTTGCCAGCCAATCGCAGGGCACACAGAGACGAACAACCATCCACGCTCACACTCATACCTAGGGACAATTTAGAGTGCACAATCAGCCTGCCATGCATGTTTTTGGAACGTGGGAGGAAACCGGAGCACCCGGAGAAAACCCACGCAGGGAGGCCAGAGCTGGATTTGAACCCGGTACCTCAGCACTGTGAAGCCCACGTGCTAACCACTGGACTACCGGGCCGCCCTGATATATATATATATATATATATATATATATATAGTCAAACCTCGGTTTTCGAACGTCTCGGTTCTCGTACAATTCGGTTTTCGAACTAAAATTTCGAGTTTTTTATGACTCGGATGACGAACAAATTTCGGTTCTTGAACTAACTGAGCGCACTTGAATACGTCACTTCACTCCTCTCAGCTTCGCTACCCCGTGTAGCGACGCACACGAGGAGGTGAAGCCGAGAGGAGTGAAGTGACGCTACCTCGCCGAGAGGAGTGAAGTGACGCTCCCTCGTGTAGCGGCGCTCCCTCGTGTAGCGGCGCTCCCTCGTGTAGCGACGCTCCCTTGTGTAGTGATACTACAGTAGCGTGCATTGTGAGCAGACGTTTTTGTATTGTTCAAAAAAATTTTTTTAAAAAGCAGACGTGTTTGGTGAAACGCTTCCTCGTGTAGCGTCCATTGTGAGCAGACGAGTTTATATTGTTCGATAAAGATTTAAAAAAAAAAAAAAAAAAAAGCAGACATGTTTGGTGAGAACTACGTAATATCGGACTGCTATTTTTGCATTGTGTATCAGCCCCTAATCATGGCATCAAAGAAACAAGTGGAAGTGCTAAACCTGGTGAAGAAAAGAGGAATATAGTGCGCAAAACTATAGAATTTAAGAAAGATTTGATCCCGAAATATGAGTCAGGTGTGCGTGTGTCTGTGTTGGCGAAGGAGTTCGGGATGCCGAAATGTCCCACCTACTGCCTGATGACAGCTGGGACAGGCGCACGCCCCACAACACATAGAGAGAGAGAGAGATGTTCAATTTCTATGTTACTATGTTCATGTTAAAATTGGTGAAAATAAAACATATTACAGTTTGTTTGTACAGTATTTTACAAATTACCTGCTCTCCTATTACATGTGTACAGTTTATGGTGTGAAATTGTAAAAAAAAAAGTAGTTTAAAAAAGTTGTTTTCTTGACTTGGAATGGATTAAAATTTTATACATTGATTCCAATGGGAAACATGGTTTTGGTTTTCGAACAATTCGGTTTTCGAACAGTCTTCTGGAACGGATTAAGTACGAAAACCGAGATTTGACTGTATATATACATATATATATACATATATATATATATATATATGTATATATGTATATATACAGTCAAATCTCGGTTTGACTGTAGGAGTAGGATTTATTTATCCTACTCTGGCATCCCTTCACTGGCTCCCTGTACATTTGAGTTATTTTCAAGATCCTATTATTTGTTTTCAAATCTCTAAGTGACCTCGCGCCACCTTACCTCTTTGAGCCCATCCACCCCCGACACACCTGCCCGGTGCCTCAGGTCTGCGGATGAAACATTATTAGAAGTACCAAGAACTAAACTGAGGCTCAGAGGGGATCGAGCCTTTTCCGTTGCTGGTCCCTCTCTCTGGAATAACCTCCCACTGAACATTCAGCAAACCTCCTTGCTGCCCATCTTTAAAACCCACCTCAAAACTCACTTGTATTCTTTGGCATTTGACTCATCATGACCCAAATTATGATTTTAGTTATACTATCATTGTTACTGATTTGTTGCTTTGCTTTCCTGTTGTATATGTTAGTTGCTCCGTGTACAGCACTTTGTGTGCAGCGATGGCCTTTTGAAAGTGCTCTATAAATACATTTGAGTTGAGCTGAGATTTGAGTAATAAAAATAATCCAAAAAAGAAAGAAAAATCCACCACCATATGTGATGCTGGTAATGTCACATTGAGTTGGAATCTGAACTCATCTCACAGTAACCTTCATTGTAATTAAAACCCATTATTGCACATGTGTTTGTCTTCTTGTGTTGTGCAGAAATCAGCAAATATGCTTGTCGTGAGCAGCTGGATGCAGAGCTCTCTCACTTTAAGGAGGAGGAAGAACAGCAGGCCTGTTACATTAAAAGAGAGGAGGAGCCAGAGCACCCTTGCACGAAAGAAGATGATAACAGATCATCAAATGTTGATGAGGATGAAGAGTCTGATGGTGATCTGACATGTCACACTGACAACAAACCCTGGAAATGTTCTCGGTGTGGGAATATGTTTACTTGTAGGAGAGCTTTGAAAACACATGTGAGAACTCACACTGGTGAGAAACCTTTTGTCTGCTCAGTGTGTGGCCAAAGATTCTCTCATAAGGGAAGCTTAATTAGCCACTCAAGAACCCACACTGGTGAGAAGCCATTTTCCTGCTCAGTTTGTGGCCAGAGATTCTCTAAGAAGACAACCTTAAAAACACACGTGAGAACCCACACTGGTGAGAAACCTTTTGCCTGCTCAGTGTGTGGCCAAAGATTCTCTCACAAGAGAAGCTTAATTAACCACTCAAGAACTCACACTGGTGAGAAGCCATTTTCCTGCTCAGTTTGTGGCCAAAGATTCTCTAAGAAGACAACCTTAAAAACACACACCAGAACACACACTGGTGAGAAACCTTTTTCCTGCTCTATTTGCGGCCAAGGATTGTCTTGGAGAGTGAGCATGAAAAGGCACATAAGAACCCACACTGCTGAGAAACCTTTTGCCTGTTCAGATTGTGGCCAAAGATTCACTCATAAGGGATATTTAAAAAGCCACATGAGAATACACACAGGTGAGAAACCTTTTGCCTGTTCAGATTGTGGCCAAAGATTCTCTCAGAAGGGAGACTTAAATGTACACTCAAGAACCCACACTGGTGAGAAACGTTTTGCCTGTTCAGATTGTGGCCAAAGATTCTCTCGCAAGGGAAGCTTAAACAAGCATGTAAGAATCCACTCTGGTGAGAAACAGTTTGCTTGTTCAGACTGTGGCCAAAGATTCTCTCGGAAGGACCACTTAAAAAGCCACATGAGAATACACACAGGTGAGAAACCTTTTGACTGTTCAGATTGTGGCCACAGATTCTCTCATAAAGAACACTTAAAAAGTCACATGAGGATACACACACGTGAGAAACCTTTTGCCTGTTCAGATTGTGGCAAAAGATTCTCTCAGAAGAGCGACTTAATTGGACACTTAAGAACCCACACAGGTGAGAAACCTTTTGCCTGTTCAGATTGTGGCCAAAGCTTCGCTCTCAAGCGAACCTTAAGAAAGCATGTAAAAATCCACACTGGTGAGAAACTGTTCGGACTGGCCAGAGATTCTCTCAAAAGGCACAGTTCAAAGAACACACCAGAACACACACCAGTGAGAAACCTTTTTCTTGCTCAGTCTGTGGCCAAAAATTGTCGCTGATGTCTCAGATGAAAAATCACAAGTGTGTTAATGAGATGAATAGTCATCAATGAAGTTTTCACCTCTCATCTGAGCAGGCTTCACGATTTCATGCACCAAGGCTGATTGAAATGTAAATACTTTTATTTTGAAAATATTTTTTGGGTTGTAATGAATTAGAAAATCAAGCATTGTTATCGGTGATATAATACTTTTGGATTCTTCATTATAGTTAGTTTTTATTTGGCTTTGAGTTGCGGTTTTTAAATGTAGTTTGTTTTAATTCATTTTCAGAGGAGGTTTGGTTGTTTGTTTTACTTCTTCGTTTTTTGTTTGTTTCTTTTATTTTTATTGTCCCATCCTTGACTGTACAGCACCCCATGTATCCAGATACAGTCAAACCTCGGTTTTCGTCCATAATCCGTTCCAGAAGGCTGTTCGCAAACCGAAACCACGCTCTTTTTAAAATAAAAATGCTTATTGAACACGTCTGCTCACAATGGAAAGCAACACGAGGAAGCGTCACTTCCTCGTCTACCCGATGAAGCGTCACTTCCTCGTGGAAGGAAGGCGAGATGAGTCAAATGGTGCATTCAAGTGCGCTCAGTTTATTCGAGAACCGAAATTTGTTCGCCATCCGAGGCAAAAAAAAACCTCGAAATTTTGGGTCGAAAATTGAATTGGTCGAGAACCGAGACGTTTGAAAACCGAGGTTTGACTGTATATGTTTCACCGTCTTGTATTGGACGCTATCCTGAATAAAATGGACATTTTCCATTTGGTCATGAAATGTGTGACGGAGCCATATGTATTGTTTGGTGCTGTGTGTTGCTTGCTGGCCAATGAAGTTGTCTTTGCTCAAAAAGCTTGGATCAGCCGAGTCTTCTTCAAAATCACCCATCTCAATATCGGAGAGATTCACGACTGGTGAGCCACCATTTCCCTGCAGTTAGATATAAAAATAGGAGCCCCAAAACAGAAGGTTTTCCCTGTATTTCAATGTTGACATTCATTCGAACATGTTCCAAATAAGGTCAGAATGGAATTTTTGAACACCGCTTTGAACTGGGAGGTCCGAGCCCCAAAGTCAGGAAACAAAAGACCTCTAATTCACTCATCAGAGAAGAGCCCCGTGGAGACAAAAACTGAATGGCAAAACATCCATTTTCGGATCCCCTTAACCTCATGAGGGTCAAGGATGTGCTGGAGCCTATCCCAGCTGTCTTCGGGCAGCAGGTGGGGGACACCCTGAACTGGTTGCCGGCCATTCGCACCCAACACAGAGATAATCATCAATTCACACTCACAATCACACCCAGGGACAATTTAGAGTGTTTCATTAACCTGCCACTCCCATTTTGGGAATGTAGGAGGAAACCAGAGCACCCAGAGAAAACCCACGCAGGCACAGGAGAACATGCAAACTACATGGGAAGTATCTGGCCAGAATCAAACCTTTCACCTCTGCACTGTGAGGCCGACCTGCTAACCAGCCGACCACCGCGCCACCGCAAAACATAATATACAAGATGGTGAATGAAGATTTGTACGTCTTTCATTCTCATGACATTCATTTATTTGACATAGCATAGCACGTGATATGCACTTATTACCATTCTCTCCATGCAATAATTTCATATTTCTTGTGTGTTGTGACTCCTGTTGTGTTCTAATAGTGTATGCTAATGTTGTCTTTTGCTTGTTCCTATAATATTTACTAGTTTATTTTTATATCTCTTTTATCATTAGGCGCTGCAGCTTTTGTTCTTTAGAATCAGAATCATCTTTATTGGCCAAGTACAGTACACACAAGGAATTTGTCTCCGGTACAACACGCTGCATTAGTATCATCATAAACAAGGGCATGACAAATAAGTATGAAAGGGCATTTCGTAATGTAAGTGAACCGTAGTCCGGTGGTACCACCCAGTGACAACTGTGAGACAATGTGCAAAGTATCAAGCAGAGCTAAAGTGATCAGTGGTATAATACAATACTATAACAGTTAGTGCAGAAAATCATTGAACCATTTTAAACACTTAGAGTCCCAGCTGTTTACAGTTCTGCTGCATCCCCCCCCTCTTCCAAAATGTGCAAATTCCACTCAAGGTGCTCATTGTCTCCATTGAATTGCGAACTGTGCATGCTCAGCCCTGGGCGTGTTTGATTCTCAACAGCTCTCCACAATCATCCTGTTTTGTCTTTTGAGTCAAGAAACATTTTTAGTTCTTTATTTGCCATGAAAATAATTTTTATAATGGCCATCATTTTATGGAGGGAATACTTTCATACTGCCAATCCTAAAATTTTAGAGGACAGAGGAACAAAATTAGCCCCCCACACATTTCAATTTCAGTTTAGAAAAACAAACTGTGTAATTTGAAAAAGAAAATTTGTATTTCACACAAAGATAAGCCAAAAAAAAAGGAAAAATGTACCAAGCGGGACAAATGTTTCAAGCAAACAATTGCTGCTTACAATCTTCACATCTCGCATTTGTCACATAACCAAGGTGAAGTCCGCCTACATTTGCCACAGGTAAATTTGCCACAGGCGTGCTGTACTTTCCCACACAAAAGAAACTTCTGTGTGTGATTCGGGACTGAAAGGAGAGGGGCTAGTCGGTAATCAAGTCATTGAAAGAAAATTGTGC